>OU342739.1:449919996-451204002 GCA_910589765.1 Avena atlantica
TGAGTAATATGTTTTATGCACATGCACCTTTGATAGATGGTCTATTCTTATTGAATCTCGATTGTAGTAATACACACATAAATAACATTGAGGCTAAACGTTTGAAATTGAGCGATAACTCGACCTATATGTGGCACTGTCATCTTGGTCATATTGGAGTGAAGCGTATGAAGAAACTCCATTCCGATGGACTTCTTGAATCACTTGATTTCGAATCACTTGAAAGATGCGAAGCATGTCTGATCCGTAAAATGACTAAGACTCCATTTTCTGGTATGATGGAGCGAGCTATGGACTTATTGGAAATCATACATACCGATGTGTGTGGACCAATGAGTGTAGCATCGCGCGGTGGTTATCGTTATCTTACCTTCACGGATGACTTGAGTAGATATGGATATATCTATTTCATGAAACATAAGTCCGAAACTTTCGAGAAGTTTAAGGAATTTCAAAGTGAGGTAGAGAATCAACGTAACAAGAAGATTAAATTTCTACGATCTGATCGTGGAGGTGAATATCTAAGTTACGAGTTTGGCGAGCATTTGAAGAAATGTGGAATACTTTCACAATTGACACCGCCGGGAACACCACAGCGTAATGGTTTGTCCGAACATCGTAATCGAACTCTCTTAGATATGGTTCGTTCTATGATGTCACTTACAGATTTACGCTATCGTTTTGGGGTTATGCATTAGAAACAGTCGCATTCACTTTAAATAGGGCACCATCTAAATCCGTTGAAACGACACCGTATGAATTATGGTTTGGGAAGAAACCTAAATTGTCATTCCTTAAATTTTGGGGTTGCGAAGCCTATGTAAAGAAGTTACAACCGGACAAGCTTGAACCCAAAGCGGAAAAATTCGTCTTCATAGGATACCCGTGGGAAACTATTGGGTATACCTTTTATCATAGATCCGAGGGCAAAATCTTTGTTGCCAAGAATGCTGGTGGATAACACCGATGACCCTACGACATATGAGGAAGCGATGATGAGCCCAGATTCCAATAAATGGCAAGAAGCCATGAAATCCGAGATTGGATCCATGTAAGAAAACCAAGTATGGACTTTGGTGGACTTACCGGATGGCCGGAAGGCTGTCGAGAACAAATGGATTTTCAAGAAGAAAATAGATGCTGATGGTAATGTTACTGTCTATAAAGCTCGACTTGTCGCAAAAGGGTTTCGACAAATTCAAGGAGTTGACTACGATGAGACTTTATCACCAGTAGCGAAGCTAAAGTCTATGAGGATTATGTTAGCAATCGCCGCATATTATGATTATGAGATATGGTAGATGGATGTCAAAACAGCGTTCCTCAATGGAGACATTGATGAAGAGTTGTGTATGATGCAACCCAAAGGTTTTGTCAATCCTAAAGATGCTAACAAGTTATGCAAACTTCAACGGTCCATATATGGATTGAATCAAGCATCCCGAAGTTGGAATCAACATTTTGATAAGGTAATCAAAAGCTTTGGTTTTATACAAACTTATCGAGAAGCTTGTATTTACAAGAAAGTGAGTGGGAGCTCTGTAGCATTCTTAATATTATATGTAGATGGCATATTGTTGATTAGGAATGATGTAGACCTTCTTAATAGTGTCAAGGATTATTTGAATAATAGTTTTTCAATGAAAGATCTTGGCGAAGTAGCTTACATATTAGGCATAAAGATTTATAGAGATAGATCGAGACGCCTAATATCATTGTCACAAAGTACATATTTGGACAAAGTTCTAAAGAGGTTTGGAATGGAAGATAGAAAGAAAGGGTTCTTGCCCATGTTTCCCAATACGACCTTGAGTAAAACTCAAAGTCTAGCAATGACAGAAGATAGAGAAAGGATGAGTAAGACTGCCTATGCCTCAGCCATAGGATCTCTAATGTATGCCATGATATGTACTAGACCCGACATTGCATATGCTGTTAGTTTAACTAGCATATATCAAAGTGATCCAGGAGTACATCATTGGACAGCGGTCAACAACATCCTTAAGTACTTGAGAAGAACTAAGGATATGGTTCTTTCTTATGGAGGTGATGAACAACTCGTTGTAAATGGTTACACCGATGCTAGTTGGAACACCAATCCAAACGATTCTAAATCTCAATATGGATACGTATTTATTTTGAATGGTGCAGCAGTTAGCTGGAGGAGTGCAAAGCAAAGCGTTGTGGCGAGATCTTCAACTGAATCAGAATACATAGCTGCTTCGGAGGCTTCACAAGAAGCGATATGGATGAAGGAGTTCATTACAGATCTCGGTGTGGTTCCAAGTGCGCTGGACCCAATGTCTATCTACTATGATAACATGGGCGCCATAGCCAATGCACAAGAACCAAGGTCACACAAGAAGTTGAAGCACATCAAGCTACATTTTCACGCTATTCGAGAACATGTCCAAGATGGTGACATAAAGATTTGCAAAGTACACACAAATCTGAATGTGGCGGATCCGTTGACTAAACCTCTCCCGAGGGCAAAACATGACCAACACCAAACTGCCATGGGTGTTCGGTATATTACCATGTAATCTAGATTAGTTGACTCTAGTGCAAGTGGGAGACTATTGGAGATATGCCCTAGGGGCAATAATAAATGTAGTTATTATTATTATATCTTTGTGTTTATGATAAATGTTTACATTCATGCTATAACAGTATTAACGAGGAAACATTAATACTTGTGTGATTTGTAAACAAAAATTAGAGTCCCTAGTAAAGCCTCATCATCATACTAGCTTGTTGGTTAATAGATGATTGTGGTTTCCCTATCATGAACATTTAGATGTTATTAACAACAAGATCATATCATTATGAGAATGGTATGATAGACATACTCCTATAGATAAGCATAGCACAAAGATCAAGTCATTTTAATAGTTCAATTGCTATAAGCTTTCTGATACATAGTAACCTAATTCCTTCGACCATGAGATCATGTTAATCACCATCACCAGAAGGATGCTTTGATGACATCAAACACCACACCGTAACTGGGTGGCTATAAAGGTGGAATTGAGTGTTCGAAAAGTATGGATTGAGGCACATGGATCAAGAGTGGGATTTGTCCATCCATATGACGTATAGATATACTCTAGGCCCTCTCGGTGGAATGTCATCTAATTAGCTTGCAAGCATGTGACTGGATCACAAGGGATCACATATCACGGGAACGAGAAAAGAGTACTTATCGGTAACGAGGTTGAACTAGGTACGCAGAGATACCGACGATCAAAACCTCGGATAAGTAAACTATCATGAGACGGAGGGAAATTGGTATCGTATGTAAGTGGTTCATTCGATCACAAAGTAATCGTATAAATATGTGGGAACCATATGAATTTCCAGATTCCTCTATTGGTTATTGATCGGAGAAGTGTCTCGGTCATGTCCGCATAATTCACGAACCGTAGGGAGACACACTTAAGGATTCGATGTTGTTGAGTAGTTATGGAATGATGAGTAAGATACCGAATGTTGTTCGGAGTCTCGTATGGGATCCGGGATATCACGAGGAGATCCGGAATGGTCCGAAGAATAAGATTCATATAAGGAAAGTCTTGTTTCGGAGTTGGAGAATGATCCCGGTGTTTTCATCGGGAATGTTCTAGAACGGTCCGGAAGGTCCGGCACTCCGGAGGGGAAGGGTGCATGAATGTGTCATAACAAGTTGGAATGGTTGCATCATGTACTAGGTGTCATCGCTGAGCAAAATAAAGGGATAAATCAAATCCTAGTTTGAAAAGTCAAACGCCAATTTGAAAAAGTCAAACGACAAGTTTGCTTGGTGGAGGGAGAGTAGGAAACCTACTTGGGGAGGAGTTCCCCTCCCTGCACCCGCCGGCCAAGGAGGCTGAGTTGGGGGAGGACTCCCTCCTTCCAACCGTCTACCCTCCACCTATATAAGGAGGGGTAGGGCGCCCCCTACCTCTCACACCCAAAACCCTAGCCCTATCCGTCGGCCTCCTCCAAGTCGCCGCCACCACCTAGGGTTCCTCCAACTCGCCAAGTTGGGGCTTCCCCAAGCCCTAGACGCCAGCCAAGCTTCCCCCCTTGGTGCTTCTAAACCCTAGATCGCCAAGGCACCTCTCTTGCTCCACCATACTCGCTCCATCTTAAGGCGAAGCCCTGCGAGATCTCTCCTCTACTTCCGGTACTACACCGTCGTACTGCCGGAATCGCGAGGAGAGTGATACAACCTCTGCTGCCTGCTAGAACAAGGGAGAGGAAGGTCTTCATCGAGTACCGAACGTGTGACCGACTGCGGAAGCGCTGCCGAACGCAGCGCCGGAAGGATCGTCTACGCGATCTTGATATCGGCAAGAGTACGACTACATCACCCACGAGAATCTGCTCTCGTTAACCGCTTTGGAATCTTCGAGGGTGAGTTCCTTTATCGACTCATTGCTACAATCTAGTAGATAGATCTTGGCTTGTTTGTTTGCATGCGGCAGAATTTTTTTGTTTTCCATGCTACGAACCCCTACACTGAGAAGCCATGAACTGGGTCATCACTTGGGCTAGCTGTGCCTGAGCTTCCATAAGATGGTCCATATTAGTGGGGTGATGACGGGGAGGCATCTGCGGTTCAGCACAGGTAAGCTTTGAAATAATCAATTACGAAATTAGGATTCTACCCATGCATTATGATCAAACAACAACAAAACATTCACAGACAATCATGAGCAAGCAACACATCAGCAAAGCGATCAAGCAATGTTCTAGGGGTTATCCTAGCAGTATATAGCTACTTAAATAGTTTTAGAAGCATTGGCAACAGTTTCAACATAAACAAGCCAACAAAAGCATAAAGCAGAAATCCGCCAGAATAGTCCAACAGTGTTCACGAATTTTTCTGCCTGACTTAAACTTGTCAGGAATTTTTGATGATTTTTGTGAGTATAGTAAATAGAGTTTAGAACCATACCCTATTTTTTAAAAAAATATCCTAGTTATCAAAAAAACATTAAAAATCATACAGTACAGAAGGGTGAGCAGAAAACTGCAGCAGGAAAAACACGAATATCAACCAAAACTTTGCCATAACTCATTTATAAAATTCGCACAAATAATAATGAAACTTTAGAGTACACATAGGAGATACTAAACACTTTAAACTAACAACAACGAAGTTTTACATTGATCGAGGCCTTAAACCAACGATGTATCCTAACGAAGACTAATTGGTGGCCATCTAACTACTTCATGAAGAGGTTGAAGTAGGTCCTTGCGTTCATGCGTTGGCGCTTCGGTCCACGGACCATCCATGGCGGTGGTGTATACAATTCTCCTGAATCCTCACTTGAGACCTCAAAGTCCACCTCTTCTGGATCCTCCTCTTCTTCTTCATCCTTTGCTGCAACAGCAACAGCTTCATCACCTCCACCATCGTCGTCTCCATCCCCATCATAATCATCATCATCATCATCATCTTCATCCTCATCATCATTGTTCTCTCTGTCTTCATCATCATCATTGCCATCATCTCCATTGTTGTCATCAGGGGGTGGATTCAACTGTGCTTGGAGAGCGGCAATCTGGGCTGCCATATCAACAATGGTTTGATCCCTTTTCTGGACGGTCCCTTGCAGCTGCTCTATGGCTTGTTCCTTCTCCTGGACGGTCCCATCCAGCTGTGCCACGGTCACATCCTTATCTTGGGCGGCTTCATTCAGCTATGATATGGTCGCATCCCTGCCAATAAGTGCTTGCTTCAGAACATCCACAGCTTCGTGTAAGGTATCAATCTCCTGTCCTTCGACCACTAGACCTTTGCTGGCAAAATCAGCTATCTCCTTTACCATCATCACCTTCTTAGCTAGGAGTTCATTCTCCACCTCTATATCCTCCATGTGCCTCCGACGGGGCGGCATGTTGTTCATGTTGCCCCAGGGTAACCACAACGTTTCCATTCTCATCAGGCCTTCTGTAGTCACGGTAAGGGGAGTTTTCTGGCAGTAGGTGTCAAACAAGATGACACTAGCGTGACAGGGCTTCATGCAGGTCCAAGTTTATTCCAAGCTCCCAGTTGCAATACCGCTTGGTGTAGACCATATGCACAGGGTTTGATAAGGCGAAATCCCTGAAGATGATAGTGGTGATCTCCCATGCGTCCTCGCCATATCCATAGGTGTATAGCCTTCTTCCCTTGAACATGGGCAGCGGCAAGCCCAATGACTGTGCGAGCTGTCCCAACTGTCTTGTGAAGGGCCTTGGCGACTCAATCCCAGCATACTCAGTCCTAACTTCTCCCATCTATCAATTAAAATAGGAAAGTGTGAGAATAGAAAATGGTAATGATTTACGAGAGTGAAAGGCATAAGATGAAAGAGAGAGTTAATATAAGCTTTAGTAATTCTATGGATATATTCCTATTCCAAACCTAGGTCATGATCCTACAGTCAACATACGGGCTCTGATACCATCTTGTAACACTACGGTTTTGAAAAGACCATAGCTTCTATGTGACATGTCAATCCCGGATCAGTTCATTGGCTTGCTCCACTCGTCAGAAGTTGGCCTATACTTTGTAGAATTTGGATCAACATATAACAGTTCAATCTATTGACGCAACAACATGTCATTGTTCAGACTTTGTATCACTTGAAGGACTTCAGATCTCTTGTGTATTTTATGACATGCTCAGTCTTTACCCCTTGTTCAGCACAACACCGGTTTGAACTTCCCATGCCCTTGAATGGCATGCCACCAGCCTTTCTGTCAGGAGTTCAATACTGGATGAGTGAACCAAGGTTGGCCAGACTTACAAGAGAGCTATTGTGTCATTCGATATTGCAATGCAGACGTTTTCTATCATCCCCTGCCCTTGAATGGCATGCCACCAGCCTATTTGTCAGGAGTTATATACTGGATGAGTGAACCAAGATTGGGCTAGAGTTACAAGAGAGCTATTTTGTCGTTTGATATTGCAATGCAAACGTTTTCTATCATCCCCTTCCCTTGAATGGCATGCCACCAGCCTATCTGTTAGGAGTTCTATACTGGATGAGTGAACCAAGGTTGGGCCAGAGTTACAAGAGAGCTATTGCGTCGTTCAATATTGCAATGCAGACGTTTTCTATCATCCCCTGCCCTCCATGTATTGCTTGTTGATTAGGAGAACGATCGCTAGCCCTACGGGCTGATCGGTTCCATGTTAAATACTATGGGTGGAACAGCCCCACCCGTGTCTTACAAGGAAGGAGATAAAGAATTAAGAGGGGGAATTAAGAAGGAGGCAATCAAGGATATGGCAGTTATCGGGAGAAGACCCGCTAGTGTACTACACCATGCGGTTGACCCTGGCCATATAATTGATGCGTACAAAATATTGGTTAACACCCCCCTTAATCTAAGCCTTGAATTACGTGGAAATGTTTAGATTACGCCTAAATTCAGAAAATTCTCTAATCGGAAGAGCCTTCGTAAAACCATCAGCCAATTGGTCCTTGCTTGATATGAATCGAATATCGAGTAGTTCGCTTGCACCTTGTTCTCGGACAAAATGGAAATCAATTTTAATGTGTTTGGTGCGAGCATAAAATACTGGATTTGCGGAGAGATAGGTGGCTCCAAGATTATCACACCACAAGCATGGTTTGGCATGAATTGTAACGCCAAGCTCTTTGAGGAGAGCTTCGACCCATATTAATTCAGAAGTGACATTTGCAAGAGCTTTGTATTCAGCTTCAGTACTTGAGCGAAAAACGGTGACTTGCTTGCGAGCACTCCGTGATATTAAATTTGGACCATAGAATATGGCAAAACCACCGGTGGAGCGTATATCATCAAGGCAGGCAGCCCAATCGGCATCTAAAAAACCACTTAGAAGAGTGGAATTAGATTTTTGAAAAGTAAGTCCAACATTGAAGGTACCTTGCACATATCGCAGAATCCTTTTTGCGGCTGTCCAATGGGTGGTGGTAGGAGCATGAAGAAATTGCGAAATTTTGTTGACTGCAAATGATATGTCAGGACAAGTGAGGGTGAGGTATTGGAGACCACCAACAATTCTTCTATAATGAGTGTTATCTTCGACACCAAGAGGAGTTACATCAGTCAGAGATAATTTTTCAGAGCTGGATAATGGAGTAGGGCAAGATGTGCATTTATTCATGCCAACACGGATAAGAAAGTCCTTGGAGTATTTTTCTTGGGTGAGTAGAAGTCCATCATCAGTACTCTTAACTTTAATGCCTAAGAAGAAATGAAGATTTCCAAGATCCTTGAGGGCAAAATGTTTGTTCAGGTCATGAAGCAGGGTTGAGATAGCATTGTCTGAAGAGCTAGTCACAATGATGTCATCAACATAGATCAATACAAACATGGTGATACCAGACTTATGAAATATAAATAGAGACGTATCAGCCTTATATGGTTGGAAACCAAGAGTATTGAGTTTTGAACTGAGTTTAGAGTACCATGCACGAGGAGCTTGTTTGAGTCCATAGAGTGCTTTGTTCAATTTGCATATATGACGGGGAGCAGAAGGATCTTCAAACCCAGGTGTTTGTTTCATATAAACCTCCTCTTCTAGAACACCATGTAAGAACACGTTATTGACATCCAATTAGCGAAGACTCCATCCGCGAGAGACAGAGATTGCAAGAACAAGCCGAATAGTAGCTGCTTTGACTACAGGACTGAAAGTATCTTCATAGTCAATACCATAGCGTTGCTTGAAACCCTTGGCAACCAATCTATCCTTGTAGCGGTCAATGGTACCATCAGCGTTTTTCTTGATCCGGTAAACCCATTAACAATCAATTATGTTTTTGTTGGTGCTAGGCGGGACAAGATGCCATATGTGATTTTGAATCAAGGCATCATATTCTTCTTTCATAACACTATGCCAATGTTGATCACTCAAGGCGTTTGAGTGATTTTGTGGTTCACTTGTAGATAGTAATATACCATAGCGTACAGTTCCATCAGTATAAATTTTTGGGTTTGTTGTACCTTTTTGAAGCCTGGTACGTGGTGCAGGGACAGGTGGTGGTGTAGTATGTTGAGCCGAAGATTCGGTAGCTGAATTTGTGGCAGATGATTGCATGGAGACAGTTTGAGGTGAGGCAACAAATCCCACATCACCTGGGAACCGGTTTGGAGTAGTGGATCCGATGGTGCATGGTGTGGCTAGCGATTCCGCAGAGGCCGATGCAAAGGATCCTAATTGACGCGGTCCAATTGATGAGGCAAGGGACCGCGTGGGAGATGTGGACTTGGCAGCTCCACGCGCGGGAGGAGGTGCGGGCGACCCGGTCCTGGCACGCGTTGATCGAGGCAAAGAGGAGGGTGTCCAGGGAGCGCGCGGGAGAATCGGGATGGGATCCCGCGCCAGGCTTGTGGGCTGCCGCGTCATTAATTGCTAGATCTGTGCCAGGTTAACCAGAGTCAATTTCGGGATCACCATTGATTGTGTCATTTGCAGCAGCTCTGGAAATGCCTCCATGTGAATTTATTTCTTGATTGTTTTTGCTGATTTATTCATTGGAACTTGGCTGCGTTGACGGAGTATCCGGAGCACTTATCTCAGGGACCTGAGTATGGTTAGTGGCAGGCACAAAATGCATGTGATAATTATTATTCATATCCTCAATAGTGTGTGTGATAGAATCAGAGGTTTGCGGTAGAAGCAAAGGCTCTTGGCTGAGATGAGTACCGGCATTAGATTTTAGCGAGGCAAAGGGAAAAATATTTTCATCAAAGACTACATCTAGAGAGAGATATATCCGCCCAGTGGACACATCAAGACATTTTACATATTTGTGAATGGTACTATAGCCAAGAAAAACACATCGAGTAGATCGAAAGACTAATTTCCTTGTGTTGTAAGGGCAAAGATTTAGCCAGCAAGCACAGCCAAAAATACGAAGGGACTCATAATTTGGTTTAATATTGAGAAGTTTCTCCGTGGGTGTGGCAAAATTGAGAGTTTTTGTGGGAAGAATATTGATAAGAAATGTGGCGGTAAGGAAAGCTTCATCCCAAAATTTTAGAGGCATAGAAGCATTTGCAAGTAAGGAGAGGCCAACTTCAACGATGTGTCGATGTTTTCTTTCCGCGAAGCCATTTTTTATGAGTATGTGGACATGACACATGATGAGTGATGCCAACTTTTTGAAAAAAACGAATGTAGTTTTTCATATTCACCACCCCAATCTGTTTGCATAGTGATAATTTTCCAATTAAATTTGCGCTCAACAAATTGTTGGAAGATGAGGAAAACTTGGTAAACATCGGATCGTTTCTTGAGCAAATAAATCCATGCGAATTTGCTAAAATCATCGATAAAGCTTACATAATAGGAATGTTTTCCAATGGATGTAGGGGCAGGTCCCCAAACATTGGAGAATATTTGTTCCAAAGGAATGGTAGAAACGCTAGTAGAAACCGGATAGGGAAATTGATGACTTTTTGCTTGTTGACATGGGTCACACACATATGGGTTTATTTCATGCGACTGAATAAGATTATTTTTGCGAATAATTTGATGAACAATGAACGAACATGGGTGCCCTAGATGACGATGCCAAGTGGACGATGAAGGCTTGAGAGTGATGAAGGCATGCTTGGAAGACTCCATGGAAGTGGGCACAAGAGGATATAATCCGCCATGGCATGGAACTCTAAACATGATTTTCTTCGTGGCCAGATCCTTAATAAAAAGATGGGTAAAATTCAACAAAAGCATTGTTGTCTAGGGCAATTTTATGAGTGGACAATAGATTTTTAGAGGCACTTGGCACATGTAGAATATTTTTAAGATGAAGGGAACTATGAGGAGTATGAATAATCGAATGACCAACATGTTTTATTGCCATACCTTGACCACTAGCATTGTGGATTTGATCGTTGCCTTGATAGTGCTCTTGGGTAGTTAACTTGCTCATTTGTCCAGCCACATGATTTGTGGCACCCGAGTCCAGGTACCAATTTGTGTCAACTCCATAGGAGGCGACATTCACACCTTTCTCTTCATGATGGGAGTCATCATCTTCATCATCTCCATAGCGCCACCAATATTCGCTTGCGGGGTGCCCATATTTTTGCAAATTTGACAAGTAACATCTTGATGTGGAGACGGTGTGCGATTACCTCGTCCACGGTTGCGTCCTCCTTTGGGTTGTGGACGACGGCAATCATAACCATCATTATGACGTGGAGGGTGCCCTTGGTTGTGGTTGCGGTGACCACCACCACCATAGTTGCCTCCACCATGACCTCCTCCGGATTGATGACGATAGCCACTACCACCATGGTTAGGGCGATAGCTACTGCCACCACCCCCACCATGGCGATTGGCAGAATTGACCGTGGAGGAGAAGGTTGTGGTAGACTCCTCCTCGGCAAGCATATTTTGGCGATAGTCGTCGGCAAGAAGCTGATTTCACAAATCCGCAGAAGTAGTGGAGGTAATTGCATTAATATTGGCAACGAGACCATTGTACTCACCATGGAGGCCAACAAGTAGGTACTCCTTGAGTTCATCATCCGTGACGATCCTCCCCGCAGAGGCAAGTTCGGAGGCATATCCCTTCATTTTGTTGATGTAGATGGTGGCGGTGAAGTCGCATTTCTTGGTGTTGGAGAGAGAGGCACGTAGCATGCCGATCCTGGCCTTCATTTGGGCGGAGAATTTTGCATCAATGGCCGCCCACATCTCGGTCGCATGCTCCAGACCGAGAAGATCGGCATTGATCTCCGGGGAGACGGCCTTGACGAGATAGCTCACCAGTTGTTGATCCCGCGTAATCCAGATCCCGTAGACCGGATTTGAGACCTTGGTTGTCTTCCTTTCCGAATCTTCAATCTCCATGGTTTTTGGAGGTGCACGGTCGGAACCATCAAGCAAGTCCATGGCCTGAGTGCCCCGAACAGCCGGTAAGACCTGACTTTTCCAGTAGAGGAAGTTGGATTGTGTGAGTTTTTCTACGGGAGGGGCTCCTAGAGCCGCCACCAGATTCATCCCAGCTGAAGCCGAGGTAGCCATTGTTGGGAGGGAGGGAGGAAGAAAAAAAGGAGTTTATTTTTCTGGGTTGTAGTTTGCGTTGGGATGGAGATGACGTCAGGGAGAGGATGCTCTGAGTACCATGTTGATTAGGAGAACGATCGCTAGCCCTCCGAGCCGATTGGTTCCGTGTTAAATACTATGGGTGGAATAGCCTCACCCGTGGCTTAAAAGGAAGGAGACAAATAATTAAGAGGGGGAATTAAGAAGGAGGCAATAAAGGATATGGTAGTTATTGGGAGAAGACCCGGTGGTGTACTACACCATGCGGTTGACCCTGGCCATATGATTGATGCATACAAAATATTGGTTAACATCGCTATGTGGAACGACACAAGTCCTTGCCAAGCATTCGTGGTAGAGCTTGAGGGAACATTATGTGCTGTCCTTGCAGATCCAGTACCACAAGAATTAGATATTTGGAACCTGAAGCATCATCGATGGGATAGAGCATATAAGGTATATCTGGAAGGCTGGTTAGGCTACTGGTGCTATCCCCTTGGAGCAAATGTTGTGATGACGTTAGCTGTAGATCCCAAAGATGGGAGAATCTTGCTCAACACAGGGAAGAAGCTTGGTCTTTATGATCTAGTGAGGCGCATAATTGAGAACTTGTATGATCTTGACGAGGTGCTGCGTTTAGAGCAGCAACACACGTTCTTGGATAAGTTGCTTAGCTCACGAGGGAAGCATTGCTCTGGTGAGGTGCCTTTGCAAAGAGAAAATCCACTATGGAAAAGGATCCAAATTGAACCCCCTGCCTCCCGGGTCGCTCGCGCGGACGACTTCGGAGGAGACCCCAAACCCTAGAAAAGCCACCGCTCCCCTGCCTCTTTTGTCCGCCGCCGGCAGCAGTGATGGTGGCGGCACCTAGCTGCCGAAGGCGGTTGGGGGCTTGTGTGCGCACCCTGGCGGAGCCCTTTCGCGTAGAGAGGCGACATCGCGCGGGTCGCGCTGGTGCGAGGCGGCGCGGAATTTGAGTGGTGGATACGAGGTCGGCGACTGCGCGACGCGGTGGCGACGCTTCTGCTAGCGGCGGCGCTCGGGCCTGATTTGGGCCTGACCTAGGCCGGGCAGGCTGCTGCCATGGCGCGACTGGCGGCGCTGGTGGTGGTTCCCCTAGAGCTGCTGGTACCCCTGCTGCAATCCCCCTCCTCCCACCCCCTCCCGTCCACTGCTGGTGGAGGACGCCGGGAAGGCGAGCATGCGAGCACCAGCCCATGGGCGAGGGCTTCTCTGCTCTGACCCCAGTGGATCCCAGCGGTGGAAGCTACGGGTTAGGTGTAGCAGCAACCATTGTCTGCGGCGGCGTGGTGCTGGTGGCTCCCGCCTGCCCGACACCCTCCCGGCGATGACTGATGGCGCAGCACTGGTCGGTGCCCCCTCCTGCCATGACAAGTTCCTATGCTCTCCCCCTGTGTGGTGTTCTTTGCCAGCGGCCTGCAACGCCACCTCCGGTCTTCCCCTGCATCGACGGTCTTCGGAGGTCCCTGTTCTTGGGTCGAGGAGAAATCCCCGCGCGGCGATGGCCTGCGCTGTCAACGGCGATGCCCGAGGGTTCCGTTACCTCCTTGGAGGCGCTGGCATGACCCTGATCGGACTTCATTCTCGAGCAACCAGGGAAACCCCAGGGCCGGCCTGCCAGACCAGGCAGCGACGACGTCTCAGCGACGTTCCCCTCATGAGGGCGCTGATTTGCCTGCTAGTGGAGTACCTGATGCGGAAGCTAGAGGTTGACAATGCATCGCTTTGGCGTAGTGTGCCTCATAGGGTCCGGATAAATGGTGTGCAACCTCTGCCAGAACCAGCACTTCCCCATCGATTGCCCACCAGTTCTAGACGAGCCCTGCCTTGCACCTGCCGATCCTCTAGGCAACATGGTGCGTGGTATGTTGGCCTGGGTAGTCCTGGGGCTGAACCGTCCCTGGAAGCGTCTGGCAATGGCAGTGACGCTTCCCTGCTGCTCCGAGCCTTGGTGCCTCGCCATTCTTGGCTGGAGGCAAGGCGAGGCGAGGCCTGACTTTGTTGCGGTCTGTAGTTGAGGGCACCTCCTTGCCAAGTTGGTTGAGGGCACCTCCTTGCCAAGTTGTAGTCACTTGGTGAGGACGGTCGTGAGTGAGTGTGTGTGTGTGTGTCCCTCCTTCTGGAGGTTGTACCCTCAATGTCTTCTATCTATTCAATGGAATGAAACGCAATTTTTTTTGCGTTTTCTCGAAATAATCCACTAGACAGTAAAATTCTGCCATGGATCCCCCTATTATATGAGGAGAGTTTGGCAAGTTATCCTCATGCGCCCATTTCAATGCGTTTAGGCCGATACGCCATCGCTAGTTGTCGAGCAGCAACATAGCATTTGGCTTTTGTCAAATTAGGTGGTGCAAACTGCAATGCACTCTTCCCTTAGTTTGTTCAAAATATACTATTGGAATATCAACATTTAGCATTGTTTTCTTGTTTTATGTTGTTTATCTTTATTTGTGTTATTAATTCTCTAGTGTTTCTAAAGCAAGATCTTGCCTCTTACACTCTTCCCATTCTAGTCCATGTCTGGAGGACTCCACCCATCCAGCTTTTATCAACACCCACAGGTTATCAGTTGATTGCCACCCAGTGCTAAGACACCATTCTGAATCCTGTGGATGATACACCAGTTCAAAAAGAAAGGAGTTTTCCTCGGGCTTATAGCTCCCATGCGACGTCTTTACGCGGAATTGGAAGGAACACGACATCGTTTCAAAGAATAGATCGCATGCGACGCTTGTGAGGAAGCTAATAGCCCAGGGCCACACGGTCCATAAAACGGTCGTTAAGGACACATTTAACTTTGTTCCAAGATTAGGGTTAAGCCAAACCGGTCGGTTGGGATAGCCATTCAAGTCAGTCAAACCAACCGCTTCCGACCAAGAGCGTGCGTCACACTGACTGTAGCTTCCCCAACGGCGGCGGCGGACCTCACCCATCGTTCTCGGCACCAGCTGTAGCGGCAGGTCAATTATTTTAGGCAGCGGCACTTTCTTTCGACGGCGAAGGTGGTGAGTGCCATTTTAAACCTAATTCCTCTCCGATTCTTCTTAATTCTAGATCTGAGCGTGCCCATTGATGCTAGATTGTGGAGGCCGGGGTGTGCAGAACGGGGCGAGGGGGAACGAGATGGAGCATGGAGAGGGCACTTCTAATCGGTATATCCCGTATCTCTGCACTTAATTTCTCTAAGGTTGAGCTCTTTGTTCGCTTCCGGTAGCTCACAGTGCCCGCCAAAAACAGGGGAGACGATGTTGCGCGCCAAACCTTCAAATTTTGCATCAATTTCTTTCCCTCTAGGGCTGTTTTAGTTGATGGCAGCACGCACATCATTGAGAGAGACACGGTTGTTAAATGGGAGGTGGAATTATAACATGTTGATCCCCAAGAGCTAATAAACATGGGAGAGGAGGCGGTGAGGAAAATAGTGGAAAAATTTGGGGATAGTGTGGCTTGGGGGCCGGAGCAAGAAGTTTCTTTGTTACCATTTGATGATTGCAAATGTGACTATGTTAGGGTTGAGACAGGGGAACATATAGTTGATGAAATCGATGAGCGAAACAGTTGGACAAGCAAAACTGTTCTGTTTTTAGCAGAGCTCATTGATCCGGAACCTGATTCGAGGGTTGGATATGTGGCCTCGAAGCTGGCTATTCAGATGGTCTAGGATGATTGGGCTGCACAAAGGCAAGTAATGCCTATACTTACTGAGTTGGAAGTGTTAACAATGGAGGATGATGCTAATGCACAAGGGGAGGCTGCAGATGCTAACACACAAGGGGCTGCACAAAGGATTGTAACTGTTGATTGGAATTCAGTTGAGATACATGACCGGACTGATTTGGTCATTACACCAATAGATGACATTGAAATGGCAAAGCTTTTTGGCATTCCTATAGATGACAGAGACAAGGAGAAGAAGAGGGATGAAGCTGCAAATGATGGTGACAACCATTTAAGAGATGAAGAGGCAGATATAGATCCAGAGTGGTTGGAAAATGCTGCAGTTCATGTAGATGATGCACATGATGATGAGCTAGTAAAAATTTATGACAAAGAGGACCCAGTTATTGAAGTTGGGAGATTGTTTCCAAGCATGGATGAATCCAGGATGTGTTTCAGGACATATGCAGTCAAACATGAGTTTGCTACCAAGACTATGTGGACTTATAAAAATAAGTTCTATGCAAAATACATAGGTTATCATGGTGGTGCCAGGCCTTGCAAGTGGTATATATCTGCTAGACTCCAACCTGATGGAAGGACAATAAGAGTGAATCAAATTCCAAAACCTCATACTTGCATTACAAGTTTTCAAATAGTTACAAAGATGACATCACAATTATGGGTTGCAGAAAAAATCAAGCCTATTTTAGCCACAACACCAAATAGCACTGCAAAGAGACTGAAAATAAACATGGAAAAGCAGTACCCCATTAAGCTGAATAATACTACAGTGTGTAAGGCAAAGCAAAGGGCAATGAAAGAACTATATGGTGATTGGGAAAATACCTTTCGAATGCTTTATAACTTCAAAGAAGAAGTAGAGAAGAGGTCACCTGGCAGTGTTGTGGAGATAGATACTGAGGTAACAGCTGATGGGAAAGTCTTCTTCTCTAAATTCTTCATGGCTTTAAAGCCTTGCATCGATGGCTTCAAAGCAGGGTGCCATCCATATTTGAGTATAGACTCATCTTTCTTGACTGGAAAGTAGAATGGTCAACTAGCAGCATGAAATTCTTTAGATGGACACAATTGGATGTTCCCTGTAGCTATTGGCATGTTTTAGTCTGAGACAGAGGCATCATGGACATGGTTCATGATGCAGTTGAAAAGATGCATAGGGCCAGTCTCTCCATTGGCAGTGCACACAGATGCATGTAAAGGTTTAGAAAATGCAGTGAAGATTGTTTTCCCTCATGCTGAGCAGAGGGAGTGCTTCGTCCATATGTGAATGAATTTGATCAAAAAATTCAGAGGAGATGATTTTGGACGCATATGGCCAGCAGCAAGATCTTACACCAGACAGACACATTCATATCACCTTGACAAGATTAAGGCGGCATGCTCTGAGGAGGATAGGGTCAAGTTTTGTACATGGTTGGAAACCTACCATTCTCTTTTATGGTACAGGTCAGGTTTTAACACTGCCATCAAATGTGATCATATCAACAATAATTTGGCAGAAAGTTTCAACAACAAAGTGAAGGAGTTAAAAGACTTGCCTGTCCATGACATGGTTGACCAGATCATGATCATGATCATGATCATGAGGTTGTGGGAATTGAGAAGAAGGCTTGGTGATGTTCTTCAAGGAGATAATATTCCTGATGTTGTGCAGCAGGTGGTCAACAGGAGAAGAAATCTTGCACATTTGCGTGTTGAGAAATCCTCATTGTGGGGTGCTAAAGTCAGAGATACAAAGACTGGCAGGAGGCATGTTGTTGACACTCAATTGCATAAATGCACATGCCTTGAGTGGCAACACACTGGGAAGCCTTGTGAGCATGCCATACTGTTCTTGGCCTCCAAACACAAGCTAAATATGCACTCATATTTGCATGAGTATTATTCTGTAGAAAAATTCTAGGCTGCATATGGAACACCAATTCCAGCACTCCTTGTGTCCTCCTTTGATGAAAAGAAAGGCTGGCAGGCCCAAGCAGAGTAGATTCAAGGCTTGGTTTGAGAAAGGTGGGAGCATCAAGAAGGGAAAGAAAGATGAAAAGCCAAAAAGGGCCCAAAAAGGTAACAAGAATAGATGCAAACTCTATGAATAACTTGGACACCGAGCTGGCTCTACCAAGTGCAGATACACAGCTGAAAAGCCAAAGTATGTTCATCCAAAATCTATGTATTTCTTGTTGATGATTTTTCTCCCCTAGCTAACTTGCTTGTTTTTAGGAGGAAGCGTGGAGAAAAAAGCCCACCTCTTATTGTTGAAGAATGTTGGCCAGTGAAAATGGCAAGAATCAATGGCCAAATAAAGAAGAGAACTAACTAGATCATGTTTGGTGCTGCTGAGGTGCAATCTGAACTTGTTTTGGAGGATGATGTGCAAACTGTTGAGGCTTTACGGCACACCGTTTCTGATTTGGAAGCTCTGGTGCAAAATGAGGGGCAAAATGAGCATGTTGTTGATGCTCTAGTGCAAAATGAGCATGTTGTTGAGGCTTTGGTGCAAAATGAGCATGTTGATGAGGCTGTGGTGCAAACTGACCATGTTGATGAGGCTGTGGTACAAACTGACCATGTTGATGAGGCTCGAGTGCCAGATTGTGTTGTTGAGGAGGTGCAGGAGGTGAAGGAGACTCTTGGACGTGCTGTGGGGAGGCCAGATGGTTATGGTAAGAAAAAGAAGAGCATAAACCTGTTGTGTGGTGTGAAACTTGTGAAGGATAAGAAAACGAGGGGTAAGAAGAGCTAAAAGAAATAGACTTTGAATTTGGCACTTGTTGTTGTTCTAAACATTTGTTATTATAATAATTTGGCACTTGTTGTTGTAATAATTTGGCACTTTTTGTTGTTGTAAACATTTGTTATTGTAATAATTTGGCACTTGTTATTGATAATTTGGCCGAAATTCAAATATGATCGTAATTTGAATTTCAACCAATGTAGCTATGTGTACTTTTCTATGTTTGTATGAGCTTCCAACGTTTTTCTCATATGTAGAGTACAACTCATCCTCACCCTGATCCCTTTTGTGAAGTACAACTCACCCTCACCCAAAATGTGGTAGAAATGGGCTCCAAAGCTAGGGTAAACCACCCCATTTCTAAGCAAGTTTTTTTTGACCATTTCTAAAACCAAGTCTGAAATTTTTCCTCACAACTATGTCACATAACATGACACCATGCGAAAGTTTTGTATCTTTTTGATATTTTTGAATTAGTTATGCATATTTGAATGTCTGGTCAAACCTTTTGAAGGGTTTTCATAAATATTCTTAGCTAGGGGCTGAGGCTCATAAAACTAGCATTGGATCTATGATGAAATAGCATGTTGTGAACCTAAAAATGATTTTTTCAAAAAATCATCAGCAAGAAATCATGTACCTGTAGTTCATATCGTATCCACTTCCAGCCGATTCGGCAGGATTTGTCTTTTTTACCAGGGATGGAATAAAAGGTTTGAGATACTCAAGTTGGGACATTATACATGCTAGGTGGTCTAGTATTATTGAAAAATAGGATGTTAGCATTTTGAACCTTTAATTTGGTGGTTGCTTCACAAATCCCCCCTCTTTCGGCACTCAGAAAATAGAAAATGGATTTTCTATGCGTCGAAAAGGAAAACTGTGTACTACAACATTGTTAGTCATCCCATTATACACATGCATGCCCAATATGGGCACATTATCACAAACTTTGCCTTGATTCTAGCTATATCATTCGTCATTTGACCCGAAAGCCAGAAAACCTCGGAGGAGATAGGTCATTTTGTGAAGGGTTTTTTGAAATATGATCAATATACCAAGTTTGATATTTTTTACTCACAACTATGTCACATAACATGACACCATGCGAAAGTTTTGTATTTGTTTGATTTTTTGAATTAGTTATGCACATTTGAACGTCTGGTCAAACTTTTTGAAGGGTTTTCATAAATATTCTTAGTTAGGGGCTGAGGCTCACAAAACTAGCATTGGATCTCTGATGAAATAGCATGTTGTGAACCTAAAAATGATTTTTACAAAAAATCATCAGCATGAAATCATGTACCTGTAGTTCATATCTTACACACTTCCAACCGATTCGGCAGGATTTGTCTTTTTCACCAGGGATGGAATAAAAGGTTTGAGATACTCAAGTTGGGACATTGTACATTCTAGGTGGTCTAGTATTTTTGAAAAATAGGATGTTACCATTTTGAAACTTCAATTTGGTGGTTGCTTCACAAATCCCCCCCTCATTCGACACTCAGAAAATAGAAAATGGATTTTATGTGCGTCAAAAAGGAAAACTTTGTACTACAATATTGTTAGTCATCCCATTATACACATGCATGCCCAATATGGGCATATTATCACAAACTATGCCTTGATTCTAGCCATATCATTGGTCATTTGACCCGAAAGCCAGAAAATCTCGGAGGAGATAGGTCATTTTATGAAGGGTTTTTTAAAATATGATCAATATACCAAGTTTGATATTTTTCCTCACAACTATGTCACATAACATGACACCATGCGAAGGTTTTGTATTTTTTTGATTTTTTTTAATTAGTTATACACATTTGAATGTCTGGTCAAACTTGTGAAAACCCCGTTGACTGCATCCTAAACCCAGCTAACCCTAAGGCCGAATGAAGAACATAGTCTAACCCTAGCGCGACACTGTGGCCGTCCGATCGCGTCTTATAGAAGGATTTCGCGGGTGGCTCTGGGAGATCCATGGGAGGGCTTGTTCTGCAACCTGATTGGTTGGCGTCTTTTAGAAGGATTTCGTGGCTAGCTCTTGGCGATCCGTGGGATGGATGATTCTAGAATCTAATTGGCTCGCATCGTTTTTCCATGAACAGATAAGGTACAGCGCGGCACACTCCATTGACCGTTGGACCGAGCGTGGCATGCGAGGGAGCTAGGCGGGGCAGGCTGCACCATGCATGCAGCCTAGCTATTTTGCATGCAGCCAACCGACGCAGCAGCGCTGCAGCGTATTTATTCCCTCTGTCGCATTAAATAAGTGTACATCTAACTTTTTTCTTCAGTCAAACTTACTTCCCTCTGGTTCATGCACCATAGAAAAACATGCAATTACTCCCTGATTTATGCATTAATTGCCTCTAGATTATAGGGAAAATTACCAGATTGTATAGATTCCAAAAAAATAGGCTTATATATGCATTGATTTCTCCAATTGACATCCCTTCAATTACTCCCACCGTTTTTTCTTCTCACCCGTTGAGTTTTCATGTGTGAGTTTGTTGCATGCGGTGTGTAAAAACGAACGAGTTTGCTGCATGGCGTGTGACAACTACCTTGGTCCTAGATTCCTGCATTTATTACCGAGTAAATCAAGGACAAATTTTATTTTTTCTTTTATTTTTCATCGCCAGTAAACAACTATCTTGGACGTTTTTTTCTTTCTTTCCCATTAATGCATGCATGCATGCAGGGGGTGACGGTGCAGGGCAGGGTCACGTCGCATCCTAGAATTTTTTTTGCACTGACCGCATTGATCACGCACGCGGATACGCCCGCTGCCTACACGCAATGCAGCGCACGCGGCTGCGCAACGCAGGATTCCCACGCCACCCTTCACGCTAATCCCTCAATAAATAGTGGCAAAATGCCTTTGCCTCCTCATCTTCAACCTCGAGTCCCTTTGCCTCCTTTGCCTCCTCCCAGCCCCAAAAAACACCTCTCCGGCGAGTGACCATGGCGACCTCCCCCCTCTGCTTGCCTTCGGAATCCGAGGTCAGTGACGAGGACAACCACCCGGACCATAGGTAGGTCTGGGAGAAGGAGGCGCCCACACGCCCAAGGCGTGGCAACAAGGGGGCGATGCAAAGCCCCGGCCTATCCCTGGGCCCAAGGCCCCTTCATCCACAACCCCCGCCCCAGCCGCGGCGGCAACCTCCCTGACTCCAGCCCCTCCGACGAGGCCCTCAAGGCGGCGGAGGAGGAGGAGGCGAAGGAGCTGGCTACTGCCGAGAAGTTGGAGGAGAAGGAGGCCATGCGCGCTCGGAAGAAAAAGGCGGCAGCGGGAGGAGGAGGACCGACGGGAGGCAGCTTGTTGGGCCTTCGAGGAGGAGCAGAGACGGCAGGAGACACGGGAGAGGGTGGCAGCTTGGAAGGCGGCGGCGGCTTGGAGGGCGGCGACACCGCCCCCACCGCCAATGGAGTAGGGCAGCCTCCCGGCGGCGAGGTTGGCCGGCAGCCCTAAACCCACATAGTAGCTAGGGTTAGGGTTTAGGCGCAGGGCCCTTAGGATTAGTTTCCCTTAGGGTTTATGTAATGTAGGGCCCTCTATGTAATGTGAGGACCCTCTCTATATTGTACCCCTTATATTATCTAATATATTATCTATGTGATCGACTTGTGTTTTATTGTATTGTCATTTGTCAAAATACCCAAAACAACAAGCGCATAAAACAAAAGACACAAAAAAAAGTTATCATATAATACTCGTGCAATATTTATAAAATGAGTGAAATTAGAAAAGCTCAAAAGAAAGAATAAGTTAATGTTATGATGGTTGATTATTTTCAAACAACACATGCAACACATGGTTCATTTTCAAACAACACATTTACATATTTACATAAGTTAAAGGGGCGCCCAAGTTAAAGTGCTCAGCTTGTTAGTTAAATGGATGTCCTTGGCCTTCATTTATATATTTACTTTCACAAAAAATAAAAGATTGCGACCTGAGCATGAGTATCTGCAGATCCACAAGTCCCTAGTTAGATTGTAACGTGAGTACTATTTTTTGCCCAATCTACAAGTAGTTACTATTGGGCCTGGATACGACCATTTTGGCCTGACTAAGTTCTATTTGGGCCTGGCCTTTTTCAATCACTCCTAGTCAATTGTTTTTTTTTACTTTTCAACCCCTCCCCATCCCCTACACACTGACGAAACTGAAGGAACACTGAAGAAACTGAAGGAACACTGATTTCGAAAACAGAGCAGCTCAAAATTTGCCCGAATTTGTGTTGCATTTTATTCAAGCCAAAGACATAGACCATTACATCTATCTCCGCATCCATCGTAGTACCAGCGAAAATGGGGTTGCCAGATCCCAATTGCTCCACCACGGACGGGTTTTCGAGCTCCCGGGATGGTACCTCCACCCAATTCGCTCGATGTACTTATCAAGCCACTCAAAATGCCCATATTTTGGCAGTTTCTGAAATCGCAGAGTTGAACCCTAAATCCCAAATTCGATGAAATGCACAAAATTTCGAAAGAAAAGCGAGAAATTGGCGCTCGGAACACTTAGATCTCACCTTCCCCGGCTCGGGCTTGCTCTCACACTTCACAAATCCCAGCCAATGTTGTCGATCTTATCGGTGGATGTGAAAAGCCGCTTTAGGCGCGCGGTACGGGGGCAATCGGGGCACCTCTTCATCGGAACCGCACCATACCGATGCCATGAGCGGAGAAAGGCTGAAGCAGAGCTCGACATCCCTCGTGGCGTTGCCGCACTTGCTCGCTGGAGAAGAAAATGGAAGGGGATGAGATACTGGAACGATGGCGGGAGGGCTCAGGTGCGAGGACGAATCAGGCCAACGTCTCTCTTCTACCACAGCGTGGGTCCCACGATATGAGGTGGACATCAGGTGGGTCTCGCCGTGACGTGGAGAGGTTGTGGGTCCTGCTCTTCTCAGCTGATTCAAATTCGTTGACGGTCTCATAAGGTTAAGTGAAAGTGTCGCACGGGAGCTATTTGCCGTTTTAAAAATATCACATACGAGCTATTCTTTGCAACGATATCATGTTCCTTTTAATTCCGCGTAAAAACGTTGTATAGGAGCTATAAGCCCGTTTTCCTCTGGGGTTGGAGATTGTTTCGCCTCTGGCCGCGCTGAACCGACTGTTACGGAGACAGGCCAAACAGTGTTCTGAACTGTTAGCAACAGCCAGACATATGTTCGTGCTAAAGCTGCGGGCGGCCGTGGTGCCGCCTGATCCTCCCTGCGCTGTGATCTGGGTTAGTTTCTACTTTCTACTGTCGAGATGCTGTCGATTTTGTCACCATAGTCATTTGCTCGAAGTTTTTCCGGAAGAGGGACTCAGTTTTCTGGGCGAGATCAGTTCGGCTCTACCCTGTGATATTTAATTGTAGCTTGCTTTATGAGTGCTCTGTGTTAGATTTAAGATTTTGGACGGAATGCTCCGTTATGGATGAGTGCGTGTGCTCATCTTTTTCCTACAATCTGGAGGAGCCACCGCTCCTACACGCCATGAATGTATTCGGTCCCATCTTTGTTCATGTCCCAGGAGCAACCGATCATAACCAAGCTCCAGTAGTTCTTGATTTATGAGGGAATAAAGATCGATTACAATGTCTATTACTCGCAGAACATTTTTTTTTTTTGAAAAGGAGCATATATTAATACCGGATGATATCAATTACATCCAGCCTCTGCAACAACGCATTGTTCTAGCGGCCACACAGATGCACACAACGCATTGCCCTAGCGGCCATACGAATGCACACAGCCAAAAAAGAAAGAAGAATTATAAAAAAATGTCCCGCTACAGTGACTCATTCATTGAAACAGCAGTACTATCATCACCAAGACAACACCAGAAGTCCAGCTTCTCCAAAAAAGACGGCTCCAAGACGGGAACAGTGCACAAACACCGTCATCGCGCGATCAAAGATCTAGGTTTTTACCCTGAAGAAAGTCCACGCTCTTAAAACAATACCTTCAACAATGTCATTGCCAGGCACAACTAATTAAGGCCAGATCCTAGGTTTTCACCCTAAGAGGTAGGACCATGAACCTCTTCTGTGCAGTCGCCCCCACTTGCATGTCACTTCTCCAATTCACAAGTCACCTAGCCAATTCCTCATCACCACCCAGACTCGAACCACCATTGTCCGTCCTCAAATCTCGGTCTTCATGAATTTCTCCGTCAGCACCATGGAACGAGAACATGCCCCATGATAATAACAGCCAACAAAGCTTCAAAGCACACCCTCTGAAACCAAACGGTCAGGATAAAACATGGGTGCGTACGACCGAATTCAATCCTTCCAGCAAACTCACGGCACGATAGCACTTATAGAGTTCGTCGGCGGAGCCTTCCGAAACACGACACAGGAACCAGATCAATGGATCCGGCAGATTATCGTCTTGGCTTGAGAGGGATCCAGGACCACCTCCTTTATTAAAACCGAGCCAGTAGCCCCCACGCCACCCGCTGGAAACTAGCAGGATCCGCCGCAAGACGGCAAGACCACCCGGCCGACCATTACGGCGAAGAAGGAGGCCACCACCACCATGTCGGGGACAGATGCCCCAAGCACCCTAGTGTCACGGACAAGGCCCAGGTCGCCTGGGCGCCTGCGTCGAGGCCAACGTACGGATAGATCGTGGCTAGGCCCAGATCCCTGCTGCCGCCTGCCGTCATCTGGGTCAAGGATCACCAGCCGCCGCTCGCCGCAACACCATCGCCAAACCAGCCGGGACGGACGCTGCCGCCTTCCCGCCAGATCGCGATCAGGGACGCCGCCGCCGCCGCCGCCACGCCCCCAGGTCTTTGTCTGGCGACGATCCGGACGGCCGCGGCAAGGAGGAGAGACCACGGGAGGGAGGGCTCAGCGGGGAGGGGAGGCCGCCCGGCGCGGCGCGGCGCCGCCACGCGGGTGCGGGAGGAGGAAGGGTCTGGAGGAGGAGGAGGGGTCGGGAGGAGGATGATGCGACAAATGTAAGCAGCTGGTATAAGCACCTTCACTCATAGAACATTTACTTCCTTATTTTTGCATAGACTTAGTTCTTCGATTTTTTACCGTGAACTATGTTGCATGCATTTGCACACCTTAGAGTTGACAAATATGTTGATTCTAAGCCTTTCTGTTACGAAATAAAGAATCGACTTTGCAGCGGTAAAACAAAATCCCCTAAAGGGTGTAATACTGCAGCACCAAAGAATAAGTAGCATGCTGCTGAATTATCAGGGGTAACATTTCAGTATTTCTTCTGGATTCATCCCTTTGTTTCGAATTATAAGTTGCAACATTTCTGTATTTCTTCTATCCCAGAATCTATCCTGGTCTGGTACTACCCTTGTGTATTGTGACAAATGGTTGCCATTTCCTAGATCGTATACACCTCTGCTTTTGTTTTGGTAATTGGTGTATTTATTGAAGCTGGATCGATCAAAAAAGTTAACCCAAGCAGACTTGCCTGAGTGGAAAAGTAGGCTGCTAGGCACTAATCGATATTAGCTAGGTACATCGTTTACTGTGTGGCTACTTTCAGAATACCGCAGTGGCTACTTTCTTTTACTGTGTGGAGCGCTTACTGATGTCTACTTTTCCTTTTCTGCCGGCTACAAAGTAAATCTGAGCGACTACACCATTGAAGAAGACAATGATTTGGCACTAGCACACCTGGAAGTTAGGCTGTGCGAGAGATATATCCATGCATCAATTTTATATTATAACATTGGCTCAATTCTGTCATCTCTATCCTTGAATTATATTGCCTTTAGTTGCTTAAATAAACTTATTTATCACCGGAAATCTTGGCAACATTATATATACGTAGGACGTGATGGCAAAAGTTTCTAAAAAGCTAAAAATAACCATTATTTCTCATGGAACATCACACCTGCTTGGGGCTATCAGGTTCTGTCGGTTGAAGGAATAGTAACTTGTATTTCAGAGGGACCAATGCCACAATATATAATACATGTACAGGTATAAATATGACAGATATAACTTATGGGGATCCATAACATTGAGTTTGGAGAGAGAGAAACTATGTTGTGCTCTAGTCTGGGCCTTCATAAAGAAATCTGCTAATTGTAACTCTGAAGGCACATACTGGAGCACAATAACTCGATCCTGCACACTAGCACGGACAAAAGAAGTATCAACACCGATATTCTTGGTAAGCTCGTGCTTTACCGGGTCACATACAATACTGATAGCACCTGTACTGTGAGACAAGAGAGTAGTTGGTGTCGTCACGGAAACACCAAAATCTGCAAGTAACCACCACAACCAAGTAACCTCAGCAGTCAAAAGAGCCATAGCTCGCAACTCAGCCTCTGCACTCGAACGGGAAACAACAGTCTGTTTCTTTGTCTTCCACACAATAAGAGAACCACCAAAAAACACAGGGTAGGCAGAAAGTGAGCGGCGATCCAAAGGATCACTAGCCCACTAGCATCACAGTAGGGAGGTGTAAGGAGCTGGAACGAGGGAAGAATAGACGACGTGTGATTGTGCCACAAAGATAGCGAAGAACACGAAAGAGGTGACTATAATGAACCGAAGTGGGGGCAGATACAAACTGACTCCGAATATGAACAGGATAGGAAATATCCGGGCGAGTGACAGCAAGATAGACAAGGCTCCCAACAAGATGACGATAGCGTGTCAGATCAGAGAGAGGATCACCATCAGAAGCGCCGGAGCTGGACATTGAGCTCCATAGGAGTCTCAACAGTGCGCTCATCACCAAGAGCGGCACGAGTAAGGAGATCCTGGATATACTTTTTCTGGGAGATATAAAATCCATCAGAAGTGGAGGAAACCTCAATCCCAAGAAAGTAGCGAAGAGGACCAAGATCAGTCATAAGAAACTGCTCACGAAGACGGGCCTTAACAAATGAAATATACTCAGAGTCATCGCCGTTGATGATCATGTCGTCAACATAGAGGAGTAGAAGAGTGCGTCCACGAGGAGAGGTGTGAACAAACAGTACGGGATCATGAGCACTAGGGGAGAAACCAGCAGCAGTCACCACAGAGGCGAAATGCTCAAACCAGGCACGAGGAGCCTGTTTCAGGCCATAAAGAGAGTGCCAAAGACGACAAACCATGCCATCAGGGATAGAGTACCCTGGAGGAGGCTGCATGTAAACCTCCTCACACAACTCACCGTTGAGAAAAGCATTCTGAACATCAAGCTGAGACACATGCTAGTGAAGAACAGAGGCCACAGTAAGAAGAGTACACACGGTGGTCATATTGGCCACCGGAAAAAAAGTCTCATCATAATCACAGCCCTGCTCTTGCTGGAAACCACGAGCCACAAGACGCGCTTTGTAGCGCTCAAGAGATCCATCAGAGCGAGTCTTAATCTTGTAGACCCACTTGCATGTAATGGGATGAACACCAGGAAGAGGAGAGACAAGATCCCAGGTGCCAGTACGCTCAAGCGCAGCAATCTCATCGGCTATGGCAAGCTGCCACTCGGGATGGTGAGCAGCATCCCGATAAGAAGTCGTCTCAAGGGAAACAGAAAGACCATAGTGACTAGGAGAGTAGCGATCAGGTGGACGACGATGATGAGCAGGAAGAGGAGGAGTCATCTCATCAAAGGAAGAAGGCGCATCAGATGAAGAAGCATCTGGACCATGAGAGTGACGAGTATAATAAAAGGGAAATGGAGACAATGAGGAGGTGGGTGGAGGGGCAGGGGAAGGATCAGCAAGGATGGGGTAGGGAGGAGGATCAATATGAAGAGAAGGTGGTGTGTCAGGAAACAATAGAAAAGATATGTCCTCCCCCGAGAAAGACGAGGATGAGGGGCGCGGGTAGAAGGGACGCGACTCATCAAAAGTGACATCGCGAGATATGCGCATTCGACGGCGAACAGGATCCCAACACCGATAGCCCTTATGCTCATCACTATATCCAAGAAAAACACACTCAACAGACTGAGTGGTCGGGTTGGTGTGGTCACGAGGAGCAAGAAGAACATAGCAAACGCAACCAAACAAACGAAGCACCGAGTAATGAGGCGGATGACCAGAGAGGCACTCGAGAGGAATACCACCCTGTAGAGCGGCAGAGGGTTGAATATTGATGAGATAGGCCGATGTAGAAACAGCCTTAGCCCAGAAGTGAGGAGGGAGGGAAGCAGCGATCATCATTGCACGAGCAGTCTCAAGAAGATGGCGATGCTTATGATAAGCCACGCGATTCTGAGCAAGCGCCCCGGGACAAGAGAACTGAGCAAGGGTGCCCTGCTCAGCCAGAACACCACACAAGTGCTTGGAAATATACTCACCAGCAGAGTCAGCATGAAACACATGAATCGGCATAGAGAACTGAGTAAGAACCATGGCTGCAAAGCGCTTATATATGGAGAGAACCTCACTATGATTAGACATAAAGTACAGCCAAGTATAACGAGAAAAATCATCAATAAAAATGATATAATATCGATGGCCTCCTTTCGAAGAGAAAGGAGCCAGACCCCAAACATCAGAGTGAACTAAATCTAAAGGACGTTGAGATACAGATTCACTAGTAGGATAAGGTAATTGAACATGTTTACCTAGCCTACAACCCTGACATTGTAACGATACATCTCCTGAGACAGACCCTAGAAGACCATGACGAACTAATGACGACAACCGAGAGCCACAAAGATGACCAAGACGATGATGTTACTGTTGAAAAGATCCGGTAGCAGAGGCGACAACAGCAGGAGAACTGGCGAACAAGGTAGCAGCGGAAGGAACACGAAGTCAGTCTAACTCCCAAAGCCCCTGAGAATCATGACGGCGAGGGCTAGCCCCAACCAGAGCCTGTGTGCGACACTCCTGAATAGAACAAGAATCGTTGTCAAGAATGACGTGACAACCAGAGCCAGTAAGCTGGCTAGCAGAAAATAGGTTCATGGTAAGTCGAGGAACATGAGAAGTATCGGGAACAAAAAAGGAAGAAGTGGAAAGAGTGCCCCGACTAGAGACAGAAAGAGGAGTCCCGTTAGTGGTGAGAACACTAAGGGAAGAATCAAGAGGCCGAATAGAGGACAGAGTGGAAGAATCAGAAGTCATTGATACGTCGGAAACGTATCTATAATTTTTGATGTTCCATGCTTGTTTAGTATCTACTTTGCTTTGCTTTGTCTTTCTTTGAGGTGTTTTTATATCTTTTCTGGAACTAACCTATTAACAAGTTGCCACAGTGTCAGTTGCCTGTTTTCTTCTGTTTTTGGTTCCAGAAAGACAGAAAATCAATATTCTCGGAATTGGACGGGACAAAAGCCAAAGTTAATAACTTTCCGTGGGGAACACGAAGTCCAGAGGGGAGACGAAGAGGCAAGCTAGGGCGGCCACACCCCACCTAGGCGCGGCAATGGGTGGGCCCGCGCCTAGACGGGGTGTGGGCCCCCTGGTCGACTCCTCGTCCTCCCCCTTCGCCTATAAGAAGCCCCCGATGCAAAAACCCTAAGGACCGGATCAAAATTCGACGAAACCTTCTATAGCCACCGTCACCGTCGTCCCTAGATCGAGGGGGATCTGAAGTTCTTCCCGGCACCCTGCCGGAGGGGAGATCATCCCAAAGGCCTTCTCTCCGTTATGATGCGTGAGTAGATCCACCTTGGACTATGGGTCCATGTAGTAGCTAGATGGTTATATCTCCTCCTTGTGCTTTCATGTATAGATCTTGTGAGATCCGTTCATGATCAAGATCTAATCTATTTGTAATCATGCATGTTGTGTTTGCGGGGATCCGATGGATATTGAGATTATTATGTTGGTTTGATTAATGGTTTTGTCTTTATGATTCTATCATGTCTGCGTTGTTTGTGATCTTGCATGCTCTCCGTTGTTAGTAGCTATCTTGGCCAAGTAGTTGCTATTGACTCAAAGAGAGAGTATTTATGCTCGATAGTGGGTTCATGCCTCTAGTTTCCAAGGGAAGTGACAGAAATCTCTTTGGTTGTAGATGTGTTGTTGCTACTAGGGAGAAAACAACGGTCTCTTGTTCATGGAACATGTGGACTGTTTACCTTACACACTTTTCTTAAAGCAGTTGTCTGTTGCTTGCAACTTAATACTGGAGGGGGTTCGGATGATAACCTAAAGGTGGACTTCTATACATAGATGCAGTTGGATGGCGGTCTATGTATCTTGTTGTATTGCCCAATCGAATCTCATAGGATCTTTCTGACTAGTATTGCATTGTTATGCCTTTCTCAGTTCCTGTCAATTGCCCTGCTGTAATTTGTTTACCCTTCATGCCATGTTGTTTATCTAAGGAGAGCACCTCTAGTGAACTATGGACCCCGGTCCAATCTTTACCATTGATACATCTTCCACTGTTACTTGTTTATTTGTTGCAAACCACCATTACCTTCCACATTATACGTTTAATCTTTTGTTACAGCAACCGGTGAGCTTGACAACCTCACTGTTAGTTGGGGCAAAGTCTTAAGTTTGTGTTGTGCAGGTCTCTGCGTTGCTTCCAACACCTGTGTGACGTTTCCTTCCTCCTACTGGTTCGATAACCTTAGTTTCTTACTGAGGGAAGACTTGCTGATGTGCTGATTCACACCTTGCTCTTGGGGTTCCCAACAGGCTCCACATCAACTGAGCCATCAACAAGTTTTCTGGCACCGTTGCCGGGGAGGCTAAGGACTTCTTCACTAGGGGAGTCCTTCACTTCCTTTCTCTTTACTTTGTTTTTAGTTTTCTTTGTTTATTTTTCTTGGTTTTGTTTGTCTCTTTTAAAAACACCCAAAAAATTAGTCTAGTTTGGTTTGCTTTCTCTTATAAAAAACACACGAAAAAACTAGTTCCTACTCTAGTTGCCACCTTGCTCTAGCTCACCATCTTGTTCCCCAAGTTCACCCTGAAAGATCTTGCAATAGGTAGTGGCTCCATAATTGGGATAGATAATATTGAATAATTCTTCAATCATGTTAGCAAGCATGAGGATATTGAGGATAGATCTATAGCAGAACTTGATCCTAATTATGAGATTGCTGCATCTTCTTTAGTTCATATGTTGGAGGCTAGGTTTGTTAGCCTTAACCCCTTCATACAATTCCTGTTCCTAAAACTAAAAGAAGAAAAGAATGCTGAAAAGAGAGAAGTCATTCTTGAAACTTTACTAAAAGAGTTCCATGATGTTGCTAGGGAAGCCAAAAAAGGTCTTTGAGCGTTTCAATATGCTAGGTTCAAGTGTAGATGTTGTGAGTATTTCTGATAAAACTAAGCCTAGAGAGGAATTTAAGATACCCATACCCTTTAAGATTGTTGGAATGCATGGGGCCTTTGAAAAGAATTTTGATTGGATCGCTCCTGAAAATATTTTTGATAAAAGTAGTAGACCAAAGAGAGATGAGAAGGGATCCTCCAAAACCCATTTGGATGAGATACCTTTCATAGTTGAAGATTTTGCAAGTATTGATCATAATGCTTCTTCATTTGAAAATACTTGATTCTTCTTGCTTCTTGTGCCTAACTTAAAGGCGTTAAAGAAAAGTACTTGTTGGGAGATAACCCAAGAGCTTCCTTGAGTATTTAAAGTTATTACTTCAGTAATGACCTCTCCTTATCCTTTTTGTTTGCTTTTTGTGCCAAGAATGACCTCTAATGAGAGGGAAGTAAGATTTGGAGAGTTGTTGTCCCGAAACAGATTTATGTCCTCCACCATAAAAATTCTTGAGGAGTCTCTATAACTCGTATTAATCTGAACATTTACGAATAAATCCCCTAGTATGTTAGATAACTTTAGTTAGTTCAACACTTTTTGATTTGAGCAACAGAAGATGTTTGAAAAACTAGGTTTCTACCTACTGGTTTATTGAGATTTTTTCGAAGTCCTTATGTTGCTCAAATCAAAAAGTGTTGAACTAACGAAAGTTAGCTAACATACTGGGGGATTTATTCCTAAATTTTCAGCTCAATCTGACTTATAGAGACTCCTCACGATTTTTTATGGTGGAGGACAGAAATCTGTTTCGGGACACCAACTCCCCAAATCTTACTTCCCTCTCATTAGAGGTTATTCTTGGCACAAAAAATCAAACAAAAAGGATAAGGAGAGGTCATTACAAAAATAATAACTTCCAAGACTCAAGAAAACTCTTGGGTTATCTCCCAACAAGTACTTTTCTTTAATTCCTTTAAGTTAGACTTGATAGTTTGAGAAGATGCTCACATAAGAAATATGAATTGAAGTAAAAGAGAGCATCAAGAACCAAATTCAAAACACATTTAAGTCTAACCCACTTCCTGTGCATAGGAATCTTGTAAAGAAACAAATCATGAAAGCACAAAGCAACAAGCATAGAAAAGCAAAACAAGTGCAACTTCAAGACTTTCAACATAAAGAGGGGAAACTTAATATTATTGAGATGCATAAAACCATGTTTCCCTCTCTCATAATAAATTTCAGTAGAAACATGAACAAAATTAACAATATAACTATCACATAAAACATTCTTATCATGAGCCACATGCATAAAATGATTATTACTCTCCACATAAGCACAATCATTCTTATTAATTGTAGTGGGAGCAAATTCAACAAAATAGCTATCATTAATATTCTCATCACCATAATCATCAAATATAGGAGCCATATTGTAATCACAATTGATTTCCTCCTCAATAGTAGGTGGACTGAAAATATCATATTCATCATTGTAATCATCATATATTGGAGGTTCGATATCATCATAGGCAATACAATAGCTATATTCCAAAGCTGGGGGACTAAAAAGATAATTTTCATAAGAACTAGCTTCCCCAAGCTTATACGTTTCCATAGCATTATCAAAAATGGTGTCCAAAGAGTTCATACTAATAACATTGCTATTAGCATGCAAATAAAGTTCCATAGGTTTTTTAATTTTCTCTTCAAACACTTCATGTCCTAACTCAAGATAAACACTATAAAGCTCTCTATTTTTTTGTGTTTTCCATTAAGCCTAACTAGTGAAAACAATAAAAAAAATACAAAATTACAGAATCTAAAGGAAATAACTTCGAGCACTCACACCGGAGGATGTGGGTACCTTTTACCTTACCTCCCTGGCAACAGCGCCAAAAAATAGCTTGATGTCTACGCACTTCTATTCTTTTAGACAATTGTTGGGCCTCCAAGTGCAGAGCTTTGTAGAACAGGAGCAAGTTTCCCTTAAGTGGATCACCCAAGGTTTATCGAACTCAGGAAGGAAGTGTTCAAAGGTATCCCCTCTCAAGAAATCATGCAATCAAGATACAAGAAGTCTCTTGTGTCCCCAACACACCCAATACACTTGTCAGGTGTATAGGTGCACTAGTTCGGCGAAGAGTTAGTGAAATACAAGTGGTAACGGTGCCAGAAAATAGCTTCTGACGGTGCTAGAAAATACTTTGATGGAGCTTGACGGTGAGGTAAAGACTACAACAAGAAAACATGCAACAAATCTAGTAGCAAACGGTGTTTCAATGTTTCTAAATAGGGCCTAGGGATCATACTTTCACTAGTGAACACTCTCTCATATAAATATCCTCTCTTCATGATACTACTCTTAACTACTCTCCGGTTGGACACTCTAATCATCAGTAGGGCTATAACAACACACCTCAAAGTCTGCCTTCCCCAATCTAGATAACCCCACACTGTCACCTTGAGCACTAGATGGTTCCAACAAACACCACAATTTCATAGAGACATCCAACTCCAAATATAACTCATAACAAATATTCAATCTAGCCAAAGTGCCACACACGGTATGCATGATGTCACTTTTCACACCCGTGGGGAAAAGCATAGATCTATTAAAGCACAAAGAGTATTTATGTAGACTCAAACCTAAGTGCCACCATGGTGTGCACGCTGTCACTTCCACACACATGGGGAGAGCAGAGATCTAATGAAGCACTTGAGTAGCAAGGTAGATCTACTTGATTACAAAGCTCATGACCACAACAAGATCATGCATAGAGAGAGATATGAACACATAGCTACCGGTAGAGCCCTTAGCCTCGAGGAATAACTACTCCCTACTCATCATGGGAATCAACAATGGTGATGAATATGGAGATGGAGATCGATGGAGATGGCTCCGGGGGCACTTCCCCGTCTCGACAGGGTGCCGGAACAAAGACTTTCTGTCCCCCCCGAATCTCCCCTTCAGTGGCGGCGGCACTACGGAGGTTTTCGTGGATTTCTTCTGGATGATTTAGGGTTTTCTCCCTAGGGACTTCTTATAGGAGAAGGGGGTGGCCGAGAAGGCGACCAGGGGGCCCACACAATACCCAGGCGCGGGCCCACCCCTGGCCGCGCCTAGGGGGGGGGGGTGTGGCCACCTCGTCCCTCACCTTGACCAGGTGGCTCCGTATACGGGCCGATCTGGCGCACTACCCCAACAATGATGTTATGTATCACTTTGTGGAACGAATGGATCAGGGAACGCTTCTCCGGCATTCTCTAAGGCGGCAGCAGGCTTCAGGACGCCTGACCTTCGAAAGCATGGTGAACACCGTCAACAACTACGCGGAGGCTGAAGCGGCAGCTCAGACAGCTCTTGCGCTCATTGACGGAGCGCCACCGATTTAGCCACCACCACCACCACCTCCAGCCGCCATTGCCGCAGTTGCGCCGCCACCTCCAGTCATCGTCACGCCTATTGCACCACCACCCCACGTCATCGAGGAAGCCCCGGCACCCTCCGAATCTGTGATTGACGCGCTTTACGCCGACTTCAGTGCAGATTCAGAGGAGATAGATTTCAGCCCGGAGGAGCTAGACTCCGCCATGCAGGAGATGGAGGAAAATTACCAGAGCGACGAGCAGGCCAACAACACCGTTGCATCCCGAGAGGTGTTCGTCACCATTGGGACAGCGATAGATGAAGATCAACCCGGAAGAGCTCTGCCTACAGTGTTGGACAAGGGCAAGGGACCACCTCTTGCTGCCGACAATGATCGCGCAAACGACATGCCCCCTCCGCCTAACCCAGTGCAATAGCCGCAGGAACTCGGCACCGGACCGAGCAACATAAACACCACAAACCCGCCACCTCTAGCATCTACATCTGCTGCTGCCCAAGTTACTCCAGATGCATAGAGTGATGTACGGCAATCTCCTCGTCGAGCCCATGACCGTGGCTCATATTCGCAATGTAGTCCAGCTTGACGAGAAGCGCCAGCAGCTGCTAGAGGAAGCGCAGGACATCGTGGAACAAGGCGCAAAACTAGGTCGAGATCTGGCCAACACGTAGAAGTCAATAGAGAAAGCTAGAGCAATGGAGGCCGAATACAAGACTCTGCTGCAGCAGCAGAAGGCCAAGAAAGCTCCGGCTCGCATCATCAATGATCCTGGTGTGCGGCAAAAACTAGGATGGGATCCCCCGAAGCCGGCACAGGCCAAGCCATATATTGACAGTGAAGGCAGGCAGGTGATGCCCATTCCTCTCGTCAACCTCGCCGTCGCCAAAACCATTCTGGAGCAGGATAGATCACCTGAGGCGGTGGACCAGGTCTATGAACTAGTGGTCAAGGCAGTGAAACAATAGGAAAAGGCCACCTCTCAGAGGCTTGAGTCTGACCCAGCGTTTTGTCAGTCTAGCCAGCATAAGCCGCCAAGGGACAGATCTCCTCTTTATGTCGGGTCTCAGTGGAGGGATGCGCTCAACATGAAGGATGCCATCCCCATATCCTCCGACCATGGAGGCAAGGCCCAACCTCGTCGCCCATCGCCACCGCCCCGCTCCCCCCGACATCATGAAGAAAACAAGGCTGACCGTCGTACGGATATGCCTCCGCCAAGGCAGAGCGGCATCATCATCCACGACAACACGGAGCAGACCCGTCATGACGGAGAGCGCAACCAGGGACACAAGAGCAGGTCGCGCCATGATCCTCCGCGTCCGAAAATCAACCGCGACAAGCGTGAGGCGTCATAGGAGGGTAACAGCAAGAAGGCTAACCCACCGCCACCTTCGCCTCTATCGCTACCCAGCAGCCACCATGGCGGAGGAGGCCCGCGTTGTTCACGTAGCCCATCCCCTGATGGCAAGAATAAAAGAAGCCTGGAGCCATACGATGCACCACGTTGCTTTGGACCTGTGATACGGTCCGAAACTTACCCCAAAGGTTTCCGGATTGACAAGACCATCAAGCCCTATGATGGCACCGCCAAGCCAGCTACATGGTTGCAAGACTACGGCAACACGATGGAGATCACCGGGGGTAGCCCCAACGTCGCCGTCAAGTACCTCCCATTAATGTTGGCGGGCACGGCCCATCAATGGATTGATGACTTGTCGGAGAGATCCATCTGCAATTGGTTGGACATGCAAGAAGCATTCACCAAGAACTTCGAGGGTACGTATAAGCGTCCATGTATCGTTGGCGATCTATAGCGGTGCGTGCAAGAGAAAGACGAGACATCTCGCGCCTACCTCTCCCGCTGGCTGGATATGAAGAATTCCTGCGCAGGATTGCATGCTCATACCGCCATGTCCGCCTTCATCGATGGGTTGGAAAGGGGAACGTTGCTCCGACATAAGCTGAAGCGCTTGCAGGACAATCACCATCTAGATTTGAAACATATGATTCAGTTGGCCAGTGAGTTCGCAACTGCCGACGACGATGCTCGCGGCTCTTTGCCGACAATGGCCATTCCAACTCAAGCTCGGAGGAATAACAGCACAAAGCGGAAAACTGCACCAGAAGAAAAGCGAACTCCTGACATGGTCGCTATGACCTTCGCAGGACGAGGTGATGGCAGACAACATGGCTGAGGACGAGGAGCTGATCGTGGGCAGCAGGGAGGAAGTGAAACTACCTTGGCAGCGCTCCACGTTCCCCAAACCTAGAGTACCACGATATATCGTGCCTCATACACCTCGATGCCAACGACAAGGCCACGCACACCAATCACCACTGCAAGTTTGTCAACGACCTCAAAGAGGACGCGGAGTCCGGCTACAGGCGAAGTCGGAAGAACAGACCGCGAGGAAAGGGCAAGGGGAAGAAGAAGGAGGAGGAGTCCAAGGATTCAAGTGGCATGGACGAGGACATTGACCCCAAGCACGCCGCCAAGAGCGAAGGCAAAGTCAAGAACCCCTTCGAGAAGAAGGCGGCAGTTTTCCACACATTCCTTGGCACCCCTACTGTCCGACAACAGAAGACCTCCATGAGGATCCTGATGGCTACTCTACCCCCAGTTCCCTAGTACCTGCGCTGGTCGGAGATTCCAATTACTTGGGACAGGAAGGATCACCCAGACCTCATCCCTACGGAGAACCAATACGCCATGGTCATCAACCCCCTGATTGATGGCAATGAGTTCACCAAATGTATGGTGGATAGTGGAAGCAGCATCAACATCATGTACCTGGATACACTGCAAAAGATGAACTTGACGAAGGCAAACCTAAGGCAGATCAACACCATCTTCCACGGCGTAGTTCCTAGTCGGGAGGCTTAGTCCCTTGGGTGCATCATACTTCAGGTCGCCTTTGGTGATGTTAATAATTACCGCTAAGAGCGCATGACCTTTGAGGTGGTCCCCTTGAAGAGCGTGTACCACGTCATATTCGGCCGCGACATATTCCACACCTTCATGGCCAAGCCATACTTTGTCTACAACAAACTCAAGATACCCAGACCAAACGGTGTCATCATCGCATCTGGAAGCTTTGCCAAAGCTAGGGACTGCGAAATTGGAGAAGCAGCCTACGCAGAAGCTGTCCTCTACAGCGAAGAATTCAAGAAGATCCAGAGCAAGGTCGATGCCTTAGAGATGCCCGCGTCGAAGAAACGGATTTCTGACTCTGCCCCAGCATTCAAGGCCGCCATCGAGACCAAGATGGTGGAACTTGTGGTAGGCGATGCCTCCAAGACCACCGCCATTGGGACGAACCTGGATCCCAAATAGGAAAGCGTGCTCGTCGAGTTCCTCCGTGAGAATAGGGACATCTTTACATGGCAACCTGCTGACATGAAAGGTGTACCTAGGGAACTTGCCAAGCACAGCTTGAACATTGATCCAAAATGCAAACCAGTGAAGCAACCTCTACGACGCTTTGGAGATGAGAAGAGACGTGCCATAGGCAAGGAGATAGCTAGGTTACTTAAGGCTAGTTTTATCCGAGAAGTCCTTCACACCCAATGGGTGGCCAATCCTGTACTTGTCCCCAAAAAGGGAACCAAAGAATTAAGAATCTGCGTTGATTATGCAGGCTTGAACAAAGCATATCCCAAAGATCCGTTTGCTTTGCCTCGCATTGACCAAGTCATTGACTCGATGGCTGGCTTGGAACTTTTGTGTTTTCTCGATGCATACTCAGGATACACCAGATCAAGATGAGGAAGTCGGACAAATTGGCCAGTTCGTTCACTACACCCTACGGCATGTTTTGCTATGTCACGGTGCCCTTTGGGTTGAAAAACGCAGGTGCTACGTACTAGCGGACAATGCAACGTTGCCTACATGATCAAATTGGTCGGAACGCTCATGCCTATGTGGACGATATAGCGGTGATGTCTAAAAAATGAAACGACTTAATCTCCGACTTAAAATAAACCTTTGATAATCTTCGGAAATACAACACGATGCTTAACCCTAAGAAGTGCGTGTTGGGGGTTCCAGCCGGCAAATTGTTGGGCATCATCGTTTCCCAGCGTGGAATAGAGGTCAACCCGGAGAAAATCAAGACTGTCTTAAACATAAACCGTCCGACATGCCTAAAGGACATACAATGACTAACAAGTTGTGTTGCAGCAGTTAGACGGTTCGTCAACCAACTTGGAGAGGAGGCTCTACCGTTGTACAAGTTACTGAAGAAGGCGGACAAATTCACGTGGACGGACGAAGAAGATGCAGCATTGAAGTAGCTCAAGGAGATTCTTTCCTCAGCGTCTATCCTTGCAGCAACCGAGCCTGGTGAGCCCATGTTAATTTACATGGAGGACACCAACCGGGTAATCAGCATCGTCGTCGTGGTAGAGCGGAAGGAACCAGGCTATGAGCATGGAGTTCAACGACCAGTTTACTATGTAAGCGAGGTCTTGATGGAGACCAAGCAGCGTTACCCGCACTACCAAAATATAGCTTATGGAGTATTCCTTGCTTTGTCGGAAGTTGAGGCACTATTTCTGGGTGCACCCCATCACAGTGGTGAGCAAGACTCCACTGTCTGACATCATCAACAACAGCTCGAAGCTACAGGAAGGGTCACAAAGTGGGGCATTGAACTTGTCGCCTTCGAGATCACCTACAAGAGACGCGACGCTATCAAGTCACAAGACTTGGAGGATTTTATCGCATATTGGACGGAGATGCCAGATGCTACCCCAATACCGGAGCCAGAATACTGGGTGATGCACTTTGACGGATCAAAGCTACTCAATGAATCGGGGGCTGGTGTACTCCTACAGTCACCAACTGGGGACAAGCTGCACTACGTTCTGCAGATCCACTTCGAGGCTACGAACAACATGGAGGAGTATGAAGCACTCATTCACGGATTGTGCGTAGCCAAGGATATTGGCATCAAGCGCATAGTTTGTTGTGGAGATTCCGACTTGGTTGCCCAGCAGGTGGCTGGCACCTAGAACGCGCGGAACCCTATGATGGCGGCATATCTAGACGAAGTGGACGAGATATCCAAGAGCTTCTTGGGCTACGAGGTCAAGTATGTACCAGGGAGCAAAACGAGGAGGTTGATCTGCTGTCTAAGCTTGGATCAGGGCGTAAGATAATTCCACCTGGAGTTTTCCTGGAGCATCTATGGACACCATCCGTGAAGGGAGCAGACATCAACAACCCGGACAGAGAAGACTCTTTCGTCCACATGGTGGCAAAGGTCCCTCCGGCTTGGAAAAAACCGTTCATGGAGTATCTCGAACATGGAAGTTTGCCCGACGACAAAGTCGAAAGACGGCAAATAGTACGTCGAGCAAAGGGCTATCCATAATCAATGGACAACTCTACAAAAGAAGCACTACTGGTGTATACCTTAAGTGTGTTTCCCAGCAAGAAGGTGTTGAAATCCTACGCGAAATCCATCTCGGAGATTGCGGGCACCATGCCGCTCCCCGATCGTTGGTCGTGAAAGCCTTCCGGCAAGGATTCTACTGGCTGACCGCAAAGGTGGACGCCGACAAGCTGGTTGAGACATGCATGGGATGCCATTACTATGCCCGAAAACCACATGTTCTTGCTGAAGAATTGCGAACAATACCAATAACTTGGCCGTTTGCAGTCTGGGGGCTAGACATGGTGGGTCCGTTACAAACGGCACCATGTGGATTTACGCATCTGCTGGTAGGAGTTGATAAATTCACAAAATGGATAGAAGCTAAACCCATTAGAAATCTTGATGAGGCAACTGCCCTTAGGTTTGTCCGGGATCTAGTGGTGAGATTTGGTCTCCCACATAGCATTATCACCGACAATGGCAGCAACTTGTCACTCGGAGAAGTGGAGGCTTATTGTTGGGACAAAGGCATCCGACTTGACCTTGCATCTGTGGCACACCCACAGTCCAATGGTCAAGCCAAGCGGTCCAATGGATTAATTCTGCAGGGAATCAAGCCACGTCTTGAGGCACCGCTACATAGAGCAGCTGGAGCCTGGGCGGAAGAATTGCCATCTGTGCTGTGGAGTTTACGAACTACACCCAACAGATCCACCGGCTACACCCCTTACTTCATGGTATATGGAGCAGAAGCCATCCTGCCTTCCGACATCCTTAACGATGCACCAAGAGTTGCCGCCTACGACGAAGATGACGCTAAAGAATCCAGACGCCTAGGAGTGGACCTTCTCGAAGAAGAGCGTGTATTGGCATGCCAAAGATCCGCCATCTACCAGCAGAAGTTACACATCTACCATAGTCGCCGCGTTCGGCATCACTCGTTTAAAGAGGGGGATCTGGTGCTCCGACTTAAGCAGAAGAAGTCACACAAATCATCCCGCCATGGGAAGGACCGTTCATCATAAGAAAGGCGCTGCTCAATGGGTCTTACTACCTCGTTGACAATTGTGAACTGAAGGATAGACCCAATGAGGATCATAAGCGTAAGCGACGTGACCCAGATGATGACTACCCGGAGCTTGATCGGCCATGGAACATAGCACAGCTACGTCCTTTCTACACTTAGCATTTTTTTATCTATTGTGTACCTCTTATATGGTCAATGAAATAAAGCTCTCTGGTTCACTCATATTTCTGAGTCTTTTACCTTCTTTAGTGTTCATTTTTGGATCGTATAAAACCTTTATGCACAAGCTTTGCAATTGCACTTGTGAAAATTCTGCCTACGGGCGTTAGCTTAAGTTTTCTGGTCTGCACGTTCTTTGTTGTTTTTATGTGGATTCTGGAGTAGTGAATTTTGACACTTATTGTCGGCGATTTTGTGCTTAGGTTATTGACGGTACCATGGGGCATCATCACCTGAGCACATGGTTCCGACAACGAGTCTTCCGACTCATGAAAGGTCAATCATAAAAACCAGAGTAATGGATAATCCAGCACTTGCTTAAAAAATATATACATGCTGGAACCAATTCTTGAGTAGCAGGAAATAACAACCATTGTTTTCCGCCTTGAGTTAACACATATTTTTTCCGCATACACATTATAGAGGAAAAAATATTACAAATTGTTTTTTCATTCCTCTGGCGCAGGCGACTTGGACGCAACATCGTCGACAGCAGGAGAGTCACCTTCCTTGAAGTCGGCAGTGTTGAGGCACTCGGAGGAGCTTTGGTTGCTGCCGTCAATGGTTTTCATGGGCACAAAGACGTTAAGTCGACCAACTCGGCGACTCTGGTATCAAAACCCGCGAGCGACGCCAAGATATCTTCGTGATTTATCTTTTGGCCTTCGTCATCTACGTCAGGGATACCGAAGGTTACCGTGTCGATGTCGGCATCTTCGTAGTGTGCCTTGACCATGGACAGCGCCATCCTTGCGCCGGCCCGTCCACACGAAGCTTTCTAGCTTGAGATAGGCTCGGGGGCTCGACGCAGGATCTTCGAGAACTTCGTCGCAGAATCCACCGCCTTGATGTTAATCTAGAGGGGCTTGGCTATCTCTTTTGTATGCTTGATAGCGGTGTTGATAAAGTTTTCGGCAAGGACCATGCATTCCTTTGGCGGAGGAGGCGAACGAGTTAACCCCATAGGAGCTGCAAAATTCCGACAAAGGAGCGCATGAGTTCAATAACACAACAAATTCAGAGTATCTAGATTACAGAAGTAAAAGACGGAGAATAACTTACTGAATATGCTAATTTCAGCTTGCTGGAGAGTTTCCACCATGGAGTACCGTTCTTGTCGGAGGATCCTGTACGCGTCTAGATGGCGCTAATTTTGCTCATCGACGGCTTTCTTCTGATCTTTCAGGATTGTGATTTCCTCATTCAAGCGGTTCATCTCCTCGTGGGCAGAGTCTTGCAGGACTTTCATGGAGTCCTCGTGCATCTTCAACATGTCCTTCCTCTCCTGCTTAACGATCTTGTTTTCGCTATCCAGCTGCTGAATATGCTTGGATTGCTCAACAATATCCTTAGCCTTGGAAATATCTTCTGCAAGTCGGAAAAAGAACAGTACACAGTGAGTACTCGGAGAATGTTGACGCAAGACCAAGTCGGAATACGAAAAAGAAAGGAAAAAGAGACGCTTGCTCTTGGTGATTTGTTCCTTCAAGAAGTAAGTTTTACCCTTTTCGTCTTCCAAGTACGCGCGCATCTTCTGGTACTTGTCGTTGGCCACGCCCCTCCGAGCATTCTCATTATGTGGAAAGAAGAAATTTAAACGTTGTTTGGTCTACTTGGAGCATCTAGCCAGAAAATTTCCACCTAGAAGCTCGGGGGCTACAGCGAGAGTTTTTTTAACTTAGCACTATGCTTAGTCTTTCTTTAAGCATCTAGTCGTAACTAATTCAGTTTTCAATTAGAAGTTTGGGGGCTGCAGTATAAAGTTTTTAACTCAGTCATATGCTTGGCTTCTCTTTAAGCATCTAGTCGGAACTAATTCAGTTACAATTAGAAGCTTGTGGGCTACAATATCGAAATTTACAAACACTGCGTATGCTACTCTTAAAGCATCTAGTCGGAATAATTTATTCAAACTATATGCTTGGGGGCTACAGTGATGAGTTTTCTGGCTTAGTCACTCTTAGAGCATTTAGACGCAAAGACCTATGGTTTTCCGTCTAAATCCTCGGGGGCTATAGTGGGATACTCATACGAAATGCAAAAGGCAAATAAAAACATACAAGTGCAATGATCTTGAGGTTTGTAGAACTCTCAGCAAGCAACTTGCCGAAGGATAAACTGTTTCCTTGCAAGATTTCTGCTTGCCGGAGAAGCTCCTCAAGACCGCATGTTGGAGATGTCGGCGCCGCACCAGGAACCAGAGCGGTGCTACCCGGCGTAAGTACCGGATAGACTATCTTCGGGAACTCTATGGTCTTCTTGGGTGCGGAGGCGCCGCCTTCGGTAGATGTACCATCGCCTTACCGCTACCGATGGCATCCTTAGCCGGAGCTTCAGCCATTTGGTTTGCGGCACTTTCCTGTGTCGCTTGTTCGCCGACAACAACAAGCTCTGTGGAGGCACCAGAGTCCACTTCCATGGCGAAAGGGCCAGATACTTCTTTGGCTTGAGAGCTTGTCGGAGCGGACGTGGGCTGGACGATGGGATTGACAAGGGCGATGGCGGGAGATGTGTGGGAAGACACGTCACGATGCAACATATCCTTAATGTTTTTAGAAGCCCCCAAAGTTTTGGAGGTCTTCTTCAAACTAGTAGTGGCTTTCTTCCTGAAACGTACAAAAATATAAGTATAGGCATAAGACAAACAATGGACAATGTCGAAGATAAATAAACTTACACAAGAGGGGGTGCTTTGGCAAAGGGGATCCCGGTAACCTTTCTTTTCTCTGCCTCCAGGGCGGAAGTAGTCTTCTTGGAGGCTCCAACCTCCGTCTTCTTCTTCTTGCCTCCGTCGGCAGCATCAGAGGTGGAGCTCTTCCGCTTTCACGCCAACTGGACATTGTCCTCGGACACAACGGTGACTTCCTTCATCTTTGGATCATAGATTTGGACAGCCATGCTATCCTCCTCTAGATCGCTGAGCTGTTCAGTGAAAACCCACAGTGTTAGATGAGATGGTAATGGCTAGACGGAAGAACTGGAGTATATGTCATACACGGAAAATAAATAGGTACCTTTGGGCGCTTGCTCTCTACGAACATGTCATAGGTGATGGTGAAGCCATGCTTCCTATCCTTCACCTTGACGATGTCCTTGAGGCGGATCTTGACGGAGTCGCTCGAGAAGTTGTCCTCGGAGATGCGGAGGCTATCCTTCCTCTCGTTGGTATACTCGTGCATCAACTTCAAGCGGTGCTATAGAGGCTGGATCCGCCTGACGAACCAGCACATGGCCAGGTCCAATCCGGTCAGACCCGTCTCTACGAACCACTCTATCCGCCTTATAGCACGGGAATCGTCAATGTCGGAGGGAAGGGAGGCCTAGGATCTCCATGTCGAGGCTTTAGTGGCAGCTCCATCGACAAAGTCCGGGTACGTCACTTCTCGGCCAGCCAGAGGTATATCTGGGCCATAGAAGTACGTCTGTTGCCAGTTCTTGCAGGACTCATGGCCGACGATGTCGGGGAACCGCCGGCCAGGCCGGATCTTAAAACTAATAGTGCCACAGTTCCCGAGATCGTCCTTGCCAGATCCGGCTTCACGCTTGACGGTGAAAAAGTATATAAAGAGATCTAGCCTAGGCCTAATCCCTAAGTAACCCTCACAAAGCGTCGCGTAGTTTCTAAGCGCGAGGATGCTATTGGGGGAGAGGTTCTGAGGCTGTACTCGGTAATGGTTGAGGACAGCTAGGAAGAAATTGGATATAGGCAGGGAGACGTCGCGTACCAGTTGGGCTTTAAGGTACACCTTTTCTCCAGCTTGGGGAGAAGGAGTGACCTCGCCGGCCGGCGCCACCCGCCAGGTGAGCCCCTCCGTCGCAGGGAGGTAACCCTCGATGATTAACTCCTTGATGTCGCGGTCCGTAATATCCGAACCGCGTCAGTCGCCATTGTGGGAGTCATACTCCTCCTCCAGCAGCTCCAGCGCCGCTGGGTTATGGTTGCCGCCGGTGGTTTCGACCACCGCGGATTTGGGAATAAACAATCCCTCTGGGGGCAAGATGACGGTGCTCGCCGGCTTCGCCGCGGCATCGCCTGGCGCCGCCATGGAGGGGGAGGAGATGCTACTGGCCATTGGGAGTTTTCGGTGGTGACTAGGAGAGATTGAGGGGCTAGGGTTTTTTGCAGGTGCGCGGAGAGCTCGAGGAGGCGCTCGCTGGAGGAAGAAGACGATGCAGAGGAGAATGAGGTGAAAAGTAAAATTTCCACCGCCATTACTATTTCTAACCTCCGGCATCAAGATTCATGCAGCATGATCGAATGGTTGCCGTGTAAGCGACGTGTGCGGGGGCGTGCGCGGAAATTTCGCCATGTTACCAACCGTCACCGCCAACGGTTCATATCGCTCGCACGGGAAAATTGGACATGATTGCGTTCTCTGCATGTGTGAGTTACGAGGCGTTGCTGACCTAGGTCTACGTCGCCCTAGCTGTCACTAGCAGGTGAACCATCACATCGGAAGATTCCGGCATGGACGGATCCAATCCGACTACGGAAGAGTATGATAGAAGATTCAGCAATTCTCCAACTTACAAATTGAAGACGGAGAAAACCTTGTAGGGTTCTTTGGGAGGACTACAAGATATTGTTTGACGATTTGCCGATATCCACCTAGACGGAGCATTCAATGTGAAGAGGCAAGACGGCGCAAGATCTTGGAGTTCTCCGGGGGCTACTGTTGGGGATATACTATATGGGTATCCTCATAGCATGTCTCCTATTCGGATAACCCGGATGGCCCACCGTTGGTAGCATGGCCCATGGCCTGCTGGGAGGCCAGTTAGATGGATCCATAAGGGAGGCCCATGCCGGATAAAGGAAGGCTACGGAGGGGTCCTCGACGTACCCAGAGCCTTGGCGTGCAAGACACACTAGACTAGTTATAGACAGTGTAAGACTCTTTAACCTGTCCGGCTAGGACTTTTCCCTGTAACCCTAGGATCTGGCGACTATATAAGTCGGACCTGGAGGAGCCTTTAGGACACCAATCAACTCATACCTCGCACAGCGAACGATCCTTGTAACTCGGCATATCGCCATTATAGTGATTTATAGCAGGAGTAGGATTCTGCCACCGTCGTGGGATCTGAACCTGGGTAAGCTGTGTTACCTCATACCCGTCAACCGTCCGCCTTCCCCCACGTCTCTAAACACGCACTGTGAGGACCCCTCCATAGCGTACTCGTCGGCAATACCACGACAAATACCACAATACTTATGCTTTTGCATGCTAAAACAACGCATAATTCTTTCAAGGCACACTAAGCCATCCCAATTGTTTGGAACAAGACATGCTACAGCAATAATCACTAAGCATAAGTTAAAACAACACCTATCATGTCATGCTAAAGTCTAAGTCACAGTCAATGCAAGCTCCTCTTGCACTTACAAGCAAGAACTTACTACTCCTTTCCAACACCAAGCAACTTATTTGCAAAACAACACAGCGAAAACAGGGGTCCAAACTACTTTAGCAAACTAAACAAACTAAGCAAAGAAAAAGAAAAAAAGAGGCTCCAAGAACAACACAATTGTGCATGAAACAATAAAAACGAAGTGTCTAGACAGACCTGAGCTTTTTATTGATGAAGAAGGGGATGCCTTGGGCATCCCCAAGATTTGACGCTTGTATCTCTTGGATATTACTTGGGGTGACACCGGGGTGTCATCCCCAAGCTTGAGCTTTTTTCCATTCTTCATCTCATTGCGTCATTCTTTCTCTAGACCTGAATTTTTTTCCTTCATACAAAACTTCACACAATCTTCATTAGCAACATTAGTTATTCAAAAGATATTAGACCTATGGCAAAGATTTGGAACAGCAAAACATTTCACTAAAAACACAAGCTACTGTAGCAACTTCAAAAAGCTCAATTTCCCAAAAAGAACTCAAAAAGGAATCAATAAGAAGCAAATGCAAATAATGGCAGAAATCTGTCAAAACAGACCAACAGGTAGAAATCGATTTTTTCAAAGTCCTTATGTTGCTCAAATCAAAACATGTTGAACTAATAAAAGTTATCTAACATACTAGGGGATTTATTCGTACATTTTGAGCTCAATCCGAGTTACAGAGACTCCTCACGAATTTTTATGGTGGAGGACAGAAATCTGTTTTTGGACAGCAACTCCCCAAATCTTACTTCCCTCTCATTAGAAGTCATTCTTGTCACAAAAAGCAAACAAAAACGATCATAAGATGTCATTACTGAATTAATAACTTCCAAGACCCAAGGAAACTCTTGGGTTATCTCCCAACAAGTACTTTTCTTTAACGCCTTCAAGTTAGGCACAATAAGCAAGAAGAATCAAGTATTTTCAAATGAAGAAGCATTAACATCCATACTTGCAAAATCTTCAACTATGAAAGGTATCTCATCCAAATGGGTTTTGGAGGACCCCTTCTCATTTCTTATTTGTTTACTTCTTTCATCAAAAGGATTCTAAGGAACAATCCAATCAAAATTCTTTTCATAGGCCTCATGCATCCCAACAAGCTTAAAGGGTATGGGTATCTTAAATTCATCTCTAGGCTTTGTTTTATCTGAAGTACCCACAACATCTACACGTGATCCTAGCATATTAAAACGCTCAAAGACCTTTTTGGCTTCCTTAGCAACATCATGGAACTCTTTGAGTAAAGTTTCTAGAATAAATTATATCTTTTCAACATTCTTTTCTTCTTTTCGTTTTAGGAACAGAGTTTGCATTATGGGGTTAAGGCTAACAAACCTAGCCTCCAACATATGAACTAAAGAAGTTGTAGCAATATCATAATTAGGAGCAAGTTTTGCTATAGATTTATCCTCAATATCCTCATGCTTGCTAACATGATTAAAGAATTCTTCAATATTATCTTTCCCAATTATGGAGCCACTACCTATCGCAAGATCTTTCAGTGCGAACTTGGGGAGCAACATGGTGAGCTAGAGCAAGGTGGCAACTAGAGTAGGAACTAATTTTTGTGTGTTTTTGAATAAAGAAAGCAAACCAAACTAGACTAATTTTTTTGGGTTTTCTGAAAAGATGCAAACAAAACCAAGCAAAAGGAACAAAGCAAACTAAAAACAAAGTAAAGAGAGAGGAAGTGAAGGACTCCCCTAGTGAAGACGTCCTTAGCCTCCCTGGCAATGGCGACAGAAAACTTGTTGATGACTCCTTGATGGCGCCAGAGAACTTGCTGCTTGATGTGGAGTCTGTTGGGAACCCCAAGAGCAAGGTGTGAATCATCACAACAGCAAGTCTTCCCTCAGTACGAAATCGAGGTTATCAAACCAGTAGGAGGAAGGAAACGTCACACGGGTGTTACAAGAAACACGGAGACCTGCACAACACAAACTCAAGACTTTTCCCCAACTAACAGTGAGGTTGTCAAGCTCATCGGTTGCTGTAAAAAAGGATTAAATGTATGGTGTGGAAGGTAATGGTGGTTTGCAGCAAGTAAACAAGTAACAGTGGAAGATGTATCAATGGTAAAGATTGGACTGGGGTGCATAGTTCACTAGAGGTGCTATCCTTAGATAAACAACATGGCATGACGGGTAAAAAAATTATAGCAGGCCAATTGACATGAAATGAGCAAGGCATAACAATGCAATACTAGTCAGAAAGATCCTAAGAGATTCGATTGGGAAATACAACAAGATACATAGACCGCCATCCAACTGCATCTATGACTAGAAGTCCACCTTCAAGTTATCATCTGAACCCCCTCCAGTATTAAGTTGCAAGCAACAAACAACTGCTTTAAGCAAAGTGTGTAAGGTAAACAGTCCACATGTTCCATGAACAAGAGACCGTTGTTTTCTCCCTAGTAGCAACAACACATCTACAACCTAAGAGATTTCTGTCACTTCCCTTGGAAACTAGAGGCATGAACCCACTATCGAGCATAAATACTCCCTCTTGGAGTCACTAGCAACTAGTTGTCCAATATAGCTACTAACAAAAAAGAGCATGCAAGATCACAAACAACATAGACATGATAGAATCATATAGACAAAACCATTAATCAAACCAACATAATAATCTCAATATCCATCGGATCCCCGCAAACACAACATGCATGATTACAAATAGATTAGATCTTGAGCATGAACGGAGCTCACAAGATCTATACATGAAAGCACAAGGAGGAGATACAACCATATAGCTACTACATGGACCCATAGTCCAAGGTGGAACTACTCACGCATCATACCGGAGAGAAGGCCTCCGGGATGATCTCCCCTCCGGCAGGGTGCCGGGAAGAACTTCAGATCCCCCCGATCTAGGGACGACGGTGGCGGCAGCTACAGAAGGTTTCGTGGAATATTGATCGCGTCCTTAGGGTTTCTGCATCGGGGGCTTCTTATAGGCGAAGGGGGAGGCCGAGGCGGTGGCTAGGGCCCCACACCCTGCCTAGGTGCGGGGCAGGGCCCACCGGCGCCTAGGGGGTGTGGCTGCCCTGTCACGCCTCTCCATCTCCCCTCTGGACTTCTTGTTCCCCACGGAAAGTTATTGACTTTGACCTTTGTCCTGTCCAATTCCGAGAATATTTCCTTACTAGCTTTTCTGGAACCAAAAACAGCAGAAAACAGGCAACTGGCACTGTGGCAACTTGTTAATAGGTTAGTACCAGAAAACATGTAAAAATCACCTCAAAGTGTAGACAAAGCAAAGCAAAGTAGATACTAAACAAGCATGGAGGATCAAAAATTATAGATATGTTTCCGACGTATCAGTCACCTCAAAAATTATTCTTTTTATCACTTACCTACTCGGGGACGAGCCGGAGTTAAGCTTGGGATGCTTGATACATCGGAAACGTATCTATAATTTTTGATGTTCCATGCTTGTTTAGTATCTACTTTGCTTTGCTTTGTCTTTCTTTGAGGTGTTTTTATATCTTTTCTAGAACTAACCTATTAACAAGTTGCCACAGTGCCAGTTTCCTGTTTTCTTATGGTTTTGGTTCCAGAAAGGCAGAAACTCAATATTCTCGGAATTGGACGCGACAAAAGCCAAAGTCAATAACTTTCCGTGGGGAACACGAAGTCTAGAGGGGAGACGGAGAGGCGAGCCAGGGTGGGCACACCCCCTAGGTGAAGGGAATATGCCCTAAGAGGCAATAATAAAGTGTTTATTATGTGTATTCCAAGTATATGATAGATGTTTATTTTGCATGCTATAATTGTATTAATACGGAAACGTTAATACATGTGTGTTTAATAAACAAACAGAAAGTTCCTAGTTATTCCTCTCTCATAAACTAGCTCGTTGATTAACAAGATGATCAAGGTTTCCTGATCATGGACATTGGATGTTGTTAATAACGGGATCACAACATTAGTGTAATGGTGTGATGAACATTCATCCGAAGTATAGCATTACGATCAAAGTCATTGAGTTTATATTGCTATAACAACTTACGAACTGATCCTAATCCTCAGACCATGAGATCATGTCAATCACTAACACCGGAAGAGTTTCTTGATAACATCAAACGTCACACCGTAACAGGGTGATTATAAAGATGGATTCAGAACTAATAAAGTGTTATGTTGAGGCTCATGGATTGAGAGTGGAATTTGTTCATCCCGATGACGGATAGATATACTCTGGGCCCTCTCGGTGATATCACATTGATTAGCTTGCAAGCAAGTGATTTGATCACTAGAATGTTATATCATAGGAACGAGAAAAGTGTGCATGTCGGTAAAGAGATCAAACTAGGTATGGAGATACCGATGATCGAATCTCGGACATGTAATATATCGTGAAACAAAGGGATTAAGATACTAGCGTAAAAGGTTCCGACGATCACAAAAAAGTCATCGTTGAATGTGTGGGAGTCAGTATGGGTCTCCAGATCCCGCTTCTGATTATTGATCCGAGAGGGGTCTCGATCATGTCCGCATTATTCACGAACCGTAGGGTGACACACTTAAGAGACACCGACATCCAATTGGAGCAAATGTTTCATGCCGAAAGAATGAACAAGCGCAAGAATTTATTTCACTAGATACCGAAACAGGTTTTCGGGTGAAATTGCATAAAGTGGTTATGCATGTGAAATAGAATTCTAGCAAGGGGTTATTTGTGAATGTTTTTCATTAAAGTAATTGAAAAAATTCTGAATAAAATAAAAGAGTTTTATTTAATGAGAGTTTGCATTAAATTTGGTGGAAATTTAATGGGAATTTGAGTGGACTTTTGAGTGGAGGGAATTTAAAGGGCATTTTGTGAGTGGAGTGTCCACCCACATGAATGAAGGAGGGGAGGGGGCAGCCCCCATGGCCGGCGGCCACCCCCTTGGGTGCCCCCCTCCTCCTATAAAAGGAGCCCCCCCTCCTCACTTGTCTCACACACCTCCTCGTGAAGGATCTCTCTCCCCCTCTAGAATTTATCCCCCATGGTCTCGGACTAGTGAGATACATGTTCCCGGTGGCTATTCGGCAAGAAAGAGTTGTGCTTCCGCTGCATCGCTGGAGCGAGGAGGCGGAGGTTGCTCGGTGCCTCGAACGTGTGTGCGAGCACGGATGCGCTGCTGATTTGCGGCGCTAGGACTTCCTCTCGATCTTGACATCGGCAAGAGATCATCTACATCAACCACGAGTTGAACTCGTTATGCTTTGTCGGTCTTCAAGGGTATGTTATCTACGGATATACATCCGCCCGTTGTTTGTATCTAGTAGATAGATCTTGGTATATAGTTCACATCATAGGAAAATTTTTGTTTTCTATGCTGCGAACCCTACAGTGGTACCAGAGCCGGATCTATGCGTAGATACTTTACACGGGTAGTACACATATGAGTATGTGGGCGATGATGATCATGTTGTTGCTCCTTTGTTGTAATTTTGGATATTGGTGGCATAGTGGGATGAAGCGGCCCGGAGAAACTTTACATGTCCTCGCACATGAGACCTGTTCCACGCTTGACATGCAACTAGTTTGCATAAGTGGCTAGCGGGTGTCTGTCTCTCCTACTATAATCAATATCTATTTTGCAAGCGAGTTGTCAACAATTTGATTATCCTCGTTGTGGTTCATGTTCGTAGGTAAGAACGGTTCTATCTCGAAAGCCCTAAGCCACGTAAAACTTGCAATGGATAAATTAGAGGCGTCTAGTTTAGATTGTTGCTGGGCTAGTGTTATGATATGGTAGTGTTGTAAGTAGAAGTATGAGATGATACTCTTACAACACACATAGCGTGTAAAATCCATAGACCTTGGATTTACACATATAGGTATGATAGTGATCATACCACGATGCACATGATAGAGATCATCTGCGGGAACCATATAATTTCACTAATAAACATATGATGTTTGATAGCATCTTATATTGCTTGTTTAGCGCTTTGTTAGCATAATAAGATGATCCCTCATTTAAATATCAAGATAAGAATGTGTTCTTCCTTTAGTATGCATCGATTATGTTTTCGTCGCTCCAAGACATCACGTGATGATCGGGTGTTCTTGGATCCACGACCATATTTCGGGTGTAAAACAGTTACACACGCGAATACTAAGGTTCTAACTTGGCGAGCCTAGCATGTACAGACATGGCCTCGGAACACGGACCGAACGGTTAAGCATGAGTCATATAGATGCCCATTTGATGCTCGCCTTTGAAGCTATACCGACTCACGTGATGATCGGACTTGGTGTAGTGGATTTGGTTCATGTAATCACCAAAAAGGCACGAGGGATGTCGTTTTTGAGTGGGAGTTCATTCGTAATATAGATTAGTTGAACTCAATCTATCATACACTTAGTCTAAACTTTACAAATTCTGTTGTAGATGGCACCGCCTGCTTTTAATTTCAATGTGTTCATGGAGAAAGAGAAACTAGCAACGAACGGTAGCAACTTTACCGAATGGGACATGAATTTGAGGATTCTCTTCTCTGCTACACAAAAGCAATATGTGCTAGAAGCGCCGTTAGGCCTCCCACCTTTTTATGATGCCCCTGACGAGGAGAAGAATGTCTATCAGACTCGTCAGGAGGACCACAACTTAGTTCATTGCGGCATATTGTATGGGCTAGAGCCGGAACTTCGAAAGCGTTTCGAAAACGGCAATGCATTTGATACAATGGGTGAGTTGAAAATGATTTTAGACACACATGCTGCTGTAGAGAGCTACAACGCTTCAGAAAAGTTCTTTAGCTGCATGATGGAAGAGCACAACTCCATTAGTGAGCATGTACTCAAGATGTCGGGTTATGCCGATAAGCTTGTGTCCTTGGGAATATCGATTCCCATTGACTTAGGCATCCATCGTGTTCTGCAGTCTCTGCCACCTAGCTATAAGAGCTTCGTGATGAACTATAATATGCAAGGCATGAAGAAGTCTCTCCCTGAGCTTCTGTCAATGCTTAAAACTGCAGAAGTGGAGATCAAAAAGGAACATCAAGTGTTGATGATCAATAGGAACACTGGTTTCAAGAAAGACAAGAAGGGAAAACGGAAGGGAAGTAAGGGTGGCAAGCCTGTTGTCGTGCCTGAAAAGAAACCCCGAGTTGGACCTAAGTCCGATTCCGAGTGCTACTATTGTAAGGGGACTGGCCACTGGAAGCGCAACTGCCCCAAGTATCTGGAAGACAAGAAGGCCGGCAAGGCAAACAAAGGTATATATGATATACATGTTATTGATGTGTACTTGACTAGTGCTCGCAGTAGCACCTGGGTATTTGATACCGGTTCAGTTGCTAATATTTGTTACTCGAATCAGGGGCTGCGGAACAAGCGACCGCTATCAAGGGGTGAGGTTAAGATGCGTGTCGGCAATGGATCAAGCGTTGATGTGATCGCCGTCGGAACGTTGCCTCTCCACTTACCGTCGGGATTAGTTATAAACTTGAATAAATGTTATCTGGTGCCTGCACTGAGCATGAACATTGTATCTGGATCGTGTTTGATGCGAAGTGGTTATTCATTTAAATCCGAGAACAATGGTTGTTCCATTTATATGAATGAAATCTTTTATGGTCATGCACCGATGATGAATGGTTTATTTCTATTAGATCTCGATGATAATGTTACAGATATTCATAATGTTGATGCTAAAAGGATTAAACTTAATGATGATATATCCGCATATATGTGGCACTGCCGTCTAGGTCATATTGGCGTTAAACGCATGAAGATCCATTCGGATGGACTTTTGGAATCACTTGATTATGAATCATTTGATACATGTGAGTCATGCCTTATGGGCAAGATGACTAGAACGCCGTTTTCCGGTTCAATGGAACGGGCGACAGATTTATTGGAAATCATACATTCTGATGTATGTGGTCCAATGAGTGTGTCGGCGCGAGGTGGATATCGTTATTTTGTTACTTTCACGGATGATTTGAGTAGATACGGTTATATCTACTTGATGAAACACAAGTCTGAAACCTTTGAAAAGTTCAAGGAATTTCAGAATGAAGTGGAAAATCATCGTAATAGAAAGATCAAATTTCTACGGTCCGACCGTGGAGGTGAGTATCTAAGTTACGAGTTTAGCACTCACATGAAAGAGTGTGGAATTGTTTCACAACTCACACCTGCCGGAACACCACAGTGAAATGGTGTGTCGGAACGTCGTAATCGTACTTTATTAGATATGGTTCGATCTATGATGTCTCTGACGGACTTGCCGTTGTCATTTTGGGGTTATGCACTAGAAACTGCTGCATTCACTTTAAATCCGGCACCATCTAAATCCGTTGAAAAGACACCGTATGAATTGTGGTTTGGAAACAAACCTAAGCTGTCATTTCTTAAAGTTTGGGGATGCGATGTTTATGTGAAGAAACTTCAACCGGATAAACTCAAACCCAAAGCGGAAAAATGCGTCTTCATAGGATACCCTAAAGAAACTATTGGGTATTCCTTCTATCACAGATCCGAGGGCAAGGTTTTTGTTGCTAAGAATGGATCCTTTCTAGAGAAAGAGTTTCTTGCGAAAGGTGTGAGTAGTCGGAAGGTAGAACTCGAAGAGGTTGTGGAACCTTCTCTTCAAGGTATGGCGAGTAGCGCAGCGCCGGAAGTTGTTCCGGAGTTGGCTCCACCTGTTGAAGAGGGAACTAATGATAATGATTATGAAACTCCGAAAGAGAGTACTACCGAATCTCGCAGGTCAAACAGGACGCGTGCAGCTCCCGAGCTGTACGGAAATCCTGTCATGAATTTCATGGTTGATGAAAATGATGACCCTGCGACGTATGAAGAAGCGATGATGAGCCCGGATTCCAACAAATGGTTAGAAGCCATGAAATCCGAGATGGAATCCATGTATGAAAATCAAGTTTGGAACTTGGTGGAATTACCTCACGACCGAAAGGCCGTGGAGAACAAATGGATTTTCAAAAGGAAAACTGATGCTGATGGTAATGTGACCGTCTATAAAGCTCGACTTGTCGCAAAGGGGTTTCGACAAATTCAAGGAGTTGAATACGATGAGACTTTCTCTCCCGTAGCGATGCTAAAGTCAGTTAGGATTATGTTAGCAATTGCTGCATATTTCTATTATGAGATATGGCAGATGGATGTCAAAACCGCGTTTCTCAATGGTAATATTGAAGAAGAGTTGTATATGATACAACCAAAGGGTTTTGTCGATCCTAAGGATGCTAACAAGGTGTGCAAGCTTCAGCGATCCATCTATGGATTGAAGCAAGCATCACGAAGTTGGAATCTCCGCTTTGATGAGGTGATCAAAGAGTTTGGATTTGTCCAAACTTATGGAGAAGCTTGTATTTACAAGAAAGTGAGTGGGAGCAATGTGGCATTTCTGATATTATATGTGGATGACATATTATTGATCGGAAATGATATAGATCTTTTAAACAGTGTTAAAAGTTATCTAAACAGCAAATTTTCAATGAAGGACCTAGGTGAAGCGTCATACATATTAGGCATAAAGATCTATAGAGATAGATCTAGGCGCCTAATAGGGCTATCGCAAAGTACATAACTTGATAAGATTTTAAAGAAGTTTAAAATGGACGGAAGTAAGAAGGGGTTCTTACCTATGTTGCAAGGCAAGACATTGAGTAAGACTCAAAGTCCGGCTTCGGCGGAAGAAAGAGAGATAATGGACAAAGTCCCCTATGCTTCAGCCATAGGCTCTATAATGTACGCCATGCTATGTACAAGACCGGATGTGGCACATGCTATTAGTTTGACTAGTAGGTACCAATTGGATCCAGGTTCGGAACACTGGATAGCGGTCAAGAATATCCTTAAGTACTTACGAAGAACTAAGGATATGTTTCTTGTATACGGAGGTGAAGAAGAGATTGTCGCTAAGTGTTATGTCGACGCTATCTTTGACACCGATCCGGATGACTCTAAGTCTCAATCCGGATACGTATTTCTCATGAATGGTGGAGCGGTTAGTTGGAGGAGCTCCAAACAACCTGTGGTAGCGGGATCAACAACGGAGGTCGAATATGTTGCTGCTTCAGAAGCGGCTCAGGAAGCAGTTTGGATGAAGGAGTTCATATCCGAACTAGGAGTGGTGGCAAACGCGTTGGACCCAATGGTGATCTATTGTGACAACAATGGTGCCATTGCCAATGCCAAAGAGCCAAGGTCTCACAAGCATTCCAAGCATATTAAGCGCCGGTTTCACTCCATCCGCGAGTATGTCAAGGATGGAGATATAAAGATTTGTAAAGTACATACGAATCTCAATGTAGCAGATCCGTTGACTAAAACTCTCCCTAGAGCAAAACATGATCAACACCAGAACTCAATGGGTGTTAGATTTATCACTATGTAACTAGATTATTGTCTCTAGTGCAAGTGGGAGACTGAAGGGAATATGCCCTGAGAGGCAATAATAAAGTGTTTATTATGTGCATTCCAAGTATATGATAGATGTTTATTTTGAATGCTATAATTGTATTAATACGGAAATGTTAATACATGTGTGTTTAATAAACAAACAGAAAGTTCCTAGTTATGCCTCTCTCATAAACTAGCTCGTTGATTAACAAGATGATCAAGGTTTCCTGATCATGGACATTGGATGTTGTTAATAATGGGATCACAACATTAGTGTAATGGTGTGATGAACATTCATCCGAAGTATAGCATTACGATCAAAGTCATTGAGTTTCTATTGCTATAACAACTTACGAAGTGATCCTAATCCTTAGACCATGAGATCATGTCAATCACTAACACCGGAAGAGTTTCTTGATAACATCAAACGTCACACCGTAACAGGGTGATTATAAAGATGGATTCAGAACTAATAAAGTGTTATGTTGAGGCTCATGGATCGAGAGTGTAATTTGTTCATCCCGATGACGGATAGATATACTCTGGGCCCTCTCGGTGATATCACATTGATTAGCTTGCAAGCAAGTGATTTGATCACTAGAATGTTATATCACAGGAACGAGAAAAGAGTGCATGTCGGTAACGATATCATACTAGGTATGGAGATACCGATGATCGAATCTCGGACATGTAATATATCGTGAAACAAAGGGATTAAGATACTAGCGTAAAAGGTTCCGACGATCACAAGAAAGTCATCGTTGAATGTGTGGGAGTCAGTATGGGTCTCCAGATCCCGCTTCTGATTATTGATCCGAGAGGGGTCTCGATCATGTCCGCATTATTCACGAACCGTAGGGTGACACACTTAAGAGACACCGACATCCAATTGGATCAAATGTTTCATGCCGAAAGAATGAACAAGCGCAGGAATTTATTTCACTAGATACCGAAACAGGTTTTCGGGTGAAATTGCATAAAGTGGTTATGCATGTGAAATAGAATTCTAGAAAGGGGTTATTTGTGAATGTTTGTCATTAAATTAATTGACAAAATTCTGAATAAAATAAAAGAGTTTTATTTAATGAGAGTTTGCATTAAATTTGGTGGAAATTTAATGGGAATTTGAGTGGACTTTTGAGTGGAGGGAATTTAAAGGGCATTTTGTGAGTGGAGTGTCCACCCGCATGAATGAAGGAGGGGAGGGGGCAGCCCCCATGGCCGGCGGCCACCCCCTTGGGTGCCCCCCTCCTCCTATAAAAGGAGCCCCCCTCCTCACTTGTCTCACACACCTCCTCGTGAAGGATCTCTCTCCCCCTCTAGAATTTATCCCCCATGGTCTCGGACTAGCGAGATACATGTTCCCGGTGGATATTCGGCAAGAAAGAGTTGTGCTTCCGCTGCATCACTGGAGCGAGGAGGCGGAGGTTGCTCGGTGCCTCGAACGTGTGTGCGAGCACGGATGCACTGCTGATTTGCGGCGCTAGGACTTCCTCTCGATCTTGAGATCGGCAAGAGATCGTCTACATCAACCACGAGTTGAACTCGTTAAGCTTTGTCGGTCTTCAAGGGTATGTTCTCTACGGATATACATCCGCCCGTTGTTTGTATCTAGTAGATAGATCTTGGTATATAGTTCACATCGTAGGAAATTTTTTGTTTTCTATGCTGTGAACCCTACACTAGGCGCCGCCAGGGTGGGCCCGTGCCTAGGCAGGGTGTGGCCCGCCTGGTCGCCTCCTCGGCCTCCCCATTCGCCTATAAGAAGCCCCCGATGCAGAAACCCTAAGGACCGGATCAAAATTCCACAAAACCATCTGTAGCTGCCGTCATCGTCGTCCCTAGATCGGGGGGGGGTCTGAAGTTCTTCCCGGCACCCTACCGGAGAGGAGATCATCCCGGAGGCCTTCTCTTCGGTATGATGCGTGAGTAGTTCCACCTTGGACTATGGGTCCATGTAGTAGCTAGATGGTTGTATCTCCTCCTTGTGCTTTCATGTATAGATCTTGTGAGCTCCGTTCACGGTCAAGATCTAATCTATTTCTAATCATGCATGTTGTGTTTGCGGGGATCCGATGGATATTGAGATTATTATGTTGGTTTGATTAATGGTTTTGTCTTTATGATTCTATCATGTCTATGTTGTTTGTGATCTTGCATGCTCTTCGTTGTTAGTAGCTATCTTGGCCAACTAGTTGCTAGTGGCTCCAAGAGGGAGTATTTATGCTCGATAGTGGGTTCATGCCTCTAGTTTCCAAGGGAAGTGACAGAAATCTCTTCGGTTGTAGATGTGTTGTTGCTACTAGGGAGAAAACAACGGTCTCTTGTTCATGGAACATGTGGACTGTTTACCTTACACACTTTGCTTAAAGTAGTTGTCTGTTTCTTGCAACTTAATACTGGAGGGGGTTCGGATGATAACCTGAAGGTGGACTTCTAGTCATAGATGCAGTTGGATGGCGGTCTATGTATCTTATTGTATTTTCCAATCGAATCTCTTAGGATCTTTCTGACTAGTATTGTATTGTTATGCCTTACTCAGTTCATGTCAATTGCCCTGCTATAATTTGTTTACCCTTCATGCCTTGTTGTTTATCTAAGGATATCACCTCTAGTGAATTATCGACCCCGGTCCAATCTTTACCATTGATACATGTTCCACTGTTACTTGTATACTTGCTGCAAACCACCATTACCTTCCACACCATATGTTTAATCATTTGTTACAGCAACCGGTGAGCTTGACAACCTCACTATTAGTTGGGGCAAAGTCTTGAGTTTTTGTTGTGTTGGTCTCCGTGTTGCTTGCAACACCTGTGTGACGTTTCCTTCCTCCTACTGGTTCGATAACATCGGTTTCTTACTGAGGGAAGACTTGCTTCTTCACACCTTGCTCTTGGGGTTTCCAACAGGCTCCACATCAACTGAGTCATTAGTCATATGAAAAGAGGCTCCAGAATCCAGAATCCACGGTGATGGACCTGACTGTGTGGATGGTGGTGGTCTCGCAATGCCAGAAGAATCAGTCACAGAGCCAGCAGTACACGTCGAAGAAGATCCTATAGCAGCTAGCAGCCTCTTGAGCTGCAGAATGCCCTGATCAGTGAACTCAACTATAGAGCAGCAAGAGGAGCTAGAAGGAGCACGAGGTCTGGGAGAAGCAGACGACTTCTGCTGACGCATATCTCGCTCCTTCGCATAGTAGCGAGACTTAGAGTGGCCATCCACATCACAGTAGGTGAAGTGATAGCGTGGACAACCCTGTCCACAAGCCTGGTCACGACCCTGGCCCTGACTCTAGCCCTGACCCTGGGGAGTGGGTAGCAGTGGAGCAGTGGACCACGAGGGAGTCGGGGGAGCAGGCGACGACAGAGGACCTCGAGCATCAAGCACAGAAGGAACCTCAAGCAAACCAGCAGCACGTAGACGAGTCTCCTTGGCACGAAGCTTAGACAGTACCTCAGTGATAGGGATACGACCACGGGCAAGGACGTTAGCATGCCGGGGCTCGAACTCCTTGCGGAGCCGAGATAAGAACTCGAAGGCGCGATGAAACTCCAAGTCAGCACATACTGTCTCACAACACGGACAGGTACCACAAACAGCAGTACGAAGAGAATTCAGCTGACGCCATATAGCAGCACTCTGAATATAGAACTGATCAATAATAGAGTCACCATACTTAAGCTTATGTTCCTGGCGAACCACAGACAAATAGAGAACATTGCTTGATGGCTGATAACGTTGACGAAGGTGAGTCCACATGGCAGCAATAGTACCAAGACTCATAAACTCAGATGCAAAGTGCGAAAGAATGCTGAAAGTGAGAACAGTTGCAGCACGAGCATCATCATCAATCCACTGAGTGTAAGCAATTAGATCCAGACGATAGACTGCTAGAGCTAGAATACTCCTGAGTCCAGGCATATGTGGCAACATCATCATCCTCCGTCTTCTTGGCAGCATCCTGGACAGCTGAGTAGCATTAGCAGCAACAACTGGGGAAGTCGGCAGAGTAGGAATCACATGAGTAATGGGACAAGGCGGACAACAGACCTCGCCGTAAAACACGCCCAAAAAATGAAGACCATACATATGGATACGCATAAAGGCAGCAAAATCAAAATAATTTATGCCATCAAAAATAACCAGGCAGAATCGCAACGAAGAAGACTTTTTTTTAGTGATACTATGAACCAATCCGAACAAGATCAGATCGTGTACTGTTGAGCTTGCTATGCAGACGCGTACATGCGTTCCTGGGCAGAGGGCCACACGCAAATGTCAAATAGGATCTGGAGACACGCGGACTGGATGCCCGCTTTCTCAGCGATTGATGGGGACGGCAGTGTCTTGATGAGGATGACGCGGGGACCCAAGACAGAGGAGGCCCGGACGGAATCGGGACGGCGGCGCCCTGACGCTGCAGACGAGGGCGGCAGCGGCCCGCTCGAAATCAAACAGAGGCGGTGACGGACTAGGAAGTCCCGAGCGAAAACAGCGGCGTCCCGCGCGAAATCGAACTGAGGCGGCGACGGGCGCAATTCCACGTAGGATCAAAGGTGGGACAATTGATATCAATTTTAGACTATTAGACTAACTTAAAATTAAGTGTGACAAATGGGATAAGCTAGATTTAATATATCCTGTTTATCTCACTTATCTCATCTAAATTAGAGTTAGTCTAGTAGCTAAAAATAGTATCTCACTTGTTCCAATTGTCCCACCTCTGCATTCCTAATTCCAGGACGGACGTGCTAAAGAAGCAGGTCATGCGACCGGTATAACGTAAAGAGGGCAGCGGCTGGACGTACAGGAGTCGGAGGCCGGAATGGGAGGACGGCGGCAGGGGCGGCGGTGGATTTAGTGGACTAAAAAAACCCTAACCTAGGCTCAGATACTATGTTGGAGGAATAGTAATTCTAGAGGGCCAAAGGTCGCATATATAATACATGTACATGTATAAATATGTAGAAAGACCCCTAATCTAATATGGAAAATACAATATATAAATATCTCTCTAACACTGTCCTGTATGCTAAATTCTTCCTTTGATTGTTCTCCTTTTGTCATTTAACATATAATTTCATCAAATCTTCTATATTTAAATAGCAAGTATCCACTACAAGGATTTCGAAGACGTGTTACCCTATTAGCTTTGGCACCTGGAGCAACTCCATTTTTGGCGCCTGATGCGTTCTGTTCTTTGTTTCTTTAGTGCCTTCATTCGAGAGTAAATGGCACTAAGTCACACAACATGTCGTTTATGTGCAATTAAGTCACATAACATGTAAACTAAACTAATCACACAACTTGTAAACTCGTGCACCCTTCGTCGTATATAGGTAAGACTAGATGTTAACATGTTTTTTTGTAGACTTGGTCTATTTTAATAATATTCAACTCGAGATAAAAGTATAATAACCATGATTAAATGATAGAGGGAATATATACAAGTACACATTTCAGTAATAAATGTCGGCACATCCTACACATAAATAACAAATATGTGGACCTATAATACATTGGACGTTTGTAAATTTGTATAGCCCAGAATAAATGTATCTTGTTATATAAATACTATGTTGCGTCGTGAGCATGAGAGAGAATTCGTGGCTCTCGGGATCCAGTGAGCTCGGTATTTGAAAAAAATAGAAATCTATATTTTTTCATTTAAAAAAAACAAATTTATTTCAAAAATACATATATGTGGTTTAAATGATCGTGGCAAGTTTCATGAAAAACTCGTTTTGTTTTGGGCTACGGAAAAAAGAATCCCAACTATATATAGTATAAAAAAGCACGTATTTCTGTTAGGTATTTTTCATTTTTTTATATTTCACAATATAAAACGTATTTTTGTCTGAATTTTTTTTCATACCTTCGAAATGTATAAATATTTATGCGTAATGTTTTTCAATTTTTTTAATGTCTTATAAATATCTTTTTAATTTTTTTCAAAAAAGAGCTCAGAAGCCACTGCCAGTTTTCATGGCGAGCATCCTATACACTTTGCCAACATAGAAATATAAGCTTAGGATTTTCTTTGTAAAAAACTTAGTGTGTCTATGACTGGTTTTGGTCAAAAAACACTCGGTTGACCGGTTTTATGACCATAGGTGTACGTGTTCGCAAGTTGTATGACTTGTTAGTTCAGTTTGCAAATTCTGTGACTTAGAGCAAGTTCAATAATATAGCCTAATGTTGGCTCATCTGTAGTTAGTTCTATAGTCAACACATATAATAGTTAGCTATAAAAGTCTACTACTAAATCAATATCTGACCAACATTTTAGTTTCACAAAGCACCTAGGAGCACATGTAAAAAATGGCTGTTAACTTACAGCACGATTGCCGTCTCTCCCTTTTCTCTTAGAGAAAATACAGTAAGGTGACATCAGTTGGCTATAAGACATTAAATAGTATATTTCTGCTGAGTTTGAGGAAAGAGGAGAGTGGACTCTTATGCAAGAGCTAGCTGTAGCACGTGCTCCTAGGCGCTTTGTGAGAATGAATAGTGGACCAAGTATTAATAAAGTAGTAGTATATTATTATAGTTTGTTGTTGTACGTGTTGACTACTGAGTTGACTATAGATAACATGACACTACCTTATAGCCAGCAGTTGGCTATGTTATTGTTCTTGCTCTTATAGCTAGCTGACTATATCCTATTATATTTGCTTTTAAGTGCACATACAAGTGACTGTAGGTGCTATTTACTCTTCATTCAATCATGCTCTAATTGCTTCCACCACATTTGCGTGATTTATTTTCGCCATGCATTCAGCAAGGCAGGTAATCAACTCCTCCTAAGAAGGTAGCAAAAAATACTCTATAGTATAGAATCCTACATAAGATAAGACCCCTCATCTCTCTGGTCTCATTCTGCTCCTCTACCAACATAGATACATATATGAAAGCGATGCACTTCAGCAATAGATTCGTGTGTCCACATCATCCATGGTACTGTAGAAACGCAACTTTGATACTTCTACAGTGCTTTTGCGTCGCTTCTTCGCGTGTCCTCCGGTGGCATCCAGACATGTCGTGCCTCTCGCCAAGACAGACCAATTCGTGACGCGTACGATTTAGTGCCACGTCCGGTGTAGTCGCTAGACACGTGTGGCACTGCCGCTTATATCAGTCAATCGTGTCTCTGCCACCGCTCAATGAGCACCGGTGGAACTGTCGCCAGATTTGTTCTCTGTCCCCTCCATACATCCTCAATCAAGAGATCCACGAGCATCACCTTCCCAGTAAGCTCTATCTCCACCGATCTTCTCCAGAGAGCCGTTGCCTACCTGACCTTTTCCCCGCCTGAGCTCTCCTGGCCTCCATCTCCCCTTCGACGAACTTCTCCATGATTGGCAGTCATGGCCTGGGTCGAGTCCTCCTCCGACTTTACCATGCCGACGACCCCCGTCGTCCCTCCGTGTCGCAGTTCCTCGCATGGACTACGGACCCGCAATACCGTCGCTTTCTTCGGATTAGGGGGTGGTCGGCGGCGGCTTGCGGGCACGGTGTATGCCCATCAGCGGCACAAATTTCACATGACTTTGACTTCTTCAGTGTGTCGTCTGCAAAGTTTGTTTGCTGACCTCATAACTAGAGAATTGTTATGTAGATGCATCTCATATCCAGTCCGCCGAGAAAAGGACTCAATGGCCACGAATGAACGTGTGTGCAGGCCTGCAAGGAGCCGATGTACATGCCCAGGGTGAAGAGCAATTCTGTTGATTTGGTTTTTGTTGCCTCTGATTTCGTGATCAATTGGACAATGTTGTTCGTCCTTTCGCGGGTGTTGTTTCCTTATTGATTCTGTGGTGCTTTTCTTCTTTGTGTAGGCCTTCGGCCTTCCTATGAGTGAACGTATTGCTGCTGGTTGTTGGCGAGGTCAGCCCCCGTCCCTCCTCCGGCTGCCCGTGGTTCTTCCGATGGTGCGCGCATGACGTGGGTTAGGCCTTCAGGTTGTGGACGAGGCATGGGCGGTCAGCTCAGCAGGTCGTTTCTTCTATTACATCCACTGTAGTTGTATCGCGTGGTTCTGCGGTTGGCTACTTTTGTTGCACTTTGTATAGAGGTGTATACTGTAATGACTAATCTAAGCGGTGTATCGACAGCATGTGTCGCTAGCTTCTGCGTATCACGAATTCAGCGGACACCTATACCAGAGTATATAGACAGGCTGTATGTCCTGCAAAGAAAGGTAAATCAATACAACTGCAGATTTGTGGAAGCTGGAAGTACAGACTATATATTATTACATCTGAAAATGAACAAGAAAGGTTGTGTTTAATAAATTTTGCACAATGAGCAAGGTCTCTGATATTGGAGACCGATTATAAGCATGCCTATAGTTGTAGTGTGTTTCCATGACCCAATATAGTTATACGAAACTTTAAAGTTGTGTCTTCAATTCTAAATGATCTTTTAGATGAATTATGATTGTTCATGTAATATAGATAACAAAATCATTTGATCATACATGATACATCTGACTTTCTACTACATGGCGTTCAGCCAAGAAAGCAAGGTCTGGAGACAAAGCTAATGGTGTTGAAGCTAAATCTGAAGACAAAGGTGTTGGTGCATCCCAAGCTTCCCAAAAAGAATGTAAGGGAAGATTCAACAGAAAATGAAGGTGGTAAACTGCAGAATGTGCAATCTCCAATTGAAGTTCCGAAGGACGGAAGATGGTAAACTGCAGAATTTGTAATCTCCAATTGAAGTTCCAAAGAAAAAATTGCACCTAGTAGTGTTGGTACAATTTATGTGTTTTTTGCATCAGTCTAAAACTCTTTTGCAAATAATCTTTTTTTTTGTGTGTGTTTTACTCCATGTTACTTTTGTTAGCATGCTGATAAACCTTTCCCCTAACTATCCAATACCAGACAAGGAAATTACACATGGCTATGATTGATTGCAAATATCTGAGTATCCTAGACATTGTCAATATAGTAACAGTATCATAGCAGGAAGTTGTGCTAATTTGGTTGCTTAGTTAATTGTTTCGAGTAGAATGCAATAAGTGGGAAATGTCTAGACACATGATCACTCGGCATTATTAGCAATTCAACATAGAATGCAGATGAGAATATCAATAGTTGTTACAGAGCCTGTATACCTGAATAGATTGTTTGAGAAAAAAAGGCCCAGATGCTGAATCAATGAGTGTGGAGCCAAGGCCAGATGGATTTTAGTGAAACCAAGCATGTCTGTAGTTTTCGGATTGGTACCCATTGTCTTTACGAATTACAGCTTTAAGAGGTTTCCATGATTTTAGGCTATATACAAACAACAATTTTATAGTGCTTACTTTTACATGAAGGATGGATCACCTTTTAAGTGAGAACAAAGACGTGTTCTCCAGATTATATGGGAGTCTGAGGGGGAGTACACGTATGCATTTCAAGATTTTGTTTTCAGTTATCTCTTTCTAGCTACATTTCCGTGCTTCCCTTTGTTCTGGTAGCACGATAAATCTTTATGATTAAAGCATTCTTTCTTTTCAAAAAGCTACATGCTTTGTTCTTCTTCTCTTTCTTAAACCCACATGTTGACCTCTTTTCATGATTGTGCATGTAACACTAAATGAATCAGAAATACTATTGATTGTCCCATACTTTCAGTGAAATGTAGAGTAGTTGGTTCTGCCTTTCGTATTCCATTTGTAGATGATGGAATAACCCTAAAAGACTTGATTATGAGGATTATCGCTTTTTAGTGTATATTCTCCATCGGGAGCAGGGGATTGATTGGTCGTGTTAGTCATTAATGTAACTGTTCATTCCTTTGTTTTCCAAGGTTTGTTCTTTACAGAAAACATAAATCATCCTGTTCATTCTACTACTATGTGCTGCTGTCATATATTAGAGTTTCTCATGGCAACAAGGTTTTAGATGTTCTTGAATTATTGCCAATTTATTCTCTTACAGATTCAAATAACATCACAAAAGAGTTGCCCTCAACCTTTTTGAGGCTGGCAAATATGATAGGTTAGGAGTGCATGTTATACCCTGCCCGGTTAAAAAAATGTATAATACGTACACTACAGCTACAACATTCCTTTGTTGTCCTCATCCTATTTACTTATTTTAATAAAATGAAATACCAACATCCAAAATCGAGAAAATTAATCTACTGTATTACTATCAAATATACACTCTTAAGGCAAACATTATCATCACGGGCGCGGCATGTTGCCGCGCCTAATTTCCTAGTCCTACACTAGAGATATGCAGTGAAGTAGGCGATGAGCAACAGGCCATGACTCAAACAGTAGAGGCTAAAATGTGTGCTCTTAATAGTGATGAATAATCTCTCAAAAGAACTCTTGCGTGCTAAGTTGTGCACTGTGATGGTAATTCTGTCTAATGTCTTGTGTGGTAATTGTTGATTATTTAGGCAATATTTTAATTATATTAATCCAAAAATAAATTATGAGCCAGACATGTACAATAAAACCTTGTAGTACTAGACAAATCGTAGAATCATCTATCAAAATTATTAGTACTGTGCACATAGAAATATATAGGATAGGGATTAGTATATTGTATCCTCCGGTAGACCAATTGGCCGTAGCAGCAGCGGAGGCGGATGCCTTATCGGCCGCCCTCTTGAAAGCAGTGGCTTGTTCGGCTTCGGTGGTCATGATGATGACGAAGTCGTGGAAGTAGTGGATGTTGTTGATCGAAAGCGAGCAGTTGCATAGAAGACACTCCAAAAAAAACCTAATCGCCACCCTCCCGTACAGGATCTCGAGGGACAGGGTTTTGGAGGCATGCTCTTCCGTCAGCCGTGTACGCGATGGACGGAATGGAATCACCTATGGCAGCAGTAGAGGAAACGACGGTCGCAATCGCGCGTGGAGGCAGTGGTTCTGTATTGTCACCTAGAGAGAAGTGACCTCTCCAATATATAGGCACGGGTGGATACGAGAGGGTTTAATAGAAAGAAATGCCCATAATGAATTACTAGAAACACACGTAATAAATTATTAGAAACACACATACTTAATATACTTAAGACAAAATGTTTCAACTCGTATTCATTCTCATTAACGTTTTAGTTGCAACCATTCATGTTCCATTTCTTCGCAACAAAAATAACACATGGGCTCGGCAAGATTCCCGCAACCTGCAACCTGTGGCACGTGCATGCGTATCGTGACGAGGCGAGCGGCGACGGAGGAGGAGCGCGCGCGTGTAGAATGCCTCTTCTCACTCTACACCAAGTCATATTAGTGGGAGAAGATCTCACCTTATATGTTGGTGAAAATCTCTTCCAACTAGCCTAGGACTAAATTCCAACCACTCATCTTGCCATGAATGGGCGCTTAGGGATTTTTTTGAAATTGTTAGATGGGCTTAAAGCCCACCCTATATTTCAACAATCCTCCACCATATCTCAAAGGACAATGGTGTTGTCCTCTGTTTCCAACACTGTTTTGATATACCAGTATTTTTAGTGGAGACGTGTCAAGGTTGAACATCCACCTAGAACAGATGGCTATACTCCTTTATAACTTAACAATGGACTATGCGTTGAATTGTCAATTTGACGTAAAGAGGTTTCACCAAATTTCTTACTAGTACTGGGCTGCCGAAGGATGACCCCTCGGGTGGAGCATATTAGTCACACCCCTGGCCTTCTTATGGACTTAATAGAGATCGTCCAATCTTATAGACTGTGACCAGCAGTCGGGCACGTATAGGTGTGTTCCTCCAAAGATTTCTCCATAGGATAGCATATTGCTTATAAATGCTTTGGAACACATCAAGACAAAAGTATGTAGGGTTCGCAGCATAGAAAATAAAAAAAAATCCTATGATGGAAACAACTATGTACCAAGATCTATCTATTAGATACAAACAACGGGCAGATGTATATCCGTAGAGAACATACCCTTAAAGACCGACAAAGCTTAACGAGTTAAACTCGTGGTTGATGTAGACGATCTCTTGCCGATCTCAAGATCGAGAGAAAGTCCTAGCGTCACAAAACAACAGCTCTTCCATGCTCGCACACACGTACAAGACACCGAGCAACCTCCGCCTCCTCGCTCCAGCGATGCAGCGGAAGCACAACTCTTTCTTGCCGAATAGCCACTAGGAACATGTATCTCGCTAGTCCGAGACCATGGGGGATAAATTCTAGAGGGGGAGAGAGATCCTTCACGAGAAGGTGTACTTTGAGAGGATGAGAGGGGGGCCTTTTATAGGGAAGAGGGGGGCACCCAAGGGGCATGGCGCCCAGCCATGGGGGCTGCCCCCACCTCTTCCACATTCATGTGGGTGAACACTCCACTCACTCAAATGCCTTTCAATTCCCTCCACTCAAAAACCCACTCAAATTCCCATTAAATTTCCACCAAATTTAATGCAAACTCTTATTAAATAAAACTCTTTTTATTTATTCAGAATTTTGTCAATTACTTTAATGACAAACATTCACATATAACCCCTTGCTAGTATTTCATTTCACATGCTGAAACACTTTCTGCAATTTCACGCGAAAACCCGTTTCGGTGAAATATATTCATGCGCTTGTTATTCTTTCCGGCATGAAACTTTTGCTCCAAATGGATGTCGGTGTCTCTTAAGTGTGCCACCCTACGGTTTGCGAATAATGTAGACATGATCGATACCCTTCTACGATCAATAATCAGAAGCGGGATCTGAAGACCCATACTGAGCCCCACACATTCAACGATAACTTCTTGTGATCGTCGTAACCTTTTACGCTAGTATCTTAATCCTTTTGTTTCGCGATATATTACATGTCCGAGATTCGATCATCGGTATCTCCATACCTAGTTTGATATCGTTACTGACATCCACTCTTTTCTCGTTCCCCTGATATAACATTCTAGTGATCAAATCACTTGCTTGCAAGCTAATCAATGTGATATCACCGAGAGGGCCCAGAGTATATCTATCCGTCATCGGGATGAACAAATTCCACTCTCAATCCATGGGCCTCAACATAACACTTTAGTAGTTTTGAACTCATCTTTATAATCACTCAGTTACGGTGTGACGTTTGATGTTATCAAAAAACTCTTCCGGTGTTAGTGATTGACATGATCTCATGATCTAAGGATTAGGATCACTTCGTAAGTTGTTATAGCAATATAAACTCAATGACTTTGATCATAATGCTATACTTCGAATGAATGTTCATCACACCATTACACTAATGTTGTGACCTTGTTATTAACAACATCTAATGTCCATGATCAGGAAACCTTTGATCATCTTGTTAATCAACGAGCTAGATTATAAGAGAGGCACAACTAGGAACTTCCTTTTTGTTTACTAAACACACATGTATTAACATTTCCGTATTAATACAATTATAGCATGCAAAATAAACATTTATCATAAATAAGGAATACGATAATAACCATTTTATTATTGCCTCTCTGGCATATTCCCTTCAGTCTCCCACTTGCACTAGAGACAATAATCTAGTTTGAAAACTTTGCATATTGAACACCTATGGCTTTCTGGTGTTCCATATACGCAAGTGCAAGTGGTTAACATTATCTGCGGATCTGACGCTTTCAGGTCTGTGTGTATTTGCATGTCTTTGCGTCTTCACGCATCACTCATTCTCCAATGAGATGGCATTGTATAAATTTGGTCTTTTGGTGAGACCTTTAGTTCCTTGGGGTTAAATCATGTCGATACTATTGTCGTACAATGTATCTTTAGTGTTAGCCTGTTGCGAACCACACCTTAGTTTGATAACAAACTACTTGACACAAATGCCCTCCTTTGCTACTACTATAGCAGTCATATACTTAGCCTTTTGTTGTAGTATCCGTCACAATGTCTTAACTTTGGAATTCATCCAAATCCATCATGGAAACTTTTCTTTCCATTTCATTGTGCCGCTCATAGTTTAAATTGAGATAAACTTAATTTGTATCTTGTGATAAAACTAGTATCAATGTAACGCTTTACAATGAACTATTTGTAATTGTTTGTCACCTCTACACAAATATATTCTTAGTTCTTCCAAAAGATCATAAGAATATCCTCACTATCGTCCAATGATCATTTTATGATTCATTCTAGTATATTCTCATAACACTTAGAGTATAGGACATATCTGGATGTGTACATATCATGGTATGATTGATCAAAACATCCTTGTGATTTCACTCATCAAGTATCAAAGCACTTGAATCTTGTTTCACTTATCAAGTGTCGATACACTTGAATCTTGATTCAATTCCTTTCCATGCGACAAGAACTGTTTCTTGCCGTTTCTATATTGAACTCCTTCAATATCTCATATATGTACGTTTGGCACAACCATATTAGCGTCACAGTCTATCCACTATAGACATTCATGCTAAATATTCGGGTTTTGCCTAAGTCTTTCATCGAAATGAAATTCATAACCTTTTTCAATAAAAGATACATCATTTCTAATCAACAAGATGTCATCCACATAATGTATTAGAAATATGTCTTAGCGCTCCCACTTAATTTCTTGCAAATGCAAGCATCTTCATCGTCTCCTGATGAAATTAAACTTCTTTAACAGTTTCATCACAGTGAAGATTCCAACTCCGCGATGCTTACTTCAACCATTGAAGTTTGCATGCCCTTTTAGCATCCTTTGAATTAACAAAACCCTTTTGGACCGTGTCATGCACACGTCCTAGGTAATCATTCTATTAGAAGAACAATGTTTTGTTTATTCTTCTACCATATACCAAATTATATGTAGTGGTTGCTACTTTAATCCGTCAAGACTAAATATCGCTATGAAAGATCAAATCTTGTCATAGACAACTCCTTGAACATTGTCATAAAATACTTTACCGACATGTCGACTATTTCATAGATGTGAAACATCCATGTCTGTTTCTTTATAGATACAAATACGACCGATAGGTTTTTACACCTTTCCGGAGGGTCTTCCAAGTTCAAAACTTGATTTCGCGTGTATGGAACTATCACGGATTTTACGGAGTTAGGGCCCATCATCGCTTCTTTGCATGTTGTCGGTTCGTCATTGTCAAACAATAATGATTTACTCTCAAATCTTAGCATTTGATTGTTTATCCGACATACTTGGTTTAATAAGAACTTTAGACCTCCGTGACCATAACCTTTGAGGTACATAAGCTATGAGCATTAGGGTTGCCTCCGGAACAATTTCTGGCGCAGCGTAACTCAGCACATTTAGCTAAGGTTCGTTAACCTTATCAAAGTTTTATTGTCCTCCTACTTAACTTTTATGAAAAATTCCTACTCCAAGAAACTTCACGTTTCAAGTGACAAACCCTTTTGTCCTTGGTGTTATGGAGGAATAACCAATTGTTATTCGAAATAACCTACAAAGACATGCTCATCCGACTTTGGTTGTAAACATCTTACTTATGCTTAGCATACCAAAATTTAAGAAAGGACAACTTGGGTTTTACCCAAAACCATAACTCAGATGGTGTCATTTCAAAGGATCAAGATGTAGCTCTTTCCAGTGTAAAAGCGGTAGTATCTAAAGTATTAATCTTTTAAAACATAATGGCAGTTTTATAAATAACACCTTTGATCCAACCATGTCAAACATGGTTTCATTACAAATCTCAAACACTCCATACTCCTATGGTGTTTTGGGAGATGTAAATCTAGGTGTTTTGCTAAACTTACAACTCAAATAAATCCCTTTATGATAAAATCATAATTCATTTATTTTCTTGTTACACTTGTAACTAAAATAAATCCCTTATGATAAAATCATAAACCATTAATTTTCTTGTTACAATGATTTTCCACTTCATCTTGAAAGTCTTTGAACGTTTTCAAATATTTCATACTTCTTTCTCATTAAGTGAACATTTACTCAAATTTTCGGAGAAAGCATATGAAGTTGAAATCCATCGCTTACGACTATACATAATGGACTACATACATCGATATGTATAAATTCCAATATTTAGTTGTTCGTTCTTATTTGGCCTTTGAACGAAGTTTCAATTATCCCGAGAGAAGTCCCACAACCGTCACTTGATCAAATCAAAGACTCCAAAATCCATGAAAATGGAGTTTCTTCATGTTTTCTTTCCAATATAATTTAAACTGCGATGTCACTTCATAAGTGATCTTCCAATCATTTGTCTTGCAACATTTTAGCATTAGTTTTATGGATGTGATTCTCCAACTAGATTTGTAAATCATCCATCTTATATGGAATAAGGTAATTATTTAAAGAACCTTTGTTCTCATAATACCTGATTTAAATAACTATTATTAAAACATATCTTGAAGGCAAGCTTTGATGTCAACGAGAAATACAAACAATGGTTTGTTTGTTTTCGATGAACATCATCACATATTCTCTTGCTAGTTACTTAGTCATTGTGGTTCATGAATTACGTCGTTCTATATGAAATTTCATACCAACCAATTCGGTATCCAATACCTAAGAACCACATTATTTAATAAGCAAAGAATACAACCATAACATGTATATCATCTATATACCTAAATTGGATATTTCCAATCTTTTCTTTTCTGCCAAATATATTTTATAGATTCTCTTTCAGCATTTCCTTTTCCTTTTAAAAAGAATCTATCAACATCAACAGTGGCGCCATATACATGACACATAGTCCAAAGCGTGTATATTCAAATAATAATACCTTTGGACTTGAACTTTGAAGTAGATCACCATCATCAAATGATCGGTATTGTTTAAAAATCCATTCTTTAGTAATCTTTTAGTGTAGTAAACACTTTACATGCATCTTCTATTCATCCTTATCATGACGACTTTCATGATCAAGCTACTGTAGCTTATAAAGGCGAATCATGAGTATAACATTACTTTCCAAAACCCTTTTGGATGATTAGGATGTCTAGCATCTCCAACCTTTGCAAATTTTCATCCAATATTAGAACATATATTATACTCTATCATATTGCAACCAATACATTATTTCAGATATTGTTATATCTGCCACACATGATGGTTTCTTAAATAATTCTATTAGCTCCTAGATAATCTCGATATTAAAACAATCAAGAATCATGGAGGCAAAACATGATACTTAAGATACTAACACTGGAATTGTTACTCTCGACTTAATACTAATTATCAAATTTCATGGATTAAACAAAGTTTGCTGAAATTTTGCAATAGGACTTTAAACTTTAGATTGACACTCAACACAATACGATACCAGTTCATAAAGTAAATATCCAGAATTCTATAGTTCTATTATCTCAATTAAACAATGCATAAGGTGGTGATCGAATGCCAATGACTACAACAAATTATGCAAATTCACTTTGATTTAATTTATGATAAATTGAGTTCTACTAATCCAAATTAGAAATGAACTCCCACTCAAAATCGACATCCCTCACGCCTTTTTGGTGATTGCATGAACCAAATCCACTACACCAAGTCCGATCATCACGTGAGTCTGTGTAGCTTCAAAGGCGAGCATCAAATGGGCATCATGTCTTCCGTATGACTCATGATTAACCTTTCGGTCCGTGTTCCGAGGCCATGTCTGTACATGATAGGCTCGCCAAGTAAGAACCTTAGTATTCGCGTGTGTAACTGTCTTACACCCGAAATATGATCATGGATCCAAGAACACCCGATCATCACGTGATATCTTGGAGCGACGAAACATAATCGGTGCATACTTAAGGGAGAACATATTTTTATCTTGATATCTAAATGAGGGATCATCTTATTATTCTAATAAAACGCCAAAGAAACAATATAAGGTGCAATCAAACATCACATGTTTATAAGTGAAATGATATGGTTCCCGCATATGATCTCCATCATGTGCACCGTGGTATGATCACTATCATACCTCTATGTGTAAGGCCAAGGTCTATGGAACTTACAAATTATGTGTGTTGTAAGAGTATCATCCCATACTTCTACTTACAACATCACCATATCATAACACTAGCCCAGCAACAATCTAAACTATACGCCTCTAATTTGTCCATTGCAAAGTTTATGTGGCTTAGGGCTTTCGAAGATAGAACCGTTCTTACCTACGAACATGAACCACAACGAGGATAACCAAATTGTTGACAACGCGTTGCAAATTAGATATTGACTATAGTAGGAGAGACAGACACCCGCTAGCCACTTATGCAAAACAAGTTGCATGTCAAGCATGGAACGGGTAGTTTGTCCGGGCCGCTTCATCCTGCTATGCCACCAATATCCAAAGTACAACTAAGAATCAATTAAATGATCATCATCGCCCACATACTCATATGTGTACTACCCGTGAAAAGCATCTACGCATGGATCCGGCTCTGATACCACTGTAGGGTTCGCAACATAGAAAACAAAAAATTTCCTACGATGGGAACAACTATGTACCAAGATCTATCTACTAGATAAAAACAACGGGCGGATGTATATCCGTAGAGAACATACCCTTCAAGACCGACAAAGCTTAACGAGTTAAACTCGTCGTTGATGTAGACGATCTCTTGCCGATCTCAAGATCGAGAGGAAGTTCTAGCGCCGCAAAACAGCAGCGCATCCATGCTCGCACACACGTACAAGACACCGAGCAATCTCCGCCTCCTCGCTCCAGCGATGCAGCGGAAGCACAACTCTTTCTTTCCGAATAGCCACCGGGAACATGTATCTCGCTAGTCCGAGACCATGGGGAATAAATTCTAGAGGGGGAGAGAGATCCTTCACGAGGAGGTGTACTTTGAGAGGATGAGAGGGGGGCCTTTTATAGGGGAGAGGGGGGCACCCAAGGGGCATGGCGCCCAGCCATGGGGGCTGACCCCACCTCTTCCACATTCATGTCGGTGAACACTCCACTCACTCAAATGCCTTTCAATTCCCTCCACTCAAAAACCGACTCAAATTCCCATTAAATTTCCACCAAATTTAATGCAAACTCTCATTAAATAAAACTATTTTTATTTATTCAGAATTTTGTCAATTACTTTAATGACAAACATTCACATATAACCCCTTGCTAGTATTTCATTTCACATGCAGAAACACTTTCTGCAATTTCACGCGAAAACCCGTTTCGGTGAAATAAATTCCTGCGCTTGTTATTCTTTCCGACATGAAACTTTTGCTCCAAATGGATGTCAGTGTCTCTTAAGTGTGCCACCCTATAGTTCGCGAATAATGCAGACATGATCGAGACCCTTCTCCGATCAATAATCAGAAGCGGGATCTGGAGACCCATACTGACTCCCACACATTCAACGATGACTTTCTTGTGATCATCGTAACCTTTTATGCTAGTATCTTAATCCTTTTGTTTCGCAATATACTACATGTCCGAGATTCGATCATCGGTATCTCCATACCTAGTTTGATCTCGTTACTGACATGCACTCTTTTCTTGTTCCCGTGATATAACATTCTAGTGTTCAAATCACTTGATTGCAAGCTAATCAATGTGATATCACCGAGAGGGACCAGAGCATATCTATCCGTCATATTAATGAACAAATTCCACTCTCGATCCAAGGGCCTCAACATAACACTTTAGTAGTTCTGAACTCATCTTTATAATCACTCAGTTACGGTGTGACGTTTGATGTTATGAAGAAACTCTTCTGTTGTTAGTGATTGACATGATCTCATGATCTAAGGATTAGGATCACTTTGTAAGTTGTTATAGCAATATAAACTCAATGACTTTGATCATAATGCTATACTTTGGATGAATGTTCATCACACCATTACACTAATGTTGTGACCTCGTTATTAACAACATACAATGTCCATGATCAGGAAACCTTTGATCATCTTGTTAATCAAGGAGCTAGTTTATAAGAGAGGCACAACTAGGAACTTCATTTTTGTTTACTAAACACACATGTATTAATGTTTCCGTATTAATACAATTATAGCATGCAAAATAAATATTTATCATAAATAAGGAATACGATAATAACCACTTTATTATTGCCTCTTGGGCATATTCCCTTCAAAGTCAACCTGTCATAAAGTTTCTGACAGTATTGCATCTCCCGCGGAGTGGGTTAGTAAACTATTCTCCTTTGTTAACCACTACCATGTTTTCCCAGGTCCTACTTCACGGGATCTCCGATCACATAGGTTGTGTTATTACCATGGCAACTCATGTGGGTCTCATACCCATCTCCCTCGGTGCATTTTCTATCACAACATGTGATAGCTATTTAGTAAAGGGATCTGCCAGATTTTAGCCGACTGGATATAATCCAACGCTATCACTCTGAAGTTTTTTAAATGTCTGACAACTTTTAATCTCATTTTTATGTGTTTGTTGGGTTGCATGTTGTCCTTTGAACTCTTTACATTAACAATTACAGTTTGATTGTCACAGTTTATAAGGATAGCCGATACTGGCTTTTCAACCACCGACAAGTCCATCAAAAGATCTCGAAGCCATCATGCTTCAACATCAGATGTGTCTAATGTTGTTAATTCTGCTTCCATTGTCGATCTTGTTAGGATCATTTGCTTGCAAGACTTTTAGGAAACAACACCACCTCAAAGGGTAAACACATACCCCATTGTGGCTTTCATCTCATCAGCATCAGAGATCCAATTTGCATTACTATACCCTTCAAGCACCGACGGGTACCCGATATAGTGAAGTCCATAGTTCATAGTACCTTTTAGATAGCACATAATTCTTTCAATAGCACTCCAATGCACATCACCCAGATTTGACTCAGTTTGCATACGGAGAACATGATGTCAGGCCTTGTAGAGCTCGTTAGGTACACGAGTGAACCAATGACTTGAGAGTATTTTAACTGATCCTTAGCTGTGCCTTAGAACTTTCGAAACCGCACACTAGGATCATATGGTGTTGGAGAAATTTTGCAGTCCGAATATCCAAATCGACTAAAATCTTCTCAACATAATGGGATTGTAGAAGTGTAATCACACCCTCATAATCTCTTAATAGTTTGATGGTCAAGATAACATCATCGAATCCAAGGTCGCTCATCTCAAAATTCTGAGATAGAAATGATTTAACCTCCTTAATGACTTTGAGGTTGGTCCCGAATATCAGTATGCCATCAACATACAAGCACAATGATACGTCGTAAACGTAACTATAATTTTTGATGTTCCATGCTTGTTTACTATCTACTTTGCTTTGCTTTGTCTTCACTTTGAGGTATTTTTATATGTTTTCTATGACTAACCTATTAACAAGATGCCATAATGCCAGTTGCCTATTTTTTCTGTTTTTGGTTCCAGAAAAGGCAGAAAATCAATATTCTCGGAATTGGACGGGACAAAAGCCAAAGTCAATATTTCCGTGGGGAACACGGAGCCAGAAAAAAAACGGACAAGGGCCTCGAGGGGGCCACACCCCTGGCCGCGCGGCCAGGCCTGGCCCGCGCCTGGGGGTGCACAGCCGCCTCGGGCACCCCCTCGGCCTCCTTCTTCGCCTATAAGAAGCCCCCGATACCTAAACCCTAAGTACCCGATCAACCTTCCATGAAACAGTCCGTAGCCGATGCCACCACCATCGTCCCTAGATTGGGGGGAATCTAAAGCTCTTCCCGGCACCCTGCCAGAGGGGAGAGATCATCCCGGAGGCCTTCTTAATCACCATGCCAGCCTCCGGTATGATGTGTGAGTAGTTCCACCATGGACTACGTGTCCATGGAGTAGCTAGATGGTTGATTCTCCTCCTTTGTGCTACCATATTTAGATCTTGTGAGCTCCGTTCATGATCAAGATCATCTATTTGTAATCATGCATGTTGTGTTTGCAGGGATCCGATGGATATTGAGATTACTATGTCAGATTGGTTAATGATTCTATCTTATTGATTCTACCATGTCTTTGTTGTTTGAGATCTTGCATGCTCTAGATTTCTAGTAGCTATCTTGTCCAAGTAGATGCTAGTGACTCCAAGAGGAAGTATTTATGCTCGATAGTGGGTTCATACCTCTATTTAATCTAGGGAAGTGACAGAAATCACTAAGGTTATAGATGTGCGGTTGCTACTAGGGAGAAAACAACGATCTCTTGTTCATGGAACAAGTGTATTGTTTACCTTAAACAATTTTCTTAAAGCAGTTATTCGTTGCTTGCAACTTAATAATGGAGGGGGTTCGGATGATAACCTGAAGGTGGATTACTAGTGATACGTCCAAAACGTATCTACTTTCTCGAACACTTTGCTATTGTTTCTTCTCTAAACTTGTGTGATTTGGATACAACTAACATGGACTGACGTTGTTTTCGGCAGAATTACCTTGGTGTCTTGTTTTTGTGCAAAAAATCAACTATCAGGAAAAATCCCGGAAAATATGCCAAAAAATATATTTCACCAGAAGATCCACGGAGCCAGAAGACGAGACAGAGAGGAGGCCTGGGGCCCACACCCACCTCAGGCGTGGGCCCACCACTGGCCGCGCCTGGAGGGGGTGCAGCCACCCCACGCACCCCGTCGGCCTCCCTCTGCGCCTATAAGTTGCCTTTCGACCTAAAAACTGAGGGGGGTTCGATAGTTTTCCAGAAAGAGTTCCGCTCCGCCACCGCCACCACAACCAAGATTCGGATCCAGAAACTCCGTTCTGGCACCCTTCCAGGACAGGAATTTGGAGAGGATCATCACAATCGTCATCACCAACGCATCTCCATCAAGCACCGATGTTTCCCTCATCCACGAGTGAGTAATCCCCCGCTGTAGGCTTGAGTATGGTAGGGATTGGATGAGTTCTATCATGTAATCGAATAAGATCTGTTAGGGCATAGTGCCTAGTATCTCTATTAGTGCTATTTGACTTTGTTGCAACTTGTTGTGCTTAATGCTTGTCACTAGGGCATGAGTGCCATGATCCCAGATCTGAACTTATTATTGAATCATTATGATAGTATTGTTTGTGATCTTATCTGCAAGTTGTGTACACATATCATTGTCCGGATCCAAAGGCCCCAAAGTGATAATAATTGGGACAACCGGAGGGAATGGCTGTGGTGTGAAGATCACATGTGTTCATGGAGTGTTAATGCTTTGCTCTGGTGCTCTATTAAAAGGATCACCTTATTTGCTAGTAGTTCCCTAGAGGCCCCGCTGCCACGGGATGGCTGGACAGAAGACGTTTTGCAAGTTCTCATTGCAAGCACGTATGACTATATTTGGAGCACATGCCTACGATTGTTTAGTACTTGGATGCTTGTTATTATTTATCTGCAATGCCCTAGATCTTGAAGTTACATGTTTAGACTCGTCCATGCAACGCGCTTCCAGCCATCCCTATGCCTACCGCACTCGAATCCTACTGTTACCGTTACTGTTACTATTGCTAATGTTTCACTGTTGTTGTTGCTTTGTTGTTGCTACTACAAGCTGTTGCTACTGATGAACTCTTGTGAGCAAGAACTATTTCCAGGTGCAACTGAACAGACAACTCAGTTGTTAAGGCTTGCAAGTATTCTTTGGCTCCCTTGTGTCAAATCAATAAATTGGGTAATACTACCCGCGAAGACTGTTGCGATCCCCTATACTTGTGGGTCATCAAGACTATTTTATGGCGCCGTTGCCGGGGAGCATAGCTTTATTTGTAAGTTCACTTGGATCTATAATTGTTCACTGCTACTCCTTTCATCATGGGGAAGTCTCGTGATGGAATGTTCCCTATTTTACCATCCAATACAAGAAGAGGTACAATCCTAAACACCTCTATTTTTCTTCATTCACCGTCTGTTATAAGTAAGCTTGTTACACCACCGCCACATACACATGCTACACACACTGCTACTACTGATGAGTCTAAAACTGTTTTTGATGCTCATGATGTTACTTCTACTGTGCTTGATGCGAGTGGTTCATTAGGTCCTTTTCTAGATGCTACTATGGCTAGTCTAGGAAATACCAAAACTCCTAGTGAAGACACTGTTACACCTGTTAGCTCACCTGAGGCTAGTGAGAGCTATGATATTAATGATGGTTATATTGAGTTCACTAATGATTTTGTTGAAGAGTGCCGAAACACACATGGTACTAGTGCTATTAAGAGTCTCCTTGCTAGACGTACTATCATGCCTAAGTTGTCCTCTGATCCTAAGTTTGCCACTTATCTCATAGATATTAAAGATGAAGACTATGATTTATCTCTTGATTTGTCTTATTTAGATATTATTGAGAAAGAACCTTTTTGTGGACTGAAAATGAGAGTGCTGTGGCTCATATGAATGAGCTTTCTACTATGAGTGCTTTGTTCTCTTATGATTTCAAGATGTGCAAGTACTTTGTTACTAAGATCTTCACTTTTTCATTAAAAGGAGAATCTAGGGCTTGGTTTAATAGATTACCTCATGGTTCCATTGATATCCCTAATTGCTTGATTGCTTCTTTCTTCCAGAAATATTTTCCTCCCAGTGCTAGACATGCTGCTTTGCAGAGACTTTTTGATTTTAAACAGGGAGAAGAAGAGAAATTGCCTGAGTCATGGACAAGGTTCTGTGCCTTGATTCATGCACATCCTGGATGTCCATTACCTAAGAATGAGCTTCTTGATATTTATTATAATGGACTAACTGATGATTCTAGGACATACCTAGATATCTTTGCTGATTGTGTTTTCAGGAAAAGAACTCCTACAGATGCTGAAGAATTAATAGCTAAGATAAGCAAGAATTATGATGATTGGGCTTCAACTGAGCTAAATACACATGAGCCTATTACTCCTGAACCAGTTGTGCCTGAACCAGTTCCAACACCAACACCAAAGAAAAGGGGAGTTATTGCATTTAATGATGAAGTGATGCAGGAAGCTAAGAAGTGTCTAAAGGAGAAAGGCATTAGAGTTGAAGATGTGAAGAATCTACCTCCTATAGAAGAATTATGTAAGTCAATTCCCCACTGATCTACTATTGAGGTACACTCTCTCCAACACTTTGATGAAGGAGATATTCCTTATGGTAAGCCTCCTGATCAATGTTTAGAGGAACTTGACACATTTATTGTTAAACAAGGGTATTTTAATAAACAAGTTCAGAATCATTTGTTAGAAAACTCTAGAGCTATCCATGAGTTGAAAGATATTGTGGAAAGAACTTCTAATGATATTAAAATGCTTTGTAAACACTTTCAAATGGTTCAAACCCAACTTGATCAACTTGCTAAGGTACAAAAGGATATGCTAGTTAATGCTTCAGGAGATAAACATGCTTATGGAATTAGAACTAGGAGTGGTATAGCTACTTAAGATCCTTTATATCCTGAAGGATACCCTAAAAGAATAGAGCAGGATTCCCAACAAGGTGAAGATAGTAGTTGTCCTCGTAAGAGAAAGAAAAAGAAACATAAGATAGTTGAGGAACCACTTGAACCTGTTGTAGATCCTAATAGTATATCTGTCTCTGATGTGAAACTGAGAGTGGTAATGATAAAAATGATGCTCCTGATAAGGAGGAAGTTGAGGAAGAAACTGAGAAGCACACTAAGAACACTAGGTACACAAAGGAAGATTTTATTGCTAATAAACATGGTAAAGAGAGAGAACCTTGGGTGCAGAAACCTATGCCTTTTCCAGGTAATAAACATAAGTCAAAGGAGGAAGAACACTACAACAAGTTTTGTGAGTGGATGAAACCTTTATTCTTGCAAATTCCTTTGACTGATGCTATTAAATTGCCTCCTTATTCAAATTATATGAAGGATATTGTCTCTAATAAAAGGAAGATTCCTAATGAGGAGATTTCTACTCTACTTTCTAATTATTCCTTCAATGGTAAGGTTCCAAAGAAACTTGGTGATCTAGGTATACCAACTATTCCTTGCTCCATTAAGAATAATTATGTTAGAACTGCTTTATGTGATTTGGGAGCTGGAGTAGTGTTATGCCCTTTTCGCTCTACAAGAGACTCCAGCTAGAGAAGTTGATACCAACTGATATATCTTTGCAAATGGCTGATAAGTCATCTACTATTACTATTGGTATATGTGAGGATGTTCCTGTTCAAGTTGCTCATAATTGCATGGTTTTAACTGATTTTGTTGTGCTTGAAATGCCTGAAGATGAGAATATGTCTATTATTATTGAGAGACCTTTTCTTAATACTGCAGGTGCTATCATCAATTATAATCAAGGGAAAGTAACATTCAATATTAATGACAAAGAGCACACTGTCTATTTCCCCAAGAAGGTTGTTATGAGATATTGCCTGAATTCCATTGAAAATATTGAGAGCATCAAGGTTGGAGCAATATATTGTCCCATTCCACAAGAAAATTTTGAAACTATTATGGTTGGGACCATTGCTATCAAGTATGAGGTAACATAATCACCTTGTGGAATGCAAAGTTTTGCTTCCTCTAACATTGTTTTGGTAATAAGACTTGATCAACCTTGTTAACAAAAGGATTTTAATAAACAAAATAATGTTTCCACTGTGGTTATACTTTCTTTCTTTTACTTTTCTCCTTCCTAGTCTTTGCTTTAGCTTTAGTTTTGCTAGTTGTTTGTTTGTTTGAGTTTCTTAGAGCTGTTGTAGTTTGGCTTTTGGTTTGCTTTTTCTTCTTCTGAAAAAACTGTTTCTGCGAGAAAATCAATTTTCATATCCTGGAAATTGGCCAAAAATAAAGTTTCTCGAAAAATCCCAGAAAATTCAAAATAATTTTTTCCTCAATAAAAGGGGCAGAGAGGCACCTGAAGTGACCCAGGGGGCCACCCCAGTCCACCACACCCATGGTAGGCGCGGCCTACTAGGAGGTGGCGCCTAGGGAGGGGGGGGGGGGTTGGCCCACCTAGGTCCCTCCAGGCTGCCTCCTCAAGCCACCTTCTTTCTCTCTCCCAAAAAACACCGGAAAACTTTCTTAAGCTCGAGTTCTTGTTGTTCTTGCTCGCGATTTTTTATCTCCTTGTTCAGCCCATCTCAAGTGCTGATTTTTGGAGGGATTGCTCCCTGGTATGTGCCTCCTCCACTTGTCCAATTAGATTTGTGTTTGGTAGATTGTATCTTGAGTATTTTGCTGGTATAGGTGACAGGTTGTTTAAGCTTGCATGCTTGTTCTATGCTTAGAAACTTTGTTTTGATGCATGTGTAGTCCTCTAGCAAGTTCCTATAGTAGTTGCTCATCATTTATCAACTTAGAAATCACTTGGTTTGATGGTTGTCTAAAAATTTCAGCAAGGAAGATGAGTGCTTATCCACTGAATCAATATGACTTGATGGTGCATGAGCCAATTAAGGTTCATCGTGAGGAGGCACTTTTTCCTTCCATATATCCATGCCATGAATTTATGAGAGCTGCGGGGATCCTCCCGGATTTCCAAACTATGGTTACAAATGCAGGGTTGGAACACTCTGTTGAAGGTGAACCATTCCAATATGTTAAGCTAACCATGGATTTTGTGTAGTACTTCCAGTTCACTTGGTCTACTTCTAATCCCATAATCCATTACAAAATATATAATATACCAGTCGACCTGCCTTTTGCTGATTTCTGTGCAGCAATTATAGTACCTCAGTGGGAATCTTGTGAGAAGATCAAGGAGAGGCCCAAGTCACTTATGGATTTATATGCTGAGATTTGCCAAGGTTTCGACTTTTCAAAAGAAAGTGGTAAAATTCGGAACATCCAGCTCCCAGCTATTAGATACTTTGCCTATTTCGTTACCAAGTGTGTTCTTGCTAGAAAGATTGCTAGAAAGTTATCTTCTTTTGATCTAGCTTTTATTGCAGCTACTCTGAATATGAATAGATCTTATAGCCTGGGTGCTTTGATAGCTCACCGTCTCACCACCAACCGTGAGAAGGGTGGAATTTGTGGAGGTCTCATTGCATCTAGGTTGCTAGCTTTCCATGGTTTAGAGCCCCATTATTCAGATTTCCAGTTCCCCATAGAGAGGCTTGATATTGAATCCATGATTCAGCATGGTTTTGTTTCCTTGGGGGCTAATGTGAGAAGTTTACCGTATGAATTATCTTTGCCCAGCAAGGTCGGCGAAAGGGTAGGACTGAGAAAATAGTTTATTTGCCTGCACCTGCTTTGTTTAACTTTGATAATAGGCAAGGATGGTCGCTTATGGAGGAGGAGGTTGACACATATGTGGGGGAACTCTCCCAACAAGAGGAGAATGTTGAAGAGGATGCCGAAGACAATTCGGTTCAGCCCTCCAACTTGGGAGAGTCTTCATACCAACAACCCTCATTTGATTGGGGCACGTCTTCTTCTTCATCGCAGGCGCCTGACTATGATCATTCCTATGATGACCCACCAGCATGGGGTTACTACCCGCGCTATTGAGCCCCACTTAGGCCAAAATCCTAAGCTTGGGGGGAGGTATACCGACATCGCACTCATATATATATATATATCATTTTCGGTCGTTTCTTTGTATATCCATTGTTTTTGCTTTCTTTTTGGTTTTTGTTGCTTCTTTATAAAAACACAAAAATACCAAAAATATTTTCATTATTTCTCTTGGTTTGTTTCTTTGTTTCTTTGCTTTGGTTTGCCTTAAAAGAAAAAAATCCAAAAATATTTTGCTTTGTTTGGTTTGCTTTGTTTTTGTTTGGTTTTTCTTTGTTTGCTTGTTTCTAAAAAATAGAAACACCAAAAATATTTGTTGTTCTTCTTTGATTTTGTGAGTTCTTTGCAGGGTTCAGCCGTCCTCAGTTGATTTTGGTTTCATGTTAATTATTCAAGTCACACAAGTGAAGGGCAATAATGAAGATTAATACAAATCGAGGTGTGGTAAGAGGCTGGTAACGGACTCTATTTTGTTTCATTTTTGTACATATACTCATCATTGTGAGCATGTGTAACACCCTCAGAATCGGCCCTATGCAAGTTTCAGCGATCCCCGCCAAACCCGCATAGAAACGATTCAAAGGTGCCCACCAGGCAGTTTCGTGCGGGTGGAAAACGAGGTAATATCATTACACAATAGTCCTCGATGGAACCCATAGAAAAGATATATACAACAACGACTCCAAGAGTCAAGAATACAGATACACAAATACAAAGATCCAAATCAACTTGAAAATGATACATCGTCCAACTACGGACAAGATGCAAACGGGGCTAAGAGCCCTGAAGAATAACCAATGGCGTCCATAACCCTGCCTAGGCCAAGCCGGAAGGGTAACCCTGCTAACGACATTGATCTCAAAACCTGCTAAAACAAAAGGGGTGCCGACAAAGGGCAACGGAAAAAGAGAGCGGTCAGTACTGAGGCCAGTACACAGCTAGACTAGAATTCGGCGGTCCTCGCCTACATAGGTATGGTGGACGGAAACGGCAGCACAGCATGCACTAAACAACCTATAGAGACTCAATACAACTGGCGGCTATCAGATAGGGATAAAAAAGACCTACTCGGATCCAACCTGATTCTAACACCAAACATACCCATCCTGGTATTCCCCCTCGATACCAACCGAGTAAGTCAACCGAGGAACTCACACAGTTGGCAGTTTAATTCATTTCGTTATAGTTGCGGCAATTACTAGTCAGATATAGATAGCATGAGTCATCCTGATATAATAAGCGGTGGGCAGTTTTAAATAACCATTCCGTTGTAGTTGTAGTACTTACTAGTCAGATACATATAGCATGAGGCATCCCAAAACCCAGCAGTTGTTGGCACTTTTATTTAGCCATTCCGTTGTAGTTGCCATACTTACTAGTCAGATACAATGGTAACGGGTGACAACCCAAAACCAGCAGTTGTTGGAACTTTTATTTAGCCATTCCATTATAGTGAAGCTGATTACTAGTCATTATAAAGTCAAATTTATAGCACTACTTTAGTTATAGTTGTCTATGATCGAGATACTGGGCTCCAAGTCATCCATAACTGCGGACACGGCTTTCAGAAAGTTTTACCCTGCAGGTGGGCACAAATAGCAACACATGCACGATCAACCTTGAGAAAAACCAAATAAAACCCAACGAGGCATCATGACAGAGCAATTGCAAGATTCATATAAATTTCAGGGGGCCACCCCACCAAGATACCCGCTATGAAGTTGGCCGGCTCCGAGACGGACCCAGAGGTTTGCGAGAACGGCTGTAAACGACTGGGAAACCAAAAGTGTGACTAGGCTTGTCGATACCGCGTAATCGTGCCGCGATCCAAAACAGTACAGGTGCTCCACGCGCAATCGTAAATAAAGCAGTAAAACATGGCATAATTACAAGATAGTAATAAAGCCCCAAACTAGTTTGTGGCCCTAAGAAATAATATATGACTCAAGCTCTGGTTAGGGGGATTCATGGTCCCACATGCGGATAGTGCGAATATTCAAAAAACAGGTATCAAGTACTCGGGGTCCTACAGGACACAATTGGACGGTTAAAAACCAAATAACATCTATTGCCCACCTGTGCCTCTGCATTATTTACCTACTTCAATTTTAGTTATTAAACGGTAATTAAAGCCATGATCATCTCCAACATTAAATATGCGGCATTTCTCTAACAACGGTGGTACTTGAGAACGTCGAAACAACACCTGAGCAAGCAACTATGACTCGCAAGGCCGACTATCTACCAAACAACAGGTAATAGAAGGTGTCCAAGGCAATATAATGGCTGCAAGGGATATCACGGGTACGGAAACTAAAGCATCGCAACACAGTCAGCAATAGATCAACAAGAGGAAATAAAGACTATAAAAGTAAGATAGGTAGAAAGGGGGAGAATGCTTGCCTGAAAACATTGCCGAAGTTTCATCCGGAGATCGGGTCGACACTCGCATCAACACATCGGCCTAATCCGTGAAGAAGCAAAGCACTAGCAGAAACACCGGATGCAATATTTAATACTACGACAGAAGATCGGGCATGATGCATGTATGATGTATGACATGACAAAGATGCGATGCAATTAGGCAATATTAAATGGAACCGGGGTCCCGACATTTATTTAGATGGTTCATGTTGTTTAGATACCCCGTAATTTAAATGCTGTCTTAACAAGGCAAAATTATATCACCGATTCGATGCACAAATTTAAATGGGACCAGTATTAGACTAGATTCGCCCGCATATGGTCCCGATATTTAATTATGAGGTGAATCGGCATAATGCCCCCAACCCACACGAATATGTATGCATCCATGAGAATTTAATATGCAACAAGTATATTATATATTATAAAAATATGGTCTCGGGAAAGGGTCAGACATTAGAGGGGGAGGGGGTCGGCGAACTTGGTTCCAAGGGTTCGGGTTTGGTCACGGCTCCGGGGTACATGAAGGAGATCTTGCTGATCCAGCGTCGTCCCCTCCGATGTCCAAGTTGAATTTCTCGCCGCTCGCCGTTATAGATGTCGAACTTCAAGGGTCGATGCTGGTTTGTTCTTTGAGTACGCTCTTGTCAGAAGTCGGACTCGAGGTTGATCTTGGTGGTTCTTGATTCATTCTCTGTGGTTTCCAACTTGTACCTCCTTACCAAAAACTTCACATATAACTGCATCCCCACATGACCACTTGCATGAGGGTTCACGACACTGAACAAAACGAAGGGCTAATAAACAGGCAGCAACACACGAACTTGACAGGAGACAGATGCCATCGAAGCAAAACAGAACACGCACAAGATCGAGGTTGTCGAGGATCTTGGGAGGGCGCTCGGTGAGGTTGACGAGGCCGTGGCGCTCGACAGGTATAAGAGGCGAGGAGGGTCCCCTGGCAGCAGACAGAGAAGACCCCGGCGACGCCCTGCAGAGGCGGCGGCGGCGGACCCATGAGAAGCAGGAGGCGCAGGTGGTGTAGGTTGGGGGCGAGGAGGCCTGTCAGAGTTGGCGGTCGGGCGTCGGGAAGAGGGGCCTTTGCCGGCTACGGCGAGGTGCAGAGGAGGACGGGGCGACACGGAGTTCGCTGCGGGGCACGGGTCGAGCGGAGACGGCCTCGCGCGGGTGAGGAGAGGCGATGGTCGCGGTCGACGACGAGGTCCACGCGGCGACAGGACGGAGCCAAGAAGGAGAGCTGCGGGGTACCGACGGCGATGGGGGAAGCTGCTCGGTACCGTGGAGATCTCGATAGGCGGCCGAAGATGGGCACTGGCGGGGCTCGAGAAGAGCTTCTTCAAGGGAAAGGGTGAGGGAGGAGGCAGTGGTGGTGAGCGGAGACGCCTGGCGAGGAATCTTGTGGCGGCGGGGCTTGCGGTGGAAGAAGGAAGGCGATCGATGGTGGACAGGGTCCGCGGGGGAAAACGAGGAAGTGACGGGAGGATTTTTCGGGAGGATACAAGGTCATGGGTGGGGCCCACGTGGAAGCGTTACCAGAGAGAGAGGACGGGGCTCGGGCTCGCATGGGTTGTACGCGGTAGAGGAAGCGTTGACCGCGTACGGGTGCGTGGGGATCTGGGCAGGTGGGGAGCGATGGGGTGGACGCAGTAGGGCAAGGGTCTGGGTCGCTGGGTGTGTACCGCGTGCGTGTCGCCGCTGTGTGGTGGCGGCGGGGTGGGGTTTGGGGTTGGGGTGGGACTAGGGATTTGGGTTTGAGGTAGATAGAATTTGGAGGTGGCCGACTGGGCTTTTGGGCCTGGTTGACTACCTCCTAAAAATAATATAAAAGATTTATTATTATCTTATAAGATTTTTGTAAACTGTTTTTAGACATATAAAATATTCAGGAAGATCTGGGGTTTGTATTTTGAAATTAAGAGGGGGTAATGTCAAAACAAAGATAGGGTTTTAGCGAAATGTTTTTAGGCAAAGGAATACATGATGATGTCATGATGATGCACACTGATACAAACAGGCGATTTTCTAGTAGTGGTTTTATCCGGGGTGCTACAATTCGACACCACTAACAATGGATCTCGCCCTAGAGATCCGCCTCATGGTACGGGGAAGAATGCCGATGGTCTGAATCTTCTCACTTCGTGTAGATCCTCGTGACACCACTAACAAGGATTCTTTCTTCATGCTGAAATCAACGACACCACCAACAAGGGTCGATGCTCTCGTCCGTCAAGAGAACACTCCGTATAAACAAAGAAGAAAGTCGAGGTCTCAAAAAGGAAGGCCACCTCTAACTTCTGTGAAAGGTGTACAAATGCATCGATCCACCATTCAATGTACAAGAGCGAATGTTAAGAGTAGTCGGATGGTGATCAGTCCATCGCGCACCCAAAGCATTACTCTGCACATGAATAGGAGAATTATGCAACCAACTTTCAGAATTCATACTGAAGATCTCGCCAAGCGATGTTTGGAAACTAAGTAGGGATGGAGATTCTCATCAGATCTGATGTAGATAACTTCGTCGTATCGGAAAACACCGGAGGATAGAAAGAAAAAAAATTTAGTGGATTTTTGGTCCACTGAAGGTACAACGGATGAAAGATTCATCAGATAACATGAATGCCGGATGTTGAAGCACCGTTACAAGAGTATGGAAGCGAAACCCTGAAGGTACGACGAAAACCCAACCACGAGAAATCCTGGACTTGAAGAAAAGATAAGAGAGCAGATTCAAAACACGTCGAGATAAGAGGAGAATAGCAGAGGGGTAAGAAGTAAAAGCAGACCTAATCAGATCTATCCAACGGAGTTTTCCAAAATAGCTTTGACACTCTACAGCGGCCGTTATCTAGGTTATCCTACAGGCTGGACCAGTGGTGTATCGTAACTACTGAGCTCTGATACCACTCTGTAACACCCTCAGAATCGGCCCTATGCAAGTTTCAGCGATCCCCGCCAAACCCGCATAGAAACGATTCAAAGGTGCCCACCAGGCACATTCGTGCGGGTGGAAAACGAAGTAATATCATTACACAATAGTCCTCGATGGAACCCATAGAACAGATATATACAACAACGACTCCAAGAGTCAAGATTACAGATACACAAATACAAATATCCAAATCAACTTGAAAATGATACAGCGTCCAACTACGGACAAGATGCAAACGGGGCTAAGAGCCCTGAAGAATAACCAATGGCTTCCATAACCTTGCCCAGGCCAAGCCGGAAGGGTAACCCTGCTAACAACGTCGATCTCAAAACCTGCTAAAACAAAAGGGGTGCCGACAAAGGGCAAAGGAAAAAGAGAGCGGTCAGTACTGAGGCCAGTACACAGCGAGACTAGAATTCGGCGGTCCTCGCCTCCATAGGTATGGTGGACGGAAGCGGCAGCGCAGCATGCACTAAACAACCTATAGAGACTCAATACAACTGGCGGCTATTAGATAGGGATAAGAAAGACCTACTCGGATCTAACCTGATTCTAACACCAAACATACCCATCCTGGCATTCCCCCTCGATACCAACTGAGGAAGGCAACCGAGGAACTCACACAGTTGGTAGTTTTATTCATTTCATTATAGTTGCGGCAATTACTAGTCAGATATAGATAACATGAGTCATCCTGATATAATAAGCTGTGGGCAGTTTTAAATAACCATTCCGTTGTAGTTGTAGTACTTACTAGTCAGATACATATAGCATGAGGCATCCCAAAACCCAGCAGTTGTTGGCACTTTTATTTAGCCATTCCGTTGTAGTTGCCATACTTACTAGTCAGATACATTGGTAACGCGTGACAACCCAAAACCAGCAGTTGTTGGCAGTTTTATTTAGCCATTCCATTATAGTGAAGCTGATTACTAGTCATTATAAAGTCAAATTTATAGCACTACTTTAGTTATAGTTGTCTATGATCGAGATACTGTGCTCCAAGTCGTCCATAACCGCGGACACGGCTTTCAGAAAGTTTTACCCTGCAGGGGGGCACAAATAGCAACACACGCACGATCAACCTCGAGAAAAACCAAATAAAACCCAACGAGGCATCACGACAGAGCAATTGCAAGATTCATATAAATTTCAGGGGGCCACCCTACCAATCTACCCGCTATGAAGTTGGCCGGCTCCGAGACGGACCCAGAGGTTTGCGAGAACGGCTGTAAACGACTGGGAACCCAAAAGTGTGACTAGGCTTGTCGATACCGCGTAATCGTGTCGCGATCCAAAACAGTACAGGCGCTCCACGCGCAATCGTAAATAAAGCAGTAAAACATGGCATAAGTACATGATAGTAATAAAGCCCCAAACTAGTTTGTGGCCCCAAGAAATAATATATTACTCAAGCTCTGGCTAGGGGGATTCATGGTCCCACATGCGGATAGTACGAATATTCAAAGAACAGGTATCAAGTACTCGGGGTCATACGGGACACAAGTGGACGGTTAAAAACCAAATAACATCTATGGCCCACCTGTGCCTCTGCATTATTTACCTACTTCAATTTTAGTTATTAAACGGTAATTAAAGCCATGATCATCTCCAACATTAAATATGCGGCATTTCTCCTACAACGGTGGTACTTGAGAACGTCGAAACAACACCTGAGCAAGCAACTATGGCTCGCAAGGCCGACTATCTACCAAACAACAGGTAATAGGATGTGTCCAAGGCAATATAATGGCTGCAAGGGATATCACGGGTACGGAAACTAAAGCATTGCAACACAGTCAACAATAGATCAACAGGAGGAAATAAAGACTATAAAAGTAAGATAGGTAGAAAGGGGGAGAATGCTCGCCTGAAAACATTGCCGAAGTTTCATCCGGAGATCGGGTTGACACTCGCATAAACTCATTGGCCTAATCCGTAAAGAAGCAAAGAACTAGCAGAAACACCAGATGCAATATTTAATACTACGACAGAAGATCGGGCATGATGCATGTATGATGTATGACATGACAAAGATGCGATGCAATTAGGCAATATTAAATGGAACCGGGGTCCCGACATTTATTTAGATGGTTCATGTTGTTTAGATACCCCGTAATTTAAATGTTGTCTTAACAAGGCAAAATTATATCACCGATTCGATGCACAAATTTAAATGGGACCAGTATTAGACTAGATTCGCCCGCATATGGTCCCGATATTTAATTATGAGGTGAATCGGCATAATGCCCCCAACCCACACGAATATGTATGCATCCATGAAAATTTAATATGCAACAAGTATATTATATATTATAAAAATATGGTCTCGGGAAAGGGTCACACATTAGAGGGGGGGTCGGCGAACTTGGTTCCAAGGGTTCGGGTTTGGTCACGGCTCCGGGGTACATGAAGGAGATCTTGCCGATCCAGCGTCGTCCCCTCCGATGTCCAAGTTGAATTTCTCGTCGCTTGCCGTTATAGATGTCGAACTTCAAGGGTCGATGCTGCTTTGTTCTTTGAGGACGCTCTTGTCGGAAGTCAGGCTCGAGGTTGATCTTGGTGGTTCTTGATTCATTCTCTGTGGTTTCCAACTTGTACCTCCTGACCAAAAACTTCACATATAACTGCATCCCCACATGACCACTTGCATGAGGGTTCACGACACTGAACAAAACGAATGGCTAATAAACAGGCAGCAACACACGAACTTGACAGGAGACAGATGCCATCGAAGCAAAACAGAACACGCATAAGATCGAGGTTGTCGAGGATCTCGGGAGGGCGCTCGGTGAGGTTGACGAGGCCGTGGCGCTCGACAGGTATAAGAGGCGAGGAGGGTCCCCTGGCAGTAGACAGAGAAGACCCCGGCGACGCCCTGCAGAGGCGGCGGTGACGGACCCGTGAGAAGCAGGAGGCGCAGGCGGTGGAGGTTGGGGGCGAGGAGGCCTGTCATAGTTGGCGGTCGGGCATCGGGAAGAAGGGCCTCTGCCGGCGATGGCGAGGTGCAGAGGAGGACGGGGCGACACGGAGTTCGCTGCGAGGCGCGGGTCGAGCGGAGACGGCCTCGCGTGGGTGAGGAGAGGCGATGGTCGCGGTCAGCGACGAGGTCCGCGCGACGACTGGACGGAGCCAAGGAGGAGAGCCGCGGGGTACCGACGACGGTGGGGGAAGCTGCTCGGTACCGTGGAGATCTCGATAGGCGGCCGAAGATGGGCACCGGCGGGGCTCGGGAAGAGCTTCTGCAAGGGAAAGGGCGAGGGAGGAGGCGGTGGTGGTGAGTGGCGACGCCTGGCGAGGAATCTTGCGGCGGCGGGGCTTGCGGTGGAAGAAGGAAGGCGAGCGATGGTGGACAGGGTCCGCGGGGGAAAACGAGGAAGTGACGAGAGGATTTTTCGGGAGGAGACAGGGTCATGGGTGGGGCCCACGTGGAAGCGTTACCAGAGAGAGAGGACGGGGCTCAGGCTCGCGTGGGTTGTACGCGGTAGAGGAAGCGTTGACCGCGTACGGGTGCGTGGGGTTCTGGGCAGGTGGGGAGCGATGGGGTGGACGCAGTAGGGCAAGGGTCTGGGTCGCTGGGTGTGTACCGCGTGCGTGTCGCCGCTGTGTGGTGGCGAAGGGGTGGGGTTTGGGGTTAGGGTGGGACTAGGGATTATGGTTTGAGGTAGATAGAATTTGGAGGTGGCTGACTGGGCTTTTGGGCCTGGTTGACTGCCTCCTAAAAATAATATAAAAGATTTATTATTATCTTATAAGATTTTTGTAAACTGTTTTTAGACATATAAAATATTCAGGAAGATCTGGGGTTTGTATTTTGAAATTAAGAGGGGGTAATGTCAAAACAAAGATAGGGTTTTAGCGAAATGTTTTTAGGCAAAGGAATACATGATGATGTCATGATGATGCACAGCGATACAAACAGGCGATTTTCTAGTAGTGGTTTTATCCGGGGTGCTACAACATGCTTAGCCTGTTTGTATAAGGTGTATGTCTTTATGGATACTTAGTAGTTCTTTCTTGTCTATGATTAGCTCCAGCTTTCTAATAGTTTGTAGCATGTCATATGAATATTTACTTGCATTATTTTATTCATATTTTGGTATGACATTGTGGTATCATCCTCTGACTGTTCATGTGAATCGACTTGGCACATGCTCACGCATGGATATGACTAATCAATAGTTAGTAAGCCTCGCTGATTTATTTTGCCTCAGAGTTCTTGTATCACTTTCATGCCATAATTAGTCCTATTTTGTTGTAAGCATGATTATGATAGCTATTGCTCTCTCATTTGTCGCTCCCTCTCTATTGCTAGCCTTCACTTGCACTGAGTATGTGCTCTACCTGTGCTTCCAAATCACCAAAATCAATATTGCCAGCTGTGTCCACCATACCTACCTACCTATTAGCATCATTTTCTACTCAAGGGTATATTATATATGCCATGTTTTCTTCCAAAATAAAATGTTTGTCTATTTTGAGAAAGTTAGTTAGTAAAGCTCTCACGAACTTGATGGAACACTTTATTCCTTGCACTTAATAATCTTGAACCATTGTGACTAGTCCATGAAAGTTATATGCTTTCTTATTATAAGCTGGGAGTCAACCGAACCGTGTTGTCACGGGGAACGCTTTCAACACTTTTTGGATATCTCATCCAGTTGATACTTTGCTCTTTTGTTTACGGATGTCGACGATGTGAAATAAAAGGGGAGCTTGTGAGTTCATGGAGTTTATACATTATGTTAGAGAAATGCCTGGACCACTAGCCTAAGCCATGCCTAATCATGGTGGAAACTTGCAGCAACACCATAATGAGCATTTATGAAGCATCCTCAATAAAAAGCTAGGCATATGGTAAATAAAAAGATTGTTGAGATGCTCATTGTCTGCTTGCCTTGTCATTTTGGTTATGGGAAATCTCCTGTACCATGTGCAAGGGGTACCCCGTTGGCGGTTCTCGATGATATGCATGTATTTACAATGAAAAGAACTTTCAGGTGATCAAAGTTGAGTAGCATGCGGAGCGACCCTCGTACTCAAGGGACTTGGGATTTCCAGTCTATGGTCTGTCAAGCATATGATTCAGAGTGGACCTCACTTTCACCTTAACCATATGAAGATGCCTATGATAGGGGCAATGAGAGCTCAAAGCTAATGAGTACCTTCGTTTCAGCTTTTGGAAGCCTTTCAAACCTTTCAAAACCGTTTTCACAATTTTGTTGAGTCACCACTTATTCTATGAGCACCTTCTTGAGAGCATAGTTGTTATTCTTGTGTTTGTTCCAAAACTTGGTTAATTATGTCATGACTTTGATGCTTGTATCTCTGATATCTTTACTTCTGGTCTTCATGTGAATTGCAGAGGTGCCTTGGCATTTATTGTGCTCTTCGAACAAAGGAAAGCGAGATACCAATCTATCATACCTTACTATGAGCATTGCAATGTTGCTTATGTTTATGTTTCATGCTACTTATTATTATTGAGTTGGTTTCTCTTCATAGCTTGCAATGACTATTGAGTAGACTTAGTTGCATACTCTTTATTATGAATTGTCTAAGCATCAACTCCTGTGCTGATAAAATATACATCATATGAAGTAAAGTGTTCGTGAAAGTTCTTTTATCGCACTCAGTTATCAACTGAATTGCTTAAGGACAAGCAATAAGCTAAGCTTGGGGGGGAGTTGATATGTCTAAATCGTATCTACTTTCTCGAACACTTTTCTATTGTTTCTTCTCTAAACTTGTGTGATTTGGATACAACTAACACGTACTGACGCTGTTTTTAACAGAATTACCTTGGTGTCTTGTTTTTGTGCAGAAAATCAACTATCAGGAAAAATCCCGGAAAATATGCCAAAAATTATATTTCACCAGAAGATCCACGGAGCCAGAAGACGAGACGGAGAGGAGGCCTGGGGGCCCACACCCACCACAGGCGCGGGCCCACCACTAGCCGCGCCTAGAGGAGGTGCAGCCACCCCAGGCAGCCCCTCGGCCTCCCTCTACGCCTATAAGTTGCCTTTTGACCTAAAAACCTAGGGGGTTCGATAGTTTTCTAGAAAGAGTTCCGCTCCGCCGCTGCCACCAGAAACCAAGATTCGGATCCAGAAACTCCGTTCTGGCAACCTTTCGGGACGGGGAATTTTGAGAGGATCATTGCCATCGTCATCACCAACGCATCTCCATTAACCACCGATGTTTCCCTCATCCATGAGTGAGTAATCTCCCGTTGTAGGCTTGGGGATGGTAGGGATTGGATGAGTTCTATCATGTAATCGAATAAGATCTATTTGGGCATAGTGCCTAATATCTCTATTAATATTAGTGCTATTTGAGTTTGTTGCAACTTGTTGTGCTTAATGCTTGTCACTAGGGCCCGAGTGCCATGATATCAGATCTGAACTTATTATTGAATAATTATGATAGTATTGTTTGTGATCTTATCTGCAAGTTGTGTGCACATATCATTGTCTGGATCCAAAGGCCCCAAAGTGACAATAATTGGGACAACCGGAGGGAATGGCTGTGGTGTGAGGATCACATGTGTTCACGGAGTGTTAATGCTTTGCTCCGGTGCTCTATTAAAAGGATCAGCTTAATTTCTAGTAGTTCCCTAGAGGCCCCGCTGCCACGGGCTGACTGGACAGAAGATGTTGTGCAAGTTCTCATTGCGAGCACGTATGACTATATTTGGAGCACATGCCTAGGATTGTTTAGTACTTGGATTATTGTTATTATTTATCTGCAATGCCCTAGATCTTGAAGTTACATGTTTAGACTCGTCCATGCAACGCCCGTCCATCCATCCCTATGCCTACCGCACTCGAATCCTACTGTTACCGTTACTGTTACTATTGCTACTGTTTCAGTATTGTTGTTGCTACTGATAAACTCCCGTGAGCAAGAAATATTTCCAGGTGCAGCTGAACTGACAACTCAATTGTTAAGGCTTGCAAGTATTCATTGGCTCCCCTTGTGTCGAATCAATAAACTGAGGAATACTACCCGCGAAGACTGTTGCGATCCCCTATACTTGTGGGTCATCAACTAGTCATAGATGCAGTTGGATGGCGGCCTATGTATCTTGTTGTATTGCCCAATCAAATATCATACGATCATGAATGTCTAGTATTGCATTGTTATGCCTTGCTCTGTCCTGTCAATTGCGCCGCTGTAGTTTTTTTACCCAACATGTTATATTTTTTATCTTAAAGAGAACACCTCTAGTGAACTATAGACCCTGGTCCAATCTTTACCATTGATACATCCTCCACTCTTCATGTTTACTTTCTGTAAACCACCATTGCCTTCCACACCATACAGTTAATCCTTTGTTATCAGCAAACCGGTGAGATTGACAATCTCACTGTTCGTTGGGGCAAAGTCTTGAGTTTGTGTTGTGCAGGTTTACATGTTTCTAGCAACCGCTTTGGGTCATTTCCTTCCTCCTACTGGTTCGATAACCTTGGTTTCTTTCTGAGGGAAAACTTTTTGATGTGCTCGTCATACCTTCCTCTTGGGGTTTCCCAACGAAGCTCTACAGTGATCTGAGCTGCATCAAGATGTTTTCTGGTGCCTTTGCCGGGGAGGCTAAGGATGGCTTCACAAGGGGAGTCCTTTGCAACCTTTCTCTTTACTTTTTTTTGTTTTGCTTAGTTTCTTTTGCCTTGTTTTGCTTTCCTCTTTTTATCAAAAAACACAAAAAAGTAGTTTTGTTTGGTTTGCTTTCTCTTATCAAAAACACAAAAAATAGTTCCTACTTTAGTTGCTACCATGTCTGGTGTTGGTCCAATAACTGTGTCACCTATGGAAAGGATCTTTACTTTCAAACAAGAAAGCGAAGAGAGTTTCAAAGAAGCTTGGTCTAGAATCTTTGATTTACAAGGAAGAACCGAGCCTAAGATGTGTCTAAGCCTGGTTATTAATACACTACAAGAAATGTGTTTACTTGTGACCTTATCATAGTGACGGGGAATGAAATCGTCACAGATCTATGACGATTTCACACAACATGGTCGTAGACCATTTGGAGAGGTCAAAACCCTTTAGAATTACGACGTTTTGGGTCCAAATCGTCATAATTTTATTAGATCAAATCGTCATAATCTATGTAATACAGCTTAGGATTTTATTTTTAGCCTAATATGACCAATCTAAATCGTCATATTGCTAAATTTAATCATATTAATATGACTGGACAGCCACATCAGCACTTGGACCGAACCGAATGGGCCAGCAGCGGGAAGAAAAACACGCACCCACTCTTCCACTGCTAACCCTAGGCCCAGCCGCATATCGAGCCATCGCCACCTCTCCATATTGCCTCCAGTCAAACCCTAACCTCCCACATCCTCCATATCGCCTCCCCGTGCGCCGCCGATCTCCTCGCCGAGCCTCAACTTGCGTCCCCACACGCGACACCCTACCTCCAAACCGATCGATCCCCGCCGCCAGCCCTCCTCTGTGTGCGCTGCCGCCACCCCTCGATCCCCGCCGCCACGACCTAACCTCCAGATCGCCATCACCTCCAGATCCCATTGCTGCGCTCCCCCCATTCCCCTCGTTCCTCAGATCCACCTCTGCAAGCCCGGGAGGAGCCGCAGCGGCCGGTGCTTCCACCCGTTGATCGGAGGACAAGGTCCACCTCAACCCAACGTCCACCGCCGCCGTCTGGGAGGCGAAGAGGATGTGGAGGTCCTGCTCGCGGACACCAAGGCCGCGATCGGAGTAGGGCAACTAGCTGGTTGCCGGACACTGAGGGAAGAGCATGCCGAGGGCGAAGGCGGCGGCATGGCAGGGACCGGAGGCAACGGCGCGGACGCCAACCTAGGCACTAGAGGCTGGAGCCTCCTTCTCCACCAAAGCATGGATGGGATGGAGGTCGAGCTCAGTCTAGCGTCTCAGGTCATGTCTCTCTCTTCACCCTACCTCGCCCCTATCTCTCTCGGGTCCTCTCTCAGCACCTCTATCTGCTGTCCCCTGAAATACAAAATGATAAGAGATTTGCATCCAATGAAATAGGTAATCGGTGCTAATTGAAAGATTCAGACTCTTTCACTTCTTGAAACCTACAGTTTTAAACATGTTATACATGAGTTCTTGCTGCAGGTCTTTCGAATAAGACATCGGATTTAGGTACCAGATTAGTTTGTGTTTGTTTAACAACTTTGTTTTTTGATGCTTTATTATCTGGATAAGTCTAATGTGATTTAGTTAGTTGTATATACATCAAAACACATGTAATCCATCTGCTTGTGGTCTACTTATATGGTTCACTGATAAGTAATTATAATCTGTGTTGGTACTTTCAATAATCATGAGGAACCCATGCTGCTATGTGCACAAAGTAATCTGATATTGTTTAAACATGCTTACACTACTTAAAACATGCACTCTCATAACAGTACCCATGTTGTCATGAATATTTGTCAATGCCTCAGATTATTTTGTTAGTAGTAGTACTACTAGTTCATGTATAGCCATATAGGTATAAAATATGTATATACCTCGATTCTCTTATGCATACACCTATTCTAGGAACTGATCTGTGTTGAGTGCTTATTGACATTCGGTTTTTCCCATGAGACCTTGCTGTTCCAGTGTTGGTGGTGCCCTCCAATGGTGTTCTGGTGGTGTTGGTGCCCTTCTGTGGTGTTCCAGTGGTGTCAAAAATTTGGTGAACAAGGGGTGTAGCTCATGATACTATGAACCAGTTATCGTTCTTAATGCATCTAGTGCTTTAATGTTGTTTTTCATATCAGGTCCATGTATGCATGGTTGTAGCTAGAAAGAAGTGGTGATAACTGTGATAAGTGTGAAATAATCGCACCTGTTTTATATCCTTTGGTGCAAAAGTGTTGTTATTATCTGTTCTTCTTTGTATGAAGGCATTAATTTGTTTGTTACGGTTGTGTTTATGGTAGAATAAATAATGCATCCACTCTACATGTTTGATCAGACCATGCTTGCATTAGTTTAGTCAGACCATATTAATCTTGATTTTTTCCCTTAAAATATTCTCTTGAGTATTATCAAGTAGTATATATCAATATGCATGACTATGAACATTGGAGAAGTAAATATTATATTCTAGTAACATACTTTGGAAACATGAGGGTACATGTTTTCTATTACTATTGTGCTTAGTTCTTGTCCAGGTGTCTCTAGCACCAGTTTTTGTTCAATATTTTATAATTTATATGCAGTCATGCTTCGACTCCTTTTTCAGTTATTTCCTATTAGCTTCATAGTATTTGTTCCTGTGTTGGTTGGTTCACGATGTGAAGAGTCTGTCTTGCAAGTCGTGCTCTTCTTAAAGGGAGTATATGGGTTCATGGTTCATAACTTTAATAACGATGGAATGGGATCCTATAGGAACCCTCCATTTGCCTTTGTTTTCTGCTACTATTTTATGCATGCTGCCGCTATCTTGTGGGTTTGTGTTAATCTTCGCCTATGTATGTAAGCCTAATTTCTTATCCATGTGTGTCCTTCAAGTATGTGATGAAAGGTTCTGATTGGGTTGGGTCTGAATGTATGCTAAAATCTACCCATCAGGTTTGGTCCGGAGAAGTGATTACCATTGTGTTAGCAATGTGTACTTATTTTGTGCAAGGTTTACTTGTCTTTTCTTACAATTTACTTGTCTTTTCTGTCAATTTCATTCATTTTTAGCTGATAAGAGGTAGCTTCTATCCTTAGTGGTGAAAGTTGACATTGATATGTAGGTCTGTGTAGTATTTCTACATGTCATATATTGATTGAAGCCTTCTGTAATAAACTGTTCGTAGGCACAAGCTGTCATCGGAAAAAGCTCCAGCGAATGCACGGTCATAGAAGAAGAATACTCACATCAGGTATGTAATCTGGAAGGATATGCATATATCTTCTTACATGTAAACTTGCATATTCTTCTAACTTTTCGTTGGGTTTATGTTTCTCATAGTGAGTACACATTAAGACTACATGTTCTTTATCATCTGTTTGTTTTAACTTTTGTTTTTCAGGAATGTTGGCTTTTGGTAACACTGGTCGTGAGTAGTTCGTTTCCAGTTATTTACGTACTTTGGGATTTAAAAAGATGGTGCCTTCCCCTTTAGTAGTTGGCATGTAAATATGAACTAGGTGCCCATTGTGACAATTCTCTTGTGTACATCGTGTGGATGCTGCTTCTACCAGCTCGGCTGGTTATACGGAAATGCTTTTGGTTGGTCTTGCTATTAGTTGCTATTAGTATGTATTTCGTTCTTGCCTGTTGTAGCTTACTCATTCAAAATAAGCTACCGCCCAAGTTATATGAACCAGCCAACTTCTGTATTCCGCTCAGGAAAAAAGATATTTTAACTATATATTAACTTAGTTTTATCGATGGTTGATAAGCTACTACTCTTCTAAAGTTGAACCTGCTTCCAGTTTTGTTGACATATATCCAGGAACATGTGCTTAGTTACTGCATCCTATTAGACATCTTAGTTCACATGTCTTATTGTTTGTATTCTTAGGTACAAAAAGTATATAAAGAATAATATCAACATTGCTAAATTATACTCTCATTGACCGTTAACCCCAACCAATAGAGTTATTTCTGCTTGTCGTTTACTATATACCATCTGTTTTCCATTTACTATAAACTTTCTATTGTGCTATTGGTGCTTATTCACTGACTTGTTTACTATATACCATCTGTTTGGAATTGAGCAGGATATCGAGTTGTCTGGTGGAAAGTTTTAGAGCTGCCTGAGGGAGATCAGGAAGCGGGCTCGAGGATGATAAAAAGGGGATCAAGATCAAGAAATAGGACTGGGAGAAGTTGCATGTGCACATAGCATCATACAATAACTTCCCATCCGCTGCTGGTTTGGCCTCTTCAGCTGCTGGATTTGCTTCTCTTGGTAAGTCTCCTAGCTGATATCATGGCTATAATAAGTCAGTAAAACTAGATGTATTATTCTACTAGCTCTTATATCATGGTTATAAGTCAATAATAAGAGCCGATGTATAATTAGTGAATATTTTCTGTGTTAAACTTGTATTTCCTTTTATTTTGTATAAAGCACAGAGCCAAATTTCCTTTTATTAGTGAATATTTACTGTACCGTTACAATGTCTGGCCCATGCATGTCCAGCTTACCGTTTCAAAACAAAACCATATTGCACCGTTACAATGTCATTACTGGATTCAAGTGTCAAAACACTGGATCTGTTACAATGTCATTACTGGCCTATGCATGGCCAGCTTACCGTTTCAAAACACTATCTGGTATTCAAGTGTTTAGGGGTAGTGTATATATATACTGACACAAGCAAAGAAAAGGATCACACCTGGCTACTGTTGGTTCTTGTAGTTAAAACAATTTGAGGTAGAATACCTATGGTTTGTAGACTGGTCACAGTTATTAGACCTTGATGATTAACAATTACATACTGATGCGGTCAAGTTTGATTTAGGAGTTTGTTGATCTTATAAGAATTTGTGTTCTGTGATAATTAAGGCGAGTTTTCCATAGGTTTTGGAGCTACAGGTGCCGGAAGCAGTTCTGTTAGTTAAACGTTTTCTACTGTTTGAACATATTTATAACAAAATTAAGTTTGAGCTAAATGTGATGTGTGAACCTAGTGACAAGAAACTTAAGTTCCATTCTAGTCAGGTTTGAAAAAAAGGTTACTTTCAGATACAAACCTTATTTAGGCTTGTAGCCATCAAAGACAACTATCAATTTCACTTATTCTTTCTCATGTTGTAGCTTGAAGACGGGAACATAGTCTATTTCCTGAAGCCATCGGCTTGAAGACCTTGAAGATGGTGATACTCAAGTGCTCTATCCATATGTTCCTTCTTTATGTACAACTATGTTTCTTGCTATATATACAACATTTCTTACTGTACAACTATCCATGTTTTTCTATATTGTCAAAACAAAGACATTTCTTGCTGTATATACACCATTTTCTGTCCAGATGTGCAACTATTACACTGATATTATTTTTGTTAATGTTGACATGCATCGTGGCATAGTAATAAAATAGTGGCTCATAATTCATATAGGTGGCGTCAAGGCCTTATTTGACTTTGGCTTTTCTTTTGTATATGCATCAGGCTCTGTAGTGTGTACTACTGTCTAGTTTCTACTGTATTAGGATGTGTAACAATCCTAGTCTAATATTCTAAACTTTCTAGTTTATTTTGTAAACCCATTCTTCAGGCTTCAGTCTTTGTAGTGTGTACTGATGCATGTTAATGTATTGCTCTTCCTCAATTTGTAGCTGGTTTCTCATGTGCCCTTTATTTGCTACTTTGTAGTGTGTACACAGATGTTTTTATTTGCAGTGTGTACACAGATGTTTTTATTTGCAAGTATAATGTTTTTATTTTGTTGGGACTGTTGCAGATACCCTATTGTTTACAGGAGCTACGGGCTGATCTGGAAGCATGGATAAGTTCGAGAGGATCAAATTGTAGCTAGTTTTTACATTTGCTCAGAGCTTTAGTTGTTGATTTGTAGGTACCGGGTCATCGAAGATTTGATTTCTAAACTAGTATTTTGAATGAGTGGAATTTCATGTGTTCCATCTATTCTGACCAGAATATTGTAATAAACTCATCTTTGCTGTGATGTCTATTTTCTACTTATTGGTACATTTTTGCTATTAATCTGGTGTGGTTTGTTATTAATGTGACCCCCTGTCCAAAATAATCTTATTACTGGGACCCACTGTCTATCAGTTCTGACAATTTGGACCCGCATTTTCTAAACGGATCAGTCCAAAATAAAATGGATAGTATAATGGCTATTTACTGGTGTGACAAGCCCAAAATAAGAAGGCCCAAAGTAAGAATCTGTCCATATAAAAGACCAATGCAAAGAAAAACAATCCAGAATAGTTGGGCTGAGCCCATGTGAAACCTAGAAATGGGCTGGGCTGATTTTGATTTAAGACGATTTAATTTCGTCACAATTTTGCCACGTAGGATCGGCCACGTAGGATCTGACTTGGCCAGGCTAGATGGCCCATGACGATATTGGATCGTCATAGACGTTATGACGATCTAATATCGTCATAAACGATTATGACGATTTTACCAAAAACGTCGTTATAGTTCATTTGCGACGCCCAGCTTTCGACGATCTCAAAATCGTCATAGAATCGTCATAAATGGACTACTATGACGATTTTGTGACGAAAATGGAGGGTCATATATAGCCAGATTTCTTGTAGTGATAGTTTATACCATGGTCTTGCTGTTTGTTATAGATATGCTTTGGATGTTATAGCTGGGTAAGATATTTTTTGATGTAATGAAAATGAAGCTTTGGATGCCATAAAGAAGTTGATTATAATTTATAATATGCCTAGCAAGTCCGATTCTTCCTTTATAAACATCTATGCTAGGTTGAACACTCTTGAGACCCGTACATTTGCTTTGAAAGATTGCTATAACATGCTTAGAGAGCACCATGATTATGTTCCAATAAATTCCGAGCCTTCAAAATGGTTTCCTACAATAAAAGTTGCTATAAACAGTGAAACTTTTGATGCTCGTTGTGATATCATGTATGGATTTTGTCTTATGCCTAAATATATCTATGAGTCTTTGAATCTTTGGGGACTTTCTCAAGGAGGAGAAGAAATATCTCTTACCAATAATGCAACTTTATTACACATTGGAATAGCTGAAGGTGTGTTTACAAAGATCTCAGGGAAAGTGGTGTCTACTGATTATCTTGTTATTGAATATGTAGGAAAAAGGACAAATTACACTTGGAATATCCCTGCTGAAATACCTTGGAGAAATAATAGATGTGGGAAAAGGCATTATGCCTTTTGCTTCTCCAATAAGCAACCATACATTCCCTAAAGATAATAAGAGAGGTAAGAAAGGTAGGAGGAAGAAAGTTGATGTTAATGCTTCTTCATTTGAAAATACTTGATTCTTGCTTCTTGTGCCTAACTTAAAGGCGTTAAAGAAAAGTACTTATTGGGAGATAACCCAATAGTTTTCTTGAGTCTTGGAAGTTATTACTTCTGTAATGACCTCTCCTTATCCTTTTTATTTGATTTTTGTGCCAAGAATAACCTCTAATGAGAGGGAAGTAAGATTTAGGGAGTTGCTGTCCCGAAACAAATTATTGTGCTCCACTGTAAAAAATCGTGTAAAATATCTGTAAGTCGGCTTGAGCTGTAATTTTCTGATTAAATCCCCCAGGTTGTAAGATAACTTTAGTTAGTCCAGCACTTTTTTATTTGAGCAACATAAGGTCTTCGAAAAAATCGGTTTTTACATGTTGGTCTGTTTTGACAGATTCCTGCCATTATTTGCATTTGCTTCTTATTGATTCCTTTTTGGGTTCTTTTTGGATTGAGCTTTTTGAGGGAATTGATACAGTATCTTGTGTATTTAGTGAAAATTTTGCTGTTTTAAAACTAAAACCCAAAGGTCTATTATCTTTTGAATACACTAATGTTGCTAATAAAGATCGTGTGAAGATTTGTATGAAGGAAAATTTTCAGGTGTAGAGAAAGAATGATGTAATGAGATGAAGAATGGACAAAAGCTCAAGCTTGGTTATTCCACCTCATGTCACTGATACGTCGGAAACGTATCTATAATTTTTTATGTTCCATGCTTGTTTAGTATCTACTTTGCTTTGTCTATACTTTGAGGTGTTTTTATATGTTTTCTGGAACTAACCTATTAACAAGATGCCACAGTGCCAGTTGCATGTTTTCTTCTGTTTTTGGTTCCAGAAAATGAAGAAAATCAATATTCTCAGAATTGGACGGGAAAAAAGTCAAAGTCAATATTTTACCGTGGAAAACACGGGGCTAGAGTACAAGACGGAGAAGAGCCACCAGAGGGCCACACCCCTGGCCGCGCAGCCAGGCTGGGCCCGCGCTTGGGGGCGCGACCACCCCGAGTGCCCCTGTCTCGCCTCTTCGCCTATAAGAATCCCCCGATACGAAAACCCTAAGTACCCGATCAATCTTCCACGGAATAGTCCGTAGCCACCGCCACCATCGTCCATAGATCGGGGGGATCTGAAGCTCTTCCCGGCACCCTGCCGGAGGGGAGATTATCCTGGAGGCCTTCTTCATCATCATGCCAGCCTCCGGTATAAAGCGTGAGTAGTTCCACCTTGGACTATGGGTCCATGTAGTATCTAGATGGTTGCCTCTCCTCCCTTGTGCTACCATGTTTAGATCATGTGAGGTCCATTCATGATCAAGATCATCTATCTATAATCATGCATGTTGTGTTTGCGGGGATCCGATGGATATTGAGATTACTATGTCAGATATTGATTCTATCATGTCTGTGTTGTTTGTGATCTTGCATGCTCTATGTTTCTAGTAGCTATCTTGGCCTAGTAGATGCTAGTGACTCCAAGAGGGAGTATTTACGCTTGCTAGTGGGTTCATGCCTCTATTTAATCTAAGGGAACTGATAGAAATCTCTAAGGTTGTAGATGTGCTGTTGCTACTAGGGGGAAAACAACGGTCTCTTGTTCATGGACAAGTGGGTTGTTTACCTTACACACTTTGCTTAAAGCAGTTATCCGCTGCTTGCAAATTAATATTGGAGGGGGTTCGGATGATAACCTGAAGGTGGATTACTAGTCATAGATGCAGTTGCATGGCAGTCTATGTATCTTGTTGTAATGCCCAATCAAATCTCATAGGATCATGAATGTCTAGTATTGCATTGTTATGCCTTGCTCAGTCTTGTCAATTGCCCTGCTGTAATTTGTTTACCCAGCATGCCATGTTTTTTATCTTAAGGAGAACACCTCTAGTGAACTATGGACCCCGGTCCAATCTTTACCATTGATACATCTTCCACTGTTACTGTTTACTTTCTTCAAACTACCATTACCTTCCACACCATACAGTTAGTCCTTTGTTTTTAGCAAATCGGTGAGATTGACAACCTCACTGTTCGTTGGGGCAAAGTCTTGAGTTTGTGTTGTGCAGGTTTCCAAGTTGCTAGCAACACCTTTGAGTCGCTTCCTTCCTCCTACTGGTTCGATAACCTTGGTTTCTCACTGAGGGAAAAACTTGTTGCTGTGCTCATCATACCATCCTCTTGGGGTCTCCCAACGAAGCTCAACAATCATCTGAGCCATCATCAGTCATCCCAAGAAATATTCAAGAGGTACAAGCGTCAAAGCTTGGGGATGCGCAAGGCATCCCCTTCTTCATCAATAAAAATCTCATGTCTTTCTAGACACTTCGTTTTTATTGTTTCATGCACAATTGTGTTGTTCTTGGAGCGTCTTAGTTTTCTTTTTTGGTTTTTGTTTGCTTAGTTTGCTTGAATAAAGTTGTTGGACCCACTTTCTCACTGTGTTGTTTCACATAAGTTGATTGGTGTTGGAGAGGAGTAGAAACTTCTTTGTGGCATCCCGCAAAAACCACTACTAGAAAATCGCGTTGTTTTTGTGCATTGCATCGTCATGACCGCATGCTCATGTCATCATGCATTTGTTTGTCGAAACCTATTTTCTAAAAGCCTAGTTTGGTTTTCTAAATATTCCCCGTCTCAATTTCAAATTAAAGCGCCGGGCTTTTCCGGGTCTTTTATTTTTCTAAAAACTATTTACAAAAGTTTATTTTAAATTAAATAAAAACTTATATTATTTTTAGGGGGCAGCCGAACCGGGCCGATCCGACCTAGTCGGCCACCCCCAGTACAAAATCGGGCCACCTAAATCTTTTCCTACCCAGTCCTATTCTACCCACCCTTCAGCCACCTCACCCCCTCCAATCCCTTGGCGACACCTCACCACCCCCTTTCCCCTATCCTATCCCAGCCCGCCACCTCATCCTACCCCACCTCTCTCACCCCCCACTCCCCACACCACAAGCACACACGCCCAACACGCTGCCACCCCTGGACCCGCTCCCCTGGTCCCGTTCCTGGCCCCACCGACCCCCTGGCCCCACCCACAGACACACGTCCGCCCCGGCCTCATCTCCCCTGGCCCGATCCCCACCTCCCCATCCCGCGTCCCTCGCTCCGCCTCTCCTTCCTCCGTGGAGCCGCCGCCTCCCCGACGGGCTCCTCCGCCATCCCTCGCTCGCTCCCCCACCTCCCCATCAAGCAGCGTCGCCACACCCCTACTCTGCGCCGCCGCCGCTCGGCTCCCCTTCAGCGCCTCGTCCCCGTCGAGCCCCACGGCCGGCCGCGGCTTCCACTGGCCCTGCAGCGCTGCCGCCGCCAGGGACAGCGAGCCCCGCCTCCCTCTCCCTGCCGTCACCGCGCATCCCTCGGGCCCCGACCTCGCCGCCGGAGCCCTCCCGCGCGTCGACGCTGACCCGCGGCCCCCTTCACCTCGCCGGTCCCGCATGGCACTGCCGACTCTGAGCCCAGCCCGCCTCGCGCCTCGTCCCGCGGCCGCGCATCGTCAACCACAAGCGCCGCCCAGGGCCGACCTCGCCACCGCCAGAGATCCACAGGGCCCGCCCCTGCGCCTCCCGGCGAAGCTCCTCGAGACGGCCTCCTTCCGCCGCCGCCAGCCCTGCACCCCCTGGTTCTCGAGCTCGACCGCAACCTCCTCGAACTCCCTCCTCCGGCCAAGGTCGCTGCAGGCCCTGTCTCCCCTCACGTGTGGAGGCAAGCTCGCCTGCACCTGCACGCCCCCTGACACCCCGCCGCCAAGCCCGTCCGGCCACCGTCGTCGTCTCCTGCGCCTCCGTCGCTGTCACCTCGCTCCGCCGCGATCTCCTACGTGCACACGCCCATGACCATCTCTGTGCAGGAGGAGACGTGTTGGTATCCTTCTGTTTCAGTGCTAGGACACCGCTCGTGAAGCTCCTTGTCACTGTGTAGGCACATGTGTATCAAAGTGGCCCTTGTTGTTCTGCGTTTGGACCATGCTCTTTGACGAAGGCAACTAACGTGTGAAGGTGAGCCCAGGGATTCCGAAAACCCCGTCATGGACTTCAAGTTCCCCCTCGGACGCGAAAAGATCTACTTTGTGGCTCGAGTTCTCCTTCTTGGAACGACAAGATCTTCTGCCCGGAACTCGTGGAACCGACTCCGTTTCATGTCCTTCGCCAACCGTCAAAGTTGGAACCCAAGTACTCCGACATGGAACACTGAAGGCCCCGGTGACGAGCCCCAAGTTCACCATCGATGATCAGGATGGTACCCCAAGATCTCCTTCCCGGAATTCGACGCCTCGATCCTGCGGATCCGAAGACCAAGCCTGAACCCCATCGAACCCCTCTCCCAAGATCGGCAAACCCCAATGTGTGACCCTAAGCCCCTATTTTTATAATAATATATACTTGTTGCATATTAAATTGACATACTCGCATGCATATTGTGTGGTTTGGGGGCATTATGCCGATTCACTTCGATTAAATATGGGGCCCATATGCGGGCAAATCTAGTCTTATATTGGCCTCATTTAAATTTGTGTAGCGAACCGGTAACTTATCTTGCCCTGTTATTACAACATTTAATTTGCGGGGGTAGATAAATAACTTGAACCGTCTAATTAAATGTCGGGACCCCGGTTCCGTTTAATATTGCCTAATTGCATTGCATCCTTTGCCATGTCATACATCATACATGCATCATGCCCGATCTTTTGCCGTAGTATTAAATAGTGCATCCGGTGTTTCTGCTAGTGTTTTGCTTCTTCGCGGATAAGGCCGTTGAGTTGATGTGAGCTTCGCCCCGATCTTCGGTTGAACCTTCGGCAATGTTTTTCAGGCGAGCATCCCCCCTTTCTACCTATCTTACTTTTATAGTATTTATTCCCTCCTGTTGATCTATTGCTATCTGCGTTGCGATGCTCTAGTTGTCGTACCCGTGATATCCTTTACAGCCTTATATTGCCTTGGACACATCCTATTACCTGTTGTTTGGTAGATAGTTGGACTTGCGCGTCGTAGTCGCTTGCTCAAGTGTTGTTGCATGTCGTCCAGTACCACAGTTGTTGGAGATTTGCCGTGTGTTTATTGTTGGAGATGATCAAGACTTTAATTACTGTTTAATAACTAAAATTGAAGTAGGTAATTGCAGAGGCACAGGTGGGCAATAGATGTTATTTGGTTGTCAACCGTCCACTTGTGTCCTATAGGACCCCGAGTACTTGATACCTGTTCCTTGAATATTCGCGCTATCCACATCCGGGAGGATTATGGGACCCTCCTGAGCCAGAGCTTGATTCATTCTTATTTCTTGGGGCCACAAACTAGTTTGAGGTTTTATTTACTATCCTGTACTTATGCCATGCTTTACTGCTTTATTAAATTGTGCGAGGTACTGCACACTGTACTGTTTAGGATCGGGACACGATTTCGCGGTATCGACAAGCCCAGTCACACTTTCGGGTTCCCAGTCGTTTACAGCCGTCCACCCAAACCTTGAGTCCATTTCGGAGTCAGCTAACTTCGTTGCGGGTAGCTTAATGGGGTGGCCCCCGGAAATATTTCTGAATCTGGTGATTGATTTGTCGTGAAGGCCTCGTTGGGCTTTGATTTGGTTTTTCCGAGGTTGATCGAGTGTGTGTTGCTATTTGTGCACCCCTACAGGGTAAAACTTTCTGAAAGCCGTGTCCGCGGTTATGGACGACTTGGAGCACAGTATCTCGATCATAGACAACTATAACTAAAGTAGTGCTATAAATTTGACTTTATAATGACTAGTAATCAGCTTCACTATAATGGAATGGCTAAATAAAATTGCCAACAATTGCTTGTTTGGGTTGTCGCTTGCTACCATTATATCTGACTAGTAAGTATTGCAACTACAACGGAATGGCTAAGTAAAAGTACCAACAACTGCTGGGTTTTGGGATATCTCATGCTAATTGTATCTGACTAGTAAGTGTCGCAACTACAACGGAATGGATAACTAAAAGTGCCCACTGCTTATTAAATCAGGATGACTATCTATACTTGACTAGTAATTGCTGCAACGATAACTGAATAAATAAAACTGCCAACTGTGTGTGTTCCTCGGTTGACTTTCTCGGTTGGTATCGAGGGGGAATATCAGGATGGGTTTGTTTGGTGGTAGTATCAGGTTGGTTCCGAATAGGTCTTTCTTATCCCTCTTTGATAGCCGTCAGTTATATCGAGTCTCTATAGGTTGTTTAGTGCATGCTGCGCTGCCGCTTCAGTCCACCATACCTATGTAGGCGAGGACCGCCAAATTCTAGCCTCGCCGTGTACTGGCCTCAGTACTGACCGCTCTCTCTTTTTCCTTTGCCCTTTGCCGGCACCCCTTTTGTTTAAGCAGGTTTTGAGATCGACGTCGTTAGCAGGGTTACCCTTCCGGCTTGGCCTGGGCAGGGTTATGGACGCCATTGGTTATTCTCCAGGGCTCTTAGCCCCATTTGCATCTTGTCCGTAGTTGGACGCTCTATCGTTTTCAAGGTGATTTGGATCTTTGTTCTGTATATCTGTATTCTTGACTCATGGAGTCGTGTTGTATATATATCGGTTCTGTGGGTTCCATCGTGGACTATTGTGTAATGGTATTACTTCGTTTTCCACCCGCACGAAAGTGCCTGGTGGGCACCTTTGAATCGTTTCTATGCGGGTTTGGCGGGAATCGCTGAAACTTGCATAGGGCCGATTCTGAGGGTGTTACATTCTTGCTTGAGTAGTACAAGAGGAGATTGCTTTGATTGTGACTTAGACTTTATCATGTCATGCTAGATGTTGTTTTGACCTTATGCTTAGTGATTATTGTTATAGTATGACTTGTTCCAAACAATTAGGATTGCTTAATGTTCCTTGAAAGAAACATGTGTTGTTTTAGCATACAAAAGCATAATATTGTGGTATTCTCCTTTGATGCTTTGTTTGGGTTGACTTGGCACATGCTCACACCATGTTATGACTATGAACAAGTCACCTTAGCCTCTATGATCATTTAGTTTTTGACTTGTGATATCACTTTATTCTATGATTAGTAATGTTTTGTCGCTCTACATGATTATGGCCATTATTGCTCTCTTAGTTGGTTGCTCCCAGTCTTTTGCTAGCCTCCACTTGTATGAGTAAGCTCTGCTCATGCATCCAACTCCCAAGAAACCAAGTTATTCCAAAGTGTCCACTATAAATTCCTATGCATGGTGTGTTACACCATTCCAAGTATATTCTTGTTTTATCTATCTTCCAATTAAAAAGTTATTTTGTTATGTGAAAACTTAGTTATTAAATATCTCACAAACTTGATGGCACACTTTATTTTTTCTTGCCCCTAAATAAAATTGAACCATTGTGTCATCTGTGTTGTGTATGCTTGCACTTATACGTTGGAATTGGAAGAACAATGCTATCACGGGGAACGCTTTCAACATTGCACTTGTACATTGTATCCAGTTGATATCATGCTCTTTTGTTTGCGGATGTCGTCGGTGTGAAATAAAAGGGGAGATTGTAAGTCCATGGAGTTGTTTATGTGTGTTAGAGAAACGCCTGGGACGCTAGACTAAGCCATGCCTAATCATGGTGGAAACTTGCAGATCACCATAGTGAGCAATCTATGAAGCTTTCTTCTTATTAAAAAAGAGACATATTGAAAAGAGGAAAGAGAGAAAAAAGAACCATTTTTCCCATGGTAAATAAGAAGATTGTTGAGATGCTCATTGTCTGCTTGCCTTGTAATTTTGATTATGGGATAGCTCATGTATCATGTGCAAGGGGTACCCCTTTGGCGGTTCTCTATGATACACATGTACTTACTATGACTAGAACTTACAGGTAACTAAAGTTGAGTAGAATGAGGAACGACCCTCATACTCAAGGGACACGAGATTCCCAACTTATACTTTGTCAAGCATATAATCCATAGTTTGTTCACTTTAACCTTAATCACTTCAAGATTCTTATGATAGGGGCAATGAGAGCTGAAAGCTGAAAGTTAACAAGTACCATAATTTTTGGAAGCTCTTTATGAGACTTGAAATCCATGCTTCCCTTTTATGAAGGGACTTTCTTCGACTATTATATTGAGTCTCCACCTTCTATCCATAGGCACCAATTAAGAGAGCATAGTTGTCATTCTTAGTTCTATGTGCATTGTCCCAAAACTTATTGATTGATTCATATTGTTGATATTACTTGTTGTTGAACTATTTGTATCTAGTCACCCTTATGATGTTTGAAGGTGTCCTATGCATTCCATGAGGGACAAGTTGAATGCCACTATGCTATGTTTTTTATATGTGAAACAAACAAATAGCTTTCAATGCATTGTTATTCATGAATCTTTGTTTGTATCCTTTCATGTTGCATGCATAGTTACTATGTCTTATTATTAGAACTTCTTGTTTCATGCTCATGTTTAGAGTTCTTTGATCCCAGCTTTCAATGCTTGCAAATGGTTTGATCTTGATTTTGATGGTGCATGTCACCTCAAAAATTATTCTTTTTATCACTTAACTACTTGAGGACGAGCAGGAGTTAAGCTTGGGGATGCTTGAAACGTCGTAAACGTATCTATAATTTTTGATGTTCCATGCTTGTTTAGTATCTACTTTGCTTTGCTTTGTCTCACTTTGAGGTATTTTTATATGTTTTCTGGGAGTAACCTATTAACAAGATGCCATAGTGTCAATTGCATGCTTTCTTCTGTTTTTGGTTCCAGAAAAGGCAGAAAATCAATATTCTCGAAATTGGACGGGACAAAAGCCAAAGTCAATATTTTACTGTGGGAAACATGGATCCGGAAGACGAGATGGAGGAGGTCCTTGAGGGGGTCACACCCCCTGGCCACGCGGCCAGGCCTCGCCCACGCTTGGGGACGGGGGTGCAGCCGCCTCGGGCACCCCCTTGGCCTCCCTCTTTGCCTATAATAAGCCCTCGGCCGATACCTAAACCCTAAGTACCCAATCAATCTTCCACGAAACAGTCCGTAGCCGCCGCCACCATCGTCCCTAGATCGGGGGGAGGATCTGAAGCTCTTCCCGACACCCTGCTGGAGGGGAGAGATCATCCCGGAGGCCTTCTTCATCACGATACCAGCCTCCGGTATGATGTGTGAGTAGTTCCACCTTGGACTACGGGTCCATGTAGTAGCTAGATGGTTGATTCTCCTCCTTTGTGCTACCATCATTAGATCTTGTGAGCTCCGTTCATGATCAAGATCATCTATTTGTAATCATGCATGTTGTGTTTGTGGAGATCCGATGGATATTGAGATTACTATGTCAGATTGGTTAATGATTCTATCTTATTGATTCTATCATGTCTGTGTTGTTTGAGATCTTGCATGCTCTCCATTTCTAGTAGCTATCTTGGCCAAGTAGATGCTAGTGACTCCAAGAGGGAGTATTTATGCTCGATAGTGGGTTCGTGCCTCTATTTAATCTTGGGAAGTGACAGAAATCTCTAAGATTGTAGATATGTTGTTGCTACTAGGGAGAAAACAATGATCTCTTGATCATGGAGCAAGTGGATTGTTTACCTTACACACTTTGCTTAAAGCAGTTATCCGTTTGCTTGCAACTTAATACTGGAGGGGGTTTGGATGATAACCTGAAGGTGGATTACTAGTCATAGATGTAGTTGGATGGCGGTCTATGCATCTTGTTGTATTGCCCAATCAAATCTCATAAGATCATGAATGTCTAGTATTGCATTGTTATGCCTTGCTCTATCCTATCAATTGCCCCGCTGTAATTTGTTTACCCAGCATGTTATGTTGTTTATCTTAAGGAGAACACCTCTAGTGAACTATGGACCTCGGTCCAATCTTTACCATTGATACATCCTCCACTGTTACTGTTTACTTTCTACAAACCACCATTACCTTCCAGACCATACAGTTAATCCTTTGTTATCAGCAAACCAGTGAGATTGACAACCTCACTGTTCGTTTGGGAAAAGTCTTGAGTTTGTGTTGTGCAGGTTTCCAAGTTGCTAGAAACACCTTTGGGTCGTTTCCTTCCTCCTACTGGTTCGATAAACTTGGTTTCTTTCTGAGGGAAAACTTGCTGTTGTGCTCATCATACCTTCCTCTTGGGGTTTCCCAACGAAGCTCTATAGTGATCTGAGCTGCATCACACAATATGACTCCTTCGCCCCCACCATGGCAATATTATACACATTTGTCAGCTTCATTAACGTGAAAGCCAATAGATGTTAGAGTTGTATTGAACTTCTCATGACATTGCCTAGGTGCTTGTTTCAGGCCATATAAGGATTTCAATAACTTACACACTTTTCCTTCCTGACCATCTATCACAAAGCCATCTAGATGTTGCATGTAGATTTCCTCATCCAGCTCTCCATTTACAAAAAAAAGTCTTAACATCCATCTGGTGGACGAGAAGATCATTTGAAGCTGCCAACGAGAGTAATACTCAAATAGTGGTCAGTCTGGCCACAAGTGGATAAGTATCAAAGAAATCTATATATTCTTTATAGGAATAACCTTTGGTCACAAGCCTAGCCTTGTACTTTTCAATTGTACCATCGGGCCAAAGCTTCTTTTTAAACACCCACTTACATCCCAATGGCTTACAACCATAGGGACGTTTAGTGATTTCCCATGTACCATTAGCTATGATGGAATCCATCTCGCTACAGACCGCTTCTTTCTAGTAATCAGCATCCGGGATGCATAAGCTTATGAAATAAAAGTATGAGTGTCATCCACGAGGTACATAAGGAAATCATCACCAAAGGACTTTGCAGTACTTTGTATCTTGCCCCTACCAAGGGTTTTATCGTCATCCTCCTTAGGATTCTCATCATGTGTTCATTCATAATACTCCATAGGAATGGCAGGCCCAGGAGTCTCCTTAGATTCTTGTATAGAAATGCTTTGCATATCTCTCATAGGAAAAATATCCTCAAAGAATATAGCATCTTTAGGCTCCAGAATTATACTGATCTTCACGTTAGGTACCTCAGATTTTACTACTAGAAATCTATAGCCAACGCTATTCTTAGCGTAGCCAAAATTACGCAGTCCACGGTCTTTGGTCCAAGCTTACGCTTTTTGGGGATCAACACATTGAATTTCACCAAACAGCCCCATGTACGTAAGTATGAGGTTGTCGTTCTTCTCTTCTCCCATTTCTCATAGGGAGCAATCTCATTGTATTTTGTCAGAACTTTATTCAGGACATGACATGATGTCAATATATCCTCCCCCACCATGCCTTGGATAAACCCGATGTATCTAACATGGGGTTAACCAAATCCGTTAGAGTATGGTTTTTCCGTTCGGCAACCCCATTCGACTGAGGTGAATAGGGAGACGTCCTCTCATGAATAATACCATATTCCGCACAGAAGGAATCAAACTCATTAGAGAAATACTCTCCACCATGATCTGACCAGATTCGTTTAATTTTATTTTCAAGTTGATTCTCAACTTCTGCTTTATATATCTCAAAGTAGTGTAGAGACTCATGTTTAGTGTTTAACAGATATACATAGCAATATCTAGTGGAATCATTTATCAGAGTCATGAAGTATCCTTTTCCACCTATAGTCAACACACCATTCATCTCACAGAGATCAGAATGTATGTGTTCTAAGGGTGCCAAGTGTCTCTCCTATGCAGCTTTATGGGCTTGCGAGGTTGCTTTGATTGCACACACGAATGGCACTTAGAACCTTTGGCTAAAGTGAAACTCGGGATTAAATTTAATTTTGCTAGCCATGTCATACAACCAAAATCATTGTGACAAAGACGTGAATGCTAAACTTCTGTTTCATTAACACTCGAATGAATATTGTTCACAACTTTATTACAAAAATCCGTGAGGGAAAGGCGGAACAAACCTCCGCATTTATAACCTTTTTCAACAATCATTACATATTTCGTAACAACTACTCTATTAGACTCGAAAACCAACTTGAACCCTTCTCTACAGAGAAGGGAGCCACTAATTAACGACATTCTTCTTGATGGTGGAGACATGTTGCACAATCCTTCCCAAAGTAAACTTCAGATCTACGTTCCAACACCATGAACAGAAGCACTCGCGCCATTCCCCATCAATATGTGATATCTCACAATTATAGGGGATCATGTGTATACTTTTCGATAAGTAAGAGTGTCGAACCCAACGAGTATCTAAAGATAGGATAAATATTCTCTCAAGTTCTATCAACCACGAATACAACTCTATGCACAATAAACGTTTGCATTATCTAGAAAATAAAAATAGAGCAACAAAACGAGCACTAGAGAAATCTTTGCAAGATAATAAACAACAAGAAATTAAAGGTATTTACTGCAGCAATAAAATACACTAAACTAACAGAACCATGAGTGTGGAATAGTGGTGGTAATAGTGGTGGCTTTGTCCAAGTTTAATTGGCGAATAAATCGGGTTCATTGTCTTCGATGCAGTTTTCTATGTGGGAGAGGCTAAATATACATGCACTTCACTACTTAGAATTACATGTATTATATGATTGGATTGTTAGAAAACATCTGTAACTACTAACAATGCATTAAGGTTTCTCCAACCATAGCCTTAGGTTAATGGTCCTCTTACTCCTGTACGTGCAACATTCCGGTTCGCGTCCTTAGGTTTCTGTCAGTCCGGCAGAACTTCCCCCTTTCTCTTACACATACTACAAACCCTATGATGTTTAATCCATGCGCGCACAAATATAATGGACACCAAAGGACTGTACCATATCAACATACAACTCTAATGAACCAAATACGTTCAACCATTCAATCTAAGAACAAAGAAACTACACAAACATGACATAGATCATAGGATTATAACTTATAGCATCAAAAACGATGTTTACATAGGATGGTACAAAGGTGTGTGGGAGGATGAACCACTACATACTAGGAGGATTAGGTGATGGAGATGGCGGTGAAGATGGTGACAGGGGCGGCGGCGCGGGGGACTCCTTCCCTGCTGCCGATATCGTGGGGGAGCACCGCCCCTTAGCCCCCTTACTTCATGGCTTCTTGGGAGCCCTCCCTCATGGATATGGGATCCATGGGAGAGGAAAAACGTGGCTTTGATGGCTGCAAATTCGTGGGCGGAGGTGTCTCCCACGAATTAGGTTTCCTCCCTTTATATAGCTTCTCGGATTCCCGTCACCTCATTTTAGGCTGCAGTAAATCGGGCCTAGCTGTCCCATTCGTACTTGGAATTAGCTAAATTTTATGTCCAGAACGGTTGTCGCGAAATTTCCTACAACATTATAGTTGAAGAGTTTTCCTTATGACGTCGTCTTTGACCCGAAACATGACCATCTTCAAAAAGAGTTCTGAGACAGATTTCTGGAAAATCCCAATTTGACTCCAACAAGGGTTCCACTTGTATTCTTGATAATTCCTACACATCAAAGTATAAAACAAGAACATTGTGCACTTTTGCAACTATTAGTAGGTTAGTCCAAATAACTCATGAACTTTATATAAAAAGAAATGTCAAAAACATAATAATAGCATAAAACCATTAAAAATTATAGATACGTTATGGACGTATCAATACAGAATCGTTCCCAGTTGCCTGATAAGAATAAAACAACAATATGTCAGCACATACATGAATATTTGCACCTGTGTCAATACACCGGTAGTCTGAAAAACTGAAAATACAATAAACAAATTACCATACTAGATGCCCCATTCTCATTGTTGCTCACAATCATGTTAACAATCTTGGAGTCTTGTCCTACTTTCTTGAACTTGTTCAGGCACTTGTTAGCCTAATGTTCCTCTGGACCACAAGTGAAGTAACTACCTTTCTTCTTATCTTTCTTGAAGGTCTTATTACCCTTCTTCTTAAAGTCAGTATTCTGTTGGACACCATTCTTCCCCTTGGGCTTGTGGGAGTTGAAGTTCTTCTATACCACATTGGCAACAGAAGTCCCTTTGGACCCTTTTCCGTGTGAGTCTTTTGCTCTCGAATTTTTCTGGACACTCAGATGGCCGATGACATCCTCTACTGAGACTTCACACCTCTGGTGTTTTAGAGTTGGCAGAAAAGTTCCTCCGGAAATTATGGAGCTTATCGATTATGCATCCCGCGACAAATTTTCCTGGTAAATCACACTTAAGAAGCTCAAGATCCTTAGGGATGCATTGTATCTCATGAGCTTGTTCCAATACAAAACGGTTTTCAACCATTTTATAATCATGGAAATGCTCAATACTATACATCTCGCTTCCAGCATCAGTTGCGCTGAATTTGTATTCGATCTATATACTATTTTTTCTTGAGGTAGGTTCGTCCACATAGTTTTTGGTTCCAATTTTTTGCTAGATCGGCTTTGCCCCTGGCATTTGTGGGTAATTACATAACGTGCCACCACCAAGTGGATCTGGTAAGTCAACGAATTAACGAAAGAAAAAATTATCCCTCGACCCGGACAAGGGGATCTTCTCCTTCCCGAGTCGACCACCTCGCGCCGTGCAGACCTTATCCCTCTAATGGCGATATGCCGAGCGAGGTAATACCCAACTAGACGTTTCCTATTGACCTCAGCTGCCAGCGAGTGGGCCTGCAGGACGACGACTGGATCAAGACCCAACAAGGAGCTAGGCGACTAGAAGTTGAAGGCCCAGAAGCGTAGCTAGGCCCAGTCGGATTAGGTCAAGAACCCTCTGAATCCTTAACTAATTTGGTTGGAGATATGTAAACCCTAGCGAGGTGAGGCTATATAAACCTCCCTATGGTACGCATAGAAGGACACATTCCATTATACACCCCCTGCGACTCGCCGCCTAGTGGACGAGCTCGCCCTTGTACTCTCTCATCAATACAATCTAGCAGGAGTAGGTCTTTACCCTTCCGGGGGCGAACCTAGGTAAAACCCTGTGTCTCCGCCCTCATCTCGCCCTGCAGATGGCTGGCCGCCCTTGCCCCTCGTTCTACTACTCGCTGCCGATTGCAACATCTGTCGTGGCCATTCCCATGACAGTGGCGCCCACCGTGGGGCCTGGCCGGTCAGGCCGGTGTTCTGCGGCGAGATCCAATCTTCCCATCAATGAAAGTATCACCATCGGCCACATGATCGCGATCGGCGAGATCCTCCAGATCTTGCCGAGAAGCTACGTCCCTACGGCGTGCCCCGTCACGCACAGCGTGATCATGCCGGTCGGCATGATCAGTCTCTTCATCGGCTTCACCGACACCATCGTCTCGGAGGACTCGGCTCGCATCCGCGAGTCGCCACCACGAGACCGGCTCTCCGAGAGTTAGGTCGGCACCATCCACCGCCTCGCCTCCGAGTATGACTCGGCCAACAGCAACATGGCCGAGACCAGCGTGGTCGCGGATGATGTGGCCCTCAACGATGACGCCGACTCGGCAAGCCCGACATCAGTCGCCGGATCCATCGTCATCCGCGGGATCCATCACCCAGGTCTCCAACATGGGGGACTTTGAGGATCCCTCCATCCTTGAGATCTTCGACTCCGATTCCGGATCGGAGAACTCCGGCGACTTCCACGCCGGATCCGGTCGCCATGTCACGACCTACATGGAAAACGGCACGGACGTCCCGCCAGACCCCTTCTCCACGCCGATCCCGACGACCGCGACGGCGATGGAGGTAGAAGAACTCCACCTATGGCTGAAGGAGGCGGTCCGCAAGGAACAAGCCGAGCGCGAAAAATTCCGCCTTGAGAAGGTAACGACGCAGGAGCTCTCGCGCTACCACCAACTCCGCATCAGGTCGCGCCTGAACCCCACCGTTCAGGGTCGCACCCCTGAATTTCGACGATGAGAGCGACCCGGTTTGCGCGGCCGATCGCGTGATCTGCGAGAACGCGCCGCCAGGAGGAAGCACTCGACCACCACCAGGAGCGTTAGCGATTGACGCTCCCCCACCACCACCCGGCCGCACGCCCCCTCCAAACCAACCGATAATCATGATTTCCGCGCAGGAGCGAGACGCGAACGGCCTCCCGCTGTTCTCTACTCCGATGGACAACGTCATCGCGAGTCGAGCCACGGTCGACAACATCAACATAACCGGGAAAGGCGCCCTGCAGATCCAGTACGCCAGGGCCTTACTCGCCAAGGCCATCGAGCAACAAGATGCGGGAGAAGACTCGCGGGGACGCGTGTACTCCCGCTCGTAAGGAAGCAGGGCGGCCTCGAGCGGCCGCCCGACGATGGCCAACACTCTCAATTGCCCGCCCTCGAGCCCCTACAGCTCCAACCGCGACCCGTGAACGCGACACTCTCCACAACGACCCGCGCCCGACGAACAACACGGTCGCTGCAAACGGGTAGCCAGTCAATGCGCGGACCCACATCATCAACAACTAGAGCTGGCGTGCACGCTAGCCTGACGACCTGAGGCATACCCTCACCAATCGCCGCAACGGAGAGCCAAGGGGATCGCTCAGCCGAATCGGCCCCCCGTGCTTCAGACGAATGATCCGCAGGCGAAAAATACCCGGCGACCTTCAAAGCGTTGAAGGAAATTGAGAAGTACGACCCCTCTTACGACCCATCAGTGTGGCTGGACACGCACCTCATGGCGATGGGAATCGCCGGCCACATCGACCTACTCGCCGCCCGCTACCCCCCGATGATGGAGGGAGCGTGCCGATAATGGATCAACACCCTCCCCGCAGACAGCATCGACTCCTAGGAGGATATGTGCGATGCCTTCGTCAGGCATTTCGAGGGCTCCTGCACCCGCGCCACCACCATCGAGGACCTGGAACGATGTGTCCAGGGTCCCCGCGAGTCGACCCGCAGTTGGGTCCAGCGGTGGCAGGACCTGTGGTACAACGCGGCTGACATCCACCCGGACATGGCGATACACTGCTTCAAGACCTCGTGCCGCTATGAGCCCCTGGTCGCCAAGCTCAAGCGGGTGTACAAAACACTCGACAACATACCAGACCTCCTCGAGATCGCCAAGCAGTACGTGGAGGAGGACCCGAACAAAGAAACCGACGACGAGTCGGGAGGAAACCGCCGCACGAGCGGCCAAGACAACGGGAGACGACCCGAGCTATGGTACAACAACACTCGCCTCACCGGCAAGCGCCGCGGTGACGGGCGAGTTGACTTCGTCCCCAATGCCGGCTACGCGCCACGCGAGCCCAAGAGCTTCCGCCGCAATGGAGGCCAGCGCCGCGATAGCGGCAACTACAAGGCGAAGCCAAGGTTCGACCCCGCGGCTCTCCTCAACCAGCCATGTGTGTTCCACAGCAGGGAGGGGAAGCCTGCCACACACACGACCGCCAACTGCCACTCCCTGGAGGAGATCGAGAAGGCACGGCGCGCACGGGAGGACCCCAACAACCAGCCGCCAAACGGCGGGGCATTCGGCAACGACGTGGGATCGCTCCACACTTTCACCGGGTTCAGCACCAAGCACGAGAAGAAGGTCATCGCCCGCGCCGTTGACGTCAACGCAGTGTCCCAGGTTGATGTCCCATGTTTCCTCAACTGGTCCAAGCAGCGGATCACCTAGAGCCGCAAAGATCACTCGCCACGGATCGAATATCTAGGGCGAGTCGCCTTGGTGGTCAAGCCCAAGGTGGGGGACTACTGGTTCCCCAAGGTGCTGATGGACGTCGGAATCTCCATCAACATTCTCTACCTGGACACGTTCAGGCGACTGTGGCTCCTGTAGTCGATGATCGAGACGACCTACACCACCTTCCACGGCATCTTCCCTGGTCAGAAGGCATACCCGATCGGCACTCTAGCAAACTTCCACACCGAGCTGATCGTCTTTGAGCTGGTGCCCTTCAATAGACCCTACCACTGCGTCTTGGGGCGGCAGGCGTTTGCCAAATTCATGGCGGCGCCCCACTACGCGTACAACACGATGAAACTCCTAGGGCCATGCGGCATCATCACCGTCCACGGCGACCCCGACATGGCCGCAGAGTGCAAGGCCAAAGACGCCGAGCTCGCCGACACCGTCATAGCCGCAGAAGATAACCACGCGGAGGAGCTTGCCAAGTACACGAGAGAGGTCAACAACGACGACCCCACGATACTCAAGAAGCCCAACTCGGAGGGCGGCGGCTCAACCTCCTTCGAGGCAACCATGCACACGCGCTCCGTCGAGCTGGTCCCAGGCGACTCCAGCCAGACGGTGACGATCGGAACGGGCATGAGCCTAGCATAGGAAGACGCGCTCATCGAATTCCTCCATGAGAATCACGACATCTTTGCATGGAAACCATCCGACATGCCTGGTGTCCCGAGGGAACTTGCTGAGCACAAACTCAACGCCAACTGCAAAGCGTGACCCATCAAGCGGTCGCTGCGGCCCTTCAATGAAGAGCGCCGCCGAGCAATCACTGAGGAGGTGCAGCGTCTACTCGCAGCAGGCTTCATACAACCAATCAAATACTCCAAGTGGCTGGCAAACCCAGTCCTGGTCGAGAAGAAGAATGAGACCTGGAGGATGTATATCGATTACACAAATCTCAACAGCGCCTGCCCCAAGGAGTAGTTCATCCTCCCGTGGATCGATCAAATCATCGACTCGACCACAGGCTCGGAGTCGATGTGTTTCCTTGACGCCTACTCTGGTTACAACCAGAAAAAAATGGCAGTCGAGGGCGAGGAGAAGACGGCGTTCATCATGCCATTTGGAGCATTCTGCTACACCACCATGACCTTCGGCCTCAAGAACACCGGGACGACCTACCAGAGGTGCATACAGGAATGCCTTGTGAGCCAAACTGGCCGCAACATCCACGTCTACATCGACGACATGGTGGTGAAGTCCACTCGCCAGGACGATCTACTCGCCGACCTGGCCGAAACCTTCGCAAATCTGCGGAGGTACAAGATCGAAGTAAACCCAGGAAAGTGCACCTTCGGTGTACCTACTGGATAGTTGCTGGGGTACGTCGTCTCCAAATGCGGGGTCGAGGCGAACCCCACCAAGATCAACACGATCGCCCGGCTCGGCAAACCCGAGTGCCTGCGTGACGTACAGAAGTTAGCCGGGTGAGTCGCGGCTCTCGGTCGCTTCATTCCCCGGCTAGGCGAGAAGGCAATGCCTCTCTACCGCCCGATGCGCAAGAATCCCACGTTCCAGTAGGACAAGGAGGCAGACGAAGTGCTACTCGCGGCCCCGCTACTCGCCGCCCCCGTTGACAAGGAGCCCATGCTCGTCTACGTCGCGGCTTCCGAGCGAGTCGAGCGACCAGAAGAAGGCAAGAAACGCCCGGTGCAACGACATGTCTACTATATCAGGGAAGTCCTCACCGAGTCGCGCCAGAGCTACCCGCAGTATCAGAAATTGGTGTATGCGATCTTCAGAGCCCAGCGGCGACTGCCGCACTTCTTTCAGGAGCACCCAATCACGATCGTCTCCTCAGCACCGTTGCAGGACATCATCCGCAACCGCGAGGCGATCGGGCGAGTCGCCAAGTGGGCCATGGAGATCGGAGTCCACAACATCAGGTACGAGCCACACAAGGCAATCAAGTCGCAGGCTCTGGCAGTCTTCCTCGCCGACTGGGAGGAGGCGCAGCAGCCAGAGAAGCTTACGTACCTCCACTACTGGTCGCTACACTTCGACGGCTCCAAGAACGCAGATGGCGCAGGGGCAGGGATCGTCCTCACATCTCCAAAGGGCGACAAGCTGCGCTATATCATGTACCTCGACTTCACCCCCTGCACCAATAACATGGCCGAATACAAGCACTAGTGCAGAACGGCCCATGCGTCCCGGTTGGTAAGAGCCATTAGTCCCGGTTGCCCAACCGGGACGGGGCAATCGGGACTAAAGCTCTAACCATTAGTCCCGGTTGCCCCACCAACCGGGACAAATGGGTGCACGCGTGGCAGCAGCAAAGCGCGAGGGGGGGTGGAGCATTAGTCCCGGTTCGTAACACGAACCGGGACTAATAACCTGCTGCCGCGGCAGAGATTTGGCTCATTTCTCTGCCGCGGCAGAGAATTCATTTTTGCACATTTTGTTGCCGCGGCAGCATTTTCGCCACTTTTTGTGCCGCGGCAGAGAATTCATTTAGGTTGTTTTATTGTTTATTTAGTGTTTTGCACTTATCAATGAAGGAACCTTGTATTACACAAGATCATCATGACAATACACGGATCGAGTTCATGCACTACATACAAAAGTATTCCCCTTGTCTATACACGGATCGAGTTGCTATTTTTACAATCCCTATTGTCTATACACAGCAGAATAGTATTCCCCTTTCGGGTCTAGGACTTCTGCATCCAAGAATCCCGCCAATTCCTCCTGAATTGCTCGTACGCGATCCTTTGGCAGAAGACCGTCCCGTAGACGTTCGATCTGATTTAAAAAAGGAGTCAGCCTATATGAATGAAACTAAACACAATTTGTTTGAAAATAAAACTATAGAAATTGTTTACATACGTGGAGTTGCTCTAAATTTCTGCCCTTCTCATCGCACGTCTGCCGGATGAACTCGCATACATAGTATCCACATAGATTGTTACCTGGTCCCTGCGTCAGGCACTTCACAAGAACATAGTTCAATCAAAATAATAATCAAGCATGATAATAACTGTATCAAAACTAGAATCAAAGAGATGCGCGGATATAGCTAGTGGTGCTTACATCTAGTGGTTGAAATGTAAGCTCCTCTTTCCAAACACCCCTAGCCTTCTTGGTGAACCGTTTCCAAGCGCTGCCCGGCGAAGAAAACGAATAAAAGAAGTTATTAAGTACTTGATATCATAAAATTCACGAACGTTGCCGATATAGTGTCGTAATGATTAGAATTACCGCTGGAGAAGTATCTGCATGTCCTTCCACGTCTCAAGGGGTTTATGTTTCGAGTCCATGACTAGTACACGCCCTTTGTCAAGTTGAATGATTAACAGAATATAGTGGAAGCTGCGAATGCATAACTAATCAATTATATACTTAACATCGAGTAAGCGAAATAGAAAGTGTATACAAGACAATAACACTCACTCGAAGTTGTAAGGAAAAAGTATTTCCCTTTTGGTTTCTTGAAACCTTAACGCGTGTACTATATTATCCTCCGTATCCTGGGGGCTTATTTTGAGATTAGCTTCATGAACCCAATATGGGTCAATGAAGCCAATATCATAGATTTGTCCTCTGCTGCATTCGAGAATCTTCATTCTGCATATTACAGTATGATTATATATATGCAATAAACAAAGTGAGATAGCTGGAGACTAAGTTAATTACAGAATTAGTACTTACAGATAATAGGCACTGATGAGCGATTTGTCCAAGGCGTCTTGATTGAATAATTGAAATAGCTCAACAAATTCAATGGATATCATGTCATCACTTTCTTTCCCATGATGCTTTTTTGTAACCCTCAGCACTATCCAGTTAGCCCCGGCACTTGTGGCGTGCATGTACCAGTTATGCAATCTTCGCATTTTTGTTGAAAGATTATTTACCTCCTCAGGTTTGACGAGAGGTTTGCCGTACTGGTATTTGTATGCTACTTCACTCACGGGGAAGAACTCTAACTGGGATAAGTACTGGGCAATACTCATACCTTGAGCAGCGGCAGCTTCTCCGTATTGTGCAACTACCTCTGGATCATACCGCTCTTCGGCCCCATATTTGCTCGACCCCACATTGGTTTGAGAAATCACCTTGAGAGGGGCGCAAGACTGTTTTGCTTGTTCTCCGAGCTGGGCAACAGATTTCCCGCTTGCATCAGTACTGCTCTTCGAGGCTTGTTGTGCCACATGTGACTTGAGAATAGAACGCTCATAGTCTGATGACAGCTTTGGCTCGGGTTGATGAAGAGTCTTTAGCATTTTCAACACTTTGGCTTTTTCTTCTTTGGTGCTGGGGAACTCTGGCTCTTTCGGCCGCCTCAGCTTAGCGAAAAACGCTGCCGTTTCCGCATCAACGATCGCCGCAGTCTCCTCTTCAGTACAGTCATAAGCTCTCTTGGGAGGAACCGTTGGTACTTTTGGAAGAGGCTCTTGTTTACGTTTCGGCGATCGCTTACGACGCACAGTAGCGGTACGCTTACGCTTTTTATCCTGAGGCGCCGGCGATGGCTCCCGCGGCGATGGCTGCACCGGAGACGGGTGAGGCGACGGAGCCGGGTGAGGCGACGAAGACGGCTGCCGCGGCGGCGACGACCTCGCTGGAGACGGGTGAGACGGCGGTGAAGATGGCCTTGGCGTGTGATTTCGAAGCACGATACAATCCTTCGGCCATAGAATGGTGACGTTTTTTGCGTCACCCAGCACAGTCACATCCCCTTCACCAGCAGGGTAGTGAAGATCCAAAACCTCAAAGGTGGGCATGATTTCATCCACGCCGACAACAGCGTAGCCCTCTGGAACCGGACGACTGTGGTAAGTTGGTGTGGGTCCAATTGGTAAGGCATAGCCGACCGCCACCTTCATTGATATGTTCACAACTTTGACATGTAGCTCGCAGTGTGTCATCTCTGTGATATCATCCACTGGGTAGCCAACAGGAGCCATCGTCGGTGCATCATCGGCATCGCCATTGTCATCACCCGGGACCTCGGTGGAAGCCACACTGCTTTTTCGATTATTCGATAGGCCGGTAGCATCGAATGCAGTGTGCTGCTGAGATGGGGCGCCGGTAGTACTTTGCTCTTTAAGTGAGTTAATTTCATCTTGTTGTTGCTTTAATCGTTCTTCAATTAAACGCATTCGCTCTTTCTGACTTTCTGCTTCAACTGCCGCCCTGTCCTTACTCCTCTGACGGCTTCTATCAGGATATTTCTTCCTCTCTTCGGGAAACCCAATCCTCCATGACTGGGAGCCTATTGTGCCTCGTGTTCGTCCATCATGTTCCTTATTTCCAAGGGCGAGTGTGAGCTCATCATTCTCTCTATCGGGAATGAAGTCCCCATCTTTAACAGCCTTTACTGCTTTTCTCATCCTCTCGATTGGCAAGGGGTCTTCTTTATGTCGTATGGTATATATACACCTCCCTTCCGAGTCCAACGTGCCCCCATGCCCGTAAAACCAATTCCTTGCACGTTCTACCCAATCGTCTGTCTCTGGGGTGATATTTTTATCACGCAGTTCCTGCTCAAGTTTCTCCCACTTAGGAATGCCAGCCCTGTAGCCACCTTGCCCCATAGTATGGTGATACTTCTTGTTAGCAGCATTCAGCTTATTCGTTTCAGACATTTTCTTAGCTTTTTCTGATTTCTTGTATTCCACAAACTCATCCCAGAATGGTTTTATCTTCTCAAACCGAATATTCTTGAAATCGGGAGTCTTCTTTTTCACGACATAGTCAAGGTGCAATCTTTTCTTCCAGTTGGTGAAACACTGGGCCATCTTCTTCAAAGCCCACTCCCTGACCTTAGCCTCCATGGCTCTCCCATGTTGTAAGGCGTCCTCAACTGGATCCTCCGCATTTGGATCCAGCTCTATCTTCGGTAGTTTGAAATTAACCATGAGCCTCTTCCACAGTAAATCTTTGGCGTGGTTAGGGACAAATAAACATGTTCCCTCTTCATCCGCATTAGCAGGCCTATTCCAATTTCTAATGGTGATCGGGATTAAGTCCCTAACGATTACTCCGCATTGTGCCACAAATTTGGTTGCGACAACTTCGGGAGCCGTCGGTCTGCCGTCTTCAGCGACATCTTCGATCCTGAACCTCTCATGGTCTTCCAACTTTTTGGTTGGGCCTCGTCTGCTCTTTTCAGTAGATTCCTTCGATCCGGAGGGCTAAAAGAAGAAAGATCGTCGTTACTATTTCTATATAGATAGCAGATGATTAATTAATGAATTGATTTATATTACATGCACCTTGCCGGAGCGGTCGTCTTCTCGATTACACAAGGCATCGCCTTCTCCCTCGCGGAAGGCAACACCTTCAACCTCAAACAAGTTGTCTACTCCGGTAAAAAGAGGATCACCCTCACCGGAGTTGTTCAGAAACGTTGATACGTCTAAATTATCTTCCCCACGGATCACACCTTGGATCAACTCTTCCTTTTCTTCGTCTCTGACGTGTGGATCCATATTTTCTGCATAGGTGGAAAAACGAATAAGTCAAAGCGGCTAAAGGAGAAAGTTAAGGAGAAACCCTGATATATACATACACAATAATAAAAATGAAGAGAAACCCTAAACCTAGCTACAAAAAGGAAACCGTGTAGTAGATAGGTAACTCTAGCTAAAATCAACGGTTATCAATATTCCGGAGTTCCGAGGGGTGTAACCTAGTTCGGAGAAACCTCCGATGCATATGAGAGGGGAACCCACATGCACCTAAGGGGTATTAATGATTCCTTATCTAACCACAGTGACTGGCAATGTGAATCGGGTCTGGGTCTACCCACATTGACTGACCAGTGGGGCCGAAGACCAATAATACCAAACTAATTAATAAACCTAATAATACCTAACTAATAATAAACCTAATAATCGAAACACCGAAAAGAAAGGGAAACAATCAACACATGGCATCGATGCAATGCTCAAGCAAGTACGATGATATGACAAGTTAATTTGCATTGGAATGTAACCCTAAGACATGCTCGACGATTTAATCGGGGTTCCGACGGGTGAAAACCCTAACTCGGGGAAACTCCGGAACATATGAGAGGGGTGCATTTGTTCTTCTAATTATACTTGTCATTTAAATTGTTGAACAATGCATTATTATAGGATAAATAGATAGGTTTCATTTTTCTGAACAATTTGATATATTATTTGTATTTTTCTGACTTATAAATAAAAAGATATTGAATTTACAAGTTTATATCAATTTCTGGAATTATTAAATCATTTAAAATTGAATTACTGTGTCAATATGACATCAGCAAAGGGTTGGGTTTTTTTTTACCAAGACAGAACCTAGCCACTGTCACTGAGTGCTGGGCCCTATGCCACATCAGCAAGCCACCGTGGTGGTCAAAGGTCAGCGGGCCCGTGGGCCACGTCAGCGTGACGCCGGGGTGACATCATCTCGGCGGCCACCGTCGGGTGCTCACCGGGGACGGCGCTGTGGCGGCTACAACAAGCAAGCGGGCAAACGGAGGGCACTGGGAGGTGCAGAGGCTCACCGCGCGTTAGAGAGAGGCGGCGCCGCTCCTTTTTGGTCACCGGAGCGTCGCCTCCGTCGAGCTCGAGCGGCGGCGGCGTCGAGTTATAACCAAACAACTAAATCATCTAACAACGAAATCATCTAACAACTAAATAATCATCTACACATACACCTAAAATAATCATCAACTAAATCATCTACATCATCTAAATACACCTAAATCATCTACATCATCTAAATACACCTATATCATCTAACAACTAAATCATCTAACAAATAAATCATCTAACAACTAATACACCTAAAATAATCATCACCTAAATCAACTAAAAAACTAAAAAAGGGGAGCCTCGGGTACGTGCGGTACCGGCGGCGACGGTGGGTGCGGGCGGCACTATGGCGATCGGGGAGGAGAGGGAGAGGCGGCGCGGTGGCGCGACGCTGGTACCGAGGCGGCGGCGCTGGTACGTGGAGGATGGAGGCGCGGTGCTGGCCGGTACGGAGGACGGAGGCGGCGCTGGTACGGAGGACGGAGGCAGCACGCGGCGATGGACGGAGATGAAGGGTGGAGGCGGCGGTGCTGACGGCGACACCGGGCGCGCAAGGATGGGGCAGCCTGCCGGCGTCCAGGGGATCGGGGCGGCGGCGTCTCTATGCGGCGCGTCGGGTTGCAGAGAATGGAGAAGGGGAAGAAGAAGAAGAGGCGTGCGCAGTTATAAAGGAAGGACCTTTAGTCCCGGTTGGTGGCTCCAACCGGGACTAAAGGGGTATACGTCCCGGTTGGAGCCACCAACCGGGACGTATACTCCACTTTTTTTTTCCAATTTTCAGCAACTAGAGGGGCGCGCGCAAGGGGGATTTAGTCCCGGTTGGTGGCTCCAACCGGGACATATTCCCCTGTTTTCAAAAAAATTCAGGTTTTCTCTCTTTTCCCGCCTTATTTTTTATTTTGGGGTTTAAATTTGTATTGTTTTTTAAATGATAATTAATTTGGAATTTAGAAAAACTTTAAACATAAAAAGTGTTTGGATTTGAATAAATAATTCAAAACCATTTTCTGTTTTAAAAAATAATTAATGTAACCATTTAAAATATGAACCATTTACAATTAAAAATGAATTAACTTTTATTTTTTTAATATCAATTTGGAATTTAGAAAAACTTTAAACATAAAAAGTGTTTGGATTTGAATAAATAATTCAAAACCATTTTCTGTTTTAAAAAATAATTAATGTAACCATTTAAAATATGAACCATTTACAATTAAAAATGAATTAACTTATATTTTTTTAATATCAATTTGGAATTTAGAAAAACTTTAAACATAAAAAGTGTTTGGATTTGAATAAATAATTCAAAACCATTTTCTGTTTTAAAAAACAATTAATGTAACCATTTAAAATATGAACCATTTACAATTAAAAATGAATTAACTTATATTTTTTTAATATCAATTTGGAATTTAGAAAAACTTTAAACATAAGAAGTGTATGGATTTGAATAAATAATCCAAAACCAATTTCTATTTTTAAAAAATAATTAATGTAACCATTTAAAATTAATTAACTTATATTTTGGAATATTAATTTGGAATTTAGAAAAACTTTAAACATAAAAAGTGTTTGGATTTGAATAAACAATTCAAAACCATTTTCTGTTTTAAAAAACAATTAATGTAACCATTTAAAATATGAACCATTTACAATTAAAAATGAATTAACTTATATTTTTTTGATATCAATTTGGAATTTAGAAAAACTTTAAACATAAGAAGTGTATGGATTTGAATAAATAATTCAAAAACATATTCTATTTTTAAAAAATAATTAATATAACCTTTTAAAATGAATTAACTTATATTTTTGAATATTAATTTGGAATTTAGAAAAATTTTAAACATAAAAAGTGTTTGGATTTAAATAAATAATTCAAAAACATTTGTCCTTTTTACCAGGGATGGACGAAAAGGTTTGAGATGTACCGGTCGGGATATAGTCCATGTAAGGTGGTCTAGTATTTTAGGAAAATAGGACGGTAGCATTCTGAAACGGCATTTTGGTGGTTACTTCACAAAACGACCCGTTTTTTGCGCTCGGAAAATGGAAAAGGGCTTTTCCGTGCGACAAAAAGGAAAACTTCCTCCTGCAACATTGTTCTCCATACCAATGTCCACACACATGCATAATATGGGCACAACATCACAAACTATGCCGTGATTCAGCACATAACATCGGTCATTTGGACCGAAAGCCATGAAACCTCGAACATGATAGGTCATTTTGTGAAGGTTTTTTCGAAACATGATCAATATACCAAGTCTGGTATTTTTCCTTTCAACTATGTAACATAATATGACACCACGCGAAGGATTTTCATTGTTCGGATTTTTTTTGAATTTATTATGCCCGTTTTGAATTATTTGAATTTCTAACTATGGTCGAACCGGTGTGCATGAAGATAGGGGACGGGCATCATAATGAACTTACGCTTCATGCACAACCAAGGAGGCAGGTTGTAGATACATAGAGTCACGGGCCAGGTGCTGTGACTGCAGCTCTGCTCCCCAAAAGGATTCATGCCATCCGTACTTAGACCAAACCATAAGTTCCTTGCGTCACCTGCAAAGTCTGGGAAGTCTCTCTCGATTTTTCTCCACTGTGACCCATCAGCAGGGTGTCTCAACTCCCCGTCTTTCTTACGGTCTTCTTTGTGCCATCGCAACAACCTGGCATGCTCTTTGTTTCTGAACATGCGTTTCAACCTTGGTATTATAGGAGCATACCACATAACCTTAGCAGGAACCCTCTTCCGGAGGGGCTCTCCCTCAACATCACCAGGGTCATCTCGTCTGATCTTATACCGCAACGCGTTGCATACCGGGCATTTATCTAAATTCTCATACTCCTTACCGCGGTAGAGGATGCAGTCATTAATGCATGCATGTATCTTTTGCACATCTAATCCCAGAGGACAGAGAGTCTTCTTTGCTTCGTAGGTACTATCGGGAAGTTCGTTATGTTTTGGAAACTTCGGCTTCATTATTTTCAGCATCTTTTCAAATGAGGAGTCAGTTAGACCACACTCTGCCTTCCATCGCAACAATTCCAGTGTCGTACCGAGCTTTGTGCTGCCATCTTCACAATTTGGGTACAACAATTTCTTGTGATCTTCTAACATGCCCTCTAACTTCAACTTCTCATTTTCTGTTTCACAGTCTCGCTTTGCATCAGAAATGACCCTACCAAGTTCATCAGCCGACTCATCTGATGCCCGTTCTTCACCTTTTTCCTCTCCATTGTCTTCCATTGCAGTATCACTGTATTCAGGAAACATATGATGATAGTTGTTATCATCATCTTCTTCTTCACCATCTTCCATCATAACCCCTCTTTCCCCGTGCTTGGTCCAGCAATTATAGTTGGGCATGAAACCTTTCATAATCAGGTGGCCGCGAATGATTTTCGAGGAAGAGTACTCCTTGTTGTTCCGACATTGAACACATGGACAACGTATAAATCCATTCTCTTTGTTTGCTGTAGCCACATCGATAAATTTATCCACGCCTTTGATATACCCGGCTACCCGCCGGTCACCGTACATCCATTCCCGACCGTTCATCTGCATCATATAAGTAAGTTTATCAAAAAACAGGACATCATAAATAGTGAAATAACCAATTCACACCGACACATGAATTGTATCAATGACCTAGAAAAGATAAGATTGCTAACCTCGATCGAGGGAAATAAGCTCAAGCGCGTCTCGGACACCTTCTATATTTTTGTTCTATGAGAAATTCAACGGGATTTTTCACTCAAACATTTCAATAAACACCTTCCATGCATGCATGAGAAAAAATTAGCACACACCCTCACAGCTTACACCATTCGAAAAAACAGAGTGGAGGCAGAGGAGAGGACTGGGGCGTTGCATTTATAGAGGGCAGGGGTCTTTAGTCCCGGTTGGAGCCAGCAACCGGGACTAAAGGTGCGTGCCAGGCCACGTGGCTGTGGCCAAACCTTTAGTCCCGGTTGGTGGCTCCAACCGGGACGCATGCCCCCTTACCAACCGGGACCCATGCCCCCTGGCCCCGTGCCCGCTCCAACCGGGACGCGTGCCAGCATTAGTCCCGGTTGCTGGCGCAACCGGGACTAATGCTCCCAGGGGTGGCGAACGGATGGCCCTTTTTCCTCTAGTGAAGACGCTCCTCCACGACATGCGAGCAGCCAAGGAAATGAACATCAATGCAGACGGCGACTCCAACCTCGTCGTCGGGCAAGTCGCCGCGCCCTCCGCCACTGCCGCCATCACATCCTCGCCGCTAAGAGCGCCCCTCCTCCCTCTAGTACCGCCACCGAACACCCTCTGCTCCCCCTGAGCCCTAAGCTCGACCTTGCGAGCCTTCTCCTCTACCACCACGGCGTCGCGCGCCGTTGCCGACAGCCGCTCTGCCAGCGTAGCGCCGCCGCCGAGGTCCTTCTCCGTTGTCCTCCTTCCGTGGCACCGTCGTCTGCCGATCCCCGCTCTCCGTCGACAGCAAGTAGGGGTTCGTTAGGTGAAAAGAAAAAAAAATCCCCAATCCTGCTTTGGATCCCCGCGCCGGCGATTTGCCCTTTTTTCCTCACGCCTCCTCCTTCGGAACGGAAGAAGGCCGTGGATGCAGCCTCCACCCCCTCGATCTCCGACCGCATCAGACGCTGGCCTCCTCTGTCCTCTCGCGTGAGAGCTCCGCCTTCTAGGGTTCGGTCTGCATCCTTCGACGTCGTCGGTCAGTCAGAGATCTCTGCCACTAGCCACGCACACGAGCTCTGCACCACCACAGCTGATCTCCACTTCCTCTCATCCTCTTTTTTTCCGTTCTTGCTCAGCCCCAGACAAGCACATGGGTACGGATCAACGCGCCCACCCCTCCGACCGGCTTGCCGGCGGAGCGCCGCTAGCTTGTCAACCTCGGTGGCGTCCACATCCACGAGAACCTCCCAGTCCTCCTCTGCCAGGATCCTCCACGGTCTGGGACTACAGAGGGTCTCTCCTCGGTTTGGCGAGTGGACCAGGTGTGGTCGCGCATGTGGAACTGTGGGGTGCCGTGTCGCGAGCTCTGTGTCTCGCGGACGCTGTGGATGGTGCCCGCCATCACGACAGGCTCCTCCCTGCCGCATACGCCGCCATGGACGCCGTCCTCCGCCGCCTCTCTTCCTCGACCCGGTGCTGCGTGTTGGCGTGGCCCAGGCACGACCGCAGCGAGCGGTGTAGATATCCGTGGCATGTCGGTGAACCATGCACATCGGAGAGCAGCCAAGGCGGTGAACGGCGTAGGCACTGGGGCCTCGGGAAGCAATAGCGGTGTTCCGTTACCCAGGCACAACGGAGAGCTGCGAGTGTTGTTGCCTGCTGCTAGCTGATGCGAAGCTGCTGCTGCTAAGTGTTGTTGTTTGCTGCCGCTAGGCTGGATTCTGTGAGCGTAAATATGAAATGTGCATGCCTTCACCGAGTTCAGCGACAGGGTTCGGGCCATGGAGCAAGGACCGGTATGGCTCACATCTGTCTGTCCATCTTCGCAGCAACTTATACCAGTTCACCACAAATTCTGAAAACATAGTGGGTGTACCAAGTACCAACATTCTTTTTCAGCACAGTGAGCTAAGGCTTCTGAAGCATTGGCACTACAATAGAAATATGAGAGTTATTAGTCATACTGTATTAAGGTTCTTTAATCTAATTTATAAGTATTCTGACATTTACTTGGCATTTCGGACAATAGATCCGTTGAAGGTGATGTCTGCGTGTGTTGCCTGGAAGATGCTCCTGGTCTTGCAAAACGTTATAGCCGGATGAGACATGATGTTGAGATCTTCATATGTAACATCTTGTTCCTTGCATCGTGTCCAAAAGTACTATTACTATGCATAATACAATACTTTAACATGTTCTGTCAGTCCAACAGTCTGCTGAAATTGCTAGAAGAAAGGCACAGGTAAGAGAAGCTCCGACTGCTAGAATGACAGAACACAAAGAAAAACATGTCCGTTTAGGAAAGGAGGCTGTTGCCGCACTTGCTGTTGTTGAATCTCAGCAAAAAAGGGCAACTCTTTAGCGCCTGGTTGTAATGGTAGCATTGTCTTCCTCTAGCATATGACTCATCTATTTGCATTGGTTTGTTCGATTTAGTTTTCTCTTATACATGGTCATTCATCCTGTTGAAGGTAGAAGCAGAGAAGTTGATGTTGAGGTAGAGTTTCTCCCTTTTTTTCAGTCAAGTTATCTGTGATACATGGCCAAACATTTAGATTGGCTAACTTATATGTGATATCAACCACCTGTGTCAACTGATACTGTTCTGAAACTAAGGAAAACCAACAGATACACAATAATCATGAACTAAAAAGGAAAATTATACTCAAGGGATTCCCATGCAAACGTGAAAAAAGCACAGAAGATAAAAATAGTCATAAACCAAAGAGAAGTCTCCAAAAAATAGAAAAAATATGGCACAGAGACCACAAAAACCATGTGGCGACTGAGAAGAACTTCCTTCACGAAACGAACGGGACACAAAATTGCCAGCCTACAAACCAAATAAACCGCCCAGGAGATGATATCGATGCATGTAAGGGATTTGCAGTAGTACATGTAAAAATGGTATCACTGGTAGAATATTATTCATGCAGAAAAGCACAAATTAGCTGGTTGTACTGATATATATCAAGATATGATTATCTAATCCATACCCATTTTTGCACAGAGAATCACAATCCATTCACGAATCAGATGCATAAACAGACTGGACTCAGCACCACTATCAAAACGAATTATCTAAGCCGAAGGAGAAGGCTAGTTTGGATAAATATGAAAGGACACTGTTCCACCACGGCAACAATCGGTGTAAACAATTTGATATTTTTTAACTTAATATTTTCTCCTCAAACGTTTAGAGCGCTCCTGATACCAAGTACATGCACCATAATGCTTGCATACACGATGGGGCATTGGGGTTCACCATAGTACGATCTGCTGGCCAATTAGCTAGAAGAACAACAACTCATAGTGTAAGAACTAACATATGAAAATGGTATGATTGCAGCCTGCAGTTAAGGTTGCCTTTTGTAGCTACAGTGTATAGATTTCAGTTCATGATTTCCAAAAAAAAAGTTGTGATCTAAGCAATAGTCATTTTGAACTTAAGAAAAATTACCAGATATTGGTAAATGGCACACCAAATTATTTGTATGTATTTAGGTTCAAATAGAAAAATAAATACATGTAAAGAGCTTCAAAGCTGAATGGTTAGGTGACAACACCAATAGTAAGATAACCGGTTTCCTTTGCTATTTGTGCAACAACTAAAGCAGAACAAGATACAGTACCACCTTGCATTCCAGCTGCTATGAAGAAACTCACCATTTTTAGTCTCCGAGCCTGCCTGCATGGCTGCCAGCGGTTGAACAGTTTCCCTAAGCACGGTGGAGTCGTCAGCGAGGCAGATGCTTGCCATCCACTAAGTGCGTCTCGACAACCTTCAAACAACAAAACACACTCATAACTAAAAGAACAACATATAACAGAGGCAGCACAAATGGAAGACAATTGGGAGAAGCAGAGGTCTACAAAATTGCAAGTCGCAAACAGAAAAAGAACGCAAGCAACAGGCGGAAAAAGGAACAAAGAGATCAAGACTACAATCCAAGATCAGTCGGTGAGGTCATACAACAACCATGTAGGTACCCACGAATCAATCAAATAGCTGACCTGCAATAAAACAACGATTCTGTAGTGACCTTGGGTCGATTAAAGATCCTAAATCCCTGTGATTAACATGCTAGTCCCTAGATCTTTAGCTAGCACTCATAGTCGATGAATGAAGGGAATATGCCCGAGAGGCAATAATAAAGTGATTATTATCTTATTCCTTGTTTATGATAAATGTTTATTTCTCATGCTATAATTGTATTAATTGGAAACGTTAATACATGTGTGTTTAATAAACAAATAACGAGTTCCTGGTTATGCCTCTCATATAAACTAGCTATAAGATGATCAAGGTTTCCTGATCATGGACATTGGATGTTGTTAATAACGAGGTCACACCATTGGTGGAATGATGTAATAAACATTCATCCAAAGTATAGTAATATGATCGAAGTCATTATGTTTAAATTACTATAACATCTTTACAAGTAGCTTTAGTCTATCACTAACATATAAAGAGTTGCTTGATAACATCAAACGTCACACCGTAACAGGATAACTATAAAAGTGGGTTCAGATACTCCGATAGTGTTATGTAGAGGCTCATAGATCAAGAGTGGGATTTTCCATCCCGATGAAGGAGAGATATACTCTGGGCCCTCTCGGTAATATCACATTGACATTGCTTGCAAGCAAGTGATGGGGATCACTAGAATGTTATATCACGGAAACAAGAAAATAGTACATGTCGGTAACGAGATTAAACTAGGTATGGGGATACCGATGATCGAATCTTGGACATGTAAAATATTGCAAGACAAAGGGATTTAGTTACAATATTAAAGGTTCACATGATCACAAGAAGTCATTGTTGAATGTGTGGGAGTCAGTACGGATCTCCAGGTCACGCTGCTGATTATTGATTGGAGAGGGGTCTCGATCATGTCTGCATTACTTGTGAACCGTAGGGTGACACACTTAAGGGATACCGACATCATTTGGAGCAAATAAGATGCCATAGAAAGAATATGAAAGCGCTGGAATTATTTCAATGGACACCAGAATTGTTTCGGGTGAAATTGCTAAAATTGGTTTTGCATGTGAAATTGAAATGTTGCAAGGGTTTTGTGTGAATGTTTATTACTTAATGTAATTTACAAAATTTTGAATATGTTAAATGATAGATTGTATTAAATTTGGTGGAAATTTAATGAATATGAGTGGAATTTTGAGTGGAGTTTTTATGTGAGTGGAGGCAAGTTTATGTAAGTGGGAGCTCCACCCACATGAATGATGGAAGAGGTGGGGCACCACCATGTCCACCACGCCATGGGAGGTGGCGGCCCCTCTCCCTATAAAAGGTCTCCCTTCCCTCCTATCATCACACACCTCCTCGCGGAGGATCTCTCTCTCCCCCTCTAGAACTATTCCCCATGGTCTCGGCTTAGGGAGATACATGTTCCCGGTGGATTTTCTGGAGCAAGGATTTGCTGCTTCCGCTGCTTTGCTGGAGCGAGGACTTGGAGGTTGTCGGGGTACCGTACGTGTGTGCAATCACGGATGCACCACTACTTTGCGGTGCTGGACTTGCTAGTGCTGGACCTGCTGGACTTCATCACGATATTGATACCGGCAAGTGAACGACTACATCATCCACGAGAACCAATCTCGTAACACTTTGTCGGTCTTTAATGGTAAGTTCTCTATGGATGTATATCTACCAGTTGCTTTTATCTAGATAGATAGATCTTGGTGCTCAGTTGTTCATATTGTAGGATTTTTTTGTTTTCTATGCTGCGAACCCAACAGTTGTCTCATGGGCAAGATGACCATGGCACTCTTCCCCGGTACTATGGAGCGGCCTGCAGACCTGTTGGGAATCATACTTAAAGATGTGTGTGGACCAATGAGTGTATCGACATGCAATGCGTATCGTTATTTTGTTACTTTCATCGGATTGATGATAAGTACGCCATAGGGGGTCCTAGCGGCGCTGACAAGATGGATTTTGAGTCGTACGGTATCCCGGGAGCGGTGAGCACAAGTTTACCCAAGTTTAGATCCAACTACGGTGATCGGATCCTACTCCTGCTAGCAACCCAGTAATATATCAGCGAGAGCCGGATGTTACAACGGATTACAAGAGAGGTTCGCCTGTGCGAGTTGGTTGTGGTTGTAGTAGAGATTGTGCCCTAAAGGCTCCCTCGAGTCTGGTTTATATAATCACCGGAACCTAGGGTTACAGGAGAAAACCTATCCGACTAGGTTATAGAGTCGGTAACTAGATACAGCTTGGACTAAAAGTAATACTATAGGCCTAAGTCGGTAAGCATTATGGGCCTTGTCGTAGCTGGATTGGACTTTGTATTCTTTCCTTGACTGGGCCGCCCATGAAGCAGAGCTCTATCCCGTTGGTGGGCCACCCTGGTCAACGAGTCCTGTGGGTATACCCGGAAAGTATATCCCCAACAGTAGCCCCCGAAAGTCTCCAAGATCCAAAGTCGGATAAATCGTCTAGCTTGATGGTTTCTTCGTCTTGAGAATCTTGAAGGGTTCCCGAAAACTTCATTCAACAATGTAGGATTCTGAATCATCTAAGTCGAATTTATTTTTCTTGACTTCAGTATTTTTACTGTTCGATTCAAAACATGAGCCGGACTTAAAGAATGGCGAGCCATCTGACAACTTTTTAGACCAGGTCTTGTCACTAACAAGCGTCCCATCAGCACGACCGTTGGTGGGCTCTTTTTATGGAACAGAGCACCATTTCAATGCCCACACGAGAATCGAGGCGATAGAGGCATCGCGAGTAAGACACATATCTCTCTCCTATACGTGTGGCGTAAATCACACTGATTAACCTGAATCTTGGCGCAGAGGTTAATAAAAAGAAGAAATATCTTTCTCCCAGATTCAGTCATCGCCGTTCTTCATTGCCTCCTCATACTCCTCGAGCGCTCTGCACTGTCCGCCATTGTAGTATCACGGAGACCGCTTGATGCACACGGTCACCAGAGACCGGAAAGACAGCCTGAGGGTCAGTCCGAATCGTATTCCTATGAAGTACTACAAGACCCGGATGCAATTTTTTGGTCAAGGAGAGAGTGAAAGGAGGCTTCCCGAAGTCTCCATGAAAATGTTCACTTTCGACTGTCCCCTGAATCCGGTAAATATTTTGACTTTGTTTTATGTTTTACTGCCCTTTTCTATCTTTTCCTTTGACTCTATTTTTATGGATGCACTTCAACTTATCAACTCGAGAAACTCACCGAGTCTGAGCTGGCTCCTCTTGGGGGCTATCTTTCAGATGATTCGGAGGCGATGGAGGATGATGAGGTGCGGGAAGTTCCTGCCTCCTCCTCGAAGAAGCGGAAGGCCAAGGAATCTGTTGTTACTGCTGGCACACAAGTATTGCCAGTGGTTAAAACTTAAGCACCTTATCAATATTTTAGTACTTTGTATATTTCTTTCTTTCCGAAGAACACCTGATATTCAGTTTTATGTGTTTCAGAGCTAAATTAGTTTTAAAGAGCAAACCTAAGTTGGAAAGCAAGCCAGCCAAGAAACTATGCTAGAAGAAGCGTGTAATATCACCAGTCGTGCCTCCTACAACTCCTAGTGGTGCTCAAACCTCAACACCAGAGGTTCCCATCATCCCCGATGCCACCGCGACCTTGCGAGCCCTGGTTACCACTAGTAGCCAGGAAACTAACAAGGGTGAACCCTTCAATGGTAATGATCCCATGGTAATGTCACCAGGGAAGGTTGATAAAATGGCCGGCTCTACTGCCTTTGGCCTGAAGCAGAAAAAGGAGGAGATTCTCAAGATGGCGCAATCCAGTCTTGAGAAGCAAACCCTTACTCCAGAAGTAGCGATCCAGGAGATGGAGGATGTCAAGCTGGTGAGCCTCCTAGACCAAATTTTGGTCCAGGATGCCAAAATCAAGTCTGGCGAGCTTCCAGTAACAAGTGTTTCTCCCCTCCCCCTTGCCGAGAAAGTGTTTCATAACACGAAACTCGGATTTGAGAAAATGCACCTCGAGCACATTGTAAGTTTTCCCAATCTCGTTTGTAGCATTTATTATCATATCCTCTAGCCCCCAAGCATAAAGTCGGATAAATATCATAGCATTAGATCCGAGTTGATGCTTATAGGATGCAAAAGAACGATATAGTGTAGCCCCCAAGGCTCATGTTGTATTTTGACTTGGTTAAAGTTGCAGCCCGAGTCTTAGTAGCCATCTGACAGTATTCCGTCTTTAACTTAAAGAAAGTTTCATATTACAACCATGAATTGCTCAAGAATATCTATAATAAGCACAAGTAGATCAAGGATTTATGGCTTGAGAATTCCCAGCTAAAAGTTGAAAAGGATGAGGTGGAAGGTAATCTTTTCCGACCTTTAACCTTAATGATTGTCATAGTCAAAGTATTTTAGCTGACTGATAGTTTTTTCCTTTGTAGAATTACTGAGCCAATCTAGCAAGATGGTGGAAGAGGCCAAGAACTTCAAGGTCTTAGAAATAGAAAATGCTGAACTCCGGGACGAGTTTGAGAAGATGAAAACTGAATCGGAGAAATCCGTGAACTCCGTCCTGGAATCAAGCAACATGGAGACTGAGAGGATCGATAAGCTTGTGGCCCTTCGTGAGGAAGGATTTCGGTAACCAGAGGGATCTAGCCCATGCCAAAGTAGAAGAACTAAAAAGTCTCTGGGAGGCGCAATCTTAGTGGAACCACTATGTGCTAGGTAAAATTTTCGACTTTACTCTTCCTTTGATTTCCGACTTTTTCTTTTTGTCAGATTTTGATTTTCGGCTCTTTCCCAGACCCTCTTCATCTTTCTAACTCCTCTTCCTCTAAACCTCTCCTCGAGCGCATCAAGCTTGCCGGAGATGTTCTTTTCGACTTCCGCCAGTCTCTTAAAGAGGCTGGCGAGTCGGTCAGACTTTCCGACTTGAATAATATTCCAGTGCTAGAGGTGAGGGACAAAGTGAAGGAGATTCCAAAGCTCATCGAGGATTGGAATATTTCCTATGCTCGGACTGCTGCACAGACCGCCCTCACTATGGAATGATCCACCATAGCGATATGGAGATCTTACACATCACCAAGGGCATCGCTAACAAGGATGATGAGGGTAACCCGCAATACATCAGGGCTATCCAAAAATCTTGTGCGGGTTATGCTTTTTGCCTGGCGGAGATGACGAACTACACGACGCCATTCTTCCAATCCGTCGTTTTGCCTCCTTCGCCCAAAGAGCCGAAGGATAGCCTCGTTGAAGAAGCTTCTGAATCTCATGAGAAAGGTGGCGACGATGTCGACTCTAGCGCTCCAAGGTCTCCACCATCATCGCCTGAATCTGTAGCATAAAACACTTGATGCATTATCCTGAACTTATCATTTGGTCTATAATGATGGGAACAATATTTTGTTTATCTGTGACGGTGTGTAAGAACTGATGCTTTACTACTTAGAACTTGTTTGTATATATTTTGATGTGTGTGCTTGAAAATTCTCAAGCACTTTGTGTTTGCACTTATCGTTTTATCTGGCTCTCAGCCTCGTCCCTTTCATTAGTCGGGCAACCTTTAGCATGGAAACTTTTTCGAGCAATGATACATACATTTTGCATCATTATTCTATATCATAATTTACTGCTATTCATTGATATATTTCATATTAAGAGGTGATACTTATGTTGTTTCATCTATCTTTGCATGTTGGATGACTTTTGGAGGATGAACTGTCGGAGTCAGGATTCCGAAGGAAAAAGCGGTGTTTAGATGCAATTTTTGCGAAGATCAGAAAATACAAGAAAATATACGGAAAATCCTTTTTTTCATATGACTAAGGAAGGCAGTAGGGGAGGCGAATATGGGCCACAGGGGTCCCACACCACCCCTGGCGAGGGCCCACCCTGGGCCGCGCCAGCAGGGGGTGTGGCCACCTTGGCCCATCTCCTACTTCGCCTCTTCTCCTATAACTTCCTCCTGAAACCCTAATATTCGGAGAGCAACCATAGAAAGATTCCGCCGCCTCTATGCGGCAGAAACTAGAGAGAGAAAGAGCTCTCCGGCAGGCAGATTTCTGCCGAGGAAATTCCTTCCCAGAGAGGGGAGATCGTCGCCATCAACACCGTCATCAAGCTAGACTTCATCGGGATCATCATCATCATCCTCACCACCATCCTAACCACTCCATGTCGCTGTAACAATTGGGTTGAGTCTTGCATAGTTCTTAGGGGAAACTTTCCCGGTGTTAATTACTTTTGTAGTTGATGCTTGTGAGTGGAAGCATTGAATTATTGTTTATGTTTAGATTGTTATTCATCATTATATCATCTCTGATCTTGATCTATATGATGTCTCGTGAGTAGTTCGTTTAGTTCTTGAGGACATGGGAGAAGTCATGTTGTTAGTAGTGGAATTGTGTTAAAGTAATATTTAATGGTTGATATTTAAGTTGTGGTGCTATTATTCTAGTGGTGTCATGTGAATGTTGACTACATGATACTTCACCATTTATGGGCCTAGGGGAATGCATTGTGTATTTGGCTACTAATTTTGGGGTTATTGGAGTGACAGAAACCTGAACCCCTGTTAGGAAACCATTGCACAAGGGAGTGTAGGATCTCAGAGTTTAATGCTGTGGTTAGGTTTTTATCTTAATTACTTTCTCGTAGTTGCGGATGATTGCAAGGTATTTCATCACAAGTATGTATTATTCCAAGTAAGGTCGGTATATTAGCGTAGGTTCACCCACACAACACTTATCCAACCAAAGAAGTTTAATCAACTATTGAAGGGAATATGCCCAAGAGACAATAATAAAGTGGTTATTATCTTATTCCTTATTGATGATAAGTGTTTATTTTGCATGCTATAATTGTATTAATACATAAACATTAATACATGTGTGTTTAGTGAATAAAAAGAAAGTTCCTAGTTATGCCTCTCTTCTAAACTAGCTCGTTGATTAACAAGATGATCAAAGGTTTCCTGATAATGGGCATTGAATGTTGTTAATAACGAGGCCAGAACATTATTGGAATGATGTGATGAACATTCATCCAAAGTATAGCATTACGATCAAAGTCATTGAGTTTATATTGCTATAACATCATACGAAGTAGTCCTAATCCTTAGACCATGAGATCATGTCAATCACTAACACTAGAAGAGTATCTTGATAACATCAAACGTCACACCATAACAGGGTGATTATAAAGATGGGTTCAGTGCTACTAAAGTGCTATGTTGAGGCCCATGGATCAAGAGTGGAATTTGTTCATCCCGATGATGGATAGATATACTCTGGGCCCTCTCGGTGATATCACATTGGTTAGCTTGCAAGCAAGTGATTTGATCACTAGAATGTTATATCACGGGAACGAGAATAGAGTACATGTTAGTAACGAGATTAAACTAGGTATGAATATACCGATGATCGAATCTCGGACATGTAATATATCGCGAGACAAAGGGATTAAGATTCTAGTGTAAAAGGTTCTCACGATCACAAGAAAGTCATCGTTAAATGTGTGGGAGTCAGTATGGATCTCCAGGTCCCGCTTCTGATTATTGATCCGAGAGGGGTCTCGATCATGTCTGCATTATTCATGAACCGTAGGGTGACACACTTAAGATACACCGACACCATTTGTAACAAATAGTTTCATGCTGAAAATATTAACAAAGCGTGGGAATTTATTTCAGTAGACACTGAAACTGTTTTCGGGTGAAATTGCTGAAAGTGTTTCTGCATATGAAATGAAATACTAGCAAGGGGTTATATGTGAATGTTTTTTCCATTATGGTAATTGAAAAAATTCTGAATAAATAAAAGGAGTTTTATTTAAAGAGGGATTGCATTAAATTTGGTGGAAATTTAATGGGAATTTTGAGTGGAGAAGTGAAGGGACATTTTTGTGAGTGGAGCTTCCACCACATAATGGAGGAAGGGTTGGGGGCAGCCCCATGTCTGGCAGCCACCCCTTGGGGTGCCCCCTCCCTCCTATAAAAGGATCCCCTCTCACTCTCTCTCACTCGCACCTCCTCGTGAAGGATCTCTCTCCCCTCTAGTTTTTATCCCCCATGGTCTCGGACTAGCGAGATGCATGTTCCCGGTGGATTTTCGGCAAGATAGAGTTGTTGCTTCTGCTGCATCGTTGGAGCGAGGAGGCGGATGTTGCTCGGTGGCTCAGACGTGTGTGCGAGCACGGATGAGCTGCTGATTTGCGGCGCTAGGACTTCCTCTCGATCTTGAGATCAGCAAGTGATACGTCCAAAACGTATCTACTTTCCCGAACACTTTTGCTATTGTTTCTCCTCTAAACTTGTGTGACTTGGATACAACTAACACGGAATGACGCTGTTTTTAGCAGAATTACCTTGGTTTCTAGTTTTTGTGCAGAAAATCAACTATTAGGAAAAATCCCGAAAAAAATGCCCAAAATCCTATTTCACGAGAAGATCCATGGAGCCAGAGTATGAGACGGAGTGGAAGCCTGAGGGGCCCACAACCCTGTCAGGCATGGGCCTGGCCGCGCCTAGGGGGGTGCGGCCACCTCAGGCACCCCTCGGCCTCCCTCTTCGCCTATAAGACGCCTCTTGACCTAAAAACCAAGGGGGGTTCGTCGTTTTTCCAGAAAGAGTTCAGCTGCGCCGCCACCACCAGAAACCAAGATTCGGAACCAGAAACTCCATTCTGGCACCCTGCCGGGACGGAGAATTTGGAGAGGATCATCGCCATCGTCATCACCAACGCCTCTCCATCAACCATCCATGTTTCCCTCATCCATGAGTGAGTAATCCCCCATAGTAGGCTATGGGGATGGTAGGGAATGGATGAGTTCTATCATGTAATCGAATAAGATTGTTAGGGCATGGTGCCTAGTATCTCTATTAGTGCTATTTGACTTTGTTGCAACTTGTTGTGCTTAATGCTTGTCACTAGGGCCCGAGTTCCATGATCTCAGATCTAAACTTATTATCGAATCATTATGATAGTATTGTTTGTGATCTTATCTGCAAGTTGTGTACACATATCATTGTCCGGATCCAAAGGCCCTGAAGTGACAAAAATTGGGACAACTAGAGGGGATGGCTTTGATGTGAGGAACACATGTGTTCACGGAGTGTTAATGCTTTGCTCCGGTGCTCTATTAAAGGGAGCACCTTAATTGCCAGTAGTTCCCTTGAGGCCCCGCTGCAACGGGCTAGCTGGACAAAAGATATTGTGCAAGTTCTCATTGCGAGCACACATGACTATATATGGAGCACATGCCTAGGATTGTTTAGTACTTGGATGCTTATTATTATTTATCTACAATGCACTAGATCTTGAAGTTACATGTTTAGACTCGTCCATGCAACGCACGTCCATCCATCCCTATGCCTACCGCACTCGAACCCTACTGGTTGCTACTACTTTTACTATTGCTTTTGTTCTACTGTAGCTGTTGCTACTACAAACTATTGCTACTGATAAACTTCTGTGAGCAAGAACTATTTCCAGGTGCAGCAAAATTGACAACTCAGTTCTTAAGGCTTGAAAGTATTCTTTGGATCCCCTTGTGTCAAATCAATAAATTGGGTAATACTACCCGAAGACTATTGCGATCCCCTATACTTGTGGGTCATCAAGACTATTTTCTGGCATTGTTGCCGGGGAGCATAGCTTTATTTGTGAGTTCACTTGGATCTATTATTGTTCACTGCTACTCCTTTCACCGTCTGTTATAAGTCTCGTGATGGAAAGTTTCAGATTTTACCATCCACTACAAGAAGAGGTACAGTCCTAAACACCTCTGCTGCTCTTGATTCACCGTCTATTATAAGTAAGCCTGTTACTCCACCACCACATACTCATAGTACACACACTGATACTACTGCTGAATCTAAAACTGCTTTTGATACCCATGATGTTACTTATACTGTGCTTTATGTGAGTGGTTCATTAGGTCCTTTCTTAGATGCTACTATGGATAGTCTAGGAAATACTTAAACTCCTAGTGAAGACAATAATGATGGTTACCTTGAGTTTACTGATGAATTTATTGAAGAGTGCCAAAACACACATGGTACTAGTGCTATTAAGAGTCTCCTTGCAGACGTACCATTATTCCTAAACTGTCCTTTGATCCTAAGTTTGCCACTTCTCCCATAGATATTAAAGATAAAGATTATGACTTTTCTCTTGATTTATCCTATCTGGACATTGTTGAGAAAAAACCTTTTTGTGGGACTGAAAATGAGAGTGATGTGGCTCATATGAATGATCTTTCCACTATGAGTGCTTTATTCTCTGATGATTTTAAGATGCGCAAGTACTTTGTTACTAAGATCTTCCGTTTTTCAGTAAAGTAGAAGCTAGAGCTTGGTTTAGTTGATTACCTCCCGGATCCATTGATAGTCCTGATTGTTTGATTGCTTTTTTCTTCCAGAAATATTTTCCTCCCAGTGCTAGACATGCTGCTTTGCATAGACTTTTTGATTCCAAACAAGGATAAGAAGAGAAATTGCCTGAGCCATGGACAAGGTTTTGTGCCTTGATTCATGCACATCCCGGATGTCCATTGCCTAAAAATGAGCTTCTTGATATTTATTATAAAGGACCAACTGATGATTCTAGGACATACCTAGATATCTTTGCTGATTATGTTTTCAAGAAAATAACTCCTACAAATGCTGAAGAATTAATGGCTAAAATAAGCAAGAATTATGATGATTGGACTTCAATTGAGATAAATACACCTGAGCCTATTACTCCTGAACCAGATGTGCCTAAACCAGTTCCAACACCAACACCAACACCAAAGAAGAGGGGAGTTATTGCATTAAATGATGAAGTGATGAAGGAAGCTAAGAAATGTCTTAAGGAGAAAGGTATTAGAGATGAAGATGTGAAGAATCTACCTCCTATAGAACAATTATGTAAGCCAATTCCCCACTCATCTACTATTGAGGTACACTCTCTCCAACACTTTGATGAAGGTGATATTCCTTATGGTAAGCCTCCTGATCAATGTTTAGAGGAACTTGACATTTTTATTGTTAAACAAGGTAATTTTAATAAAAAAGTTCAGAATCATTTATTGGAAAACTCTAGAGCTATGAAAGAGTTGAAAGATATTGTGGAAAGAACTTCTAATGATATTCAAATGCTTTGTAAACACTTTCAAATGGTTCAAACTCAAATTGATCAACTTGCTAAGGTACAAAAGGATATGCTAGTTAATGCCTCAGGAGATAAACATGCTTATGGAATTGGAACTAGGAGTGGTATAACTACTCAAGATCCTTTATATACTGAGGGACACCCTAAAATAATTGAGCAGGATTCTCAACAAGGTGAAAGTAATGGTAGTCCTCTTAAGAGAAAGAAAAATAAACACAAAATAGTTGAGGAACCCTCTGAACCCGCCGTGGATCCTAATAGTATATCTTTCTCTGACTGAAACTGAGAGTGGTAATGATAAAAATGATACTCCTGATAAGGAGGAAGTTGAGGAAGAACCTGAGAAGCACACTAAGAACACTAGGTACACTAAGGAAGATTTTATTGCTAATAAACATGGTAAAGAGAGAGAACCTTGGGTGCAGAAACCTATGCCTTTTCTAGTTAAGAAACACAAGTCAAAGGAGGAAGAACACTACAACAAGTTTTGTGAGTGGATGAAACCTTTATTTTTGCAAATTCCTTTGACTGATGCTATTAAGTTGCCTCCTTATTCAAAGTATATGAAGGATATTGTCTCTAATAAAAGGAATATTCCTAATGAGGATATTTCTACTTTGCTTGCTAATTATTCCTTTAATGGTAAGGTTACAAACAATCTTGGTGATACAGGTATACCAACTATCCCTTGCTCTATTAAGAACAATTATGTTAGAACTGCTTTATGTGATTTGAGAGCTAGAGTTAGTGTTGTGCCTTTTTCTCTCTATAAGAGACTCCACCTAGAAAAGTTGATACCAACTGATATATCTTTGCAAATGGCTGATAAGTCAACTACTATTCCTATTGGTATATGTGAGGATGTACTATTCAAGTGGCTCATAATTGCTTGGTTTTGACTGATTTTGTTGTGCTTGAAATGACTGAAGATGATAATATGTCTATTATTCTTGGGAGACCTTTTCTTAATACTGCAGGTGCTGTCATCATTGTAATCAAGGAAAAGTAACTTTTAATATCAATGACAAAGAGCATACTGGTTATTTAACCAAGAAGGTTGCTAAAAGATATTGCCTGAATTCCATTAAAAATGTTGAGAGCATCAAGGTTGGAGAAATATATTGTCCCATTCCACAAGAAAGTTTTGAAACTATTATGATTGGGACCATTGCTATCAAGCTTGAGATAACATAATCACTTTGTGGAATACAAAGTTTTGTTTCATATAAGATTGTTTTGGTAACAAGACTTGATCAACCTTGTTAAAAAAAGGATTTTAATGAACAAAATAATGTTTTTACTGTGGTTATACTTGCTCAATTTTACTTTTCTCCTTCCTAGTTTTTGCATTTTTTCTTGTTAGCTTTAGTGTTGCTAGTTGTTTGCCTTTTAGAGTGTCTTAGAACTTCTGTAGTTTTTTGTTTCCTTTTGCTTCTTCTAAAAAAGTCTTTTCTGCATGAAAATCAATTTCATACCCTGGAATTTGGCCAAAAATAAAGTTTCCCAAAAAATCCCCGAAAATTCAAAATAAATTTTTCCTCGAGAAAAGGGGCAGAGGGACACCTGGAGTGACCCAGGGGCCACCCCAGGCCAGCACACTCCTGGGTGGTGCGACCAGCCCCCAGGTGGCGCCTGGTTGGGGTGGGGCCCACCTGTGGCCCTCCAAAGTGCCTCCTCCCAGCCATCTTCTTTCTATCTCTCCCGAAAAACACCGGAAAACTTTCTCAAGCTCGATTTCTTGCTGTTCTTGCTCCCGAATTTCGATCTTCTTGCTCTGCCCATCTTTGCTGTTGATTTTTGGAGGGATTACTCCTTGGTATGTGCATCCTCCGCTTGTCCAATTAGATTTGAGATTGGTAGATTTTATCTTGAGTATTTTGCTGCTATAGGTGTCAGGTTGTGTGGGCTTGCATGCTTGTTCTATGCTTAGAGATTTCATTTTGATGCTTGTGTAGCCCTCTAGCAAGTTCCTATAGTAGTTGCTCATCATTTATCAACTTGGAAATTACTTGGTTTGATGTTTGTCTAAAATTTTAGAAAAAGAGGTCATGGACAACCACACTTTTGGTGAAATATTTGAGAGTGATGCACTTAGGAGGGTGAGGCCTTCAAGATCATCCTCCCGAGCTAGGCCCTCATACAGTGAGGATCTCATTACACCACGATTTGGCGACGAGGGAGATGAGGGGGATGCGCACCCTTCCACCTTTCCTCGACCAACCTTCTTGCGGGCTACTGGGATTCTTGAGGATTTTCTAACCTTGGTTCAAAGGGTTGGACTAACAAGTTATATGCAGGATGAGAGCGTGCAATATGCTACGCTCACTAAAATATTTGTGGAGAGCTTCTCTTTTTCTAACAACATGTTCAAACCAGATGTGTCTTTCAAAATTTATGGCAGACCTTACACCATGACATTGATGAAATTTTGTGAGATTCTGGGCCTTGGTACAGCTGGGTCGGTGAAGAAGATTCCAGCTCAACCCGCTGATTTGTTGGAGCTCTACCGCGGGATAACTAATGATGATGACCGTAGAGCCGAACGGGGGAAGATAAGAATTATTCAACTCCCATCTATCAGGTACTTTGCTTATTATCTTTCCACTAGTGTTCTTGGTATGGAGAACACTAGTAATATTTCCAACTATCATTTGGCCTTCATAGCTGCTGCGCTCAACAATGAAACTAGGTACAATCTTGGTTCTCCCATTGCTCGTCAATTAGCTGCTAAGGGACCCATTTATGGGGGAATTATTGTTGCACGTATTGTTGCTGCCTTGGACCTTGTTGTTGATCTAAATGATACAGTTTTGTCTCCTCAGAGGCTTGATCTTGCTGCTATGAAAGTGCATCACTTTGTCACTGCTGGCTCTACCCTCGAGAGCCTGGTCTATAGAATGTTGTTTACTGACGGGGAAGAGAGAGAGAGAGAGATCCCTCTACCCTAGACCACTTTGTTCAGTATTTCCCAGGGACCTTTGTCACACTCCAAGGAGGAGATGGACGATAAGCTGCACATTCTTGGCTTCCATGGACACTATCTGGGGGACGCGCCCTCATACGACCCCTCTGTGCACTACACAGGGGAGTCCTCGAGCTCTTACCAGGACGAAGGGGCCTCCTCGTCGTACTATGGAGGTGCACCCACTTGGTCACAATGGAGTTGAGCCCCACTTAGGCCAAAAGCCTAAGCTTGGGGGGAGGTATACCGACATCACACTCATCTATATATCATGTTCCGTCGGTCCTTTGTATATCCATTGTTTTTCTCTATTTTTGGTTTTTGTTTCTGCTTTCCCAAAACACAAAAATATTTTCGTTGTTTCTGTTGGTTTGTTTCTTTGGTTTTTATGATTGGTTTGCCTTCAAAGAAAAATCCAAAAATATTTTGCTTTGTTTGTTTTTGCTTTGTTTGGCTTGCTCTAAAAAATCAAAAACACCAAAAATATTTGTTGTTCTTCTTTGGTTTTGTGAGTTCTTTGCAGGGTTCAACCGTCCTCAGTGGATTTTGGTTTGATGTTATTATTCAAGTCACACAAGTAAAGGGCAATAATGAAGATTAAGAAAACTTGAGATGTGGTAAGAGGCTGGTAACGAACTCTATTTCTTTTCATTTCTGTACATATACTCATCATTGTGAGCATGCTTAGTCTGTTCATGTAAGGTGTATGTTATTATGAATGCTTAGTAGTTCTTGATTGCTTGTGATTAGCTCTAGCTTGATAATAGTTTGTAGCATGTCATATGAATGTTTGCTTGCATTGTTCTATTCATAACTTGGTATGATATTGTCGTATCCTCCTCTGAATGTTTCATGTGAATCGACTTGGCACATGCTCATGCATGCATATGACTAAACAAATAAGCCTCGATGATTTATTTTGCCTCAGAGTTTTTGTATCACTTTCATACCATAATTAATCCTATTTTGTTGCAAGCATGATTATGAAAGTTATTTCTCTCTCGTTTGTCGCATGCTCTCTATTGCTAGCCTTCACTTGCACTGTGCATGATCTCTACTTCTGCATCCAACTCCCCAAAACCAATATCGCCAACAGTGTCCACCATACCTACCTATTAGCATCATTTTCTATTTCAGTGCACATTCATTATGCCTCATTTTCTTCCAAATAAAATGTTTGACTGCTTTGAGAAAGTTAGTTAGTAAAGATCTCACGAACTTGATGGCACACTTTATTTCTTGCACTTAATAATCCTGAACCACTGTGACTTGTCCATGAAAGTTATATGCTTGCAAATTATAGGCTAGGAGTTAGCAGAACCGTGCTGTCATGGGGAACGCTTTCAACACTTATGGATACATATCCAGTTGATACCATGCTCTTTCGTTTGCGTATGTCGTTGATGTGAAATAAATGGGGAGCTTGTGCATTCATGGAGTTATATATATATGTGTTAGAGAAACGCCTGGACCGCTAGCCTAAGCCATTCCTAATCATGGTGGAAACTTGCAGCATCATCATAATGAGCAATCTGTGAAGCATCCTTAATAAAAATTTATGCAAATAGTAAATAAAAAGATCGCTGAGATGCTCATTGTCTGCTTGCCTTGTCATTTTGATCACGGGATAGCTCATGTATCATGTGCAAGGGGTACCCCATTGGTGGTTCTCTATGATATGCATGTATTTACAATGACAAGAACTTATAGGTAAGTAAAGTTGAGTAGCATGCGGAGCGGCCCTCGTACTCAAGGGATAGGGGATTTCTAGTTTATGGTCTGTCAAGCATATAACTCAGACTGGACCTCACTTTCACCTTAACCATATAAAGATGCTTATGATAGGGGCAATGAGAGATCATAGCTAATGAGTACCTTTCGTTCAGCATTTGGAAGCCTTTCAAACCTTTCAAAACATTTTCACTTCCTTGTTGAGTCACCACTTATTCTATGAGCACCCTCTTGAGAGCATACTTGTCATTCTTCTGTTTGTCTCAAAACTTGGTTAATTATGTCATGACTTTGATGCTTGTATCTCTGATATCTTTACTTATAGTCTTCACTTGAAACTTCAAAGGTGCCTTGTCATTTATATTGTGTTCTATAAACAAAGGCAAGCGAGATACCACTCTATCATACCTTCTTATGAGCATTGCAATGTTGCTTATGTTTATGTTTTATGCTACTTATTATTATTGAGTTGGAATCTCTTCATAGCTTGCAATGACGATTGAGTAGACTTAGTTGCATACTCTTTATGATGAATGGTTTAAGTATCTACTCCGGTGCTGAGAATATATACATTGTATGAAGCAAATGTGTTCGTGAAAGTTCTTTTATCGCACTCAGTTTTCAACTAAATTGCTTGAGGACAAGAAATAAGCTAAGCTTGGGGGAGTTGATACGACCAAAACGTATCTACTTTCCCGAACACTTTTGCTTTTGTTTATCCTCTAAACTTGTGTGATTTGGATACAACTAACACAGGCTGACGCTTTTTCAGAAGAATTACCTTGGTGTCTAGTTTTTGTACAGAAAATCAACTATCAGGAAAAATCCCGGAAAATATGCCAAAAATCCTATTTCACCAGAAGATCCACAGAGCTAGAGTACGAGAATGAGTGGAGGCCTAAGGAGCCCACACCCCTGCCAGGCGCGGGCCAGGCCCCCCTCGGCCTCCCTCTTTGCCTATAAGACGCCTCTTGACCTAAAAACCGAGGGGGGTTCGTCATTTTTCCAGAAAGAGTTCCGCTGCGCCGCCACCACCAGAAACCAAGTTTCCGAACAAGAAACTCCGTTCTGGCACCCTGCCGGGACGGGGAATTTTGAGAGGATCATCGCCATCGTCATCACCAATGCCTCTCCATCAACCATCCATGTTTCCCTCATCCATGAGTGAGTAATCCCCCGCAGTAGGCTATGGGGATGGTAGGGATTGGATGAGTTCTATCATGTAATCGAAGAAGATTGTTAGGGAATGGTGCCTAGTATCTCTATTAGTGCTATTTGACTTTGGTGCAACTTTTTGTGCTTAATGCATGTCAGTAGGGCCCGAGTGCCATGATCCCAGATCTGAACTTATTATTGAATCATTATGATAGTATTGTTTGTGATCTTATCTGCAAGTTGTGTACACATATCATTGCCCGGATCCAAAGGCCCCGAAGTGACAGAAATTGGGACAACCGGAGGGGTTGGCTGTGATGTGAGGATCACGTGTGTTCACGGAGTGTTAATGCTTTGCTCTGTTGCTCTATTAAAAGGAGAAACCTTAATTTCTAGTAGTTCCCTTGAGGCCCTGGTGCAACGGGCTGGCTGGACAAAAGATGTTGTGCAAGTTCTCATTGCGACCACGCATGACTATATATGGAGCACATGCCTAGGATTGTTTAGTACTTGGATGCTTATTCTTATTTATCTGCAATGCCCTAGATCTTGAAGTTACATGTTTAGACTCGTCCATGCAACGCCCGTCCATCCATCCCTATTCCTACCGCACTTGAATCCTACCGTTTGCTACTACTTTTACTATTGCTTTTGTTCTACTATTGTTGTTCTTTGCTGTTGCTACTACAAACTGTTGCTACTGATAAACTTCTGTGAGCAAGAACTATTTCCAGGTGCAGCTGAATTGACAACTCAGTTGTTAAGGCTTGCAAGTATTCTTTGGCTCCCCTTGTGTCGAATCAATAAATTAGGTAATACTACCCGCGAAGACTGTTGTAATCCCCTATACTTGTGGGTCATCAGCAAGCGTTCGTATACATCATCCACGAGTACAACCTCATTAAGATGTGTCGGTCTTCAAGGGTATGTTCTCTACAGATGTATATCCTCTCGTTGCTTGTATCTAGTAGATTGATCTTGGTACATAGTTGTTCCCATCATAATATTTTTTTTGTTTTCTATGCTAAGAACCCTCAAGTGGTATCAAAGACGGATCTATGCGTAGATGCTTTGCACGGGTAGTACACATATGAATATGTGGGCGATGATGATCATGCTATTGCTTCTTAGTTGTACTTTGAATATTGGTGGCGGGATAAAGCGGCCCGGACAAACTTTACATGTCCTCGCACATGAGACCTGTTCCACGCTTGACATGCAACTAGTTTTGCATAAGTGGCTAGCGGGTGTCTGTCTCTCCTACTATAGTAAATATCTAATTTGAAACGAGTTGTCAATAATTTGGTTATCTTCGTTGTGGTGCATGTTCGTAGGTAAGAACGGTTCTATCATCGAAATCCCTAAGCCAGATAAAACTTGCAATGGATAAATTAGAAGCGTCTAGTTTAGATTGTTGATGGGCTAGTGTCATGATATGGTGATGTTGTAAGTAAAGTATAAGTCGATACTCTTACAACACACATAACATGTAAGTTCCATAGACCTTGTCCTTACACATAAATGAATGATAAAGATCATACCACGATGCATATGATAGCGATCAAGTGCAAGGACCATATCATTTCACTTTTCACACAAGATATTTGTTGCATCTTATATTGCTAGTTTGGCATTTTATTAGCATAATAAGATGATCCCTCATTTAAATGTCAATATAAAAATGGGTTCTCCCTTAAGTATGCATCGCCAATGTTTTGCCGCTTCAAGACATCACGTGGTGATCGGGTGTACTTGGATCCATGAGCATATCTCGGGTGTAAGACAGTTTTACACACGCGAATACTAAGGTTCTTACTTGGAGATCCTAGCATGTGCAAACATGGCCTCAGAATATGGACCGAAAGGTTAAGCATGAGTCATATGTTTGATATGATGACCATTTAGACGCTCGCCTTTGAAGCTACACTGACTCACGTGATGATCGGACTTGGTGTAGTGGATTTGGTTCATGTAATCACCAAAAAGACACGAGGGATGTCGTTTTTGAGTGGGAGTTCATTTCTAATTTGGATTAGTAGAACTCAATTTATCATAAATTAAATCAAAGTGAATTTGCATAATTTGTTGTAGTCATTGGCATTCGTTCACCACCTTATGCTTAGTTGTAATTGAGATAATAGAACTACAGAATTCTGGATATTTACTTTACGAACTGGTGTCGTATTGTGTTGAGTGTCAATCTAAAGTTTAAAGTCCTATTGCAAACTTTCAGCAAACTTTGTTTACTCTGTGAAGTTTAATAATTAGTATTAAATCGAGAGTGAAAATTCCAGTGTTAGTATCTAAAGCATCATGTTTGCCTCCTTGATTCTTGATTTAAATATCGAGATTATCTAGGAGCTGGAAGAATTTTTTCAGAAACCATCATGTGTGGCAGATATAACGATATCTGAAACAATGTTTTGGTTGCAATACGATAGAGTATAATGTATGTTCTCATATTGGATGAAAATTTGCGAAGGTTGGAGATGCTAGACATCCTAATCATCCAAAAGGGTTTGGAAAGTAATGTTATACTCACGATTCACCTTTATAAGCTACATTAGCTTGATCATGAAAGTCATCATGACTAGGATGAATAGAAGATGTATGTAAAGTGTTTACTACACTAAAAGATTACTAAAGAATGGATTTTGAAAGAACGCCGATCATTTGATGATGGTGATCTACTTCAAAGTGCAAGTCCAAAGGTATTAGTATTTGAATATACACGCTTTGTACTTTGTTTCATGTATATGGCGCCACTTTGATGTTGATAGATTATTTTAAAAGGAAAGGAAATGCTGAAAGAGAATCTATAAAATATATCTGACAGAAAAGAAAAGACTGGAATATCCAGTTTAGGTATATAGATGATATACATGTTATGGTTGTATTCTTTGCTTATTAAATAATGTGGTTCTTGGGTATTGAATACTGAATTGGTTGGTACGAAATTTCATACAGAACGATGCAATTCATGAACCACAATGGCCTAAGTAACTAGCAAGAGAATATGTGATGATGTTCATCAAAAACAAACAAACTGTTTGTATTTCTTGTTGATATCAAATCTTGCCTTCAAGATTTGTTTTAATAATAGTTATTTAAATCAGGTATTATGAGAACAAAGATTGTTCAAATAATTGTCGTATTCCATATAAGATGGATGATCTACAATTCTAGTTGGAGAAATCAGATCCATAAAACTAATGCTAAAATGTTGCAAGACAAATGATTGGAAGATCACTTACGAAGTGACACCGCCGTTTAAATTATATTGGAAATAAAACATGAAGAAACTCTGCTTTCATGGATTTTTGGAGTCTTTGATTTGATCAAATGATGTTTGTGAGACTTTCCTCGGGACAATTAAAACTTTGTTCAAAGGCCAATGAAGAACGATCGACTAATTATTGGAATTTATACATATCGATATATGTAATCCATTATGTGTAGTCGTAAGCGATGGATATCAACTTCATATGCTTTCTCCAGAAATTTGAGTGAATAATCACTTAATGAGAAAGAAGTATGAAATATTTGAAAATGTTCAAAGATTTTCAAGATGAAGTGGAAAATCATCGTAACAAGAAAATAAATAATTTATGATTTTATCATAAAGGGATTTATTTGAGTTGCAAGTTTAGCAAAACACCTAGATTTGTATCTTCCGAAACACCATAGGAATATGGAGTCTTTAAGATTTGTAATGAAACCTTGTTTGGCATGGTTGGATCAAAGGTGTTATTTATAAAACTGCCATTATGATTTAAAAGATTAAAAGCTTTAGGGACTACCGCTTTTACACTAAAAGAGCTCCATCTTGATCCGTTGAAATGACACCATGTAAGTTATGGTTTGGGGTAAAACCCAAGTTGTCCTTTCTTAAATTTTGGTATGCTAAGCATAAGTAAGATGTTTACAACAAAAGTCGGATGAGGATGTATTTGTAGGTTATTCCGAAAAACCATTGGGTATTCCTCCATAACACCGATGACAAAAGGTTTGTCGCTTGAAACGTGAAGTTTCTTGAAAAGGGATTTTTTTGCAAAAGTTAAGTGGGAGGACAATAGAACTTTAATAAGGTTAACGAACCTTAGCTATATGTGTTGAGTTGCACAGCGCCAGAAAATGTTCCGGAGGCAGCCACAATGCTCATGGCTCACGTGCCTCAAAGGTTGTGGTCACAGAGGTCTAAGTTCCTATTGAACCAAGTAGGTCGGATAAACAATCAAATGCTGAGATTTGAGAGTAAATCATTGTTGTTTGACAATTATGAACCGACTACATGCAAAGAAGCGTTGATGGGCCCTGACTCCGTCAAATGGCTTGAAGCCATAAAATCCGTGATAGTTCCATACACGAGAAATCAAGTTTTGAACTTGGAAGACCCTCCGGAAAGATGTAAAAACCTATCGGTCGTATTTGGATCTATAAAGAAACAGACATGGATGTTTCACATCTATGAAATAGTAGAAATGTCATAAATTATTTTACACCAATGTTCAAGGAGTTGACTATGACAAGATTTGATCTTTCATAAGCGATATTTAGTCTGGACGGATTAAAGTAGCTACCACTACATATAATTTGGTATATGGTAGATGAATAAACAAAACAAAGTTCTTATAATAGAATGGTTACCTAGGACGTGTGTATAACACGATCCAAACGGTTTTGTTAATTCAAAGGATGCGAAAAAGGGCATGCAAACTTCAATGGTTGAAGTAAGCATCGTAGAGTTGGAATCTTCACCATGATAAAAATGTTAAAGTACTTTTCATCTGGAGACGATGAAGATGCTTGCATTTGCAATAAATTAAGTGGGAGCGCTGAGACATATTTCTAATATATTATGTGGAGTACATCTTGTTGATTGGAAATGATGTATCTTTTATTGACAAAGGTTAAGAATTTTATTTCGATGAAAGACTTAGGCAAAACCCGAATATTTACCATGAATGTATACATGGATAGACAATGACGCTAATATGGTCATGCCAAACGTACATATATGATATATTGAAGCGATTCAATATAGAAACGACAAGAAAAGGATCTTGTCGCATGGAAAAAGAATTTAATCAAGATTCAAGTGTATCGACACTTGATAAGTGAAACAAGATTGAAGTGCTTTCACACTTTATGAGTGTAATCACAAGAATGTTTTGATCAATCATACCATGATATGTACATATCCAGATATGTCCTATGCTTTAAAAGTTATGAGCATATACCAGAATGAATCACAAGATGATCATTGGACGATAGTAAGGAAATTCTTATGATATTTTGGAAGAACTAAGAATATATATTTGTGTAGAGGTGACAAACAATTACAAATAGTTCATTGTAAAGCGTTACATTGATACTAGTTTTGCCACAAGATACACAATTAGGTTTATCTCAATTTAAACTATGGGTGGTACAATGAAATGGAAAGGAGTTTCCTTGATGGATTTGGATGAATTCCAAATTTAAGACATTGTGATGGATACTACAACAAAAGGCTAAGTATATGAGTGCTATAGTAGCGGCAAAGGAGGGCATTTGTGTCAAGTAGTTTGTTATCAAACTAAGGTGTGGTTCGCAACGGGTTATGTAATATCCCAAAAATCATGATTTCAAAGTTTGCATATCATCCATGCATCCATAATCATTTTAGGATCATTTTCAATGTCATTTCAAAACAGAAGCATTTAAATGTCTATTATTTTATGTAAGCAAGGCATTGGCCCAATGCTACTCTCTAGTAAGAGATTATTTGTTTTAACCAAAGATATTTGATCCTATGGTTGAATGATGTTTTCCAAAGCTTGGACAAAATTTCAAAACAGAATATGAATTTAAAAACCATTTTTATATCTTTATTAAACAATGGTAAAGGCACTGTTTTTTTAAATTTCAAAGGACCAAAGTAAGTTTGAGTGAACAAAAGTGCTAAATACTCAAATGAGAGCTGGATCCATCCTACAAAAGTTCAGAACAAATTTGAATTCATTTTGGTTTGAAAATCATTTGAAAATATTTCCTGAAAATCAAAATAGAAATAGAAAAAGAATAAAGAAAACAGAAAAGGCCTGCGCTGCCATTTTGGCCCAGCACAGAATCCAGCCCACTAAGCCCACTCGGGCCAGTTTCCCCTCTACCCTCTCTCACCCGCGCGAAGCGTACCCTGCAGCCGCTGACACTGGCCCCTCTCCACGTCAGCGTCGTCTTCCCTAGATTCTTGCACGCAGATGCCACTCCGCCGTTACCACAACGCAGTGACACCGCATTTAAACCTTGCTTAAATACCATTGAATCAGCGCAAAATTCTTGCCCCGCTCCTGGCTACTTAATCAACTCGCCACCGCGGTCATTTCCCCTCACTTCCCTCGCTCACTCCGCCACCAGGCTGCGCGCATTCGAGCTCAAACCACCCCGGTACCGACGACCTCTGGCGACTGATTCCGGTGAGCTCCGACCGCCCCCTGCCTCTGGTTCAAACAAGCGTGACCAGCATGATCTTGCGCATCTCCTTATGCCATTTACTTTCCCTCTCGTGATCCAGGTCGCCGTCCCCGTTCACGCCCGCAAACGTCAGAACCGCCGCTCGACTCCGACGAGCGATTGAGGTAAAACCCGACCGCCCCTTGTCTTCTCCTTGACCCAGTAGTGTTTGCCGTGACCTTGAGCACCTACTGATACACTTGGTTTGTGCTAGGGTGATCCAGAGCGTCGCCTACGTCTCCGTCACCGTGCACCCGACGTCTACAAGCTTTCCGGCGAGCTTCTCCGACCAACACCGCACGCCCCCGTCCACACCAGCAAGTCGTTGAGGATCAGCGCGACCTCGTGAGTCTGGTAAGCATCTCGACCTACCCAGCCCCCTCCATAGCCACCGGAACACCGCTGGCAGTGCGCCGCCGCCGCGCCGCCCATCCATGGTCGCGTGCTCGACGGCCGTTAGATCTGAATCCAGCGCGTAGGATTAGATCACTTAGCGAAGGGGTACAGTTAGATCTGGCCCGTGCGATTTCATTTAGATCGTGCAGCCCATGTTGATCGATCTAGCGGAACCGGTACGAGCCAATCAGAACACGCCACGTGTCTGTGTTTACATTTAAAAACAAAATTTAGATCTATTAGATGTGCAAACTTGTAAAATTCATAACTTTTGATCCACACGTTCAAATTTTGTAAATTTTATATCATTGGAATCAGGAGAAAGAATTCTATCCATTTATGTAATGTGTTTAATGATTTGCTTCTGTAAAATGGGTTATTTTTTTCAGAGACAATTATAGGCTTATTTTGAGTATAGAAATTATTTGAAAAATGATTTAAAGACTAAAAAAAGTTTTTTTATTGTGTATTTGTCTTGTTTATGATTCAGTACTGTATACTTGTCTTGTTTGACTTAGGAAAAAAATCATCACATGGCATTTGCATGCATTCATATATTTTTGTTTGTTTATTTTAATATGTGAGTTTAGTGTTATCATTTTATGTGTAGATTTTGGTGCTAGTGGTGATTGTGATTATGAGGATTGTTGCTACTCCCCCAACTACCAAGGCAAGTGGTGCTTCATATATTTTTTCCCAATATTTTTACCTATGCATTAGAATTATTTTGTATAGGGCTTGCATGAATATTTTGCTAAGTATCTATATGCTATGCTTGGGAAATCCTAGTAGTCGTAGAATTGTTAGAATTTTCTCTAAGTTAAGATACTTTCTATTGCCATGCTTAGCCTAGCTAGTAACAACCAAGGGTGGATTATATATTCATGCTATGAGAAATATTTCTAAGTCTTTGACTTATGTTTTGCTTAATAAAACAACTAAGTGAATGAAACACCTGGGTGGAATGGAAAGAATGGTTTGTGTTGAGCGGTTACACAAGGCCCATTTATATGGTTTACCTTGTGTATCTCACTTGTGGATTGCCACCCAGGAACAAAGGGATTTGAGATGCCAAATGTTAAGAAGCTTCTAGTGCAGCCACATGGCATTATGGGCTCTGCCTGGATCACATAGGTTGCAATAACTTAGCCAAATGGACAGTTGGTGGTAAGGGAATGATAGGTTTGGAGCGCGTCCAATTTGGTATAAGGGAAGGCTTCTGAAAGGTCCTGTCTTGGTGAAAATCAAGTCTTGTGGGGAAAGTGAACAAGCTCTGCAGATGGAAGAAACTATGTACTTAGCCATGTCCATGGTATTGGACAATTTGAGCATCAAGACATGGAAGCTATCAAGAATCTCCTCATCCCAATTTTCTAAGTTAAAGCTTGTGGTTGAACAAGGGTGAAGGTTCATCAATCTCTATTGGTGGTTCCTTGGGAAAGTTTTTACCAAACAAAAGCTTAGTGTTTTCAACTGATAGGTAAAACCTATTTTTGATCAAAGCAAGCCTAAGCTACACTTAGCCAAATTCATATAGTAACTAGATGCTAATATTCTACTAAGGTATCACTTTCCAATACTATTCCAAAGTATTGACCCACTGTGGCTGTAACTTGTGATGTTGCAGGTTATTCTGATGATGATTAGGGGTTATGAGTCTACACTCAACATGCTTTCCTGTGGCACATGAATATGAAGACTTTATTTATATTTTTATGATTAAACTCTTGTATTAGGCCTATGGCCATGGAGTTGTAAAAGACTATGTTATCTCTGGAATGACTTTGTAATAATGACCTTTGTATCTGTGTACTTCATCTTAAAATGTGGATGCTAGCATTTGATCCAGGGACTAGCATTGCAATCATAGGGATCTTTAACTTTATAAAGGTGGGATCTTACAGATGGTATCATAACACTGTGTTTCCTGTAGGATTATGACCCTAGGATTGGATTAGAAACCACTAAGGAAAAATTTCAACACTTTGAAAATTTTCTACACTTGTCTTTTTCTTCTCGTAAACTTTTCTAATCTTCTTTCTCATATCTATTTGTAGATGAACTCCATAAACGAAGCCGTATGGAAGGGACCACTCATGACCATGACCTTGGAGTGTGAGACTGAATTTCCAAAAGCCCTCAAGAACCTTATGGTTACCATGGGGATACATCGTGCAGCTGTGTACAAAGGTTTCCCTGTGATGGATGAAGGAGAGGAGTATTGGTGGGTGCAACTTCACTTGTACAAAAACAAGAAAGACAACCACAAGGAGTAAGGATTCTACATGGTCACCAACTCAGAAATGCACACAACATTCTTTGACTCTACAAGAAATGCATCATGGAATGCTATCAAGGAGCTTGGTGATAGAAACAAGTGCAGAATGCTCAACACTCAAAATGACCTTAGAGAAGAAAAGAAGCATACCCAAGAGTTAGAGACTACCAACAAACAACTTAGGGGAGATATCATAGACTTAATTTGGGAATCTTGTGAACAAAAGAGACAGATGGCTACTAAGGATGCTTTGATAGCTATTTTGTCTAGTGAGTGAGAGTTGTAACATACTTCGTTAGTTGGACCACCACACTTATCGTTTTTATTTCCAAAAATTTGTCTAAGTTATGTTGAACCTTTGATGCTTGTAATGGATTTGTGTATGCCATGATTTGTCTGTTTGCTATAAAATATATGCTTGTGATATTTTGTCTTGTGATTTTTCTCTATGAATGTTGGATTCTAACTTTTCTCTATCTTATAAAATAGATGCCTAGTGTTATTATCAACACAGCCGAGGAGTTCAAGGGAACTCGTTTTGGCACTCGTCTCATTGAGCTCACTAGCGTGCTCAACCTTCCACTTCCTAGCATCATGACGCTTCCCCTCACCAATTTTGAGAGGAAGGACCTTTGGGGCTTCAGAGTCACTCAGCCCGGACGCTAGGCAGAGCCAACCACGGAGACCATCACTTTCAATCTGATGCATGATGACAAGGAGAAAGGCCTAGATGTAGTCATGCAGGAGTTACTTGGGCGCTTGGTAGGGAGACACTCTAGAGAGCTTAGAGGTCTTTACTTTCACCCCTTCGGGAGGCGCGACGAGGAGGGTGAGGCTATTGAGTTCGAGGATGCTGCTAGAGAGACAGTGGAGCCGGTTCGTCTATACCTTCAGGACCTAGAGGTTCTTATTAGACACCTAGATACTGATAGGAACAACGTCATGCTTAGCAATGACGAGCTCCAGGTTCAGCTCGTGAGAAGGACAAGCTCTTCGTAGAGCAAGACGAGTTAGTCAAGGAAATGGAGGCCAAGTTTGAGAGCCAGGACAGGAAGTTCAAGATCCAAGAGAAAAGAGTCCAAGATAGGAACAAGAGGATTCGAGAGATGAATGCAGAACTGGAGGCCAAGGACTTCGAGCTCGAGCACCAGCAGGGTGTGATTGAGAGACTTCGCTCACAGAAGAGGGCTCTTAGGGCCAAGATAGAGGCCTTGACTACCAATGTCGAGGAATACAAGACCGCTATGGAGAATGCAGGTCTTACACTTGTTGATGAGGAGGTTGCTGCAAAGGAGTAGTGATGACTACTCATTTATCTTTCATTTACCATGCTTATGATGATTGAGTCGCAATGACCATCCAACATGTGGGTGGCTTGCTATGGTGTGTTTATTTTTACAAACTTGTTGTTTATGTCGTTTGAACTTTAAGTTATTTTGATGCTTGATTTGGTGATTGTCTATGTGATGTATTGTGCATGTTAAGCATCTATGGGTATCTCATTCTTATCCTTATGAAAACCACATATGCCTCCTCGACGTGCCAACACCAACCCAAACAACAACAATGTCACCCCCGAGATGCAGCAGCTGATGACAACACAGGCACAGCTGATGCAGATGATGACCACTTTTATGTAGAATCAGAATAACAACAACAACAATAACAACAACAACAACAACCAGAACATTCCACCAGGATTTGACATGCTCACCAGATTCCTAAGACTGAGGCCTACAAAGTTCTCAGGAACTACAGATACCATGGTGGCCAATGACTGGCTACATTCAGTGAACAAGGATTTGGTAACTGTCGGCTGCACCGACGAGGACAAAGTCAGGTTTGCAGCACATCTGTTCGAAGGACCAGCAGCCACTTGGTGGGATAACTTCCAGATCACCACTCCCATTAAGGATGTGACATGGGCTATCTATGAAGATGGATTCCGTACAGCTCACATCTCATCCGGAGTGATGAATTTGAAGAAGAAAGAGTTCCATAACCTGAAACAGCGTCACCATAGCGTGGCTGAATATATTGAGGAGTTCAACAATCTGGCGCGATATGCACCGGATGAAGTTGATACTGATGCCAAGAGGAAGGAAAAAATCCTCGAAGGACTGAATGATGAGCTGAATCTACATCTATCTGTTGCCTATGTCCCAACCTACCAATCACTTTGTGACAAGGCTACCATCTTGGAGAACAAGATGAAACAGGGTGAAAGCAGAAAGAGGAAGCACAACTCTTATAAGCACAGCTCGGGATCGTCTCACAAGCGTTCCCATCATGATGATAGTGGGAGTTCTGGATCCCACAAATATGGAAAGTATAACAACCACCACAGCCACAACCGCCATCATGACAACAAGCATCACCGTGGTCATGATAATGACAAGTACAAGAACCATAAGAGTGGACACAAAAGTCACCACAGTGGATGTGGAAGTGGAAGTGGCAGTCAACCTGCAAAGAGAGATATCAGTCAGGTTGAATGTTTCAAGTGTAAGAAGTTGGGGCGTTATGCAAATGAGTGCCTAGAGAAGAAAGTTGAAGTAGCTACCAAGCCCAACCCTTTCCAGAAGGGACAATTAAACCACATCAATGTGGAAGAAATTTATGAGGAGTCCGATGCTGTGGCCGGTAAGTTCAAACTCAATTCTATTCCCGCACTTGTTCTTTTTGATACTGGTGCATCACATTCATTCATATCAAAAGCATTTGTTGATAGAAATGGGTTTCCAACTGAAAATATTGGGTGTCCAATAAAAGTAAGTTCTCCCGGTGGAGATATGATAGTAAGTCTTGGATGTCATGATCTAGTGATAGAATTTGGAAAGCATAAGTTTCCCGTGAGTCTGATAATCCTAGATTCCCAAGGACTGGATGTAATTTTGGGAATGGACTGGATGACCAAGTATGAAGGAGTACTAGATTGTGCCAATCGTACTATCGCACTCACAACCCCGGAAAATAAAAGGATAAGATCGAAGTCTAATTTTGAATCAAAAGAGAGTAAGCTAAATTCTCTTAAGGGGGTTAGCATTGACAGTGTGCCAATTGTGAGTGAATATTCGGATGTGTTTCCGGAAGAATTGTCGAGAATGCCACCAGATAGAGATGTGGAATTTTTGATTGACTTGCTGCCAAGATCGGGACCAATGTCACATCCCAAGATTTTCCAAATCTTGTAATGTGAAAAATAAAATAAACAAAATAAATTTCTGTCGAAAATCAGGGAGAAAAGAAACTTTTGTTTCTAAATGGAAACTCAAAATCCCATCTTGAACAAACTTTGGTAAAGTTTGAATTCAACAAAATCCAAATCAAAATAAAATGCATTCCTCAATGAATGTATCTGGAAAATTAAACACTTGGGAAATAAATCCAAACCCTAAAACCCTAATGGAATAAAAATCATTTCCGAAGTTATATCCAAGCCTATGGATTTGATCCATATAAAAATTTGTCAAGAAACATTCACAAATGATCAAGAAAGACAAATAGAAATAATATAAAGCAAATAAATTGGTTTCACTCAATTTGGAACCATAAATAAAATCTTATGAATATAATAAGATAAGGAATTAAATTCCCAAAGCCAATTAAGCACCTATCTGGAAATCCATACCAATTGGTGAGCAAATAATCCTAAAGATCTTTAAAAGTGTAAACAAATAATAAACAAGATTTCACAAATTGGAATCACCAAGTTTGGATCTCTAAATAAAAAGATATGAATTTTATAAGTTAAAGAAAGAAATATTAATTAAAGAATATTTAAAGACCAAACAAAATCTTGGCCAAATCCATAAACCAATGGAATGAACTTAATCCAAATCCAAATAAAAATATTGATAAAGAATTTCCAAAATAAAATAATGGCATAAACCAAATCCTATTGGAATAAAGACAAACCCAAATTTTAATTATTTGACACCCTTTTAAGTAAACAAAACTTACTGAAAGGTTTTGGAAGAATTTAGAAGTCAAATGGAAATTAAAAACATTATTAAATCCTATTTTGATTTAAAACAAGGGCCCTTTTTATTATTTAAAAAGACCCCAAAAAGAATAAAATAAATTCCAAAAATTAACATCAGAATGTTTTATTAATCAGTACATAAACCTACACAAACTTTGACAAAGGTTTGAAATCAAATGAGGGTTTGAATTGCTTATTAAAAATCAAAACAGAAAAATCAAAAGAGAAAAAGAGAAACAAACAGAACATAAAAAAATAAGAAAAGGACCCAGCCCAACTAGCCTAGCCCACTAAGCCCAGTCCAGCCCATCTTCCCTCTCCCGCGGAAAAACGGTTCGCACTCACTTATAAACCCACAAGGGCGCTGACAGGTGGACCCCGTTCCCTCACTTTATCTCTCGCTGCCAGACAGCCCCACCCCTCCCAGTCATCGTCTTCACCCGCGCGAAGACCCCGCCCCTCACCTCGCCGGTTGTTGCAGGCGAGTAAAACTCGATTAAATTCGCGTTAACCGCGCCATTAAACGCCCCCAGACCTTGCTCTCTTAATCGCCAGCATTTCCCCTACGTTTCCCCCTCAGTTCCTCACCTTAGCGCGCCCCCAGGCCGCCCTAATTCCTCTACGAAGCTCCACTACCCCGACAAGCTCCGGCATCGATTCTGGCAGCCCCTCGCCGCCCCTTGCCTCCCCGAGCACACAGGCACGTTTCCCAGACCCAGGCGCACCTCTCCGTATCGTCATCTCACCCGCGCGTGCTCTGCAAGCTCGACAACGTCACCGCCAGTGCAGCGCCACCGTCTGCCTCCGTTCCGACGAACCCTACCGGTGAGACCAGACCCCCCTTGCCCTCCTTTTGATACATGCGTGTCTGCGACTTGCGTACGAAGCTAACCGTGTCCTCCGTTTGTTTATTTGTTGACCAGTAGCGCCGCCCTTGACGACGACAGTGCGTGGCCGTCGTCAGGCGCAACTCCGACGAGGAATTCCTGAAACCCCAGTGCGCCCCTTGACCAACCGCGAGTACCTTGAGCTTCGCCGTGTTCTCCTGAGCCTGGTGAGCATCTCCCTACTCTTCCTTGCTTCCTCTAGCTCCAGCTCCACCGCTAGCCGAGCATCGCCGCCGCTCACCGTCGCTCGGCACCGCCAGTTCTTGGTCGCTGTGTTGATAGCCGTTAGATGAAGATCATAGGGACGCGATAGATCACTTAAACCTGAACCGTTACGCTTGATATGCACCGCTCGATCTAACTTAAATCCAACGCACCAGAGAGCGTGATCCATACGAAACGGTATGGACGAGTAATAACAAGACACGTGGCCAGACTCTGGTTTTAAAAACAGATTTGAATCTATTAGATATGTGATTTTGTAAATTCCATAACTTTAAATCTACAAGTCCAAATTTTGCAAACTTTATATCAATGGATTCAGAAAAACAAGCCCTAGCCAACGATGCACTTTGTTTAGTAAAAAGCTTCTGGTAAAATGTTTGTTTTTGCAGAAACTTATGTATGCTTGTTTAGGTTATAAAAATTATTCTAAAATGATTTTGGGGATAAAATCTTTGACAAATGGTTTGTTTTGAACCTACTGACCCTAGGAAACAAATTGTGGTTTCAAAAATGTATTTGGTGAAACAAAAGAATGAATCTTGGATTTAAACCAATTCTAGTCAAATAAAAATATGGTTTAATTATTAAAAATGGTTTTGGAAGAAAACCTTTGAGAAATGTTTTGGAAATAAACTCTCTGACCCTAAACACAAGATTTTATGGTTTGAAAACATAATTTGTGAACCCTACAGATTAATGCCTTATTGAAAACATTTTTACACCACATAAAATGATACCTTGTTTTAAAAAGGGTTTATAAAGTGAAACCTATTGCAAATGACTTTTCCACTTTATAAAATGACCAATAGTTGTTTCCAAATGTTTACAACCTACTAGAAACCACTTTTACAAATAAAACAACCTATTGCATGCTTGCATGCATTACTTTGATTGTATCATTTTATGTGATGAATTGCTTGAATGGTAGATTGAAATATTGTTTGCTTGATTGAATTGTAGTGATTTGAAGTGAGTGAACATTGCAAAGAACAAGTCAGTGAACTTATACTCTCTACCAAAAAGGCAAGTGATGCTTCATACTTTTGTCCCATTATTTTCACTATGCATTAGTGAAATTTCTAAGTAGGACTTGCATGGAATTTTTGCGAAGTATAAACTATGCTATGGGAAATCCTATTAGATGAAACCTTAGTAGAAATTTTCTAAGTTAATATTCCTACTACTATCATGCTTAGCTTAGCTAGTAGAAAACACGGGTGGAATATATATTCATGCTATGGGAAAATTTCTAAGTCTGAGGACTTGTGTTTTGTTTAATAAAACAACTAAGTGAATGAATCACCTGGGTGGAATGGAAGGAATGGTTTGTGTTGAGTGGTCATGCAAGTCCAGTATGCTGGGGAAAACTTGGGCATCACCAAGTCCAGTATGCTGGGGAAAACTTGGTGTCTCACTTGTGGATGGCCACCCAGGAACAAAGATATTTGAGATGTCAAATGTTGAGAAGCTTCAAGTGCAGCCACTTGGCATTATGGGTTCTGTCTAGATCATATAGGTTGCAATAACTTAGCCAAATGGACAGTTGGTGGTAGGGGTTTGATAGGTAGGAGCGCGTCCATTTTGGTCTAAGGGAAGGCTTCTGAAAGATCTTGTTTAGGTGAAACCAAGTCTTGTGGGGAAAGTGCACCACCTCTGTAGAGTGTAAAATCTAAGTACTTAGCCATGTCCCTGGTAAAGGACAATTTGAGCATCAAGACATGGAAGCTATCAAGAATCTCATCATCCAAATTTCTAAGTTAAAAAAATCTTGTGGGTGAACAAGGGTTGAAAGGATCACCAATTTCTATTGGGAGCTTCCTTGGGAAAGATTTTTGTCAAAGCAAAAACTTAGAGTTTTCAAATGATAAGGAAAATCTATTTTGAGCAAAGCAAGCCTAAGCTCCACTTAGCCAAATGCATATAGATGATAGACTCTACTATACTACCATAGTATCACTTGCCAATACAATTCAAATGTATTGACCCTTGTGGCTGTAACTTGTTATGTGGCAGGTTTGTTTGATATTAGTGAAGTTTAATGATTAGGATTACAAATCTACAACCAACATGTCTGCCTGTGGCACTTTGAAGATGAAGGACCCCATGCTATTGTTATATTCTGCTGCATTGTAATGAGATAGCCAAATGAGCTATGTAAGATGTAATAATTTATTTTATTCCTGGTTATAAAGTTGTAATATGACCTTTGTTTCTTGATATTACATGTTAACTGTGGATGCTAGCTATTGATCGAGGGACTAGCATTGTAAACACAGGGATCTCTACCTTATTAAAGGTTGGGAACCTTACAGATGGTATCAGAGCATTGTGTTGCCTGTAGGATTGTAACCCTAGGATTGGACAAAACCCCTTAGGAAAATAGGAGTTGTATTTGTTCCAAAACTTATTTACAAACAATCTTGTAAACTCTTTCCTCAACCATTTTAGTTTTGATTCTACATCTCTTCTATTTCAACTTGATGGATAAAGCCTACCCCATGGCCAAAGACTTCACCATGTGCAAAGGACTTCATCAACTATAATGACTTCAACATCTTCAACATTTTCACTAAGGACTACAAGTGAGACAAGAAATCTTGCTCAAGACTTGAAGAGTAAGGAAACACAACTTAAGAAGGAACTAACATCTCTTTGAAGATTGAGATCAAGATGCAAGATATTCTCAAAGGATACAAAGATCTTGTTCATGGAGAATCAACTAAGAAGGATGGAAAGATTTCAAGTGAACCATATAGATGGACCTCCATATTTAGTATAAGTCAAACCCACCAACTTATGTGGTGTAACAAAAATATTTTTGGTTGCCTAAGAGTATGCTTGAGACTTGTTGTTTGAGTGAAATGTTTGTTTGTGATTGCTTGCACATTGCTTGAGTAAATTGTGATGTGTGTGATTAGAATTATTTCCTTAGAAATACTTTGCTATTCTAATCTCAATTCAATCCAAACAGATGACTACTCCAAGAGACTCCAACATCAAGGTTGATGACAACAACAACAACCAAGAAGACAACATGAGAGAACTTATAGCAACCCAAAACCAGTTGAACCAAGTGACAGCTCAATTCATAGCCAACACCAGTGGGGAAGATCCAACCATGCAAAAGTTTTTGGAAACCCAAGCCCAATTGTTGCATAAGGTGACAGATCAAATGATCAACATGGAAGGCAACTCTTCCAAAGGAGTTTGTGACAACAAAGATGTCATTATAGAAGAAACCCAAGCTTGCAATATTTGTGGAGACAGGGATCACACTTCCAAGCAGCATGAAGATCAATGCCCCAACTGTGAAGAGAAACACCCAGCTGACCAATGCCCCACATCTCAAGCTACTTGTTACCTATGTGAAGGAAATAATCATGTCCCTATCCAATGCCCCATCTATTCCATAGTTGAACAAAGGAAACAAGGTGGAGTGCAACAACTGATTGCAGACTATCAAGCCAAGTCTACCAAGAAGGATGAGGACAAAGGAAAATCTCCACTTGTACCCCCATGCAATATGACCCAATTTAAAGGACCAAAGAAGAGGCATATGAATTATCCAAGGAGCAATAGAAGGTCAAAGAAACCAGTAGACATTCCTACCTATGAGATAACATATGAAGATCATGAACTAGAAGCACTCCTAGCTTTGGAGAAACCCAAGAAAAAGAAGGACAAAAGCCATATGCAATGTAATCATTGTAAAGAAATGGGACATTATGCCAGTGAATGTCCAGAGAAGAATAAGTATTAGGAGATTGGCCAAGTATGGTGCAACAACTGCAAAGAGCTAGGCCATTATGTAGCAACTTGTCCACTGAAGATACGTGATGAACTCAATCTTATCACATGTTACAACTGTGGTAACCAAGGACATTATGCAAGCAACTGTCCAGAAAAGATGAAGCACAAGATAAACAAGCCTATGAAGGATCTCAGCCTTGTCACATGTTTCAAGTGTGGAAACAAAGGACACTATGCAGATGTTTGCCTAGAGAAGTTTCCCCAAGACCCCAAGCAGGCCAAAATGTAATTTAGTTGGAAAATTTTTAAGGGTGGTAGTACCCTAGATGCTTTGAGCCTACTTGTAACCCTAGCCTTCCCAAATCTCGGGACGAGATTTATTTTAAGGGTGGTAGCCTGTCACATCCCAAGATTTTCCAAATCTTGTAATGTGAAAAATAAAATAAACAAAATAAATTTCTGTCGAAAATCAGGGAGAAAAGAAACTTTTGTTTCTAAATGGAAACTCAAAATCCCATCTTGAACAAACTTTGGTAAAGTTTGAATTCAACAAAATCCAAATCAAAATAAAATGCATTCCTCAATGAATGTATCTGGAAAATTAAACACTTGGGAAATAAATCCAAACCCTAAAACCCTAATGGAATAAAAATCATTTCCGAAGTTATATCCAAGCCTATGGATTTGATCCATATAAAAATTTGTCAAGAAACATTCACAAATGATTAAGAAAGACAAATAGAAATAATATAAAGCAAATAAATTGGTTTCACTCAATTTGGAACCATAAATAAAATCTTATGAATATAATAAGATAAGGAATTAAATTCCCAAAGCCAATCAAGCACCTATCTGGAAATACATACCAATTGGTGAGCAAATAATCCTAAAGATCTTTAAAAGTGTAAACAAATAATAAACAAGATTTCACAAATTGGAATCACCAAGTTTGGATCTCTAAATAAAAAGATATGAATTTTATAAGTTAAAGAAAGAAATATTAATTAAAGAATATTTAAAGACCAAACAAAATCTTGGCCAAATCCATAAACCAATGGAATGAACTTAATCCAAATCCAAATAAAAATATTGATAAAGAATTTCCAAAATAAAATAATGGCATAAACCAAATCCTATTGGAATAAAGACAAACCCAAATTTTAATTATTTGACACCCTTTTAAGTAAACAAAACTTACTGAAAGGTTTTGGAAGAATTTAGAAGTCAAATGGAAATTAAAAACATTATTAAATCCTATTTTGATTTAAAACAAGGGCCCTTTTTATTATTTAAAAAGACCCCAAAAAGAATAAAATAAATTCCAAAAATTAACATCAGAATGTTTTATTAATCAGTACATAAACCTACACAAACTTTGACAAAGGTTTGAAATCAAATGAGGGTTTGAATTGCTTATTCAAAATCAAAACAGAAAAATCAAAAGATAAAAAGAGAAACAAACAGAACATAAAAAAATAAGAAAAGGACCCAGCCCAACTAGCCTAGCCCACTAAGCCCAGTCCAGCCCATCTTCCCTCTCCCGCGGAAAAACGGTTCGCACTCACTTATAAACCCACAAGGGCGCTGACAGGTGGACCCCGTTCCCTCACTTTATCTCTCGCTGCCAGACAGCCCCACCCCTCCCAGTCATCGTCTTCACCCGCGCGAAGACCCCGCCCCTCACCTCGCCGGTTGTTGCAGGCGAGTAAAACTCGATTAAATTCGCGTTAACCGCGCCATTAAACGCCCCCAGACCTTGCTCTCTTAATCGCCAGCATTTCCCCTACGTTTCCCCCTCAGTTCCTCACCTTAGCGCGCCCCCAGGCCGCCCTAATTCCTCTACGAAGCTCCACTACCCCGACAAGCTCCGGCATCGATTCCGGCAGCCCCTCGCCGCCCCTTGCCTCCCCGAGCACACAGGCACGTTTCCCAGACCCAGGCGCACCTCTCCGTATCGTCATCTCACCCGCGCGTGCTCTGCAAGCTCGACAACGTCACCGCCAGTGCAGCGCCACCGTCTGCCTCCGTTCCGACGAACCCTACCGGTGAGACCAGACCCCCCTTGCCCTCCTTTTGATACATGCGTGTCTGCGACTTGCGTACGAAGCTAACCGTGTCCTCCGTTTGTTTATTTGTTGACCAGTAGCGCCGCCCTTGACGACGACAGTGCGTGGCCGTCGTCAGGCGCAACTCCGACGAGGAATTCCTGAAACCCCAGTGCGCCCCTTGACCAACCGCGAGTACCTTGAGCTTCGCCGTGTTCTCCTGAGCCTGGTGAGCATCTCCCTACTCTTCCTTGCTTCCTCTAGCTCCAGCTCCACCGCTAGCCGAGCATCGCCGCCGCTCACCGTCGCTCGGCACCGCCAGTTCTTGGTCGCTGTGTTGATAGCCGTTAGATGAAGATCATAGGGACGCGATAGATCACTTAAACCTGAACCGTTACGCTTGATATGCACCGCTCGATCTAACTTAAATCCAACGCACCAGAGAGCGTGATCCATACGAAACGGTATGGACGAGTAATAACAAGACACGTGGCCAGACTCTGGTTTTAAAAACAGATTTGAATCTATTAGATATGTGATTTTGTAAATTCCATAACTTTAAATCTACAAGTCCAAATTTTGCAAACTTTATATCAATGGATTCAGAAAAACAAGCCCTAGCCAACGATGCACTTTGTTTAGTAAAAAGCTTCTGGTAAAATGTTTGTTTTTGCAGAAACTTATGTATGCTTGTTTAGGTTATAAAAATTATTCTAAAATGATTTTGGGGATAAAATCTTTGACAAATGGTTTGTTTTGAACCTACTGACCCTAGGAAACAAATTGTGGTTTCAAAAATGTATTTGGTGAAACAAAAGAATGAATCTTGGATTTAAACCAATTCTAGTCAAATAAAAATATGGTTTAATTATTAAAAATGGTTTTGGAAGAAAACCTTTGAGAAATGTTTTGGAAATAAACTCTCTGACCCTAAACACAAGATTTTATGGTTTGAAAACATAATTTGTGAACCCTACAGATTAATGCCTTATTGAAAACATTTTTACACCACATAAAATGATGCCTTGTTTTAAAAAGGGTTTATAAAGTGAAACCTATTGCAAATGACTTTTCCACTTTATAAAATGACCAATAGTTGTTTCCAAATGTTTACAACCTACTAGAAACCACTTTTACAAATAAAACAACCTATTGCATGCTTGCATGCATTACTTTGATTGTATCATTTTATGTGATGAATTGCTTGAATGGTAGATTGAAATATTGTTTGCTTGATTGAATTGTAGTGATTTGAAGTGAGTGAACATTGCAAATAACAAGTCAGTGAACTTATACTCTCTACCAAAAAGGCAAGTGATGCTTCATACTTTTGTCCCATTATTTTCACTATGCATTAGTGAAATTTCTCAGTAGGACTTGCATGGAATTTTTGCGAAGTATAAACTATGCTATGGGAAATCCTATTAGATGAAACCTTAGTAGAAATTTTCTAAGTTAATATTCCTACTACTATCATGCTTAGCTTAGCTAGTAGAAAACACGGGTGGAATATATATTCATGCTATGGGAAAATTTCTAAGTCTGAGGACTTGTGTTTTGTTTAATAAAACAACTAAGTGAATGAATCACCTGGGTGGAATGGAAGGAATGGTTTGTGTTGAGTGGTCATGCAAGTCCAGTATGCTGGGGAAAACTTGGGCATCACCAAGTCCAGTATGCTGGGGAAAACTTGGTGTCTCACTTGTGGATGGCCACCCAGGAACAAAGATATTTGAGATGTCAAATGTTGAGAAGCTTCAAGTGCAGCCACTTGGCATTATGGGTTCTGTCTAGATCATATAGGTTGCAATAACTTAGCCAAATGGACAGTTGGTGGTAGGGGTTTGATAGGTAGGAGCGCGTCCATTTTGGTCTAAGGGAAGGCTTCTGAAAGATCTTGTTTAGGTGAAACCAAGTCTTGTGGGGAAAGTGCACCACCTCTGTAGAGTGTAAAATCTAAGTACTTAGCCATGTCCCTGGTAAAGGACAATTTGAGCATCAAGACATGGAAGCTATCAAGAATCTCATCATCCAAATTTCTAAGTTAAAAAAATCTTGTGGGTGAACAAGGGTTGAAAGGATCACCAATTTCTATTGGGAGCTTCCTTGGGAAAGATTTTTGTCAAAGCAAAAACTTAGAGTTTTCAAATGATAAGGAAAATCTATTTTGAGCAAAGCAAGCCTAAGCTCCACTTAGCCAAATGCATATAGATGATAGACTCTACTATACTACCATAGTATCACTTGCCAATACAATTCAAATGTATTGACCCTTGTGGCTGTAACTTGTTATGTGGCAGGTTTGTTTGATATTAGTGAAGTTTAATGATTAGGATTACAAATCTACAACCAACATGTCTGCCTGTGGCACTTTGAAGATGAAGGACCCCATGCTATTGTTATATTCTGCTGCATTGTAATGAGATAGCCAAATGAGCTATGTAAGATGTAATAATTTATTTTATTCCTGGTTATAAAGTTGTAATGTGACCTTTGTTTCTTGATATTACATGTTAACTGTGGATGCTAGCTATTGATCCAGGGACAACGTCGCCGAGTCGACGAGAGTGGCTACACACTGCCGCGCGTCGAACGAGCTTGCTTCTTCCGCTCTATCAATGATGCGACCTGGGAGTAGAAGACAACAATGAATACGACGGATGTCACAAAAAGGCACACGCTACTGGCAGAGGAAGATGCGCTTACCAATCAACGGGCGGGCGAGATCCGTGATGAAGCATTGAAGCTAAGTGTGGTCGTCCTGAAGCCCAGCAACAAGGGCGTCCGACACTTTACGATCTTCTTCGGTGGCTGTAATGGCGGCCTTGGCTCGCCCATCAGCCGAGCTCGCTTCCTCCTTCGCCTCTCGCAGCTCGCGCTCGAGATCGGCGATCCGCTTTTCAGCCGAGCTCAGAGCCGATTGCGCCGCCGCCAATTCACCCGCGGGGACAAGTCCCTGGCAAGTTTCCTCCGCCTTCGCGGCAACCGCCTGAAGCCCCTTATTCGCTTCCTGGACGGTGGCCAGTTCCTTCTCCGCGCGATGCTTCGCTGCCAATCGGTCAGCTGATTCACGTTGAAGACCCTGCACATCATTCAAACAGTTAGTCGAAGCGAAATCCTAAGTGCCCACCCGCTGAAACTCAGCGAGTGCGCACTCGGGGACTGGCAATCAAGAAATCCTAAGTGCCCACCCGCTGAAATTTAGCGAGTGCGCACTCGGGGACTGGCAATCAAGAAATCCTAAGTGCCCACCCGCTGAAATTCAGCGAGTGCGCACTCGGGGACTGGATGCGAAAAATAATAACAAAACGCTTAAAGAATCAGACCGCTGCAAAACACCGACCTGATCCTCGGGGACTGGACATACCTGGATGGCTGCGACAATCATGCCATGGAGTTGTATCGCATCCACGGACGCGAGGAGAGCTGGTGTGTACCCACGACGCTGGTCGACTTCCGCATCGGTGACCCCATGTGCACGGCTCGATGGCGAAGTTCCACTCGCCGCGGCCGCTTTGGCCATGAAGCGCGGGAATGTCGCGATGGAGGCACCCGCCCCGAAGGAGGTCGGCTCGGCCATTCTAGGCGAGGGAGCGCCCTCCTTCATGGATGCGGCCGGCTCTGTTACGGGGATCAGTCGGCGCGACCGCCGTGTCGTCAGAGATCGTGACGACGTCATCACCCTTGGCCTTCTTGCCGCCATCCATAGGGACAACGACCTCGTCCGCCTTCCTCTTACGGGAAGGATCCTCCTCGATGACGAAGGATGGCACCTTAGCCATGGTCGGGTGGCCCATCCTCTTCACTCCGGTCCTGTACATAAATCATGTCAGCAAGATAATTCAAGCTGCTATGGAAGACAAAGGAAGGTGAGTGTACTCACTTGGCGACGGGAATGAAGCGTAGCCCCGTGCGGAGGCCGGCCGGCTTCTCCAGTTCAGGGCCCAGTTGGCGGCTAAGCCCCATATCCAGGACGTCGCGTGCCCAAGACACGGACGGCTTCTTCATCGTCGAGGCCGCAACCGGAGCCTCTGGGACATCTTCGGCAGGAGCCTCCCTGCGAGGCGAGGCCGCTGCAGCCGGAGCATCCCCCAGCCCAGAGACTGGGGCGAATGGCGGAGGCATCGAAGCCAGTGGCACCTCGACGGTGGCCGTGTCCAGCACGGTTGTCGTCGGCGGTGCCTCGTCCTTGGCCGGGCTGGGGGCGTCAGAGCTGCTCTCCGGGTGCGGTGGCGAGTCTGGCCTCGTCGGCTTCGTCTTCTTCTTTGGAGGGGACTTTGCCTCCTTCTCTTTCTTCTTCTTCTTCGACGGAGTAGCCTGACGGCGCGAGGTGGTCTCCGGAAGTTCTTCGTCGTCATCGTGACGCTCGAGGCTTTTACTCGCCTCAAGCTCGCGCTGTCGCTGCCCGCGGGTCTGGCGAACCAGCGGGGTGACCTCCTCCTCGGATTCGTCGTTGTCATTGTTCTCGTCGCTCCCGGAATCGCCTTGGGCGGGAGGTGACTCGCCCATATCCTGGACGGACGAGCTCGAATTCTCGTCGTCCGAAGGCGGGAGCCATCCTTCCACCACTTGGAATAGCTGCAATGAACACAAGATGAAATTAGAATTACCGCGACTGCAAAGACTGCGACTGCGAATGAAGCGAGGTGATTACCGTTGGGGCTGGACGCTTTGCAGTGTACGGGGTGACCCCAACTTGTGCGTCCAGGTACACCGCCTGGGTGATCTTCTTCAGTGCTGCGGTGTAGTCCTCGAGATTCCACTCGTCGAGGCAGGACTTCGTTGAGTCCTCCCGGCCGGCGTACTGAAACATGTAGTTCTCGCGCCGAGCCAGCGGGACGAGCCGCCGCCCGAGCCAGCAATTGTACAAGTTGATTGCCTGGAGGCCCTTCTTCTTCAGACCGCAGATGGTTTGGAGCATTTCGTCCACAACCATCCGCTAGTCGCTGGGGAGCTTGCCGGCTTGAAGACGGCGCGGTTCGGACCGGTTGGCGTAGTACCTTGGGATCGCCGTCTCGCCCTCCGGGGTCGCCTCGGCAACATAGAACCACGACTTCTTCCAGTCGCTCGCTGCCTTGGCGGGCAGCATCAAGTCAAAAAATGAAGCCTTCGACTTCAGCTAGAAGGTTAGGCCGCCCGCGGCGAGCATTGGGCCGCCCGCCTCCTCGCGGCTGATCCGTCCGTGGAACAGATCTTGCCATAGAGGGAAGTAGGGCCGGCAGCCCAAGTAGCATTCACAGAACGCCACGAAGATGGCGAGCTGCTCGATGCTGTGGGGACCCAGATCTGATGGCTGGATCCCGTAGTAGGCGCAGAAGCGCCGGAAGAACAGGGACGTGGGGAACCCTAGCCCCCGTTCTAGATGACTGGTGAAGCAGATGAATTCCTTCTCTCGCGGGCTCGGGGTCACCTCTCCGGCCGCGGGGATGCGCCAGCAGCCGGCTCGCAGGATCCCGGCCTCCTCAAAGGAAGCCAGTTGCGCCCTCGTGCACTTAGATCTACCCCAAGGTTTGGTGGAGAGGGCAATGGCGGAAAGATTTGTGGGGGATCGGAGGATTTCTGGTCGGCTGAATCGCGATGCGAAGGGAGGCGAAAGTGCGCGCGGTCGGAGGAAATGGCGAGAAGGTGGTTCTTTGATCGCCTGCCATTCCCCTTATATAGCGGTTGTTACCCGCCAAATCAGGGAGCCGTTACTACGCGGTGATTACGCCAAAAGTTACCGTTGGATTACCCCAACGGCTAGTTTGACCATGTTTAACGGTCCAACTTCAGCCACTCGGCTCGCCGACCCGACAATGTTGCGCCGACTCGACTCGCCAAAGCTGCGATCGGGATGATTAGTTTTCTCCTTTAAACAGGAGCCCGCCGACGATTCGACTGTATGTCTACTCTAAAGCCGTATACTCCAACTGCCAGCAGCCACCTACGCCTAATCGACGACGGCCTCGGGGACTACTGATGGGGATGTGCCTACTGGGGTATACCCAGCAGGACGTTTCCGACTGGCCCAAGACTTGGCGAGTGGGCCTGCAGGACGGCGACTGGATCAAGGCCTGGCGTGGATCCAAGCGACTGGAAGCTGAAGGCCTAGGCGAGTAGATAGGCCCAGTCGGATTACGTTAAATGAGTACCGAAGCCTTAACTGATTCTGTTGAGATATGTAAACCTTAGGGGAGGTGAGCCTATATAAACCTCCCTGCAGGTCGTGTAGAGATACGTTCCATCATACACCCAAGCGACTCGCCGCCTAGCCGCCGAGCTCGCCCATTGTACCACCTCCATAATACAATCTAGCAGGAGTAGGTCTTTACCCTCCGGGGGGCTGAACCTGGGTAAACCCTGTGTCTCTGCCCTCATCTCGCACCGCAGATGGCTGGCCGCCCTTGCCCCTCGTTCTACTACTCGCTGCCGATTGCAGCATCCGCCGTGACCATTCCCACTACATGAGGGTTAACACTTCCCGCAAAGTCACCATGAGACATAGTTTTATCACTTGTGGACTTACTATCCACAATGGCCTTGTTAGTCTCATGTGTGGGCTTGGCCTTCTTCTTCTTGTTGTTCTTCTTCTTCGTATTGGAGACAAAACCAATGCTCCCTTTATCACCACTAGGCCTTTGCTTGCTCAAAAGATCATCAATGGACTTGTTGCCTTGTGGAAATGTGGCCTTGGCAAGCTCCCCCTTCAACCTAGCATTCTCTTCAAGAATAGTTTTACTACTAGATGGAATGAAGTTACTAGGTCAAGGAATATTGGCCAATTGAGTTTGAAGCGTTTCATGGGACTTTGTGAGTGACAAGAGTTCACTCTCCAAGGCCTTGTGGGCCTTGTTAACCAAACTAAAGTCCTCAGCAAGTTTTTCATGAACCACACCAAACTCAATCTTGTCCTTTTTAGCCCTTTTGTATTTAGCAATAGCATGGTCACGCTCTTTGATGATTTTGTTAACAATAGTGTCATTGGCCTCATCAAGCCCTTCAAGTTTTAATTCAAGTGACAACCTAGTTTCTTGTTCTTCTTCTAGAGCATTGTTTAAAGCCTCTAGCTCAATCATGTGTTCATGCCCAAGTTTACATCTTACATCTAGAAGCTCTTGAGTATGTGAAAGTTGATTTAAGATGTTTCCAAAATGTAACTTAGCATCTCCTTCTAGGTTAGTCATAAACTCATCAAAGGCAATTAATTCCTTTTTAACATCAAGAGACATCTCATCATCAATTTCATCATTATCTAAGGGAGTAGAGTGGGATGATGAGGATACCTCCGTTCCTCTTGCCATAAGGCAAGTGACGTTCTTGGTGGGAGAGTTCTCATTTGGAGAATCGAAGAGTGAGAATGTCGGAGTAGAAGTGGTGGCTAAAGCATCCACACCATTAGAAGTTTCCTCTTCCTCATCTTCATCATCTTCATTGTCGGAGGAGTATTCTTCATGAGTGATCAAGACAATTTCTCCCGACTTCTTGTTGATGGGATTCTTCTTGATGAAAGGTTTCTTGTAAGGTGCTTTGAGAGTCTTCTTCAACACAAGCTTACCCCCATGATCTTCTCTCTTCTCATAGGGATAACTTGCCACAAAGTGATAGCGGTCACCACAATTGAAGCAAGTTCTCAATCTAGTAGTATTTTCTCTTTTCCCATTTGAGTTGCTTCTTCGTTACATTTCCATCTTGTCCTTGGCGGGGTTCTTCCAAAAGTTCTTTGCATAGTAGGCCATATATTGACTATGAGAAATCTTGACTTCATCGGGATGGTCCATGGACAGTCCTTCATCACTATCATCTTCATCCCCATGATCCACAACTTTGGCCTTCAAAGCAACATTGACAACATTGCTCATACCAAGGGCACGAGAACGGGCATCTTTGGCATTATTTGCGGCAACCTTGAAAGCGCCCATCTCTTGAATAACTTCATTGGAGGCCATGAGATGGTAGTTGTGTCTTCCTTGTAAGCTCTTCAAGTACGTGGGCTCAAAGGGCATGAGTGCACTCACATATTTCCCTTTTATCCATGCATCATCCACATGTGAGGCACCCACATTTCTAAAAGCGGTGGCGGTGGTCTTTAGCCTTCGGTACATGTCTTCATGATCTTCTCCTTCCAACATGTAGAAGCCTTCGGCTTCATTGCTTAGAGCATCATACCGATTCTTCCTCATACTCTAATTTCCAACAAACAATGCCTTGAGGGCATCCCAAGCTTCTTTGGCAATGCTAAGGTGCTCAATGTGTGGATAATTCTTTGTACCCAATCCTTGTTGAATCATGTGCAAGGCAGTGGCATTGAGTTGACTGTTTACAATCTCTCTTCTTGTCAAGTTGGTTGGATCCCCAATAAAGAGTCCATGCTCGATGATGTTCCATAGTTCAACGCAAGAGCTGCGCACATGAGTTCTCATTAGTGATTGCCATTGAGCAAAAGTAGCAGACTCTTCAAGCTTAGGTGGGTCACCTCTATTGTACACATGAGGGTGAGGGATGGGAGGATCGGGAGAGTACCAAGAATTACGGTGCTCACCCATCCCCCCCTCAAGTTCTGTGGAGGAATTAGCATTGTCTTGTTTACCCCCACCATCATACCCTCGGGGGATACCGACGTATTCCCTTTAGGTAAAACAGATGGTTGATCCTCTTGAGGAGATGGGGGTGATGAGTCTTCTTTGTCTTTAAGAAGTTGCTCAAGCATCTTCTTTACTTCGTTGAACAAGGAAGAGCTCAATCTTGTTTCCAAGTTTCTGAGATCTTCCCTGGTCACCGTGGTCGTCTCACCACCACCATCCCCTTCGTGGCTACCCATATTCTCTTAGGCGGTAAAGCCAAAATAGAGAGTCGAGGCTCTGATTACCAATTGAACGGATCGTATGGTCACCTAGAGGAGGGGGGTGAATAGGTGTACTTCAAATTTTCTTCTTTTTCAAATTAGGGTTTGACAAGAAAGGTAAATTATCTAGATTATGAAACTAAGGTGAATTTACCTATATGTCAACCATGCAAAATCTAACATGACACTAAGAAAGAACAAGTAAGTAAGGTGCGGTAAAGGATAGAAGTAACCAAAGGAGTGGACGCGGAGACACAAGGATTTGTTTCCCGTAGTTCCTTCCTTTTGAGGGGAAGTACGTCTACGTTTGGAGATGGGGGTGGTTTCAAACCACCAATGCCACGAGAGGCCTACCTTGTTCTCCGATGAATCTCACCCCAACGGGCTCGATCCACCTTCCACTATATCGGCAACATTCGAGGTGGAAGCCGACACCTTTACAACAAGTTTGGGGCACACATCCACAACTTAATTGGAGGCTCCCAAATACAAGCAAGCTGTCAAGACAAATCAAAGACAAGCTTGTAAGAACCACACCAAGAACTAGGGTTTCCAAGAAAACATTAGAGCAAAGGGGGACCTCAATGAAATGATGGGGAAATGAAGATCTATTTTGGTGAAGTAGTAGATCGGGGCCTCCTCCTTCGATTCCCCAAAGATCAAAGACTTTGGGTGGTGGATTGAGGAGATCTTGAAGATTTAGTGGCTCCAATGGTGGTCTTGACTTTAATGTGGATGAGCATTTTGTCCCAAGGTAGGTGGAGGGTTATTTACCCCTCCAAGAAATCTGGCCGTTGGAGCCTTTAATGCAGCGGTAGTACCGGAAGTTTGAGCGGTACTACCGGAAAACTCCGGTACTACCGGACCTGGTATCGGAAGAGTAACCTGCAAAGTTCATATTCCCTGGCCACAGCGGTACCACAATGTGATGCTACCATAAAGCGGTAGTACCGCTTATGGGAACCGGTACTACCGGACGGGCAATGGAATATGCAACATGGTCGAAAAACTTTCTATCACGCCAGATAGCAAAATGCGGTACTACCGTATTTTGCTACCTAGGCAGCCAATGGATTTTTCCAACATACAAAAGGTTACTGCCACGCTAGGTACTAAAATGCGGTACTACCGCATTTTAGTACCGGGGCGAGCAGTGCCCTTTTATAGATTGGAAAAAGTCTCTGCCGCACTAGGTACTAAAATGTGGTACTACCGCATTTTAGTACCGGAGCAGGCAGTAGCTTTTGACAAGTGGTCAAAAAGCTACTGTCACGCTAGGTACTAAAATGCGGTACTACCGCTTTTTAGTAACTAGCCCGGCAGTGGCTTTTTGACAACTGATCAAAGCCTACTGCCGCGTCCGGTAGAAAAAAGCGGTATCGCGCCAGGCAGAAAGTTCTGGACTGTTGTTTAACCATTGCAAAACCTTTTTCCAATGCACCTGCGATACACTTGGCAAATAATTAGTCCGATATGTGTGTTGTTATAAAACACCAAAATCACTAGGGACAGGAAATTCTCTTTCACCTGTACTGAGAGGGAATGCTTCTCGTGCAACCAATCCTTTAAACTTAAACCTATGCCATTTGTGTGAACCATATCTACCTATTAGCATTATTGATATTCCAAGTAAATTCTCGAGTTTCATCTATCTTTCAAATTAAAAATTCTTTTGTTCTGTGAAAACTAGTTAGTAAAGCTCTCACAAACTTGATGGCACACCTTATTTTCCTTCCCTTAATAAACTTGAACCATTGTGTCATCTAAGTTGTATATTCTTGCACTTATAAGTTGGGAATTAGCAGAACCGTGCTACCACGGAGAACACTTTCAATACCTGTAAATATCTACCCTGTTGATATCATGATCTTTTGTTTGCGGATGTCGGCGGTGTGAAATAAAAGGGGAGCTTGTAAGTCCATGGAGTTATGTATATGTGTTAGAGAAACACCTCGTCCGCTAGCCTAAGCCATGCATAATCATGGTGGAAACTTGCAGCATAACTATAGTGAGAAATCTGTGAAGCATCCTAAAAAAACCTATGCAAATAGCAAACAAAAAGATCGCTGAGATGCTCACTGTCTGTTGCCTTGGCATTTTGATATGGGATAGCTCCTGTATCATGTGGCAAGGGGTACCCCGTTGGCGGTTCTCTTGTTGGAATTATGCCCTAGAGGCAATAATAAAGATGTTATTATTATAATTCTTGTTCATGATAAAGTTTATATTCCATGCTAGAATTGTATTAAGCGGAAACTTTGATACTTGTGTGGTTTATGAACAACACCATGTCCCTATTATGCCTCTATGGACTAGCACATTGATTAATGATGGTTAAGGTTTCCTAACCATAGACATGAGTTGTCGATTAATAATGAGATCATATCATTGGGAGAATGATATGATGGACAGACCCAAATCAAGCAGAGCAATTAGATCGTGTCATCGTGTTCATCTTTGCAAAGCTTTTCTTATGTCAAATATTGTATTCCTTAGACCATGAGATAATGCAACTCCCTGGTATCGGAACAAAGCTTTGAGGTCATCAAATGTCATCCTATGAGAGGGTGATCATAAAGGTGTCTCTCAGGTGATCGGAAAGTATCTGTTGGGTTGTATGTATCAAGATGGGATTTGTCCCTCCCAAGTAGGAGAGATATACTTCGGGACCACTCGGTAATCGATATCAACACTGCTTGCAAGCACGTGGTTAAGGTGTTAATCACAAAGTGATATCGTATTACGGAACGAGTAAATTACTTGCTGTGAACAAGATTGAACTAGGTATGCCGATACCGACGATCGAATCTCGGGCAAGTAAAATATCACGTGACGAAGGGAATATATATATGGGATTAATTGAATCCTGGCATCGTGGTTCATCCGATATGATCATCTACGAATGTGTGGGAGTCAATATGGGTTTCTAGACCCCGCTGTTGATTATTGATAGAAGATCACGTCTGCATATTCTCGAACCCGTAGGGTCACACACTTAACATGTCTCGACGCTAGGATAGAATGGATAATTGGTTTATGAGTTTTTTTTCGGAGTCTAGGATGAGATCCAGGACGTCACGAGAGGTTCCGGAGTGGTCTGGAGAATAAGATTCATATAAGGGAAAGCAGTTTTTGGATTTCGGAATTGTTTCGGAATGTTCGGTATTGTACCGGAAGCTTCTAGAACCTTCCGGAGTGGGACCAACGTGGCCCCACTTGTCGGGAGGGGGCGTGGGCCTACCAGGGAGTGACCTGGCCGCATTGGGGCAGGGGCACAAGGCCCCATAGGCCCAGCCGGCCAAACCCTAGGGGAAACCCTAGTGAAACCTTCTAGAAGGAGGGGGAAAACTTGCCCCCCACTCCAATCCTTGGGGCCGCCGCCCTAGGGCTTGGAGGAGAGGACAAGGGGGCCGGCCAGCCCCCTATATATAGAGGGAAGGGGCGCATCCCTCCTCCACCCCTCCTTGAACCCTAGCCGCCATACTGCTGCCCTCCAGATCTCTCTCTCTCTCCCGACTGCGTGTAGGCGAAGCCCTGCCGCAGAAACTCTCCACCTGTGCACCACGCCGTCGTGTTGTAGATCCAATATATCTCTCCACCCCACTTGCTGGACCGAGGAAGGAGGATACGTCGAGGTGCCGTACGTGTGCATCTCTCGGAGGCATCGCCACTTGTGGTGTTGGATCGGCTCGGAGCGCGAGGAGGAGAAGCTAGTACGACTACATCAACCACGTTCCGTCGAACGTTCCGCTGTGCGAATCTTCAAGGGTATGAAGATCTCATCTACCCCCCCTTGTTGTTTGCATCTCCTAGATTAGATCTTGGCTTTCACGTTCGCATCCGTAGAATTTTTTTGATTTACTATGCTGCGAAACCCTTCAGTGGTATCAGAGCTAGATCTATGCGTAGATGTGTTTCACGAGTAGAACGCAACATGCTTGTTGCGGGCGTTGATGTTTTATGTTGCAAGCCTATTGTTTGTGTACTTCTTATGACGCGGGATAGTGAGATCGAAGTGGTCCAGGACAACTTTACGCGACCTCGTTCGCGAGACCGGCTCCGCACTTGACGTGTGGCTTGTTCCACACATGCGCCTGGTGGATGCCAATTTCTCTCACTATAGTTGTCATGGGATTTACACCGGATGTTGGCAACCATAATATCACCGTTGTGGTTTTCCGTAGGTAAGAATCGTTCTTAGCTTGTTACTCCCATAAGCCACGTAAAACATGCAACAACAAAGTAGAGGCGTCTAACTTGTTTTTGCAGGGAGTGTTTCTGTGATATGGTATGGCCCAAGATGTGATGTGTATGTTGTATGCAATGATCATGTTTTGTAATGTTTCATGACTTGCATGTCGATGAGTACACAACCGGCAGGAGCCATATGGTTGTCTTTATAATTGTGTATGACATGTGTGTCAACTTCTTATATGCCATGTAATAGCTTTGCTTTATCGCTAAGTAGTTAGCAACAGTTGTAGTTGCTATTCGTGGTGGAGGCAATCATGGTGGAGTGATGAAATCATGCTGGCATGCACAAGATGGAGATCATTGTGCGGAGATTGGCTATACCATGTCACATAAAATTATATGCATGTGATGTTTATCCTTTTATGTATATTATTATGCTTAGATCGCGACAGTAGCATTATAAGATGATTCCTCACTTAAAGATCAAGATAAAACTGTGTTCTCCCCATGTATTGTAACTACCTCGGTGAACTACGCTCCTAGATACAAGCCTGGATGAGTGGTAGTGGTTGAAATAGTACGGTGGGGCCCCAAAAGCCACTCACTGGTAGTCCTTTCAGACGTCCCAACCACTACCCTCTCAACGGGACCTGTACGGGCGGCGTAGTCGGCAGGCGAAGGGATCAACTACGTACACAAGTGGGTATGTACGCAAGCCACCATACAAGAGTACATCAGAGCCATACCATCTAGAAAGAAAGGAAATATAGCAACGCCATACGGCAAGATTCAAATGACCTAGATAGATCTATATTTTAGGATACTTCCTCATACAACACACATCAGAGTACCATGCGGAAGCGGCAAACAAAATCCGAGTACGGATAAGAAGCAAATCGGCATAAGATGCCATAGAAATAAGCACATCCCAACTACAGGTCTCACGGATCCCCGATCCCGGAATCTCTACACCGAACGATCGTTGCCCACATCATCAGCTTCTTCCACCCAGTATCCGTCCTGCGGGGGTACCTGTCCATCTGAACCAAGAATTTATCGTGTGAGACCCTAAGGGTACTCAGCAAGTCTTAATGCCTCTAAAGGGGACACAACCTGGGGTGACGCAATTGCAGCGAAAGATAAACCCTAGCAGTTCTACAGATAAATGCTAACCATCCGCCCAACCAATGATAGACGGATGTCCGTGAATTAAGAACAACAGTTATAACAGTAATCTCATCCGATCCATCCTCCTCCCTGCTTACCAACAAGGAAGCGGACGAACAACCTCCCATCCGTTGGCAATTTTATTATCCATTCCATGAGTATTGCACTATTTACTAGTCAAGTTACTTAGTCAAATTAAAGCGGTACTTTAGTTATGCTTGTCTATGATCGAGAAACTGTGCTCCAAGTCGTCCATATCCGCGGACACGGCTTTCAGAAAGTTTTACCCGGCCGGGGTGCACCAATAGCAACACACACTCGATCAACCTCGGAAAAACCAAATCAAAACCCAACGAGGCCTTCACGACAAAGCAATCACGAGATTCAGAAATATTTCAGGGGGCCACCCCATTAAGCTACCCGCAACGAAGTAAGCTAGCTCCGAGACGGACTCAAGGTCTGGGTATACGGCTGTGAACGACTGGGAACCCCAAACGGGGTTTGTCGACACCGCGGAATCGTGTCCCGATCCTAAACAGTACAGTGTGCAGTACCTCGCACAATCGTAAATAAAGCAGTAAAACATGGCATAAGTACATGATAGTAATAAAGCCCCAAACTAGTTCGTGGCCCCAAGAAATAAGACGGAATCAAGCTCTGGCTCAGGGGGGTCCCATATACCTCCCGGATGTGGATAGCGCGATAAATCAAGGAACAGGAATCAAGTACTCGGGGTCTTACGGGACACAAGTGAGCAGGAAAAACCAAATAGCAGATGTTGCTCACCGGTGCCACTTTCTTTAGTTATCCCAGAACTACTCAGGTTAAGTTGTTTAGGTACCTCGTTATCCAACAGACACTCACATACCCTACACATGCTGTTCTACGACTCGCATGGCTCAAACAACTCCTATAGTATTGGCTCATGGGATGGAGGAACAAGCTTGGTGGAGTTTGAAAGTAAAGGCTATGCATACTTGGGATTCAATTTAATGCAATCGCGACTCAATGATGCAAGAATAAGATAGAGGCAATAGGTACTGTATGTATGCAAGCATGTGGAAGTGCTTGCCTGGTATCTCAGTTGAAGCAAGGGACGGATCTGGGTAGTGCTCCTGGTTCTCTTGATACAACCCCTGCTCAGTGTCTATCCGAGAAAAACCAAACAAACAAGGCCAACATGAATATAGAGCACAAGCATATGAATAAGATGCGTCAAACAAACAATCATGCCATGATGAATGATGCACAATTTACATGGCAAGTAAGGTAGCATGGCATGGTGAGGTGTGGTGGACAAGAAAAATAACATTTAAGTGGGTTTTAGTCACATTTCATTGCCATAACAGTTGTTGTTCACTATATATTTATATGATGCATGCTGCAATTGAAGTTATGGATAGCATAAACAGAAAGGTCTCGTCGAGCTGATCAATTTAGACTCATCATTTGCTAAATTTGGATTTACCAAACAAAAGTTTTTAATTATTTAAATCCTAGTGGCAATTGTGTAATTTAAATAATCCTGGAATTTTATTTGTGCAAAAGGCAAAATGGATGGCATAATTGAATTCCTCTCATTTTTCTGATATCAATACATATATCATTTGTCTAATTTGGATAAAGTATGACAAAGTTATTAAAAATCTGAATAGAATTTGAATTTTGAATTTATTTAAACAGGTTTTGAATTTAAAACAGTTCCTGAACGTTTTCCACTTTACCTACTCGCTTCTGAGTCACTGACAGGTGGGGCTAGCGGGTCCTGCGGCCCACGCGCCAGCGACTGAGGGCACAGGGGACCGCGGGTTTAGGTTGGAAAAGCTCAGGTACCTTTCTATAAAACTACCAGGGACACTGACAAGCGGGCCTGGATGGACCGCGGGTTTAGGTTGAGAAAAGGCAGGGGGTCATCTGCTAAAAGAACTCGCGAGCGAGGGGGAGGCCTGCGGGTTCAGCTCTGGTTCTTGCGGGAGCCTTTTTAGAAAAAGGGTCACCGCCGCTGACAGGTGGCCCTCGGGGACTGCGGGTTCAGGCAAAAAGGGGGACAGGGGGGTATGAGCAAAACAACCCGGTGCACTGTGGATCTTCTCCCTCGCGTGCGTCTGACGCGCGCGGCGCGCGGCGCGGCGCAGGTGGGGCTCGAACCCACGCTCTCTGGCGCGCTAGCGGGGTCCGTTGCCACTGGGGTGGGCTAGGCTAGGTGACACGGAGGCGGGCGCGCGCTAGATGAGCTGGTGCGCGACGCGGCGGCGCAGAGGACGCGCGCGCACACAATGCCCGCAGAGCGCTCGACGCTGGGACCGTGCAAACCAGGAAACGAAAAAAGGGGGGAAGATGTCTGGGAGACTCGTGTGCTCACCGCGAGCGTGCCGGTGTGGTCGGATCGGGGCGAGGTGCAGCGTAGCGTCGACGAGGAAGACGCTCCGACGACCTAGGGTTTCCGGGCGGCGCGACAGGTTCTGGCGGTGCAGGGGCTCCTCCTCCTCGCGTCTGGCTCCAGATCGTCGCAGGCGAGCTCCAGGGACCTCCCCGACAACGCGCAGCGACACGCCTCCGGTTAGATTGTCGGGGGCAGGGGGTAGACGGCGATGGCGAGCCGGTGGCGAAGGGGAAGGAAGGGGAGAGGCAGGGCGCTTGCGGGGTAGATCTGGGGAGGCTCTGAGAGGGGAGGAAGGGGATAAGAACGCCAGGGGGGAGAAGGCTAGCGTGGGGGAGGGGTTAGCTAGCCAGGGTGGCGTCGGCCACCTTTTTGGCTCACGTGCTCGGCACGATCGGCCCAGGGCGAGGCAGGCAGAGCTAGGGAGAGGGGGGTGAGGCTGGCAGGTGGGGTAGCTAGGTGGGGCGCAGGCAGGTGGCCTGAGGGAGAGAAAACGAGAGGAGGGGAGAGGGCCGGCTCGGCTAGGGTTTAGATAGCTAGGGGGGGTCCTGGTCACGTGTGGGGGCAGGTAGAGAGAGGGGAAGCGGCGAGCTGGGGTGGGGCATGCATGGAAGGGAGAAGGGTCGAGCTAGGTGGGGATTAGGGTTTTTGCTAAAAGAGGGTAGAAAGATGGAGGGGGTACTAATCTTGGTTATGCAAGCCCCATACAAGCCCTAGCAAGATCATACAAGAAAAGAGAGAGAGGGAAGAAAGATGGCCATATGGTGATGGGGTTCTACTATAGTTCATGCATGATCCAAAAATAATGGCCAAGCATGTTCCAAGAGAGAGGGGGGTGGTTTGGGGTTGTGCATGCCACATAGCACATGTGTGTGCATGGGGCATGGGGAGGGGACCTTGCTAAAGGGGAAAAAGAGAGGGAGAGAGCTAGGGTTTTAGACTCACAAAACAAGATCAAGCAATGAAGAGGGGATCCATTTAGAAAACAAGCAAGAACCAAATTCTAGGAAAAAGGTGGCTATTGCATGGCCCATGCAAGATAATTAATGCCACAATTAATCCTTGTGAAAACAATGACATTAGCAAGGCATTATTCGCATGCATTCCCAAAAGGTGGGCAAGGCCAAGCAAAGACTATGGTTGGATCCAACCAACAACATGGACTAGAGATAACTCAATAAAATGCCAAGCCCATATTATTGGATGGTGGAATTTATAAGGTGGTGAAAGAAAAGGTGGTGGAGTCAAAAGAGAGATGCCCCCAACTCAACTTGGGCATTTAACGATTTATTAAGAACCAAATACAATATCAAGAGGCAACTACAATTAATCATGCACATGAGATAAGAACCAAACAAGAAAGGGTTTTATATGATGCTCAAATGCAAGGTGGTATGATGGTATGAGCATGATATGATGATGATGCAACAATTATATGTTGGAAGAGGCCCATTTTATTATTATAACAAGTAGCATTACAGGTGTTAGACAACTGGGATGCTACAACTCTCCCCCACTAAACAGGAATCTCGCCCCGAGATTCTAGGAAGAAGAAGAGGACACAAAGAGAGAAGGATGGTTGGCACGGAGTTCATCTTCACGCTCCCATGTGGCTTCATCAACAGAATGGTGTGACCACTGCACCTTGCAAAACTTGATGGACTTGTTGCGAGTCCTACGTTCTGCGGTCTCAAGGATTTTGGTGGGGCGTTCTTGATAAGACAGATCTTCTTGGAGGTCGATTAGCTCATGATCCACGGTCCTGCCGGGATCTTTGAAGCACTTTTTGAGCTGAGAGATGTGGAAAACATCATGGACTTTGAGTTTTTCAGGAAGCTCAAGTGCATAAGCAACTTCTCCTCTTCTACCACGAATCTTGAATGGACCGATGTATCTAGGAGCCAACTTTCCTTTGATACCGAAGCGGTGTGTTCCTCTCATGGGAGTGACACGAAGGTAGACGAGATCACCAGGGGCATATACCATATCCGTGTGCTTCCTGTCATAGTTGCTCTTCTGACGACTTTGAGCAATTTTCAGGTTCTCCAGAATGATATGCACCTTCTCCTCTGCTTGGGTTACAATGTCAGGGCCAAACCAGATTCTTTCTCCTGCACCTGACCAACCAATCGGAGTTCTGCACTTGCGACCATAGAGAGCCTCGAATGGTGCCATCTTCAGACTCTTCTGGAAGCTGTTGTTGTAGGAGAATTCAGCATATGGAAGGCATTCCTCCCACTTCATGCCAAACGAGATGACGCAAGCTCTAAGCATATCCTCCAGAATCTGATTGATTCTTTCCACTTGTCCTTGAGACTGAGGGTGGTAAGCAGTGCTGAAGTTCAACTTTGTTCCCAAAGCTTTTTGGAAACTCTCCCAGAACTTTGAGGTGAAGATGCTCCCACGGTCTGAACTGATTTCAAGTGGAACCCCATACAAAGAGACAATCCTGTTGATATAGAGCTCAGCCAACTGAATTCCAGAAATTGTTTCTTTGACTGGGAAGAAGTGAGCCACTTTAGAAAGCCTGTCGATGACAACAAAGATTGCATTGTTGCCCTTCTGCGACCTTGGAAAACCAGTGATGAAGTCCATCTCTACTTTCTCCCATTTCCATTCCGGAGGTTTCAATGGCTGTAGAAGACCAAATGGTTTCTGATGGACAGCCTTGACTCTGCGGCAGACATCACATTCTGAGACATACTTGGCGCAATACCGTTTCAACCCAGGCCACCAGTATTGTGTTTTCAAGTCCATGTACATCTTTGTGCTGCCAGGATGGATAGAAAGAACCGAATCATGTGCCTCCTTGAGAACTTGGTCTCTCAGACCCGGGTAGTTTGGAACAAACATCCGGTGATCAAAGAAGAGCGAGCCTTGATCATCAACGTGGAAGGACTCATACTTCGGAAGCCCAATTCTAGAGATGAGCTTTCTGGTGTGCGGATCACCACGCTGACGAGAACGAATCTGTTCTTCCAAGAGAGGAGTAGCCAGAAGGTTCAGGAGATGCCCTTGTTCCACAATTTCAAGGTTGAGCTGACGGAATTCCTCGCACAAGAGAGGCTGCTGTTCTTCTATCATGAGGTTGTTGACATAAGCTTTACGGCTAAGCGCATCTGCCATGACGTTTGCTTTGCCTGGAGTGTAGTTGATGGTCACATCAAAGTCATTGATTGCTTCAATCCATCTCCTTTGCCGAAGGTTGAGATCCGGTTGAGTGAAGATATACTTCAAACTCTTGTGGTCCGAGAAGATCTCACAACGGTTACCAAGCAAGTAGTGCCTCCAAAGCTTCAAAGCAAAGACAACTGCTGCTAGCTCAAGGTCATGTGTGGGATAGTTGATCTCATGCGTCTTCAACTGACGAGAGGCATAAGCAACCACCTGTCTCTCTTGCATAAGGACCGCACCCAATCCTTGCAAAGAGGCATCGCAGAATATCTGGAAAGGCTTAGATGTATCCGGAGGAACCAAGACTGGCGTGGAAGTGAGCTTCTGTTTGAGTGTCTCAAAACTTTCTTGACAAGCAGGAGTCCACAGATATTTCTTGCCTTTCTTGAGGAGATCGGTAAGAGGCTTTGCTATCTTCGAGAAGTTCTGCACAAAGCGACGGCAATAGCTAGCCAAGCCGAGAAAACTCCGCACTTCCTTGACATTAGCAGGAGGAAGCCATTCAACTATTGTCTTCACGGTTTCCGGGTTGACTGCAATGCCCTTGGCAGAGATAACATGACCCAGATATGTTACTTCAGGCAGCCAAAACTCACACTTTGAGAACTTTGCATACAAGCGGTTCTCACGAAGCTTGTTCAGGACACACCGCAGGTGTTCTTCATGCTCCTCCTTGGACTTGGAATAGACCAGAATGTCATCCAGATATACCACCACAAACTTATCAAGATACTCCATGAAAACGGAGTTCATCAGCCTCGAGAAGGTAGCAGGTGCGTTGGTGAGACCGAAAGACATGACCGTGTACTCATACAGGCCATAGCGAGTGGTGAAAGCTGTTTTGGGCACATCTTCTTTGCGAATTTTGATTTGGTGATAACCACTTCTCAAGTCCAGCTTAGAGAACACCACAGCTCCTGCTAGCTGATCAAATAGATCATTTATCCGAGGAAGAGGGTACTTGTTCTTGATGGTTTTAGCATTGAGAGCCCGATAATCAACACATAGCCTATCAGTTCTGTCACGCTTCTTCACAAAGATTGTTGGGCTACCCCAAGAAGAAGTGATGTGTTGAATGAAACCCAATTTCTCTTGTTCATCAAGTTGTCGTTTGAGTTCATCTAACTCAGAAGGACCCATTTTATATGGCCTCTTGGAGATAGGAGCCGTTCCAGGTTCAAGCTCAATCACGAATTCAACCTCGCGATCCGGAGGCATACCTGGCAACTCTTCAGGAAAAACATCTGGGAACTCACAGAACACCGGTACACCCTGAATAGCTTCCATAGCATCATTATTCAGAGCAGCCAAGGAATAGAGCTGGACAGCAGGAGTCAGACTTGGAGAAAAGACTATGTGGCCTTCAGGAATCTTCAAAGACACTGAGCGTTCAGCACAATCAATGACAGCTGCATTTGCTGTCAACCAATCCATGCCCAAAATGACATCAATGTCAGAGTTGCCCAGAACAATCAAAGAAGCCAAGAATGAAGAGCCACCAATCTCAACTTTATTGCCATGGCTGATCTTAGTTGCCATCATATTTGCTCCAGGAGAAAGAACCATTAACTTCTTTTGGAGAGGACCCAGGACTAACTCGTTCTCATTAGCAAACTTGTGAGACACAAAGGAATGCGATGCACCAGAATCAAAGAGAACTCGTGCAGGAACTGAGTTAACGGATATCATACCCATTACAACTCCAGGTGCGAGCTCAACTTGAGAGGCGTTGACGCAGTTTGCACGAACAACCGCAGACCCAGGCTTAGTGTTGATGTTGAGAGCCCGAGGCGGTGGTGCACGAACCGAAGGAGAGCTTGTTGCAGATCTTGGCGGGGGTGGAGGGAGAGTTTTGTTCTTCATTGGACAGTTCCAGTTTCGATGTCCAGGATCTCCACACACGAAGCAGGCACTAGCTGGACGTGGAGCAGAGTAGCCAGGGACTCCGCCAGGCGCTCCAGGGTAGTGGTTGTTGTAGCCCCTGGGAGCCGCAGTGGTGAAGTTTGGTGGCCTTGGCGCGAAACTTGCAGGTCTTGGTGGAGCCGGGAGCGACGGTGGGGTGTTAGGAACCCAGACACGCCGCTTAGAAGGAGCTGCCATAACCGAAGAGCTTGATGCATCCCTGTTATGTTTCTTGGACTCCTCAAACATCTGCCTGCTTGCCTCCTCTTGCAGTGCTGTGTGCTGTAGTTCCAGGAAGGTTGCCGGTCTTGCATGCGTGATTGCATACTTGATCGACGCATTGAGCCCTTGCCTGAACCTTTTCTGCTTCTTCTTGTCATCAGATACCTCATCACCACCATAACGAGATAGATTCATGAAGTTCCTGATATAGGTGTTGACGTTATCATTCCCTTGCTTCAGGTTGAGAAAAGCCTCCTTCATCCTTTCCATTATAATCTCTGAGAGAAACTGCTCTTTGAACGCTCCAGTGAACCTTTCCCAAGTTGGCTGGAAACCAGTGCAGCTTGCCTTCAAGTAGTTCTCCCACCAGAGAGCTGCATCTCCCTTAAGAAGGTGAGTAGCGCACTTGACCCACTCCTGTTCCGGAACATCAGCAGTCTCGAGCAACCTTGAGATCTCACGCAGCCAATCACCCGCGTCCAGAGGTCGGTCAGACACATCAAACTGACGAGGGTTGAACTTGAGGAAGCTCTTTATGTCTCCACGCCTGGGAGGTGGAGGAAGTGGAGCAAACTCGTTTCTTCTGACGCTCTCCTCAAAGCGCTGCTGGTTCTCTTGCATAGCTGCCAAAGCATTAGCAATGTTTGACAGCGCGGAGCCCAGTTCCGGAGGTATGTCCTCATCAGTCCGGCGTGGTGGAGCCATCCTGTCATTGATATAAAACTCAAGTCAGTACTATAATGGAGAATGATAATAATCCAAAATAGTACCAAGATGGAATTAACCAAGATTAAAGGATACAATTTACTGAGATGATATTAAAATATCAACAAAGTTCATAGCACCTCAAAGATATTAAGCATATCGCACACGACTAAAAAGGAGTGTGGTACACAAATATATCAAAGAAAAATTTTCCACAAATTTCGGCATTACAATACCAATAGATGCGCAAAATTACTTAACGAATCAAGATTAGTGACTCTACCGATTCAATATACAAAAGCGAATGATAAGAGTAGTGGTATGGTCACGACTCCATCCCGCACTCAAATCATTACTCCGCACATGAACAAGTGGAACACATATCCTAACCCCTTCTTCTCACGACGAAACCTAAAGATTGGTAACTACAGAAACGAACACCCCAAACAAGATAGCGTCGGATACCAAGAGGAAGATAGATTGCGTCGGTTTGCAAAAGCCTGTCGGTATGGAATGTATCAACAGTTGATAACCAAAGGCAGATAAGATAACAACTTGGATGCAACAGATAGACAAGGGATTACACACACACACACAACCTATGGTACTACGGAAACCCAGAACACGTGAATCCTAGTTTGAACTTTGAGAAGAGAATTGAAAACGTTGCACTTCCTTACCAGAAAAGGGTGGGTGGGAGGGTAAGAAGAAAAATGGAAGCAGTCCTACGCTCGCGTTTTGTTTTTCCCTAATATACATAACTACCAAAATATTTGCTAGACTGACAACGACCGTTTGGCTGAAACCCTGAAGGTCGGGATGGCTCTGATACCAATTGTAACTACCTCGGTGAACTACGCTCCTAGATACAAGCCTGGATGAGTGGTAGTGGTTGAAATAGTACGGTGGGGCCCCAAAAGCCACTCACTGGTAGTCCTTTCAGACGTCCCAACCACTACCCTCTCAACGGGACCTGTACGGGCGGCGTAGTCGGCAGGCGAAGGGATCAACTACGTACACAAGTGGGTATGTACGCAAGCCACCATACAAGAGTACATCAGAGCCATACCATCTAGAAAGAAAGGAAATATAGCAACGCCATACGGCAAGATTCAAATGACCTAGATAGATCTATATTTTAGGATACTTCCTCATACAACACACATCAGAGTACCATGCGGAAGCGGCAAACAAAATCCGAGTACGGATAAGAAGCAAATCGGCATAAGATGCCATAGAAATAAGCACATCCCAACTATAGGTCTCACGGATCCCCGATCCCGGAATCTCTACACCGAACGATCGTTGCCCACATCATCAGCTTCTTCCACCCAGTATCCGTCCTGCGGGGGTACCTGTCCATCTGAACCAAGAATTTATCGTGTGAGACCCTAAGGGTACTCAGCAAGTCTTAATGCCTCTAAAGGGGACACAACCTGGGGTGACGCAATTGCAGCGAAAGATAAACCCTAGCAGTTCTACAGATAAACGCTAACCATCCGCCCAACCAATGATAGACGGATGTCCGTGAATTAAGAACAACAGTTATAACAGTAATCTCATCCGATCCATCCTCCTCCCTACTTACCAACAAGGAAGCGGACGAACAACCTCCCATCCGTTGGCAATTTTATTATCCATTCCATGAGTATTGCACTATTTACTAGTCAAGTTACTTAGTCAAATTAAAGCGGTACTTTAGTTATGCTTGTCTATGATCGAGAAACTGTGCTCCAAGTCGTCCATATCCGCGGACACGGCTTTCAGAAAGTTTTACCCGGCCGGGGTGCACCAATAGCAACACACACTCGATCAACCTCGGAAAAACCAAATCAAAACCCAACGAGGCCTTCACGACAAAGCAATCACGAGATTCAGAAATATTTCAGGGGGCCACCCCATTAAGCTACCCGCAACGAAGTAAGCTAGCTCCGAGACGGACTCAAGGTCTGGGTATACGGCTGTGAACGACTGGGAACCCCAAACGGGGTTTGTCGACACCGCGGAATCGTGTCCCGATCCTAAACAGTACAGTGTGTAGTACCTCGCACAATCGTAAATAAAGCAGTAAAACATGGCATAAGTACATGATAGTAATAAAGCCCCAAACTAGTTCGTGGCCCCAAGAAATAAGACGGAATCAAGCTCTGGCTCAGGGGGGTCCCATATACCTCCCGGATGTGGATAGCGCGATAAATCAAGGAACAGGAATCAAGTACTCGGGGTCTTACGGGACACAAGTGAGCAGGAAAAACCAAATAGCAGATGTTGCTCACCGGTGCCACTTTCTTTAGTTATCCCAGAACTACTCAGGTTAAGTTGTTTAGGTACCTCGTTATCCAACAGACACTCACATACCCTACACATGCTGTTCTACGACTCGCATGGCTCAAACAACTCCTATAGTATTGGCTCATGGGATGGAGGAACAAGCTTGGTGGAGTTTGAAAGTAAAGGCTATGCATACTTGGGATTCAATTTAATGCAATCGCGACTCAATGATGCAAGAATAAGATAGAGGCAATAGGTACTGTATGTATGCAAGCATGTGGAAGTGCTTGCCTGGTATCTCAGTTGAAGCAAGGGACGGATCTGGGTAGTGCTCCTGGTTCTCTTGATACAACCCCTGCTCAGTGTCTATCCGAGAAAAACCAAACAAACAAGGCCAACATGAATATAGAGCACAAGCATATGAATAAGATGCGTCAAACAAACAATCATGCCATGATGAATGATGCACAATTTACATGGCAAGTAAGGTAGCATGGCATGGTGAGGTGTGGTGGACAAGAAAAATAACATTTAAGTGGGTTTTAGTCACATTTCATTGCCATAACAGTTGTTGTTCACTATATATTTATATGATGCATGCTGCAATTGAAGTTATGGATAGCATAAACAGAAAGGTCTCGTCGAGCTGATCAATTTAGACTCATCATTTGCTAAATTTGGATTTACCAAACAAAAGTTTTTAATTATTTAAATCCTAGTGGCAATTGTGTAATTTAAATAATCCTGGAATTTTATTTGTGCAAAAGGCAAAATGGATGGCATAATTGAATTCCTCTCATTTTTCTGATATCAATACATATATCATTTGTCTAATTTGGATAAAGTATGACAAAGTTATTAAAAATCTGAATAGAATTTGAATTTTGAATTTATTTAAACAGGTTTTGAATTTAAAACAGTTCCTGAACGTTTTCCACTTTACCTACTCGCTTCTGAGTCACTGACAGGTGGGGCTAGCGGGTCCTGCGGCCCACGCGCCAGCGACTGAGGGCACAGGGGACCGCGGGTTTAGGTTGGAAAAGCTCAGGTACCTTTCTATAAAACTACCAGGGACACTGACAAGCGGGCCTGGATGGACCGCGGGTTTAGGTTGAGAAAAGGCAGGGGGTCATCTGCTAAAAGAACTCGCGAGCGAGGGGGAGGGCTGCGGGTTCAGCTCTGGTTCTTGCGGGAGCCTTTTTAGAAAAAGGGTCACCTCCGCTGACAGGTGGCCCTCGGGGACTGCGGGTTCAGGCAAAAAGGGGGACAGGGGGGTATGAGCAAAACAGCCCGGTGCACTGTGGATCTTCTCCCTCGCGTGCGTCTGACGCGCGCGGCGCGCGGCGCGGCGCAGGTGGGGCTCGAACCCACGCTCTCTGGCGCGCTAGCGGGGTCCGTTGCCACTGGGGTGGGCTAGGCTAGGTGACACGGAGGCGGGCGCGCGCTAGATGAGCTGGTGCGCGACGCGGCGGCGCAGAGGACGCGCGCGCACACAACGCCCGCAGAGCGCTCGACGCTGGGACCGCGCAAACCAGGAAACGGAAAAAGGGGGGGAAGATGTCTGGGAGACTCGTGTGCTCACCGCGAGCGTGCCGGTGTGGTCGGATCGGGGCGAGGTGCAGCGTAGCATCGACGAGGCAGACGCTCCGACGACCTAGGGTTTCCGGGCGGCGCGACAGGTTCTGGCGGTGCAGGGGCTCCTCCTCCTCGCGTCTGGCTCCAGATCGTCGCAGGCGAGCTCCAGGGACCTCTCCGACAACGCGCAGCGACACGCCTCCGGTTAGATTGTCGGGGGCAGGGGGTAGACGGCGATGGCGAGCCGGTGGCGAAGGGGAAGGAAGGGGAGAGGCAGGGCGCTTGCGGGGTAGATCTGGGGAGGCTCTGAGAGGGGAGGAAGGGGATAAGAACGCCAGGGGGGAGAAGGCTAGCGTGGGGGAGGGGTTAGCTAGCCAGGGTGGCGTCGGCCACCTTTTTGGCTCACGTGCTCGGCACGATCGGCCCAGGGCGAGGCAGGCAGAGCTAGGGAGAGGGGGGTGAGGCTCGCAGGTGGGGTAGCTAGGTGGGGCGCAGGCAGGTGGCCTGAGGGAGAGAAAACGAGAGGAGGGGAGAGGGCCGGCTCGGCTAGGGTTTAGATAGCTAGGGGGGGTCCTGGTCACGTGTGGGGGCAGGTAGAGAGAGGGGAAGCGGCGAGCTGGGGTGGGGCATGCATGGAAGGGAGAAGGGTCGAGCTAGGTGGGGATTAGGGTTTTTGCTAAAAGAGGGTAGAAAGATGGAGGGGGTACTAATCTTGGTTATGCAAGCCCCATACAAGCCCTAGCAAGATCATACAAGAAAAGAGGGAGAGGGAAGAAAGATGGCCATATGGTGATGGGGTTCTACTATAGTTCATGCATGATCCAAAAATAATGGCCAAGCATGTTCCAAGAGAGAGGGGGGTGGTTTGGGGTTGTGCATGCCACATAGCACATGTGTGTGCATGGGGCATGGGGAGGGGACCTTGCTAAAGGGTAAAAAGAGAGGGAGAGAGCTAGGGTTTTAGACTCACAAAACAAGATCAAGCAATGAAGAGGGGATCCATTTAGAAAACAAGCAAGAACCAAATTCTAGGAAAAAGGTGGCTATTGCATGGCCCATGCAAGATAATTAATGCCACAATTAATCCTTGTGAAAACAATGACATTAGCAAGGCATTATTCGCATGCATTCCCAAAAGGTGGGCAAGGCCAAGCAAAGACTATGGTTGGATCCAACCAACAACATGGACTAGAGATAACTCAATAAAATGCCAAGCCCATATTATTGGATGGTGGAATTTATAAGGTGGTGAAAGAAAAGGTGGTGGAGTCAAAAGAGAGATGCCCCCAACTCAACTTGGGCATTTAACGATTTATTAAGAACCAAATACAATATCAAGAGGCAACTACAATTAATCATGCACATGAGATAAGAACCAAACAAGAAAGGGTTTTATATGATGCTCAAATGAAAGGTGGTATGATGGTATGAGCATGATATGATGATGATGCAACAATTATATGTTGGAAGAGGCCCATTTTATTATTATAACAAGTAGCATTACAGGTGTTAGACAACTGGGATGCTACATGTATGCACCGTTGCGAAAGTTCGTCGTGTTCAAGCATCACATGATGATCGGGTGCTATAAACTCTACGTTCACATACAACGGGTGCAAGCCAGTTTTGCACACGCGGAAATACTTGGGTTTGACTTGACGAGACTAGCATGTACAGACATGGCCTTGGAACACATGAACCGAAAGGTTAAGCATGAGTCATATGAATGATATGATCGACACTTTGTTGTCCACCATTGAAACCACATCTCTTCTCGTGAAGATCGGAATAGGTGTGGTGAATTTGGATCATGTTCACTAAACAACTTGAGGGATGTTGAATTTAGTGGGAGTTCATCTAGTAATTTGATTAAGTTGAACTAGTTATCATGAACATAGTCTAAATTGTACTTGCAAATTTTGTAGATCAAATGGCTAAGTCCAACTTCAACTTCAATGTTTTCGCTGAGAAAGAAAAGCTTAAGAACAATGGGTATAACTTCACCAACTGGTTCCGCAATCTGAGAATCATTCTCTCTGGCGGACAAAAGGACTATGTCCTTGATAAAGCGCTAGGTGACGCCCCTGCTGTAGATGCGCCGGCTGATGAGAAAGCTGTTTATCATTTGCGCAAGGATGATTATGGTGTGATTAAGAGCACCATGTTGTTTGCTATGGAATCGGACCTTCAAAATCGTTTTGAGGAGTTCCCCGGGCCCTTTGAGATTCTTGAGGAACTGAAACTATGTTTCAGACTCAGGCCTGTTCTGAGAGATATGAGATCTCTGAGAAATTCTATCAACATCGGGATGGATTCAGAACTAATAAAGTGTTATGTTGAGGCTCATGGATCGAGAGTGGAATTTGTTCATCCGATGACGGATAGATATACTCTGGGCCCTCTCGGTGATATCACATTGATTAGCTTGCAAGCAAGTGATTTGATCACTAGAATGTTATATCACAGGAACGAGAAAAGAGTGCATGTCGGTAACGAGATCAAACTAGGTATGGAGATACCGATGATCGAATCTCGGACATGTAATATATCGTGAAACAAAGGGATTAAGATACTAGCGTAAAAGGTTCCGACGATCACAAGAAAGTCATCGTTGAATGTGTGGGAGTCAGTATGGGTCTCCAGATCCCGCTTCTGATTATTGATCCGAGAGGGGTCTCGATCATGTCCGCATTATTCACGAACCGTAGGGTGACACACTTAAGAGACACCGGCATCCAATTGGAGCAAATGTTTCATGCTGAAAGAATGAACAAGCGCAGGAATTTATTTCACTAGATATCGAAACAGGTTTTCGGGTGAAATTGCATAAAGTGGTTATGCATGTGAAATAGAATTCTAGCAAGGGGTTATTTGTGAATGTTTGTCATTAAAGTAATTGACAAAATTCTGAATAAAATAAAAGAGTTTTATTTAATGAGAGTTTGCATTAAATTTGGTGGAAATTTAATGGGAATTTGAGTGGACTTTTGAGTGGAGGGATTTTAAAGGGCATTTTGTGAGTGGAGTGTCCACCCACATGAATGAAGGAGGGGAGGGGGAAGCCCCCATGGCCGGCGGCCAACCCCTTGGGTGCCCCCCTCCTCCTATAAAAGGAGCCCCCCTCCCCACTTGTCTCAAACACCTCCTCGTGAAGGATCTCTCTCCCCCTCTAGAATTTATCCCCCATGGTCTCGGACTAGCGAGATACATGTTCCCGGTGGCTATTCGGCAAGAAAGAGTTGTGCTTCCGCTGCATCACTGGAGCGAGGAGGCGGAGGTTGCTCGGTGCCTCGAACGTGTGTGCGAGCACGGATGCGCTACTGATTTGCGGCGCTAGGACTTCCTCTCGATCTTGAGATCGGCAAGAGATTGTCTACATCAACCACGAGTTGAACTCGTTTAGCTTTGTCGGTCTTCAAGGGTATGTTCTCTACGGATATACATCCGCCCGTTGTTTGTATCTAGTAGATAGATCTTGGTATATAGTTCACATCGTAGGAAAATTTTTGTTTTCTATGTTGCGAACCCTACAGTGGTATCAGAGCCGGATCTATGCGTAGATACTTTACACGGGTAGTACACATATGAGTATGTGGGCGATGATGATCATGTTGTTGCTCCTTTGTTGTAATTTTGGACATTGGTGGCATAGTGGGATGAAGCGGCCCGGACAAACTTTACATGTCCTCGCACATGAGACCTGTTCCACGCTTGACATGCAACTAGTTTGCATAAGTGGCTAGCGGGTGTTTGTCTCTCCTACTATAGTCAATATCTATTTTGCAAGCGAGTTGTCAACAATTTGATTATCCTCGTTGTGGTTCATGTTCGTAGGTGTTAGACCCCTCCTTTATAAAGGAAAAGATCCCTATGATTGCAATGCTAGTCCCTGGATCAATGCTAGCATCCATAGTTTAAGATGAAGTACAGAGATACAAAGGTCGTTTATTACATTCATTCCAGAGATAAAACATAGTCTTTTACAACTCAGGGCCACAGGCCTAATACAAGAGTTTAAGGAATAAGTAAAAAAACATAAGTCTTCATCTTCATGTGCCACAGGCAAGCATGTTGAGTGTAGACTCATGACTCCTACTCATCATCGGAGTAACCTGCAACATCACAAGTTACAGCCACAGAGGGTCAATACTTTGGAATAGTATTGGCAAGTGATACCTTAGTTTATTTTAAGTGGACTATATTACTATATGCATTTTTGGCTAAGTGTAGCTTGGCTTGCTTTGCTTGAAAATAGGTTTTACCTATTAGTTGAAATCACTAAGTTTTTCTTTATCAAAAACTTTCCCAAGAAACCACCAATAGACATTAGGGTCCTTCACCCTTGTTCACCCACCAATTTTTACTTAGAAGTTGGAGTGATGAGATTCTTGTAGCTTCCATGTCTTGATGCTCAAATTGTCCATTGCCTTGGACTAGGCTAAGTACTTAGGTTTTCCATCTGCAGAGGTTGTGCACTTTCCCCACCAGACTTGGTTTCCCAAGACAGGACCTTTCAGAAGCCTTTCCTTAGTCAAATGGACGCGCTCCAACCTATCATTCCCACTACCACCAACTGTCCAAGTGACTAAGTTCTAGCAACCTATATGATCAAGGCAGAGCCCATATTGCCAAGTGGTTGCACTGTAAGCTTTCTCAACACTTGGCCTCCAAATCCCTTTGTGCATGGGTGGCATACCACAAGTGAGATACACAAGCCAAGTCCATGGCCTCGTGTAACCACTCAACCAAAAACCACCATTGAAGTCCCATTCCACCCAGGAAGTTCATTGACTTAGTTGTTTTATGAAGAAAAGCATGAGTCCCAAAGGACTTAGAATTGTTTCACCATAGCATGTACATTCTTTACCAACCCCTGTTTTCTACTAGCTAGGCTAAGCATGGCATAGTAACTTAACTTAGGAAATTTCCTAGCAATTCTACAATTCTACACTACTTAGGATTTCCCAACTTAGCATTTGGCAAAAGTAGCATGCAAGACTTAGAAAAATATCTAATGCTAATACAAAATATGGGAAGGGAATATTCATGAAAATATCACTTGCCTTGGTAATGGGGAGAGTAGCACTCTTCACAGTCACAATCACTAGCAAAATCTACACAAAAATTTGTAGCACACAATTACACACAATTATATACAAACAAAAATAATATGAATGCATGCATGCAAGATTTTTCTAAGTGGTGATTTTGAAAACTCTACCAAGCATGTGCATGTTTACAGAAACTTAACAAGTCACATGTTTACCAACTAAACTTATTTATCCTTAAAACAAATTACTAAACTAAATCCATACTCAAAATAGCCTTAAACATGTTTCTACAAATAAAGTTATTCTAATGGTTACTATTTGTTAAACACTTTGCATAAACAGAAAGGCCTTGATTTCTTGAATCCATCGGTATAAAGTTTGCAAAATTCCAATCTGGAATTCAAAAGTTATAAGCATTTGAAAATTGGATCAAATTCTGATTTGAAATCTATTTTTAGATCTATTCCTAGCCACGCGTCGTGTTGTGACTGGCGCGTATCGGTTCGCACCGGATCGAGCTCTGCAGCCGCAGGATCTAAATAGATCGCACGCTCTAGATCGCGTACCTCTTTGCTGATTACTGAATCTACCCTAACGCTTGGATCAAGATCCAACGGCGCGCGAGCAAGCGACCATGTCCTGGAGGCGCGCGGCGTCAGCGAGCGGCGGAGCGCTCGGTCTACGGCGACGCTAGCATTCCAGGTCGTCCGCGAGAAGGAGAAGGGCCATACCAGATTCGCAAGAGGCTGCTGAAGCTCAAGGTAGCGTCGGTTTGCGAAGGGGCGTGCTAACACGGCGATGATTCCTCGTCGGAGTTGAGTCTGGCGACAGGTGGTTCCGTTCGAGGTCGAAGGCGACATTGTAGATCACTAGGAGGCAAACGGAGGATGTGGTCAGATGCAGAATACCACGACGAAGATGCGTGCGTGAAAGACAAGGTTCGGGGCGGTCTGGACTTACCGCTGGAGCTCGCCGGAGTTGAAGCTGGAGGCGGCGGCGGTCAGACGTTTGCGTAGCTGACGTTCTGGGTCACGCGCGGGCGAACCAGGGGTACTGGGTGATGCGTGAGGTCAAGCGGAGGTTGTTCGTGTGAAGCAGAGGCAGAGGGGTGGTCGGAGGTGGCCGGAATTGCTGCGGCAGCTCGTCGGAGACGGCGGGGTTGCAGAGAGCAATTTGTGCAGCCTGGGGGCGCTCTGGGCTTGGGGTTCGGGGGAGAAGAGAGAGGGGACATAGGGGGTTTAAATAGCCTGGTCGTGAGCGAGAATTACTCGGGCATTGATACGAATTGAAGCCGCGAATCAAACAGGAAACGGCCACGCTGATTTGGGGATGAACTGGTCGTGGGGGGGGGGGGTGGAGACGATGATGCTCGAGTGGGCCGCGGTTGTCAGCGATAGAGGGAAAAGGGGGTGGGTCCCTTCTGTCAGTGAGCTGGTGGGTGCGAGAGTGGGTAAAGAAAACGTTTCGCGGGGGTGTGCGCTACTGGGTTAGTCTGGGCCGAATTGGGCTGGGTCGGCCTGATTATCTGGTTGTCTTATTTTTTTCCTCTTTATTCCTTTTCCTTTTCTGATTGCTTTTCTAAATATGGTTTTCAAACCCAAATTCAAATCTGTTTGAATCCAAAGTTTTACAAGATTTTTGTACAATAAATCTTGCTCTTCAATAAGTGTTAAACACATCTGAACACTTCTGAACACTTGGGTCTTTTGAAAAATAAATTAAAACCATGCCTTTATGAGATGTGATATAGGCATAGAATTTGTTTTAATTCATAATTTGCTTTGAGACTTTGCTTAAGTTTTTGAAACATCTTAAGTTTGAATTCAAATCATCCTGAATGAATAACAACATCTTTCTCAATAGCATGTAGCACAAAGGCCAGGGTTTTCATACATAAAATAATGAGCCACAATTGCTCCTGTTTCTGAAATGATTTTGAGAAAAGCCCTAAATGATGATGAATGCAAGGATGATATGAATGAGTTTTGGAATATGAATTTAGGGATGTTACAAATCTAACCCCCTTAAGATGAATCTCACCCTCGAGATTCGGATTGGCTAGCAAATAGGTGAGGGTGGTCTTTCCGAAGATCATCTTCTCTTTCCCATGTTGCTTCCTCTTCGCAGTGATGATTCCATTGTACTTTGCAAAACTTGATAGTTTTTGTCCTCGTGACTCTTTCCGCAGTCTCAAGAATCTTGATAGGCTTTTCTTCATAGGTGAGGTCACTTTCTAGTTGAACTTCTTCCAAAGGTATGGTATCCTTCAAAGAAGATTCTTCCATTTCTGGGTGACATTTCTTGATCTGACTCACATGAAACACATTATGGACAGCCGACAGAGATTCTGGCAATTCGACTTCATATGCAACTTCTCCCTTGCGACTTAAAATTTTGAATGGCCCAACATATCTTGGTGCCAACTTTCCTTTGACTCCAAATCTTTTCACTCCACGAAGTGGTGATACTCTAAGATAAGCTCTATCCCCAACTTCGTAGGTGACTTCTCTACGCTTAGAGTCCGCGTAGCTTTTCTGTCGGGACTGTGCTATCTTCAACCTGTCCTTAACCAATTTGACTTTCTCCTCTGCGTCTTTGATAAGATCGGGTCCAAACAAACTTCTTTCTCCCACACCATTCCATAGCAATGGGGTGGTACACTTCCTTCCGTAGAGAAACTCAAATGGTGCCATCCCAATACTAGATTGATAGCTGTTGTTATAAGAAAATTCTACGTAAGGCAGACTTTCATCCCAACTTGCTCCATAATCTAGGGCGCATGCCCTCAACATGTCTTCAAGAATTTGGTTAGTCCTTTCCGTTTGTCCATCAGTTTGAGGATGAAAGGCAGTACTGAATTCCAACCTCGTTCCCAAGGATTCATGAAGCTGTCTCCAAAAGTGAGAAGTAAACTGAGTTCCTCTATCTGACACAATACTCTTAGGCACACCGTGAAGGCACACAATTCTGCTCATGTAAATTTTGGCTAACTTGGCACTTGTATAAGTTGTCTTCACAGGTATAAAATGAGCCACTTTTGTTAGGCGATCCACTACTACCCATATAAAATGAGCTACACACATCACACAAAGCAATATGTTCGGCGATGTCCCTTTTGAGATTGTTCCACCAAAATCTTTCTTTCATGTCCATGTACATTTTGGTGTTACCCGGGTGAATAGAATAGGAGAGTTGTGGGCTTCTTGTAAAATCAGTTTCCGCAACTCCGGGTCTTGTGGAACACAAATACGTTTCCCGTGCCATAAGGTACCTTGTTCGTCTAAATGGAAACTCTTAGCTTTCCCTAGACTAATATTTTCCTTAATCTTTTCAATTTCCCTATCAGTCTTTTGAGCTTCTCGGATCTTGTCCAATAAAGTGGGTTGAACATACAAAGACATAAGATGTCCTTCAGGTACAATTTCCAATCTGAGTTCTTTGAATTGAGCACACAAATCCTCTGGCAATTCTCCTTTGGTAAGGCCATTCACGAATACCTTACGACTTAGAGCATCTGCTACAATAGTTGCTTTACCGGGGTGGTATTGCAAACTCAAGTCATAATCCTTGATAAGCTCTAACCATATTCTTTGTCTCATATTGATTTCCTTTTGGGTGAAGATATACTTCAAACTTTTGTGGTCCGTGAACACTTCACAACGCTTACCCAAAAGGTAATGTCTCCATGTTTTGAGTGCATGGACGACAGAGGCTAACTCCAAATCATGAGTATGATAGTTTACTTCATGAGTTTTGAGTTGTCTCGAGGCATAGGCCACAACTTTACCGTCTTGCATAAGTACGGCACCCAAACCTTGATGAGACGCATCACAATATACTTGGAAATCCTTTTCCAAATCTGGCAGACATAGAACTGGTGCTGTCACAAGTCTCTTCTTTAATTCTTGGAAGCTGACTTCACAACCTTCAGACCAAGCAAATTTCTTGTCCTTCTTTAACAATTCTGTCATTGGCTTAGCAACCTTTGAGAAATTTTCAATGAACCTTCTGTAGTAACCTGCTAAGCCAAGGAAACTACAAACTTCTTTCACATTCTTTGGAGATTCCCAATCTGTCACAGCTGAAACCTTAGCAGGATCAACTGCTACACCATCTTTTGTCATAACATGACCAAGAAAACCAACTTCCTCTAACCAAAACTCACACTTGCTGAATTTGGCATAAATCTTATGCTCTCTTAACTTATCAAGTATCAAGCGTAAGTGTTTTTCATTTTCTTCCTTGCTCTTGGAGTAGACTAAGATATCATCGATGAAAACGACAACAAACTTGTCAAGGAATTCCATGAATACCTTGTTCATCATATTCATGAAGTATGCTGGAGCGTTGGTTAAACCAAAAAGCATCACAGTGTACTCATACAATCCATACCTTGTGGTGAATGCTGTTTTAGGTATGTCTTGCTCTCTTATCTTGAGTTGAAAATAGCCTGACCGAAGATCAATCTTCGAGAACACACATGCTCCTTCTAGCTGATCAAACAAGTCGTTGATTCTTGGCAAAGGATATTTGTTCTTGATGGTTACCTCGTTGAGACAACGGTAGTCAATGCATAATCTTTGTGTTCTATCCTTCTTTTCCACTAATAAAACTGGAGCTCCCCAAGATGAAGAACTTGGTTGAATAAACCCTTTCTGCAACTGTTCTCCTACTTGCTTCTTGATCTCTTTCAGTTCATCAACTGACATTTTGTATGGTCTCTTAGCTATTGGTCCAGAACCTGGTACCAAATCTATCAGAAACTCCACATCTCTATCCGGTGGCATTCCTGGTAATTCTTCCGGAAACACATCCGGATACTCACACACAATTGGCACACTGTCCGAGCTAACCCCCTTAAGAGAATTTAACTTACTTCCTTTGGATTCAAAGTTTGACCTGAATTTTATTCTTTTTCCTTCTGGGGCTGTGAGTGCAACAGTACGATTAGCACAATCTAGTACTCCCTCATAATTAGCCATCCAATCCATTCCCAATATTACGTCTAGTCCTTGGGAATCTAGGATTATCAGGCTCACTGGGAACTTATGCTTTCCAAACTCTATGACAAGATCCCGGCATCCAAGAATTACTATCATATCTCCACCCGGAGAGCTAAATTTTATTGGACACCCAATGTTTTAAGATGCAAACTCGTTTCTATCAACAAATGCTTTTGATATGAATGAATGAGATTCACCAGTGTCAAAGAGTACAAATGCTGGAATGGAATTGAGTCTGAACTTACCAGCAACGCCATCAGGCTCCTCATAGACCTCCTCCACAGTGATGTGGTTAACCTGTCCTTTCTGAAAAGGACTGGGCTTGTTAGGTCCTTCAACTTTCTTCTCAGGGCACTCATTAGCATAATGCCCCAGCTTCTTGCATTTGAAGCACTCAACCTGACTGATGTCCCTTTTTGCAGGCTGACTTCCACTTCCACTACCATTGTGGTGGCTCTTATGTCCACTCTTGTGGTTCTTGTACTTATCATTGTCATGACTGCGGTGATGCTTGTTGTCATGACGGTTGTGGTTGTGGTGCTTGTTGAATTTCCCATGCTTGTGGGATCCCGAGCTGCCACTGTCATCATAGTGAGATCGTTTGTGAGACGGTCCCGAGCTGTGCTTGTCGGAGTGTTTCCTCTTCCTACTCTCGACTTGCTTAATTTTATTCTCCAAAATAGCAGCCTTGTCACACAAAGACTGATAAGTTGGAACATATGCCACAGACAGCTGCAGATTCAGCTCATCATTCAATCCCTCCAGAAACTTTTCTTTTCTTTTGGCATCTGTGTTAACCTCATCCGGTGCATAGCGCGCCAGATTGTTGAACTCTTCTATGTATTCAGCCACGCTGTGGTGGCGCTGCTTCAGGTTGTGAAACTCCTTCTTTTTCAGGCTCATCATTCCTGATGAGATATGAGCAGTGCGAAAGCCATCTTCAAAGATAGCCCAAGTCACCTCATCAATTGGAGTGGTGATTTGGAAGTTGTCCCACCATTTGGCGGCTGGTCCTTCCAACAGATGCGCTGCGAACCTGACCTTTTCAGCATCCGTGCAGCCCACGGTCACTAAGTCCTTGTTCACAGAACGTTGCTAGTCATTGGCGACCATGGGATCAGTTGTCCCCGAAAACTTTGCTGGCCTCAATCGCAGAAATATGGTGAGCATATCAAAACCCGGAGGGTTGTTGTTGTTGTTATTGTTATTGTTGTTGTTGTTATTGGGGTTGTTGTTGTTATTCTGGTTTTGGATGAATGTTGTCATCATCTGCATAAGCTGTGTTTGAGCATTCATCATCTGTTGCATTTCTGGAGTGATGTTGTTGGGGTTGGGGTTTGCGCGATAGGGAGGCATCTGTGGTTTGTTCAAATAGAGGTAAGAATGAGATACCCATAGATGTTTTATGCACATTACATCACAAACAAACACATAGCAAGCAACATAAGAATAAAAGTTCAACAACCACATAATAAGTTCATGAAGTAAAACACACAAGTTGCAAGCCATCCACATGTCGGATGGTCCAATAATAAGTTCACAATAACAAGTACGAATATGAAAGATAAACGAGTAGTCAAGTCTACTCATCAGCATCAATCTCCTCCTCGACGAAGGTAAGACCTGCGTTCTCCATCGCGGTCTTGTTCTCCTCAATCGTACTGGTCAAGGAATCGACCTTGGCCTTGAGAGCCCTCTTCTGGGAGCGAAGCCTCTCAATAACCATCTGCTGCTGCTCTAGCTCGAAATCCTTGGACTTCAGTTCCTCGGTCATATCCCGGATCTTCTTGTTCCTATCCTGGACGCGTTTCTCTTGACTCTTGAACTTGCGGTCCTGGGCCTCGAACTTCGTCTCCATTTCCTTGACCATCTCATCCTGCTGTGCGAAAAGCTTGTCCTTCTCGCGAAGCTGCACCTGGAGCTCGTCATTGTTGAGCATGACGTTCATCCTGTCCGTGTCCACGTGCCTGATGAGAGACTCTAAGTCCTGGAGATAGAGACGTATCGGCTCTGCCGCGTCCCTCGAGTCGTCCTCAAAGTCGATGGACGCTCCATCAACATCACGTCTTCCGAAGACGTGGAAGTGAGTGCCCCTAACCTGTCGGGAGTGACGGCCTAACAGACGTCCTATCAGGTCCTGCATGACTACCTCCATGCCTCTCTCCCTGTCGTCGTGCATCAGCTTGAAGACGATGGCCTCTGTAGTGGGCTCTGTCTGGCGTCCGGGCTGGTTCACCTTGAAGCCCCAGAGGTCCTTCCTCTCGAACTTGGTGAGTGGGTACACCGTGATGGTGGGAAGAGGGAGATCGAGCAACGTGGTAAGCTCAACGATACGGGGACCAAAACGGGTAACCTGGAACTCCTCAACGGTGCTGATGGTAATATGCATCTATTTATAAGATTGAAAAATTTATAACAACACAATTTAAGATAAATAAAGACAACATCACATACACATCCTTGGAATCACAAAATAACACAAGTCATGCATACATGAATCCATTACATCAATCAAGGTCCAACTTATTTAAGGTATCATTTTGGAAAATAAGGTGATAAGTGGTGGTCCAACTAACGAAGTGCCCTTACAATCCTATCTCACTGGATCTATTAGCAAACACAATGTTCCTAGAGGCAATCCACCTATCTTGTTCACTTGATTCCATCACTAAGTCTATAATATCTCCCCTTAATTCTTGGTTGGTGGCTTCCAACTCTTAGGTAAGCTCCTTCTCTTTCTCTAAGTCTTTTTGGAGGTTGAGCATTCTGCACTTGACTCTAGCACTAAGTTCTTTGATAGTCCTCCAAGCTGCTTCTCTGGCTGACTCAAAGAATGTGGTGTGCATCACCGTGTTGGTGTACATGCAGAATCCCCTTTCTTTGTGGTTGTCTTCCTTGTTTTTGTACAAGTGAAGTTGCCCCCACCAATATTCCACTCCTTCATCCATCACCGGAAAGCCTTTGTAAATAGCTGCACCATGTGCTTCCATTGTCACCATGAGGTCCTTGAGAATTTTGGGAAACTCAGTTTCACACTCCAAGGTCATGGTCATGAGTGGCCCTTTCTTCACGGCTTCGTTGATGGAGTTCATCTACAAATGAAGATGAGAATGAGAAGATTAGAAAAGTTTTACGAGAAGAATAGACAAGTGTTGAAGTAGTTGAAAAATTTTCCTTAGTGGTTTTCCAATCCTAGGGTCATAATCCTACATGCAACACAGTGCTCTGATACCATCTGTTAGACCCCTCCTTTATAAAGGAAAGGATCCCTGTGATTGCAATGCTAGTCCCTGGATCAATGCTAGCATCCACAATTTAAGATGAAGTACACATATACAAAGGTCGTTTATTACATTCATTCCAGAGATAAAACATAGTCTTCTACAACTCAGGGCCACAAGCCTAATACAAGAGTTTAAGGAATAAGTAAAAAAACATAAGTCTTCATCTTCATGTGCCACAGGCAAGCATGTTGAGTGTAGACTCATGACTCCTACTCATCATCGGAGTAACCTGCAACATCACAAGTTACAGCCACAGAGGGTCAATACTTTGGAATAGTATTGGCAAGTGATACCTTAGTTTATTTTAAGTGGACTATATTACTATATGCATTTTTGGCTAAGTGTAGCTTGGCTTGCTTTGCTTGAAAATAGGTTTTACCTATTAGTTGAAATCACTAAGTTTTTATTTATCAAAAACTTTCCCAAGAAACCACCAATAGACATTGGGGTCCTTCACCCTTGTTCACCCACCAATTTTTACTTAGAAGTTGGAGTGATGAGATTCTTGTAGCTTCCATGTCTTGATGCTCAAATTGTCCATTGCCTTGGACTAGGCTAAGTACTTAGGTTTTCCATCTGCAGAGGTTGTGCACTTTCCCCACCAGACTTGGTTTCCCAAGACAGGACCTTTCAGAAGCCTTTCCTTAGTCAAATGGACGCGCTCCAACCTATCATTCCCACTACCACCAACTGTCCAAGTGACTAAGTTCTAGCAACCTATATGATCAAGGCAGAGCCCATATTGACAAGTGGTTGCACTGTAAGCTTTCTCAACACTTGGCCTCCAAATCCCTTTGTGCCTGGGTGGCATACCACAAGTGAGATACACAAGCCAAGTCCATGGCCTTGTGTAACCACTCAACCAAAAACCATCATTCAAGTCCCATTCCACCCAGGAAGTTCATTAACTTAGTTGTTTTATTAAGAAAAGCATGAGTCCCAAAGGACATAGAATTATTTCACCATAGCATGTACATTCTTTACCAACCCCTGTTTTCTACTACCTAGGATAAGCATGGCATAGTAACTTAACTTAGGAAATTTCCTAGCAATTCTACAATTCTACACTACTTAGGATTTCCCAACTTAGCATTTGGCAAAAGTAGCATGCCAGACTTAGCAAAATATCTAATGCTAATACAAAATATAGGAAGGAAATATTCATGAAAATATCATTTGCCTTGGTAATGGGGAGAGTAGCACTCTTCACAGTCACAATCACTAGCAAAATCTACACAAAAATTTGTAGCACACAATTACACACAATTATATACAAACAAAAATAATATGAATGCATGCATGCAATATTTTGCTAAGTGGTGATTTTGAAAACTCTACCAAGCATGTGCATGTTTACAGAAACTTAACAAGTCACAAGTTTGCCAACTAAACTTATTTATCCCTAAAACAAATTACTAAACTAAATCCATACTCAAAATAGCCTTAAACATGTTTCTACAAATAAAGTCATTCTAATGGTTACTATTTGTTAAACACTTTGCATAAACAGAAAGGCCTGGATTTCCTGAATCCATCGGTATAAAGTTTGAAAAATTCCAACGTGGAATTCAAAAGTTATAAGCATTTGAAAATTGGATCAAATTCTGATTTGAAATCTATTTTTAGATCTATTCCTAGCCACGCGTCGTGTTGTGACTGGCGCGTACCGGTTCGCACCGGATCGAGCTCTGCAGCCGCAGGATCTAAATAGATCGCACGCTCCAGATTGCGTACCTCTTCGCCGATTACTGAATCTATCCTAACGCTTGGATCAAGATCCAACGGCGCGCGAGCAAGCGACCATATCCTGGCGGCGCGCGGCGTCAGCGAGCGGCGGAGCGCTCGGTCTACGGCGGCGCTAGCGTTCCAGGTCATCCGCGAGAAGGAGAAGGGCCATACCAGATTCGCAAGAGGCTGCTGAAGCTCAAGGTAGCGTCGATGTGCGAAGGGGTGTGCTAACACGGCGATGATTCCTCGCCGGAGTTGAGTCTGGCGACAGGTGGTTCCGTTCGAGGTCGAAGGCGACGTTGTAGATCACTAGGAGGCAAACGGAGGATGTGGTCAGATGCAGAATACCACGACGAAGATGCGTGCGTGAAAGACAAGGTTCGGGGCGGTGCGCTCTCGGCTTGGGGTTCGGGGGAGAAGAGAGAGGGGACAGAGGGGGTTTAAATATCCTGGTCATGAGCGAGAATTACTCGGGCATTGATACGAATTGAAGCCGCGAATCAAACAGGAAACGGCCCCGCTGATTTGGGGATGAACTGGTCGTGTGGGAGGGGGGGTGGAGACGACGATGCTCGAGTGGGCCACGGTTGTCAGCGATAGAGGGAAAAGGGGGTGGGTCCCTTCTGTCAGTGAGCTGGTGGGTGCGAGAGTGGGTAAAGAAAACGATTCGCGGGGGTGTGCGCTACTAGGTTAGTCTGGGCCGAATTGGGCTGGGTCGGCCTGATTAGCTGGTTGTCTTATTTTTTTCCTCTTTATTCCTTTTCCTTTTCTGATTTCTTTTCTAAATATGGTTTTCAAACCCAAATTCAAATCTGTTTGAATCCAAAGTTTTACAAGACTTTTGTACAATAAATATTGCTCTTCAATAAGTGTTAAACACATCTGAACACTTCTGAACACTTGGGTCTTTTGAAAAATAAATTAAAACCATGCCTTTATGAGATGTGATAATAGGCATAGAATTTGTTTTAATTCATAATTTGCTTTGAGACTTTGCTTAAGTTTTTGAAACCTCTTAAGTTTGAATTCAAATAATCCTGAATGAATAACAACATCTTTCTCAATAGCATGTAGCACAAAGGCTAGGGTTTTCATACATAAAATAATGAGCCACAATTGCTCCTGTTTCTGAAATGATTTTGAGAAAACCCCTAAATGATGATGAATGCAAGGATGATATGAATGAGTTTTGGAATATGAATTTAGGGATGTTACAGTAGGTAAGAACGGTTCTATCTCGAAAGCCCTAAGCCACGTAAAACTTGCAATGGATAAATTAGAGGCGTCTAGTTTAGATTGTTGCTGGGCTAGTGTTATGATATGGTAGTGTTGTAAGTAGAAGTATGAGATGATACTCTTACAACACACATAGCGTGTAAAATCCATAGACCTTGGATTTACACATATAGGTATGATAGTGATCATACCACGATGCACATGATAGAGATCATCTGCGGGAACCATATAATTTCACTAATAAACATATGATGTTTGATAGCATCTTATATTGCTTGTTTAGCGCTTTGTTAGCATAATAAGATGATCCCTCATTTAAATATCAAGATAAGAATTTGTTCTTCCTTTAGTATGCACCGATTATGTTTTCGTCGCTCCAAGACATCACGTGATGATCGGGTGTTCTTGGATCCACGACCATATTTCGGGTGTAAAACAGTTACACACGCGAATACTAAGGTTCTAACTTGGCGAGCCTAGCATGTATAGACATGGCCTCGGAACACGGACCGAAAGGTTAAGCATGAGTCATATAGTTGATATGATGCCCATTTGATGCTCGCCTTTGAAGCTATACCGACTCACGTGATGATCGGACTTGGTGTAGTGGATTTGGTTCATGTAATCACCAAAAAGGCACGAGGGATGTCGTTTTTGAGTGGGAGTTCATTCGATTAGTTGAACTCAATGTATCATACACTTAGTCTAAACTTTACAAATTATGTTGTAGATGGCACCACCTGCTTTTAATTTCAATGTGTTCATGGAGAAAGAGAAACTAGCAACGAACGGTAGCAACTTTACCGAATGGGCCATGAATTTGAGGATTCTCCTCTCTGCTGCACAAAAGCAATATGTGCTAGAAGCGTCGTTAGGCCCCCCACCTTTAGATGATGCCCCTGACGAGGAGAAGAATTTCTATCAGACTAGTCAGGAGGACCACAACTTAGTTCATTGCGGCATATTGTATGGGCTAGAGCCGGAACTTTGAAAGAGTTTCGAAAACGGCAATGCATTTGATACAATGGGTGAGTTGAAAATGATTTTTGACACACATGCTTCTATAGAGAGCTACAACGCTTCAGAAATGTTCTTTAGCTGCATGATGGAAGAGCACAGCTCCGTTAGTGAGCATGTACTCAAGATGTCGGGTTACGCCGATAAGCTTGTGTCCTTGGGAATATCGATTCCCATTGACTTAGGCATCCATCGTGTTCTGCAGTCTCTACCACCTAGCTATAAGAGCTTCGTGATGAACTATAATATGCAAGGCATGAAGAAATCTCTCCCCGAGCTTCTGTCAATGCTTAAAACTGCATAAGTGGAGATCAAAAAGGAACATCAAGTGTTGATGATCAATAGGAACACTGGTTTCAAGAAAGACAAGAAGGGAAAACGGAAGGGAAGTAAGGGCGGCAAGCCTGTTGCCGCGCCTGAAAAGAAACCCCGAGTTGGACCTAAGTTTGATTCCGAGTGCTACTATTGTAAGGGGACTGGCCACTGGAAGCGCAACTTCCCCAAGTATCTGGCAGACAAGAAGGCCGGCAAGGCAAACAAAGGTATATATGATATACATGTTATTGATGTGTACTTGACTAGTGCTCGCAGTAGCACCTGGGTATTTGATACCGGTTCAGTTGCTAATATTTGTAACTCGAATCAGGGGCTGCGGAACAAGCGACCGCTAGCAAGGGGTGAGGTCAAGATGCGTGTCGGCAATGGATCAAGCGTTGATGTGATCGCCGTCGGAACGCTGCCTCTCCACTTACCGTCGGGATTAGTTATAAACTTGAATAAATGTTATCTGGTGCCTGCACTGAGCATGAACATTGTATCTAGATCGTGTTTGATGCGAAGTGGTTATTCATTTAAATCAGAGAACAATGGTTGTTCTATTTATATGAATGAAATCTTTTATGGTCATGCACCGATGATGAATGGTTTATTTCTATTAGATCTCGATGATAATGTTACACATATTCGTAATGTTGATGCTAAAAGGAATAAACTTAATGATGATATATCCGCATATATGTGGCACTGCCGTCTAGGTCATATTGGCGTTAAACGCATGAAGAAGCTCCATTCGGATGGACTTTTGGAATCACTTGATTATGAATCATTTGATACATGTGAGCCATGCCTTATGGGCAAGATGACTAGAACGTCGTTTTCCGGTTCAATGGAACGGGCCACAGATTTATTGGAAATCATATATTCTGATGTATGTGGTCCAATGAGTGTGTCGGCACGAGGTGGATATCGTTATTTTGTTACTTTCACGGATGATTTGAGTAGATACGGTTATATATAATTGATGAAACACAAGTCTGAAACCTTTGAAAAGTTCAAGGAATTTCAGAATGAAGTGGAAAATCATCGTAATAGAAAGATCAAATTTCTACGGTCCGACCGTGGAGGTGAGTATCTAAGTTACGAGTTTAGCACTCACATGAAAGAGTGTGGAATTGTTTCACAACTCACACCTGCCGGAACACCACAGCGAAATGGTGTGTCGGAACGTCGTAATCGTACTTTATTAGATATGGTTCGATCTATGATGTCTCTGACGGACTTGCCGTTGTCATTTTGGGGTTATGCACTAGAAACTGCTGCATTCACTTTAAATCGGGCACCATCTAAATCCGTTGAAAAGACACCGTATGAATTGTGGTTTGGAAACAAACCTAAGCTGTTATTTCTTAAAGTTTGGGGATGCGATGTTTATGTGAAGAAACTTCAACCGGATAAACTCAAACCCAAAGCGGAAAAATGCGTCTTCATAGGATACCCTAAAGAAACTATTGGGTATTCCTTCTATCACATATCCGAGGGCAAGGTTTTTGTTGCCAAGAATGGATCCTTTCTAGAGAAAGAGTTTCTCGCGAAAGGTGTGAGTAGTCGGAAGGTAGAACTCGAAGAGGTTGTGGAACCTTCTCTTCAAAGTATGGCGAGTAGCGCAGCGCCGGAAGTTGTTCCGGAGTTGGCTCCACCTGTTGAAGAGGTAACTAATGATAATGATCATGAAACTCCGAAAGAGAGTACTACCGAACCTCGCAGGTCAAACAGGACGCGTGCAGCTCCCGAGATGTACGGAAATCCTGTCATGAATTTCATGGTTGATGAAAATGATGACCCTGCGACGTATGTAGAAGCGATGATGAGCCCGGATTCCAACAAATGGTTAGAAGCCATGAAATCCGAGATGGAACTTGGTGGAATTACCTCACGACCGAAAGGCCGTGGAGAACAAATGGATTTTCAAAAGTAAAACTGATGCTGATGGTAATGTGACCGTCTATAAAGCTCGACTTGTCGCAAAGGGGTTTCGACAAATTCAAGGAGTTTACTACGATGAGACTTGCTCTCCCGTAGCGATGCTAAAGTCAGTTAGGATTATGTTAGCAATTGCTGCATATTTCGATTATGAGATATGGCAGATGGATGTCAAAACCGCGTTTATCAATGGTAATATCGAAGAAGAGTTGTATATGATACAACCAAAGGGTTTTGTCGATCCTAAGGATGCTAACAAGGTGTGCAAGCTTCAGCGATCCATCTATGGATTGAAGCAAGCATCACGAAGTTGGAATCTCCGCTTTGATGAGGTGATCAAAGAGTTTGGATTTGTCCAAACTTATGGAGAATCTTGTATTTACAAGAAAGTGAGTGGGAGCAATGTAGCATTTCTGATATTATATGTGGATGACATATTATTGATCGGAAATGATATAGATCTTTTAAACAATGTTAAAAGTTATCTAAACAGCAAATTTTCAATGAAGTACCTAGGTGAAGCGTCATACATATTAGGCATAAAGATCTATAGAGATAGATCTAGGCGCCTAATAGGGCTATCGCAAAGTACATACCTTGATAAGATTTTAAAGAAGTTTAAAATGGACGGAAGTAAGAAGGGGTTCTTACCTATGTTGCAAGGCAAGACATTGAGTAAGACTCAAAGTCCGGCTTCGGCAGAAGAAAGAGAGATAATGGACAAAGTCCCCTATGCTTCAACCATAGGCTCTATAATGTACGCCATGTTATGTACAAGACCGGATGTGGCACATGTTATTAGTTTGACTAGTAGGTACCAATCGGATCCAGGTTCGGAACACTGGATAGCGGTCAAGAATATCCTTAAGTACTTACGAAGAACTAAGGATATGTTTCTTGTATACGGAGGTGAAGAAGAGCTCGTCGCTAAGTGTTATGTCGACGCTAGCTTTGACACCGATCCGGATGACTCTAAGTCTCAATCCGGATACGTATTTCTCATGAATGGCGGAGCGGTTAGTTGGAGGAGCTCCAAATAACCTGTGGTAGCGGGATCAACAACGGAGGCCGAATATGTTGCTGCTTCAGAAGCGGCTCAGGAAGCAGTTTGGATGAAGGAGTTCATATCCGAACTAGGAGTGGTGGCAAACGCGTTGGACCCAATGGTGATCTATTGTGACAACAATGGTGCCATTGCCAATGCCAAAGAGCCAAGGTCTCACAAGCATTCCAAGCATATTAAGCGCCGGTTTCACTCCATCCGCGAGCATGTCAAGGATGGAGATATAAATATTTGTAAAGTACATACGGATCTCAATGTAGCAGATCTGTTGACTAAAACTCTCCCTAGAGCAAAACATGATCAACACCAGAACTCAATGGGTGTTAGATTTATCACTATGTAACTAGATTATTGTCTCTAGTGCAAGTGGGAGACTGAAGGGAATATGCCCTAAGAGGCAATAATAAAGTGTTTATTATGTGTATTCCAAGTATATGATAGATGTTTATTTTGCATGCTATAATTGTATTAATACGGAAACGTTAATACATGTGTGTTTAATAAACAAACAGAAAGTTCCTAGTTATGACTCTCTCATAAACTAGCTCGTTGATTAACAAGATGATCAAGGTTTCCTGATCATGGACATTGGATGTTGTTAATAACGGGATCACAACATTAGTGTAATGGTGTGATGAACATTCATCCGAAGTATAGCATTACAATCAAAGTCATTGAGTTTATATTGCTATAACAACTTACGAAGTGATCCTAATCCTTAGACCATTAGATCATGTCAATCACTAACACCGGAAGAGTTTCTTGATAACATAACACGTCACACCGTAACAGGGTGATTATAAAGATGGATTCAGAACTAATAAAGTGTTATGTTGAGGCTCATGGATCGAGAGTGGAATTTGTTCATCCCGATGACGGATAGATATACTCTGGGCCCTCTCGGTGATATCACATTGATTAGCTTGCAAGCAAGTGATTTGATCACTAGAATGTTATATCACAGGAACGAGAAAAGAGTGCATGTCGGTAGATCAAACTAGGTATGGAGATACCGATGATCGAATCTCGGACATGTAATATATCGTGAAACAAAGGGATTAAGATACTAGCATAAAAGGTTCGGACGATCACAAGAAAGTCATCGTTGAATGTGTGGGAGTCAGTATGGGTCTCCAGATCCCGCTTCTGAATATCGATCCGAGAGGGGTCTCGATCATGTCTGCATTATTAACCGTAGGGTGACACACTTAAGAGACACCGACATCCAATTGGAGCAAATGTGTCATGCCGAAAGAATGAACAAGCGCAGGAATTTATTTCACTAGATACCGAAACAAGTTTTCAGGTGAAATTGCATAAAGTGGTTATGCATGTGAAATAGAATTCTAGCAAGGGGTTATTTGTGAATGTTTGTCATTAAAGTAATTGACAAAATTCTGAATAAAATAAAAGAGTTTTATTTAATGAGAGTTTGCATTAAAATTTGTGGAAATTTAATGGGAATTTGAGTGGACTTTTGAGTGGAGGGAATTTAAAGGGCATTTTGTGAGTGGAGTGTCCACCCACATGAATGAAGGAGGGGAGGGGGCAGCCCCCATACCCGGCGGCCACCCCCTTGGGTGCCCCCCCTCCTCCTATAAAAGGAGCCCCCCTCCTCACTTGTCTCAAACACCTCCTAGTGAAGGATCTCTCCCCCCCTCTAGAATTTATCCCCCATGGTCTCGGACTAGCGAGATACATGTTCCCAGTGGCTATTCGGCAAGAAAGAGTTGTGCTTCCATTGCATCGCTGGAGCGAGGAGGCGGAGGTTGCTCGGTGCCTCGAACGTGTGTGCGAGCACGGATGCGCTGCTGATTTGCGGCTCTAGGACTTCCTCTCGATCTTGAGATCGGCAAGAGATCGTCTACATCAACCACGAGTTGAACTCGTTAAGCTTTGTCGGTCTTCAAGGGTATGTTCTCTACGGATATACATCCGCCTGTTGTTTGTATCTAGTAGATAGATCTTGGTATATAGTTCACATCGTAGGAAAATTTTTGTTTTCTATGCTGCGAACCCTACAGTTCTACCTTCTGACTACTCACACCTTTCGCGAGAAACTCTTTCTCTAGAAAGGATCCATTCTTGGCAACAAAAACCTTGCCCTCGGATCTGTGATAGAAGGAATACCCAATAGTTTCTTTAGGGTATCCTATGAAGACGCATTTTTCCGCTTTGGGTTCGAGTTTATCCGGTTGAAGTTTCTTCACATAAACATCGCATCCCCAAACTTTAAGAAATGACAGCTTAGGTTTGTTTCCAAACCACAATTCATACGATGTCTTTTCAACGGATTTAGATGGTTCCCGATTTAAAGTGAATGCAGCAGTTTCTAGTGCATAACCCCAAAATGACAACGGCAAGTCCGTCAGAGACATCATAGATCGAACCATATCTAATAAAGTACGATTACGACGTTCCGACACACCATTTCGCTGTGGTGTTCCGGCAGGTGTGAGTTGTGAAACAATTCCACACTCTTTCATGTGAGTGCTAAACTCGTAACTTAGATACTCACCTCCACGGTCGGACCGTAGAAATTTGATCTTTCTATTACGATGATTTTCCACTTCATTCTGAAATTCCTTGAACTTTTCAAAGGTTTCAGACTTGTGTTTCATCAAGTAGATATAACCGTATCTACTCAACTCATCCGCGAAAGTAACAAAATAACGATATCCACCTCGCGCCGACACACTCATTGGACCACATACATCAGAATGTATGATTTCCAATAAATCTGTCGCCCGTTCCATTGAACCGGAAAACGGCATTCTAGTCATCTTGCCCATAAGGCATGGCTCACATGTATCAAATGATTCATAATCAAGTGATTCCAAAAGTCCATCTGAATGGAGCTTCTTCATGCGTTTAACGCCAATATGACCTAGACGGCAGTGCCACATATATGCGGATATATCATCATTAAGTTTAATCCTTTTAGCATCAACATTATGAATATGTGTAACATTATCATCGAGATATAATAGAAATAAACCATTCATCATCGGTGCATGACCATAAAAGATTTCATTCATATAAATAGAACAACCATTGTTCTCGGATTTAAATGAATAACCACTTCGCATCAAACATGATCCGGACACAATGTTCATGCTCAGTGCAGGCACCAGATAACATTTATTCAAGTTTATAACTAATCCCGACGGTAAGTGGAGAGGCAGCGTTCCGACGGCGATCACATCAACGCTTGATCCATTGCCGACACGCATCTTGACCTCACCCCTTGCTAGCGGTCGCTTGTTCCGCAGCCCCTGATTCGAGTTACAAATATTAGCAACTGAACCGGTATCAAATACCCAGGTGCTACTGCGAGCACTAGTCAAGTACACATCAATAACATGTATATCATATATACCTTTGTTTGCCTTGCCGGCCTTCTTGTCTGCCAGATACTTGGGGCAGTTGCGCTTCCAGTGGCCAGTCCCCTTACAATAGTAGCACTCGGAATCAGATTTAGGTCCAACTCGGGTTTCTTTTCAGGCGCGGCAACAGGCTTGCCGCCCTTACTTCCCTTCCGTTTTCCCTTCTTGTCTTTCTTGAAACCAGTGTTCCTATTGATCATCAACACTTGATGTTCCTTTTTGATCTCCACTTCTGCAGTTTTAAGCATTGACAGAAGCTCGGGGAGAGACTTCTTCATGCCTTGCATATTATAGTTCATCACGAAGCTCTTATAGCTAGGTGGCAGAGACTGCAGAACACGATGGATGCCTAAGTCAATGGGAATCGATATTCCCAAGGACACAAGCTTATCGGCGTAACCCGACATCTTGAGTACATGCTCACTAACGGAGCTGCGCTCTTCCATCATGCAACTAAAGAACTTTTCTGAAGCGTTGTAGCTCTCTATAGCAGCATGTGTGTCGAAAATCATTCTCAACTCACCCATTGTATCAAATGCATTGCCGTTTTCGAAACGCTTTCGAAGTTCCGGCTCTAGCCCATACAATATGCCGCAATGAACTAAGTTGTGGTCCTCCTGACTAGTCTGATAGACATTCTTCTCCTCGTCAGGGGCATCATCTAAAGGTGGGGGGCCTAACGACGCTTCTAGCACATATTGCTTTTGTGCAGCAGAGAGGAGAATCCTCAAATTCATGGCCCATTCGGTAAAGTTGCTACCGTTCGTTGCTAGTTTCTCTTTCTCCATGAACACATTGAAATTAAAAGCAGGTGGTGCCATCTACAACATAATTTGTAAAGTTTAGACTAAGTGTATGATACATTGAGTTCAACTAATCGAATGAACTCCCACTCAAAAACGACATCCCTCGTGCCTTTTTTGTGATTACATGAACCAAATCCACTACACCAAGTCCGATCATCACGTGAGTCGGTATAGCTTCAAAGGCGAGCATCAAATGGGCATCATATCAACTATATGACTCATGCTTAACCTTTCGGTCCGTGTTCCGAGGCCATGTCTGTACATGCTAGGCTCGCCAAGTTAGAACCTTAGTATTCGCGTGTGTAACTGTTTTACACCCGAAATATGGTCGTGGATCCAAGAACACCCGATCATCACGTGATGTCTTGGAGCGACGAAAACATAATCTGTGCATACTAAAGGAAGAACACATTCTTATCTTGATATTTAAATGAGGGATCATCTTATTATGCTAACAAAGCGCTAAACAAGCAATATAAGATGCTATCAAACATCATATGTTTATTAGTGAAATTATATGGTTCCCGCAGATGATCTCTATCATGTGCATCGTGGTATGATCACTATCATACCTATATGTGTAAATCCAAGGTCTATGGATTTTACACGCTATGTGTGTTGTAAGAGTATCATCTCATACTTCTACTTACAACACTACCATATCATAACACTAGCCCAGCAACAATCTAAACTAGACGCCACTAATTTATCCATTGCAAGTTTTACGTGGCTTAGGGATTTCGAGATAGAACCGTTCTTACCTACGAACATGAACCACAACGAGGATAATCAAATTGTTGACAACTCGCTTGCAAAATAGATATTGACTATAGTAGGAGAGACAGACACCCGCTAGCCACTTATGCAAACTAGTTGCATGTCAAGCGTGGAACATGTCTCATGTGCGAGGACATGTAAAGTTTGTCCGGGCCGCTTCATCCCACTATGCCACCAATATCCAAAACTACAACAAAGGAGCAACAACATGATCATCATCGCCCACATACTCATATGTGTACTACCCGTGTAAAGTATCTACGCATAGATCCGGCTCTGATACCACTGTAGGGTTCGCATCATAGAAAACAAAAATTTTCCTACGATGTGAACTATATACCAAGATCTATCTACTAGATACAAACAACGGGCGGATGTATATCCGTAGAGAACATACCCTTGAAGACCGACAAAGCTTAACGAGTTCAACTCGTGGTTGATGTAGACGATCTCTTGCCGATCTCAAGATCGAGAGGAAGTCCTAGCGCCGCAAATCAGCAGCGCATCCGTGCTTGCACACACGTTCTAGGCACCGAGCAACCTCCGCCTCCTCGCTCCAGCGATGCAGCGGAAGCACAACTCTTTCTTGCCGAATAGCCACCGGGAACATGTATCTCGCTAGTCCGAGACCATGGGGGATAAATTCTAGAGGGGGAGAGAGATCCTTCACGAGGAGGTGTGAGAGACAAGTGAGGAGGGGGGCTCCTTTTATAGGAGGAGGGGGGAACCCCAAGGGGGTGGCTGGCGCCTGGGGATGCCCCCTTGCCCTCCCCTCTTCATGTGGGTGGACACTCCACTCACAAATCTCCTTTAAATTCCCTCCACTCAAAAGTCCACTCAAATTCCCATTAAATTTCCACCAAATTTAATGCAAACTCTCATTAAATAAAACTCTTTTATTTTATTCAGAATTTTGTCAATTACTTTAATGACAAACATTCACAAATAACCCCTTGGTAGAATTCTATTTCACATGCATAACCACTTTATGCAATTTCACCCGAAAACCTGTTTCGGTATCTAGTGAAATAAATTCCTGCGCTCGTTCATTCTTTCGACATGAAACATTTGCTCCAATTGGATGTCGGTATCTCTTAAGTGTGTCACCCTAGGTTCGTGAATAATGCGGACATGATCGAGACCCCTCTCGGATCAATAATCAGAAGCGGGATCTGGAGACCCATACTGACTCCCACACATTCAACGATGACTTTCTTGTGATCGTCGGAACCTTTTACGCTAGTATCTTAATCCCTTTGCTTCACGATATATTACATGTCCGAGATTCGATCATCGGTATCTCCATACCTAGTTTGATCTCGTTACCGACATGCACTCTTTTCTCGTTCCTTTGATATAACATTCTAGTGATCAAATCACTTGCTTGCAAGCTAATCAATGTGATATCACCGAGAGGGCCCAGAGTATATCTATCCGTCATCGGGATGAACAAATTCCACTCTCGATCCGTGAGCCTCAACATAACACTTTATTAGTTCTGAATCCATCTTTGTAATCACCCTGTTACGGTGTGACGTTTGATGTTATCAAGAAACTCTTCCGGTGTTAGTGATTGACATGATCTCATGGTCTAAGGATTAGGATCACTTCGTAAGTTGTTATAGCAATATAAACTCAATGACTTTGATCGTAATGCTATACTTCGGATGAATGTTCATCACACCATTACACTAATGTTGTGATCCCGTTATTAACAACATCCAATGTCCATGATCAGGAAACCTTGATCATCTTGTTAATCAACGAGCTAGTTTATGAGAGAGGCATAACTAGGAACTTTCTGTTTGTTTATTAAACACACATGTATTAACGTTTCCGTATTAATACAATTATAGCATGCAAAATGAACATCTATCATATACTTGGAATACACATAACAAACACTTTATTATTGCCTCTCAGGGCATATTCCCTTCATTATGATATTTCTATTTGTCATTCTTGATCATTGGTAAATGTTTGTTGACAAATTTTTATATGGATCAAATCCTTAGTCTTAGAGATATCTTGGAAATATTTTCTTCCATTAGGGTTTTAGTGTTTTGGTTTATTCTCCAAGTGTTTTAAATTTCCAGATGCATTTATGAAGATTGCAATCCACTTGATTTGAATTTAATTAGATTCAAACATTAACCAAAGTTTGTTCAAGATGGGATTTTAAGTTTCCATTTAGAAACAAAATTTTCTTTTCACCCTAAATTTCAACAATTATTTATTTCGTTTATTTATTTTTTTCACATTACAAGATTTGGAAAATCTTGGGATGTGACAGGCTACCACCCTTAAAATAAATCTCGTCCCGAGATTTGGGAAATATAGGGGTTACAAATTGGCTCAAAGCAACTAGGGTACTACCACCCTTAAAAATAATCCAACTAGATTACATCTTGGCTTGCTTGGGATTTTGATGAAGCTTCTCTGGACACTTGTCTGCATAATGGCCTAGCTCTTTGCATTTGAAACACATCACTTGGCTATTATCCTTCTTCTTTGGTATCATTTCCTCTTGTTTATTTCCTTGGTTCTTCTTCTTTTCTGGGAAATCACCGGCATAGTGTCATTTCTTTGCAATTATAACATTGCAACTGGCTTATGTCCTTCTTCTTCTTCTTGGGTCTCTCCAAAGCTAGGAGTTCTTCTAGTTCATGCTCTTCATAATTCACCACAAAGGTGGGAAATCTTTCTCTCTTCTTGGGACAGTTACTAGAGATATGATCTTCTTCTTCACAAGAATAGCAACACTTTGTGGACACTTTGGATTTGGACTTATGATGCATAGTTTTGACTTTGCCTTCATCATTCTTGGTAGAAGTTGTTCCTTCATGAGGGTTTACAAACTGTTGTTGCACTCCATCTTGTTTCCTTTGTTGAACTATGTAATAGATGGGGCATTGGATAGGGACATGATTATTTCCTTCACATAGGAAACAAGTAGCTTGAGATGTGGGGCATTGATTAGATGGATGTTTCTCTTCACAATTGGGGCATTGATCTTCATGCTCTTTGGAAGTGTGATCCTTGTCTCCACAAACATTGCAAGCTTGAGTTCCTTCTAGGATATCATTATTGACATCCTTGTTGTCATAAACTCCTTGGGAAGAGTTGTCTCCCATGTTGATCATTTGAGTGGTCATCCCTTGCAGCAATTGGGATTGGATTACCAAAAACTTTTGTATGGTTGGGTCTAACTCATTGTTGTTGGCTAAAAACCGAGTTGTCATCTGATTCAAATGGGTTTGGTTTACTAGTAGTTGTTTTCTCATGTTGACCTCTTGGTTGTTGTTGTCACCATTCTTGATGTTGGAGTTCCTTGGAGTAGTCATATGTTTGGGTCGGGTTGGGATTAGAATAGGCAAAGATTTCTAAGGAGATATTCTAGTCACACACATCACAATTCACACAAGCAATGTGCAAGCAATCACAAACAAACATTCCACTCAAACAACAAGTTTCAAGAACACTTATAGGCAACAGAATATTTGTTACACCACATAAGTTGGTGAATTTGGTTTGATCTAAATATGGTGGTCCAACTATATGGTTCACTTGAAATCATTCTATCCTTCTTGGTGGATTCTTCTTGAATGAGATCATGGTTTCCTTGGGAAAATTCTTGTGTCTTGGTCACAAAAACTTCAAAGAGAATGATGATTCCTAAGTTGTGTTTCCTTAATATTCAAGTGTTGAGCAATATTTCTTGTCTCACTTGTAGTCCTTAGTGATATCCAAGTTGAAGTCCTTGGTGAAAAATTAAAGTTGAAGTCCTTAAATATGTTGAAGTCATTTGAGTTGGTGAAGTCCTTTGCCCATGTTGAAGTATTTGCTCATGGTGAAGTCTTTGGCCATGGGGTAGGCTTTGTCCATCGAATTTGAAATAGAAGAGATGTAGAATCAAAACCAAAAATGGTTGAGGAAAGAGTTTACAAGATTGTTTGTAAATAAGTTTTGGAACAAATACAACTCCTATTTTTCTAAGGGGTTTTGTCCAATCCTAGGGTTACAATCCTACAGGCAACACAATGATCTGATACCATCTGTAAGATCCCTCCCTTTATAAAGGTAAGGATCCCTGTGATTGCAATGCTAGTCCCTGGATCAATAGCTAGCATCCATAGTTAAGATGTAATATCAAGAAACAAAGGTCATAATAGAACTTTATAACCAGGAATAAAATAATCTATTACATCTTACATAGCTCATTTGGTTATCTCATTACAATGCAGCAGAATATAACAATAGCATGGGGTCCTTCATCTTCAAAGTGCCACAGGCAAACATGTTGGTTGTAGACTTGTAATCCTAATCAACACATCTCACTAAAATCATACAAACCTGCAACTTAATAAGTTACAGCCACAAGGGTCAATACATTTGAATTGTATTGGCAAGTGATACTATGGTAGTATAGTGGAGTCTATCATCTATATGCATTTGGCTAAGTGGAGCTTAGGCTTGCTTTTCTCAAAATAGATTTTCCTTATCATTTGAAAACACTAAGTTTTTTCTTGACAAAAATCACCCAAGGCATCTCCCAATAGAAATTGGTGATCCTTCAACCCTTGTTCAACCACAAGTTTTTAACTTAGAAATTGGGATGAAGAGATTCTTGATAGCTTCCATGTATTGATGCTCAAATTGTCCTTTTCCAGGGACATGGCTAAGTACTTAGATTTTACACTCTATAGAGGTGGTGCACTTTCCCCACAAGACTTGGTTTCACCAAGACAAGATCTTTCAGAAGCCTTCCCTTAGACCAGAATGGACGCGTTCCAACCTATCAAACCCCTACCACCAACTGTCCATTTGGCTAAGTTATTGCAAACTATATGATCCAAGCAGAGCCCATAATGCCAAGTGGCTGCACTTGAAGCTTCTCAACATTTGACATCTCAAATCTCTTTGTTCCTGGGTGGCTTTCCACAAGTGTGATACACAATCAAAACCATAGAAATGGTCCTTGTGTAACCACTCAACACAAACCATTCCACCCAGGTGATTCATTCACTTAGTTGTTTTATTAAACAAAAACACAAGTCCATGACTTATAAATATTCCATAGCATGAATATAATCCACCCTTGTTTTCTACTAGCTAAGCTAAGCATGATAGTAGTAGGAATCTTAACTTAGGAAATTCTACTAAGGTTTCATCTACTAGGATTTCCCATGGGATAGTTTATACTTAGCAAAATTATATGCAAGTCCTACTTAGAAATATCACTAATGCATAGTGAAAATAATGGGACCAAAAGTATGAAGCATCACTTTCCTTTTTGGTAGAGAATATGAGTTCACTCCTTGTCCTTGCAATATTCACACTCTTAAAATCACTACAATTCAATCAAGCAAGGTACAATTTCAATCTACCATTCAAGCAAACATCACATAAAATATTAAAAACAAAGTAATACATGCAAGCATGCCAAAGATTGTTTTATTTGGAAAAGTGGTTTATAATATGGGTTATAAACATTTGAAAACACCTATTCGTCATTTTATAAAGTGGCAAAACCATTTGCAAAATATTTTATCTATAAACCATTTTTAAACCAAATCAATATTTTATGTGGTTGAAAATGCCTTTAACAAAGTAAAAATCTTTATAAGTTTCACCAAATATGTTTTCAAATAATAAAACTTTGTGTTTAGGGTCAGAGAGTTTAAATCAAAACATTTCCCAAAGGTTTTCTCCAAAAAGCATTTTTAACATATAAACAATATTTTTATTTGACTAGAAATGCTTTGAATCAAAGTTTTATTCTTTTGCTTCACCAAATATATTTTTGAAACCACAAATTGATTTCTATGGTCAGTATATTCAAAACAATCCATTTGCCAAAGGTTCTATCACAAAAATAATTTTTGAACAAATTTTATATCCAAAATATACCTACACAAGTTTCTGCAAAAACAACCATTTTATCAGAAATAATTTACTAAACAAAGGGCATGGTTGGGTAGGATTTGTCTTGCTGATTCCATTGATATAAAATTTGCAAAATTTGGACGTGTGGTTTGAAAGTTATGAATTTTAGAAAATTGAACAACAAATAGATCAAATCTGTTTTTATTAAAACAGACAGGGCCACGTGGAACGTTTCTATTGGTCCATACCGTTTCGGTTGGATCGATCGCTGTGAAGTGTTGGATTTAAATTAGATCGAGTGGCACGGGTGGCTCCATACCGCTTCGGGTTGAATCTATTCACACTCGTCATATCAAGATCCTACGGTCCTCAATGCCTTGACCAATAACCAGCGGTGCTGGCGGCGGCGACTTGCGGCGCGCGCTCTGGCTACAGCGGAGTCGGCGATATAGGAAGCAAAAAGAGTAAAGTGAAGGCTCACCGGGTTTGCTGCTTGCTGCTGAAGCTCAAGGTGCTTGCCGTTGGTCGAGGGACGCACGATGGTGATGGGGATTGCTCACAGGAGGTCTGCCTGGCGACGGGCTCGTACTGTCGCGGTCGGAGATAAGGTTGTAGATCGTGCGCGGTTGATTGGCGAGCACCTGGAGATGCATAAGACACAGGCAAACAAAACGGCATGATCCACTGGTTGAGGTGCGCACGGAGTCGAGTTCTAGGGCTCACCGGAGTTGTGGGGTCGTCGGTGGCGCACTGGTGAAGACGTTGCCGACGTTCTGGACCAAGCGCGAGTGAGCTAGAGTCACAAGGAGGTGCGTAGGGATATGGGGAGCAAGCTCTTGTGGTTGAGGAGGCGAGGGGCGACGGAGACTGGCCGGAGTTGACGAAAGGGCTCGCCGGAGCAGTAGGTGTTGCCGAGAGGAATTCAGGCAGCCCTGGGGCGGAGGAGGTGCGGTGAGTGAGGGAGAAGTGAGAGAGAGGGCAGTCGCTTATGTACGCATGATCGCGGGGCTGAATCAACGCACGATTAAATAAGAATCAAGCGAGCTTTTAATGACAGAAACCGCCGGCGAGGTTAGCGCGCGGGTGAGAAGGAAGGGAGCTGGCGGTGGGGCCTGGCGTCAGCGAGTGAGTGAGAGTGGGGGTGGGGTCCGGTTGTCATTCTCTGTGCGGGTCAATTCGCGAGTGAGCGAAAAAAGCTTCGGGGGATAGAGGAGAGAGGTGGGCTGCTGGGCCAGATGGGCTTAGCTGGGCTGGCTGCTCCTTTTCATTTTTGTTGTACTAATTGTTTTTCCTTTTCTATTTTCATTAATCTGTTTTGTTTTTGTTTAATCAATTCAAACAACTTTTGATTTTCAAACTTCAACCAAAATTTGAGTATATTCAAATAATGTGTAATAACACATTCTAAAGTCAAATTTAGAATAATATATTTATTCTTTTTAGGGGATATTAATTAATTAAAATAAGCCCTTGTATTAATTCAAATAAGTTTTAATAATGTTTTTCAAACTCCATTTGAATTCTAAATTTTTCCAAATCTTTTCAGTAGGTTTTATTTGTTTATTTGGGTGTCAAATAATTCTCCTTGAATTATTTGGAATGTTTTTAATATGATTTGTTAATCATTTAAAATTGGGTATTTGTTTTTATTCCAATGATATTAAATATAGTTTTAAATCCATAAATTTTATTTGGAAGATTTCTTTGATCTAATAAAAGTTAATTAAATAACTTTTATTACACTTGGGTCAATTGCAAATATTATTTTCCCATAATTTAATTAATCATTTCTAATAGGGATTTTATCTTTATTCAAAATAGAAATAGAATTTGGTTAATGCCATTTTATTTTATTTTGGAAAATTATTCTTCCTTTTATTTTATTTGGATTTGAATTATAAATTATTCCATTTGCTTATGGATAGGGCCAAGATTTAATTTGGTCTTTAAATATTCCTTATTTAATATTTCTTTCTTCATCTTATAAAATCCATATGTTTTTTTATTTATAGATCCAAACTTGGTGATTCCAATTTGTAAAATCTTATTTAATATTTATTTATCCTTTTATATATCTTTAGGATTATTTGCTCACCATTTGGTATGGATTTTAGACCAGTGCTTTATTAGCTTTGGAAATTTACTTTTCCTCATCTTATTATATTCATAAGATTTTATCTATGGCTCCAAATTGAGTGAAATCAATTTCTATGGTTTTATGATATTTCTATTTGTCATTCTTGATCATTGGTAAATGTTTTTGACAACTTTTTATATGGCTCAAATCCATAGTCTTAGAGATATCTTGGAAATGTTTTCTTCCATTAGGGTTTTAGGGTTTTGGTTTATTCTCCAAGTGTTTTAAATTTCCAGATGCATTTATGAAGATTGCAATCCACTTGATTTGAATTTAATTAGATTCAAACATTAACCAAAGTTTGTTCAAGATGGGATTTTAAATTTCCATTTAGAAACAAAAGTTTCTTTTCACCCTAAATTTCAACAATTATTTATTTTGTTTATTTATTTTTTCACATTACAAGATTTGGAAAATCTTGGGATGTGAAAGTGGAATCAAGAAAGATAATCATGTGTTGATGGTCAACAAACCCCCCAGCTTTAAAAAAGGTAAGGGTGCAAAGAATCCCTTCAAGAAGGGTAGCGGCAAGCGCGTTGCCCCTACAGAGAAGAAGCTTAAGTCTGGACCTAAGCCGGACACTGAGTGCTTCTTGATGGGGATACGCCTACTGGGGTATACTCAGCAGGACGTTTTCGACTGGCCCGAGGGCTGGCGAGTGGGCCTGCAGAACGTCGAGTGGATCAAAGCCCAGCAAGGTACCAAGCGACTGGAAGCTGAAGGCCCAGGCGAGTAGATAGGCCCAGTCGGACTAGGTTAAATGATTACCGAAGCTGTAACCGAATCGGTTGAGATATGTAAACCCTAGGGGAGGTGAGCCTATATAAACCTCCCTAAGGGGTGAGTAGAGACACGTTCCCTCATACACCCAAGCGACTCGCCGCCTAGCCGCCGAGCTCGCCCTTTGTAACACCTCCACAATACAATCTAGCAGGAGTAGGTCTTTACCCTCCGGGGGGGCGAACCTGGGTAAAACCCTGTGTCTTTGCCCTCATCTCGCACCGCAGATGGCTGGCCGCCCTTGCCCCTCGTTCTACTACTCGCTGCCGATTGCAGCATCTGCCGTGACCATTCCCACGACAGTGGCGCCCACCGTGGGGCCTGGCCGGTCTGGCCGGTGTTCTGCGGCGAGATCCAATCTGCCCATCAACGAGACGGTCGCCACCGGCCGCATGATAGCGATCGGCGAGATGCTCCAGATCTTGCCGAGTAGCTACGTCCTGGCGGCGCGACCCGTCACGCACAGCGTGATCCTGCCAATCGGCACGATCAGCCTCTTCGTCGGCCTCACCGACGTCATCGTCTCGGAGGACTCGGCTCGCATCCGCGAGCCGCCGCCACGCGATCGGCTCTCCGAGAGCCAGGTTCGCACGATCCACCGCCTTGCCTCCGAGTACAACTCGGCCCACAGCAACGTGGCCGGGAATTCAGTGGCCGCAGAAGGTGCGGCCCTCACCGACGACGCCGACTCGGCGACCCCGGCGTCACTCGCCGGATCCATCACCGCGGCCTCATCCGCGGGCTCCATCGCCCAGGTCTCCAACGCGGGAGACTTCAAGGACCCTTCCATCCTCGGGATCTTCGAATTCGACTCCGGGTCGGAGAACTCCGCCGACCTCCGCGATGGTGCCAATCGCCACGCCGCGGCTTACATGGCCACCGGCACCGATCCACCGGAGGATCCTTTCTCCACCCCAATCCCTCCTAACGCCACGGCAACGGAGGTCGAGGAACTCCGCTTGAAACTGGCGGAAGCGGTACGCAAGGAGCAGGCCGAGCGCGAAAAATTTCGCCTCGAGCAGGTGACGGCGCAGGAGCTGTCACGCTACCACCAGCAGCGGATCAGGTCACGCTTGAACCCCACCGTTCAAGGGCGTGCCCTGAACTTCGACGACGAAAACGACCCGGCCCGCATAGCCGAGCGCGCGATCTGCGAGAACGCGCCACCAGGAGGAAGCGCCCGGCCCCCGCCAGGATCGACGGCGATGGATGCCCCACCACCACCCAACCACACCCCTCCCAGGGACCAACCGCGGATAGTTGTCTCCTCACGGGAGCGAGACGCAAACGGCCTCCCACTGTTCTCCACCCCAATGGACAACCTCGTGGCAGGCCGAGCAGCAGCCGATAGCATCACGGCCACTGGCGACGGCGCCTTACAGATCCAGTACGTCAAGGCCCTGCTTGCGAAGGCCGTGGAGCAGCAAAAAGCGGGCGCCGACTCGCAAGGTCGAGTATACTCGCGTTCCTCGGGAAGCAGAGCGGCCTCCAGCGGCCGCCCAGCGGCGGCAAACACCCTCAATTGCCCACCACCAGAGCCACTGCAGCTCCAACACCGACCCGCGAACGCAGGACTCTCCACCAACGATCCCAGGCCGGCGACCAACTTCGTCGCCGCTAACGGACAACCCATCGACGCCCGTACTCACATCATCAACAACCAAAGCTGGCGCGCACGCCAGCCCGACGACTTGCGGCACACCCTAACTAATCGCCGCGATGGCGAGCCTATGGGGTCGCTCAGTCGACTTGGGCCTAAGTGCTTCGGACCAATGATCCGAGGCGAGAAGTACCCGCCAAACTTCAAGGCGCCAAAGGAGATAGAAAAATACGACTCCTCGTACGACCCCGCAGTCTGGCTCGACACATACCTCATGGCAATGGGGATCGCGGGTCACACTGACCTACTCGCCGCCCGTTACCTCCCACTGATGATGGAGGGGACGTGCAGGCAGTGGATCAACACTCTCCCCCAGGACAGTATCGACTCCTGGGAGGAAATGCACGATGCCTTCGTCCGGCACTTCGAGTGCTCCTACACCCGCGCCACCACCATTGAGGACCTGGAACGATGCGTCCAGGGACCCCGTGAGTCGACGCGCAACTGGGTCCAACGGTGGCAAGAGCTCTGGTACAACGCGGTCGGCATCCACCCGGACACCGCGATCCATTGCTTCAAGACCTCGTGCCGCTACGAGCCTCTAGTCGCCAAGCTCAAGCGACACTCCCGCACACTCGACAACATCCCCGACCTCCTCGAGATCGCCAAACGGTACGCCGAGGAGGATCCAAACCAGGAAACCGACGACGAGTCAGGAGGGCAACGCCGCACGGGCGGCAACGACAACGGACGCCGAACCGACCTACGCTACAGTGGCACCCGCCTCACTGGCAAGCGCCGCAGCGACGGGCGAGTCGACTTCGTCGCTAACGCTGGGCACGCACAGCGCGAGCCCAAGAGCTACCGCCGCGACGGAGGGCAACGGCGCGATGGCGGCAATTACAAGAACAAGCCAAGGTTCGACCCTGCGGCCCTCCTTAACCAACCATGTGCGTTCCATAGCAGGGAAGGGAAGCCCGCAACGCACACCACCGCCGACTGCCACACCCTCAGGGAAATCGAGAAGGCACGGCACGCGCGGGAGGACACCGACAACGACCCTCCAAATGGCGGAAAATTCGGAAAAGTAGCCGGCTCGCTCCACACCTTCACAAGCTTCAACACGAAGCGCGAGAAGAAGGTTATCGCCCGCGCCGTCGCCGTCAATGCGGTTGCCCAAACAGACATCCCCCAGTTCCTGAACTGGTCGGAACAGCCCATCACCTGGAGCCGGCAAGACCACTCGCCACGCATCGAGTACCCAGGACGAGTCGCCCTGGTGGTCAAGCCCAAGGTTGGCGACTACTGGCTCCCCAAGACACTGATGGACGGCGGCAGCTCCATCAACATCCTCTACCTCGACACCTTCAGGCGACTGCGGCTCCCGCAGTCGATGATCGAGACAACCCACACCACGTTCCACGGCATCGTCCCCGGTCGGAAGGCGTATCCGATCGGCAAAGTCACGCTGCCAGTCACTTTCGGTAGTCCGGCAAACTTCCGCACCGAGCGGATCGTCTTCGAGCTGGTGCCCTTCGACAGCCCTTACCACTGCGTCCTGGGGCGCCAGGCGTTCGCTAAATTCATGGCAGCGCCCCACTACGCGTACAACGCGATGAAGCTCCCCGGGCCGTGCGGCGTCATCACCATCAACGGCGACCCTGACATGGCCGCCGAATGCGAGGCCAAAGGAGCCGAACTCGCCGACGCCGTCATCGCGGCAGAGACTAATCACGCCGACAAGCTCGCCAAATACGCGAGCGGGGTCAACAATGACGATCCCACAATACTCAAGAAGCCCAACTCAGAGGGCACAAACACCTCAACCTTTGAGGCCACGACGCACACTCGCACCGTCGAGCTGGTCCCAGGCGACTCCAGCCAGACGGTGACGATCGGGACAGGCATGAGCCCAACATAGGAAGGCGCGCTCATCGAGTTCCTTCGTGAGAATAGGGACATCTTCGCATGGAAACCCTCTGACATGCCCGGTGTCCCTAGGGAGCTCGCTGAGCACAAACTAAACGCCGACCCCAAAGTACGACCTGTCAAGCAGTCGCTACGGCCCTTCAATGAAGAACGTCGTCGAGCAATCGCCGAGGAAGTGCAGCGCTTACTCGCTGCCGGCTTCATCCGGCCAATAAAATACTCCAAGTGGCTGGCAAACCCAGTCCTGGTCGAGAAGAAAAACGGGACCTGGAGAATGTGTATCGACTACACAAACTTGAACAGCGCCTGTCCAAAGGAGCAGTTCGTCCTCCCGCGGATCGATCAGATAATCGATTCAACCGCGGGTTCGGAATCGCTATGTTTCCTCGACGCCTACTCCGGGTACAACCAGATCAAAATGGCTATCAAAGACGAGGAGAAGACGGCGTTCATCACGCCATTCGGAGCCTTCTGCTACACCGCCATGACCTTCGGCCTCAAGAACGCCGGGGCAACCTACCAGCGATGCATGCAAGAATGCCTCGCGAGCCAAATTGGCCGCAACATCCACGTCTACATCGACGACGTGGTCGTGAAATCCGCTCGCCAAGGCGACCTACTCGCCGACCTGGCGGAAACCTTCGCCAATCTGAGAAGGTACAAGATAAAGCTCAACCCAGGCAAGTGCACCTTCGGTGTACCCGCCGGACAACTACTGGGGTACGTCGTCTCCAAAAGAGGGATCGAGGCGAACCCAACAAAGATCGACATGATCACCCGGCTCGGCAAACCCGAGTGCCTGCGTGACGTCCAGAAGCTGGCCGGGCGAGTAGCGGCTCTCAGTCGCTTCATTCCCCGCCTGGGCGAAAAAGCGTTGCCCCTATACCGCCTGATGCGCAAGAACCCCACCTTCCAGTGGAACAAGGAGGCGGACGACGCGCTCCACGACCTCAAAAAAGTGCTACTCGCCGCACCACTACTCGCCGCCCCCGCCGACAAAGAACCTATGCTGGTTTACGTCGCGGCGTCCGAGCGCGTTATCAGTGCTGTGATGGTCGTCGAACGACCAGAGGAAGGAAAGGAGCGCCCGGTTCAGCGGCCGGTGTACTACATCAGCGAGGTCCTCACCGAGTCGCGCCAGCGGTACCCACAGTACCAAAAGCTAGTATACGCGGTCTTCAGGGCTCAGCGGCGCCTGCCGCACTACTTCCAGGAGCACCCGATCACGGTCGTTTCCTCAGCGCCACTGCACGACATCATCCACAACCGCGAGGCGACCGGGCGGGTCGCCAAGTGGGCCGTCGAGATCGGCGTCCACAACATTAAATACGAGCCACGAAGGGCGATTAAGTCGCAGGCACTGGCAGACTTCATCGCCGACTGGGAGGAGGCCCAGCAGCCAGAGAAGCTGCCGTACCTCCATTACTGGAGCCTGCACTTCGACGGTTCCAAGAACGCGGACGGTGCAGGAGCGGGGATAGTGTTGACTTCACCAAAGGGCGACAAGCTCCGCTACATCCTCCGCCTCGAATTCACGCCCTGCACCAACAACATGGTCGAATACGAGGCCCTACTCCACGGCATGCGAGCCGCCAAGGAGATGAGCGTCAATCGCCTTCGATGCTACGGAGATTCCGACCTCATCGCGGGGCAAGTCGCCGGCACCTGCGACGCCATCTCCCCTACCATGGCGGCGTACCGCCAAGAGGTGGATAAGTTGGGCGGCCACTTCACCGGCTACTCTGTCGAGTGGATCGACAGGCGAAAAAACGAGGAGGCCGACGCCCTCTCTCGCATCGGGTCGGCTCGACTCGCACCACCCGCCGGCGTGTTCCTCGACACAATCTCCAAACCGTCAGTCTCTCCCCCGAGGGAGATCGACATCGGAGTCCCACTCCAACCAGAGGCATCCTTGGTCGCACTCATCACCAAGCCAGACGACTGGACCAAGCCCTACATCGCCTACCTGGAAGCCGGCACCCTGCCAGCAGACGAGACAAACGCTCGAATGATCGCTCGCCGATGCAAGTCTTACACCATCATCGACGGCGAGCTACACAAGCGCAGCGTCACCGGCGTGTTCCAACGTTGCGTCCAACCAGCTGAAGGACGCAAAATCCTCCACGACATTCACTCAGGTGACTGCGGCCACCACGCCGCCGCTCGCTCCCTGGTCGCCAAGGCTATGCGACACAGCTTCTACTGGCCCACCGCACACGCCGACGCTGTCGACATCGTCCAGCGATGTGCCGGGTGCCAGAAGTACGCCAATCAGACGCGCGTACCGAGCTCAACGCTCAAAACGATCCCCATCACTTGGCCATTCGCCGTATGGGGCATGGACATGGTAGGCCCCTTCAAGAAAGCCCCCTCCGGTTACACCCACTTGCTAGTCGCCGTCGACAAATTCACCAAGTGGGTGGAGGCCAAGCCAGTCCGGAAATGCGACGGGAAGACCGCCACCAAATTCCTACGCGAGCTCATATACCGCTACGGGTTCCCAAATAGTATCATCACGGACAACGGCACAAACTTCGCCAAGGGAGCAATGGCCGAATTCTGCGAAGAGCACCACATCCGGCTCGATCTCGCGTCAGTCGCCCACCCGGAATCTAACGGCCAGGCGGAACGCGCAAACCAAAGCATCCTCCACGGCCTGAAGCCGCGACTCCAAGTACCACTCGAGCGCACCGCTGGGTGCTGGGTCGAAGAGTTGCCCTCCGTCATCTGGGGAATCCGCACCTCGATTAACAGATCGACGGGATTCACTCCCTTCTTCATGGTCTACGGCGCCGAAGCAGTCATGCCCACCGACCTCGAACACGACTCGCCGCGGGTCGTCCATTATACGGAGGCCGCAAACGAACTGGCCCGCCAAGATGGGCTCGACCAGCTCGACGAAGCACGCGACCTCGCTCGGTCACGCACCGCCATCTACCAGCAAGGACTCCGCCGCTACCACAGCCGACGGGTGAAAACCCGCACCTTCCAGGAAGGCGACCTGGTGTTACGCCTCATCCAGGACAAGAAGGGCATGCATAAGCTCTCCCCTCCATGGGAGGGCCCGTTCGCTATCGGGCGCGTACTCGGCAACGACGCCTACTACCTCATCGACGTCCGCGGGGACGGCGAACTCGACGTCAAGCGACCATGGAATGTAAACCTCCTCCGGAAGTTCTACTCCTAGAACCCCACACATGTACTCTCCAGTCGCTATGAAATAAAAGAAATGGTTACCGCAAATTGCGCCTAATCTCCATGACTTGTGCCACTCGCACTCGTAATAACAGCGGTACGCTAAAATGCAGAAGTCAACCTTTGGTACACCGATCGGCACGGCTAAGTAGTGCGGTGTAAGAGCACTGAATCACTTCAGGTCTTGCATCGTCCACGAAAAACGCCAACCCGGAGCCCCATTGGAGTCGCCTAGCTCGACTGGTTTTACGAACCAAGACAACTGCCCTCGCTTCTCACAGCGACCTTGGTCCTCCGCATCCTCGGCATAGCGACTCGAACGGCTAAGTACCACGCTCGGGGACTGAATACCAGTTCGTCGCGATTGGTCAGGGAAAACGCCAAGTAAGAGAGCATGCCCGGGACTCGCCACGCGACTGACCCCACGGGCCAGGAAGGAGTGACGCGCTCACACCAACGCGCTAAGTCCTCAACCACCCTCGAGTCGCGCCTAGAACTACCAAGTACCACGCTCGGGGACTCGGCCACCCGAACCCGTTCGCGTACGGGAAAACGGTAAAGTACAAAGCACTCAAGGGAGTCGCCTTGCGACTGGCTCTCCGAGCTCGGGCGGGTCGACCAAATCAACAAAACACATGATAACAACACACATCATATACGAGGTAAACCCCACAAAAGGGCGGACGCGCTCGGGGACTCGTCCAAAAATCAATCCAAATCACACAAACAAATAGTAACATAGAAATGACGTCCCATTCAATAGCATATTGCATTGTCTTATGTTACAAAATATGCCCGTGTGGCAGAACTGCTGCTAACACTTCAAGGCAAAACTACCCTACTCTGCAGGCTTCGATAACGACTCGCCAGCATCCCGGCGATTACGGATGAACGCGGTGTACGGGTTTGATGGATACGTTGTCAGTTCACCCGCCATCGCCGCGCGAAAAGGCTGCTCGACCTTGAAGTCACGATGCGGTGGCTCGGGGTCGTTCGGCGCGATGACCGTTTCCTGGTAGGGCAGGAGGTCGCCCATCGCCCAGACACGCTCCGAGTACGTGGCGGCACGCTCCTGCAACTTGAGAACCTCGGACAGATCCACCGCGCCAGTCGATGATGGATACCCACTCGTCACATCGTCAAGGTCGAAATCCTCGGGGAAGTGGGCGAGTTCAAGACTCAGTGCTGTCGACGCTCCACGCCGAAACGCCGACCGCGTCATGAACTCAACGACCGCGGGCGCCTTCTCCAGATATTCCCACACCTTAACGAGGTCGCTGGGAATAACCTTCGTGGGCGACATTTCTTGAAGATAGGCGCGGATGCACGTCGCCGACAGCGTCGCCGAGTCGACGAGCATGCTTACGCACTGCTTCGCGTCGAGCGAGCTCGCTTCTTCTTGGCTACCAATAACGCGACCTGCGAGAAGGAGACAATGATGAATGCGACGGACACCACAAAAACCACAACTAACAGAAAGGGAAGATGCACTCACCAAGCAACGGGCGGGCGAGTCCCGTGATGAAGCACTGAAGCGACGTGTGGTCGTCCTGAAGCCCAGCAATAAGGACTTCCGACACCTTGCGATCCTCCTCCGCGGCCGCAATGGCGGCCTTAGCTCGCCCGTCCGCCGAGCTCGCTTCTTCTCTCGCCTCCCGCAGTTCGCGCTCGAGGTCGGCGACCCGCTGTTCAGCAGCGCCCAGAGCAGATCGCGCCACCTCCAACTCACCAGCAGGGACAAGCTCCTGGCGAGCTTCCTCTGCCTTCGCAGCAACAGCCTGGAGATCTTTGTTCGCCTCCTGGATGGTGGCCAGCTCCTTCTCAGCACGCTGTTGCGCGGCCAGTCGGTCCGCCGACTCAAGCTGCAGACCCTGCATATCATCAAAAAAGTCAGTAAAAACGAACTTCCTAAGTGCCCACCCGCTGAAATTTAGCGAGTGCGCACTCGGGGACTGGCGATCAAGAAATTCCCAAGTGCCCACCCCGCTAAAATTTAGCGCGTGCGCACTCGGGGACTGGATACGAAAATAAAAGACGAGAAAATTATAAGAATCAAGCCGCTGCAAAGCACCGACCTGATCCTCGGGGACTGGATATACCTGGATGGCTGCGCCAAGCATGCCATGAAGTTGCATCGCGTCCACGGACGCGAGTAACGCTGGCGTGTGCCCACGACGCAGGTCGACTTCAGCATCGGCGGCCCCCGGAGCGAGGCTCGGGGGCGCAGCCCCGCTCGCCGCGGCCGCCTTGGTCACGAAGCGGGGGAAGGTAGCGATAGAGGCACCCGCTCCAAAGGAAGTCGCCTCCGCCGTTCCAGGCAAGGAAACACCCTCCTTCGTAGACGCGGCTTCCTCCACCGCGGGGCCGGCCGGCGCGACCGCCGTGTCGTCAGAGACGGTGACGATGTCGTCGCCCTTGGCCTTCTTACTGCCATCCGCTGAGGCGACGACCTCGTCCGCTTTCCTCTTACGGGAAGGATCCTCCTCGCTAGCGGTGGAGGGTACCTGGGCCACGGTCGGGTGGCCCATCCTTTTCACTCCGGTCCTGCACATCAGTCGAATCAATAAAGACAATCGAAATAGTTATGGAAAATAGGGAAGGCCGAACGCACTCACTTGGCGACTGGGATGAAACGTAGCCCTGTGCGAAGGCCGGCCGGTTTTTCCAGTTCGGGGCCTAGTTGGCGACAGAGCCCTAGTTCCAGGACGTCGCGTGCCCAAGACACGGATGGCTTCTTCGTCGTTGAGGCCGCGGCTGGCGCCTCTGGGATACCCTCGGCAGGGGCTTCCTCGCGAATTGGAGCCGCTACAGCCGGAGCCTCCTTGCGGGGCGAAGCCTCCCCAATCGGAACCTCCTTGCGAGGCGAAGTCACCGCAGCCGGAGCCTTCCCTAGCCCAGAGACAGGCGCGAATGGCGGGGGCATCGAGGCCAGCGGCACTTCCATAGTCGGCGCGTCTAGCGCGGTTGTCGCTGGGGCCGCGCCGTCACCAGCCGAGCTATGAGCATCGGAGCTGCTCGTCGAGTGCGGCGGCGAGGCCATCCTCGGCGGCTTCGTTTTCCTCTTCGGGGGGGCCCTCGTTTCCTTTTCTTTCTTCTTCTTCTTCGAAGGAGTGGCCTGGCGGCGCGAGGTGGTTTCTGGGAGCTCGTCATCGTCATCATGACGCTCGAGGCTCCTGCTCGCTTCGATTTCGCGCTGACGTTGCCCGCGGGTTTTTCGGACCAGCGGGGCGATTTCCTCTTCGCGGACTCGTCCTCGTCGTCCTCGTTGCCCTTCGCGGGTGGCGATTCGCCTGTATCCTGGGCGGATGGCCCCGGGCTTTCATCATCAGAAGGTGGGAGCCACCCTTCCACCACCTGGAATAGCTGCGATGAATACAAAGCAGAATCAGAATTACCGCGATTGCATACGCTGCGACTGCGAACAAGGTAACGAAATTACCGTTGGGGCCGGACGCTTCGCGGTGTAGGGGGCGACCCCGGCCTGTGCATCCACGTACACCGCCTGGGTGATCTTCTTCAACACTGGGAGATAGTCCTCCAGCTTCCACTCGTCGAGGCAGGCTTTCGTCGAGTCTCCTCGGCCCGTGTACTGATACATGTAGTGGTCGCGTTGGGCGAGCGGAACGAGCCGTCGCCCAAGCCAGCAATTGTACAAGTTTATCGTCTGAAGGCCCTTCTTCTTCAGACCACGGATGGCCTGGAGCATCTCGTCAACGACCATCCGCTGGTCGTCGGGGAGCTTGCCGACCTGGAGATGGCGCGGCTCGAAACGATTGGCCGAGTACCGCGGGATCGCCGCCTCGTCCTCCGGGGTCGCCTCGGTCACGTAGAACCATGACTTCTTCCAGTCGCTCGCTGCTTTGGCAGGTAGCATCAGATCGAAGAAAGAAGCTTTGGACTTGAGCTGGAACGTCAGGCCGCCCGCGGCTAGCATTGGGCCGCCTGCCTCCTCGCGGCTGATCCGTCCATGGAACAGATCTTGCCACAAGGGAAAGTAGGGCCGGCAGCCCAAGTAGCACTCGCAGAACGCCACGAAGATGGCGAGCTGCTCGATGTTCTGGGGACCCAGATCTGAAGGCTGGATCCCGTAGTAGGCGCAAAAACGCCGGAAGAACAAAGACGTGGGAAACCCTAGCCCCCGCTCGAGATGACTGGTGAAACAGACAAATTCCCTCTCTCGCGGGTTTGGGGTCGTTTCTCCGGCTGCGGGGATACGCCAACAGCCGGCTCGCAGGATTCCAGCCTCCTCGAAGGAGGGCAGCTGCGCCCTCGTGCACTTGGACCTGCCCCATGGTTCGGTGAGAAGGGCCATAGCCGAGAGGTTGGTTGGAGTTCGGAGGATTTCGGGTCGATTGGATCGCGGAGCGAAGGAAAGGAAATGCGCGCACTCGGAAGAAGTGGTGGGCAGTTGGCTCTACGATTGCCTGCCATTCCTCTTATATAGCGGGAGTTACCCGCCAAATCAGGGGGCCGTTACCGCGCGATGATTACGCCGAAAGTTACCGTTGGATTACCCCAACGGCTAGTTTGACCACACCTGACGGTCCAACTCCAGCCACTCGGCTCGCTAGGTCAATCGCCACGACCGCGTTCCGCCGGCTCGACTCGCCCAAGACGCGACTCGGTTCACCGGATTTTCTACTTTGAAGCCCGCCGACGATTCGACTGGATGCCTACTTTGAAGCCGTATACTCCGACTGCCAGCAGCCACTTACGCCCAATCGACGACGGCCTCGGGGACTACTGATGGGGATACGCCTATTGGGGTATACTCAGCAGGACGTTTCCGACTGGCCCGAGGGCTGGCGAGTGGGCCTGCAGAACGGCGAGTGGATCAAAGCCCAGCAAGGTACCAAGCGACTGGAAGCTGAAGGCCCAGGCGAGTAGATAGGCCCAGTCGGACTAGGTTAAATGATTACCGAAGCTGTAACCGAATCGGTAGAGATATGTAAACCCTAGGGGAGGTGAGCCTATATAAACCTCCCTAAGGGGTGAGTAGAGACACGTTCCCTCATACACCCAAGCGACTCGCCGCCTAGCCGCCGAGCTCGCCCTTTGTAACACCTCCACAATACAATCTAGCAGGAGTAGGTCTTTACCCTCCGGTGGGCCGAACCTGGGTAAAACCCTGTGTCTTTGCCCTCATCTTGCACCGCAGATGGCTGGCCGCCCTTGCCCCTCGTTCTACTACTCGCTGCCGATTGCAGCATCTGCCGTGACCATTCCCACGACACTTCTATTGCAAGGACAAGGGTCACTGGAAGCGAAACTGTCCGAAGTACTTAGCGGACAAGAAAGCTGGCACCATCAAAGGTATATTCGATTTACATGTTATTGATGTTTTCCTTACTAGCCCTCGTTGTAGTGCCTGGGTATTTGATACTGGTTCAGTTGCTAATATTTGTAACTCGAAACAGGAACTACGGAATAGATGGCAGCTAGCGAGGGATGAGGTGACGATGCGCGTTGGCAACGGATCAAGAGTTGATGTGATGGCCATCAGCACGCTCTCCTTAGTTTTACCTTCGGGATTAGTTTTAAACCTCAATAAATGCTATTATGTGCCTGCGTTGAGCATGAACATCATATCTGGATCGTGTTTATTGCAAGACGGTTATTCATTTAAATCGGAGAATAATGGTTGTTCTATTTATATGAGTAACATCTTTTATGGTCATGCACCTGCTATGAATGGTTTATTTCTTCTGATTCTCGAAAACAATGGAACACACATCCATAACATTGAGGCTAAGAGATGCAAAGTAGATAGTGATAATTCTACTTATTTGTGGCATTGTCGTCTAGGTTATATTGGTGTAAAACGCATGAAGAAACTCCATTCTGATGGACTTTTGGAGTCTCTTGATTTTGAATCATTTGACACGTGCGAACCATGCCTCATGGGAAAGATGATCAAAACCCCGTTCTCCAGAATAATGGAGCGAGCAACGGACTTGTTGGAAATCATACATACCGATATATGCGGACCAATGAGTGTTTCGACGCGCAGTGGTTATCGCTAATTTCTCACTTTTACTGATGACTTAAGTAGATATGGGAATATCTATTTAATGAAACAAAAATCTGAAACATTTGAGAAGTTCAAATATTTTCAGAACAAAGTGGAAAACTATCATAACAGGAAAATTAAATTTCTACGATCCGATCGTGGAGGTGAATATTTGAGTTATGATTTTCTCACACATCTTAAAGCAAGCGGAATCGTTTCGCAACTCACGCCACCCGGAACACCACAGCGCAACGGTGTGTCTGAATGCCGGAATCGAACTCTAATAGATATGGTGTGATCAATGATGTCTCTTATAGATTTGCCATTATCATTTTGGGGTTATGCATTAGAAACCGCTGCATTCACTTTAAATAGGGAACCATCTAAATCCGTTGAGACGACACCGTATGAACTGTGGTTTGGTGCTAAACCTAAGTTGTCGTTTCTTAAAGTTTGGGGATGCGAAGCTTACGTCAAGAAGTTGATGCCGGACAAGCTCGAACCCAAAGCGGAGAAATGCGTCTTCATAGGATACCCTAAGGAAACGATTGGGCATACCTTCTATCACAGATCCGAAGGCAAAGTCTTTGTCGCAAAGAACGGATCCTTTCTTGAGAAGGAGTTTCTCTCGAAAGAAGTGAGTGGGAGGAAAGTAGATCTAGACGAGGTTATTGAACCTTCTCCTGAGTTGGAGAGTAGCGCAGCACCTGAAATTGTTCCAGTGCCGTCTGCACCAACAATAGAGGAAGCTAATGACAAGGATCATGAAGCTTCGGACGATGCTACTACTGAACGTCACAGGTCGGCAAGGTCGCGTGCCCCTCCTGAGTGGTATGGCAACCCTGTCTTAACTGTCTTGTTAGTAGACAATAGTGAACCTGTGAACTATGAGGAAGCAATGATGAGCCTAGACTCTGAGAAATGGCTAGAGGCCATGAAATCCGAATTGGGATCCATGAGCGAAAACCAAGTATGGACTTTGGTGGACCCTCCTAGCGACCGAAAGGCCGTTAAGTGCAAATGTATTTTCAAGAAGTAAACTGACGCGGATGGTAATGTTACTGTCTATAAAGCACGGTTTGTCGCGAAAAGTTTTCGACAAGTTAAAGGTATTGACTACGATGAGACTTTATTTCCCGTAGCAATGTTTAAGTCCATTCGGATTTTATTAGCAATTGCTTCATTTCATGATTATGAAATATGGGAGATGGATGTCAAGACTGCGTTCCTCAATGGCAACATTGATGAAGAGTTGTATATGATGCAACCCGAAGGTTTTGTCGATCCTAAGGATGTTGATAAGGTGTGCAAACTTCAGCGTTCCGTTTATGGACTGAAGCAAGACCCTCGGAGTTGGAACCTTCATTTTGATCAAGTGATCAAGAGCTTTGGATTTGTTCCAAATTGCTACGAAGCTTGTATCTACAAGAAAGTGAGTGGGAGATCAGTGACATTTTTGGTACTATATGTGGATGACATATTGATTATCGGAAATGACATTGACATGCTTAACGATGTGAAGATTTATTTGAACAAATGTTTTTCAATGAAATACTTAGGGGAAGCTGCTTATATATTGGGCATCAAAATCTATAGAGATAGACAAAGACGCCTGATAGCTTTAAGCCAAAGTACATACCTAGACAAAGTTCTGAAAAGGTTCAGAATGGATAAGGCAAAGAAAGGTTCGGTGCCTATGTTTTCAGGTAAGATATTGAGCAGGCCTCAGTGTCCAGCTACAGTAAACGATAGAGAAGCTATGAGAAAAGTGCCTTATGCCTCGGCCATAGGATCTATCATGTATGCCATGCTATGTACTAGACCGGATGTGTCCAATGCTCTTAGTTTGACGAGAAGATACTAAAGTGATCCAGGAGTGGAACACTAGACAGCCGTGAAGAACATCCTAAAGTATTTAAATAGAACTAAACAAATGTTCTTAGTCTATGGAGGTGATGAACAGCTCGTCGTAAAAGGTTACGTCGATGCTAGTTTCAACACCGACAAGGATGATTCTAAATCTCAGAAAGGATACGTTTATATTTTGAATGGAGGAGCTGTGAGCTGGAGAAGCTGCAAGCAAAGCGTGATCGCAGGATCTACAGTAGAAGCGGAATACATGGCTGCTGCAGAAGCGTCAAGTGAAGGAGTTTGGATCAGGAACTTCATCACTGATCTTGGTGTGGTTCCAAGTTCCTTGGACCCACTAGAGATATTGTGTGACAACACTGGCGCCATAGCACTGGCTAAGGAACCAAGATATCATCCAAAGACCAACAATATAAACCGCAAGTTTCATATAATTCGAGATTATATAACAGATGGAGATCTGAAGATTAGCAAAGTACATATGGATCTGAATGTCGCAGATCTGTTGACTAAACCTCTTCCACGAGCAAATCATGATCAGCACCTTAGTTCCATGGGTGTTAGATTGTTGCCAGGTGTAAACTAGATTATTGACTCTAGTGCAAGTGGGAGACTGTTGGAATTATGCCCTAGAGGCAATAATAAAGATGTTATTATTATAATTCTTGTTCATGATAAAGTTTATATTCCATGCTAGAATTGTATTAAGCGGAAACTTTGATACTTGCGTGGTTTATGAACAACACCGTGTCCCTAGTATGCCTCTATGGACTAGCTCATTGATTAATGATGGTTAAGGTTTCCTAACCATAGACATGAGCTGTCGATTAATAATGAGATCATATCATTCGGAGAATGATATGATGGACAGACCCAAATCAAGCAGAGCAATTAGATCGTGTCATCGTGTTCATCTTTGCGAAGATTTTCTTATGTAAATATTGTATTCCTTAGATAATGAGATAATGCAACTCCCTGGTATCGTAAGAAAGCTTTGAGGTCATCAAACGTCATCCTATGAGAGGGTGATCATGTAGAGGTCCCAACCTGAAAAGGTAGAGTCCTCCTGTGTTTTACAATGCTAGTCCCTGGATCAATAGCTAGCATCCACAGTTAAGATGTAATATCAAGATACAATGGTCATAACATAACTTTATAACCAGGAATAACATAATTTTATTACATCATACATAGCTCATTGGGCTATTACATTACATTGCAGCGGAATAACTATAGTCATGGGGTCCTTCATCTTCAAAGTGCCACAGGCAGATGTTGGTTGTAGACTTTGTAGTCCTAGTCAATCAAACAATCTTCATATAAATAAACAATCAACCTGCAACATTACAAGTTACAGCCACAAGGGTCAATACATTTTGAATTGTATTGGCAAGCTTCACTCTATGTAAATATGAGTGGATCCTATCAATACATGCATATTTGGCTAAGTAGAGTTTAGGGCTTATTTGCATAAAGCAACATTTATCCTATCTTTTCAAAATGGTTTTGGTCCTTTGTCAAATCTCTTTTCCAAGTTCCTTGAACTCCTTGGTAGAAACTCAAGTGTTCAAGTCCTTGTCAAAAATCTCTTGAGCTACTTGGTAACCCCAAGTGCAACAAGTTTTATGAAATCTCATGAGTTCCTTGGTAACCCCAAGTACATCATGCTCTTGAGCACCTTGGTAACCCCAAGTGCAACAAGCTTAACAAAATCTCTTTGAATTCCTTGGTACCCCCAAGTGCATCAAGTTTTTATATTAGAAGTTGGAATGTCGAGATCTCCCATGGTTCAAACTTTAGTTGCTCAGTATTGTCCATAACCGGGGACACGGCTAAGTACTTAGATTTTATTAACTTCTGCAGAAGGAGTACACTTTACCCACATGACACAATCCCATCTTGTTGCCACCAGTGGCCTACTGGATTAGTGCTCACCAAGATGGAGTACTGGCAGACTGAGAGTGTGACGAAGTCTTTCCAAAAGGTCCTCCCATACATCATTGCTAGCTTGTCTTCAGCCCCCATGAAGCATTCCAGATCCCCATGTCTGGTAACTAAAGACAATGTATGGGTCTTCCTAATGTAGTTGACTAAGCCAGAGCCATAATAGCATGTGGTTGCACACGAAAGCCACAATTGGAGAAACATGTTCAATATCTAAGTTTCCTAGGTGGTTTTCATTTGGAGCACAACACAAAGTGATTGCCATAGACATGGTTCCCTTTTGTTGCCACCTTCTCCAAAACATAAAGTGTCCACCACCCAGGTGGTTCATTGAGTCCTTGTTTTATTATGTAAAACACAAGTCCTTTTCTCAACCTTTGTAAAATCTCAACATGTATCTCTTTTCAAAACGTAGCATGGCTAAGCATGTACAACTTCAATATTTTACTAAGGAGTGTATAGGGAATCCTATTAGGATTAGCATAGCATAAGTATAAAACATTTTCATGCATGTTTACAAAATCCACTAAGTATAATGAAAATAGTAGGACTTTTGTATGATAGTGTAACTTGCCTTTTTGGTAGGGAATGGTGGTTTACTCCTTGATCTTGCTAGTCTCAAACTTTGCTAAATTCACTACAAGTCAATCTAGCAAACACCAAATCAACTAATATTCCACACCAAAGTCAAACAACAATTTCACACTCACAAAGTAATTGGAATCTAAGTCATGCATAAGTATGCAAAGGTTGGTTCCATTGCAAGGATGGTCTCTACTAGGTTTATGACTTGGTAAGGTTCCAAATTGGTCATTTACCAAAATGGCAAAGTCATTTGTAATTTGGGTTTTATCTCAAGACCATTTTAAAAATCCATTCATCAGTTTATGTGGTGAAACTTATTTTTATCGCCCAAAACTTTATGTTTTTCACCAAGTGAGTTGCTCTTGGCAAAGCTTGGTGTTTTGGGTCAGTAAGTTTGGTCCAAAGCATTTTCACAAGGTTTTCCTTGCAAAAACATTTCCATAGTAAAATCAATAATTTTATATGGTTAGAAAATGGCTAAGTTAAATAATTCAACCTAAATTATACCATAATAATTTTTAACACCAAGGGTTGGTTCCTAGGGTCAGTAAGGTCACTATAAATCATTTTGCAAAGGTTTTGTCATCAAATTCAATTTTAAACAATTTTTATACTCTAAACAAGCTCACAAAAGAATCTGCAAAAACAAGCAAACAATCATTTACTATTTTCCAAACTAAGGCCATGGTTGTTTAGGTCTTGCTCTCCTGAATCCATTGATATAAAATTTGTAATTTTTGGACGTATGGTTTGAAAGTTACAAGGGTTTGAAGTTTGCAATTTAATCAGATTCAAATCTGTTTTTAGTTTTAAACCTGGCCACGCGTCGTGTTCCTATTGGTCCATACCGTTTCGGTTGGATCGCGGCTGTGGGGCGTTGGATCTAGTTAGATCGAGTGGCCCAGAGGACATACCCCTTTGACGATAAGTGATCTAATCGTGGCCGCTAAATCTGGATCGAACGGTACTGGCGAATTTGACCTAAAGTGGGCGGTGCTGACGGCGATGCTTTGGCGGCGGCGCTCAGGCGGGGTGGTCGCCGGTGATTCAGGACGCAAGGAAGAAGAGGAGAAGGATCACCGAGATCGTAGGGTCGTGGTGACGCTCGTCGTGCTGTTGGCTTGACAAGGGAAGCTCGGGTACTGCGGCAATTGCTCGCTGGAGCTAGGTCTGGCGTCGGTTGCGCGTGGTCGTGGTCGAGGTCGACGCTGTGGTTCACCCCGAAGAAAAACGAGGGCACGGTTAGAATCGTAGGATCAAGGCAGAGTTGTGTGCGTGAACGAGAGGGCGCGGGGCGGTCGAGGCTTACCGGGGAAGGTCGTGGGAGAGGTTGCAGACACGGCGGCGTTCGGAAGCTCGTCGTAGCCGACGTGCTGGGGCGTCCGCGGTTGAACGGAGGGCACGGACAGAAGCGCCAGAGGATGGGGAGCGTGCGTGCTTGGTCGAGGAAGCAAGGGGAGGCAGTGTGTGGCCGGAATCGGTGAGGAGGGTCGTCGGAGGCAGAGGGAGTGTCCGGCGAAATGCGGCAGCCTGGGGGCGTGCTTTGGGGAGGGGGCAGAGGGGAAACGGAGAGGAGGAGTGGGCGCTTAGTTAGGCAAGATCGTAGGGGCGTTTAATCACAGCATTAACGAGAATTTACTCCGCGGAATCACAGGCAGAAACGAGAGAGAGGAGGAAGAAGGGGTCGTGCGGGTGTTGAAGACGAACAAGAGCGGTGGGGTCTACCTGTCAGTGGGAAAAGAAACAAGGAGGAGGTCCACATGTCATACTCTGCGCGGGTCTGTTAGTGGGTGTGAACCATTTTCTTCAGGGAAAGGAAGCTGGGCTGGTTCTGGGCCTGTTTTGGCTGTTGGGTTGGGTTGGCCCTTTTCCTATTTTTTTCTTCCTGCAATCTTTTTCCATTTCTATTTTATTTCCTGATTTGAGTTTCATCCAACTATTCTAGCATTCAAATAATTCAAACAATTCAAACATTTGTAATGAGTTTTTGGTTCTGTTTATCAACATAAACCAATTATCAAAAATAATATTTTAATATCCCTTTATTAATTAAATAAAAGGGTCCTTTATTTATTTAATATGGTTTGATTTATTTAATAAAATCTTCACTAGAATTCCAAACACTTTCATAATCAAATCAGTAGGTTTTATTTGGAAATAAAGAATATTTGGAAACTTGTTTAAAACAAAATAACATCTTTATTTTAGGATCTATTTAATAAAAATGGACCTTAGTTATTAAATCAAATAGAATTTGTTTTATTTAAGAGATTTATTTTAAAACCTATAATAAAACCAAAACACTTTAGTAAATTTTATTTGTGAATTTCAATTAATTGGGAAAATCTATTTAAAATAATTAACAAGTTTTGATGTTTCAATTAAATTGGTAAAACCTTTTATTTAAATAAAGTTTGGATATTAATTCCTTATTATTTTATTTTAAATAAACCCTTGTTGTTTTTATTCAAACTTAAAAGTTTTTATTTCCAATGTTTGGTCAAGTTTCAATTTATAAAATAATCCTTATTTATAACTTCATCTTTTCTTCTGAATACCAAATCCTTTTATTAAAAGATTTAAAATAGTATTTCTAAAATATTTTAATTTCCTTTGTTAATTGTTTATCTTTTTAAATCCTTTTTAGGTTTAATTCAAATGGGTTTGAAGTTCCAATTGAATTCAAAAAGTTTCTTCTGGTTCTGAAAATTAAACAAAGTTTTATTTTATTCATTTATTTTCACATTGCAAGATTTGGAAAATCTTGGGATGTGACAGGCTACCACCCTTAAAATAAATCTCGTCCCGAGATTTGGGAAGGCTGGGGTACAAGCAAGTTCAAAACAACTAGGGTTCTACCACCCTTAAAAATTTTCAAACAAAAATTACATATTGGCCTTCTTGGGTCCTGGAAATTCCTCTAAGCAAACTTTTGCTTTATTCCTATGCTTAACTCATGGACCAAGGTTGAGTTTCTACATAGGCTTATTCAACTTGTTCTTCATCCTTTCTGGACAGTTGCTTGCATAATGTCCTGGATTCTTGCAGTTGAAGCAATGAATGTCCTTGAGTTCTTTGCGTTGTTCTTGTGGACAAGTGGCTACATAATGACCTGGTTCTTTGCAGTTGTTGCACCACACTTGGTCAATATCTTTATTCTTCTTGTTCTCTGGGCATCCACTGGAGTAGTGTCCCATTTCCTTACATCTACGACATTGTGCAAGGCTCATGTCTTGCTTTTGTTTCTTAAACTTCTTTAGTCCTTTGAATTGGGTTGTCTTGTTAGGAGGTAGGAGTGGTCCTTTTCCTTTGGTAGACTTGGATCCTTCCTGCTTCCTTTGTTCCACCATGGCATAGATGGGACATTGGTCAGGAGTATGATCACTTCCTTCACAAAGGTAACAATTAGCTTGAGAGGTGGGGCATTGTCCAACAGGATGATCTTCTTCACAATTGGGGCATTGTCCTTCATGCTCCTTGGAAGTATGATCCTTGTCTCCACAAATAGTGCAAGCTGGGGCTCCATCTAGAATAATATTCTTGTCAGCCTTGTTATCATAGACTTCTTTGGGGTAGTTTCCTTCCATGCTGATCATTTGGTTGGTCACCTTAAGCATTAGTTGAGACTGCTCTTCCAAAAACTTTTGTAGTGCTGGATATTTATCACTATTGTTGACTATGAACTGAGCTGTCAGTTGATTCAACTGGTGTTGGGTTGCTAGGAGCTCTTTCATGCTGTCAGCTTGGTTGGTGTTGATGTCATCAACCTTGGAGTCTTTTGGGGTAGTCATCTGTTTGGGTTGAAGGGAGGTTAGAATAGGCAAGTTATTTCTAAGAAAAATATTTCTAAACACACACATTTGCAAATCACACAAGCAATGTGCAAGCAATCACAAACCAAACATTCACAATCAACTTTTGCACTCAAACAACAAGGTTCAAGTATTTACTTAGGCAACAAAAATATTTTTGTTACACCACACAAGTTGGTGTGTTTGACTTAAACTATATATGGTGGTCCATCTATATGGTTCACTTGTGATCTTTCCATCCTTCTTGGTTGATTCTTTCTTGCATGAGATCATGGTTTCCTTGAGAAAAACTCCTGGTCACAATACTTCAAAGTTGTTGATGGTTTCTTCTTATTTTGCATTCCCTCAGTCTCTAATTCTTAAGTAAGATTTCTTTGTCTCACTTGTGGTCCTTAGTAGTTCCCATGTTGGAAGTCCTTGGTGAACATGCTGAAGATTTTGAAGTCATTAGAGTTGAAGATGTTGAAGTCATTAGAATTAAAGATATTGAAGAAGTCCTTTGGACATGGTATAGTCTTTGGCCACGGGTAGGTTTTTCCATCGTGTTGAAGTAGAAGAGATGTAGAGTTAAACAAAAATGGTTGAGGAAAGAGTTTACAAGTGTTTTCGTAAATAAGTTTTTTTTTGAATCAAATACAACTCCTATTTTTCTAAGGGTTTTTGTCCAATCCTAGGTTTACAAATCCTACAGGCAACACAATGCTCTGATACCATCTGTAGAGGTCCCAACCTGAAAAGGTAGAGTCCTCCTGTGTTTTACAATGCTAGTCCCTGGATCAATAGCTAGCATCCACAGTTAAGATGTAATATCAAGATACAATGGTCATAACATAACTTTATAACCAGGAATAACATAATTTTATTACATCATACATAGCTCATTGGGCTATTACATTACATTGCAGCGGAATAACTATAGTCATGGGGTCCTTCATCTTCAAAGTGCCACAGGCAGATGTTGGTTGTAGACTTTGTAGTCCTAGTCAATCAAACAATCTTCATATAAATAAACAATTAACCTGCAACATTACAAGTTACAGCTACAAGGGTCAATACATTTTGAATTGTATTGGCAAGCTTCACTCTATGTAAATATGAGTGGATCCTATCAATACATGCATATTTGGCTAAGTAGAGTTTAGGGCTTATTTGCATAAAGCAACATTTATCCTATCTTTTCAAAATGGTTTTGGTCCTTTATCAAATCTCTTTTCCAAGTTCCTTGAACTCCTTGGTAGAAACTCAAGTGTTCAAGTCCTTGTCAAAAATCTCTTGAGCTACTTGGTAACCCCAAGTGCAACAAGTTTTATGAAATCTCATGAGTTCCTTGGTAACCCCAAGTACATCATGCTCTTGAGCACCTTGGTAACCCCAAGTGCAACAAGCTTAACAAAATCTCTTTGAATTCCTTGGTACCCCCAAGTGCATCAAGTTTTTATATTAGAAGTTGGAATGTCGAGATCTCCCATGGTTCAAACTTTAGTTGCTCAGTATTGTCCATAATCAGGGACATGGCTAAGTACTTATATTTTATTAACTTCTGCAGAAGGAGTACACTTTACCCACATGACACAATCCCATCTTGTTGCCACCAGTGGCCTACTGGATTAGTGCTCACCAAGATGGAGTACTGGCAGACTGAGAGTGTGACGAAGTCTTTCCAAAAGGTCCTCCCATACATCATTGCTAGCTTGTCTTCAGCCCCCATGAAGCATTCCAGATCCCCATGTCTGGTAACTAAAGACAATGTATGGGTCTTCCTAATGTAGTTGACTAAGCCAGAGCCATAATAGCATGTGGTTGCACACGAAAGCCACAATTAGAGAAACATGTTCAATCTCTAAGTTTCCTAGGTGGTTTTCATTTGGAGCACAACACAAAGTGATTGCCATAGACATGGTTCCCTTTTGTTGCCACCTTCTCCAAAACATAAAGTGTCCACCACCCAGGTGGTTCATTGAGTCCTTGTTTTATTATGTAAAACACAAGTCCTTTTCTCAACCTTTGTAAAATCTCAACATGTATCTATTTTCAAAACATAGCATGGCTAAGCATGTACAACTTCAATATTTTACTAAGGAGTGTATAGGGAATCCTATTAGGATTAGCATAGCATAAGTATAAAACATTTTCATGCATGTTTACAAAATCCACTAAGTATAATGAAAATAGTAGGACTTTTGTATGATAGTGTAACTTGCCTTTTTGGTAGGGAATGGTGGTTTACTCCTTGATCTTGCTTGTCTCACACTTTGCTAAATTCACTACAAGTCAATCAAGCAAACACCAAATCAACTAATATTCCACACCAAAGTCAAACAACAATTTCATACTCACAAAGTAATTGGAATCTAAGTCATGCATAAGTATGCAAAGGTTGGTTCTATTGCAAGGATGGTCTCTACTAGGTTTATGACTTTGTAAGGTTCCAAATTGGTCATTTACCAAAATGGCAAAGTCATTTGTAATTTGGGTTTTATCTCAAGACCGTGTTAAAAATCCATTCATCAGTTTATGTGGTGAAACTTATTTTTATCACCCAAAACTTTATGTTTTTCACCAAGTGAGTTGCTCTTGGCAAAGCTTGGTGTTTTGGGTCAGTAAGTTTGGTCCAAAGCATTTTCACAAGGTTTTCCTTGCAAAAACATTTCCATAGTAAAATCAATAATTTTATATGGTTAGAAAATGGCTAAGTTAAATAATTCAACCTAAATTATACCATAATAATTTTTAACACCAAGGGTTCGTTCCTAGGGTCAGTAAGGTCACTATAAATCATTTTGCAAAGGTTTTGTCATCAAATTCAATTTTAAACAATTTTTATACTCTAAACAAGCTCACAAAAGAATCTGCAAAAACAAGCAAATAATCATTTACTATTTTCCAAACTAAGGCCATGGTTGTTTAGGTCTTGCTCTCCTGAATCCATTGATATAAAATTTGTAATTTTTGGACGTATGGTTTGAAAGTTACAAGGGTTTGAAGTTTGCAATTTAATCAGATTCAAATCTGTTTTTAGTTTTAAACCTGGCCACGCGTCGTGTTCCTATTGGTCCATACCGTTTCGGTTGGATCGCGGCTGTGGGGCGTTGGATCTAGTTAGATCGAGTGGCCCAGAGGACATACCCCTTCGACGATAAGTGATCTAATCGTGGCCGCTAAATCTGGATCGAACAGTACTGGCGAATTTGACCTAAAGTGGGCGGCGCTGACGGCGGTGCTTTGGCGGCGGCGCTCAGGCGGGGTGGTCGCCGGTGATTCAGGACGCAAGGAAGAAGAGGAGAAGGCTCACCGAGATCGTAGGGTCGTGGTGACGCTCGTCGTGTTGTTGGCTTGACAAGGGGAGCTCGGGTACTGCGGCAATTGCTCGCCGGAGCTAGGTATGGCGTCGGTTGCGCGTGGTCGTGGTCGAGGTCGACGCTGTGGTTCACCCCGAAGCAAAACGAGGGCACGGTTAGAATCGTAGGATCAAGGCAGAGCTGTGTGCGTGAACGAGAGGGCGCGGGGCGGTCGAGGCTTACCGGGGAAGGTCGTCGGAGAGGTTGCATACACGGCGGCGTTCGGAAGCTCGTCGTAGCCGACGTGCTGGGGCGTCCGCGGTTGAACGGAGGGCACGGACAGAAGCGCCAGAGGATGGGGAGCGTGCGTGCTTGGTCGAGGAAGCAAGGGGAGGCAGTGTGTGGCCGGAATCGGTGAGGAGGGTCGTCGGAGGCAGAGGGAGTGTCCGGCGAAATGCGGCAGCCTGGGGGCGTGCTTTGGGGAGGGGGCAGAGGGGAAACGGAGAGGAGGAGTGGGCGCTTAAGTAGGCAAGATCGCAGGGGCGTTTAATCACAGCATTAACGAGAATTTACTCCGCGGAATCACAGGCAGAAATGGGAGAGAGGAGGAAGAAGGGGTCGTGCGGGTGTTGAAGACGAACAGGAGCGGTGGGGTCTACCTGTCAGTGGGAAAAGAAACGAGGAGGAGGTCCACATGTCATACTCTGCGCGGGTCTGTTAGTGGGTGTGAACCATTTTCTTCAGGGAAAGGAAGCTGGGCTGGTTCTGGGCCTGTTTTGGCTGTTGGGTTGGGTTGGCCCTTTTCCTATTTTTTTCTTCCTGCAATCTTTTTCCATTTCTATTTTATTTCCTGATTTGAATTTCATCCAACTATTCTAGCATTCAAATAATTCAAACAATTCAAACATTTGTAATGAGTTTTTGGTTCTGTTTATCAACATAAACCAATTATCAAACATAATATTTTAATATCCCTTTATTAATTAAATAAAAGGGTCCTTTATTTATTTAATATGGTTTTATTTATTTAATAAAATCTTCACTAGAATTCCAAACACTTTCATAATCAAATCAGTAGGTTTTATTTGGAAATAAAGAATATTTGGAAACTTGTTTAAAACAAAATAACATCTTTATTTTAGGATCTATTTAATAAAAATGGACCTTAGTTATTAAATCAAATAGAATTTGTTTTATTTAAGAGATTTATTTTAAAACCTATAATAAAACCAAAACACTTTAGTAAATTTTATTTGTGAATTTCAATTAATTGGGAGAATCTATTTAAAATAATTAACAAGTTTTGATGTTTCAATTAAATTGGTAAAACCTTTTATTTAAATAAAGTTTGGATATTAATTCCTTATTATTTTATTTTAAATAAACCCTTGTTGTTTTTATTCAAACTTAAAATTTTTTATTTCCAATGTCTGGTCAAGTTTCAATTTATAAAATAATCCTTATTTATAACTTCATCTTTTCTTCTGAATACCAAATCCTTTTATTAAAAGATTTAAAATAGTATTTCTAAAATATTTTAATTTCCTTTGTTAATTGTTTATCTTTTTAAACCCTTTTTAGGTTTAATTCAAATGGGTTTGAAGTTCCAATTGAATTCAAAAAGTTTCTTCTGGTTCTGAAAATTAAACAAAGTTTTATTTTATTCATTTATTTTCACATTGCAAGATTTGGAAAATCTTGGGATGTGACAGATCATAAAGGTGTCTCTCAGGTGATCGGAAAGTATGTGTTGGGTTGTATGTATCAAGATGGGATTTGTCCCTCCCAAGTCGAAGAGATATACTTCGGGCCCACTCGGTAATCGATATCAACACCGCTTGCAAGCAAATGGTTAAGGTGTTAATCACAAAGTGATATCAGATTACGGAACGAGTAAAGTACTTTCTGTGAACGAGATTGAACTAGGTATGCCGATACCGATGATCGAATCTCGGGCAAGTAAAATATCGCGTGACGAAGGGAATATATATATGGGATTAATTGAATCCTGGCATTGTGGTTCATCCGATATGATCATCGATGAATGTGTGGGAGTCAATATGGGTTTCCAGACCCCGCTGTTGATTATTGATAGAAGATCATGTCTGCATATTCTCGAACCCGTAGGGTCACACACTTAACGTGTCTCGACGCTAGGATAGAATGGATAATTGGTTTATGAGTTTTTTTTGGGAGTCTCGTATGAGATCCAGGACGTCACGAGAGGTTCCGGAATGGTCCGGAGAATAAGATTCATATAAGGGAAAGCAGATTTTGGATTTTTGAATTGTTTCGGAATGTTAGGTATTGTACCGGAAGCTTCTAGAACCTTCCGGAGTGGGACCAACGTGGCCCCACTTGTCGAGAAGGGGCATGGGCCTACGAGGGAGTGCCCAGGCCGCATTGGGCCAGGGGCACAAGGCCCCATAGGCCCAGCCGGCCAAACCCTAGGGAAACCTTCTAGAAGGAGGGGGAAAACTTGCCCCCCAATCCAACCCTTGGGGCCGCCGCCCTAGGGCTTGGAGGAGGGGCCAAGGGTGCCGGCCAGCCCCCTATATATAGAGAGCAGGGGTTCAGCCCTCCTCCACCCCTCCTTGAACCCTAGCCGCCATACTGCTGCCCTTCAGATCTCTCTCTCTCCCGACTGCGCGTAGGCGAAGCCCTGCCGCCTAAACTCTCCACCTTGGCACCACGCCGTCGTGTTGTAGATCCAATCTATCTCTCCACACCACTTGCTGGACCGAGGAAGGAGGAGACGTCGAGGTGCCGTACGTGTGCATCTCTCGGAGGCATCGCCACTTGAGGTGTTGGATCAGATCGGATCGCGAGGAGGAGAAGCTAGTATGACTACATCAACCACGTTCCGTCGAACGTTCCACTGTGCGAATCTTCAAGGGTACGAAGATCTTATCTATCCCCCCATCGTTGTTTACATCTCCTAGATTAGATCTTGGATTTCCCGTTCGCATCCGTAGAATTTTTTTGATTTACTATGCTGCAAAACCCTTCATCTCTATGATACAAGTATACCTACAAGGAGAAGAACTTACCGGTAACTAAAGTTGAGTAGCATGAGGAACGACCCTCGTACTCAAGGGAGATGAGATTACCAACTTATACTTTTTCAAGCATATACTCCATTTTTGTTCACTTTAAACCTTAATCACTTTAAGATGCTTATGATAGGGGAAATGAGAGCTCAAAGCTAGTAAGTACCATAATGTTTTAGAAGATCTTTATGAAACTTGAAATCCTTGCTTCCCTCTGCGAAGGGCCTATCTTTTACTTCTTAGTTGAGTCAGTAAACCTATCCCTTTCTATCTCCAGCAAGCATTTGAGTTGTTGTGTTTCAATCGTTCATTTGATGATTTATTCAATCATGTTTCTTATCTTCCTTTGTAAGGTTCCCAACCTTTAATAAGGTAGAGATCCCTGTGTTTACAATGCTAGTACCTGGATCAATAGCTAGCATCCACAGTTAAGATGTAATATCAAGAAACAAAGGTCATAATAAAACTTTATAACCAGGAATAAAATAATTCATTACATCTTACATAGCTCATTTGGCTATCACATTACAATGCAGCAGAATATCTATATAACATGGAGTCCTTTATCTTCAAAGTGTCGCAGGCAATCATGTTGGTTGCAGACTTGAAATCCTATTCAACACAGTTCACTAACATCAAACAAACCTGCAACATAATAAGTTGCAGCCACAAGGGTCAATACATTTGAATTGTATTGGCAAGTTTCACTACTATGTAGAAATAAGTGGATCCTATCATTACATGCATATTTGGCTAAGTAGGGTTTAGGTTCTTTTGCAGAAAGAAATATAGTTTTATCCTATATTTTCAAAATAGTTTTGATCTTTTTAAAAAAATCTTTCTGAACTTCTTGGAAAACTCCAAGTGCTTCTAATCCCTTGTTGACACCATCAAGTTTTACTTTGAGAAATTGGAATGTCGAGATCTTCCATAGCTTCAGGCCTTAGTTGCTTAGAGTTGTCCGTAACCAGGGACACGGATAAGTACTTAGAATTTGATCTTCTACAGAAGTTGTACACTTTACCCACATGACACAATCTCGTCTTGACGCCACCAGTGGCCGCTGGATAAGTACTCACCAAATGGAGTACCGGAAGATCGAGAATGTGACAAAGTCTTTCCATAGAAGTACCCCATATACACAATGCTAGCTTGTCTACCAGGCACCAATGTAAGGATATATTTCCAATACACAATTCTAGTTAACCTGAAGATGCCAATGCAAGGGTATTCCACTATGTAGTTGACTAAGCCAGAGCCCATTTAGCATGTGGCTGTACACGGAAGCCACTGTACGAGAAACATGTTCAATCTCTAAGTCCCTGGGTGGTCTTCTTCTAGTGCACATACAAAAAGATAGCCATATAAACATGGTTCCCTTTGTTGCCAACTTGTCCAAAATTGAGTATCCTCTTTCCACCCAGGTGGTTCATTGAGTACTTGTTTTATTATATAAAACATATATTTTCCAACACTTTATATAATCATATCATGTATCCCATCCCAAATATATAGCAGGGCTAAGCATACTACAACTACAATGTTTTCACAAAGGAAGATATAAGGGTATCCTAATAGGATATAGCATAGCATAGAAATATAGTAGTCCTATCATGCATGCTACAAAAATCCACTAAGTGTAATGAAAATAGTAGGACATGGATGATAGTGTCACTTGCCTTTTTAGTAGAGAATGTTGGTTTACTTCTTGATCTTGCAAATATCACACTCTTCTAACTTCACTACAATTCAATCAAGCAAACACATTTTCAAACCAACATTCAAACAATTTATCACACATAAAATAATAGAAACAAGGCAACGCATGCAGGCATGCAAAAGATAGTTTTATTTAGAAAAGTGGTTTCTATTTGGCTCTAAACATTTTAAAGCTCAAAGTGGTCATTTACTAAAGTGGTAAAACCATTTGCAAAAGGTTTTATCTCATAAACCAAATATTATGCTAACGTGATATTTTATGTTGTTGAAAATATCTTTTACCAAAGCAATAACTTTATATGCTTCATCAAATATGTTCTTAATATCAAAACTTGGTGTTTTAGGGTCAGAAGGTTTGAATCAAATCATTTCCCAAAGGTTTCATTCAAAAATCATTTCTAAACCGTAAACAATATTTTTTTATTTGACTAGAAATGAGCTAATTCAAATATTTATCCCTTAACTTCACAAAATACATTTTTAAATCCATAAGTTGGTTCCTATGATCAGTAGGTTCAAAACAATCCATTTTGCAAAGATTTCACCTTAAAAATATATCTAGAACAATTTTTTTATATTCAAATTATGCCTACACAAGTTTCTGCAATTTCAACCAATTTTACAGAAGCAAAACATTAAACAAAGTGCATGGTTGCAAACTAGTTGTTCTGCTGAATCCATTGATATAAAATTTGCAAAATTTGGACCTGTAGAATTAAAGTTATGAATTTTACAAGTTTGCAAATCTAATAGATCAAATTTCTAATTTAAATCCTAAGTCTGGCCACGTGTCTTAATATTACTGGCTGATACCGTTTCGCGCGGATTGAGCTCTGTGGGTCGTTGTATTTAAATGAGATCGTGCGGCACAAAGCACACGATACCCCTTCGATTAAATCTAATCCCAGTCACAAGATCAAGATCCAACAGGCATAGCGTGTTTGACCACGGACTGGCGGCGCTGGCGGCGGCGGACGGCGGCTCGTGCTCGGCCAGTGGCGTTGGCGATGATTTAGGAAGCGAGGGAGAGTAAGGAGTATCTCACCGTGCTCGTGGGAGTGCGGAGAAGCTCGAGGTGTAGTCGTCTGGTCGAGGGGCGCACCGGAGAAGCGACGATTGCTCACCAGATCTTGCAGCGGCGTCGGGTTCGTCTGGTTGTCGACGGGGACGGAGTTTGCGAGCGCGCTAAGGCAAACGGAACACGGGTTTAGATGCGTACAGGGCTGGGGATTACAGGAGCATCATTGGGAGGGCTCGGGGCGGTCGGTACTCACCGGGAAAACTCGCCGGAGAAAATGGCAGATGACGGTGGTGCTTGGGGTCGAGGTTGCCGATGTTGTGGAGCGGGCGCGGCCAAGCGGTTTGCACTGGGACATGCGCCAGGATATGGGAGCAAGCTCGCGTGCAGTGGGAGGCGAGGGGCGGTTGCAGTTCGCCGGAATCGGCGGAGGAGCTCGTCGGAGCAGTGGTTGCTTGGGCGTGCAATTTGTGCAGCCTGGTGGCCAAGAGGGAGCGTGGCTTGGGGGGAAGGGAGAGGAGGGCGAGGCGTTTAATCGAGCGTGGTTGCTGTCGAGTTAAACCCAGCCATCAACGCGAATTGATCGCCGCAATCAATGGCAGAAACGGCGAGGGGGACGTGGTCACGGTGAAGACGACGATGAGGTGGCTAGTGGGGTCCGGCTGATAGCGAGAGGGAGGGAGTGTTTACTGGGTCCACTGGTCAGCGACTTAGCGGGTGCGCAGTTGAGTGAAAAACGATTCGGCAGGGGGGTTTAGTTGGGCTGCGCTGCTGGGCTTATTTGGGCCAGATGGGTTGGGTTGCTCTGTTTCATTTTTTTGTACCGAAATTCTTTTTTCTTTTTCTGTTTTGAATTTCTATTTTGATTTTATTTCAAACAATTCAAACTCCATTTGAATTCAAACCACCACCAAACTTTTGGTTATAATTTAATTCTATTTAACAACATATTCCAAAGTCCAAAATAAAATAATTATTATTAGGGTTTATTATTTATTAAAAACAAATAAATAGGCTTTAGTCTTTATTTCAAATAGGATTCAAATTTGTTTAAAAACTCTTTTTGACTTTATAAATTCCTACAAAAATCTTTTCAGTAGGTTTTACTTGAAAACTAAAACACCTTGAAATATAATTTAAAATACTTTAAGAAGTTTTCAATGATCATTCAAAATAGGAGAATGTCTATACTTGAATGAAATTTGGATATAAATAAATCCTCATGGTTTTATTTAAAAACCTTTACTATTTTTATCAAACAAAATATTTTTTTTTAAAGCTTGGCCAAGATTTAATTTGGCTTTTTTTTAAAATAGTCCTTATTCATTATTTCTACCTTTGCTTATAAAAACCATACCTTTTTTATTTAAAGATCCAAAAATGGTAATTCCAACTATTATAACTTTATTTATTATTTTTTTATCTTTGTAAATTCCTTCAGGATTTTATTTGAGCAAAATAGGTTGTGATGTTTCCAATTGGAATCAAAAAGTTTCTTCTCACCCTAAATTTCAACAAAATTTTATTTTGTTTATTTATTTTTCACATATCAAAATTTGGAAAATTTTGGGATGTGACATCCTTGTTTTGCACAAAACTCTTATCTGAATGAATATTCCTTTGAAAGCTATCATTGTGGAAATCCTTTTATGTTTGAGAAAAAGGACTCCTGTTATAAACTTCATTACAAAAGCTTTGCTTTAAAATCAAGTATGATTTGTTATTTGTTCTCTAACCAAGAACAAAGTTTGCCATTACCAGTTATGTTTTGTATTTATGCATCTTTATTGTGGCTCCCATACTCGTTGCAAGTTAAGTTATATAATGGTGAGTTGCTTTCTATTATGAGTTGTGTATCGATAACTGTGATGCTTCTTGTCTGTATTATTTTTATCGACACTTCACTCCATAAACTTGTGGGCATGTTTACTGAGCTCAGGTTTCGCTTGGGAACAAGTGAGGTATAAGGTTGGGGGGAGTTGATACGTTCATTTTGCATCACTATTCTATATCATAATTTAATGTTATTCATTGATATATTTTATATTAAGAGGTGATACCTATGTTGTGTCATCTATTTTTGCATGTTGGATGAATTTGGAGGATGAACTGCCGGAGTGAGGATTCTGACAGAAAAAGCGATGTTTAGATGCAATTTTCGCGAATATCATAAAATAAACGGAAAATCCTATTTTCCAGAAGACGAAGGAAACCAGAAGGGGAGGCTGAGATGGGCCACAGGGGGCCCACTCCCCCTGCGCGGTCCACCCTGGGTCGCACCACCAGGGGGTGTGGCCATCCTGGCCCACCTCCCGCTTTGCCCTTTCGCCTATATCTTCTCCTCGAAACCCTAATACGAGGGAGAGAGACCATAGAAAGATTTCGCTGCCTCTACGGGGAGGAAACTACATAGAGAGAAAGCGACAGACAGATTTCTGCCGGGGAAATTTCTTCATGGAGCGGGGAGATCATCGCCATCAACACCGTCATCAAGATAGACTTCATCGGGATCATCATCATCATCATCATCCTCACCAACATCTCCACCAGCAACATCATCACCACTCCATCCCGTTATAACAATTGTGTTGAATCTTGCATAGTTCTTAGGGGAAATTTTCCCTGTGTTAATTACTTTTGTAGTTGATGCTTGTGAGTGGAACCATTGAATTATTGTTTATGTTCAGATTGTTATTCATCATTATACCATCTCTGATCTTGATGCATATGATGTGTCGTGATTAGTTCATTTAGTTCTTGAGGACATGGGAGAAGTAATGTTGTTAGTAGTGGATTTGTGTTGAGGTATATTCAATGGTTTGATATTTAAGTTGTGGTGATATTCTTCTAGTGGTGTCATGTGAACATGGACTGCATGATACTTCACCATTTATGGGCGTAGGGGAATGCATTGTGTATTTGGATACTAATTGTGGGGGTTGCCAGAGTGACAGAAACCTAAACCCCGTTAGGAAACCTTTGCACAAGGGAGTGTAGGATCTCAGAGTTTAATGATGTGGTTAGGTTTTTATCTTAATTAATTTCTTGTAGTTGAGGATGCTTGCAAGGGGTATAATCATAAGTATGTATTAGTCCAAGTAAGGTCGGTACATTAGCATAGGTTCACCGCCACAACACTTATCCAACCAAAGAAGATTAATCAACTATATGAAGCGAAAGGACTTGACAGTATTCCCATGTGTCCTCGAGAACGTTTGGTCCTCATAAGTATTACAACCGGCTTGTCATTTGCTAAGAAAGGATTGGGCCACTTGCTGCAATTATTTGTTGCCTTTATTTACTTGCATTTTATTTCTTTGCTTTATCAAAAAACCCTAAAAATCCGTTTGCTAAGTATTTACAGAGAACTCATGCTCCAAACCACTAGTCAACACCTTCCGCTCCTCGTTAGGATTGACACTCCTATTTATCTAAAGTACTATGATACACCCCCTATACTTGTGGGTCATCAAGCAATGGAGCTCAATTGCTAAACTTGTTCAAACTCGGAAACAAAGACGGCTTCCAGTACCAACAATTCATTACTCGAAAAATGGCCGCATCTAAGCAATCAGATAAAAAACCAAAGTATAAACATAAGGTGAGATTTACACACGAAGGTAACATTTTTATAATTATTCAAAAATCATTACCAGAACGAACATGAGCATAAAGTACATTCAAGCATCCTGGGATTTTCGAATTTTAACATGCTCTTTTGAAATAAAATGGTAAAAAACATCTTAGAAATAATATGAGGAAACCAGTACTTTATTCACTTTGAACATGTACATATGATTTTACAAGGAAATATAACTAAGAATAAAAAGGACGTAGCTGTGTAATATTCCATGGACGGTATGTCACATCCCAAGATTTTCCAAATCTTGTAATGTGAAAATAAATGAATAAAATAAAACTTTGTTTGATTTTCAAGGCCAGAAGAAACTTTTTGAATTCAATTGGAACTTTAAACCCATTTGAATTAAATAAAACCTAAAGGGATTTAAAAAGATAAACGTTTAATAAAAGGAAAAATAAAACATTTGGAAATACTATTTTGAAACAATTAAATGAAAAGATTTGTTTTCAAATGAAATAGATGTTTTACAAATAAGGATTATTTTATAAAGCCAAATTAAACCTTGACCAAGCCTTGGAATTAAAACATTTTATTTTAAATAAAATTAGCAAAGGTTTATTTAAATAAAATAATAAGGATTTAATATCCAACTTTATTTAAATAAAAGGTTATTTTGTTTTAAACTAGTTTCCAAGTATTCTATATTTCCAAAATAAAACCTACTGATTTGGTTTTGAAAATATTTAGGTTTCAAATAAGGATTTTATTAATAAAATCAAACTCTATTTGATTTAATAACTAAGGCCCATTTTATTTAATTATTAATGGACCCTAAAATAAAAGATTATTTTTATTTTAAACAAGTTTTCCCAAATATTCCTTATTTCCAAATAAAACCTACTGATTGGGTTTTGAAAGCATTTGGATTTCAAATGAAGATTTTATTAAATAAACCAAACCTTGTTTTATTAATAAACCATGGACCATTTTATTTTATAAATAAAAGGAACCTAAAAGATTTAAAATATTATTTTTATTTTGGATTTTGGTTCATGTTACTGAACAGAACAGACCATTACAAAGTTTGGGTGTTGTTTGAATTGATTTGAACATTGTTTGATTTGTTTGAATGTTTGAATAATTGATTTGAATTTCAAAACAGAAATAGTTTTGGAAAATAGAAAAGTGTTTAGACAGAAAAAAATAGTGCAACAGACCCAGCCCACTAAGGCCCAGCAAAACCAGCCCAGTCTTCTCCTCGAATAAAACAATTGGCACCAACTTTCTTACCCACTCAGTCACAGACTAACGGGGCCCACTTCTCCCTCTCACTAACTCGCTGACAACAGACCCCGCCTCCTCTTAATTTTTCCCCGAACCGTTTTTCCTCACCGCCGATTCAGCCCACAGAGACACTGACCAGTGGACCTCCTCCACTCTCCTTTTCCCACTGACTGGTAGGCACGCTATTACTGTTCATCGTCTCCTTCACCCATCCCGCAGCGACCAGTTCTTCTTCCCCGTTCTGCCGTTGATTTCTCCAGCTTAATTCGCTTTAAGCGCGACCGACGTTACCAGCCTTGATCACGCAGATGGAAACGCCAGGGCATCCTCTATATTTCCCCTCTGACACCTCGCGCTCGCACGCCCCAGACCGCCTCCAATTTCTTCCCGATCACCCTCTGCTCCGACGAGGTCCAGTACCGATTCCGACCAAGTCACACCGCCTCCTGCCTCCCCGAACACACGATCTCGCTCACCGCATCCTAGCGCATCTTTCTGTGCCATTCATTCACCCGCGGGCACTCCAGAGCCTCGACAACGACGACCACAACATCACACCGCCGTCTGCCGTTTCTCCGGCGAACTTTCCAGGTGAACTCCGACCGCCCCAACACCTCCTATTGATGCTCACATCACCCCCAGATCATCTCGCGTCTAACAGTACTTATTTTGCTTCGGCACGAATCGCAGCCTCGCCTTCGACCGTGGACAGAGTCGTTCGACGCCAACCCTAACTCCGGCGAGCAATCTAGGACAGCCCCGTGCGCCCCTTCGACCGAAGTGAGCAGGTGGAGCATCCCCGTGCCTCGGCGATCACTGTGAGCCACTCCTCCCTCTCTCTCGCTTCCTGTGTTAGCTGGAACTCCACCGCCAGAGCGCCGCCGCCGTCTGCCGCCGCGCAGCGCCGCCCATCTGTGACCAGGCAGTAGTAGTCGTTAGATCTAGATCGAACGAATCGGATAGATTACTTAAACACCGAAGGGGTATGTCCTCTGGACCACTCGATCTAACTAGATCCAACGCCCCACAGCCGCGATCCAACCGAACCGGTATGGACCAATAGGAACACGACGCGTGGCACTAGATCTGTTTAAAAGAAATTGAAAACAGATTTATTTTCAAACTTCAAACCTTTGTAACTTTCAAACCACACGTCCAAAAATTACAAATTTTATGTCGTTGGATTCAGGAGAACAAACCCTAGCCAACCATGCCCTTAGTTTAGTAAATAGTATCTGTTATCTTGTTTGAATTTGCAGAAACATGTTTGTACTTGTTTAGAGTAGAAAAATTGTTTAAAATTGACTTTAGGATTAAAACTTTTGCAAAATGGTTTGTAGTGTACTGACCCTAGGAACCAACCCTTGGTGTTAAAAATGATTTTGGTAAAATTTAGGTTGAATAATTTAACTTAGCCATTTTCTAGCCAAATAAAATTATTGATTTTATTATGGAAATGTTTTGGACCAAACTTACTGACCCAAAACACCAAGCTTTGCCAAGAGCAACTCACTTGGTGAAAAACATAAAGTTTTGCTTTGATAAAAATAATTTTCACCACATAAAATGACGAATGGATTTTAAAATGGTCTTGAGATAAAACCCATTTGCAAATGACTTTGCCATTTTGGTAAATGACCAATTTGGAACCTTACAAAGTTATAAACCTAGTACAGACCATCCTTGCAATAGAACCAACCTTTGCATACTTATACATGACATAGATTCCATTACCTAGTATGTGTGAAAAATTGTTCGTTTAAACCTTGGTTTGGAATGTTAGTTGATTTTGTGTTTTTCTCGATTGACTTGTAGTGAATTTAGCAAAAGTGTGAGACTAACAAGATCAAGGAGTGAACCACCATTCCCTACCAAAAAGGCAAGTTACACTATCATACAAAAGTCCTACTATTTTCATTATACTTAGTGGATTTTGTAAACATACATGAAAATGTTTTATACTTATGCTATGCTAAATACTAATAGGATTCCCTAAACACTCCTTAGTGAAAATATGGATGTTGTACATGCTTAGCCATGCTATGTTTTGAAAGAGATACATGTTGAGATTTTACAAAGGTTGTGAAAAGGACTTGTGTTTTACATAATAAAACAAGGACTCAATGAACCACCTAGGTGGAGGATACTTAAAGTTTGGAGAAGGTGGCAACAAAAGGAACCATGTCTATGGTAACCACTTTGTGTTGTGCTCCAAATGAAAACCACCTAGGAAACTTAGAGATTGAACATGTTTCTCCAATTGTGGCTTTCGTGTGCAACCACATTCTATTATGGCTCTGGCTTAGTCAACTACATTAGGAAGACCCATACATTGTCTTTAGTTATCGGACATGGGGATCTGGAATGCTTCATGGGGGCTGAAGGCAAGCTAGCAATGATGTATGGGAGGACCTTTTGGAAAGACTTCGTCACATTCTCAGTCTGCCAGTACTCCATCTTGGTGAGCACTAATCCAGTAGGCCACTGGTGGCAACAGGATGGGTTTGTGTCATGTGGGTAAAGTGTACTCCTTCTGCAGAAGTTAGCATAATCTAAGTACTTAGTCGTGTCCCCGGTTATGGACAATACTGAGCAACTAAAGTTTGAACCATGGGAGATCTCGACATTCCAACTTCTAATATAAAAACTTGATGCACTTGGGGGTACCAAGGAATTCAAAGAGATTTTGTTAAACTTGTTGCACTTGGGGTTACCAAGGTGCTCAAGGGCATGATGTACTTGGGGTTACCAAGGAACTCATGAGATTTCATAAAACTTGTTGCACTTGGGGTTACCAATTAGCTCAAGGGATTTTTTACAAGGACTTGAACACTTGAGTTTCTACCAAGGAGTTCAAGGAACTTGGAAAAGAGATTTGACAAAGGACCAAAACCATTTTGAAAAGATAGGATAAATATTGCTTTATGCAAATAAGCCTTAAACTCTACTTAGCCAAATATGCATGTAATGATAGGATCCACTCATAATATACAAAGTAGTGAAACTTGCCAATACAATTCAAATGTATTGACCCTTTGTGGCTGTAACTTGTATGTTGCAGGTTTGATTGATTTATTGAAGATTGATTGTTTAGGATTACAAAGTCTACAACCAACATCTGCCTGTGGCATTTTGAAGATGAAGGACCCATGCTTATAGTTATTCCGCTGCAATGTAATGTATTAGCCATATGAGCTATGTGTGATGTAATAAAATTTTGTTATTCCTGGTTATAAAGTTATAATATGACCTTTGTATCTTGATATTACATCTTAACTGTGGATGCTAGCTATTGATCCAGGGACTAGCATTGTAAAACATAGGAGGAATCTACCTTAATAGGTTGAGACCTCTACAGATGGTATCAGAGCATTGTGTTTCCTGTAGGATTTGTAAACCCTAGGATTGGACAAAAACCCTTAGAAAAATAGGAGTTGTTTTGTTCCAAAACTTATTTACATAACAAGCTTGTAAATTCTTTCCTCAAAACCACTTTGATTTCAACTCTACATCTCATCTATTTCAAACTTGATGGAAAACCTACCCCATGACCAAAGACTACACTATGTGCAAAGGACTTCTTCAACATCTTCAACTCTAATGACTTCAACATCTTCAACTCTAATGACTTCAACATCTTCAGCATATTCACCAAGGACTTCCAACTTGGATACCACTAAGGACTACAAGTGAGACAAGGAAATCTTGCTCAAGATTTAGAGACTGAGGGAATGCAAAAGTTAGAAGGAGCCTACATCATTTGAAGTATTGCAACCAAGAGTTTTTCCTCAAGGAAACCATGATCTCATGCAAGAAGAATCAACCAAGAAGAATGGAAGGATCACAAGTGAACCATATAGATGGACCACCATAATTTAGTTAAGTCAAACACCCCAACTTATGTGGTGTAACAAAAATATTTTGTTGCCTAAGTATGTGCTTGAACTTTGTTGTTTGGGGGCAAAGTTGTTTGTGAATGTTTGGTTTGTGATTGCATGCACATTGTTTGTGTGAATTGTGATGTGTGTGATTAGAATTGAATCCTTAGAAATAACTTGCCTATTTTAACCTCCCTCCAACCCAAACAGATGACTACTCCAAAAGACTCCAAGGTTGATGACACCAACACCAACCAAGCTGACAGCATGAAAGAGCTCATAGCAACCCAACACCAGTTGAACCAACTGACAGCTCAGTTCATAGCCAACAATAGTGATAAGGATCCAGCACTACAAAGGTTTTTGGAAGAGCAATCCCAACTGATGCTTAAGGTGACTAATCAAATGATCAGCATGGAAGAAAGCTATCCCAAAGGGGTTTATGATAACAAAGATGACAAGAATGTTATTCTGGATGGAGCCCCATCTTGCATTATTTGTGGAGACAAGGATCATACTTCCAAGGAGCATGAAGGTCAATGCCGCAATTGTGAAGAAGAACATCCCGTTGGACAATGTCCTACCTCTCAAGCTACTTGTTACCTTTGTGAAGGAAATGACCATGTTCCTAACCAATTCCCTATCTACTCCATGGTGGAGCAAAGGAAACAGGAAGGATCCAAGTCTACCAAAGGAAAAGGACCACTTATACCTCCAAACAAGACAACCCAATTCAAAGGGCTAAAGAAATTTAAGAAACAAAAGCAAGACATGAGCCTTGCACAATGTCGTAAATGTAAGGAAATGGGACACTACTCCAGTGGATGCCCAGAGAACAAGAAGAATAAAGAGATTGACCAAGTGTGGTGCAACAACTGCAAAGAACCAGGCCATTATGTAGCCACTTGTCCATAAGAACAACACAAAGAACTCAAGGACATTCATTGTTTCAACTGCAAGAATCCAGGACATTATGCAAGCAACTGTCCAGAAAGGATGAAAAACAAGTTGAACAAGCCTATGGAGAAACTCAACCTTGGCCCTTGAGTCAAGTGTGGAAACAAAGCAAAAGTTTGCTTAGAGAAGTTTTCCAGGACCCAAGAAGGCCAATATGTAATTTTTGTTTAAAAAATTTTTAAGGGTGGTAGTACCCTAGTTGTTTTGAATTTGCTTGTAACCCAGCCTTCCCAAATCTCGGGACGAGATTTATTTTAAGGGTGGTAGCCTGTCACATCCCAAGATTTTCCAAATCTTGTAATGTGAAAATAAATGAATAAAATAAAACTTTGTTTGATTTTCAAGGCCAGAAGAAACTTTTTGAATTCAATTGGAACTTTAAACCCATTTGAATTAAATAAAACCTAAAGGAATTTAAAAAGATAAACGTTTAATAAAAGGAAAAATAAAACATTTGGAAATACTATTTTGAAACAATTAAATGAAAAGATTTGTTTTCAAATGAAATAGATGTTTTACAAATAAGGATTATTTTATAAAGCCAAATTAAACCTTGACCAAGCCTTGGAATTAAAACATTTTATTTTAAATAAAATTAGCAAAGGTTTATTTAAATAAAATAATAAGGATTTAATATCCAACTTTATTTAAATAAAAGGTTATTTTGTTTTAAACAAGTTTCCAAGTATTCTATATTTCCAAAATAAAACCTACTGATTTGGTTTTGAAAATATTTAGGTTTCAAATAAGGATTTTATTAATAAAATCAAACTCTATTTGATTTAATAACTAAGGCCCATTTTATTTAATTATTAATGGACCCTAAAATAAAAGATTATTTTTATTTTAAACAAGTTTTCCCAAATATTCCTTATTTCCAAATAAAACCTACTGATTGGGTTTTGAAAGCATTTGGATTTCAAATGAAGGTTTTATTAAATAAACCAAACCTTGTTTTATTAATAAACCATGGACCATTTTATTTAATAAATAAAAGGAACCTAAAAGATTTAAAATATTATTTTTATTTTGGATTTTGGTTCATGTTACTAAACAGAACTAATTTCAATATTACAAAGTTTGGGTGTTGTTTGAATTGATTTGAACATTGTTTGATTTGTTTGAATGTTTGAATAATTGATTTGAATTTCAAAACAGAAATAGTTTTGGAAAATAGAAAAGTGTTTAGACAGAAAAAAATAGTGCAACAGACCCAGCCCACTAAGGCCCAGCAAAACCAGCCCAGTCTTCTCCTCGAATAAAACAATTGGCACCAACTTTCTTACCCACTCAGTCACAGACTAACAGGGCCCACTTCTCCCTCTCACTCACTCGCTGACAACAGACCCCACCTCCTCTTAATTTTTCCCCAAACCGTTTTTCCTCACCGCCGATTCAGCCCACAGAGACACTGACCAGTGGACCTCCTCCACTCTCCTTTTCCCACTGACTGGTAGGCCCGCTATCACTGTTCATCGTCTCCTTCACCCATCCCGCAGCGACCAGTTCTTCTTCCCCGTTCTGCCGTTGATTTCTCCAACTTAATTCGCTTTAAACGCGACCGACGTTACCAGCCTTGATCACGCAGATGGAAACGCCAGGGCATCCTCTATATTTCCCCTCTGACACCTCGCGCTCGCACGCCCCAGACCGCCTCCAATTTCTTCCCGAGCACCCTCTGCTTCGACGAGGTCCAGTACCGATTCCAACCAAGTCACACCGCCTCCTGCCTCCCCGAACACACGATCTCGCTCACCGCATCCTAGCGCATCTTTCTGTGCCATTCATTCACCCGCGGGCACTCTAGAGCCTCGACAACGACGACCACAACATCACACCGCCGTCTGCCGTTTCTCCGGCGAACTTTCCAGGTGAACTCCGACCGCCCCAACACCTCCTATTGATGCTCACATCACCCCCAGATCATCCCGCGTCTAACAGTGTACTTATTTTGCTTCGGCACGAATCGCAGCCTCGCCTTCGACCGTGGACAGAGCCGTTCGACGCCAGCCCTAACTCCGGCGAGCAATCTAGAACAGCCCCGTGCGCCCCTTCGACCGAAGCGAGCAGGTTGAGCATCCCCGTGCCTCGGCGATCACTATGAGCCACTCCTCCCTCTCTCTCGCTTCCTGTGTTAGCCGGAACTCCACCGCCAGAGCGCCACCGCCGTCTGCCGCCGCGCAGCGCTGCCCATCTGTGACCAGGCAGTAGTAGCCGTTAGATCTGGATCGAACGAATCGGATAGATTACTTAAACACCGAAGGGGTATGTCCTCTGGACCACTCGATCTAACTAGATCCAACGCCCCACAGCCGCGATCCAACCGAACCGGTATGGACCAATAGGAACACGACGCGTGGCACTAGATCTGTTTAAAAGAAATTGAAAACAGATTTATTTGCAAACTTCAAACCTTTGTAACTTTCAAACCACACGTCCAAAAATTACAAATTTTATGTAGTTGTATTCAGGAGAACAAACCCTAGCCAACCATGCCCTTAGTTTAGTAAATAGTATCTGTTATCTTGTTTGAATTTGCAGAAACATTTGTGTACTTTTTTAGAGTAGAAAAAATGTTTAAAATTGACTTTAGGATTAAAACTTTTGCAAAATGGTTTGTAGTGACCATACTGACCCTAGGAACCAACCCTTGGTGTTAAAAATGATTTTGGTAAAATTTAGGTTGAATAATTTAACTTAGCCATTTTCTAGCCAAATAAAATTATTGATTTTATTATGGAAATGTTTTGGATCAAACTTACTGACCCAAAACACCAAGCTTTGGCAAGAGCAACTCACTTGGTGAAAAACATAAAGTTTTGCTTTGATAAAAATAATTTTCACCACATAAAATGACGAATGGATTTTAAAATGGTCTTGAGATAAAACCCATTTGCAAATGAATTTGCCATTTTGGTAAATGACCAATTTGGAACCTTACAAAGTTATAAACCTAGTAGAGACCATCCTTTCAATAGAACCAACCTTTTCATACTTATACATGACATAGATTCGATTACCTAGTATGTGTGAAAAATTGTTTGTTTAAACCTTGGTTTGGAATGTTAGTTGATTTTGTGTTTTGCTCGATTGACTTGTAGTGAATTTAGCAAAAGTGTGAGACTAACAAGATCAAGGAGTGAACCACCATTCCCTACCAAAAAGGCAAGTTACACTATCATACAAAAGTCCTACTATTTTCATTATACTTAGTGGATTTTGTAAACATACATGAAAATGTTTTATACTTATGCTATGCTAAATCCTAATAGGATTCCCTAAACACTCCTTAGTGAAAATATGGATGTTGTACATGCTTAGCCATGCTATGTTTTGAAAAGAGATACATGTTGAGATTTTACAAAGGTTGAGAAAAGGACTTGTGTTTTACATAATAAAACAAGGACTCAATGAACCACCTAGGTGGAGGATACTTAAAGTTTGGAGAAGGTGGCAACAAAAGGAACCATGTCTATGGTAACTACTTTGTGTTGTGCTCCAAATGAACACCACATAGGAAACTTAGAGATTGAACATGTTTCTCCAATTGTGGCTTTCGTGTGCAACCACATGCTATTATGGCTCTAGCTTAGTCAACTACATTAGGAAGACCCATACATTGTCTTTGGTTACCGGACATGGGGATCTGGAATGCTTCATGGGGGCTGAAGGCAAGCTAGCAATGATGTATGGGAGGACCTTTTGGAAAGACTTCGTCACATTCTCAGTCTGCCAGTACTCCATCTTGGTGAGCACTAATCCAGTAGGCCACTGGTGGCAACAGGATGGGTTTGTGTCATGTGGGTAAAGTGTACTCCTTCTGCAGAAGTTAGCATAATCTAAGTACTTAGCCGTGTCCCCGGTTATGGACAATACTGAGCAACTAAAGTTTGAACCATGGGAGATCTCGACATTCCAACTTCTAATATAAAAACTTGATGCACTTGGGGGTACCAAGGAATTCAAAGAGATTTTGTTAAACTTGTTGCACTTGGGGTTACCAAGGTGCTCAAGGGCATGATGTACTTGGAGTTACCAAGGAACTCATGAGATTTCATAAAACTTGTTGCACTTGGGGTTACCAAGTAGCTCAAGGGATTTTTGACAAGGACTTGAACACTTGAGTTTCTACCTAGGAGTTCAAGGAACTTGGAAAAGAGATTTGACAAAGGACCAAAACCATTTTGAAAAGATAGGATAAATATTGCTTTATTCAAATAAGCCTTAAACTCTACTTAGCCAAATATGCATGTAATGATAGGATCCACTCATAATATACAAAGTAGTGAAACTTGCCAATACAATTCAAATGTATTGACCCTTTGTGGCTGTAACTTGTATGTTGCAGGTTTGATTGATTTATTGAAGATTGATTGTTTAGGATTACAAAGTCTACAACCAACATCTGCCTGTGGCATTTTGAAGATGAAGGACCCATGCTTATAGTTATTCCGCTGCAATGTAATGTATTAGCCATATGAGCTATGTGTGATGTAATAAAATTTTGTTATTCCTGGTTATAAAGTTATAATATGACCTTTGTATCTTGATATTACATCTTAACTGTGGATGCTAGCTATTGATCCAGGGACTAGCATTGTAAAACACAGGAGGAATCTACCTTAATAGGTTGAGACCTCTACACGGTATAATTCATCCGAGTTTGTACTACCACCGGCTCTCTTTCTCTTCCGAGTATCAGGTCTTTGCTTGATTAGTCTCATATTAGATAAATAATATGACCCGTTATGTAGAACTCGACTGATCATAAAAGGTTGTGCTTTCTTTGTTGCACGAGTCAGAGAACTAAATCACCCTTTCTGAAAGAACGATTTTGAATTTGTTGACTATGGTACTTGCGTAACTTTTGCTGATAGGCTATAGATGTCTGCTCAGCAATGACCCAAACTTCTTTGACTATGTCGAGATCATCTTGTCGAGAAACTTTTACATCTTCTTAGATATACGCTTTAACTCTAGGATACTGATGAATTATAACACTCGGAAGAACTGCTTCTGCACCGTAGACCAAGAATAAAGGAGTGTGTCCGGTTGACCTATTAGAAGTTGTTCGTAAGCTCCATATCATAGACGGTAATTCTTCTGCCCAAGCCCCCGCAGCGCGAAGAAGCGGTGCTTCGAGACGAGGTCAGAGTCCTTGTAAAATGAGATTGTGGATGCCCAAATGCTCTTTCGACTTGTCCATTGGCTTGTGGATGCACAAATGATGCAATATCAAGTCGGATCCCTTGTTCTTCATAGAATTCAGCTAGTTCTCCCATGGAAAAGTTGCTCCCGTTGTTAGTAATGATTCTGTGCGGATCTCCAAATCGGACGATCACGTCCTCAATGAACTTTTTGGCTGTAGCTCCATCGCGACTTGCTACGGGTTTAGCATCAATCCACTTTTTAATTTATCCACCATCTCTAGTAGGTGAGTAAATCCACATTTTTCCGTGCAAAATGGCCCTAACATATCAAGCCCCCAGACCGCAAATGTCCATGTAATAGGGATTGTTCGCAGCTGACCAGCTAGAACATGTGCCTGATAGACGTATTTTATCCTTTGCATGTTTTGACCAGTTTCTCGCCATCATCCTTAGCTGTGAGCCAAAATAATCCGCCTCTAAAAGCTTTTGCCACGAAGGATCTAGCTACAGTGTGATGACCGCATTCGCCTTTTTAGATTTCTCGTAAGATTTTCGCTCCTTCCGGAGATACACAACACTGAAAGACCCTAGAAACACTTTTCTTGTAGATCTCACAATTTACTATTGTATAGGCTTTTGCTCGTCGGACGATCTGCTGGCTCAGAACTTCGTCTTCGGGTAATTTTCCATCTATCAGGAAATCCAGATAGGGTTGTGTCTAGCTAGGAATTACAGCCAGAACTGCGACTAAAGGTGAGTCGGATTTCGTTGGATATTACTCATCAACTCCTGTGATGGAGGGAACTTTTAAGTGCTCTAAAAAAGCACCATCCAAGACTTTTTTCAGCGTAGAGCCTATTCTTCATAGAGCATCTGCTTCCTCATTTTATGCTCGAGGGATGTGTTGAACCTCAAAACCCTCGAACAATTTGGATAATTCATCCACAACAGCTTTGTATGCTTCCACGTGCTTATTTGCATTATAGATACCGAATACTTGCTGGGGAACTAAATCCGAATCTCCATAACACATGAGTCTAGTTACGCCAATGTTTTTGGCCATGCGTATTCCATGCAACACTTCTTCGTACTTGGCAATATTATTGGTTGCCGTGAAGTTTATCTTTAATACATATAACAACTTATCTCCTTGGGATGATTTGAGCACCACGCCAGCCCCCGAGCTTCCTCGTGCTTTTGATCCATCAAAATGAAGGGTCCAAAATTCCGATTCTGGAGCACTTGTGTTTTCTTTCGTCTCTATCCAATCAGGGACAAAATCGGCAAGGATTTGGGATTTTATGGCTGTATGTGGCTTGTACTCAATGTCAAAATATGCAAGATCTATTCCCCACTTGGAAATGCATCCTGTGGCGTCGCGATTGTTGATTATATCTCGCAGGGGAGTGGTGCTCACCACTGTGATGTGGTGTTCTTGAAAATAATGCCATAGCTTTCTGGCAGCAAAGAACACATCATAGGCTATTTTTTGGTAATGTGGATACCTTTGGTTCGACTCTGTCAGGACTTCACTTAAGATAATAAGTAGGACGCTGTACCTTATGCTCGTGACCTTCCTCCTCGTGCTCCACTGATGTTACCACACTTACGACCTTATTTGTGGCTGCAATGTAAAGTAACATAGGCTCTTGTGGCTCTGGTGCTGGGAGAATTGTTGTTTTGAAAGTAAATCTTTCAAACTTTGCAGGGCGATGTCAGCTTCCTTGGTCCAGAAAAATTTGTCGGTTTGCTTCAAGAGTTTGTATAAATTTGCGGCTCTTTCTCCAAGCTGACTGATGAACCAACTTACTACTGCAATACAACCAGTGAGTCGTTGAACATCCTTTAGACGAGTCGGCCTAGTAATGTTTACTATAGCCTTAACTTTGTCTTGGTTCTCCTCTATGCCTCTTTCAAACACGATGATACCGAGCAATTTTCCGGCTGGTATTCCAAAGAAGCACTTCTTCGAATTTAGCATCATATTGAATTTTCGTAGGTTAGCAAATGTTTCCTCCAAGTCGGAAATTAATGTTTCCTTCTTTTTGGACATAACTTGTCAACACCCGGATTTTTAATCCTAGATGCCTGTTATGCCATACATCGCAATCCCAGGATTACCATTTTTGCGAGTCATAACAGAATTGGATACCATAATACATCCATTACAAACCGTACATAAGTTCTTACACAAATAGGGATCACATGATCCAGTTCCTAATACAACATCAAGCAGCGGAATACGTAATAATAACGGTAGCGTAAGCGAAGCTCCATCTTCGGGGTCACAGGCAATGCTGACGATGGGAGATGATCCTAGTTGTCGTAACCTTCCTGGGGTCCATCCTCCAGGTACTCCTCTTCATAGTCTGGCCATGGGAATAGCCAGGGACAAAGCCATGAGTACTCTTTAAGTACTCGCAAACTAATACTAACAAGTGAAAGGGGTTTTTGATAATAGGACACTAGGCTCTAGGGTTGTTTTGCAAAAGCCAGATTTACCTCTACTAAGTTCAGAAGCAAAGAATGCTAGTTAAAGTTTATAACACCTAAGTGGGAACTTGTATTTCATATCACAACCCTATTGTGGTCAAGTCAAGGTCTCAATTTATTTCACAAGTATTTTGAAAACATCTAACGGGGGAACATTATGGCCACTCCAACTGTCCATAACCGCAGACGCGGCTATTCGAATAGTTTGACACTCTGCAGAGATTGTACACTTTCACCACAACATTTGATACATCCGTCAGGAACAAATCCTGAATTCACCATACTCAATATGCGGATAATCAATCCTAACCTTTCAATTACACTCCCTAGTACAAGCACCTCTCTAGTGAGTTTGGCCTCCCAACCATGACCAACTGTCATCTTGGGTACTGCACATGTGGACAATCTTCACAAGGTAGCCTCAGCTCAGACCTTGGCGGTGAGGGAAGTAATACTAAAGTATATAAGTTTCCAGTCAAGACCTACCCAATCTTCGGGTATTGTGGTTGTACGATAAAATTGGAATGGTATCGCATCCAGACAACCATCAGTTTTATAAAGGGGCAAGGCTCATGCCTCAACATTTCCATCACCAAATTCATCAGGTGTTTGGAAACACGTGTCCAAAACATTTCAATAGAATGATCCATCATTCCAAGGTTTTCATAAACATTTTTCCACCAAGTATTCCCATCTAAAGTTGATCAAGTTTTATGCTTAGCACTAGCATCTACAAGTGGGGGTAAGTACTAATGAGGGGTGGTAAACTAGTGGAGTTTTACTAAGTTCAATCTCATGCCTTAGGATGACATAAAGATTTTCTAGCTTAGGCCAAATTTTATGCTCTTTGTGCAAACTTCACATATCTTTCTAGTATCTACCATTCACTTAGGTAAAATCTAGGTAAGAGCTTTGATAAAGAAATAAAGTAAGAAGCTTGCAAGTAAAACTAGGATTGGTTTATCAAGTGGATATGGTCATATATGCTTAAGGCATATAGTTGGCATGGTAACAAATAGTGGTTTGTGGCATCAGTAGAGTATTTTGCAAGTGTTAGCTTGCAAGGTTAATAGCTTGCCTTGAGCAGAGCAGTGGTTGAAGTTATCCTCGGCTTCTTCTTCGTAGAATCCTCCTTCCTCCTCGTATCCTTGGTCGGTACTAGCGTCTATAAATAAATACGATGACCACAATCACCAAACAATACTTAATACTTGCAATCATCACACAAAAGGGTCCTATAGATGATCTAACATCATCTCTAACATTACAAGATTAAAGCTTGGTTTAATTCCTTTTATTTTTAGAAAAGTAATTTCTACTCATTGAAAAACTACTTAAGATTTAATATTCTCCAAACCAAATATGGGATCATGTTGACACATGTCCTCACCACATATTTTAGTCCATGGGAATGTGTTTTAAAGTGGTGTCACAATTTAATAAGGTTTTACCCTTTTATTTTAATTAAATAAAGTGACTAGAAATGCCTATGGGGCATTCTTTTATTACTTGAACATTATTTCTGCAAGTAAACCTATATATTCTGAAAGGTATGGTTAAATGTGATTTTTGAGAGTTGGAATCAACTCAAAATCTATTATTGTTTAAATTTGGAAAATGTTTGAATGCAGAAAAGCTTCTGCCTTGTTATTTTTACCATGGGTGATCTATAGATCCAAATGACTTGAATCCAACGGGCTTGGATTCAGCATTCCCAGACCTTTCTAACAAAATTTGTTTCATTTAATTTGGTGTACTGAATCGATCTAGGTTGATTTTTGAAACTTGGTACAGAAGTGTGTTTGAAATAAAATGGAAAAGGTTTAATTCAAATAAGTGGGCTGCGCGGGAAAAGTTAACGGGCCGGCCTGCTAAGCGTAGCGCTTCCGCGGGCTGTTTAAGTGGTTGTCCCCACACGTCAGTGAGACAGGGGGTTGCGAATCGGTATGGGGCGATGTGGGACGTTCGATCTGGTTCTAATCCAACGGCTAGGAGTCATCGTCGACGTTGGGCAACGCTCGTGAGACAGAAACCTAGCGCGGCCAGTGGGGGTTGCTGGGGGATCACCGGGGTGCAGGCGAGGGTTGGTGAGGCGGGCGAACGACGAAGTCGACGACGACGAATCTCCTGGTACATGTGGCTCCTCCTGGGGCGGCTCCAATTGCTGGCTCCCTTCTTCTCTAGAGGCGGCGGGCTCCAGTGAAATTCTGGTGATGCGCTGCTCGCCTTGCTCCGGGATCGGTGTGGCACGATCAGTGAGGAGAGGGGAGTAGAATGGTGTGCTCAATTCGGCTGGGGGTGGCCTCTATTTATAGTCGAGCGAGGGGACCGACGGGGTGCACGGTGAGCTCGTCGGGGGGGATGGTACAGACGGCTATTGGCATGGGCGAAGGTAGGGGATGGTGCGGTGTTCCCTGACGATGCTCAACGATATGGTGGCGAGACGTGGGGCGGTGAGGGTTGGTCTAGAACACGCGACGCTCTGCGCGGCAGAGGCGGCGTCTTTGACGGCGAGCGGTGGCTGTGTGGCATGGGGCGGCGAACGGGGATGTCTGGCGGTCTCCTGGGTCGGTGGAGATTCTGTATGCACGCGGCGAGGGCGGCACGCGGTCTGTGGGCTTTGCTCGAGGGTGGCGCTCTGGCGCATGCTCGGCACGGTTGGCAGAGGCACGGGCGCGGCATTCCTGGGTGCTCTAGTCGGTGTCTTCGAGGCAGGGCTGGTCGAGAGGGAGCGGTGAGGCATGGGTGATCTCCCAGACAAGGTTAGCACGGATAGTTTCCTTCCTAACTTGTTGTCTACAATGTGGTGGCAAGGATGCACTCGGCTGTTCACCATTGATGATATTGGCAAGCTCACAGTGGTGCTAGTGCTTGGTTAATCTTGCTAGATGATCTACTGAGATGGTAGTGAGCTAGATAGGGAACCAGTTAGGCTCAAAACACTGCACACTATAGTGTTTTGATTTTGTTTGATTTGTGTCTGCCAAGTGTTTGATGAAATGGCCGCATGAATTCAAGTTTTGAATTTTGAAAAGATTTTTGGTGGGTGTGCTAGATTGGTGCTGGTGAGTCTGCAGATGCTTGGGTTTTGAAAGTTGAGCTTGTTTGAGTGGTTTTTGAAAAAGTGGGATCTTCCCATATGCTAAAGATTCAATTTTGAATTGTCATTTAAACTATGCATTTGAAAGTTTCTGGATGATCACAAAGTGGGCCTTGATACTTTGTTATGATTACAATCAAGGGGTGCAAAGGTCCAGAAAAGTTTCTGGTAGGTTCTGAAAGTTTGAGGCAGCCAAAGTAGGCATGGGAGTTAAATTGGTCAAAATGACCATTCCTTTATTTCATTTGTTTTGCTTTACTTGTCTTTGGGAAAAGTGTGGGAAATGTTTAGATGGTGTTTATTTCACCTAAGAAACATTTTACAAGCAAATAAACACACAAACAAGGTGGTTCAAAAGAATTTCAAATTACATGCATACACATATGCATGCTTTCATAATTTTATTTAGAAAAGTTTTTGTTAACCCTAATTTTGATGATTTGAGTTTGATGATTTAAGTTTAGTATTTTTGGGATGTTACATAACTTCTATATCATCTACTTACACATGGACATTTTGGTCATTGGCACAACACTGCATTGTGTGCTGGTAAGTTGCTCTTGCATTCTTTAAGGCAAAAGGCATAGTTTTATAGCAGAAGGTTCCGAACAGACTGACGAAAGACGTCTTGCTGTAATCCAATTTTTTCATCGGTATTTGGTGATATCCAGAATATGCGTCAATAAAATAGAGTAGTTCCAATCCTACCGTTGAGTCGATAACTTGGTCGATTCTTAGCAAAGGAAACAGATCTTTTGGACAAGCTTTGTTCAAAGGGGTATAATCAACACACATCCTTAATTCAATAGTATCCTTTTTAGGGACGAGTACATGATTTTCCACCCAATATGTATGGATGACCTCTGTTATGAACCCGGCTATGTCTAGTCAGGATAATTCCTTAGCTATAGCTGTAGAGGTCCCAACCTGATAACGTAGAGGTTCCTGTGTTTATAGTGCTAGTCCCTAGATCGAATAGCTAGAACCCACAGTTTGAGATGTAATATCAAGAAACAAAGGTCATATTACAACTCATAACCAGGAATAAAATAGTTCATTACAACTTACATAGCTCATATGGCTATCTTATTACAAAGCATCATATATAACTATATAGCATGGAGTCCTTCATCTTCATATTCCACAAGCAATTTTGTTGGTTGTAGACTTGTAATCCGTACTCAACAAACTTCACTAACATCAAACAAACCTGCAACATAATAAGTTACAGCCACAAAGGTCAATACATTTGAATTGTATCATATTGATATGGAGAATCTATCATCTACATGAATATATGGCTAAGTGGAGTTTTGGCTAGCCTTTGCATAAAATAAGTTTTCCTTATCCTTTGAAAATAGTTTTTCTCTTTTCAAAACATTTGATCACACAAAGCACACTAGATACACACCAGATGCTTCCCTTGTTCACCCAAAAGTTTTAACTTAGAGAAATTGGGATGAGGCGATCCTTGATCATTTCAATGTCTTTGATGCTCAAAATGTCCATTGCTTGGGAAACGGCTAAGTACTTAGGTTTTACCCGCTCGAGAGGTGGTGCACTTTCCCCACAAGACTCGACATGCATCGAGACGAGACTTTTCAGAAACAATCCCTCAGACCACCATGGAGGCGTTCCATCCTATCATCACTACCACCAACTGTCCATCTGGCTGAGTTCTTGCAACCTAGTTGGTCAAGGCAGAGCCCATATTCCATGTGGCTGCACTAGAAAACACAAAACATCCACAAGTGAGATACACCAGGGTAAACCATAGAAATGGGCCCTAGGTAACCACTCAACACAAACCAATCTTCCCATTCCACCCAGGTGATTCATTCACGTTGTTTTATTAATCAAAAACATATTCATAGACATTGCATAATCTCATAGTATGAATATTCCACCCTTGTATTCTAACAGCTAGGCTAAGCATACTAGCATAACTTGTCTCTTGACTTAGGAAGATTCCTACCAAGATATATTCTATGGGATCTACTATAGCATACTACAAAATATCACTAATGCAATATTGGAAAGATAGGACTTTTGATGACCAAAGTATTGTAACATACCACCTTTTGTGTAATATAAATAAGATATGTTTGAGAATTGCATGCATGCATAACACTTGCACTTTGGTTTAATCAAGAAAGAACCAACAAAACCCTAAACCCTAACTCCCCTCTCTATTTGAAACAGTCATCTGGTTTTGAAAATATTTGGAAAAACACGAAATGCATGGATCCCAATCAGTACCAAGGGCCCCTTAGTGTTTTCAGATATTATATAAAAGTTTCTGTGATTTGAAATTATTCAAAACAGATTTTCATGAGAAAAAAATAGCTAAACCTAACTACTGGGCCGAGCCCATCTCCCCTCTCCTCTCTCTCTGCCTCCCAGCGCAGCCAGCAGCCAGCCCACCCGGGGCCCAAGCGCAGCCCAACAGGCCCATCCCCCTTTGTTTGTTTTTTCCCCGTCGTCCTTGTCGCCGGTGGATCGAGCTAAGCAGCTCGCTGGCGGTGCCTCCATCGCTGGCGTGCGCTAATATGCGCCCCCCCCGCCAGCGTCTATAAGGACCCTTCCACGCTGACAGAGAACCCTAGACCGCCATCTTTTCCCCTCTCCCTAGCTCTCATGTGCCATGGCCGAAGAAACCTAGTTCTGCCGCCGCTCGTCCTCGCCGTCTCCGGCCACCCCGCGCCACGCTGAGACCATGGCTGGATGTGTTGTGTTTCCCTCGTCCTTACACTCGAAGCTCGCTTGTTGGGACGCCTTCCTCTCCCCGGAATTGAGCCTGGAGCACTGAAGGCCGCTGCAGGTTACGCCGTTGATTCGCCATCGTCCGGCCTCACCGAGCCTCGTCGCCAACCCTGCCGTGCTCGCGATGAGCTCATGGTGCTAACGCACCCTCCCGTTGCCTCCCTCTCCTCATGTACCGCTCTCCCTGCGAGTGCCCGACGCCACCGCTGCTGGAGCTCGTCGGAGGCGACGCTCCAGTGACCAAGAAAGAGCGGCACCGCCACTAATATGCTTGCCTCGCTATCCTCTTTCCAACGCGCCCCTCCGCGCGAGCAGGCGTGCTCGGAATCAGTGGATTTGATCCCCAGCAGTGGGCATCTCCATTGCTGATGTCATGGTGACATCAGCATGATGCAATAACTATTTTTTTTATTTAAATGATTTATGTAATTAATAAGTATATGACATGTGGGCCATACCTATAAGAGTTTTATTATTTTCTGTAAATATTTTCTGAAATGATTAAAAATATGACATGTGGGCCCAAGTTGGAAATTATTTTTAAATATTCCAAAAATGATTAAAATGAATTAAAATTTGAAGAAAATTCATAACTAATTCATTTTAAATCATAAAAATACAAATAATATACCAAAATGATTAGGAAAATGAACCCTATATAACTAAGCTATAATCATACATTTTTAATCAACTTTGATGGCAAGTTTAATTAGAAGAACCAAGTGAACCCCATAGGTTATTCCGATGATCCCCCTATTCTAGGGTTTGGACCTTTCGGACTCCCTTTAAAGTGACCAAGTATGTTCTAGGGTTTATTTCAACACTATTTAACTTGTCATATCATCCATATTGTATGAGCATTGCACATGCCATGTGTTGAGTGTTTCTTTCTCTTTTCCGATGATTGGTTCTTCGCGAATAGGAACCGAACTCGAAGCTGAAGTCAACGCCCCCAAAGAGCAGTATCAGTCCAACAACGGACAAGGCAAGCGAAGCCCCACTCATTCATATGAATCCTATGTTTATAAAGTATTTAATTCTCGTCATATGCATTCGGTTCAACGGTCTTTTATCAGTAGATAGAGTAATCCTATCTGATGCATGTTTTCCTTTGCGAACTATACTACCTGATCCAATGCTCCTAGCATAACTAGGGTGTGGCTTATGAGCGTCGCTAGTGCCACAGTTCCGTCAAGCTTAGCCATGCTTAGTGGTCTGATGCTAATTATTCAGGTGATGTACCAGAGGTGCGAATGAATCTTGTATGGTAGGATGTGGAGATATGATCAGAGATGGATGATCAACATGCTAAGGCTTGTATGGGAGGCCACGTGGGTTGTGTTTTTTGTAGTCCCATACTTGCCACTCTTAGGACCTGATGTTCTCGCTTCTTGAACCAAGACGAGCGTACAACCACACGGGGGCCTGGAAACCCCCTCGACTAACTAACTTGCCTACTAGATTCCATGAGTTGCATAGTTGGGGCTTTACATTCGACCTACGCATCTTGGTTGTTCTTGAATGGAGGTGAAGGAGGTGCATTCATAACAGGTAGGTAAGCGTGGCCGGGAATAAGAGATGCCCGTTATCCGTAATCTTGAACCCTGCGCACATCATTAGGGACCGGCTTCAGGACTTTACCCGTTATGGCGGCATCTCCCTAGTACGTGACTCATGGTCTCGGTGAAAGCAAGGTAAACGTCTTGGTCAACCAATCCTTGTCGGCCTTCCAAGGAAGAGGGCTAATAATTTGGAATTAAGAATTGGTTGGTATGTGTGGGTAAAGTTGTGCACCCCTGCAGGGTTATTAATCTTTTCGAAAAGCCATGTCCACGGTTATGGACGACTTGGGAACGGATTCTGTGATCATACAGAACTATAACTGAATGATAAAACTTGCCAACTAAAGTGAGATCCATAATACTTCCTCGGGGTTGTTTGAGGGGGTACTCTGGGAAGGGAGGTTCAGTTAATGATGGTTCTTGGTGGATATCGAAGATGACTCCGAAGAGTTAGAGTTGTAGTCTTCTTATCCCCTTTTGAAAATGATCTGACTAGATGAGTTTCTTCACCTCTTGTTTTTAAAACAAAATATGGATTTATGCAAAATAACTCCACTAGCCATAAGTCTTGCGGAGTACACCCTATACTCAGCCTTGCTTCGTTGATGTTTTTCTATAGATGATGCTACTCCAACTGAAGGTGGTTTCTACGTCGATGTCGACGAGTAGTCGGGGTTCCCGGGCAGCAACCTAGGATCTATGGAAGGGTCACTACTTCTGTTTATGGACTCTTAGGCCCTTTGCTAAGTTTGTTGTTTAGAACAACTTGTTTGCTTCTGTTGTTTGATGTAATGATGGGTCTGTGACCCCTGTCTTGTATGACTAGTTTGTAACTCTCTTAAGAGTTTACATTATTAGTGTATGCTTTGTATGTTCTGTAATGTTATCGATCCTTCCCTGCGCATTCCGGAATTTAGGTTAGGCTCATATCGGATGAGGATCTGGTATTTGTCTAGCCCTGATCCCGGGTCATGACAGATTTTGGTATCAGAGCAGGACTGCCTGTAGGAAACCCTTCTAGCTGGTCGTTGTTGAGTCTAGAGTTTGAGAAAACTATTTGAAAGCTAAAAACTATTTGCAAAACTCTAAATAGGACTCTTTTTACTCCTTATCCAAGGTTGTTCTATTGCTGAGTTATCTTATCTCGTTTTCTTTGCAAGGTTTTCACTTCTCGTCTATCATTTCAAACTTTTAGGATATACGGGTTTGGGTTGTTTTTCTTAGTACTCCGTACTTGGTTGCAAGGATCAGAGTTTCCAAGATATATTTGTGCACCTGAGCATCGTTTTTCAACTTTGCTACGGATGCCTATCATTCTACCTCTCTATTCTTTTGTAATTTGTTGGTATCATATCATGCTTGGATTCCATTGTTATGGTTTGTATCTAAGTTGGTAGAGTATACGTTCCTTATGCTTGTTCTACGGCCATACATAATGCATCGATATAATCTTCATCCACATGATCACTTCTACCATGATCTTTTGATATGGTTTCCGTCATTCTTTGATGTACCCTTTTTGGTGAATCCATTCTCATGGTTTCTGTTTTCTCCTCAGGATGTCGTCTGGTACTCGTGGTTCTGTTGGCCGTCGAGCAAACAACAATGCTGATCAGGAACTTCCGCCACCTCCCACAATGGCCGAGGTTCTCAACAACATTGAGACCAACCGTTTGAGGAATGAACGCCTTCTGGAGCGTGTGGCGCAGAGCACTGAACGTCGTCCTAACGACTGTGTCACACTTGGAGATTTCATCCGCTCTTTTCCTCCAATCTTCACCCACTCCAAGGAGCCCCTTGAAGCTGATCATTGTCTCCGCATCATAGAGCAGAAGTTCAGTGCTCTTCGTGTCCGTCCCGCTGACCGCGTCAACTTCTGCACCTATCAACTAGAAGGTGAGGCTGGTGTTTGGTGGGAAGGTTTTCTGAACCTACAAGCTCAAGGACATGTTGTTACTTGGGAAGAGTTTGTTACAGCATTCCGTGCCTCTTATATACCTAAGCCCGTAATGGATCTCAAAAGGATGGAGTTTCTGGATCTGACTCAGGGGCGCAAGGGTATTGAAACCTATGGTCGTGAGTTTACTCGCCTGGCTCGTTATGCAACCAGGGATGTGACCAATGATGATGATAAGCAAGAGTTGTTCCGTAAGGGACTTAACCCTGCACTTCGTTATGAGTTGCTGCCGTTCAAGTTCCAGTCTTTCAAGGACTTGCACAATCATGCTCTTACCCTGGAGCATGAAAGGAAGGATATGGAAGTCTCCCAGAAGCGTGAAGAAGGAAATTCTCGCGCTTCTTCCTCTGGTAACAAGAAGCGCCGTGTCTTTGTTCCATACGGTGTTGTGCCTCGTGATCCTTATCCACCCAAGTCCTCTGGCAATAATTCTCGTCAGCCACAGTCAAACACTGGTGGAACAAATTCTCGTTCTCCTGCTGGTTCTCACACTAGAGTTACCTATTACTCTTGTGGTCAGCCTGGTCACTACTCAAGCGAGTGCTCCCAAAGGGCTGTCGGACGCAATGATCAGCAGGAAAAGAAGAATGATATAGCTCAAGGTGTTGGACATGGTCGTCTGACCCATGTCACTATTGAGGAAGCTCAGGAAGATCCACGCGTCATTCTGGGTACGCTCTGTGTCAATTAAATTCTCGCAACAGTCTTGTTTGATTCTGGAGCATCACATACATTCATATCACAAGAGTTTGCATGTGAGCATGGTATACCTTTTGAATCAATGTCTTCCCCTATAGAGATTAGTACTCCTGGGTCTCGTTGGCAGACCATCTGGGTTACTCATGGGGTTGAGATAGATATAGCATATCAGAAGTTTCCCACTTCTCTAATTGCACTCAAGTCAACTAACATTGATGTCATTCTGGGCATGGAGTGGTTAACCAAGTATCAAGCCGTCATTGACTGTGCACTTAGAACAGTTTCTGTGACCTCTCCTGCTGGCATAACTGTCAAGTATTGGACTGATGGTTCAAAGTCTCCGTCAGCATTCCTTAAACCTTTCTCGGAGTTGTATGCCATGGATGTCCTACCTACTCTCGAGGTCCAAGATGTCCATGTAGTCTGTGATTTCCCGGATGTCTTTCCTGAAGAGTTGCTTGGCATGCCACCTGATCGAAGTGTGGAGTTTTTCATAGAGATAGTTCCTGGAACTGCTCCTATCTCCAAAAGACCTTATCGCATGCCTCCTCATGAGTTGGTTGAGTTGAAGAAGCAACTTTAAGAGTTAGAGGGTCTAGGATACATCCAACCTATCACATCCTCTTGGGGTTGCCCTACCATCTTTGTCAAGAAGCGGGATACAAATATTCCAAGATTGGTGGTTGATTACCGTCCACTCAACGCGGTGAGAATCAAGAATAAGTACCCACTTCCTCGGATAAATGACCTCTTTGATCAATTAAGTGGTGCCACTGTCTTCTACAAAATGGACTTAAGATCAGGGTATCATAAAATCAAGATCAGAAAGGAGGATATCCCAAAGATAACATTCACAACTCGTTATGGTCTTTATGAGTATACAGTGATGTCCTTCGGGTTGCCCAATGCCCCTGCCACATTTAGGAGGCTCATGAACTCCGTCTTCATGGAATATCTCGACAAGTTCGTCATGGTATACATTGAAGACATTCTAATCTACTCCAAGATCGAAGAAGATCATGCTGAACATATACGTTTGGTGTTGACTAAACTTCGTGAACATCGTCTCTATGCCAAGTTTTCCAAATGTGAGTTCTGGTTACAAGAGGTCGTCTTCCTTGGTCATGTTGTGTCTGCAAGTGGTGTTGTTGTCATACCGGATAAGGTTTAGACCATTCTGGAATGGAAGTCGCCTACTTCAGTCAAGGAAGTCCAAAGTTTTCTTGGAATGGCTGGATATTACCGCCGATTCATCGAGAACTTCTCCAAGATAGCCAAGCCCATGACTAATCTTCTTAAGAAAGATAAGAAATTTGAATGGGCAGAAAAGGCAGAAGAAAGCTTCCAAGCTTTGAAAACTAAGCTAACCACCGCTCCTGTGCTTGTCCTTCCGGATACAAGCAAGGACTTCGTCATATACTGTGACGCTTCTCTCCAAGGGCTCGGTTGTGTGCTGATGCAAGATGGTCATGTAGTGGCCTATGCTTCTCGGCAGTTGAAGCCACATGAGAAGAATTATCCAACTCATGATCTCGAGCTCACTGCTGTTGTTCATGCTCTTAAGAAATGGCGACATTACCTCATTGGTAACCGTTGCGAACTTTACTCGGATCATCAAAGCCTAAAATACCTTTTTACCCAGCAAGATCTGAATCTCAGGCAAATACGATGGTTGGAACTCATCAAAGATTATGATTTGGGTCTCAACTATCAACCCGGCAAAGCCAACGTCATTGCTGATGCGCTAAGTCGGAAGTCTTATTGCAACAACCTGATGATTTCACAAGCCCAACCTGCTCTCTGCGAGGAAATCAAGTGTCTTAACCTTGAAGTAGTTCTTTGTGGATTCCTTGCTAACCTTGAAATAAAATCTTCTCTGGAGGACCAAATCAAGGGAGCTCAAAAAACAAGACGGTGAGATCACTGATATCAAAGAACGTGTTGAAAGTGGTGAAGCTAAATGTTTCTCCATCAATGATCAAGGTACTCTCTATTTTGGTAACCGGCTAGTGGTTCCAAACAGTCGGAAAATCAAAGATCAAATCCTACTAGAAGCTCATGAATCTCCTCTGTCTATCCATCCTCATGGTACCAAGATGTACCGAGATCTCCGTCAAAGATTGTGGTGGAGTGGAATGAAACCAGAAATCGCTCGCTTTGTTGCAGAGTGCGACGTTTGCCATCGTGTAAAGACTGAACACCAAAGGCCTGCTAGACTTCTGCAGCCATTGAAAATCCCTGGGTGGAAATGGGAGAAATTGGTATGGATTTCATTACTGGACTCCCAAAGACACAATCTAGACATGTTGCCATATGGGTAGTTATTGATCGACTATCCAAAGTAGCTCACTTCCTTGCTGTTCGGGAAAGCATTACTGCAAGCCAGTTGGCAGAGTTATATGTATCCCAGATAGTCATTCTTCAAGGTGTTCCCAAGAAGATCATCTCTGATCGTGGAAGTTTGTTTACTTCCAAATTCTGGGATAGTATCCAACAAGCAATGGGAACTCAAGTCTCCTTCAGCACAACTTATCATCCTAAAACCGATGGTCAAACTAAAAGAGTGAATCAAATTCTTGAAGACATGCTTAGAGCGTGTGTCATATCCTTTGGAAGGAATTGGGAGAAATGTCTTACAACAATAGTTTTCAATCCAATTTGGGCATGGTACCTTTCCAATTCCTGTATGGGAGAACATGCCGAAAACTCTGAACTGGACAGAAACCGGTGAAAGACAATTCTTTGGTCCGGACATGATCCAAGAAGCAGAAGATCAAGTTCGCATAATTCGAGAGCGTCTGAAAGCCTCTCAATCTCGTCAGAAGACTAACTATGATCGTCATCATCTTGATGTTCATTATGAAGTTGGTGATCAAGTTTACCTCCGGGTCACTCCTCTAAAGGGTGTCCATCGATTTGGTATCAAATGCAAATTGGCTCCTTGCTATGTTGGTCCTTTTCGCATTCTCTCCAAGCGGGGTGAGCTTGCCTACGAATTGGAACTACCTTCAACTTTTCCAGAGGTTCATGATGTTTTTCATGTGTCTCAACTCAAGTGTTGTTTCAAAGATCCCATTCGTGGTGTGGACCATGAAACTTTGGATCTCCAAGATGATCTAACCTACCGAGAATACACTATCATATTCTTGATGAAACCAAGCGCAAGACTCGTCGTCAAACCATCAAGTTCCTGAAATTTCAATGGTTTTGATCACTCCGAGTTAGAAGCAACCTGGGAACGCGAAGATCGTCTTCGATCTGAGTACCCTGCCTTATTTTCTAAAACCTAGGAATCTCAGGTCGAGATTCTTGCAAGTGGGGTAGAGCTGTAACATACCACCTTTTGTGTAATATAAATAAGATATGTTCGAGCATTGCATGCATGCATAACACTTGCACTTTGGTTTAATCAAGAAAGAACCAAGCAAACCCTAAACCCTAACTCCCCTCTCTATTTGAAACATTCATCTGGTTTTGAAAATATTTGGAAAAAACACAAAATGCATGGAGCCCAATCAGTACCAAGGGCCCCTTAGTGTTTTCATATATTATATAAAGTTTCTATGATTTGAAATTATTCAAAACAGATTTGAAATTCAATATATAAAAGGGAAATAAAAAAACAGAAAGGAAAAGGTTTTCAGGAGAAAAAATAGCTAAACCTAACTACTGGGCCGAGCCCATCTCCCCTCTCCTCTCTCTCTCTGCCGCCTAGCACAGCCAGCAGCCAGCCCACCCGGGGCCCAAGCGCAGCCCACCAGGCCCATACCCCTTCGTTTGTTTTTCCCTATCGTCCTCCTCGCCGGTGGATCGAGCTAAGAAGCTTGCTGGCGGCACCTCCGTCGCCGATGTGTGCTAAGATGCACGCCACCGCCCGCCAGCGTCTATAAGGACCCCGCCTCGCCGGCAGAGAACCCTAGCCCAGCATCTTTTCCCCTCTCCCTAGCTCTCCTGTGCAATGGCCGAAGAAACCTAGTTCTGCCGCTGCTCATCCTCGCCGTCTCCGGCCACCCCGCGCCACGCTGAGACCACGGCTGGATATGTCGTGCCGCCCTTGTCCTTACCCTCGAAGCTCGCTTGCTGGGACGCCTTCCTCTCCCCGGAATCGATCCCGAAGCACTGATGGCCGCCGCTGTTGGAGCTCGTCGGAGGCGACACTCCGGTGACCAAGAAAGAGCGGCGCCGCCACTAATCTGCTCGCCTCACTCGCCTCTTTCCAACGCGCCCCTCCACACAAGAAGGCGCGCTCGGAATCAGCGGATTTGATCCCCAGCAGTGGGCATCTCCATTGCTGATGTCATGGTGACATCAGCATGATGCAATAACTCTTTTTGTTTTATTTAAATGATTTATGTAATTAATAAATATATACCTGTAAGAGTTTTATTATTTTCTGTAAATATTTTCTAAAATGATTAAAAATCTGACATGTGGGCCCAAGTTGGAAATTATTTTAAATATTCCAAAAATGATTAAAATGAATTAAAATTTGAAGAAATTGATAACTAATTCATTTTAAATCAGAAAAATACAAATAATATACCAAAATGATCAGAAAAATGAATCCTATATAACTAAGCTATAATCATACATTGTTAATCAACTTTGATGGCAAGTTTAATTAGAAGAACTAATTGAACCCCATAGGTGAATCCGAGGATACCCATGTTCTAGGGTTTGGACCTTTTGGACTCCCTTTAAAGTGACCAAGTATGTTCTAGGGTTTATTTCAACACTATTTAACTTGTCATATCATCCATATTGTATGAGCATTGCACATGCCATGTGTTGAGTGTTGCTTTCTCTTTTCCGATGATTGGTTCTTCGCGAATAGGAACCGAACCCGAAGCTGAAGTCAACGCCACCAAAGAGCAGTATCAGTCCAACAACGGACAAGGCAAGCGAAGCCCCACTCATTCATATCAATCCTATGTTTACAAAGTATTTAATTATCGTCATATGCATTCGGTTCAACAGTCTTTTATCAGTAGATAGAGTAATCCTATCTGACGCATGTTTTCCTTTGCGAACTATACTACCTGATCCACTGCTCCTAGCAAAACTAGGGTGTGGCTTATGAGCGTCGCTAGTGCCACAGTTCATTCAAGCTTAGCCATGCATAGTGGTCCGATGCTAATTATTCAGGTGATGCACTAGAGATGCGAATGAATCCTGTATGGTGATGTGGAGATATGATCAGAGATGGATGATAGACATGCTAAGGCTTGTATGGGAGGCCACGTGGGTTGTGATTTTTGCAGTCCCATACTTCCACTCTTAGGACCTGATGTTCTCGCCTCTTAAACCAAGACGAGCGTACAACCACACGGGGGCCTGGAAACCCCCTCGACCAACTAACTTGCCTAGTAGATTCCATGAGTCGCATAGTTCGGGCTTTCCATTCGACATACGCATCTTGGTTGTTCTTGAATGGAGGTGAACGAGGTGCATTCATAACAGGTAGGTAAGCGTGGCCGGGAACAAGAGATGCCCGGCATCCGTAATCTTGAACACTGCGCATATCATTAGGGACCGGCTTCGGGACTTGACCCGTTATGGCGTCATCTCCCTAGTGAGTGACTCATTGTCTCGGCGAAAGAAAGGTAAAGATCGTGGTGAACCACTCCTTGCCGGCCTTCCAAGGAAGAGGGCTAATAATTTGGCATTAAGAATCGGTTGGTACATGTGGGTAAAGTTGTGCACCCCTGTAGTGTTATTAATCTTTTCTAAAAGCCGTGTCCACGGTTATGGACGACTTGGGAACGGATTCTGTGATCATAGAGAACTATAACCGAATGATAAAACTTGCCAACTAAAGTGAGATCCGAAATACTTCCTCGGGGTTGTTTGAGGGGGTACTTCGGGAAGGGAGGTTCAGTTAATGATGGTTCTTGGTGGATATCGAAGATGACTCCGAAGAGTTAGAGTTGTAGTCTTCTTATCCCCTTTTGAAAATGATCTGACTAGATGAGTTTCTTCACCTCTTGTTTTTAAAACAAAAGATCGATTTATGCAAAATAATTCCACTAGCCATAAGTCTTGCGGAGTACACCCTGTACTCAGCCTTGCTTCATTGATGTTTTTATATAGATGATGCCACTCCAACTGAAGGTGGTTTCTACGTCGAAGTCGAAGAGTAGTCGGGGTTCCCGGGCAGCAGCCTAGGATTTATGGAAGGGTCTCTACTTCTGTTTATGGCCTCTTAGGCCCTTTGCTAAGTTTGTTGTTTAGAACAACTTGTTTGCTTCCGTTGTTTGATGTAATGATGGGTCTATGACCCCTGGATTGTATGACTAGTTTGTAACTCTCTTAAGAGTGTACATTATTAATGTATGGTTTGTATGTTCTGTAATGTTACCGATCCTTCCCTACGCGTTCCGGAATTTAGGTTAGGCTCATATCAGATGAGGATATGGTATTTGTCTAGCCCTAATCCCGGGTCGTGACAAGTATCACTTGACTTTTTAGTAGAGAATCTAGGTACTCCCCTTGATCTTGCAATTGTCATACTTCTCAAGGTTCACTACAATGCAATCAAGCAAAGCACACATTCAATACTAGCAATCAATCAAATAACAAAACAATAAAAACAAATAAATGCATTGTTTTATTGAAAAAGTGGTTTCTAACAAGGCTCTAAACATTTCAAAACACCTACTGGTCTTTTATAAAAGTGGGAATTCATTTAAAATCAAGTTAGTGGAAATAGGCCTTTTAATTAATTTTTGTTTTACTAGAAATGCTTTTATCCAAAGGAATATTTTCCAGTGTTAGCCAAATATATTTTTAAATTCAAATGTTAGTGTGTATGGTAAGAGGGTTCAAAATAAATCCATTTGCAAAAGGTTTCACTCAAAAAATATTTTTTAAAACCATTTTTATACTCAAAATAGTCCTATTAATGTTTCTGCATAAAACTATAATTATTCAGAATAAAATTACCAAAAAATGCCATAGTTGCAAAGGTTTAATTTTTCCAAATGCATGGATATAAAATTTATAATTTTTGGACATACAGATCAAAAGTTATTGTTTTTTCAAATTCAAACTAATAGATCAATTTCTGGTTTTTAAAACAACAGCCTGGCCACGTGTCTTGTTTTTACTGGCCGGTACCTCTTCGGGTGGATCGTGCAACACAGGCCGTTAGATTTAAATAGCATCCTATAAATCAGATCAACAGATACCCCTACGATTAGTGATCTAATCTAAAGCGTTAGATCTAGATCTAATGGATCTAGATGGAATGACCAACGACTGGCGGCGCTGGCTGCTGTGCGCGGCAGTGACGCGGCGAGTGGTAGCGCACTAGCGATTCAAAGGGGTAGGAGGGGGAAGGAGGGTGCTACCATGGTCGCGGGGACGTGGTGATGCTCAAGGTGGTCGTGGTTGGTGAAGGGGAGAACGGGGTCGTTGGAAATTTCACGCCGGAGCTTACGTCGGTGTCGGGTGGTGCTGTCGTCGTCGGAGGTGAGCCTGCAGGTCATGGGCGAGTGAACGGCGACTACCAGCAGAGTCACAATACAAAGGCGAGCAAGACAACAAGAGTTAGAGGATGAGGCGCGTACGGGGCTCACCAGGAAAACTCGCCGGAGTTGCGGCAGCCGTCAGTTGCTTGCAGACGAGGTTGTTGCCGAGCATCTGGTGCACGAGAAGGCAAGTGGTTGGTGTCAGCAGATGCGCATGGCGATGGTGAGCAACTTATCTTGAATAAGAGGTAGAGGGGGATGCAGTGCTCACCGGAATTGTTGCCGGAGCTCGTCGGAGACAGCGGTGGTTTGAGCAAAAATTCTTGCATCCCGGGGGCTCCGATGGCGTGGGAATTGAGGGGAAACAGAGTGGATATGGTGGATAATAAGAAGGCATGGTCAAAGACGAGAATTACTCGCGCAATTAATCAAATTCAATCGATTTGAAACGTCCAGAAACGGCGAGGGGAGAAGGGAAAGGTCAGCGCGTTGGGGACGAAGATGACAGCGTGGCAGTGGGGTCGGCTTGCCAGCGAGTGGGTGCAAAGAGGGGGCGGTGAGAAAAATATCTGCGGCGCGGGGGAGATGGTGTGACCCCGGGTGGGATGGTTTTGGGCCAAGTTGGGATTGGGTGCTGCGTAGGGTTAGCTTTCTATTTTTTTTTCTTCTTCTTCTTGTTCTTTTTACCTTTTTCTGTTTTTATTTCCTGTTTTTATTTGAATCAATTGTTTTAAACAACAATTTGAATTCAAATCTTTCCAAAACATTTTAGTAGCTTTAAACCATTTATTAGTGTGTTAAAAAGTCCACTTTGGAATAATCCAAATATTTTCTTGTGATTTAATATTCATTAAGTGAGGCATTTTGTCTTTATTTAAATAAAATTAAATATGGTTCATAAAACCCATATAATTTTATTTAAATAATCCTTTATTATTTTTTATTTGAATTACTTTTATTCCATTTTCTTATGGATTTGGCCAATATTCAAATTGTCTTTTAAATATTTCTTATTTATTTATTTCTTTCTTTGTCTTATAAAATCCATATCTTTTTATTTATAGTTCCAAAATTGGTGATTCCACTTTGTAAAATTTTATTTAGAAATTATTTATCTTTTTAAATCCTTTTCGGATTACTTTGCTCACAATTTAGTGTTGATTTGTGTTAGGATTTTTATTAACCTTGGAAATTATTTCCTTTTATCTTATTAAAATCATAAGTTTATGGCTCCAAATTGAGTGAAACCAATTCCCATGGTTTTATACTATTTTTGTTTACCATTTTTGATCATTAAAAATGTTTGTTACTCAATTTTTATATGGAACAAACCATAATCTTAGAGTGATCTTGGAGATGATTTCTTTCATTAGGATTTTAGGGTTTTTGGTTCAAATTTTCCAAGTGCTTTAAAATCAAGATACATCCATTTATGAATTCATTTGATTCTTTGAATATTTTTTTTAATTCATGTTTTTTCCAAGTAGGGTTTTGATGTTTCCATTTAGAAGCAAAAATTGTCTTTTAACCCCTAAATTTCAAAATTTGTTTCTTTTGTTTGTTTATTTTTGACATTTCAAAATTTGGAAAATTTTGGGATGTGACCGACTACCACCCTTAAAAGGAATCTCGTCCCGAGATTCGGGAAGGCTAGTGACAACAAGTTGGCTTCAGGACAACTAGGATACTACCACCCTTAAAAGATTTCTAACTATATTGCATCTTGGCTTACTTGAGGTCTTGATGTATCTTCTCTAGACAGTTGTTTGCATAGTGTCCTTTGTTACCACATTTGAAACATGTGACAAGGTTAAGGTCCTTTCCAAATTTTCTTGTCTTGTTCTTCTCCTTTTCTAGACAATTTGATGCATAATGGCCTAGCTATTTGCATTTGTGGCACATCACTTGGCTAATATCTCTCTTTATCTTTGATATCATTATCTCTTGGTTGCTTCCTTGGCTCTTCTTCCTTTTGGGTCTCTCCAAAGCTAGGAGGTCTCTTAGTTCATGTTCTTCATATTTCACCACAAATGTGGGAAAACTTCCTCGGTTTATAGAACAGTTCCTAGGATAACGTCCACGTTTCCTCTTTTGTCCACCATAGTTGGTTACAATGCATGGAGGTGCATACTGGGATTTGACTTTGCCTTCATCATTCTTGGTGGAAGTTGTACCTTCATGGATGTTTCTAAAGACTTGATATTTTCCATCCTTAGCTTGATGTTTCATCTGTTGAACTATAGGATAGATGTGGCATTGAATAGGGACATGATCATTTCCTTCACATAGTAAAGAAGAAACTTGAGATGTGGGGCATTGTCTAGCTGGATGTTTCTCTTCACAAATAGGGCATTGGTCAATGTGCTCTTTATAAGTGTGTCCGATGTCTCCATAGATTTTGCAGACTTGAGCTCTTCCCACAATATCATCCTTGAAATCATGGTTGTCACAATCTCTTTGGGAAGGGTTGCTTCTCATGTTTATCATCTCATTGGTCATCCTTTGCAAAAATTGGGACTGGGATTCCAAGAACTTTAGCATGGATGGGTCTAACTCAATGTTGTTGGCTAAAAAATGGGTTGTCACTTGATTCAACTAGTCTTGGGTTGCTAGTAGTTGTTCTGTCATGTGCATCTCTTGGTTGTTGTTACCATCCTTGATGTTGGAGTTGTGGCCTCTTGGAGAAGTCATCTGCTTGGGTTGGATTGGGATTAGATTAGGCAAAAAAATTTAGAGGAAGAATTCTACTCACACACAACAAATCACACAAAGCAATGTGCAAGCAATCACAATCACGCATTCCACTCAAACAACAAGATAAAAGCATATTTTAGGCAACAAAATATTTTTGCTACACCACATAAGTTGGTGTGATCAATAAATCGATTTAAACTAAACACTAGTGTGGTGGTCTAACTATGGGTATCATTTCATATCATTCCATTCTTCTTAGTTGATACATCAGGAACAAGATCATGGTATCCATGGAAGAAATTCTTGCATCTTGGCCACAAAGTTCAAAGGTGATGTCTATAATGGTTCCTCCTAAGTTGTGTTTCCTTAGTTTCCAAGTCTTGAGTATTATTCTTATCTCACTTGAATTCCTTAGTGATTTCCAAGTTGAAGTCCTTGGTGAAACTGAAATTGAAGTCCTTGGTGAAACTGAAGTTGAAGTCCTTGGTGAAACTGAAGTTGAAGTCCTTGGTGAAACTGAAGTTGAAGTCATTGGTGATGGTGAAGTCCTTTCTCATGATGAAGTTTTTGTCCATCAAGTAGAAAAGGGAGAGATGTAGAATCAAAATATAAAGCCGAGGAAAGAGTTTACAAGATTGTTTGGAAATAAGTTTGAAAAAATACAACTCTTATTTTTATAAGGGGTTTTTTCCAATCCTAGGGTTACAATCCTACAGGCAACATAGTGCTCTGATACCATCTGTAAAGGTCCCAACCAAATAAGGTAGAGATTCCTGTGTTTACAGTGCTAGTCCCTGGTTCGAATAGCTAGCACCCACAGTTTGAGACGTAATATCAAGAAACAAAGGTCATATTACAACTCGTAACCAGGAATAAAATAGTTCATTACAACTTACATAGCTCATATGGGTATCTTATTATAAAGCATCAGATATAACTATATAGCATGGAGTCCTCCATCTTCATATGCCACATGCAATCTTGTTGGTTGTAGACTTGTAATCCCCACTTAACAAACTTCACTAACATCAAACAAACCTGCAACATAATAAGTTATAGCCACAAGGGTCAATACATTTGAATTGTATTGGCAAGTGATATCATATTGATATGGAGAATCTATCATCTACATGAATATATGGCTAAGTGGAGTTTTGGCTAGACTTTGCATACAATAAGTTTTCCTATTCTTTGAAAATAGTTTTTCTCTTTTCAAAACATTTCATCACACAAACCACACTAGATACAAACTAGGTGCTTCCCTTGTTCACCGACATGTTTTAACTTAGAGAAATTGGGATGAGGAGATCCTTGATCATTTCAATGTCTTTGATGCTCAAAATGTCCATTACCGGGGACACAGCTAAGTACTTAGGTTTTACCCTCTCGAGTGGTGGTGCACTTTACCTACAAGACTCGACATGCATCGAGACGAGAATTTTCAGAAACAATCCCTCAGACCACCATGGACAGGTTCCATCCTATCATCACTACCACCAACTGTCCATCCGGCTGAGTTCATGCAACCTAGTTGGTGAAGGAAGAGCCCATATGCCATGTGGCTGCACTAGAAGAATATCAACACAAAACATCTCAAATCTCTTTGTTCCTGCGTGGCCATCCACAAGTGAGATACACCAGGGTAAACCATAGAAATGGGCCCTCGGTAACCACTCAACACAAACCAATCTTCCCATTCCACCCAGGTGATTCATTCACATAGTTGTTTTATTCATCAAAAACATAGTCATAGACTTTGCATAATCTCATAGTATGAATATTCCACCCTTCTATTATAATAGCTAGGCTAAGCATACTAACATAACTTGTCTCTTGACTTAGGAAGATTCCTACCAAGATATATTCTGTAGGATCTACTATAGCATAGCAATATATAAAAATAGTCCTATCTTGCATACTACAAAATATCACTAGTGCAATATTGGAAAGATAGGACATTTAATGACCAAAGTATCACTTACCTTTTTATTAGAGAATCTAGGTACTCTCCTTGATCTTGCAATTGTCATACTTCTGAAGGTTCACTACAATGCAATCAAACAAAGCGCACATTCAAAACTAGCACTCATTCAAATAAAAAAACAAAACAATAAAAACAAAGAAATGCATGCAAGCATGCAAAAGATTTTTTATTGAATAAGTTGTTTCTAACAAGGCTCTAAACATTTCAAAACACCTACTGGTCTTTTATAAAAGTGGTAATTCATTTAAAATCAAGTTAGTGGAAATAGGCCTTTTAATTCATTTTTGTTTTACTAGAAATGCTTTTATCCAAAGGAATAATTTCTAGTTTTAGAAAAATATATTTTTAAATTCAAATGTTAGTGTTTATGGTCAGAGGGTTCAAAACAAATCCATTTGCAAAAGGTTTCACTAAAAAAAAATTTAGAACCATTTTTATACTCAAAATAGTCCTATTAATGTTTCTGCATAAAACTCTAATTTTTTAGAAGGAAATGACCAAACCAAGGCCGTATTAGCAAATGTTTCATTTTTTTGAATCCATGGATATAAAATTTGTAATTTTTGGACTTACAGATCAAAAGTTATTGATTTTTCAAATTCAAACAACTAATAGATCAATTTCTGGTTTTTAAAACAAAAGCCTGGCCACGTGTCTTGTGTCTACTGGCCGGTACCGCTTCGGATGGATCGTGCAACATAGGTCATTAGATTTAAATAGCATCACACGGATCAGATCAACAGATACCCCTATGATTACTGATCTAATCTAAAGTGTTAGATCTGGATCTAACGGATCTAGATGGAATGACCAACGATGGGCGGCGCTGGCTGTTGCGCGTGGCGGCGGCGCGTCTGGTGGCGGCGCACTGGCGATTCATATGGGTAGGAGGGGGAAAGAGGGTGCTACCATGCTGACGGGGACGTGGTGATGATCAAGGTTGTCGTGGTTGGCGAAGGGGCGCACGGGGTCGTCAGAAATTTCTCGCTGGAGCTTGCGTCGGCGTCGGGTGGTGCTGTCATCATTGGAGGTGAGCCTGCAGTTCATGGGCTAGTGAACCACGAGTACCAGGAGAGTCACCAGACAAAGGCGAACAAGACAACAAGAGTTAGAGGACAAGGCGCGCATGGGGCTCACCGGGAAAACTCGCCGGAGTTGCGGCAGCCGTCAGTTGCTTGCAGACGAGGTTATTGCCAAGCGTCTGGTGCACGAGAAGGCAAGTGGTTGGTGTCAGCAGATGCGCATGGCGATGGTGAGAAAGTTAGCTTGCATCAGAGGCAGAGGGGATGCGGTGCTCACCGGAATTATTGCCGAAGCTCGTTAGAGACAGTGGTGGTTTGAGCAAAAATTCTTGCAGCCTGGGGGCTCCGGTGGCATGGGAATTGAGGGGAAACAGAGAGGAGAGGGTGTAGAATAAGAAGACGCGAATTACTCACACAGTTAATCGAATTCAATCGATTTGAAACGATCAGAAACGGCGCGGGGAGAATGGCGAGGTCAGCGCGTTGGGGACGAAGTTGACAGCGTGGCGGTGGGGTCGGCTTGCCAGCGAGAGGGTGCAAAGAGGGGGGTGTGACCCCGGGTGGGCTGGTGCTGGGCCAAGTTGGGCTGGGGTGCTGGGTAGGGTTAACTTTCTATTTTTTTTCTTCTTATTCCTTTTCCTTTTTTTGTTTTTATTTCCTGTTTTTTTAATCAATTGTTTTAAACAACGATTTGAATTCAAATCTTTCCAAAACTTTTCAGTAGCTTTAAACCATTTATTAGTGTGTTAAAAAGTCCACTTTGGAATAATCCAAATATTTTATTGTGATTTAATATTCATTAAGTGAGCCATTTTGTCTTTATTTAAATAAAATTAGATATGGTTCATAAACCCATATAATTTTATTTAATAAACCTTTATTCTTTTATTCTATTTGAATTACTTTTATTCCATTTGCTTATGGATTTTGCCAATATTCAAATTGTCTTTTAAATATTTCTTATTTATTTATTTCTTTCTTTGTCTTATAAAATCCATATCTTTTTATTTATAGTTCCATGGTTTTATAATATATTATTTACCATTTTTGATCATTTAGATATGTTTGTTACTGAATTTTTATATGGAACAAACCATAATCTTAGAGTGATCTTGGAGATGATTTCTTTCATTAGGATTTTAGGGTTTTTGGTTCAACTTTTCCAAGTTCTTTAAATTCAAGATACATCCATTTATGAATGCATTTGATTCTTTGAATATTTGTTTGTTGCTTTTTCATTCAAGTTTTTTCCAAGTAGGGTTTTGATGTTTCCATTTAGAAGAAAAAAGTTTCTTTTCACCCTAAATTTCAAAATTTGTTTCCTTTGTTTGTTTATTTGTCACATTTCAAAATTTGGAAAATTTTGGGATGTGATAATAACTTTGCGCTTTTCATTACCAAACCATCGTAGGGTCTGTTTGATGGGTTTAACATCAGGTTCCACATTAAGAGAGTGTTCGGCAGGTTCCCTACATATTCTGGTCATGTCAGAAGGCTGCCATACGAAGATATCACTATTTTCTCTAAGGAACTCGACGAGCACGCTTTCCTATGCGAGGTCTAAGCATATTCCTATGTTCGTCGTCTTGGAGGGTGATACGTCGTAAACATATCTATAATTTTTTATGCTCCATGCTTGTTTTGTACCATCTTATGTTTTGTCTATACTTGGAGGCATTTTTATACATTTTATAGAACTAACCTATTAATAAGATGCCATAGTGCCAGTTGCTGTTTTCTGCTATTTTTGGTTTCAAAAAAGATTGTAAAGAAATATTTTCGGAATTAGACGAAACAAAAGCCGAACTTCCTATTTTTCAGAGGCGAAGACGGAGTCTAGAGGACAGAGGGAGGCGCACCCTAAGGCGGCCACACCTGGCCCAGGCGCGGCCACGGGGCACGCCGCCCTATGGTGTGCCCCCTAGCGCTCCACCGACCTTTCCCCTTTGCCACGGGACCCTATCAGAATTCCACGAAAAAGTCCATAGCCACCGCCACCATCGTCCCTAGATCGGGATGGATCCGAAGCTCTTCCCGGCACCCTGCTAGAGAGGGGAGATCATCCCGGAGGCCTTCTTCATCACCATGCCAGCCTCCTGAGTGATGCGTGAGTAGTTCAACCTTGGACTATGGGTCCATAGAAGTAGCTAGATGGTTGTTTCTCCTCTTTCTGCTATCATGTTTAGATCTTGTGAGCTGCCTATCATGATCAAGATCATCTATTTGTAATCCTACATGTTGTGTTTGTTGGGATCCGATGGATATTGAGTACTACGTCAATATTGATTATTGATTTTATCGTGTCTATGTTATTTGTGATCTTGCATGCTCTCCGTTGCTAGTAGTTACTCTGGCCAAGTATTTGCTTGTGACCCCAAGAGGGAGTATTTATGCTCGATAGTAAGTTCATGCCTCTAGTAATCTGGGGGAGTGACAGAAACCTCTAAGGTTGTAGATGTGTTATTTCTACTAGGGAGGAAACAACAATTCTTTGCCCAAGGGAAATTGTATTGTTTACATTACACACTTTGCTTAATGCAATTAGCTGTTGCTTGCAACTTAATACCCGAGGGTTGTTCAGATGATATCCCAAAGGTGGATTATTAGTCATAGATGCAGTTGTATTACGGTCTATGTATCATGTTGTAATGCCCAAGCAAATCCCATAGTGATCATCATGTCATGTACATGCATTGTTATGCATTCTCTATCTGTCAATTGCCCAACTATAATCTGTTCAGCCATCATGTTATCTATCTTATGGAGAAACACCTCTATTGAACTGTGGACCCTGGTCCATTCCTTCCCATCGATATACCATCTACTATTTAGTGTTTACTTTCGGAAATTACTTTCTGCAATTACTATCTTCCACACTATACATTTAATCCTTTGTTTTTAGCAAAACCGGTGAGCTTGACAACCTCACTATAAGTTGGGGCAAAGTATTTTGGTTGTGTTATACAGGTTCCATGTTGCTAGGAACACCTTCGGGGGCTATTTCTTTCTCCTACTGGTTCGATAACCTTGGTTTCACAACTGAGGGAAAACTTGTTGATGTGCTCATCATACCTTGCTCTTGGGGTTTCCCAACAGGTTATAGATCAACTGAGCCACCATCAAGCATTTTCTAGCGCTGTTGCCGGGGAGATACAGGACAACTTCAATCTCTTCCTCCCCATCAAAAAGCTTTTCTGGGAGAAAGAATATTTCTTCAAGGGGAGTCTCTCACTTCCAATCTCTTTACTTTGTTTTTTTTGCTTTGTTTCTTTAGTTTTGTTTGGTTTGCTTCTTTTTTATCAAAAACACAAAAAAAAACTAGTTCCTTCTTTAGTTGTTATTTTGTTACCTTGTTCTTAGCTCATCATGTTGATCCCTAAGTTCACCCTGAAAGAACTTTCAATAGGTAGTGGATCTATAATTGGAAGAGATAATATTGAATAATTCTTTAATCATGTTAGTAAGCATAAAGATATTAAGGATGGAACCTTAGCAGAACATGCCCCAAATTATGTAACTGCTGCGGCTTATTTAGTTCACATGTTGGAGGCTAGGTTTTTTAACCTTAACCCCATGATGCAGGTAATGTTTCTTAAACTTAATGATATTGAGGACACTGAAAAGAGAGATTTTATCCTGGAAGCTTTGCTTAAATAATTTAATGATGTTGTTATAGAAGCTAGAAAGGTCTTTGATAGTTTTAATATGGTAGGCTCGTGTGTAGATGTTATTGGTACACTAGAAAAGTGGGACAAAACCAAACCCAAAAATGGGGAGGAAATTAAAATACCAATACCTTTTAAACTTGTAGGAGTGCATGAAGCCTTGGAAAAGAATTTTGATTGGATTGTTCCTGAAAACCCATTTGATGAAAATAGTGAACCCAAGAGTATTGAGACAGGATCCTGTAGAACTTATTTGGATAAGATACCTTGCCTTGTTCAAGATATTTCTGGTATTGATCTTGATGCATCTTCATTTGAAAATACTTGATTCTTGCTTTATGTGCCTATCTGAAAGGCGTTAAAGAAAAGCACTCTTGGGAGATAACCCAATTTTTATTTGAGTAAGTTTTTCTTTTGTTGGGTCTTGGAAGTTATTGCCTCTGTAATAACCTCTCCTCATCCTTTTTGTGTGTTTTTTGTGCCAAGAATAACCTCTAATGAGAGGAAGTGAGATTTGGGGAAGTTGTTGTCCCGAAACAGATTTGTGTGCTTCACTGTAAAATATTGTGTAAATTTCCAGAACATCGGATTGAGCTGAAATTTTGTGTGTGCATGCACTTGGTATTTGCCCAACTTTTTTTTAGTTTTGCACTTTTCGATTTGAGCAACATAACATTTTTGAAAAAATCGGTCTTTACCTGCTGGTATGTTTTGACAGATTTCTACCATTATGTGCATTTGCCTCTTAATTGGTTTCATTTTGAGTTCTATTTGATCACTTGAGCTTTTAAAAGGAGTTTCTACAGTAGATTATATTTTAATGGATGATTTACTTGAGTTGAAACTGAACTCAAAGGTTTAGTATCTTGAATACAATAATGTTGCTAATGAAGATTGTGTGAAGTTTTGTATGAAGGAAGTTTTCAAGTGTTGGGAAAGAATGATGTGATGAGATGAAGTATGGACAAAAGCTCAAACTTGGTGATTCAACCCATGTCACTCCAAGAAATATTCAAGAGGTACAACCGTCCAAGATTGGGGATGTGTAACATCCTAGATTTTTATATTAAGATGTTACTAGAAGGCATCATCCTTGCACCTTGCATCATACAATCAAAGTTGCAATAAAACCCTACCACCAAACAATGACAAAACTCAAATAAAAATTTCCTCTATATGAGAAAGGAGGGGATTTCTATGCTTGGCCTTCCTTAAACCATATAAAAATAATTTTCTCTGGTTCTATGAGGACCACCTCATTATTACAAGATTTTAGAAACTAGTTTCACTAAATTTGGGCTTGTAATGCCAAAGTTATTAAAGTTTTAGTGAAACAGAAAATTGGTAAAAAAGAAAAGAATAAAAAAAATCTAACTGACCTAAACGGGCCAGGTAGGCCAGCCCACTACCTACCTACCGCCGCGCCTGGCCGCGAGCGTCGCACAGCACGTGGGCCGGCCCACTCCACCCAGCCTTCACGTGGCCGCGTAGCGTGCAGTCGCCGACACCCGGGCCCCACCCCCGTAGTCTTCCACCTAGAGACCGCGGCGAACACAGCTCCATGCCGCGTCGGGATAACCCCAAATCCCAATGGATTCGACCGCCCCCTCCCCCAAGACTCTGGATTATTTAAAGCCGACCCTCTCGTCATTTTTCCCTTTGAAAAACCCTAGCTCAAATCCTCGTCGAACTGCTGCCGTTTTTCTCGCCGTTGCCGCGCTCGGGAAGGTTGAGTTCTGATAATTTGCGTCACCCAGTTCCCTCTTTCGCTGTTGGTTGTCCTCCCCGAGCTTCGCCGTTTACACCTGACCCTTTTACCCCTTCTACAGAGCACTAGGTCGCGCTCGATTTCTCGACGACACCTCGCCGGAGTTCGCGGAGATCGGCGGAGCGTTGCGGCTGCACGAGGAAGGGAACATGGAGGTCGGTCTCACGAACGAGACCGCGAGGAGGAGCTGCACGCCGTCTTTACCCCACTTCCTCGAGGAGCCACTGGATCGCCACCGAGCACCACTGCCTGACAGCGCCGCCGCCTTCTGCCTCCCCTCGCCATCGACACCTCCACGGTGAGTCACCGCCTTACCCCGTCCGCTAGATCGATAATCAACGTCCCAGATTAGAAGGACCAAACGAAGGGGTACGAGCCTATCGCGTAGCACTGCGTGGAAAGGGCCGCGTCAGCGTGCATAGTTAGCACCTCGCCCGTGCGCCAATCAGATCCTGACGCGTGGCAGTCTCTGTTTAGAAATAGATCTATTATTTTCTAAATAGGCAGAAAACATATTCAACTTGCAAAATTCATAGAAATTCAACCACTTGGCCAAAAATTGCGTATGATATACCGTTGGGTTCACAAAATTGTGTAACCCAGATTTGTAATAAATTTGCGATTTTACAGTAGTATTGTTTGTGTAGGATTTAATCTCTAGATTGGAATATTTAATTCATAGAAAAATAATTAGAACTACGTTTAGTTGATTCGTGTTGCGTTGGCTTTGTTTTTACAATACCTATTGACTAAAATTATAAAACCTTTCTTAAGATCCTTAGATCTGATTCGGGGCTGATTATATGGTTGGATCTCCTTATGAGACTAGAAATTAAAGTAATGATCCAAATTAGTTAAAATATGGGGGAAACTAAAACTAACAACATCCCCAACACATTAGCAACCCGACAAGGATACCTTGATCAAATTAGAACACAATATTGCATATCACCATGTTGCATGCATGCATATTTGTTTTGTGGCATTATTTTTGTGCAAGTTGTAATTAGATCTATGTTTGTGTTTCGTTAGATTGTTCATAGTGCCTGAGGAGTACTATTGTGTAGAGTGCTACTCGGATCAAGGCAAGTTACACCACTTCTTCATATTTTCGTCCCAGTTTTGATTCTATGCATGTGGTCTTCAAATTCCGTAGTATGCATGTGTAGGATGTTCTAGTAGAATTTTTCCTTAGTATTATTTTGCAAGTGCGATGATTTTTATAGTATGCCATGAGTAGCTCTATACTTAGGATTTAAACCTTCCTAATAGGTTCCCCTGTTTTTGCTAAGTCCTTACTATGATATATATAAATAAAGTACCGTTGGCGGGTTTCGAAAGACAAGGAATTTTCTAAGTATAAAGGCTCTCTAGAGCGATCTTTTTCTTCTCAAATCCAGTTCAAAATAAAACAAAGTTTTCTTCTGGGCGGAATGGTTGTCGGGTCAACGAGTGAGACTTTGGTGGAGGACGGCCGCCCAGGAATCAAAGAAGTCTGTAACATCCCAAAAATATTAAACTTGGATCATCAAACTCTAATCATCAAAATTAGGGTTAACAAAACTTTTCAAATTAAAATTATGAAAGCATGCATAAGTGTAAGCATTTCAATTTGGATTCTTTTTAATTTCCTTGCTTGTGTGTCCCTTTGCTTGTAAAATGATTCTTAGGTGAAATAAACGTCATCTAAACAATCCCCACACTTTTCCCAAAGACAAACAAATCAAAACAAACAAAATAAGTGAATGGTCACTTTGGCCAAATTAACTCCCATGCCTACTTTGGCTATCTCTAACTTCCAGAACTTAACAAAAACTTGTTTGGATCTTTGCACCCCTTGAGAGTACTCATAACAAAGTACCAAGGCCCACTGTGTGATCATCCAAAGTCATTCAAATGCATAGTTTAAATGACAGTTTAAAATTGAATCTATATCATATGGGAAGATCCCACTTCTTCAAAAAACAACTCAAACAAGCTCAACTTTCAAAACCCAAGCATCTACAGACTCACCAGCACATGCCTAGCACACCCACCAAAAATCTTTTCAAAATTCAAAACTTGAATTCATGCGGCCATTTCATCAAACACCTTGCTGATGTAAATCAAACTAATCCTAAACACTATAGTGTGGAGTGATTCTGGTCTAACTTCTTCCCTCTCTGGACACCACTAGCCTTAGTAGATCATCTAACAACCCTAACTAATCACTAGCACCACTATAAGCTGGCCATTGTCATCAATGGTGAACAGGCCGAGAGCACCATTGTCACCCCAGTGTGGACAGCAAGCTACAAGCAGCACTAGCCTCGCCAACCTTGTCTGGGAGCAAGCTAGCACTCCACCGCCACTCCCTGTTCCAGCCGTGAGCGATGCCAGCCACTGGACCACACGCCCGAGCCATGCCAACCTTATCTGCAACCATGCCGAGAGCGCGCCCCGTGTGCCATGGTCGACCAGCACCCACAGACCGCGCGCCGCCCTCGCCGCGTGCATACGTGATCACCACCGTCCCAGCAACCCCGCAGACACGCCCGTTCGCCGCCGCGCGGACCACGCGCGCTGTGCGCCATTAAAACTTCCGTCAGGCACACGCAGAGAACTGCAGCCTTCTGACCGATCAGCACCTCCCCACGCCTCGCCACCACACCGTTGAGCTTCGCCAGGGAGCACAACACCGCCCCCTACCGTCGCCCACGCCGATAGACCTCTGTGCCGTCGACCACGACGAGCTCAGCTTGCGCCCGTCGGTGCCCTCTTGCCACTATAAATAGAGGCCTCCTCCGCTCAAATTCTTCACACCATTCTACTCCCCTCTCTCCCAGAACCACCCCACCTCAGTCCCGGAGCAAGGCGAGCAGCGCATCGCCGGAATTTCACCGGAGCCCGCCGCTGCTGGAGAAGAAGGAAGCCATCGATTGGAGCCTCCCCATGAGGAGCTGCCGGTACCAGGAGGTTCGCCATTGTCGACTTTGTCGTTCGCCCGCATCGCCGACCTTCGCCTGAGCCCCGGTGAGCCTCCCACGACACCCACCTGCCGCGTTAGGGTTCTATCTCGCCAGCGCTGCCCGACGTGGACGATGAACCAGATGTAGCGGTTCGTAGCATGGAAAACAAAAATTTTCTACCGCATGCAAACAAACAAGCAAAGATCTATATACTAGATTGTAGCAACGAGTAGATGGAATAACTCACCCTCGAAGATTCCAAAGTGTTTAACGAGAGCGGATTCTCGTGGGTGATGTAGTCGTACTCTTGCCGATCTCAAGATCGTGTAGACGATCCTTCCGGCGCTGCGTTTCGGCAGCGCTTCTGCAGTCGGTCACACGTTCGGTACTCGATGAAGACCTTCCTCTCCCTTGTTCCAGCAGGCAGCGGAGGTTGTAGCACTCTCCTCGCGATTCTGGCAGCACGACGGCGTGGTACCGGAAGTAGAGGGGGGATCTCGCAGGGCTTCGCCTTAAGCTGGAGCGAGTATGGTGTACTATGAGAGAGACCTTGGCGATCTAGGGTTTAGAGGCACCAAGGAGAGAGGGCTAGGCCAGCGGCTAGGGCAAGGGGAAGCCCCAACTCGGCGGCTTGGGAGAAAACCCTAGGGCGGTGGCGGCTGTAGGAGGGCCGGCGGCTAGGGTTAGGGTTTTTGTGGGGCAAGGTGTAGGTCTAGAGGGGCAGCCCTGCCCCTCCTTTTATAGGTGGGAGGGCGCGGCCAAGGGGGAGGGAGTCCTCCCCCAAGTCGGCCTCCTTGGCCGGCGGTGGAGGGAGGAGGACTTCCTCCCCAAGTAGGTTTCCTACTCTCCCTCCACCAAGCAAACTTGCCGTTTGACTTTTCAAATTGGCATTTGACTTTTCAAACTAGGATTTGATTTATCCCTTTATTTTGATCAGCGATGACACCTAGTACATGATGCAACCATTCCAACTTGTTATGACACATTCATGTACCCTTCCCCTCCAGAGTGCCGGACCTTCCGGACCCTTCTAGAACATTCCCGATGAAAACACAGGAATCATTCCCCAACTCCGAAACACGACTTTACTTATATGAATCTTATTCTTTGGACCATTCCGGATCTCCTCGTGATATCCCAGATACCATCCGAGACTCCGAACAACATTCGGTCTCTTACTCATTATTCCATAACTACTCAACAACATTAAATCCTTAAGTGTGTCTCCCTACGGTTCGTGAATTATGCGGACATGATCGGGACACTTCTCCGAACAATAACCAATAGAGGAATCTGGAAATTACTTTGCGATCGAATGAACAACTTACATATGATACCAATTTCCCTTTGTCTCACGATAGTTTACTTATCCGAGGTTTTGATCGTCGGTGTCTCTGCATACCTAGTTCAACCTCGTTACTGACAAGTACTCTTTTCTCATTCCCGTGATATGTGATCCCTTGTGAGCCAGTCACATGCTTGCAAGCCAATTGGATGACATTCCACCGAGAGGGACCAGAGTATATCTATCCGTCATATGGATGGAAAAATCCCACTCTTGATCCATGTGTCTCAACCCATACTTTCCGAACACTCAATGCCACCTTTATAACCACCCAGTTACGGTGTGGTGTTTGATGTCATCAAAGCATCCTTCCGGTGATAACAAGATTTGGAAAATCTTGGGATGTGACAAAAGTACACAAGAAGCAATTGATAATAAAAGCACCACCACCCACAATGACCATTGTGTTCTACTCGTGCAACAGATCTACATATAGACACGGCTCTGATACCACTATAGCGGTTCGTAGCATGGAAAACAAAACATTTCTACCGCATGCAAACAAACAAGCCAAGATGTATCTACTAGATTGTAGCAACGAGTCGATAGAATAGCTCACCCTCGAAGATTCCAAAGTGTTTAACGAGAGCGGATTCTCGTGGGTGATGTAGTCGTACTCTTGCCGATCTCAAGATCGTGTAGAAGATCCTTCCGGCGCTGCATTCCGGCAGCGCTTCCGCAGTCGGTCACACGTTCGGTACTTGATGAAGACCTTCCTCTCCCTTGTTCCAGCAGGCAGCGGAGGTTGTAGCACTCTCCTCGCGATTCTGGCAGCACGACGACGTGGTACCAGAAGTAGAGGGGAGATCTCGCAGGGCTTCGCCTTAAGCCGGAGCGAATATGGTGGACTATGAGAGAGACCTTGGCGATCTAGGGTTTAGAGGCACCAAGGAGAGAGGGCTAGGCCGGCGGCTAGGGCAAGGGGAAGCCCCAACTCGGCGGCTTGGGAGAAAACCCTAGGGCGGCGGCGGCTGTAGGAGGGCCGACGGCTAGGGTTAGGGTTTTGGTGGGGCAAGGTGTAGGTATAGAGGGCAGCCCTACCCCTCCTTTTATAGGTGGGAGGGCGCGGCCAAGGGGGAGGGAGTCCTCCCCCAATTCGGACTCCTTGGCCGGCGGTGGAGGGAGGAGGACTTCCTCCCCAAGTAGGTTTCCTACTCTCCCTCCACCAAGCAAACTTGTCGTTTGACTTTTCAAATTGGCGTTTGACTTTTCAAACTTGGATTTGATTTATCCCTTTATTTTTCTCAGCGATGACACCTAGTACATGATGCAACCATTCCAACTTGTTATGACACATTCATGTACTCTTCCCCTCCAGAGTGCCGGACCTTCCGGACCCTTCTAGAACATTCCCGATGAAAACACCGGAATCATTCCCCAACTTCGAAACATGACTTTCCTTATATGAATCTTATTCTCCGGACCATTCCGGATCTCCTCGTGATATCCTGGATCCCATCCGAGACTCCGAACAACATTCGGTCTCTTACTCATCATTCCATAACTACTCAACAACATCGAATCCTTAAGTGTGTCTCCCTACGGTTCGTGAATTATGCGGACATGATCGAGACACTTCTCCGAACAATAACCAATAGAGGAATCTGGAAATTCATATGGCTCCCACATATTTCTACGATTACTTTGCGATCGAATGAACCACTTACATACGATACCAATTTCCCTTTGTCTCACGATAGTTTACTTATCCGAGGTTTTGATCGTCGGTATCTCTGCATACCTAGTTCAACCTCGTTACTGACAAGTACTCTTTTCTCGTTCCAGTGATATGTGATCCCTTGTGAGCCAGTCACATTCTTGCAAGCCAATTGGATGACATTCCACCGAGAGGGCCCAGAGTATATCTATCCGTCATATGGATGGACAAATCCCACTCTTGATCCATGTGTCTCAACCCATACTTTCCGAACACTCAATGCCACCTTTATAATCACCCAGTTACGGTGTGGTGTTTGATGTCATCAAAGCATCCTTCCGGTGATGGTGATAAGCATGATATCATGATCGAAGGAATTAGGTTACTATGTATCAGAAAGCATATAGAAATTGAAATATTAAAATGACTTGATCTTTATGCTACACTTATCTATAGGAGTATGTCCATCATACCATTCTCCTAACGATATGATCTTGTCGTTAATAACATCTCAATGTTCATGATAGGGAAACCACAATCATTTATTAACCAACAAGCTAGTATTATGAAGAGGCTTTACTAGGGACTCTAATTTAGTTTACAAATCACACAAGTATTAATGTTTCCTTGTTAATACTATTATAGCATGAATGTAAACATTTATCATAAACACAAAGATATAATAATAACTACATTTATTTTTGCCTCTAGGGCATATCTCCAACACCAGAGCCGTTAGATTAGAACTAGATCCCACGGTCCACGTTGCCCCGTACCGCTTCGCACCTCCCCGTCTCACTTACGCGTGGGGACAGTCACTTAACCATCCCGCGTAAGTGCTGTGCGTAGCGGGCCGGCCCATTATCGTCTCCTGCGCGACCAAGCCGTTTGAATTTAGATTTTTCTATTTTCGTCCACACACACAGTTCTGTACCTAGTTTCAAAAATCAACCCAGCTCGATTCAGTGAACCAAATTGAGTGAAACCAATTTTGTTAGAAAGGTCTTGAAGTGCTTAATCCAAGCCCGTTGGATTCAAATCATTTGGATCTGTAGATCAACCTTGGTAAAAATAACAAGGCAGAAGCTTTTCTGCATTCAAACATTTTTAAAATTTAAACCACAATAGATTTTGAGTTGATTCCAACTCTCAAAAATCACATTTGACTATACCTTTCAGAATATATAAAAAATATATGGGTTTACTTATAGAAATAATGTTCAAGTAATAAAAGAATGCCACTTAGGCATTTCTAGTCACTTTATTTATTTAAAATAAAAGGGTCAAACCTTATTAAATTGTGACACCACTTTAAATCACATTCCCATATACTGAAATATGTGGTGATGACATGTGTCAACATGATCCCATGTTTGGTTTGGAGAATATTAAATCTTAAGTAGTTTTTCAATGAGTAGAAATTACTTTTCTAAAAATAAAATCATTAAGTCAAATGCTTTAGTCTTCTAATGTTAGTGATGATGCTAGATCATCAATAGAACCCCTTTGTGTGATGATTGAAAGTAGTTAAGTATTGTTTGTTGATTGTGTACCTCGTATTTATTTATAGACGCTAGTACCGACCAAGGATACGAGGAGGAAGGAGGATACTACGAAGAAGAAGCCGAGGAGAACTTCAACCACTGATCTCCACAAGGCAAGCCAATACTTGAAAGCTCTTAACTTAGCAAGCTTATACTGATACTTGTGCAAGCCTTACTAATCAAGTTGACCTATGCAAGCTAATACTTGCTTGTTACTATGCCAACCATATGCCTTAAGCATATGTGATCATACCCACTTGATAACCCAATCCTAGTTTTACTTACAAGCTTCTACTTTAGTCCTTTATCAAAACTTTCTTTTAGAGTACCTAAGTGACTTGTAGATACTAGAAAGATAATTGAAGGTTGCATAAAGAGCATAAAATTTGGCCTAAGCTAGAAAATCCTGATGACATCCGAAGGCATGAGATTGAACTTAGTTGAAACTCCACTTGTTTACCACCCCTCATTAGTTCTCACCCCCATTTGTAGATTCTAGTGCTAAGCATAAAACTTGATCAACTTTAGATGGGAATACTTGGTGGAAAATGGTTATGAAAACCTTGGAATGATGGATCATTCTACTGAGATGTTTTGACATGTGTTTCAGAACACCAGATGATTTTGGTGATGAATATGTTGAGGCATGAGCCTTAGCCCTTTATAAAATTGATGGTTGTCTGGATGCGATACCATTCCAATTTTACCGTACAAACACAATACTCGGGAATTGGGTAGGGCTTGACTGGAAACTTATATATCTTAGTATTGGTTCCCTCACGGCCAAGGTCTGAGCTGAGGCTACCTTGTGAAGATTGTCCACCTGTGCAGTAGCCAAGATGACAGTTGGTCATGGTTGGGAGGCCAAACTCACAAGAGAGGTGCCTATACTAGGGCGTGTAATGGAAAGGTTAGGATTGATTATCTGCATACTGAGTATGGTGAATTCAGGATTTGTTCCTGACGGATGTATCGAATGTTGTGTTGAAAGTGTACAATCTCTGCACAGTGTCAAACTATTCGAATAGCCGCGTCTGCGGTTATGGATTGTTGGAGTGGCCATACTGTTCCCCCGTCATATGTTTTCAAAATGACTTGTGAAATGAATTGAGATTTTGACTTGACCACAACAGAGTTGTGATATGAAATACCAGTTCCCACTTAGGTGTCATAAAACTTCAACTAGCTTTCTCTTGCTTCTGAACTTAGTATAGGTAAATCTGGCTTTTTGCAAAACAACCCTAGAGCGTAGTGTCCTATTACAAAAACCCCTTCACTTGTTAGTATTAGTTTGCGAGTACTTAAATAGTACTCATGGCTTTGTCCCTGGCTATTCCCGTGGCCAAACTATGAAGAGGAATACCAGGATGATGGACCCCAGGAAGGTTACGACAACTAGGATCATCTCCCATCGTCAGCATTGCCTGTGACCCCGAAGATGGAGCTTCGCCTACGCTACCGTTATTATTACGTATTTCCGCTGCTTGAGTTGTATTAAGAACTGGATCATGAGATCCTTATTTGTGTAAGACCTTATGTATGGTTTGTAATGGATGATGTACTGTGGTATCCAATTCTGTTATGTCTCACAAAAATGGTAATCCTGGGATTGCGATGTATGGCATAACAGGCATCTGGGATTAAAAATCCGGGTGTTGACAAGTTGGTATCAGAGCCATCCTGACCATAGGAGACCCTAGTTAGGCGGGATGTTTGAATCAAAAACTTAGTTTCAAAACCAAAGGAAGCCAATATTTACAAAAACTTAATCCCATTCTTATCACTTTGATTCTTTCATAAAAATTCATGTTCATGAAAAACTCTTGCAAAATACCTAAAATTTGACACATGTGATCACTCTACTAACTTACTCATCCTATATTCTTAATAGATGGACGTAAAGTACAGCAAATTTTATCAGTTGGGGAAAGAGACCTTATTTTTGAGCGGGATTTGGACCAGCTTTCGGAACTTCTGGAGCGTCCGCACCCCGAGTTCTTCGTAGCTCAGCTCAATGATCAAGGAGGAGAAGATCTGCAGTGGATAATTGTTGCAAGTCTCTGAGGAAAGATTGAACCTCCCACTGCTAAGGGAATTCAGTTGACCTTAAGAGAGAACAACTGGCTCGATGGACTTGCCAGGGCCATGCAGGAAGCTCTTGCCCGTCTGTGTGGGAAGAGTATCAATCAGATCAAGGGTACCCGCTTTAAGTTTTGCCCAAGGCGTGATGCTAATGGACAGCCACTAGAACACCCATACCACCCCGAGCTGAAAACCCAATTGGACCACGTTAGCTTCATGATGTACGATCGTCAGCAGGAATTGCACAATTGCCGTGACTACTCCAACCACAAGTCCGCCATCATCAAGACGAAGGATCAGACCATTGCCATGCTAGCGAAGGATCGCAAGTCTCGCCGCCGTCAGCTCGACAAGAACGAGTGCATCATTGCTCGTCTTTGCCACCGTATCTCGGATTTGGAGGAGACCATCGACGAGAGAGACATGCAGTTGGAGGAAAGGGAGAATGCCGGAGAGGATCTTCGTGGAGACCCCTACTCCTATCTCAGCGATGATGATGATTTTCTGGAGGATCAGGCTATGGACTTCTTCACCGATGAGGATGACTTCGCCTTCATCAATGACGATGAGGATGAGGATGACGACTACACCGACTCCGAGGAGTAGTAGCACTTGAGCACTAGCGTAGTGAGTTGTATTCGGTCCCACTGTATCGTAGTTTCCAGAATGGTTCTTAAAACCATCTGTTTACCCTTGTTGTGGTGTGTGTTTGTATCGTGTGCTATGAATGAATGAATGAAAAGCAAGTTGCTAGAAAATAAGAGCCAAAATTTAAAAACTGTTCAAAGTCCTGAAACCTTAGAAATTGCCCTCTTTTCTCATGATCTATCTCAATCTTCAGATGCCACGCGGAGGAAGTGGTTCATCCCCTGACCCAATGTTGCAGATCCTGCAAATGTTAGTTTCTGACCGCGAAGCAGAAAGATCCAAACTTCAAGCCAACCTAGCTACCCTTCAGCAGATAGCTCAGCTAGCCCACAACAACCAAGGCCAAAGAAATCAGGACAACCATGGATCTAAGCTCAAAAATTTCCAGAATACCAACCCACCTATTTTCACTAAGTCGGAAGAGCCCTTAGATGCCGATAATTGGCTGCAGACCATGGAAAACAACCTAGAAGTCGCCGGAGTGGCAGCCAACGAGAAAGTTCTGTTCGCCACCCACTATCTAGCCAGAGATGCAAGAGCATGGTGGAACAGTGTTCGTGCAATGACCGGAGGACAGATGATGACCTGGGAGGAATTCAAGGTCAAGTTCAGCAGAACCCATGTGCCACCGGGTTTGATCAAAAGAATGAGAGATGAGTTCAGAGAACTAAAGCAAGGAAGGATGAACGTAGTATAATACCGTGAAGAATTCTTGTCATTAGCTAGGTATGCCCCAGATGAGATTGACACTGAAGCCAAGAAGAAAGTGAGATTCCTGAATGGTCTGCACGATGAGATGCAGACTATGTTAGTCAATATTCCCTTTGTGCATATTGAAGCCCTTGTCGACTCTGCCATCCAGATGGAAGGAAAGATCAACCAAGCCAATGAGAACCGCAAGCGTCGCATGATGCATCAGCCAGGAACCCATCAGACCCCAAAGTATCGCCCTAACCCATCCCCAGGATTTGCCCCGAGAACCAATAGACCCCCGATGAACCGTCCGACCTATCCCAACTGTGGAAACCCTAGTTCCGGAGGAAATCACAACAACCCCGGCAAATCTAACAATTTCAACCGTGCACCACCCAAGTTCAACAACAACAATGCTACCGCCAACACCAACACTGCCCCGAGGACTGGAAGCAATGTTGTGCCTGTTGCAGCAAAGGACAAGTCGCAAGTCACTTGTTATGACTGTGGAAATAAGGGTCACTACTCCAACGAGTGCCCCAACAAGAAGAATGCCACAACCCCCAATACCAATGCCCCAGCTCAACAGCAGCGTCGTGTTCAGCCAGGAAGTAGGTTTGCCCCAGGGAATGCGCTCAACCGCAACGGACGTCTTTTTCTCATGCATGCTGAAGAAGCCCAGGAAGCGCCAGACGTCGTGCTGGGTATGTTTTTTGTTAATTCAGTACTTGCTAGAGTGTTGTTTGATCTGGTGCATTGCACTCATTCTTCACCAAAGAATTTGCATGCACTAGTAAAATTCAACCAACCAAACTGAAGCATGTTATGATTGTTCAAATCCCCGGTTCAACCACCAAAGCTAGGCAAATTTGCAAAGTCATCCCTATCCGAATCCATGGCATAGACTTTTATGCTAATCTGATAGTACTCGGAACTAAAGGTTTGGAAGTAGTATTCGGAATGGATTGGATGTCCAAACATAAAGGATTGATTGACTGTGCCAAGAAAGCCATAACCATGACCAGTACAGCCGGAATATCAGTCGAGCATATATCTGAAACCTTACCTCATCAATTCAAGTGCAACAAGAGTATAGCCCAACCTACCATTGACCAAGTCCGGATAGTCTCTGAATACCCTGATGTATTTCTAGATGTTTTGCCCGGTATGCCCCCAGATCGGGATATCGAGTTTATCATTGAACTAATCCCCGGAACAGGACCCATAGCCCAGAGACCCTATATGAACCCGTCTGAATTAGAAGAACTGAAGAAGCAACTGGATGCCATGCTGGAAATTGGATTGATTCAACCAAGTGCGTCACCATGGAGATCACCTGTCTTGTTTGTGGACAAGAAAGATGGAGGTAACCGTTTGTGTACGGATTACCGAAAGTTGAATGATGTCACTATCAAGAACAAGTACCCATTGCCCAAGATAGAAGATTTGTTTGATCAGTTGACCGGTGCCAAAGTTTTTTTAAGATTGATCTTAGAACTGGCTATCATCAACTCAAGATTCACGCAGAGGATATTCCAAGACTGCCTTTACCACCCGTTATGGATTATACGAGTATACTGTCATGTCTTTTGGATTAACCAATGCCCCCGCTTATTTCATGAATCTCATGAATAAGATTTTTATGGACTTCCTGGATAAATTTGTCGTTGTTTTCATTGATGACATTCTGATTTATTCCAAATCGGAAGAACAACATGAGCTACACCTAAGGACCATTCTTGGAACCCTTAGAGAGCATCAGTTGTATGCCAAGTTTAGCAAATGTGAATTCTGGTTACAGGAGGTAGGATTCCTCGGCCACATTGTATCAGCCAGAGGAATTGCCGTTGATCCTACAAAGGTGAAAGATGTAGAAGATTGGCAAGCCCCAACCACTCAAACCCAAGTTCGTGCATTTATCGGATTGGCGGGATATTACCACAAGTTCGTAGAAGGATTCTCGAGTATCGCCAGACCCATGACCCAATTGCTGAAGAAGGAGAAGAAGTTTGAATGGACCGATAAATGTGAAGCGAGTTTTCAAGAACTCAAGAGGAGATTGATTTCAGCCCCAATCTTGATCATGCCGGATATCACGAAGCCCTTCGACGTGTATTGTGATGCATCCAAGATCGGTTTCGGATGTGTGCTAATGCAAGAAGGCAAAGTTATATCTTATCTATCCCGACAACTGAAACGACATGAGCAGAATTACCCAACCCATGACCTCGAACTCGCAGCTGTAGTCCTAGCGCTGAAGACATGGAGGCATTACCTGATGGGAAATCGTTGTGAGATTTATTCGGATCATAAGAGCCTGAAGTATATATTCACTCAGAAGGAGGTGAATATGAGGCAGAGAAGATGGATTGAGCTAATCAAGGATTACGACCTGGACATTCACTATCACCCTGGTAAAGCCAATGTGGTAGCAGATGCCCTTAGCTGATTGACGTGTAGCTTGAACTCCATGATTTTGAAGGAGCAACCAAGCTTGCACAAAGAGATGGAAGATTTTCGAATGGAATTAGTGAGTGAAGGATTTTTGGCTAGCATAGAACTTCAACCCACTTTGATCAGCCAGATCAAAGAGGCGCAGAAAGGAAATGCTAGTATCAAGGGAATCAAGCATCGTATCGGTACAGGCAAAGTACCCGGCTTCACCGAAGATGAAGAAGGAGTTATGTGGTACAAAGGACACCTTTGTGTAACAGCAGATTCTGAGTTGAAAGAAGTTATTCTGAAGGAAGCTCATGATACTCTTTACTCTATCCACCCCGGAGGGACTAAGATGTATCAAGATTTGAAAGAGCAATTTTGGTGGCATAAGATGAAGAGAGAAATCGGAAGCTATATCGCCAAGTGTGATATATGTCAGCGAGGTAAGGCAGGACATCAAAGACCCGCTGGATTGTTGCAACCATTGCAGATTCCGGAATGGAAATGGGATTCCATTGGAATGGACTTTATCATCGATTACCTACTTCTAGTAGGGGAAATGACTCTATCTGGGTCATAGTGGACAGATTGTCCAAAGTCGCCCATTTCTTACCCGTCAAGACCACATATCAGAGTTCGAAGATAGCGGAGTTATACATCGCTAGAATCGTCAGTTTGCATGGAGTCCCCAAGAACATCGTTTCGGATCGAGGAACTCAGTTTACCTCGAGATTCTGGAAGAAAGTCAAAGAAGGTTTAGGAACCCGCCTAGATTTCATCACCGCGTATCACCCTCAGACTGATGGATAGACGGAGCGAGTAAATCAAATACTCGAAGATATGCTGAGAGCATGTGTGTTAGAATACAGATCTAAGTGGGAAGACTGTCTTCCGTTTACATAATTTTCATACAACAACAGTTATCAAGCTAGTCTGCAAATGGCCCCATTTGAATTGGATGTGCCGCCCCCTTTGAACTGGTCAGAAGTAGGAGAGAGTCAGATTTTCGGACCTGACATCCTACGAGAAGCATAAGAGAAGGTTCCCAAGATTCGTGAGCACCTCAAGACAGCCCAGTCTAGACAGAAGAGTTACGCCGACAAGAGACGTCGAGACCTCGCCTTCAATATAGGAGATTTTGTGTATATGAAAGTGTCGCCATTAAAAGGAATGCAGCGTTTCCAACTAAAAGGAAAGTTAGCCCCCAGATATATCGGACCCTTCAAGATTCTGAACCGTCGAGGTGAAGTGTCGTATCAATTGGAACTACCCGAGTAGATATCAGCCGTGCACAATGTGTTCCATATCTCATTACTTCGCAAGTGTCTCGAAGTTCCAGAAACGACCGAAGTGTTCAAGAATATTGATCACCGGACCATAGAGATTAACGATGACCTGACCTATCCCAAAGTACCCATCTGTATTTTGGAGGAATATTTTAGAACTACTAGAACCCGAAGCATCAAGTTTCTCAAGATTCAGTGGAGAAACCACACAGAAGAGGAAGCTACCTGGGAGCGCGAAGATCACATCAGGATAGAGTTTCCCGATCTCTTCAAATCTTAGGTAATCTTTTTCGTCCTTTTTCAAATCTCGGGACGAGATTTTTTTTAAGGGGGGAAGGTTTGTAACATCCCAAAAATATTAAACTTGGATCATCAAACTCTAATCATCCAAATTAGGGTTAACAAAAACTTTTCAAATTAAAATTATGAAATCATGCATAAGTGTAAGCATTTCAATTTGGATTCTTTTTAATTCCTTTGCTTGTGTGTCCCTTTGCTTGTAAATGATTCTTAGGTGAAATAAACATCATCTAAACAATCCCCACACTTTTCCCAAAGACAAACAAATCAAAACAAACAAAATAAGTGAATGGTCACTTTGGCCAAATTTACTCCCGTGCCTACTTTGGCTATCTCTAACTTTCAAAACTTAATAGAAACTTGTTTGGATCTTTGCACCCCTTGACAGTACTCATAACAAAGTACCAAGGCCCACTGTGTGATCATCCAAAGTCATTCAAATGCATAGTTTAAATGACAGTTTAAAATTGAATCTATATCATATGGGAAGATCCCACTTTTTCAAAAAACCACTCAAACAAGCTCAACTTTCAAAACCTAAGCATCTACAGACTCACCAGCACATGCCTAGCACACCCACCAAAAATCTTTTCAAAATTGAAAACTTGAATTCATGCGGCCAGTTCATCAAACACCTTGCTGATGCAAATCAAACAAATCCTAAACACTGTAGTGTGCAGTGATTTTGGCCTAACTTGTTCCCTCTCTGGACAACACTAGCCTTAGTAGATGATCTAACAACCCTAACTAATCACTAGCACCACTATAAGCTGGCCATTTTCATCAATGGTGAACAGGCCAAGAGCACCATTGTCACCCCAGTGTGGATAGCAAGCTACGAGCAGCACTAGCCTCGCCAACCTTGTCTGGGAGAAAGCTAGCACTCCACCGCCACTCCCTGTCCTAACCGCGAGCGATGCCATCCACTGGACCACACGCCCGAGCCATGCCAACCTTCTCTGCAACCATGCCGAGAGCGCGCCCCGTGCGCCATGCTCGACATCACCCACAGACCGGGCGCCGCCCTCGCTGCGTGCATACATGATCACCACCGTCCCAGCAACCCCGCAGACACGCCCGTTTGCCGCCGCGTGGACCACGCGCGCTGTGCGCCATTAAAACTTCCGTCAGGCACACGCAGAGCACCACAGCGTTCCGACCGATCAGCAACGCCCCACGCCTCGCCACCACACCTTTGAGCTTCGCCAGGGAGCACAGCACCGCCCCTACCGTCGCCCACGCGGATAGCCCTCTGTGTCGTCGACCACGACGAGCTCAGCTTGCGCCCATCAGTCCCCTCTCGCCACTATAAATAGAGGCCTCCCCCGCTCGAATTCTTCACACCATTCTACTCCCCTCTCACCCAGAACCACCCCACCTTAGTCCCGGAGCAAGGCGAGCAGCGCATCGCCGGAATTTCACCGGAGCCCATTGCTGCTGGAGAAGAAGGAAGCCATCGATTGGAGCCGCCCCAGGAGGAGCTGCCGGTACCAGGAGGTTCGCCGTCGTCGACTTCGTCGTTCGCCCGCATCGCCGACCTTCGCCTGAGCCCCGGTGAGCCTCCCACGACCCCCATCTGCCGCGTTAGGGTTCTGTCTCGCCGGCGCTCCCCGACGTAGACGATGAACCAGAGCCGTTAGATTAGAACTAGATCCCATGGTCCACGTTGCCCCGTACCGCTTCGCACCTCACCGTCTCACTGACGCGTGGGGACAGCGACTTAACCATCCCGCATAAGCGCTATGCATAGCGGGCCGGCCCATTATCGTCTCCCGTGCGACCCAGCCGTTTGAATTTAGATTTTTCTATTTCATCCAAACACAGTTCTGTACCTAGTTTCAAAAATCAACCCAGCTCGATTCAGTGAACCAAATTGAATGAAAACAATTTTGTTAGGAAGGTCTTGAAGTGCTTAATCCAAGCCCCTCGGATTCAAATAATTTGGATCTGTAGATCAACCTTGGTAAAAATAAGAAGGCAGAAGCTTTTCTGCATTCAAACATTTTTCAAATTTAAACCAGAATAGCTTTTGAGTTGATTCCAACTCTCAAAAATCACATTTTACCATACCTTTCATAATATATAAAAAAATATGGGTTTACTTATAGAAATAATGTTCAAGTAATAAAAGAATGCCACTTAGGTATTTCTGGTCACTTTATTTAAATAAAAGGGTTAAACCTTATTAAATTGTGACACCACTTTAAATCACATTCCCATATACTGAAATATGTGGTGATGACATGTGTCAACATGATCCCATGTTTGGTTTGGAGAATATTAAATCTTAAGTAGTTTTTCAATGAGTAGAAATTGCTTTTCTAAACATAAAATCATCAAGTCAAATGCTTTAGTCTTGTAATGTTAGTGATGATGCTAGATCATCAATAGAACCCCTTTGTGTGATGATTGAAAGTAGTTAAGTATTGTTTGTTGATTGTGTACCTCGTATTTATTTATAGACGCTAGTACCGAGCAAGGATACGAGGAGGAAGGAGGATACTACGAAGAAGAAGCCGAGGAGAACTTCAACCACTGCTCTGCACAAGGCAAGCCAATACTTGCAAGCTATTAACTTAGCAAGCTTATACTGATACTTGTGCAAGCCTTACTAATCAAGTTGACCTATACAAGCTAATACTTTCTTGTTACTATGCCAACCATATGCCTTAAGCATATGTTATCATACCCACTTCATAACCCAATCCTAGTTTTACTTACAAGCTTCTACTTTAGTCCTTTATCAAAACTTTCTTTTAGAGTACCTAAGTGACTTGTAGATACTAGAAAGATAATTGAAGGTTGCATAAAGAGCATAAAATTTGGTCTAAGCTAGAAAATCTTGATGTCATCCTAAGGCATGAGATTGAACTTAGTTGAAACTCCACTTGTTTACCACCCCTCATTAGTACTCACCCCCACTTGTATATGCTAGTGCTAAGCATAAAACCTGATCAACTTTAGATGGTAATACTTGGTGGAAAATGGTTATGAAAACCTTGGAATGATGGATCATTCTACTGAGATGTTTTGACATGTGTTTCTGAACACCAGATGATTTTGGTGATGAAAATGTTGAGGCATGAGCCTTAGCCCTTTATAAAACTGATGGTTGTCTCGATGTGATACCATTCCAATTTTACCGTACAATCACAATACCCGAGAATTGGGTAGGGCTTGACTGGAAACTTATATACCTTAGTATTGGTTCCCTCACGGCCAAGGTCTAAGCTGAGGCTACCTTGTGAAGATTGTCCACTTGTGCAGTACCCAAGATGGTAGTTGGTCATGGTTGGGAGGCCAAACTCACAGGAGAGGTGCCTATACTAGGGCGTGTAATGGAAAGGTTAGGATTGATTATCCGCATACTGAGTATGGTGAATTCAGGATTTGTTCCTGACGGATGTATCGAATGTTGTGGTAAAAGTGTACAATCTCTGCAGAGTGTCAAACTATTCGAATAACCGCGTCTGTGGTTATGGACAATTGGAGTGGCCATACTGTTCCCCCGTCAGATGTTTTCAAAATGACTTGTGAAATGAATTGAGATTTTGACTTGACCACAACAGATTTTTGATATGAAATACAAGTTCCCACTTAGGTGTCATAAAACTTCAACTAGCTTTCTCTTGCTTCTGAACTTAGTAGAGTTTTATCTGGCTTTTTGCAAAACAACCCTAGTGCTTAGTGTCCTATTACAAAAACCCCTTCACTTGTTAGTATTAGTTTGCGAGTACTTAAAGAGTACTCATGGCTTTGTCCCTGGCTATTCCCGTGGCCAGACTATGAAGAGGAATACTAGGATGATGGACCCCAGGAAGGTTACGACAACTAGGATCATCTCCCATCGTCAGCATTGCATGTGACCCCGAAGATGGAGCTTCGCCTACGCTAACGTTATTATTACGTATTTCCGCTGCTTGAGTTGTATTAAGAACTGGATCATGAGATCCTTATTTGTGTAAGACCTTATGTATGGTTTTTAATGGATGATGTACTGTGGTATCCAATTCTGTTATGTTTCGCAAAAATGGTAATCCTGGGATTGCGATGTATGGCATAACAGCCATCTGGGATTAAAAATCCGGGTGTTGACAAAGTCTGCCATGTTTCAGAATTCATAAGCTTCCAGTGCAACCACAATACATATGGGCTCTATCTTGGCCTAGTACTTAGTGGGAAACCTCACCTGGGTACCAACATTTGGAGGTTCTTGGCACAGTTGGATCCAGAAGGTAGAGGGGCTACTAAGGGAAAGCCTCGCCATGGTCTTGTCTGTAAAAGGACTGGATTGTGGATTGTGGGTAAAGTGCACAAACTCTCGAGAGTATTTCAAACTGATCGATCAGCCGAGTTCATGGAAAAGAACAATCGAGCATCTGAAGGTTGGAGCCTCTTAAGGATCTTCCTCCCTCTCTTTCGAAACTTCAAGTTTTCTAAAAACCCAAGGCATGAGTCATATCGCTATTGGGTGGGTTTTGGGAACTTGGTGAGTAATATCCAAGTGCTAGGTTGTTTGGACACTTGTTGAGTAATATCCTCGTGTGTCGTTTGACCATATATTACTTATACAAATGTTTACAAAGTAGGGAAATATTCTCTTCTTTCCATACTTAAGGAAAATTAGCTTTGAGAAAATGAACTTCACAGCCTAAACTAGCCTTGCATGTAGAGTTAGTCTTTTTCTTTCCTTGGTGTAATTTGCCAATACATTCAAAGTATTGACCCAACTTGTTGGCTGCACGTCTTATGTGCAGAATCCGAAGATTGAAAGGTGCGTAGGGATCGCGAGTCTACACCCAACAAGCCTGGGGCGTTGATGGACTCAAGCTGCTTTATGTTTCCGCTGTTATTTTAGCTAGCTTAATGCTAAGCAAATTTGTAATAAATTCATAGTCTGGATTCTCCGTGTAATAATAACTTTGTGTTTTACATGATATTCATCAACTGTGAGTGCTAGCTATTGATCCAGGGACTAGCATGTAAATCACAGGGACTTAGGATCTTTATTGATCCAAGGTCACAACAGATGGTATTAGAGCACATCGTTGCCTGTAGGATGTGACCCTAGGATTGGAACCACCTTTAACTTATGTGCCTTTCTGCTTTTCTTCTAAGTTATTTTTCACGCACCTATAGTACCTACTTTTCCTCTACTTTTTAAGTATCTTATTTTCTTTCTTCTAACTTAAAGATGACAAGCTTCCTCTACGACACCATCGCGGACATCGAGCCCCTTCGCTTTGGTGGATGTCTCATGGATCTCCTCACATGTTTGGACCTTCCCCTGCCAACAATACAGGGAAGCACAATGAAGAAACTCCACAAGGACGGCTGCTGGGGAGTCAAAGTTATCCAGCCAGGACAAGAGCAAGGCAAGAACCCGGAGGAGGACATAGCAATCCACATCGTTAGCGACTCCAAGGAGAAGGCCCTTAGCATCAGCTTGCAGCAGCTCATTGGTCGCCTATGTGGACGCCATCACGACGTTCTACAAGGACACTGCGGCAACCTTTTTGGAAGGCGAGATGAGGAAGGAATTCCCATGGAGTTAACCTTTGAGGAAAGGGCTTCTACCAAGCGCCGAAGGACCCAATATCAAGACTTCGAGTGCCACATCCATGATCTTGAAAACGATAGCTTCCTCGAGATGCTAAGGAACGATGAGATATGCGCTCTCATCAAGGAGAAGGAGGAAATAATCAAGCAGTAGGAGGAGGCAATGAAGGTCCAAGAGATGAAGTTCCAGGACCAGGAGAAGAAGTTCGCTAACCAAGATAAGAGGGTGATAAATAAAAACAAGAGGATTAGGGAACTCAAATAGGAAATCGAGGGAACTGAAGTATAGACCGAGGGCCTTTGCAAGATAATCAAAGATGTGCGTGCTTCCAAGAGAGACTTGGCAAAGCAACTTGAAGCCGCGAAGAAGTCAAGCCTAGTGGAGGAACTGCAAGGCGAGAAGGAGGGACTTCAGGAGAAGCTAGAAGCCACTACCAAGAAGCTGCAGGATGAGATAAAGGACCTCCAAGAGAAGCTTGAAGCCACCACAAAGGAGATGGAGCTGTACAAAACAAAACTAGAGAAGGAGGGCTACTCGTTCGAAGACGAGGAAGAGGAAGGCGTGGAGGATGTGTAGTAGTTAGACCACCTTTAAATTCTATAGTTGAATGTTATTCGAGATTGTAATAAATACCAAGACATGTTTGGTTTAGTTGAACTTGGATGAATTCTGTGTTAAACTTGTGCTGCTTGTGTCTTGTATGCCTTGTGTGTTTTCATAAGGGTAGGAGTGTACTACTTAGTCTTTCTGTCTATTTCTTAACTTGTTTCTCAAACCCCACAGATGCCGCCAAGAAGTGCGACCAACGAAATTCCTCCAGAGATTGCACAACTTTTGGCCACTCGGAACCAGATGATCCAACTGCTCACTCAGAACATGCAAAACAACAACAACGCGCCACCTCCGCCACCCCCACCTCCATCGCCACCTCAACAGGATCGCTTGACCCGGGTTTTGAGGTTGAACCCACCTACCTTCACTAGCAGCGCTGAACCAATCATTGCAGATGACTAGCTCCACACAATTAACAAGAAGTTATACACTATGCAAGCCGTCGGAGCCGGCAGGGTGCGTTATGCCACGCACCAACTCGAAGGACCTGCTGCAGAATGGTGGGATAACTACCAAGTCACCCACCCGGGTATTGATGCTATCACTTGGAATCAGTTCAAGATAGCTTTCCGCACTCATCACGTGGCTGCTGGTGTCATGACTATGAAAAGGCGCGAGTTTCGTGACTTACACCAGTTGCACCGTTCTGTCACCGAGTATGGTTTGATTTTCAACAAGCTCACCCGTTATGCACCCGATGATGTTTCCACTGATACCAAGAGGCAGGAGGAATTCTTAAGAGGACTCTGTGATGATATATCTATTCAGCTTGTGGCTCAGAAGTTTGACAACTTTCAGGAACTCTTCGACAGAGCTATTGTGGTTGAATCCAAAATAAAGAGCATAGAGAACCGCAAGAGGAAGTCTAACCCTCACAAGAAATTTGTTCCGTACCAGAAGCAGCGCCCTTCATCACCACCACCGTATAACAATAATGGCCACAACCATAATGGTCATCACCATGGCGGTCACAAACACAATGGGCATAAGCACCGCAATGGGAATGGCAGCAACGAAAAGGATGTCAGTGAGGTGACATGCTTTAAGTGCAACAAGACAGGGCACTATGCAACCACTTGCCCCGAGAAGAAGAATGGGAATGGCAATGGCAATGGGAATGGAAATGGAGACAACCATGGTAATGGAAACGGGAAGAAGACAAATCCGTTTGTCAAAGCCACGGTGAATCATGTCTCTATGGAGGATGCTTGTGACAGACCGGACTCCGTGATTGGTAAGTTCAAGCTCAATTCCATTCCCGCAGTTGTTCTTTTTGATACTGGTGCACCGCATTCATTCATATCAAGGGTATTTGTGGATAGATGCAAGATACCCACGGAGACTATAAATTCTCCTCTAAGGGTAATTTCTCCTGGAGGAGAAATAGTGGAAAACTCCGGTTGTCGGGGGTTAGAACTAAGGATTGGGACACACATCTTTCCCACAAGTCTAGTAGTCCTGGAGTCACAAGGATTAGACATAATCTTAGGCATGAATTGGATGACCGAATATGAGGGAGTCATAGATTGTGCCAAAAGGACTGTCACGCTCACAACACCGGAAGGGAAAAGAATTCGTCTCAAGTCAAACTTTGCTCTTAAGGAAGTTATGGTGAATTCTCTTAAGGGGGTTAGCTTGGAGGATGTACCCATTGTGAAGGAATACCCAGATGTCTTTCCAGAGGAATTACCAGGGATGCCTCCCGACCGTGATATAGAGTTTCTCATTTACTTAATGCCAGGCACAAGGCCGATAGCTAAGAGACCATACAAGATGGATATGGACGAGTTGAAGGAACTCAAGAAACAACTTAGGGAACAATTGGACATGGGATTCATCCAACCCAGCGCGTCATCTTGAGGAGCGCCTGTCCTATTCATGGAAAAGAAGGATAAAACCAAGAGGCTAGTTGTGGACTACCGCTCGTTGAATGAAGTGACGATCAAGAACAAGTACCCTCTACCTAACATCAATGACCTGTTTGATCAGTTAAAGGGAGCCAGTGTGTTCTCAAAAATCGATCTGCGATCAGGCTACTTTCATCTAAAGATTTGAGAACAGGATGTGCCTAAAACAGCCTTCACCACAAGATATGTATTGTATGAGTAAACTGTAATGTCGTTTGGACTAACCAACGCCCCGGCATACTTCATGACCATGATTGTCACATCCCAAATTTTAGATTTGGTCTTGCATATCATCCATATCATTGCATCATGCTTTTCCATGCAAAACCGTCGAGTGAAAAGGTTCGGCGAAACGCCATTTGCAAAACCCTTTTTTCTTTTGCTACGAGGTTCCTGCGGGAAGCTTTAGTAGGACTTGCGACAACCACCCCTGTAAGTTAGTGGTTTCGCTCAAACCTTGACGTTAGATTGTTCCCCTCGACCATACGAACCCGTAGGCGCGAGAATCGCTCGAATTGGAGCTCGTACGGAAAAGCTTCGGCCGTTTTAGTAAACCGCTGGAAAACGGTCTGAAAATCTGGACCGATTTCCGAGTTCTAAACAAACTCCGGACCGAATCTGAGTAGGACCCGCGCGAAGGGCCACAAAAGGGCCCCACCAGGACCTCGGTTCCCGCAACCGCCCCCAGCCCTCGACCCCGTCTCCTGCGCGCACGCCTCCCGAGGCACTGCCGCCGCCGCCGTCGCCCTCCGCCGCGCCGCCGCCCAGGTTCGCCGCCGGCCGCCGCCTCTTCTCTCTCCTCTCTCCGTTCCCGACCACCGCCGCCGCGACGCGCCATCCCTGCCGCCGCATCACCGCCGCCTCCGCGAGCACGCTGCCGCCAGCGCCCGCATCGCCGCCCGCCTGCGCGCCTCCTCGCACGCGCGTGCGCGCGCGCCTGCGCCGACCCCCACAGCCGAGCCGACAGCTGCTTCCGCCGCCGCCGCCAAGCCGCCACCAGCTGCGCGCGCTGTCGCGCGTTGCTGCGCTGCCTCGCTGCTGCGTTACCGCATGCGTCTCGCGTGCACGCTTGCATGCACGCATACATGCACGTACGCGCGCCATTTTGCTCGCGCGTTGTTAATCTTGGTGCGTTGCGTTAACCGTGTACATCCGCGCAGGAAAGACCTCGACGCCGGAACCGATCGCCACCGCCGTCCGGAACTCGCTGCACCTTTCGGAGTCCGTTTCGTCGTTCTTTTCCGGTAAGACAGCAGCCACCGTCAGATCTCAGATCGGCGGCTCAGATCGTTAGTTGACCGGTCAGACTCAGGCATTGACTAGTCAGACGCACAGTCAGCGCCCAGTCAGCAGACGCTTTGACCAGTCAACAGACACAATTTACTGGTCAATTTCGTTAATCCTTTTAGTTGGCAGATTTCGGTAGAATCTTGTAAATTGCGTAGTAATTAAACCGCTTGGCCAAAAATTGCAAATAAAATATGTGTAGATTCAGTGAGTCGTGTAGAATCTCGCTGTACCTTTGGTTCAGCCTTTTGCTGCAAGGTTTAGTATAGTTTAATCAAACTTGTTAGTGGACTTTTTGGAGTAATAAATTCGTAGAAAAAGATCCGTAGCTCCAAAAATCGCGTATGATATGTCCTTGGATTCAGTGGAACGAGGGGAATCTCATCGTGAATTAAAAAGATAGGCTTACAGTAAAAACTTCTGCAGAAACTGTCTAGGGGCTTTATGCAGTGTTTTAATTACTCGGGGAGTTTTATAATTCCTTTTTGAGTAATTCCAGTTGGTTCTGTTTCTAATCAGCAATGCCTCTGTGTTAGAATTTTTCCAAGATTTTACAAGCAGTATACAACCGGTAGTGAATTATTTAAGTTCTAGCTCTAGTTTGGAGCATTACTTTTGTCTAGTAGTTTTCCTTGCGCTAAAACCATTTTCCATGCATGCAATCGGTAGTATTATGGTATAGGATGTTGTGGTGCAGCTGTAGTACCAATTCACTTGTCGTTCTTGCATTTCATGCATCATATCTGTTGCATATGTTGTGGATTGTTTGTTTATGATTGCAATTGTATCGTGTAGATTATGTCGAGTGCAACGCTTGCTCGTGTGAGGATTGTTCTTCCGACCGCTACAACCAAGGCAAGTAGATGCTACTTTGTTCATGATATCGTCCTACTATTTTCAATGCATTGTCGTGTATTTTGTAGATGCATGTGTAGGATGATACTATCGCTATGCTATGTCCTATTATGTGGTAGGACCCTCTTTGTAGATGAACCACCGTTGGTAGATGTGCTTAGCCATGCTTGTTGAACGAGGGCTGGGTTACACCATTGAGACTTGTTTCTAAAAGTATTGGTTTGTGAAAACTAAAACAACTTAATCAATGAATCCCCTGGTGTGATGGTATTGATAATTTTTGGTGGTTTCATTGCGGAAAGGCACCCAGGTATCGAGAGAAATTGATTGGTTTCTTTATTGTATAGCTTACGTGTACAACCATGTGCCAATAATGAAATGGGCGGTTGGTTGGACTTAGTAGGTTGTGGTAACTCGAACCCGCGTATCTAGAGATGTAGAATTTTGGTAGGTTGGACCGATGCGCGTCGGGATTGGGGTGCTACTTCCCGAATAGTATCTTCTTGGACTTCTCCCTATCATCACCCAAAATGAGAGTGATGGTACGAGCTGGGCTGGCCAAGTCACATGGGTAAAGTGTACTAACCTCTGCAGAGTGTATAATCTAATCGATTAGCCGTGTTCCCGGTTATGGACATCTGAGTTGCTAGATATTGATTTCATGACATGTTTCTCGCTCATTCTAATTTCATAATTGCTTTAACATTGTTGGGTTAACTTAATTGGGATCTTTTCAAAGAAAAATCAAAACTGTTTATGAAAGTAGGACAAATGTATTTGCAAATGCAAGCCAGACACAGCTCCACTTGCCAAATATGCATGTAGATGTTAGCACTATTGTCTCCTTTACTAGCTCTACTTGTCATACATTCCATGTATTGACCCTTTGGGGCTGCTACGTTTCATGTTGCAGGTTATTCCGATTCTGAGTAATCGATATAGGCCACGGTACTCCACTCGGCACTTGTTCACTTGTGGGCAATTTGAAGAATGGAGGATTTACTTTATTTATGTTGCTACCTGAATAATTTGAGCTAGCTTTGGGCTAAGCTTTTATTGTAATAATGGTACTCTAGATCTTTGTTATTCATGATACACGGATATTTTTGCTATGTTAGTCATCTTATTCTATTGTGGGCCAATGAACCGATCCAGGGATTGGCATGTCACATAGAAGCCTCGGTCTTTTCAGAACCGCGGTGTTACAATGATGAACAAGGTGTTCATGGAATATTTGGACAAGTTTATCGTGGTATTCATAGATGATATACTTATATACTCCAAGGATGAGAAGGAACATGAGAAGCATCTGCGCCTAATTATGGAGAAGCTAAGGGAACACAAGTTGTATGCCAAGTTCAGCAAATGCGAGTTCTGGTTAAAGGAAGTGGGTTTCCTTGGTCAGGTTATGTCGGAAAAAGGAGTTGTCGTAGACCCTAGTAAGGTAGCTTCCATGACTGAATGGGAGTCACCCAAGAATGTGGGAGATATTAGGAGTTTCTTTGGCCTCGCAGGATATTACCGGAGGTTCATTGAAAACTTTTCCAAAATAGCAAAACCCATGACAAAACTGTTGAAGAAGGAAAAGAAGTTCCTATGGAACGAGGCATGTGAAGCAAGCTTTCAAGAGTTGAAGAAATGCCTCGTAACAGCACCAGTTTTGTGTCTGCCTGATATCCAAAAGGATTTTCAAGTCTATTGTGACGCTTCTCGACAAGGACTTGGAAATGTATTGATGCAAGATGGGAAGGTGGTGTCCTATGCCTCTCGACAACTTAAGAACCACGAACACAACTACCCCACACATGATTTGGAACTTGCGTATGTGGTACATGCACTCAAAGTATGGAGACACTACCTCATCGGCAAACATTGTGATGTGTTCACAGATCATAAAAGTTTGAAGTACATCTTTACCCAAAAGGAGTTGAATATGAGGGAAAGAAGATGGCTTGAACTGATTAAGGATTATGACTTGGATTTACAGTACCACCCCGGAAAGGCAAATGTGGTAGCCGATGCATTAAGTCTTAAAGTGTATGTGAATGGACTTACCACATGGGAACTTCCAGAGATTTATGCAAGAAGTTTAAAGATCTCAGGCTAGAAATAGTTCTGAAAGGACACGTAGCGGCTATGGAAATAGTGCCTACTCTTCAAGAGAGAATCAAGGAAAACACAAGGGAGATAAAGACTTGGAAGAAATAAGAGTCAAAATAAGTGAAGGGAAGGCAAAATATTTTCCTCTCGACGAACAAGGAACCCTTTGGTATGGAAAGTGTTTGTGCGTTCCCAATGACTCCGATATCAGAAAGTGGATTTTACAAGAGGCTCACGATTTACCATACTCAATCCATCCGGGTAACACGAAGATGTACATGGATGTGAAGGATAGATTTTGGTGGAATAATTTGAAAAGATAAATTGCCGAGTATATTTCCATGTGTGACGTATGCAATAGAGTTAAGGCCGAGCACCAGAAACCGGCCGGATTGCTGCAACCACTACCCATACCCGCTTGGAAGTGGGACAAGGTAGGCATGGATTTGATCATGGGATTTCCCCGGACTCATTCAGGATTCGATTCTATCTGGGTAGTGGTGGACCACTTTACCAAGGTGGCTCACTTTATCCCTATAAAGACCACATATACAAGTGCTAAGCTTGCCAAGATATATATGTCAAGGATTGTAAGTCTGCATGGTGTTCCTAAGGTAATTGTATCAGTTAGAGGCACCCAGTTCACTTCAAAGTTTTGGCGACAGTTACATGAGTATCTTGGAACCATACTAGAATTCAGTACTGCTTTCTGCCCTCAAACAGATGGCCAAACAGAAAGGGTGAACCAGATTCTGGAGGATATGTTCAGAGCTCGCGCACTAGACTATGGGTCTAGTTGGGATGATAACTTGCCGTATGCTGAGTTCTCGTACAACAACAGCTACCAGACAAGTATCAAGATGGCTCTGTTTGAAGTTCTCTATGACAGGAAGTGTAGGACTCCGCTGTTATGGAGTGGAGTTGGAGAACGTAGTCTGTTTGGACCTGAATTGATCAAGGATGCCGAGGAAAAGGTACGGCAGATTCAAGATAGGCTAAAGGTAGCCCAATCCCGACAAAAGAGCTATGCTGATTCCATGCGCAGGGATGTGACTTATAAAATAGGGGACCGTGCGTACCTCCGGGTTTCACCACTGCGAGGGGTTAAGAGGTTTGTAATCAAGGGTAAGTTAGCCCCATGATTCATAGGACCATATAAGGTTCTGGCCCGTAGAGGAGAAGTTGCTTATCAGTTGGAGTTACTAGAAGGACTAACTGTTCATGATATGTTTTATGTGTCAGAACTCACAACTAAAGAAGTCCCACCCGGATATGGCCGAAACACCGCTAAGAGATAAAGTTCCCCTAGATGAGGTTCAATTGGAGAATGGCCTTACCTATGAGGAAAAACCCATAAAAATACTTGAAACAGCCGAAAGTATTACCCGTACCAAGACTATCAGATTCTGCAAAGTCCAATGGAACCACCATTCCGAGGAAGAAGCCACGTGGGAACGTGAAGAAGATTTGAAGGCGGAACACCCACACCTATTTGCTAGCCAACCCGAATCTCGGGGACGAGATTCTTCTTAAGGGGTTAGGTTTGTAACATCCCATATTTTTATATTAAGATGTTACTACAAGGCATCATCCTTGCATCATACAATCAAAGTTGCAATAAAACCCTACCACCAAACAATGACAAAACTCAAATAAAAATTTCCTCTATATGAGAAAGGAGGGGATTTCTATGCTTGGCCTTTCTAAAACCATATAAAAATAATTTTCTCTGGTTCTATGAGGACCACCTCATTATTACTAGATTTTAGAAACTAGTTTCAATAAATTTGGGCTTGTAATGGCAAAGTTATTAAAGTTTTAGTGAAACAGAAAATTGGTAAAAAAGAAAGGAATAAAAAAACCTAACTGACCTAAACGGGCCAGCTAGGCCAGCTCGCTACCTACCTACCGCCACGGCTGGCCGCGAGCGTCACACAGCACGTGGGCCGGCCCACTCCACCCAGCCTTCTTGCAGCCGCGTAGCATGCAGTCGCCGACACCCGGGCACCACCCCCGTCGTCTTCCTCCTAGAGACCGCGGCGAACACAATTCCCTGCCGCGTCGGGATAACCCCAAATCCCAACGGATTCGGCCACCCCCTCCCCCAAGACTCTGGATTATTTAAAGCCGACCCTCTCGTCGTTTTTTCCTTCGAAAAACCATAGCTCAAATCCTCGCCGAACCACTGCCGTTTTTCTCGTCGTTGCCGTGCTCGGGAAGGTTGAGGTAACGACGAGTTGCGTCACCTCGTTCCCTCTTTCGCTGTTGGTTATCCTCCCTGAGCTTTGCCGTTTACCCCTGACCCTTTTCCCCCTTCTACAGAGCACTAGGTCGCGCTCAATTTCTCGCTGATGCCTCGCCGGAGTTCGTGGATATCGGTGGAGCGTTGCGGCTAGACGAGGAAGGGAAATTGGAGGCTGGTCTCGCAAACAAGACCGCGAGAAGGAGCCGCACGCCGTCGTCTACCCCACCGCCTCGAGGATCCACCGGATCGCCGCCGAGCACCACTGCCTGACAACGCCACCGCCGTCTGCCTCCCCTCGCCATCGACACTGCCACGGTAAGTCGCCGCCTTACCCCGTCCGCTAGATCAATAATCAATGGCCCATATTAGAAGGACCGAACGAAGGGGTACGAGACTATAGCGTAGCGCCGCGTGGCAAGGTCCGCGTCAGCGTGCGTAGTCAGCACCTCGCCTGCGCACGCCAATCAGGTCCTGACGCGTGGCAGTCTTTGTTTAGAAATAGATCTATGTTTTTCTAAATAGGCAGAAAACATATTCAACTTGAAAAATTCATAGAAATTCAACCACTTGGCCAAAAATTGCGTATGATATACCGTTGGGTTCACAAAATTATGAAGAACCCAGATCTATAATAATTTTGCGAGTTTGCAGTAGTATTTTCTGTGTAGGATTTAATCTCTATATTAGAATATTTAATTCATAGAAAAATAATTAGAACTCCGTTTTAGTTGATTCTTGTTGCGTTGGCTTTGTTTTTACAATATCTACTGACTAAAATTATAAAACCTTGCTTAAGATCCTTAGATCTGATTCGGGGTTGAGATGGTTGGATATCCTTATGAGCCTATAAATTAAAGTAATGATCCAAAATAGTTAAAATCTGGGGGAAACTAATACTAACAACATCCCCAACACATTAGCAACCCAATAAGGATACCTTGATCAAATTAGAACACAATCTTGCATATCACCATGTTGCATGCATGCATATTTTTTTTGTGGCATTGTTTTTGTGCAAGTTGTAATTAGATCTATGTTTGTGTTTTGTTAGATTGTTCGGAGTGCGCTGAGGATTAATATTGTGTAGAGTGCTGCTCGGATCAAGGCAAGTTACACCACTTGTTCATATTTTCGTCCTAGTTTTGATTCTATGCATGTGGTCTTCAAATTCCATAGTATGCATGTGTAGGATGTTCTAGTAGAATTTTTCCTTAGTATTATTATGCAAGTGTGATGATTTTTATAGTATGCCATGAGTAGCTCTATACTTAGGATTTACCCCTTCCTAATAGGTTCCCCTGTTTTTGCTAAGCCCTTGCTATGCTATATATAAATAAAGTACCGTTGGCGGGTTTCAAAAGACAAGGAATTTTCTAAGTATAAAGGCTCTCTAGAGCGATCTTTTTTTTCTCAAATCTACTTCAAAATAAAACAAAGTTTTCTTCTGGGCGGAATGGTTATCGGGTCAACAAGTGAGACTTTGGTGGAGGACGGCCGCCCAGGAATCGAAGAAGTCTTCCATGTTTCAGAATTCAGAAGCTTCCAGTGCAACCACAATACATATGGGCTTTGTCTTGGCCTTGTACTTAGTGGGAAACCTCACCTGGGTACCAACATTTGGAGGTTCTTGGCACGGTTGGATCTAGAAGGTAGAGGGGTGTAGGGGTTCCAATCTTTAATAAGATAGAGCCCTCTGTGTTTACAATGCTAGTCCCTGGATCAATAGCTAGCATCCACAGTTAAGATGTAATATCAAGAAACAAAGGTCATAATATAACTTTATAACCAGGAATAACATAATTTTATTACATCATACATAGCTCATTTGGCTATTACATTACATTGCAGCAGAATAACTATAGACATGGGTCCTTCATCTTCAAAGTGCCACATGCAGATGTTGGTTGTAGACTTTGTAATCCTAATCAAACAATCTTCACTAAAATCAATCAACCTGCAACATTACAAGTTACAGCCACAAGGGTCAATACATTTGAATTGTATTGGCAATTTTCACTACTATGTATATTATGAGTGGATCCTATCAATACATGCATATTTGGCTAAGTAGAGTTTAGGCTCATTTGCATAAAGCAAAATTTATTCTATCTTTTCAAAATGGTTTTGTTCCTTTGTCAATTCTCCTTTTTCCAAGTTCCTTGAACTCCTTGGTAGAAACTCAAGTGTTCAAGTCCTTGTCAAAAATCTCTTGAGCTACTTGGTAACCCCAAGTGCATCAAGTTTTATCAAAAACTCTTGAGTTCCTTGGTAACCCCAAGTGCATCAAGTTTTATAAGTTTTCTTTTAGAAATTAGAGTGTCAAGATCTTCCATAGCTTTAGGCCTTAGTTGCTCAGTATTGTCCATAACCGGGGACACGGCTAAGTACTTAGATTTTATTATCTTCTGCAGAAGTTGTACACTTTACCCACATGACACAATCTCATCTTGATGCCACCAGTGGCCGCTGGATAAGTACTCACCAAGATGGAGTACTGGCAGATTGAGAATGTGACAAAGTCTTTCCATAGGAGTCCTCCCAATACAAAATGCTAGCTTGTCTACCAGGCAAAAATGTAGGGTTACTCCCTTACACAAATCTAGTTAACCTGAAGATGCCAATGCATGGGACTTCCACTATGTAGATGACTAAGCCAGAGCCCATTTAGCATGTGGCTGTACACGGAAGCCACTGTACGAGAAACATGTTCAATCTCTAAGTTTCCTGGGTGGTTTCCTTTGGAGCACAACACAAAGAGATTGCCATAGTCATGGTTCCTTTTGTTGCCACCTTATCCAATACTCAAAGTATCCTTGGCCACCCAGGTGGTTCATTGAGTCCTTGTTTTATTATATAAAAACACAAGTCCTTTTCTCAACTTCATAAAATCTCAACATGTATCTCTTTTCAAAATATAGCATGGCTAAGCTTGTATCAACTACATTGTTTTCACTAAGGAATGTATAGGTAATCCTATTAGGATTTAGCATAGCATAAGTATAAAATTATTTTCATGCATGTTTTCAAAATCCACTAAATATAATGAAAATAGTAGGACTTTTATATGATAGTGTAACTTGCCTTTTTGGTAGGGAATGATGGTTCACTCCTTGATCTTGCTAGTCTCACACTTTGCTAATTTCACTACAAGTCAATCAAGCAAACACAGAATCAACTAACATTCCAACCAAAGTCAAATAAACAATTTCACACACACAAAGTAATGGAATCTAAGTCATGCATGGGAACGTGCTCAAGATGGTTTTATTTGCAAGGATGGTCTCCACTAGGTTTCTAAACTTTGTAAGGTCCAAATTGGTCATTTACCAAAATGGCAAATTCATTAGTTAGAGGGTTTTGCCCAAAAACTATTTTAAAATCCATTCAACATTTTATGTGGTGGAAAATGGTTTTATCAAATCAAAACCTTTAATTTTCTCACCAAAAGTTTCTAAATCTCAAGACTTGGTGTTTTGGGTCAGTAGCATTGAATCAAAATATTTTCTCAAAGTTTTTATTCCAAAATCCTTTTTCATACTAAATCCATTATCTTTACTTAGCTAAAAATAGACTAATTCAATTAATCCATTCTAAATTTTTCCAATTTCATTTTCAAAACCATGGGTTGGTTCCTAGGGTCAGTAAGGTCACAACAAACCATTTTTCAGAAATTTTAACCCTAAAATCATTTTTAAACAATTTTTCTAATCTAAATAAGCACACAAATGATTCTGCAAAAACAAGCAAATTAACAGATACTATTTACTAAACCAAGGGCATGGTTGGCTAGGGCTTGTTCCCCTGTTTTCATTGATATAAAATTTGTAAAATTTGGACGTGTGGTTTAAAAGTTTTGGATTTTTCAAATTGGATCATCAAATAGAACACAATTTCTGTTTTAAAACATCTCTAGGCCACGTGTCTGTATCCTATTGGCTCATAACGGTTCGGTAGGATCGCGTGATGTGGACCGCAGGATTTAAGTGGGATTGTGCGGTGCAGATCAAGTGTAACGGTTCGTTTAGTCAATCTATCGCGTACATACGATCAAGATCCAACGGCTCAAACTGATTTGACCAAGGGCTGGCGGCGCTCGACGGTGGTGCGCGGCGGCGATGCTCGGGCAGAGGCGTTCCGGCTATTCTAGGAAGAGAGGGAGAGGGAGGAGGGGCTCACCAGGTTCGCAATGCAGCACTGATACTCAACATGCTCTTGGGGAAGCACTGATACATCACTAGTAGAAAACAGGCCATCCGTTCGCGCCCCCTTAGAGCATTAGTCCCGGTTGCGCCACCAACCAGGACTAATGCTGGCACGCATCCTGGTTCGAGCGGGCACGGGGCCCGGAGGCATGCGTCCCGGTTGGTAAGGGGGCATACGTCCCGGTTTGTAACACAAACCGGGACTAAAGGTTGGGGGTCAGCCACGTGGCATGGCACACACCTTTAGTCCCGGTTTGTGTTACAAACCAGGACGTATGCTCCCGCCCTCTATAAATGCAATGCCCCAGCCCTCTGCCTCCACTCTGTTTTTTCTCTTGGTGGAAGGTGTGAGGGGTGTGCTAGTTTTTTTCTCCTATGCATGCATTAAAGGTGTTTGATGAAATGTTTGAGTGAATAATCCCGTTCAATTTCTCATAGAACAAAAATATAGAAGGTGTCCGAGACGCACTTGAGCTTTCTCCTCTTTATTTCCCTCGATCGAGGTTAGCAATCTTATCTTTTCTCTGTCATTGATACAATGCATGTGTCGATGTGAATTGGTCATTTCACTATTTATGATGTCCTGTTTTTTGATAAACTTACTTATATGATGCAGATGAACGGCCGGGAATGGATGTACGGTGACCGGCGCGTAGCCGGGTATATGAAAGGTGTGGATAAATTTATCGATGTGGCTACGGCAAACAAAGAGAATGGTTTTATACGTTGTCCATGTGTTCAATGTCGGAACAACAAGGAGTACTCTTCCTCGAAAATCATTCGCGGCCACCTGATTATGAAAGGTTTCATGCCCAACTATAATTGCTGGACCAAGCATGGGGAAAGAGGGGTTATGATGGAAGATGGTGAAGAAGAAGATGATGATAACAACTATCATCATATGTTTCCTGAATACAGTGATACTGCAATGGAAGACAATGGAGAGGAAGGAGGTGAAGACGGGCATCAGATGAGCCGGCTGATGAACTTGGTAGGGTCATTTCTGATGCAAAGCGAGACTGTGAAACAGAAAATGAGAAGTTGAAGTTAGAGGGCATGTTAGAAGATCACAAGAAATTGTTGCACCCAAATTGTGAAGATGGCAGCACAAAGCTCGGTACCACACTGGAATTGTTGCGATGGAAGGCAGAGTGTGGTCTAACTGTGACTCCTCATTTGAAAAGATGCTGAAAATAATGAAGACGAAGTTTCCAAAACATAACGAACTTCCCGAGAGTACCTACGAAACAAAGAAGACTCTTTGTCCTCTAGGATTATATGTGCAAAAGATACATGGATGCATTAATGACTGCATCCTCTACCGCGGTAAGGAGTATGAGAATTTAGATAAATGCCCGGTATGCAATGCATTGCGGTATAAAATCAGACGAGATGACCTTGGTGATGTTGAGGGAGAGCCCCTCCGGAAGAGGGTTCCTGCTAAGGTTATGTGGTATGCTCCTATAATACCAAGGTTGAAATGCATGTTCAGAAACAAAGAGCATGCCAGGTTGTTGCGATGGCACAAAGAAGACCGTAAGAAAGACGGGAAGTTGAGACACCCTGCTGATGGGTCAAAGTGGAGAAAAATCAAGACAGACTTCCCAGACTTTGCAGGTGACGCAAGGAACTTATGGTTTGGTCTAAGTACGGATGGCATGAATACTTTTGGGGAGCAGAGCTGCAGTCACAGCACTTGGCCCGTGACTCTATGTATCTACAACCTGCCTCCTTGGTTGTGCATGAAGCGTAAGTTCATTATGATGCCAGTGCTCATCCAAGGCCTGAAGCAACCGGGCAACGACATTAATGTGTACCTTAGGCCATTAGTTGAAGAACTCTTATAGTTGTGTGGAAAACCAGGTGTACGCGCGTGGGATGATAACAAACAGGAGCCATTTGATCTACGAGGGTTGTTATTCGTAACCATCAATGATTGTCCTGCTCTTAGTAACCTTTCAGGACAGACAAGCAAGGGATATAAGGCATGCACACACTGTTTAGATAAGACTGAAGGTACATATTTGCATAAATGCAAGAAGGTTGTGTTACTGGCGAATCGATGATTTCTTCCGACCAATCATCCCGTAAGAAAGAAAGGCAAGCATTTCAAAGGTGAGGCAGATCACCGGAAGAAGCCTGAACTCCCTGCTGGTGATGATGTATTTGGTATGGTCAAGGACATAGAAGTAATCTTTGGAAAGGGTCCTGGCAGTCAATCAGTTCCGAACGACGTCGCTACAAGACACGCACCCATGTGGAAGAAGATATCTATATTTTGGGACCTGCCATATTGGAAAGTCCTGCGTGTCCGCTCTTCAATCAACGTGATGCACGTAACGAAGAATCTTTGCGTGAACCTACTAGGATTCCTAGGCATGTATGGGAAGACAAAAGATACACCAGAAGCACGGGAGGACCAACAAATTATGTAAGACCCAAAGAACATGCATACACAGAACAAGACGGATAAAGGGCGTCACTTAAGTCGTGCCAGCTATGCTCTTACCAAAGCAGAGAAGGAAATCTTTTTGAAGTCCTTTAAAGTATCAAGGTGCCGTCGGGCTTCTCATCTAATATAAAGGGGATAATAAATATGGCAGAGAAAAAGTTCCAAAACCTGAAGTCTCATGACTGTCACGTGATTATGACGCAGTTGCTTCCAATTGCATTGAGGGGGCTTCTACCGGAAAATGTTCGAGTACCCATTGTGAAGCTGTGTGCATTCCTCAATGCAATATCTCAGAAGGTAATCAATCCAGATATTCTGCCAAGGTTATAGAAGGATGTGGTACAATGTCTTGTTAGTTTTGAATTGGTGTTCCCACCATCCTTCTTCAATATTATGACGCATCTCCTGGTTCACCTAGTGGAAGAGATTGCCATTCTCGGTCCGGTATTTCTGCACAATGTGTTCCCCTTTGAGAGGTTCATGGGAGTCTTAAAGAAATATGTTCATAACCGTACTAGACCAGAAGGAAGCATCTCCAAGGGATATGGAACAGAGGAGCTCAGTGAGTTTTGTGTTGACTTTATTCCTGACCTTAAGCCGATTGGTGTTTCTAACTCGCGGCATGAGGGAATACTAAGTGGAAAAGGCACGCTGGGAAAGAAAGCAATGATATGTAGGGACGGGGATTCTTTCACTAAAGCACACTACACAGTTCTACATAATTCCACCTTGGCAGCTCCGTATATCGAGGAACACAAGAATATTATACGCTCCAAAAACCCGGGGAAGCCCGAATCATGGATTACAGATGAACACATGAAGTCTTTCGGTGGTTGGATGCAGACACATCTCTTGAATGACACCACTGTTGGAGATCAGCTATACTTGTTGGCCGCGTCACCATATTCTACTATATTGAATTTCCAAGGGTACGAAATAAATGGGAATACATTCTACACGATCGCCCAAGATAAAAAGAGCACCAACCAAAATAGTGGTGTCCGCTTTGATGCAATAGACGAGAATGGACAAAAGGACACATATTATGGTTACATAGAGGAGATATGGGAACTAGACTATGGAGTCTCTTTTAAGGTCCCTTTGTTTCGCAGCAAATGGGTCAACCTGAATGGGGAAGGGGTAAAGATAGACCAGTTGTACGGAATGACAACAGTGGATCTCAACAATCTTGGTTATAGAGATGAACCATTCGTCCTAGCCAATGATGTGTCTCAGGTTTTCTATGTGAAGGACATGTCCACCAGACCGAAAAAAAAGAAAAAATATGCAAACGAATACATCATATGATGAGCCAAAGCGTCACATAGTTCTTTCAGGGAAAAGAAACATCGTGGGAATCGAGGACAAGACAGACATGTCAGAAGATTATAATAAGTTTGATGAAATTCCGCCCTTCATAGTGAAAACTGACCCAAGCATTCCGTTAAGTAAAGAAGATGCTCCATGGTTACGTCTGATGCGATCATAAGGAAGGACATATGCCAAGAAGTTCATGCTCATATTATGTAACTCTAGTTCATGTCTTTCGCGGTTTGTGGCTTCACCGAAGGATATCTTTCGCGGTTTGTGGCTTGACCGGGACTATATAGGGGGGCCTTTAGTCCCGGTTTTGTAGTATCAGTTTTTAATATTAATAAATGTCTTGAATGTTAGTCCCGTTTTGTGGCTGGACCGGGACTATGAAGAAGTTGTCCCGATTCGTACTTACCATTAAGATCTGATCTCCAAACGCGCGCGGTCACATATTAGGGAGTGCCTCTATGACCAGTTTCTTGGAGATGCCGGAGGACTGGGATCCGGCGGCATCTCCCTGAAACTGGTCGTAGTGGTGTCCCTGCTCTCGAAAACCATCTTGTAGCTTGTAACTTCTCTAACTAGATCAATACACCTTGGAGCTAACTAATTTCACATATTAGGGAGTGCCTCTATGACCAGTTTCTCGGAGATGCCGGAGGACTGGGCTCCGTCAGCATCTCCCTGAAACTGGCCGTAGTGGTGTCCCTGCTCTTGAAAACCATCTTGGAGATGCCTCAAACTGGCAGGAGGACTGGACTCACAAGGATGCCTATTTATAATACAAGCAGCTCGGCATAGTGTCGACACTTACGAAATAATGTCAACACTCACCCCTACTATTAGTGCTGACTCGTGTTTTTGTCCCGGTTGGTGTCTCCAACCGGGACTAAAGATTCATCTTTAGTCCCGATTGGTGACACCATCCGGGACAAGGTACACGCCGCATGACATAATGTCGACACTCACCCATATCATTAGTGCTGCCTCGCCCAGCCTGGCGAAATCCCTCCAACCGGGACTAAAGATGAACATTTAGTATATTGAAAATCTGAACAATGAAAATCCTTTGCGTGGTGTCATATTATGTGACATAGTTGAAAGGAAAAATACCAGACTTGGTATATTGATCATGTCTCGAAAAAACCTTCACAAAATGACCAATCATGTTCGAGCTTTCATGGCTTTCGGTCTAAATGACCGATGTTATGTGCTGAATCACGACATAGTTTCTGATGTTGTGCCCATATTATGCATGTGTGTGGACATTGGTATGGAGAAAATGTTGGAGGAGGAAGTTTTCCTTTTTGTCGCACGGAAAAGCCCTTTTCCATTTTCCGAGCGCAAAAAACGGGTCGTTTTGTGAAGTAACCACCAAAATGCCGTTTCAAAATGCTACCGTCCCATTTTCCTAAAATACTAGACCACCTTACATGTACTATCTCCCAACCGGGACATCTCAAACCTTTTCGTCTATCCCGGGTAAAAAGGACAAATGTATGCCGAATCGGCAGGAAGTGGGTCCGGTTTGTACTACAGGTACATGATCTATCGCCCGTGATTTTTTGAAAAAATCATTTTTAGACTCGCAATATGTGGTTTCTTCAAAGATCTAATGCAAGTTCTAACGATGCTCGTCCCCTATCTTCATGCACGCCGGTTCCACCATAGTTAGAAATTCAGAAATTTCAAAACGGGCATAATAAATTCAAAAAAAATCCGAACAATGAAAATCCTTCGCGTGGTGTCATATTATGTGACATAGTTGAAAGGAAAAATACCAATCTTGGTATATTGATCATGTCTCGAAAAAACCTTCACAAAATGACCTATCATGTTCGAGGTTTCATGGCTTTCGGTCCAAATGACCGATGTTATGTGCTGAATCATGACATGGTTTGTGATGTTGTGCACATATTATGCATACATGTGGACATTGGTATGGAGAACAATGTTGCAGGAGGAAGTTTTCCTTTTTGTCGCACGGAAAAGCCCTTTTCTATTTTCCGAGCGCAAAAAAGGGTCGTTTTGTGAAGTAACCACCAAAATGCCGTTTCAGAATGCTACCGTCCCATTTTCCTAAAATACTAGACCACCTTACATGGACTATCTCCCAACCAGGACATTTCAAACCTTTTCGTCCATCCCGGGTAAAAAGGACAAATGTCTGCCGAATCGGTAGGAAGTGGGTCCGGTTTGTACTACAGGTACATGATCTATCGCCCGTGATTTTTTGAAAAAATCATTTTTTGACTCACAATATGTGGTTTCTTCAGAGATCCAATGCAAGTTCTAAAGATTCTCGTCCCCTATCTTCATGCACGCCGGTTCGACCATAGTTAGAAATTTAGAAAATTCAAAACGGGCATAATAAATTCAAAAAAAAAATCCGAACAATGAAAATCCTTCGCGTGTTGTCATATTATGTAACATAGTTGACAGGAAAAATACCAGACTTGGTATATTGATCATGTCTCGAAAAAACCTTCATAAAATGACCTATCATGTTCGAGGTTTCATGGCTTTCGGTCGAAATGACTGATGTTATGTGCTGAATCACAACATGGTTTGTGATGTTGTGCACATATTATGCATGCATGTGGACATTGGTATGGAGAACAATGTTGCAGGAGGAAGTTTTCCTTTTTGTCGCACGGAAAAGCCCTTTTCCATTTTCCGAGCGCAAAAAACGGGTCGTTTTGTGAAGTAACCACCAAAATGACGTTTCAGAATGCTACCGTCCCATTTTCCTAAAATACTAGACCACCTGACATGGACTATCTCCCAACCGGGACATCTCAAACCTTTTCGTCCATCCCGGGTAAAAAGGACAAATGTATGCCGAATCGATAGGAAGTGGGTCCGGTTTGTACTACAGGTATATGATCTATCGCCCGTGTTTTTTTGAAAAAATCATTTTTAGACTCGCAATATGTGGTTTCTTCAGAGATCCAATGCAAGTACTAACGATGCTCGTCCCCTATCTTCATGCATGCCGGTTCGACCATAGTTAGAAATTCAGAAAATTCAAAACGGGCATAATAAATTAAAAAAAATCCGAACAATGAAAATCCTTCGCGTGGTGTCATATTATGTGACATAGTTGAAAGGAAAAATACCAGACTTGGTATATTGATCATGTCTCGAAAAAACCTTCACAAAATGACCTATCATGTTCGAGGTTTCATGGCTTTCGGTCCAAATGACCGATGTTATGTGCTGAATCATGGCATGGTTTGTGATGTTGTGCACATATTATGCATACATGTGGACATTGGTATGGAGAACAATGTTGCAGGAGGAAGTTTTCCTTTTTGTCGCACGGAAAAGCCCTTTTCCATTTTCCGAGCGCAAAAAACGGGTCGTTTTGTAAAGTAACAACCAAAATGCCGTTTCAGAATGCTACCGTCCCATTTTCCTAAAATACTAGACCACCTTACATGGAGTATCTCCCAACCAGGACATTTCAAACCTTTTCGTCCATCCCAGGTAAAAAGGACAAATGTCTGCCGAATCGGTAGGAAGTGGGTCCGGTTTGTACTACAGGTACATGATCTATCGCCCGTGATTTTTTGAAAAAATCATTTTTAGACTCGCAATATGTGGTTTCTTCAGAGATACAATGCAAGTTCTAACGATTCTCGTCCCCTATCTTCATGCACGCCGGTTCGACCATAGTTAGAAATTCAGAAAATTCAAAACGGGCATAATAAATTCAAAAAAAATCCGAACAATGAAAATCCTTCGCGTGTTGTCATATTATGTGACATAGTTGACAGGAAAAATACCAGACTTGGTATATTGATCATGTCTCGAAAAAACCTTCACAAAATGACCTATCATGTTCGAGGTTTCATGGCTTTCAGTCGAAATGACTGATGTTATGTGCTGAATCACAGCATGGTTTGTGATATTGTGCACATATTATGCATGCATGTGGACATTGGTATGGAGAACAATATTGCAGGAGGAATTTTCCTTTTTGTCGCACGGAAAAGCCCTTTTCCATTTTCCGAGCGCAAAAAAAGGGTCGTTTTGTGAAGTAACCACCAAAATGACGTTTCAGAATGCCACCGTCCCATTTTCCTAAAATACTAGACCACCTGACATGGACTACCTCCCAACCGGGACATCTCAAACCTTTCGTCCATCCCGGGTAAAAAGGAAAAATGTATGCCGAATCGATAGGAAGTGGGTCCGGTTTGTACTACAGGTACATGATCTATCGCCCGTGATTTTTTGAAAAAATCATTTTTAGACTGGCAATATGTGGTTTCTTCAGAGATCCAATGCAAGTTATAACGATGCTCGTCCCCTATCTTCATGCACGCCGGTTCGACCATAGTTAGAAATTCAGAAAATTCAAAACGGGCATAATAAAATTAAAAAAAATCTGAACAATGAAAATCCTTCGCGTGGTGTCATATTATGTGACATAGTTGAAAGGAAAAATACCAGACTTGGTATATTGATCATGTCTCGAAAAAACCTTCACAAAATGACCTATCATGTTCGAGGTTTCATGGCTTTCGGTCCAAATGACCGATGTTATGTGCTGAATCATGGCATGGTTTGTGATGTTGTGCACATATTATGCATACATGTGGACATTGATATGGAGAACAATGTTGCAGGAGGAAGCTTTCCTTTTTGTCGCACGGAAAAGCCCTTTTCCATTTTCCGAGCGCAAAAAACGGGTCGTTTTGTGAAGTAACCACCAAAATGCCGTTTCAGAATGCTACCATCCCATTTTCCTAAAATACTAGACCACCTTACATGGACTATCTCCCAACTAGGACATCTCAAACCTTTTCATACATCCCGGGTAAAAAGGACAAATGTTCTGCCGAATCGGTAGGAAGTGGGTCCGGTTTGTACTACAGGTACATGATCTATCGCCCGTGATTTTTTGAAAAAATCATTTTTAGACTCGCAATATGTGGTTTCTTCAGAGATCCAATGCAAGTTCTAAATGAGCCATTTTTCTTCCCGCCATTTTTCTTCCCGCCATTTCTTCCCGCCAGTTTTTCCCGCCAGTTCTTCCCTTCAGTTATCTTCCTGCCATTTCTCACTATATATATGTAGGGTTGGCCTCCATTTTCATTGCACATCTCTAGACTCATATCTGCAACCTCATCACTCTTTACCATGACTTCCACCGTAGCACTAACTCCCAGGGAGGCAGAGGCGCTTTGCGCCTCGAATTACCCCTACCCGCCGGGCTACTGTGTCCCCGTCAGCTGGATGCTGAGCGCCGGAGGCGTGCCGGTTCCTCCTGTCCCTCTAGGTGTGGCACGTCAGATGGCCTTCTTGGGAAGCCTTCTTCGTGGATCGACGTGAGAGGGCGCTCGCCAGGCACGAGGAGTATGGCCCACCTCCTCCGAACTTCAACGAGGCCAGCCGTCGGTCGTGGTGGCGCGGTCGGACTCTCCAGAGCGGCATGGCCTATGACACGGCCGCCGACTCTAGCCCCCGACTGTGCTACCCTCAAGTCCAGCCCACTCGTACTCAGCCTTCAAGGTTCAACTACGGCGACCCCGACGACGACGGCCGCGGCGAGTACGACGACTACAGTGGCGAGTATTACAGGTGTAGGCAGGAGCATGACTGAATCACTCCAACATTGCAAAACAAGTTCGGCCGATTGTGGCTTAATCTGGCCATGTATCTTAATTTCTAGTTCTTCTATGTAACTTTGTGTTAGTTGTGTTATGTACTTTAATTCCAGTTCTATCCTAATAAAATTTTCTTTCCGCCCATTATTTCCCGTCCTTTTTTCCCGCCCATTAATATATAATAAATATAAGTTAATTCAAATCCAAATTAAAACACAGAAAATGGTTTTGAATTATTTATTCAAATCCAGACACTTTTTATGTTTAAAGTTTTTCTAAATTCCAAATTAATATTCAAAAAATATAAGTTAATTCATTTTAAATTTTAAATGTCATAGTTTAAATGGTTACATTAATTATTTTAAAAAACGGAAAATTGTTTTGAATTAGTTATTCAAATTCAAACACTTTTTATGTTTAAAGTTTTTCTATATTCCAAATAAATATTCAAAAAATATAAGTTAATTAATTTTTAATTTTAAATGGTTCATAGTTTAAATGGTTACATTAATTATTTTTTAAAAATAGGAAATGGTTTTGAATTATTTATTCAAATCCAGACATTTTTTATGTTTAAAGTTTTTCTAAATTCCAAATTATTATTCAAAAAATATAAGTTAATTCATTTTTAATTTTAAATGGTTCATAGTTTAAATGGTTACATTAAATTTTTAAAAACAGAAAATGATTTTGAATTAGTTATTCAAATTCAAACACTTTTTATGTTTAAAGTTTTTCTAAATTCCAAATCAATATTCAAAAAATATAAGTTAATTCATTTTCAATTTTAAATGGTTACATTAATTATTTTTTAAAAATAGAAAATGGTTTTGAATTAGTTATTCAAATTCAAACACTTTTTATGTTTAAAGTTTTTTCTAAATTCCAAATTAATATTCAAAAAATATAAGTTAATTCATTTTTAATTTTAAATGGTTCATAGTTTAAATGGTTACATTAATTATTTTAAAAACAGTAAATGGTTTTGAATTAATTATTCAAATTCAAACACTTTTTATGTTTAAAGTTTTTCTGAATTCCAAAGTAATTATCATTTAAAAAACATTACAAATTTAAACCCCAAAATAAAAAATAAGGCGGGAACAGAGAGAAAATTTCTGAAATTTTTTCAAAACAGGGTCATATGTCCCGGTTGGAGCCACCAACCGGGACTAAAGACCCCCTGCGCGCACCCCTTGGTCTGCTGAAAAAATTGGAGTATACATCCCGGTTGGTGGCTCCAACCGGGACGTATGACCCTTTAGTCCCGGTGGGAGCTACCAACCGGGACAAAAGGCCCTTTGGTTAATAACTGGTTGCCCCAACTCTTCTTCTTCCCCATCTCCCAATCTTCTCGCGCACAGGGACTGAAGCGACGCCGTCAGGCTGCCCCGCCGCCCTGCACGCCCTACCGGCCGCCGCCGTTGCGCCGCCTCCTCGCCAGGAACCTCCTCACCGAAGCTCGCTTGCAGTCTTGCTCTCTCCCGCCGGAATCGAGCACGTCCTCTCCGTCACCAACGCCGACTGCCGTCGCCATTCACGCCGTTCAGGACCTCCCCGCGCTTCCCCGTCACTACCTTGAGCACCAGGGTGAGCACGCGGATCTCGCCAACCTTTTTTCCCTCTCTCCCTCGCTCCGTAGTCCCCGCTCGCCGACGGCCTGCAAGCGTCGCCGCCGCTGCTCGTCGTGCGCCATGCTCCGGTGACCAATCCGAAGCGGCGCCGCTGCCTTTTGGCTCAACGCAACCGCGCGAGTCTAGCGCGCTAGCCCATGCAGCCCCACTCGCCTCCTAGCGCCGACCTGCGCCGCCGTCTGGCCCGTTGGCCGGCGAGCCGACGTGGCGTCCGTGTGGCGTCCATGTGTTGCTTGCGTGGCCCAGCCCCACTCGTCAGCCTCTCTGGCTAGATACTACCTCGATGAGAAATAACCAACCAGCCCCCCCGGTCCCTCTTGCTTGCGAGTCTGCTGAGGTGGCCATGGGGCCCCTCTGTCAGTCATTGTGGCTAGCTATGCCTGCGGTGTAAAAAGTTTAACCAGCTTTTAATAATTTCAGAAATAATTATAATCTTATAAATTCAATAAATTTTAATCTATAAGTCAGAAAAATATAAATAATATATCAAAATGTTTAGAAAAATGAAACCTAGCTATCTAAGCTATAATCATGCATTGTTCGACAACTTAAATGACAAGTTTAATTAGAATAACAAATCCACCCCTCTCATGTGTTCTGGAGTTTCTCTGAGTTAGGGTTTTCACCCCTCGGAACCCCGATTAATTGTAGAGCATGCTTTAGGGTTACATTTCAATGCAATTCAACTTGTCATATCATCATACTTGCTTGAGCATTGCATCGATGCCATGTGTTGATTGTTTTCCTTTCTTTCCGGTGTTTGGTTCTTCCCGGTAGAATACAATACCGAGATCGAGATCGAAGACAGAGATCAACACCGTCGAAGCTGAAAGACAAATACTTGACCAACTATAATCAAGTCAAGTACAAGGATCCTGCAGCTCTGCTTTCGGCTATCAACAGGCAAAGGCAAGCATAGCCCTAGCATGATATAATCCTATGATTTCGAAAGCATTTCAATTCTTGCCATGATGCATACAATTCTACTGTGGTCTTTTATCGATAGATAGAGTGTCTTATATATTATCATATTTTGTATTTGGATATGTATATGTATATGTATATGTATATTATCATATTTTGTATTTGTATATGATATTAGTTGTCATAGACCCTATTTGAATCGATGTTGCACCTAGGGTTAGCCGGTGTGTCCTTGCCAGGGCATCCCGAACCCAAGGGTTGATTGATTGCCGCCTTTCTCTCCGGTATTGGTTCTTCGCTTTATACACGACGCGATTGATGTAATAAATTGTTTTATAATTCTAGAAAATTATTAAATATTGTAAAATTCATATCTTATTATTTATAAGTCAGAAAAATACAAATAATATATCAAAATGTTCAGAAAAACGAGTTCTACCTTTTTAAGCTATAATAATGCATTGCTAATCAACTTTAATGACAAGTTTAATTAGAGAACTAAATCAACCCCTCTCATGTGTTTCCGGAGTTTCCCGAGTTAGGGTTTTCAACCCTCGGAACCCCGTTTAAATTGCCGAGAAAGTTTTAGGGTTTCATTTCAATGCAATTCAAATTGTCATATCATCATCCTTGTTTGAGCATTCGGCCTATCCCTCCTCCCCGACCGCCACAGCGCCTCCGTCTCCGTCCATCGCCACGCGCTCTAGCCGCCCCTTCCCTTTTAGTGTGTATGTATATATTGTGTATGTATGTATAGTGTGTATGTATATATTTTATTATTGTGAATGTATATATTAGGGTTTCTCTGAATTAGGGTTTATCCGTTTTGACTTATCCGTTTTTCCACCTATGCAGAAAATATGGACACACACGTCAGAGACGAAGAAAAGGAAGAGTTGATCCAAGGTGTGATCCATGGGGATGAAAATTTAGATGTATCGACGTTTCTGAACAACTCCAGTGAGGGTGATCCTCATTTTGCCGGAATAGACGACTTGTTTGAGGTTGAAGGTGTTGCCTTCCGCGAGGGAGAAGGCGATGCCTTGTGTAATCGAGAAGACGACCGCTTTGGTGATGTGCATGTAATATAATTAATTCATTAATTAATCATCTGCTATCTATATAGAAATAGTAACGACGATCTTTCTTCTTTTAGCCCTCCAGAACGAACAAATCTACTGAAAAGAGCGGACGAGGCCTAACCAAAAAGGTTGAAGACCATGTGAGGTTCAGGATCGAAGATATCGCTGAAGACGGCTCCCGAAGTTGTCGCAATCAAATTTGTGGCACAATGCGGAGTAATCGTTAGGGACTTAATCCCGATCACCATTCAAAATTGGAATAGGCCTGCTGATGCGGAAGAAGAGAGAACATGTTTGTTCGTCCTTAACAAGGCCATGGAGGATCCAGTTGAGGACGCCTTAAAACATGGGAGATCCATGGAGGCTAACGTCAGGGAGTGGGCTATGAAGAAGATGGCCTAGTGTTTCACCAACTGGAAGAAAAGATTGCACCTTGACTATGTCGTGAATGAGAAGACTCCGGATTTCAAGAAGATTCAGTTTGAGAAGATAAAACCATTCTAGGCTGAGTTTGTAAAGTACAAGACATCAGAAAAATCTAAGAAAATGTCTGCAATGAATAAGCTGAATGCTTCTAACAAGAAGTATCACCATATTATGGGGCAAGGTGGCTACAGGGATGGCATTCCTAAGTGGGAGAAACTTGAGAATGAACTGCGTGCTAAAAAGATCACCCAGAGACAGACGATTGGGTAGAACGTGCAAGGAATTGGTTTTACAGGCATGGGGGCACGTTAGACTCGGAAGGGATGTGTATATATAACATATGACATAAAGAAGACCCCTTGCCAATTGAGAGGATGAGAAAAGCAATAAAGGGTATTAAAGATGGGGACTTCATTCATGAGAGAGAGAATGATGAGCTCACACTCGCCCTTGGAAATAAGGAACATGATGGACGAACACGAGGCACAAGAGGCTCCCAACCATGGAGGACTGGGTTTCCCGAAGAGAGGAAGAAATATCCTGATAGAAGCCGTCAGAGGAGAAAGGACAGGGCGGAAGTTGAAGCAGATATTTAGAAAGAGCGAATGCGTATAATTGAAGAACGAATAAATAAACAACAAGATGAAATTAACGCACTTAAAGAGCAAAGTACTACCGACCCATCTCAGCAGCACACTGCATTCGATGCTACCGGCCTATCGAATAATCGAAAAAGCAGTGTGGCTTCCACCGAGGTCCCGGGTGATGACAATGGCGATGACGATGGTGCACCGACGATGGCTCCTGTTTGCTACCCAGTGGATGATATCACAGAGATGACACACTGCGAGCTACATGTCAAAGTTGTGAACATATCAATGAAGGTGGCGGTCGGCTATGCCTTACCAATTGGACCCACACCAACTTACCACTGTCGTCCTGTTCCAGAGGGCTACGCTGTTGTCGGGGTGGATGAAATCATGCCCACCATTGAAGTTTTGGATCTTCACTACCCTGCAGGTGAAGGGGATGTGACTGTACTGGGAGATGCAACAGACGTCACCATTCTATGGCCGAAGGAATGTATTGTGCTTCGAAACACACGCCAAGGCCATCTTCGCCGCCACCTCACCCGTCTCCAGCGAGGTCGTCGCCGCCGCGGCAGCCGTATTCGTCTCCTCACCCGGCTCCGTCGCCTCACCAATCTCCGGCGCAGCCATCGCCGGCGCCTCAGGATAAAAATCGTAAGCGTACCACTACTCTGCATCGTGGTAAGCGATCGCCGAAACGTAAACAAGAGCCTCTTCCAAAAGTACCAAAGGTTCCTCCCAAGAGAGCTTATGATTGTACTGAAGAGGAGACTGCGACAATCGTTGATGCGGAAATGACAGCGTTTTTCGCTAAGCTGAGGAGGCCGAAAGAGCCAGAGTTCCCCAACACCAAAGAAGAAAAAGCCAAAGTGTTGAAAATGCTAAAGACTCTTCATCAACCCGAGCCAAAGCTGTCATCAGACTATGAGCGTTCTATTCTCAAGTCACATGCGGCACAAAAAGCCTCGAAGAGCAGTACTGATGCAAGCGAGAAATCTGTTGCCCAGCTCGGAGAACAAGCAAAACAGTCTTGCGCCCCTCTCAAGGTGATTTCCCAAACCAATGTGGGGTCAAGCAAATATGGGGCCGAAGAGCAGTATGATCCAGAGGTAGTTGCATAATACGGAGAAGCTGTCGCTGCTCAAGGTAGGAGTATTGCCCAGTACTTATCCCAGTTAGAGTACTTCCCCGTGAGTGAAGTAGCATACAAATACTAGTACGGCAAACCTCTCGTCAAACCTGAGGAGGTAAATAATCTTCCAACAAAAATGCGAAGATTGCATAACTAGTACATGCATGCCACAAAGGCCGGGGCTAACTAGATAGTGCTGAGGGTTACATAAAAGCATCATGGGTAAGAAAAGGATGACATGATATCCATTGAATTTGATGAACTATTTCAATTATTCAATCAATACGCCTTGGAAAAATCGATCATCAGTGCCTATTGTCTGTAAGTAATAATTCTATAATTAATTTAGTCTCCAGCTATCTCACCTTGTTTATTGCATGTATATAATCATACTGTAATATGTATAATGAATATTCTCGAATGCAGCAGAGGACAAATCTATCACATTGGCTTCATTGACCCATATTGGGTTCATGAAGCTAATCTCAAAACAAGCCCCCAGGATACGGAGGATAATATAGTACACGCATTAAGGTTTCAAGAAACCAGAAGGGAAATACTTTTTCCTTACAACTTTGAGTGAGTGTTATTGTCTTCTATACACTTTCTATTTCGCTTACTCGATGTTAAGTATATAATTGATTAGTTATGCATTCGCAGCTTCCACTATATTCTGTTAATCATTCAACTTGACAAAGGGCGTGTACTAGTCATGGACTCTAAACATAAACCCCTTGAGCAGTGGAAGGACATGCAGATGCTTCTCCAGCGGTAATTCTAATCATTACGACACTATATCGGCAACGTTCGTGAATTTTATGATATCAAGTAATTAATAACTTATTTTATTTGTTTTCTTCTCCGGGCAGCGCTTGGAAACGGTTCACCAATAAGGCTAGGGGTGTTTGGAAAGCGGAGCTTACATTTGAAGTACTAGATGTAAGAACCACTAGCTATATCCGCGCATCTCTTTGATTCTAGTTTTGATACAGTTATTATCATGCTTGATTATTATTTTGATTGAACTATGTTCTCGTAAAGTGCCTGACATAGGGACCAGGTAACAATCTATGTGGATACTATGTTTGCAAGTTCATCCGGCAGACGTGCGATGAGAAGGGCAGAAATTTAGAGCAACTCCACGTACGTAAACAATTTCTATAGTTTTTTAATTACAATCAAATTGTGTTTAGTTTCATTCATATAGGCTGACTCCTTTTTTAAATCAGATTGAACATCTACGGGACGGTCTTCTGCCAAAGGATCGCATACGAGCAATTCAGGAGGAATTGGCGGGATTCTTGGATGCAGAAGTCCAAAACCCAAAAGGGGAATACTATTCGGCTGTGTATAGACAATAGGGATTGTAAAAAGAGCAACTTTTGTATGTAGTGCATGAACTCGATCCGTGTATCGAATGTAATATCGTCATGATGATCTTGTGTAATATAATGGTTCCTTTATTAATGAGTGCAAAACAATAAATAAACAATAAAACAACCTAAATGAATTCTCTGCCGCGGCACAAAAAGTGGCGAAAATGCTGTCGCGGCAACAAAATGTGCCAAAATGAATTCTCTGTCGTGGTAGAGAAATGTCCCAAATCTCTGCCGCGGCAGAAGGTTATTTGTCTCGGTTCGTGTTACGAACCAGGACGGTTGCTCCACTCCCTCTCCCTCTGACGCCTCCATGTGTACCCCCATTTGTCCCGGTTGGTGGGGCAACCGGGACTAAAGGTTGGGGCTTTAGTCCCGATTAGCCCGTCCCGGTTGGGTAACCGGGACTAATGCCCCTTACCAACCGGGACCAATGGGGCGGTTTGCACTAGTGCATGATAGAACTCATCAAATCCCTACCATCCCCATAGCCTACTACGGGGGATTACTCACTCATGGATGAGGGAAACATGGATTGTTGATGGAGAGGCGTTGGTGATGATGATGGCGATGATCCTCCCCAATTTCCCCGTCCCGGCAGGGTGCTAGAACGGAGTTTCTGGATCCAAATCTTGGTTTCTAGTGGTGGCGGTGCAACGGAACTCTTTCTAGAAAAACGTCGACCCCCTCGGGTTTTATGTCAAGAGGTAACTTTTGGGCGCAGAGGAAGGCCAAGGGGGTGCCTGGGGTGGCTGCACCCCCTAGGCGCGGCCAGGGGTGTGGCCCCCCCAGGCATCCACTCCATCTCGTACTCTGGCTCTGTGGATCTTCTGGTGAAATAGGAATTTTGGCATATTTTCCGGGTTTTTTCATGATAGTTGATTTTCTGCACAAAAACTAGACACCAAGGTAATTCTACTGAAAATAGCGTCAGTCCATGTTAGTTGTATCAAAATCACACAAGTTTAGAGGAGAAACAATACTAAAATTGTTCGGGAAAGTAGATACGTTTTGGACGTATCAACTCCCCCCAAGCTTATCTTATTGCTTGTCCTCAAGCAATTCAGTTGAAAACTGAGTGCGATAAAAGAACTTTCACGAACACATTTGCTTCATATGATGTATATATTCTCAGCACAGGAGTAGATGCTTAGACAATTCATAAAAAGAAGTATGCAACTAGGTCTACTCAATAGCCATTGCAAGCTATGAAGAGAAACCAACTCAATAATAATAAGTAGCATGAAACATAAACATAAGCAACATTGCAATGCTCATAATAAGGTATGATAGAGTGGTATCTCGCTTGCCTTTGTTTGAAGAGCACAATATAAATGCCAAGGCACCTCTGAAGTTCAAGTGAAGACTAGAAGTAAAGATATCAGAGATACAAGCATCAGTCATGACATAATTAACCAAGTTTTGAAGCAAACACAAGAATGACAACTATGCTCTCAAGAAGGTGCTCATAGAATAAGTGTGACTCAAAAAGGTTATGAAAATGTTTTGAAAAGTTTGAAAGGCTTCCAAAATGCTGAAACAAAGGTACTCATTAGCTTTGAGCTCTCATTGCCCCTATCATAGGCATCTTTATATGGATAAGGTGAAAGTTAGGTCTACTATGAGTTATATGCTTGACAGACCATAAACTAGAAATCCCATTTCCCTTGAGTACGAGGGACGCTCCGCATGCTACTCAACTTTGGTTACCTGTAAGTTCTTGTCATTGTAAATACATGCATATCATAGAGCCCCGCCAACGGGGTACCCCTTGGACATGATACAGGAGCTATCCCGTGATCAAAATGACAAGGCAAGCAGAGAATGAGCATCTCAGCGATCTTTTTATTTACTATGTGCATAGATTTTTATTGAGGATTCTTCATAAATGCTCATTATGGTGATGCTGGAAGTTTCCACCATGATTAGGCATGGCTTAGGCTAGCGGCCCAGGTGTTTCTCTAACACAATGTATATACTCCATGAACTCACAAGCTCCCCTTTTATTTCACACCGACGACATCCGCAAACAAAAGAGCAAGGTATCAACTGGATAAATATCCAAAAAGTGTTGAAAGCGTTCCCCGAGATAGCACGGTTCTGCTAACTCCCAACATATAATTTGCAAGCATATAACTTTCATGGACAAGTCACAATGGTTCAGGATTATTAAGTGCAAGAGATAAAGTGTGCCATCAAGTTCCTGAGAGCTTTACTAACTAACTTTCTCAAAGCAATCAAACATTTTATTTGGAAGAAAACAAGGCATATTGAATATGCACTGAAATAGAAAATGATGCTAATATGTAGGTATGGTGGACACTATTGGCAATATTGGTTTTGGGGAGTTGGATGCACAAGTAGAGCTCATACTCAGTGCAAGTGAAGGCTAGAAATAGAGAGGGTGCAACAAACGAGAGAGCAATAAATGTCATAATCATGCTTGTAACAAAACAAGACTAATTATGGCATGAAAGTGATACAAGAACTCTGAGGCAAAATAAATCATCGAGGCTTACTGACTATTGTTTAGTCATATGCATGCGTGAGCATGTGCCAAGTCGATTCACATGAAATATTTAGAGGAGGATACCACAATATCATACCAATTTATGAATAGAACAATGCAAGCAAACATTCATATGACATGCTACAAACTATTAACAAGCTGGAGCTAATCACAAGCAAGCAAGAACTACTAAGAATTCATAATAACATACACCATACACGAACATGCTAAGCATGCTCACAATGATGAGTATATGTACAAAAATGAAAACAAATAGAGTTTGTTACCATCCTCTTACCACACCTCAAGTTGTCTTAATCTTCATTATTGCCCTTCACTTGTGTGACTTGAATAATAACATGAAACCAAACTCCACTGAGGACAACTGCAAACTGCAAAGAACTCACAAAACCAAAAAAAGAACAACAAATATTTTTGGTGTTCTTGATTTTTTAAAGCAAGCAAACAAAGCAAAGCCAAACAAAGAAAAATATTTTTGGATTTTTCTTTTACGGCAAACCAAAACCAAAAAGCAAAGAAACAAACCAAGAGAAACAACGAAAATATTTTTTGGTATTTTTGTGTTTTTGAGAAAGAACCAACAAAAACCAAAAAGAAAGCGAAACAATGGATATATAAAGAACTGACGAAACATGATATATAGATGAGTGTGATGTCGGTGTACCTCCCCCCAAGCTTAGGCTTTTGGCCTAAGTGGGGCTCAATCCCATGGTTCCCAAGAAGGTGCACCTCCATAGTACTTCGAGGAGGCTCCCTCGTCCTGGTATGAGCTCGAGGACTCTCCTGTGTAGTACACAGAGGGGTCGTATGAGGGTGCTTCCCCCTGATAGTGTCCATGAAAGCCAAGAACGCACATATTGTCATCCATATCCTCCTTGGAGCGTGACAAAGGTCCCTGAGAAATACTGAACAAAGTGGTTTGGGGTAGAGGGATCTCTCTCTCTTCCCGTCAATAAACAGCATTCTATAAACCAAGCTCTCAAGGGTAGAGCTAGTGGTGACAAAGTGATGTTCCTTCATAGCATCAAGATCAAGCCTCTAAGGAACCAATACTATATCATTTAGATCAACAACAAGGTCCAAGGCAGTAGCAACACGTGTAGCAATAATTCCCCCATAAATGGGTTCCTTAGCAGCTAAACGAAGAGCAATGAGAGAACCAAGATTGTCTGGTATTGTCGACGAGTACGCCATGGAGGGGTCCTCACAGTGCGTGTTTAGAGACGTGGGGTAAGGTGGACGGTTGACGGGTACGAGGTAACACAGCTTACCCAGGTTCAGATCCCATAATGGCGGTGGAATCCTACTCCTGCTATAAATCACTATAAGGTCAATACGCCGAGTTACAGAGATAGGTTCGTTGTGCGAGGTTGTCTGAATCGATACTAGGTTGTATGAGATTGTGCCCTAAAGGCTCCCATAGGCTCGACTTATATAGTTGCCAGGTCCTAGGGTTACAGGGAAAAGTCCTAGCCGGATAGGTTATAGAGTCCTACACCGTCTATTACTAGTCTTGTGTATCTTGCACTCCAAGGCTCCGGGTACGCTGGTGACTCCACCGTAGCCTTCCTTTAGCCGGCATGGGCCTCCCTTCTGGATCCACCTAACTGGGCCGCCCAGCAGGCCATAGGCCACGCTACCGACTATGGGCCACCCGGGTTAGTCGGATAAGAGACATGCTATTAGGATACCCATATAGCATATCCCCAACAGTAGCCCCCGGAGAACTCCGAGATCTTGCGCCGTCTTGCCTCTTCACGTTGAATGCTCCGTCTAGATGGATGTCGGCAAATCATCAAGCAATATCTTGTAGTCCTCCAAAAGAACCCTGCAAGGTTTTCTCCGTCTTCGAATGGTAAGCCGGAGAAATGATGAATCTTCCATCGTACTCTTCTATAGTCGGATTAAATCCGTCCATGCCGGAATCTTTGATGCGACGGCTCATCTACCCGTGTCAGCTAGGACGACGTAGGCTTAGGTCAGCGACGCCTCGTAACTCACACATGCAGAGAACGCAATCATATCCGATTTTCCTACGCGAGTGATACAAACCATTGGCGGCGGCGGTTGCAGACATGGCGAAATTACCGCGCACGTTCACGAACACGTCGTCTACGCGGCAACCGTCTGATCAGCTGCACGAATATTGATGCAGAGCATGATAAATAGTAACCGTGGGACACTTGCCACTTTTTACCTCATTCTCTCGCGTCATCGTCTTCTTACTCCAGCCGCACGCCTCCTCGAGCTCTCCGCGAGAAACCTCGAAAACCCTAGCCTCCCTCTGTGTCAGTCGCGTCCTTCCAGCACCCCATGGCTAGCAGCAGCTCCTCCCCATCGATGGCGGCATCGAGCGAAGCCACAGCGAAGCCGGCGAGCTCTGTCGTCGTGCCCCCAGAGGTCCTGGTCATCCCTGCATCGGCGGTGATTGAAACCACCGGTGGCGACCATAATCTGGCGGAGCTAGAGCCTCTGGAAGAAGAACCAGACTCGCACAAGGGCGACTGGCGCGGCTCGGACATCACCGACCGCGACATCCAAGAGATGGTCGCCGAAGGCTACCTCCCCTCGACGGAGGGGCTCGCCTGGCGGGCGGCGCCGGCCGGCGAGGTGACACCTTCTCCCCAAGTCGGAGAAAAGGTGTACCTCAAGGCTCAGCTGGTACACGGCGTTTCTTTGCCCATCTCCCACTTCTTTCTCTCCGTCTTGAACCACTACAAGGTCCAACCCCATAACCTCTCCCCCAATAGCATCTTAGTGCTTAGCAACTTCGCGGCACTTTGTGAGGGTTACCTAGGGATTAGGCCTAGGTTAGACTTGTTCCTGTACTTCTTCACCGTCAAACGTGAAGCCGGACATAGTAGGGAGGAGCTTAGGAACTGCGGCACCATAAGCTTCAAGATCCGACCTGGCCGGCGGTTCCCCGACATCGTCGGCCACGAGTCCTGCAAAAACTGGCAGCGGACGTACTTCTACGGCCCCGACATTCCTTTGGCGGGCCGAGAAGTAACGTAACCGGACTTCGCCGCCGCTGAAGTTTCCACATGGAGATCCCATGCCTCCCTTCCCTTCGACCTCAACGCTTCTCGCGCAATAAGGCGGATCGAATTATTCGTAGAGACGGGTTTGACCGGCTTGGATCTGGCCATGTGCTGGTTCATCAGGCGAATCCAGCCTCTGTATCACCGCGCGAAGTTCATGCACGAGTATTCCAGTGATCGAAGGGATACCCTCCGGATCTTCGTGGATAACTTCTCGAGCGACTGCGTCAAGCTCCGCCTGAAGGACATCGTCAAGGTGAATGATAAGAAGCGTGGCTTCACCATCACCTGCGACATGTACGTAGACGGCAAGTGCCCAAAGGTAGATATGTATTTTCCGTGTACGACATATACCCCAATTTTTCCGTGTTGCCATTACCACTTCATCTAACACGGTGATTTCTAACTTAACAGCTTAGCGGTCTAGATGAGGACAACCTGGCTGCCCAAATCTACGATCGAAAGATGAAGGAAGTCACGGTCGTGTCCGACGACGATGTCCCGTTGGCGTGAAAGCGGAAGAGCTCCACCTCTAACGCTGCCGACGGAGGCAAGAAAAAGAAGTCAGAGGGTGGAGCCTCCAAGAAGACTACCGCCGCCCTAGAGGCGGAAAAGAGAAAAGCCACCGGGATTTTTGCCAAAGCACCCCCCTAGTGTAAGCTTCTCATTCTCTGACATTGTCTTATCTATCTGTCTTGTTCCTGTACTTATGCACTTTGCACGTTTCAGGAAGAAAGCCACAACCAGCCTCAAGAAGACCTCCAAGACTTTGGGGGCTTCTAGAAATATCAAAGATATGCTGCATCGCGACTCCTCCCCCGTCATCGCCCCTGCTACTCCTGCCGTCAAGCCTTCCTCTGCCCCGAAAAGCTCTCAAGCTCAGGAGGCACCAGGCCCTTCCGCCATGGAAGTGGACTCTGGCGCTTCTATCGAACTTGCTATTGTCGGCGAGCAGGCGACGCAGGAGAGCGCTGCTCTTCAAATGGCTAAAGCTCCGGCTAAGGATGCCATCGGTAGAGGCAAGGCGGCAGTGGGAGCTGGTACCTCTGCCGAAGGTAGTTTACCCGATGCTCCTGCCGAGTAACACAACTATGGTTCCTGGAGGAGTGCCGTCATCTCCGATGTGCGGTATTGAGGATCTGCTCCGACAAGAAGATATCTTGCGGGGAAATAGCATTTCCTTTGGCAAGCTGCTGGCCGAGAGTGCTACAAACCTCAAGATTATTGCACTTGTAAGTTTTACTTTGCCTTTTGCATTTCATTATGAGTATTCCACTATAGCCCCCGAGGATGTAGACGGAAAACCATAGGTTTTGCATCTATATGCTCTAAGAGTGACTAAGTTAGAAAGAGCTCTCACTTTAGCCCCCAAGCATTTAGATGGAAGAAATTATTCCGAATAGATGCTGTAAGAGTAGCATACGCAGTGTTTATATTTTTCAATACTGTAGCCCCCAATCCTCTAGTTGTAACTGAATTAGTTCCGACTAGATGCTTAAAGGAAAGCTAAGCATTTTCCGAGTTAAAAATTTATACTGTAGCCCCCAAGCTTCTAATCGAGAACTGAAGTAGCTCCGACTAGATGCTTAAAGAAAAGCTAAGCATATTGCTAAGTTGAAAAAAAACTTTCGTTGTAGCCCTCGAGCGCCTAGATGGAATGTTTCCGACTAGGTGCTCCAAGCAGACTAAACAACAGTTTTCACAGAACGAGAATGCTCGGCGGGGCATGGCCAACGACAAGTACCAGAAGATGCGCGCAGATCTTGAAGCCGAAAAGGGTAAAACTGCCATCTTGAAGGAACAGATCATCAAAAACAAGAGTTTGTTTTCTTTTTTGCGCATTCCGTCTTGGTTTTATGCCTTCCTTCTTCGAGTACTCATTGTGTATTTTGTTTTCTTCGACTTGCAGAGCATGTCGCCAAGGCCAGGGATATTGTCGAGCAGTCCAAGCACATTCAGTAGCTTGACAGTGAGAACAAAATCCTTAAAAAGGAGGGGGAAGAGATGATGAAGATGCACGAGGATTCCATGAAAGCCCTGCAAGATTCCGCCTCCGCGGATATCAATCGCTTGAAGGAAGATCTTGTGATCTTAAAAGATCAGAAGCAAGCTGCTGATGAGCAAAACCATCGCCACAGCGAGGCGTTTAAGATCCTCCAATAAGAGAAGGAATCCTTGGCTGACACCGTCTGGCAAGCTAAGGCCAGTATCTTCAGTAAGTGTCGTTTGCCTTGTATTTCTATAGTCTGGATACTTAGAGTTTATTGAACTCATGCGCTCCTTGTCGGAATTTTCAGCACCTATGGGTTTAACCCGCTCGCCTCCTTCAGACAAGGAATGCATGATTCTTGCCGGCAACTTCATCAACACCGCCATCACCCAAGCCAAGGAGATTGCCAAGCGCCTCCAGATATATATCAAGGCTTAGGACTCTATGACGAAGTACTCGGAGATTCTGCGCCGAGCCCCCGAGCGCGTCACGAGCTGGAAAGCTTCATGTGCATGGGCTGGCGCAAGGATGGCGCTGTCAATGGTGAAGGCACACTACGACGATGCCGACATCGACACAGTGACCTCTGGCATCCCCGACGTGGATGATGACGGCAAGGAGATTGATCACGAAGCCATCCTATCATCACTCGCGGGTTATGACACCAGAGTTTCCGAGTTGGTGGACGTTGACGTCTTCGTGCCCAGGAACACTATCGACAGTGCCAACCAAGATTCCTCCGAGTCTCATCACTGTGCCGACGTTGAGGGTGATTCTCCGGTTGGGGACGATGCAGCTCCAAGTCTCCTGCGCCCAAAGAATGAAAAACACTTTGGAATTTCTGTTTCACCTTTGGTGTGTGCACGGGAAAAACTTGGTGATGTAACTTAAGGCGGAAAACAATGATTGTTATGTCCTGCTACTTAAGAATTTAGTTCCCAGCATGTATATATTTTTTAAGCAAGTGCTGGCTTATCCATTACTTTGGTTTTTATGCTTAACTTTTCATGAGTCGGGAGACTCGTTGTCGAAACTATGCACTCAGGTGATGATTCCCAATGGCACCGTCAATAACCTGAACACAAAATCGCCGACAACAAGTGCCAAAAGTCACTACTCCAGAATCCACATAAAAACGACAAAGAACGTGTAAACCAGAAAACTTAAGCTAACACCCATAGGCGGAATTTTCACAAGTGCAAACGCAAAGCTTGTGCATAAAGGTTTTATATGATCCAAAAATGAACACTAAAGGAGGTAAAAGACTCAGAAATATGAGTGAACCAAAGAGCTTTATTTCATTGATCATATAAGAGATACACAATTAGCTAAAAATGCTAAGTGTAGAAAGGACGTAGTTGTGCTATGTTCCATGGCCGATCAAGCTCCGGGTAGTCATCATGCGGGTCACATCGCTTACGCTTATGATCCTCGTTGGGTCTAGCCTTTAGTTCACTATTGTCAACAAGGTAGTAAGACCCATTGAGCAGCGCCTTGCTTATGATGAACGGTCCTTCCCATGGCGGGGATAATTTGTGTGACGTTTTCTGCTTAAGTCGGAGCACCAAGTCCCCCTCTTTAAACGAGCGATGCCGAACGCGGCGACTATGGTAGCTGCGTAGCTTCTTCTGGTAGATGGAGGATCTTTGGCATGCCAAAACGCGCTCCTCCTCGAGAAGGTCCACATCTAGGCGTCTGGATTCTTCAGTGTCATCTTCGTCGTAGGCGGCAACTCTTGGTGCATCGTGGAGGATGTCGGAAGGCAGGATGGCTTCTGCTCCATATACCATGAAGTAAGGGGTGTAGCCGGTAGATCTGTTGGGTGTTGTTCGTAAACTCCACAGCACAGATGGCAATTCTTCTGCCCAGGCTCCAGCTGCTCTATGTAGCGGTGTCTCAAGACGTGGCTTGATTCCCTGCAGAATTAATCCATTGGCTCGCTCAACCTGACCGTTGGATTGTGGGTGTGCCACAGATGCAAGGTCAAGTCGGATGCCTTTGTCCCAGCAATATGCCTCCACTTCTCCAAGTGATAAATTGCTGCCATTGTCGGTGATAATGCTATGTGGGAGACCAAATCTCACCACTAAATCCTGGACAAACCTGAGGGCAGTTGCCCCATCGAGCTTTCTAATGGGTTTAGCTTCTATCCATTTGGTGAATTTAACAACTTCTACAAGCAGATGTGTAAACCCACAAGGTGCCGTCTGTAACGGTCCCACCATGTCTAGCCCCTAGACCGCAAACGGCCAAGTTATTGGTATTGTTCGCAGTTCTTCAGCAGGAACATGTGGTTGTCGGGCATAATACTGGCATCCCATGCATGTTTCAACCAGCTTGTAGGCGTCCGCCTTCGAGGTCATCCAGTAGAATCCTTGCCGGAAGGCTTTCGCGACCAACGATCGAGGAGCGGCGTGATGCCCGCAATCTCCGAGATGGATTTCACGTAGGATTTCCATACCTTCTAGCTGGAAAACACACTTTAGGTATACACCAGTAGTGCTCCTCTTGTAGATTTGCCCATTGATTATGGTATAACCCTTTGCTCGTCGTACTATTTACCGTCTTTCGACTTTGTTGTCGGGCAAAGTTCCGTGTTCGAGATATTCCATGAACGGTTTTGTCCAAGCCGGAGGGACCTTAGTCACCATGTTGACGAAAGAGTCAGCTCTATCCAGATTGTCGATGTCGGCTCCTTTCACGGATGGTGTGCGTAGGTGCTCGAGGAAAACTCCTGGCGGAATTCGCTTGCACCCTGATCCTAGCTTGGACAGTAGATCAGCCGCCTCGTTTTGTTCCCTAGGCACATACTTAACTTTGTAGCCCAAGAAGCTCTTGGCTATCTCGTCCACTTCGTCTCGATATGCCTCCATCATAGGGTTCCGCGCATTCCAGGTGCTAGCCACCTGCTGGGCAACCAAGTCAGAATCTCCACAACAAACTATGTGCTTGATGCCAATATCCTTGGCTACACGTAGTCCGTGAATGAGATCTTCATACTCCGCCATGTTGTTTGTAGCCTTGAAGTGGATCTGCAGAACGTAGTGTAGCTTGTCTCCTGTTGGTGACTGTAGCAATACACCAGCCCCCGAGCCGTTGAGCAGCTTTGATCCGTCAAAGTGCATCACCCAGTACTTTGGTTCTGGCAACGGAGTAGCGTCTGGCATCTCCGTCCAATCTGCAACAAAATTCGCCAAGGCTTGTGATTTGAGAGCGTCGCGTCTCTTGTAGGTGATCTCGAAGGCGGCAAGTTCAATGCCCCACTTCGTGACCCTTCCTGTAGTGTCGTTGTTGTTGATGATGTCTGACAATGGAGTCTTGCTCACCACTGTGATTGGGTGCTCCTGAAAGTAATGCCTCAGCTTCCGAGAAGCAAGGAATACTCTGTAAGCTATCTTTTGGTAGTGCGGGTAATGCTGCTTAGACTCCGTCAAGACATCGCTTACATAGTAAACTGGTCGTTGAACTCCGTGCTCATAGCCTGGTTCCTTCCGCTCTACGACGACAACGATGCTGATAACCCGGTTGGTTGCCGCCATGTAAATTAACAGGGGCTCTCTAGGCTTGGGTGCTGCAAGAATGGGCGCTGAGGAAAGAATCTCCTTGAGCTGCTTCAATGCTGCATCTGCCTCATCCGTCCACGTGAATTTGTCCGCCTTCTTCAGCAACTTGTACAGCAGCAGGGCCTTCTCTCCAAGTCGGCTGACGAACCGACTAACTCCTGCAACACAACCTGTTAGTCGTTGAATGTCCTTTAGGCATGTCAGACAGTTTATGTTTAAGATGGCCTTGATTTTCTCCGGGTTGACCTCGATTCCACGCTGGGAAACAATGAAGCCCAACAATTTGCCGGCTGGAACCCCGAAGACGCACTTCTTAGGGTTAAGCATCATGTTGTATTTCCGGAGATTATCGAAGGTTTCTTTTAAGTCTGAGATTAAGTCGTTTGACTTTTTAGACATCACCGCGATATCGTCCACGTAGGCGTGAACGTTCCGACCAATTTGGTCGTGAAGGCAACGTTGCATTGTCCGCTGGTAGGTAGCACCTGTGTTTTTCAGCCCAAAGGGCATCGTGACATAGCAAAACGTGTCGTATGGGGTAGTGAATGAAGTGGCCAATTGGTCCAACTTCCTCATCTTGATCTAGTGGTATCCTGAGTATGCATCGAGAAAACACAAAAGTTCCGAGCCAGCCGTCGAGTCAATGACTTGGTCAGTGCGAGGCAAAGCGAACGGATCTTTGGGACATGCTTTGTTCAAGCCGGTGTAATCAAATCACATTCTTAATTCATTGGTTCCCTTTTTGGGGACAAGTACAGGATTGGCCACCCATCGGGTGTGAAGGACTTCTCGGATAAACTCAGACTTAAGTAACCTAGCTATCTCTTTGCCAATGGCGCGTCTCTTCTCATCTCCGAAGCGTCTTAGAGGTTGTTTCACTGGTTTGGATTTTGGATCAATGTTTAAGCTATGCTCGGCAAGTTCCCTAGGTACACCTTTCATGTCGGCAGGTTGTCAGGCAAAGATGTCCCTGTTCTCACAGAGGAACTCAACGAGCGCGCTTTCCTATTTGGGATCCAGGTTCGTCCCAATGGCGGTGACCTTGGAGGCATCGCCTACCACAAGTTCCACCGGCTTGGTCTCGATGGCGGCCATGAACGCAAGAGCAGAGTCGGAGATCTGTTTCTTCGATGCGGGCATCTCTGAGTCACCGACCTTGCTCTGGATCTCTTTGAATTCTTCGCTATAGAGGACAGCTTCTGCAATGGCTGCTTCATTGATATTGCAGTCCCTTGCCTTGGTAAAGCTTCCGGATACGATGATGACACCGTTTGGTCCGGGTATCTTGAGCTTGTTCTAGACGAAGCATGGTTTGGCCATGAACGTGTGGAATATGTCGTGGCCGAATATGACGTGGTACAGGATCTTGAAGGGGACCACCTCAAAGGTCATGCGCTCTTGGCGGTAATTATTAACATCGCCAAAGGCTACCTGAAGTGTAATACACCCAAGGGACCGAGCCTCCCGACCAGGAACTACGCTGTGGAAAACGGTGATGTTGATGATGCTTCCACTATCCACCATGCACTTGGTGAAATCCACGCCGTTAATCAATGGGTTGATGACCATGGCGTACTAGTTCTCCGTGGGCACAAGGTCTGGGTGGTCCGTCCTATCCCAAGTTATTGGAACCTCCAACCAGCGCAGGTACTGAGGGACTAGGGGAGAGTAGCCATCAGGATCCTCAGAGAGGTCTTCTGTTGTCGGACGGTGGGGGTGCCAAGGAAAGTGTGGTAGACTGGGGCCTTCTTCGCGAAGGGGTTCTTGCCCTTGTCGTCGCTCTTGGCGGCGTGCTTGGGGTCAACGTCTTCGTCCATGTCACTTGAATCCTTGGACTCCTCCTCCTTCTTCTTCCCCTTGCCCTTGCCACGCGGTCTGTTTTTTCGACTTCGCTTGTAGCCGGACTCCGGGTATTCCTTGAGGTCGTTGACGAACTTCCAGAGGCGATTGGTATGGGTGGCTTTGCCGTTGACGTCGAGGTGTACGAGGCATGGCATATCACGGTACTCCTCGTAGGTTTGGGGAACGCGGAGCGGCGCCGAGGTGGTTTCACTTCCTCGTTGCTGCCCACGGTCGGCTCCCCTTCCTCGGCCACGCTGTCCGCCCTCTCCTCGTCCTGCAAAAGTCATAGCGACCATGTCAGTAGATTGCTTTTCTTCTGGAGCGGTCTTCCGCTTTGTACTGCTGTTCCTCCGAGCTTGAGTTGGAACGGCTGTTGCCGGCAATGAGCCACGAGCATCGTCGTCGGCAGCTGCGAACTCACTAGCCAACTGAATCATCTGGTTCAAGTCAAGCTGGTGATTGTCCTGCAAGCACTTCAGCTTATGTCAGAGCAACGTGCCCCTTTCCAACCCATCGATGAAGGCGTCCATGGCGGTCTGATCATGCACTCCTGCGGAGGAATTTTTCATATCCAGCCATCGGGAGATGTCTCGTCTTTCTCTTGCATGCACCACTGTAGATCGCCCATAGTGCAGGGACGCTTGTATTTACCCTCAAAGTTTTTGGTGAACGCTTCTTGCATGTCCAGGCAGTTGTAGATAGATTTCTCCGGCAAGTCGTCAATCCATTGACGGGACGTGCCCGCCAACATTGACGGGAGGTACTTGACGGCGACGTTGGAGTTGCCTCCGGCAATCTCCACCGCGTTGCCATAGTCCTGTAACCATTTGGCTGGCTTGGCGGTGCCGTCATAGGGCTTGATGGTCTTGTCAATCCGGAAACCTTTGGGGTAAGTTGCGGACCGTATTGCAAGTCCAAAGCAATGTGGTCCCAGGTATGGTCCTTCCCGGGCCTCGTGGATCTTGTCGATCCGCGAACGTGCATCGTATGGCTCCGGGTTCTTCTTCTTCTTGTCAACAGGGGATGGGTTGCGTGAACGACGCGGGCCTCCTCTGCCATGGTGACTGCTTGGTGGTGACGGAGGCGGAGGTGGCGGTGGGTTAGCCTTATTGCTATTACCCTCCTGCGATGCCTCGCGTTTGTCACGGTTATTTGTCGGACGCGGAGGGTCATGGCGCGACCTGCTCTTATGTCCATCGTTGCGCTTTCCGTCATGACGGGTCTGCTCCGTGTTGTCGTGGATAACGATGCCACACTGCTTTGGTGGGGGCATATCCGTGCGATGGTGAGCGTTGTAATCTTCGCGATGTCAGGGAGACCGGGGCGGTGGAGATGGGAGACAAGGTCAGGCCTTTTCTCCGTGGTCAGAGGATATTGGGATGGCATCCTTCCTGTTGCGTGCATCCCTCCGTCTTTGTTCTGAGGAACCCGTCTGGGATCCGACATCAAGAGGAGATCTGTCCCTTGGCGGTTTGTACTGGATAGACTGGCAGAGCGCTGGGTTAGACTCAAGCCTTTGGGAGGTGGCCTTTTCATGCTGCTTCACCGCCTTGGCCACTAGGTCGTAGACCTGTTCCACTGCCTTAGGCGATCTATCCTGCTCCAGAAGGGTCTTGGCGACGGCGAGGTTAAGGAGTGGGGTGGGCATCACTTGCTTGCGTTCACTGTCAATATATGGCTTGGGTTGTGCCGGCTTCAAGGGAGCCCATCCTAGGTTGCGCCGTACACCAGGATCGTTGATGACGCGAGCTGGAGCTTTCTTAGCCTTCTGCTGCTGTAGCAGAGTCTTGTACTCGGCCTCCATTGCTCTAGTTTTCTCTATGGACTTCTGCGCGTTGACCAAATCTCGATCTAACTTAGCTCCTTGCTCCGCGATGGCTTGCGCTTCCTCCAGCAGCTTCTGGCATTTCTCATCAAGCTGGGTCACGTTCCGGATATGAGCAATGGTCAGTGGCTCGACGAGGAGATTGACGTACATCACTCTATCGGCTGGAGTAACCTGGGCTGCTGCAGACATAGATGCTAGAGGTGGCAAGTTTGCAGTGTTGTTGTTACTTGGGCCGGTGCCGAGTTCCTATGGCTGCTGCACTGGGTTGGGTGGAGGAGGCATGTCTTTTGCGCGATCATCTTCAGCAGCAATAAGTGGCCGCTTCCCTTTTCTAGTGTGGTAGGCGGAGCTCGTCTGGGTTGATCTTCATCCATTGTCGTCCCAATGGTGACGAACACCCCTCGGGACGGGACAACGTTGTTGGCCCGTTCGTCGCACGAGTACTCCTCCTCCATCTCCTGCATAGCGGAGTCTAGCTCTTCTGGGCTGAAGTCTATTTCCTCTGAATCTACACTAAAGTCAGCATAAAGCGCGTCAATGATAGAGTCGAAGGGCGCCAGGAATTCCTCGATGACGGGCGGTGGAGGTGCAATGGGCTCAATGATGACTGGAGGTGGTGGTGCTGCTATGACGATGGCGGCCGGAGGTGGTGGTGGCGGTGGCTGAATCAGAGGGGCTCCGTCAATGAGCGCGAGCGCTGTCTGATCTCCCGCTTCGGCCTCCGCGTAGTTGTTTACGGTGCTCACCATCTCTTCGAGGGTGAGGCGTCCTGTTGCCTGCTTCCGCCTTACAGAATGTCGGAGAAGCGTGCCACGGTCCAGTCCTTCCACGAAGTGATACAGAGCGTTATCATCGGGGTAGTGGGCTAGGTCAGCTCATATGCGGAGCCACCTGGCCAGGTAATCGCGGGGGTTTTCGCCCTCTCTCATAAACGTAGCGCGCTAGATCGAAGATGGTAACCACGCCAACGAACTTGGATCTCTGATGTCCAGACGCACGGACTAAGCCGGCGGATTTGCAGTGATCTTCCACCTTTATATCCTGCACAAGGGCGATTTGGGTGGGCCTTGAATTTTTCCGATCTTTGCCGGCAAGCTCCGAAGAGAGATCTGACATCGATCCATCCGCGAACGTATCCTGCCCGTAGGCGGTCCGTGCGGGTCTTGAATTTTTCCGATCTTTGCCGGCAAGCTGAAAGAGAGATCCGACATCGATCCTTCCGTGAACGTATCCTGCCCGTAGGCGATAGGTGCGGGTCTTGATGCTCCTCCGACTCCCAGGGAACTAGTGCCCGAGTCGGTTTCGCCGATGAAGAGGTGTATGTCTCCAATAGGAACGATCGAACACCGCGTAGGGTTCGTCTTCGCCGGGATCCAGAACTCATCGGGAGGGACGATCGGAACGTTGCCGGAGAAGAGAACACAGCCGATGGCTACGGTTTTGCCGATTCCCGCGAAGATCTTGGTCCTCGCCCGCTGAAGAGCCTGAAGCGCCTCCTCCCCATGGTGGGCGCCAAATGTCGTGGTATTGTCGACAAGTACGCAATGGAGGGGTCCTCACAGTGCGTGTTTAGAGACGTAGGGCAAGGCGGACGGTTGACGGGTATGAGGTAACACAGCTTACCCAGGTTCAGATCCCACAACGGAGGTGGAATCCTACTCCTGCTATAAATCACTATAAGGGCAATACGCCGAGTTACAGAGATAGGTTCGCTGTGCGAGGTTGTCTGAATCGATACTAGGTTGTATGAGATTGTGCCCTAAAGGCTCCCATAGGCCCAACTTATATAGTCGCTAGGTCCTAGGGTTACAGGGAAAAGTCCTAGCCGGACAGGTTACAGAGTCCTACACCGTCTATTACTAGTCTTGTGTATCTTGCACTCCAAGGCTCCGGGTACGCTAGTGACTCCACCGTAGCCTTCCTTTATCTGGCATGGGCCTCCCTTCTGGATCCACCTAACTGGGCCGCCCAGCAGGCCATAGGCCACGCTACCGACTATGGGCCACCCAGGTTAGTCGGATAAGAGACATGCTATTAGGATACCCATATAGCATATCCCCAACAAAGATTGTACCTAGTTTCATTGTTGAGCGCAGCAGCTGTGAAGGCCAATTGGTAGTTGGAAATATTACTAGTGTTCTCCCTACCAAGAACACTAGTGGCAAGATAGTAAGCAAAGTACCTGATGGTTGGGAGTTGAATATTTTTTTATCTTTCCCCGTTGAGCTCTACGGTCATCATCATTGGTTATCCCTCGGTAAAACTCCAACAAATCAGCGGGTTGAGCTGGAATCTTCTTCGCCGACCCACCTGTACCAAGTCCAAGGGCCTCACAAAATTTCTTCAATGTCAAATTATAAGACCTTCCATAAATTTGAAAGACACATCTGGCTTCAACACGCTATTAGTAAAAGAAAAACTCTCCAAAAATGTTTTAGTGAGCATTGCATATTGCACGTTCTCATCCTGCATATAGCTTGTTAGTCCAGCCCTCCGAACCAAGGTCATAAAATCATCAAGAATCCCAGCAGCCCGCAAGAAGGTTTGGCAAGGAAAGGTGGAGGGGTGCGCATCCCCCTCATCTCCCTCGTCGCCAAATCACTACTAGGAAAACGGCTATAGGTAATCAGCACATCCGTGGATCACATGGTTGAAGTGCCCCACGGCTAAAACAGGCGTGGCTCACCTGTGGGCAGTGCCCTACTAGTGACTAGAACAACCGTGGCGCACATGACTATAGTGCTCCACAGATGTGTGTGGGCCAGGGGCCTGTTGGACGCATGCCAAACATCTGTAGCGCACTACAGTCATGTGCGCCATGGTTGTTAGTGCCATCTGTGGCGCACATGGGGGGGTGCGCTACGCCTAAGCACACGCCCCCCTCTGCTGTGAAACGGCCACAAACTTCTGTGGCGCACTCGACCTAGTGCGCCACTGGGAGTAGGAACATCTGTGGTGCACATGGCCTAGTGCGCCACGGTTGTTTCTACTCCCTGTGGCGCACTAGGGCCGTGTGCGCCACGGATGTGTCGATTTTTTTAGGACAGCACTTTATGTGCACATGTGTGACCACACATCCACCACCCCACACTTCACTTTCCCCTTCTTCTTCCTCCTTAGATCTAGTCGGGATCTTCTCCTTCCCACCTCATTTCTCCACCCCTTCACCATTTTTAGCATGTAAAACTTGCTTTGGATGTTACATAAGTAATAGAGGAGGTCTCCGGTCTCTCATCTCCTTCTCCGGTCGACGCGCGCACCTCTCCTTTCCATCTTTCTCGCGATCGGTCTCTCATCTCGGTAAGTTGTCCATATAAGGATGTGTTAATGTGTATATGGATGATGTGCTCATATGTATGTAGATGATCGATGCTCATGATGTGTGTATGTGGAGAGGATGGTCATATGTGTGTGTGTATATGGAGAGTATCGATGATGCTCATGCATGTGCGTATGGAGAGGATAATGATATGTTCATGTGTGTATGGATCGGTCTCTCTCTCTCTCTTGTGTTTGTATGTGAACAAGTTGCCATTTGTTTTGCCAAAATGTTGATTCATTTCCATTTTGGCAAGACTTTGGCATTTCTCAAAGGTCCTAATTTTAGGATAGGTCATGCCGAAATTTTCTATCGACCATTGCATGCATGCATTCATTATGTGGTTCTAATAGACTTCAAAATTGTACCGTGTACACCGTGGAGGCAAAAATGGTCCGCATAATGAGCGAAGGCATTGTGGCTAGATTTTTGAAATGTGCGACGGCCGACATGATATGAAATAACAAGACAGATATAAGATGTCCGTGCAGAAGATGCAAACTCAACTGGGTGATCGACCTAGATTCCGGGAATCTGCAGGCGCACCTGCTCCGCCATGGTTTCATGGATGGATACACTCGTTGGAAAAGCGATGATGTAGATGATGGAGACGGTGAAGGTGGCCAACATGACGATGATCATCATCACGGCGAGAACGGGCGAGATGATGAAGAGTCTCCTGGAGATGGTGAAGGTGCGGAAGCAGACCGGGATGATGATGATCTAGATGCCGGAGGAGCAGACGACGATGGAACAACGTCAGGCTGGGTGCGGAACCCTTATGTGCAAGAGCTGCTTCTCAAGCAGACGAGTAACGCGAGGGCTGCCACTAGAGAGAAAGCCAAGCTTGCGCAACTTGAGAAAGACGCGGTTACTCCATTGTATGAAGGATGCAGGCCCGATGATACCCGGTTGAATGTAACGCTCAAGGCTATGGAGATGAAGGCAAAGCACAAATTGAGCGACGCAAGCTTCGACGATATGATGGCATTCTGGTACGATCGTCTCCCGGAGGGGAACACATGTCCAACTAGTATCGAGGATGCCAAGAAAATCGTCTGTCCTCTCGATCTACCGCACGTTAGATATCACGTATGCATCAACGATTGCATCATTTATCGGGGCGAGGACGCGGAGAAAACCACATGTCCGGTGTGCGGCGTGAGTCGATACAAGAAAGGGAAGAAAGCACCTCGAAAAGTGGTATGGTACTTTCCTATCACTCCTCGTCTGCAGTGCTATTTCGCGGACCCTAAGGAAGCGAAGCTCATGCGATGGCATGCGGAAAGGAAGAAGCCAGGAGATGATGATGACCTCGAAAAGGATGAGCTGCTGACGCACCCTTCAGATGCTAGCCAGTAGAAAGCATTGGACCTCGAATTCCCAGAATTCGGTGGAGATTGGAGGAACATCAGGCTTGGTGCGAGCACCGATGGACTCAATCCGTTCGGTAGCCAGAGCAGCACGCACAGCACTTGGCCCGTGTTTGTATGGATGTACAACCTCCCTCCATGGTTGTGCATGAAGAAGAAGTACATACAAATGAGTATGCTAATTCAAGGGCCGAAACAACCTGGTACCGACATCAATCTGTATCTCGGGCTATTGAAGGAGGAGCTAGCCACGTTATGGGAATCTGGAGCCAATACTTACGACGCCGTCGCACAAGATTATTTCACTATGAGAGCCGCGTTGGTCACTATGGTGCAAGACTATCCAGGTTGCGGGTATATCTCGGGGTAGGTTATCCAAGGATTTTGCGCATGCGTTAGGTGCATGGATAACACAAGCTATCTCCAACTAGAGAAAGATCCAGGGTCATCGAAAACCGTGTTCATGGCGCACCGGAGGTGGATCGGCAAGAATGATCCATGGAGAAAACGTGGAGACCTGTTCGATGGCAAATCAGAGACCCGAGGAATCCCAGAGCGTAGGAGCAGCGAAGAAGTGGAAGAGTTGCTGAAAAACTGGAAAGATTGTCCTAAGCCTGGAAAGAAGCGAAAGAGGCAGCAACAAGACAAGCCGTTGATGAAGGTATGGAAAACAAGGTCTGTTTTCTGGGAGTTGCCATACTGGAAGTTTCTCCGCACGCCTCATAGCCTCGACATCATGCATATCACGAAAAACGTGTGCGAGAGTCTGGTCGCCACCATAATCAACATGCCAGATAGGACGAAAGATGGTCCGAAAGCAAGGCACGACCTGATATGCTTGGGTATCCGGAAGGATCTTCACGGAGGACGCACTACTCCTGATGATCAGGAAGATGACGATTATCATGAGTCGGAGACGACACAAGGTCGTCGGAAGGGTAAAAAGTTCAAGAAGAACGAATATTACTGCCCTCCTTCTTGCTTCACTCTAAGCCAGGATGAGATCAAACAGTTTTTCAAGTGCCTTCTAGGAGTCAAATTTCCTTACGGCTACGCGGGCAAGATAAGAAGATACCTAGACGAGGCGAAGCAGAGGTTCAGTGGCATGAAGTGTCACGACTGTGCCGTGCTAATGACGCAGGTACTTCCGTTCGCACTAAGAGGGATAATGGACGAGCACGTCCGTGAAACGTTATTTGGCCTATGCAAGTTTTTCGACGTCATCTCTAGGAAGTCGATTGGCTTGAATCAGCTCGGAAGGCTACAGGAGGAGATCGTGGTGATACTATGTGAGCTTGAGGTCTACTTCCCACCCGCATTCTTCGACATTATGGTGCATCTGCTGGTCCATGTCGTGGAGGACATCGTACAACTCGGGCCGATGTTCCTCCGCAGCATGATGGCGTTCGAAAGGATGAACGGACACATCAAAGGATACGCTCGCAACAGGTCCCGTCCAGATGGAAGCATAGCCAAGGGCTTTCTGGCCGAAGATTGCATCTCTTTCTGCACGAATTATCTAGACATCGAGAACCCTGTCGGTCTTCCCGTCAACAGACACCTTGGCAAGCTCGAAGGATCTGGTCACCGAGAGGGTCGTCGCATACTGCATGCAGACTTCGATTTTCGACGCGCAGACTTTGATCGAGCAAACCTCGTCGCGCTACAGCATTTAGAACTGGTCAATCCTTGGGTACAGAAGCACAAAAGGTTAATCGAGAAGAAGTACAGTGACCGGGGCATACAGAGGACGCAGGGAGAAATAATCAAAGAGCACAACTCAGATTTCACGCGTTGGTTTAGGCAGACGCTCCTTGATAATCCCCCGCGCTCGCATTCTTCTGACACGGAAAAGATCATATTCACCTTGTCGCAGGGACCGATGCAAAACCTGGTGACCTATCAGGCATATGATATCAACGGCTACACATTCTACATGGAGGAAAAGGACAACAAGTGTGATTATCAGAACTCGGGCGTAACGTCGGAATTCTACACCGATGACAACGTGAAGGAAAGATTCTACAGAAGAATCGAGGAGATATGGGAGCTCGACTACTGTGGAGAAAAGGTGCCGATGTTCCGTGTCAGATGGGCAAAGAGCGTCGAAAGAGAAGACCGGTATTTCACAACCATGGTTATACCCGAAGCAGCCAAATCCAAGGCCGCCGGTGCAAACGTGGCCGCGAAAAATGAACCGTGGGTACTAGCTACCAAAGTGGACCAATGTTTTTTCATTACCGACCCGACAAAGCCTAGCCGTGTTGTCGTGAGGAGAGGAAAAAGAAACATCATCGGAATGGATGGAGTCGCCAACGAGCAAGACTTCGACCAGTACGGAGATCCAAAGATTGAAGATGACGACGACTATGATGCAACAACATACATCACAAGAAGAAAAAGGACAACCCTACCCAAAAAGGTAGCCCGTTCGAAAGAAGAAACATTAAAGTGCCGGGGCTAAATTATTCAACCGCGACAAAGAAGGGAAAAAATATTGTAAAACGCTAGCTCAAAAAATATTGTAAAACGCGTGGTCGAAAAAGATTGTAGTACCAGTACCTAGTGCTAGTGCTGACTAGTGCTAGTGCTAGTGCTGACTAGTGCTAGTGCTAGTACCAGTACCTAGTGCTAGTGCTAGTGCTAGTACCAGTACCAGTACCTACATAAGTTAAATCCAGACACAAACTTTGCTAGTGCTAGTGCTAGTACCAGTACCTACAGAAGTTAAATTCAGACACAAGAATGTGCTAGTGCTGACTAATTGTAAAACTTTGCCAAATGACAAGCATTTGCAGAAGTATTTCTTGATTGATGTGATATACAGGAGCTGCTTTAACAACCAATAACCCTTATTGGAGATTATCAAGCAAGAGTTTGTGATGGGTTGTTTCTTAACCAGCATCCTAACATTAGATCTTAACTAGCATCAATAGCTATTACAATGTTTGTGCTTGTGCTTGTATGAAGCACTTTATTACGTCGTGTATGCAGGTTCTTGTATGAAATGAGTCACGATTTTTGCCGGAATGTTGATTAACTTCCGTTTTGGCAGAAATCGGGCACTCCTAGTTTAAGAAAATTAGCAAAGGTCATGCCGGATTTTTCCGTGCATTTAACCAATTATTTGTTTTTTATTAGTGCAAAGATGTGTGACAACGACGAGGCTGGATGTTCTAAGCGCATCAGCGCTGAAGGAGAACTCAGACCTCCGAATAAACAATTGACATTCTGGGAGGCGGCCCAGCGGCTAGAAGACGATGAAGAGTACCATCCCCAGGAGAGCGAGGATGATGAGATGGAAGACGCGGAGGAAGAATCCGAAGGAACGGTGGGCGATGAAACCACTGATGGCGGCGAGGGCACAGGGAGTGGTAGCAACCCTCCTAAGAAGAAGAAGAAGAAGCCGAAGGACCGGCGCCCGAACACGGTTGGCACGGTCAGGGAGGAAATTACCGAAGTGAGCCCATCAGGGGTTCCTTTGGAGCCCGCCCTTGTCGTCAAAGGGTACGGTGGGCAAGTGGCGGCGATCACCCGGACAACCATCTCGATCAACACCGAGAATCTCCGGCATAAAGATAATGGCCACTTGCGCACACTCCTCTTCGAGAAGCTGCACGCAAGATACAAGTTCCCCGCTAAGTATCAGAACACAAATTATCATGGGAACGAAGTAAACAAATCCGCCCCCACAAAGATGAGCACCGCCCTGGCCAGCTGGAGAACCCGGATAAAGAAGAAGATCTATAAAGAAGGCAAAAGTCTCGAGGAGATCCAGAAGATTGACCCGCAGATCACCGAAGATCAGTTCCGGGAGTTCAAGGAGAGGTGTGAATCCGAAAGAGCCCTCGCCAATAGTAATCGTGGAAAGGCGCTGCAGGCGATGAATATAGGTCATCACCATCTCGGATCTGGTGGATACTGAACCGCGGAGGCCAAATGGAATAAGGAGGACGAAGAGTATAGATCCAAGGGGATAGAAAACCCCTTTGCTAAATTCGAACCCGGGCAGGTTCGAAACTTCATCAGGGCGCGTTACCATGTGGACCCAAAAACCAAACAACTCACCGCGGGTCCTGCGGTGAAGGAATTCGAGGAAATTGTGGTAAATATAATCTAATTACCGCAGATCAACACGATTGCAATATAATCGATGATTTAAATGATTCACTGTTACTTCTTCTGCAGGAGGAGGAAATTATTCCTAGTCATGGATCCCAGGGTTCCTCATCCCAGGGGTCGACGGCGGCCACCCGGTGGGATAACCCTTTTAACAGGGCGATGAACCGGGCCAAGAAAATAGAGCCGGTTACGAAGAAGCCGTCGTCGGCTGGCCGTCTGGCCGGCCTCGGGGGTAAGAATTGGGTGGATCATTTTGGTCCACCGCCGAGGATGCATGTGGCGCCGTCGGGAAGGAGCGAGGAGGAAAACCGAGAGGTTCAAGAACTTAAGGCACAAGTGGCGCGGATCCTGCAGATCGTCCAAGACAACCTGGCAATCACCCTCACGTCCTTCCTGCCTACCTTGGTGGAGTCAATAGCGAACTGGAGTGCGGGTGGTCGAGTAGGGCCGTGCCCGATTCCAAGCATGGTCAGCAGCCACTCGAACAACGCGGCGCCGACGAATCAGGCGAACTACGTGTTCGTGACTCCGCCCGCTAGCACCGCGGCGCCGCAAGTGTTGGTGACTCCCCCTGCCATCACCGTGGCGCCGGAGTACATGTTGGTGCCCCCCCTGCCATCGTCGCGGCGGCACCGGAGCTCCAAGCACCCGTCGGTAGGGAGAATACATCGGCGGCTAGCACCGCGCCATCAAGCAGCCCTTCCATCTCTTGCACGCCCATCGCCGTATGCGGTGCGTCGACATTAGCCGATCTCGACGCCATCACAGTAAACAAATTGCTTTAATTACCGCCTTTCATGCCATCTATTACTCTTATGGCATATCGCTCTGACGACGCCGTACATGTTTTCCGCAGACGGATGTTCCTTGCACTCTCTTATGCTACGTGAACAACGAGCTGAGGGATGTTGCCAAGGGTACCATCGTTCAACCCTTGCAGAGCACGTTCCACTCAAAGCCGATGCCAGATAGGGTGCACATGGTTAAAATTAGTCGGGTGCTAAGGGGCGGCGACGACCTGGAACCTCCCATTCAACCCCCAGGAGCGGATGAAGAAGAGTCGTCTGTCCTCAGTACTTGCTTTGGCTTATTCTTGCTATGGCCAAAGAGCATGATCCGTTTGGGGACGGCGGGGGCCATCACGCCACACAAACAGCACCGCCTGTCGTGCCAGCGACAAGCGGTGGCAAGGCCCCCTTACCTCCCTCGCCGTCACCTCCACGCGGTGGGTCGGATGATCATGTTGATGATATGCACATGGCGCAGGATCCGGCCGAGGACGATGAAGACTGGAATGATCACTTCTTCAGCACTCAGTTTGGCAACGAAGAAGACCTAGCTGGTGGCCCACAGAGAAAGCCACTATCACCAAGCTTCTGTTTGGTTCTCAGGAGACGCCTCCATCTTGCGCCTTTACAGAGCCAGCTGATACAACCAACCGGCCCTTTATTCTAAGCCCTGACACACTACATAGGGCAGCCGGTGCTCAGATTGCGGTGCCTGCCCGCTCTCCAAAAGGAAAAAAGGGCAGGAAAAGAAAATCTAGCAGCTCGAGCCAGCCGGTGGCGTCAACAACTGCAAATCCGATCAGGTTTCGGGACGGGCCACCAAGACCCGAGGGAATTATGTGGAGGATTCATGTGGCGGGTGAGCCCATGCTACCTAAGAATTTGCGGAAGCTCGCCAGTTCGGAACTGCAGAGTGTGCACGACGGCGTGATGACGATAGAGAGATGCCTTCTATCGGAGAAAGATCCCTCGCACCCGGTATTCGTGGTTAAGGTGCCACCAGGCTTGGGCTTCGTCGACAATGCCACTGCGGATCTGTTCTTCCTGAGGTTCGACGACATCTTCAATATGTTCCACCTATACCCGCTGCACTATACCATGGTCCGTCTGTTTTCTCTCAGCCTGGCCATGCAGATCATTAGAGAGAACACACCGGGCATTGTTATAGTGGACCCCTACTACATGCGTGCGTGACGGCTGCTTGGGTTCCCCCACCGAACGACGTATCGTGGCCTCGTACCTAAAAAGAATCCTCGTGGCGAACAAGACAAAGGAATACATTCTCGTGCCTTACTTTCCCGAGTAAGTCGTTATGCACTCGCCACCGTCGATTGGCCTTATTAGATCATCATCATTCTTTTTCCAACACATTCCATTTGAATTTTTTGCGCAGAGATGAACACTGTACGCTCATCTCCTTATCGCCGAAGCATTCCCACGCCACGTATTTCGACTCGGGGAGTCTAGAAAAGAAGAAAAACTACGACAAGATCAAGGAAGTTCTGGATGATGCTCTCACTGGCTTTGCCTCGACGGAAGGCACCACCTTTGTGCGTACGAAGGTCAAGTTCGGCAGGCACGTCTTCAACCACGTAATGGAGTTCCCCTGCGTGAAGCAGCCGGAAAACAGTAAGAAGGAAGCCTACTACGCACTCCATCACATGAGGGCGTTCCTACTTGACCAGCAAAATTCTACGCTGCCAGATCATCTCAAACAGTGGCCAAGATCAATGATTCGGATATTAGACAAGAGATGTATCGCATCCAGCAGCAGTTTGGGGCAATCATCTTTCGTGATGTCATGACTTCGGGGGGGATCTTCTACGGAGGAAATATCCCGAATAACCGTGACATAGAAGATCGCCTAGAGATGCAGGGTGACTATAGGAAGTTCATGACGAGACAGGTCGTCCTCCCATTCCCTAAGCCGAGCCAGAAGGCTTGATGTTGGCCTAGTTGTAGTTACAAACTATAGATGACCTTTGTGTGTGTGCGTGGACAAGTGTACTTATCTTATTAGGTTTATGAATCATCGCTTACTTATTTTGCTTATTATTATTATATATCAATCAATGCTTGGTTTTTTTGCTTACTCTTTGGTCCTTTGCTCAATTTGGTCCTTCTTTTTTTCCTTACTCTTTTTTTGAGAATAATGCCGATGATTGAAATGTCGTGGCACACTATATATGTGAATGTGCTACGATGGGACTGTGAGCCTTGTGATATGCACAAGTCCAGGTCTTGTGCATCCTACTTGGCTCACCGTTCCATCGTAGCATATTCCTGTGTCCAACGACCTATGTATATATATGAGGCATTCTTTTCGAGTTATTTTTGTCTTTTTCGAGAATAATGCCGATGATTGAAATGTCGTGGCACAATGTATATGTGAATGTGCTATGATGGGATTGTGAGCCTTGTGATATGCACAAGTCCAGGTCTTATGCATCCTACTTGGCTCACAGTTCCATCATAGCATATTCCTGTGTCCAACGACCTAGCTAGTTATATATGAGGCATTCTTTTCGAGCTACTTTGGTCTTTTTCGAGAATAATGCCGATAATTGAAATGCCGTGGCACACTATATATGTGAATGTGCTACGATGGGATTGTACTCCTTGTGCTATGCACAAGTCCAGGTGTTGTGCATCCTACTTGGCGTACAGTTCCATCGTAGCATATTCCTGTGTCCAACGACCTAGCTAGTTATATATGAGGCATTCTTTTCAAGATACTTTGGTATTCTCCGAGAATAGTGCCGATGATTGAAATGTCGTGGCACACTATATATGTGAATGTGCTACGATGGGATTGTTCGCCTTGTGCTATGCACAGGTCCAGGTGTTGTGCATCCTACTTGGCGAACGGTTCCATCGTAACATATTCCTGTGTCCAACGACCTATGTATATATATGAGGCATGCTTTTTGAGTTACTTTTGTCTTTTTCAAGAATAATGCCGATGATTGAAATGCCGTGGCACACTATATGTGAATGTGCTGCGATGGGATTGTTCGCCTTGTGCTATGCACAGGTCCAGGTGTTGTGCATCCTACTTGGCGAACAGTTCCATCGTAGCATATTCCTGTGTCGAACAACCTAGTTATATATGAGGCATGCTTTCTGAGTTTGGTCTTTTTGATTTAGGAGTACTTTCTATAAGTGTATCTTCATATGCGACTTTAACTATATATGTTTTTTCTCAATAATCGGTTAATTATTATTGTCAACTTATAGATGACGTGGTACGTCGTGTACAAGGGACGGGTTACCGGAGTCTACGATGATTGGGAAGACTGCCGGAGATAGGTGCACCGTTTCAGCGGCAATAGCTACAAAGGGTACAACACTATGGCGGAGGCGGAAGCTAGATACACGCGCTATCTAGCGGGAATAAGGACAAGGAACCGGATGAAGACCTACACCTTCGTCGCGGCGGTGATCATGCTTATCTTCTTTGGTTATTTATCCCGCGTTTGTGTCTAGCTAGCTAGTTTAGATGTCTAGGCGAGCTTCCGATCTCTAACTTGTTCGATCGACACATGTATTCGCATGTCACCAACTACTACTTTGTAACATGATCGAAACAATGTAACTTAGACTATGTATTCATGTATGAGACTTATCTATATGTATTTGTTTCAATCTTGTTTTTCATATTGAGTATTTATATATACAATTGTATATCTTGTATCTGTGTGTGTATATCTGCTGTAATATTGTATATAATCTGGCTCAGAAATTAAAAAAAAAACAAAAAATACATCTGTGGCGCACATGGTCTACCTTCTGTGGCGCACTACACCTAAAGCGCACTATGGAAGCTTAGTGGCGCACTAGGTAGTGCGCCACAGAAGATCCCAGGGGTAGCGCACCAGCCCAAACTTCTATGGCGCACTGGCAGGTGCGCTACGCCTGTCTCTACACAACCGTGGCGCACTAGGCAGTGCGCCAGGGCTGAGAGATAGCCGTAGCGCAAGGCCCGTGGCGCACTGCTAGTGCGCCACGGATGGGCATTTCGGGTGCGCCACTAACAACCTGTTTCCTAGTAGTGAATCGTGGAGTAATGAGATCCTCATTGTATGAGGTCCTAGCATGGAAGGATGATCTTGAAGGCGTTGCCCTCCTAGGTGCATCACTCTCAAATATTTCACCAAATGTGTGGTTGTCCATGACCTCTCTTTTCTAAAAAAAAATTAGATAAACATCAAACCAAGTGATTTCCAACTTGATAAATGAAGAGAAGATACTATAGGAACTTGCTAGAGGGCTACACATGCATAAAAATGAAATATCTAAGCATAGAACAAGCATGCAAGCTCACACAACCTGGCACCTATAGCAGCAAAATATTCAAGATACAATCTACCAATCACAAATCTAATTGGACAAGTGGAGGAGGCACATACCAAGGAGCAAACTCTCCAAAAATCAACAACAAAGATGGGCTGAGCAAGGAGATTTAAAATCGCGAGCAAGAACAACAAGAACTCAAGCTTGAGAAAGTTTTTCGGTGTTTTTCAGGAGAGAGAAAGAAGATGGCTGGGAGGAGGCACCTTGGAGGGGCCTAGGTGGGCCACACCCCACCTAGGCGCCACCTATGGTTTGTCTGCGCCCACTAGGGTTGTGGTCGCCTGGGGTGGCCCCCTAGGTCACTCCAAGTGTCCCTCTGCCTCTTTTTTCGAGGAAAAATTTATTTTGAATTTTCTGGAAATTTTGGGAAACTTTATTTTTGGCCAATTTTCAGGGTATGAAAATTGATTTTCTCGCAGAAACAGACTTTTTTCAGAAGAAGCAAAAGCAAACAAAAACCAAACTAGAGAAGTTCTAAGACACTCTAACAAGCAAACAACTAGCAAAACTAAGGCTAGCAAGAGAAAGGGCAAAGACTAGCAAAGACAAAAGTAAAAGAAAGCAAGTATAACCACGGTGAAAACATTATTTTGTTCATTAAAATCCTTTTATTAACAAGGTTGATCAGGTCTTGTTACACCAAGTGATTATGTTACCTCAATCTTGACAACAATGGTCCCAGTCATAATAGTTTCAAAACTTTCTTGTGGAATGGGACAATATATTTCTCTAACCTTAATGCTCTCAACATTTTCAATGGAATTCAGGCAATAGCTCTTAGCAACCTTCTTGGGGAAATAAACAGTTTGCTCTTTGTCATTAATATTAAATGTTACTTTTCCTTGATTACAATTGATGACAGCACCTGCAGTATTAAGAAAAGGTCTCCCAATAATAATAGACATATTATCATCTTCAGGCATTTCAAGCACAACAAAATCAGTTAAAACCAAGCAATTATGACCCACTTGAACAGGAACATCCTCTCACATATACCAACAGGGATAGTAGTTGACTTATCAGCCATTTGCAAAGACATATCAGTTGGTAACAACTTTTCTAGCTGGAGTCTCTTATATAGAGAAAAAGACATAACACTAACTCCAGCTCCCAAATCACACAAAGCAGTTCTAACATAATTATTCTTAATAGAGCAAGGAATAGTTGGTATACCTGGATCACCAATTTTCTTTGGAACCTTACCGTTGAAGGAATAATTAGCAAGCAAAGTAGAAATTTCTTGATTAGGAACCTTCCTTTTATTAGAGACAATATCCTTCATATACTTTGAATAAGGAGCCAAGTTAATAGCATCAGTCAAACGAATTTGCAAAAATAAAGGCTTCATCCACTCACAAAACTTGTTGTAGTGTTCTTCCTCCTTTGACTTGTGTTTCTTACCTGGAAAAGGCATAGGTTTCTGCACCCAAGGTTCTCTCTCTTTATTAGCAATAAAATCTTCCTTAGTGTACCTAGTATTCTTAGTGTGCTTCTCAGGTTCTTCCTCAACTTCCTCCTTATCAGGAGCATCATTTTTATCATTACCACTATCAGTTTCAGCATCAGAGATAGATATACTATTAGGATCTACAGCAGGTTCAAGGGGTTCCTCAACTATTCTATGTTTCTTTTTTTCTCTTACGAGGACTACCACTACTTTCACCTTATTGAGAATCCTTCTCAATTCTTTTAGGGTGTCCTTCAGGATATAAAGGATCTTGAGTAGCCATACCACTCCTAGTTATAATTCCATAAGCATGTTTATCTCCTCAGGCATTTGAAGGGATATGGGTAGGCTACACTAGCGCAAGTCAGAATTTTCTACCGCGTAAACTAGGAAAACTGTTGTCATAGATCACGGGATTACCACTAGATGCACAGTTGCGGAATTGATGAAGCGTGTCGAAGCAGTGCAGACGTTCCACGTCTCCTCCTTGTCCTCGTCCCACGAGAATCTCCCCTTGCGCGACTCATCCAAGTGCCACAGATGCAGCACCTCCAAGGTATCCACACGTGCGGGGTGGAAGCGTATGACGCTGGACTGCTAGGTCCGCGCGTGCAACACAGGCGTGAGGTGTGGCGGTTGGGTGGAATGGTCTAACCCTGGTCAGCTCGCCCCACCCTCTCTTATATAGGCATCCCTAGTGGGCTTCTACATTAGTAGCCCATTAGTAGCCTAAGCCTGGTTTAATTCAGATCCAATCCTCATTAGGCTTCCAGCCCCTGAAGTGTGTGACCCTATAGGTTCATATACGTATAGACATGACACGAATACACCTATTATGTCAATAGTTGGTAGCAGCCTCTAGCAAGACGTGCCAACTCCTAAGCGCATACAAAGATCATATCGGACGAACCATCAAAAGGTTTAGTACATGTCTTTCCATTTGCCTCATGATATTTGGTCTAGCTTCAAGCTGACCTCCCTTTCTCGATACCGTGATTCGGAATCCCTTTACTAGGTTAACTCTTAACCTTATGTAGCACGGCCATGAATTTCTGGATCTGATCACTCGAGGGGCACAGAGATATCTCTCTCAAGTAGAGAGGGGCAAATCCCATCTTGATTGACCATGCCTTGCAGCATGCTTCAGGACAAACCCGAAAGCTACCTTTATAACTACCCAGTTATGGAGTAGCGTCTGATAGCCCCAAAGTAGGTCGATCCACATCTCAAGTACATGCGACAACCTCAGGTCTAAGGACAAAACGTACACGATGTATAGAGAGAGCTGCAAGTCTAATTTCTAGTCTCAAGTTGGGTCAGTCCAACCCCATGTTCATAACATGTGTCCAAATCATTGGTTTGACATCTCCATGTCTATGACTTGCGAAACATAGTCATCAACCAATCGATGTGCTAGTCTAATATTCACGTGTGTCCTCACATGAACTCTGACTAGGGACAACTATTAAATAACCATACAAGTAAAGAGTTTCACAAACAATTCACATAATTTCCAATCAATACAAGTTGCCTGATATGGATATTCAAGGAACATTACAATAACTCATGGATACATATGAAATATAATCATCTCTATGATTGCCTCTAGGGCATATTTCCTTTAGTCTCCCACTTGCACTAGAGTCAATCTAAAATGTATCTAATACCAATTGCTCTTGTGTGCGCCTCATGCGCGGGCTGCGGGAGAGGCTTAGTCAATGGATCAGCAACATTTGAGTCCGTATGTATTTTGCATATCATGACACTACCATCCTCAACGAACTCACGAATCTGATGGTAACGCATGCGAATATTTTGTTCTTCTGGTGCTGTCTAGGTTCCTTGGCTTGTGGAATAGAACCATTGTTGTCACAATAAACGTCCAAGGGATTGGACGCGCCCTGAACCACACCGAGAGCGATTAGGAAATTCCTAATCCAAAAAGCTTCCTTTACAGCCTCTGAGGCAGCAATATATTCAGCTTCTATTGAAGCGGAGGTCACCGTATCTTGCTTGGAACTTTTCCAGCTCACAACACCACCATTCAAGACAAACACATAACCTGATTGCGATTTCGAATCATCTGAGTCGTTAAGGTAACTCGCATCTGTGTAACCCTTTACACTGAGTTCATCCTCACCTCCATAAACTAGGAACACATCCTTAGTCCTTTTCAAGTACTTAAGGATGTTCTTTACCACTTTCCAGTGACCTTCACCTGGATCAGCCTGGTATATGCTCGTAACACTTAGAGCATAGGAAACATCTGGGCGAGTACATATCATTGCATACATGATGGATCCAATAGCCGAAGCATATGGAACCCTGCTCATGCGCTCACGCTCATCAGTAGTCGAAGGACACTGAGTCTTGCTGTGTTTAATGCCGTGAGACATGGGCAAGAACCCCTTCTTAGCCTCTTCCATGCTAAACCGTTTCAACACTTTGTCAATGTATGTACTCTGGCTTAATCCAATTAGCCTTCTTGATCTATCTCTATAGATCTTGATGCCCATAATATATGCCGCTTCTCCTAAGTCCTTCATTGAAAAACTATTTTTCACTGAGGTCTTAACAGACTCGAGCATAGGAATGTCATTTCCAATTAGCAATATGGCATCTACATATAAGATTAGAAATACTAGCGCTCTCCCACTTTCCTTCTTTTAAAAGTAAGGTTCTTGTTCGTTTTTGATGAAGCCAAACTCCTTTACAACTTCATCAAATCGAATGTTCCAACTCTGAGATGCTTGCTTCAGCCCATAAATGGACTTTAGAAGTTTGCATACCTTTCCAGCATTGTTTGGATCGACAAAAACTTCGGGTTGCATCATATACACGTCCTCAGTAAGGATTCCATTTAGGAAAGCCGTCTTGACATCCATCTGCCATATTTCATAGTCGAAATGTGCAGCAATGGCTAGAAGAATCCGTATAGATTTAAGCATCGCTATGGGCGAGAAATTCTCGTCGTAGTCAACTCCTTGAAATTGTCGAAAACCTTTTGCAACAAGTCGAGCTTTATGGATGTGAGCATTTCCATCCATATCAATCTTCTTATTATAGATCCATTTGCACTCGATGGCTTTAAAACCATCAGGCAGGTCAACCAAGTTCCAAACTTGATTATCTCCCATGGACTCTATCTCGGATCTCATGGCGATCAGCCATTTCTCAGAGTCTGGGTCCACCATCGCTTCTGCATAGGTCATAGGCTCATCATTGTCTAACAATAATAATTCTCGCGCTTCGTGGAGCCTCGCCGACCTTCGTGGTTGTGGTGCTTCTGTTGCCACGGGTTCCTCAACTTGTTCTGCTACAATATCATCACTCGTAGAAGCATCCCCAACTGGCTCATCTTGAACTTCCTCAAGTCGCACCGACCTTCCACTTGTTCCCTTTGTGAGAAACTCTTTCTCTTGGAAAACACCGCTACGAGCGATAAACACTTTGCCCTCCTCTCAGTTGTAGAAGTAATACCCTAAGGTTTCCCTCGGATATCCCACGAAAATGCACTTATCCGATTTGGGTGTTAGCTTGTCCAACTAAAGTCTCTTGACAAATGCATCACAACCCCAAATCTTTAGAAAAGACAAACTGGGATTCTTTCCAGTCCACATCTCATATGGTGTCTTAACTACGGATTTAGATGGTACCCTATTAAGTGTGAAAGCTGCCGTTTCTACAGCGTAACCCCAAAATGACAATGGCAAATCCGACTGGCTCATCATCGATCGAACCATGTCCAACAAAGTTCGATTACGCCGTTCGGAGACCCGTTCCTTTGAGGCGTTCCGGGCAGCGTAAGTTGTGGAACAATTCCGCAACTCTTAAGATGATCGCTAAACTCGTGACTCAAATATTCACCTCCACGATCAGATCGCAAGGCCTTTATTTTCTTGCCACGTTGATTCTCTACTTCACTCTGAAACTCCTTGAACTTTTCAAAAGTTTCAGACTTATGCCTCATCAAGTAGACATAACCATATCTACTGAAATCATCAGTAAAAGTAATGAAGTAGTGATATCCTCCTCTGGCTGTCGTGCTCATTGGTCCACATACATCAGTATGTATGAGTTCCAACAAGTCTGTCGCTCTCTCGGGTAAACCCGAAAAAGGCGACTTGGACATATTTCCAAGTAAACAAGCTTGGCATGTCTCGTATGATTCAAAATCAAAAGAAGTTAGAAGACCATCACCATGGAGCTTCTTCATGCGCTTTTCACTTATATGCCCCAAACGACAATGCCATAAATAGGTAGGACTCAAATCATTAGGCCGAAGCCTTTTAGCACTAACATTGTAAACAAATGCATCATCAAGATTTAAAATAAATAACCCATTCACAATGGGAGCATTAGCCATAAACATATCATTAGTAGAGATTACACAACCATTGTTTGCACTCGCGAATGAACAACCATCCCTCATCAAACATGAAGGTGATAAAATGTTTCGACCCATACTAGGAATGTAATAACAATTATTTAACTCCATAATAAATCCTGACGGAAGGTGAAGTTGCATGACACCAACGAATAATGCAGCAACCCGTGCTTTATTTCCGACGCAAAAATCCACTTCGCCTTTCTGCACTTCTCTAGTCCTTATTAGCCCCTGCATCGAATTGCAAATATGAGCAACCGATCCGGTATCAAATACCCAAGAGTTAACATAGGAATCAGCGAGAAGAATGTCCACAACATTTACAACAAGCGTACGTAAGTGGGAAGTACTCTTACTTCGACTCTTCTTCAAAGAAGCCTGGTACTTGGTGCAGTTTCTCTTCCAGTGGCCATGTTCATGACAAAAGAAGCACTCAGTGTCATCTGCAGGTCCAGCCTTTTGCTTGGGTGAAGACTTAGGGATCGTATCCGTAGCCTTGCCCTTCTTCTTCCAAGAAGTACCCTTTTTCTTGAAGCTAGGCTTGTTCTGCACAACCATCACATGGCTATGACCTGCACACTTCTTCATGTCACTTTCTGCTGTTTTAAGCATCCAACATAATTCATTAAGGCCCTTCTCCACCCCATGCATATGGTAGTTCAAAATGAACTGCCCATAGCTGGATGGAAGAGACGACAAAAATGAAGTCAGTGGCCAACTCTTGGCCTAGTGGAAAACCAAGCTTTTCCAAAGTCTGACTGTAACCAACCATTTTGATCTCATGGGGGCCTACAGCTGCTCCCTCTGCCAGCTTGCATTCGACAAATGACTTGGCAACATTGTACCTCTCAGTCCTTGCCTGATCTTGGAACATGTCCTTAAGAGCGATGATCATATCGTACACTTCCTGATCCTCAAACTTCTTTTGGAGTTCAGGTTCCATGCATGCAAGCATAAGACATCTAACCTCAAGAGAATCATCACATGCTCTCTTATAGGCATTCTTGAGGGAAGCAGATGCATTATCAGCAGGTTCATCGGGGATTGGGGTATCCAGGACCGTTTCCTCTTTATCAGACCTGAGAACAATTCTCAGGTTACGGACCCAGTCCGAATAGTTTGTTCCATTTATTTTATCTTTGTCAAGAATCGAACGCAAAGAGAAAGGTCATGTAGTGTTCGGTGCCATTGATCTACAACAGAAAACATGCAAAATACTAAGCCATGTAACCATGAAAGAGTAAAACATATTAAACAATTTAATAGCGTATACTCCCACTTAAATCAATATCCCTCTAATGATACTAAGTGATTCAAGATCCACAATTAACAATTCGACTAGTGAGCTTTTAGCATCACTGCTAGAAGACAAGGTAAATCGGTAAGCAACACTTGCTAATCATATCACATACGACTCTTGTTGTTGGGTGGCATCTCTATGTAAAAACTAGGCGCCCAACATTTATGCCGCAAGGTCCTTAACTGTTAAGATGACCTTGTCAAGCTCACCAACCCTTATGTGTTTAGGTATACGATACAAACCCATCCAGCCAAGGAAAACCGCGGCACCCTAATTTCATAGGCCCACCAACGATTGTATAGGGCATAGGATGGTGCAAGGTTTGGTTGGGAGGGCATGGCTTAACTTAAACTTTCTGAGGGATCGTTCTACTTCTATCATCTAAGCATGCATAGTAGTAAAACACATAAGAATAGAATTACATAGATGTGACATAGTATGGCCCATTTTCTCATGGTGATCTCCATCGCCATAGAACCTATCCACCATGATGATCTCCATCTTCATGTTCCATGTGAGCCATCTTCCAAGTGATGAGTCCTCCAAGAACTAATACAAGCTATTACTGCTAACAGCTAGTAATGAAAATTACATAGTATTGGGATCATCACAAGTTGGCACGCAGGCCATTACAATAAATGACAACACATATGGCTCCAGCCGTGTTGCCCTACTCACGACATGCAGGTCATGCAAAATTTCATACATGCATCACATACATATATGGGCCATACTGATCACATACATCCTGCAAAAACAAGTTATGCATAGAATCGCATTCTACCGGATCATGTGACATCGCAGCACCTAGTTACCTTAATGAAATACAAAAGGGGCTACAATTAAGGGGGTCTAGGGGGTCTCCCCCTGTGGGGTTCGAAGGGGCAGCGCCCCTCGCGGTATCTACACAATTTTCTTTAAGGATTTTGATCGGAAAATCAAATTTACCATAAACCGACTCCTGTCCCGATTCAATCAAACTCCTTTGATCATGGTACATCAATTTTAGATCTAGGTTCCGATTCGATCAATCATATTGATATTCAGTTGATTCAACAGGATTTATGTGTCACTGTCTACCCCGATGGCAGAAACCGGCCGGTAGGGGTAAGTCGTTCGACGACCTCAGAATCACGATCACAGAAAGCAAGATCACAGATTAGTCCTAAACTGCCGCAATACAAACGATCACATCATTCATATCAATCTACATATCACCATATGCAAACATCCCGAACCTATAACTGAACAGCATCGGCTCTGATACCACTGAAGGGATACGGGTAGGCTACACTAGCACAGATCAAAATTTTCTACCGCGTAAACCAGGAATACTGTTGTCATAGATCACAGGATTACCACTAGACGCGCAGTTGCAGAATTGATGAAGTGTGTCGAGGCAGTGCAGACGTTCCACGTCTCCTCCTTGTCCTCGTCCCACGAGAAGCTCCCCTTGCGCGACTCGTCCAAGTGCCACAGATGCAGCACCTCCAAGGTATCCACACGTGTGGGGTGGAAGGGTCAGACGCCGTACTGCTAGGTCCGCGCGTGCAACACAGGCATGCGGTGTGGCGGCTGGGTGGAATGGTCTAAACCTGGTCAGCTCGCCCCACCCTCTCTTTTATAGGCATCCCTAGTGGGCTTCTACATTAGCAGATCATTAGTAGCCTAAGCCTGGTCTAATTCGGATCCAATCCTCACTCGGCTTACAGCCCCTTAAGTGTGTGACCCTATAGGTTCGTATACGTATAGAAATGACACGAATACACCTATTCTGTCAATAGTTGGTAGTGGCATCTAGCAAGACGTGCCAACTCCTAAACACATACAAATATCATATCGGACAAACCATCACAAGGTTTAGTACATGTCTTTCCCTTTGCCTCACGATATTTGTTCTAGCTCCAAGCTGACCTCCCTTTCTCGATACCGTGATTCGGAATCCCTTTACTAGGTTAACTCTTAACCTTATGTAGCACGGCCATGCATTTCTGGATCCGATCACTCGAGGGCCCATAGATATATCTCTCAAGTAGAGAGGGCAAATCCCATCTTGATTGACCATGCCTTGCAGCATGCTTCAGGACAAACCCAAAATCTACCTTTATAACTACCCAATTACGGAGTAGCGTCTGATAGCCCCAAAGTAGGTCGATCCACATCTCAAGTACATGCGACAACCTTAGGTCTAAGGACAAAACGACATGATGTGTAGAGAGAGCTGCAAGTATAATTGCCAGTCTCAAGTTGGGTCAGTCCAACCCCATGTTCATAACATGTGTCCACATCATTGGTTTGACATCTCCATGTCTATGACTTGCGAAACATAGTCATCAACCAATCGATGTGCTAGTCTAATATTCACGTGTGTCCTCACATGAACTTCGACTAGGGACAACTATTAAATAACCATACAAGTAAAGAGTTTCAGAAAAAATTCACATAATTGCCAATCAATACAAGTTGCTTGATATGGATATTCAAGGAACATTACAATAACTCATGGATACATATGAAGTATAATCATCTCTATGATTGCCTCTAGGGCATATTTCCTTCAGCATTAACTAGCATATCCTTCTGTACCTTAGCAAGTTGATCAAGTTGGGTTTGAACCATTTGAAAGTGTTTACAAAGCATTTTAATATCATTTGATGTTCTTTCCACAATATCTTTCAACTCTTTAATAGCTCTAGAGTTTTCCAATAAATGTCAAGTTCCTATAAACATTGATTAGGAGGCTTACCATAAGGAATATCACCTTCATAAAAGTGTTGGAGAGAGTGTACTTCAATAGTGGATGAGTGAGGAATTGGCTTACATAATTCTTCTATAGGAGGTAGATTCTTCACATCTTCAGCTCCAATACATTTCTCCTTTAGACACTTCTTAGCTTCCTTCATCACTTCATCATTTAATGCAATCACTCCCCTCTTCTTTGGTGTTGGTGTTGGAACTGGTTTAGGCACAACTGGTTCAGGAGTAATAGGCTCAGGTGTATTCAGCTCAGTTGAAATCCAATAATCATAATTCTTGCTTATTTTAGCCATTAATTCTTCAGCATTTCTAGGAGTTCTTTTCCTGAAAACACAATCAGCAAAGCTATCTAGGTATGTCCTAGAATCATCAGTTAGTCCATTATTGTCACATCCCAAAAAAATTCCAAATTATGAAATGTGAAAAATAAATAATTTTTGAAATTTAGGGTGAAAAATTTTTTTTGCTTCTAAATGTAAACATCAAAACCCTTCTTGAACAAAATTTGAATGAAAATTAAATCCAACAAAATTTCAACCAAGTGAAATGCATTCATCAATGAATATATCTTGAAATTTAAACATTTGGAAAAGTTAAACAAAAACCCTAAAACCCTAATGGAAGAAAATCATTTCCAATATCTCTCTAAGACTATGGATTTTATCCATATAAAATTTCAGCAACAAACATTTATAAATGATCAAAAGTGATAAACAAAAATATTAGAAAACCATAGAAATTGGTTTTATTTAATTTGGAGCCATGTATAAAAACTTATGAATTTAATAAGATAAAATGAAATAAATTTTCAAAGCTAATAAAGCTGCTAGCTAAAATCAATACCAAATAGTGAACAAAATAATCCTAAAAGGATTTAAAAGGATAAAAATGTTAAATAATTTTTTACAAAGTGGAATCAACATATTTGGAGCTATAAATAAAAAGATATGGAATTTATAAGGCAAAGAAAGAAATAAATAAATAAGGAATATTTAAAAAGCCAAATTAAATCTTGGCCAAATCCATAAACAAATGAAATGAAAGTTTATTGAATAATAAAAAGGAGTAAAATATTATTTTAAATAAAATCATAAGGTTGAAAATTATCCAATTTTATTCAAATAAAGACAAATTGACTAAACTAAATAATAAATCCCAAGAAAATTATTTAGAAGACAATATAAAAATTGAATTAAATCCATAAGAAAATTGAATAAAGATGATCCAAATAAAGTAAAGGGAAAAAGAATATTCAAATAAAAATTATATGGCATTAACCAAATTCAATTCTATTTGAATGAAGACAAAATTCTTAATAAAAAGGATTAATTAAATCATGGGAAAAATAATGGAAATTGCCAAAATAGATTAAAAGTTGTCTAATTAACTTAAAAAGAATAAATGAGTAATTAAATAAAAATAATATGGATTGGAACCATATTTAAATCCTATTTAAATAAAGACAAATGTCTAATTTAAAATTAAATAATAAACCATAAGATAATATAATAAAATATTCAAAAATGGAATTTAAAATACATTGTTAAATAGTATAAAATTTACTAAAAATTTAGAAAATGTGAATAAGAAATCTGAATTCAAATGAGTGTTTGAATTTGAAAACAGAAATCAGAAATAGAAAAAGAAATCAGAAAGAAAAAAATAGAAACAGGTCGACCCAACCCAGCAGTCCAGCCCAACTTGGCCCAACCAGCCCAACAGCTGCCCACCCGGGAAACCCAGCACCCTCTCCCTGCTCGTTTTATTTCTCACCGTGCAACGTGCCCCCACCCTCTCTGATCTAGCGACCCCACCGTACCCCCTCTCACCTCGCTGACAACTAGGCCCCACACTGCCTCGTCATCATCGTCCCCGCGAGAACCATTCTTCCCCAAATCACTCCGGTTGTTTCCTGTGTTAAATTGCAGCTTCAATTCGCTTGAATTATTCTCATGAATTCCTCCTCTGACCACACTAGTTAAAGCGCCCATCTCCCCTCTTCCTTTTCCCCCAGACGCCACTCCCTCTCGGCCCCTAGGCTGCACGAATTGCTCCACGAAACACCACTATCTTCCACGACCACCCCCACTGCCCCAGCTTCCACGATCTTGCTCGCCAGCATCTGACGAATCTGCTGTCGTGCCATGTTTGCCCGCGCATGCCCCAGAGCGTCGCCAACAACGATGACAGAATGCCGCCCCGGCCTGCAGCAAGTCCGGCAGCCTCCCCTGATAATCCCTGACCGCCCCCTACTCTCTCGATGACGCTCACACACTCATATTCCTCTCCCGCGTCTAACGGCACCGTTGGTTTGTCTTAGCGCGCTTTGTATCGTCGCCTTCATCGACGATCATGCTCACCCGACGCGGATACAAACTCCGGCGAGCAATTGCCGTCAACACCGTGCGCCCCTTGACCTCCTACGACAATGTTGAGTATCAGTGCAACCCTATGAACCCGGTGAGCCTTTCCACTCTTTTCCTCACTTCCTAGTTCGCTGACAACGTCACAGCCTGAGCACCGCTGTCACGCGCCGTCGCCAAGCACCGCTGGTTAATGGTCGTCTCGATCTCAGTCATTAGATATGAATCCACTAGATACGATTAGATCTAATCGAAACGGTATGAACTTTTCTAATCCGTACGATCCCACTTATATCCAACGCTCGGTATTAGTCGATCCGTGCGAACCGGTATGAGCCAATAGGATCATTCCACGTGGCCCAGACTTCGTTTTAAAAACAGAAACAATTCTATTTAGTGTTTGGATTTAAAAAATTCATAACATTTGATCCATACGTCCAAAATTTGCAAATTTTATATCATTGGAATCAAGAAAAAGAAACCTTTGCAACTATGACCTTAGTTTAGTGTTTTGATTCTGGAAAATTGGTTGAATTTACAGAAACATTTCTAGGCTTATTTTGAGTATAAAAATTATTCTAAAAATGATTTTTAGGTAAAATCTTTGGCAAATGGTTTGTTTTGAACCTACTGACCATCAGGACAAACTATTGGGTTTAGAAATATATTTTGTTAACATTATAAAATTATTACCTTGAATAAAGTCATTTCTAGTAAAACAAAAATGTTGTTATTATTTAAAAATGATTTTTGGGTGAAACATTTTGTAAATGGATTTATTTTAGACACTTTGACCATAAACACTAACTTTTGTGTTTAAAAATATATTTGCTAACACTAGAAATTATTACTTTGATTTAAATCATTTCTAGCAAAACAAAAATGATTTAAATGGCCATTTTCACTATCTTGATTTCAATTGACTTTGCTACTTTTATAAATTACCAATATGTGTTTTAAAATGTTTATATCCTATTATAAACCACCTTTATAAATAAAACAATCTTTTGCATGCTTGCATGCATTGCTTTGTTTTTATTATTTTATGTGGTGAATTTGTTTGAATGCTAGTTTGAATTTGTGCCTTGATTGAATTATAGTGAACTTTGATGAGTGTGACAATTGCAAGATCAAGGAGTGAATATATATTATCTACAAAAAAGGAAAGTGGTGCTTCATACTTTTTCCTGTTATTTTCACTATGCATTAGTGATATTTTGAGTAGGACTTGCATGGAATTTTTACTAAGTATGCTATGCCTTGGGAAATCCTAGTAGATGACGCCTTAGTAAATTTTTCCCTAAATTACGATCCTTGCTACTATTATGCTTAGCCAAGCTATTAGAAAACAAGGGTGGATTATATTCATACTATGAAATATTTCTAAGTCTATGACTTATGTTTTGATCAATAAAACAACTATGTGAATGAATCACCTGGGTGGAATGGTGAGAATGGATTTATGTTGAGTGGTTACACAGGGCCAGTAAACTGGTGAAAACTTGTGTATCACACTTGTGGAAAGCCACCTAGGAACAAAGGGATTTGAGATGCCAAATGTTAAGAAGCTTCTAGTGCAGCCACATGGCAATATGGGCTCTGCCTGGATCATATAGGTTGGAATAACTTAGCCAGATGGACAGAAGGTGGTAGGGGTGATAGGTTTGGAACGCGTCCATTTGGTCTAAGGGAAGGCTTTTGAGAGATCTTGTCTCGATGCATGTCGAGTCTTGTGGGGAAAGTGCACCACCTCTCGAGAAGGAAAAATCTAAGTACTTAGCCGTGTCCCCGGCAATGGACAATTTGAGCATCAATACATGGAAGCTATCAAGTATCTCCTCATCCCAATTTATAAGTTAAAAACTTGTGGTTGAACAAGGGTAAAGGATCACCAATTTTTATTGATAGATGCCTTAGGTGTTTTTGATAAACAAAAACTTAGTGTTTTCAACTGATAGGTAAAACCTATTTTGAGCAAAGCAAGCCTAAGCTACACTTAGCCAAATTCATGTAGAAGTTAGAAGTTACTATTCTACTATGGTATCACATGCCAATAATATTCCAATGTATTGACCCACTATGGCTGTAACTTATGATGTTGCAGGTTACTCTGACGAGGATTAGGGTTATGAGTCTACACTCAACATGTTTTCCTATGGCACATGAAGATGAAGACTTTACTTTATTTTGTTAATTTGAACTATTGTACAACCTATGGTTATGGAGTTGTAAAAGACTATGTTATCTCTGTAATGACGATGTAATAAAGACCTTTGTATCTGTGTACTTCATCTTAAACTATGGATGCTAGCATTTGATCCAGGGACTAGCATTGCAATCATAGGGACCTTTACCTTTATATAGGTGGGGTCTTATAGATGGTATCAAAGCACTATGTTGCCTATAGTATTGTAAACCTAGGATTGGACAAAACCCCTTAGAAAAATAGCAGTTGTATTTGTTCCAAACTTATTTACAAACAATCTTGTAAACTCTTCCCTCAACCTTTTTGGTTTTGATTCTACATCTCTCCCTTTTCAAACTTGATGGACAAAGACTTCACCATGAGCAAGGACTTCAACATCACCAATGACTTAAAATTTAGTTTCATCAAGGACTTCAACATGGACATCACTAAGGACTACAAGTGAGACAAGAAATATTACTCAAGACTTGGAGACTAAGGAAAAACAACTTAGAAGGAACCATCATAACCTTTGAAGATTTGTGACCAAGATGCAAGAAATTTTTCTAAGGAAACCACGATCTTGTGCATGAATAAACAACCAAGAAGAATGGAATGATCTCAAGTGAAACCCATAGTTGGACCACCATACTAGTGTTTAGCTTAGATCATATATTGATCACACCAAATTATGTGGTGTAGCAAAAATATTTTATTGCCTAAAAATATGTTTGAATCTTGTTGTTTGAGTGGAATGTTTGATTGTGATTGCTTGCACATTGCTTGTGTGAATTGTTGTGTGTGAGTAGAATTCTTCCTCTAGAAATCCTTTGCCTACTCTAACCCCAATCCAACCCAAACAGATGACTTCTCCAAGAGACTCCAACATCAAGGATGGTGACAACAATAACCAAGTGATTCACATGAGAGAACAAATTCTAGAAACCCAAGGCCAGTTGAATCAAGTGACAACTCAGTTTAGCAAAACACCTAGATTTGTATCTCCCAAAACACCATAGGAATATGGAGTGTTTGAGATTTGTAATGAAACCTTGTTTGGCATGGTTGGATCAAATGTGTTATTTATAAAAATGCCATTATGTTTTAAAAGATTATAAGCTTTAGGGACTACTACTTTTACACTGAAAGATCTCCATCTTGATCCGTTGAAATGACACCATGTAAGTTATGGTTTGGGGTAAAACCCAAGTTATCCTTTCTTAAATTTTGGTATGCTAAGCATAAGTAATATGTTTACAACCAAAGTCGGATGAGGATGTATCTGTAGGTTATACCATTGGGTATTCCTCCATAACACCGAGGACAAAAGGTTTGTCGCTTGAAACGTGAAGTTTCTTCAAAAAGGAATTTTTCGCAAAAGTTAAGTGGGAGGACAATAGAACTTTGATAAGGTTAACGAACCTTAGCTATATGTGCTGAGTGGCACAGCGCCAGAAAATGTTCCGGAGGCAGCCACAATGCTCATGGATCACGTGCCTCAAAGGTTGTGGTCACGGAGGTCTAAGTTCCTATTGAACCAAGTAGGTCGGATAAACAATCAAATGCTGAGATTTGAGAGTAAATTATTGTTGTTTGACAATGATGAACCGACTACATGCAAAGAAGCGTTGATGGGCCCTGACTCCGTAAAATGGCTTGAAGCCATAAAATCCGTGATAGTTCCATACACGAGAAATCAAGTTTTGAACTTGGAAGACCCTCCGGAAAGGTGTAAAAACCTATCGGTCGTATTTAGACATATAAAGATACAGACATGGATGTTTCACATCTATGAAATAGTAGAAATGTCATAAATTATTTTGCACCAATGTTCAAGGAGTTGACTATGACAAGATTTGATCTTTCATAAGCGATATTTAGTATGGATGGATTAAAGTAGCTACCACTACATATAATTTGGTATATGGTAGATGAATAGACAAAACAAAGTTCTTCTAATAGAATGGTTACCTAGGACGTGTGTATGACACGATCCAAAGGGTTTTGTTAATTCAAAGGATGCAAAATTCAATGGTTGAAGTAAGCATCGCGAATTTGGAAACTTCACCATGATAAAAATGTTAAAGGAATTTTCATGAGGAGACGATGAAGATGATTGCATTTGCAATAAGTTAAGTGGGAGCGCTGAGACATATTTCTAATATATTATGTGGAGGACATCTTGTTGATTGGAAATGATGTATCTTTTATTGACAAAGGTTAAGAATTTTATTTCGATGAAATACTTGGGCAAAACCCGAATATTTAGCATGAATGTCTACATTGATAGACAATGACGCATGGAAAAAGAAATGAATCAAGATTCAAGTGTATCGACACTTGATAAGTGAAACAAGATTCAAGTGCTATGACACTTGATGAGTGCAATCACAAGAATGTTTTGATCAATCATACCATGATATGTACATATCCAGATATGTAATATGCTTTAAAAGTGATGAGCATATACCAGAATGAATCACAAGATGATCATTGGATGATAGTAAGGAAATTCTTATTATCTTTTGGAAGAACTAAGAATATATATTTGTGTAGAGGTGACAAACAATTACAAATAGTTCATTGTAAAGCGTTACATTGATACTAGTTTTGTCACAATATACACAATTAGGTTTATCTCAATTTAAAATATGGTTGGTACAATGAAATGGAAAGGAGTTTCCTTGACGGATTTGGATGAATTCCAAATTTAAGACATTGTGACGGATACTACAACAAATGTCTAAGTATATGAGTGCTACAGTAGTGGGAAAGGATGTGTCAAGTAGTTTGTTATCAAACTAAGGTGTGGTTCGCAACGGGCTATCACTAAATATATATTGTACAACAATAGTATCGACATGATTTAACCCCAAGAAACTAAAGGTCTCACCAAAAGACCAAATTTATACAATGCCATCTCATTGGAGAATGAGTGACGCGTGAAAATGCGAAGACATGCAAATATACACGGACCTAAAAGCGTCAAATCCGTAGATTATGTTAACCACTTGCAATCGCGTATATGGAACACTAGAAAGCCATAGGTGTTCAATACGTAAAGTTTTCAAACTAGATTATTGTCTCTAGTGCAAGTGGGAGACTGAAGGGAATATGCTCGAGAGGCAATAATAAAGTGGTTATTATCTTATTCCTTATTTATGATAAATGTTTATTTTGCATGATATAATTGTATTAATACGGAAAATTTAATACATGTGTGTTTAATGAAAAAACAAAGTTCCTAGTTATGTCTCTCTTCTAAACTAGCTCGTTGATTAACAAGATGATCAAAGGTTTCCTGATCATGGACATTGGATGTTGTTAGTAACGAGCTCACAACATTGTTGAAATGATGTGATGAACATTCATCCGAAGTATAGCATTACAATCAAAGTCATTGATTTTATATTGCTATAACATCATACGAAGTAATCCTAATCCTTAGACCATGAGATCATGTCAATCACTAACACTGGAAGAGTATCTTGATAACATCCAACGTCACACCGTAACAGCGTGATTCTAAAGATGGGTTCAATGCTACTAAAGTATTATGTTGAGGCCCATGTATCAAGAGTGGAATTTGTTCATCCAGATGACAGATAGATATACTCTGGGACCTCTCGGTGATATCACATTGGTTAGCTTGCAAGCAAGTGATTTGATCACTAGAATGTTATATAACGGGAACAAGAAAAGAGTACATGTTAGTAAAAAGATCAAACTTGAGGATACCGATGATCGAATCTTGGACATGTAATATCACGAGACAAAGGGATTAAGAATCTAGCGTAAAAGGTTCTCATGATCACAAGAAAGTCATCGTTAAATGTGTAGGAGTCGGTATGGATCTCCAGGTCCCGCTTTTGATTATTGATCCGAGAGGGGTCTCGATCATGTCCGCATTATTTGCGAACCGTAGGGTGACACACTTAAGAGACACCGACACCATTTGGAACAAATAGTTTCATGCTGAAAAGATTAACAAAGCGCAGGAATTTATTTCACTAGACACTGAAACTGTTTTCGGGTGAAATTGCTGAAAGTGTTTCTGCATGTGAAATGAAATACTAGCATGGGGTTATATGTGAATGTTTGTCCATTATGGTAATTAAAATAATTCTGAATAAATAAAAGGAGTTTTATTTAAATAAAGATTGCATTAAATTTGGTGGAAATTTAATGGGAATTTTGAGTGGGATTTTGAGTGGAGAAGCGAAGGGCAATTTTTGTGAGTGGGGCATCCCCATGTTCGGCGGCCACCCCTTGGGGTGCCCCCTCCCTCCTATAAAAGGAGCCCCTCTCCCTCTCTCTCATTCACACCTCCTCGTGAAGGATCTCTCCCCCCCTCTAGTTTTTATCCCTTGGTCTCGGACTAGAGAGATACATGTTCTTGGTGGATTTTCGGTAATAAAGAGTTTTTTCTTCTGCTGCATCGCTGGAGCGAGGAGGCGGAGGTTGCTGATGACCCACAAGTGTAGGGGATCGCAACAGTCTTTGTAGGTAGTATTACCCAATTTATTGATTCGACACAAGGGGAGCCAAAGAATACTTGGAAGCCTTAACAACTGAGTTGTCAATTCAGCTGCACCTGGAAATAGTTCTTGCTCACAGAAGTTTATCAGTAGAAACAGTTCGTAGTAGCAATAGCAAAGCAATAACAACAGCAACAGTGAAACATGAGCAATAGTAACAGTAACGGTAACAGTGGGATTCAAGTGTGGTAGGCATACAGATGGATGGACGGGCGTTGCATTGACGAGTCTAAACATGTAACTTCAAGATTTAGGGCATTGCAGATAAATAATAATAAGCATCCAACTACTAATCAATCCTAGGCATGTGCTCCATATATAGTCATATGTTCTCGCAATGAGAACTTGCACAACATCTTCTGTCCAGCCAGCCCGTGGCAGCGGGGCCTCTAGGGAACTACTGACAATTAAGGTTCTACTTTTAATAGAGCACCGGAGCAAAGCATTAACACTCCATGAACATATTTGATCCTCCACCACATCCATCCCCTCCGGTTATCCCAATTATTGTCACTTCCGGGCCTTTAGTTCCGGACAATGATATGTGTACAGAACTTGCGGATAAGATCACAAACAATACTATCATAATGATTCAATAATAAGTTCAGATCTGAGATCATGGCACTCGGGCCCTAGTGACAAGCATTAAGCACAACAAGTTGCAAAAATGTCAAATAGCACTAATAGAGATACTAGGAACTATGCCCTGATAGATCATATTCGATTACATGATAGAACTTATCCAATCCCTACCATCCCCAAGCCTACAGTGGAGGATTACTCACTCATGGATATGGGAAACATCGGTGGTTGTTGGAGATGTGTTGGCGATGACGATAGCGATGATCCTCTCCAAATTCCCCGTCCTGACAGGGTGCCAGAACGGAGTTTCTGGATCCGAATCTTGGTTTCTGGTCGTGGTGGTGGAGCGGAACTCTTTCTAGAAAACTATCAAACCCCCCTATGTTTTTAGGTCGAGAGGAAACTTATAGGCGCATAGGGAACCCGAGGGGGTGCCTGGGGTGGCTGCACCCCCTAGGCGCGGCAAGTGGTGGGCCCACGCCTGGTAGGGGTGTGGGCCCCCCAGGCCCCTTCTCCGTCTCGTCTTCTGGCTCCGTGGGTATTCTGGTGAAATATAATTTTTGGCATATTTTTCGGGATTTTTCCTGATAGTTGATTTTCTGCACAAAAACAAGACACCAAGGTAATTATGTTGAAAGTAGCGTCAGTCTGTGTTAGTTGTATCCAAATCACACAAGTTTAGAGGATAAACAATAGAAAAAGTGTTCGGGAAAGTATATATGTTTTGGACGTATTAGTTGCTCCGTGGCTCGGATGTGTGTGCGAGCACGGATGCGCTGCTGATTGGCGGCGCTAGGACTTCCTCTCGATCTTGAGATCGTCAAGCGTTCGTCTATATCATCCACGAGTACAACCTCGTTAAGCTTTGTTGGTCTTCAAGGGTATTTTCTCTACGGATGTACATCCGCCTGTTGCTTGTATCTAGTAGATACATATTGGTACATAGTTGTTCCCATCATAAGAATTTTTTCTATGCTACGAACCCTACAACTAAATGAACAGAAAGCACTTGACAGTATTCTCATGTGTCCTCGAGACTGTTTGGTCCTCATAAGTATTACAACCGTCTTGTACTTTGCTAAGAAAGGATTGGGCCACTTACTGCAATTATTTTTTGCCTTTATTTACTTGCACTTTATTTCTTTGGTTTATCAAAAACCCCTAAAAATCTGTTTGGTAAGTATTTACAGAGAACACCTTCTCTAAACCACTAGTCAACACCTTCTGCTCCTCGTTGGCATTGACACTCCTATTTATCGAAAGTACTACGATACACCCCATATACTTGTGGGTCATCAAGACTATTTTCTGGCGTCGTTGCCAGGGAGTGAAGGGCTATTGAAGAGTGGAACTGGTAAAGGAAATTTCTACTGTGAGTATTGCTATTATTTCTGTTTGTTACTTTGTTTCCAATATGGATAACCCTCTTGGTTTCCTATTTAGGAAAGCTACTATCACCGCTAGGGTAGTAGATGAACCACCACCTGCTGAGATGGATCCTTTTAAGATACCTACAAGAATTATTGATCGTGTTATGGATAATTATTATTTTTGGGATGGAACTATCCATCCTGGTGATCACTTGCTTTTTATCCATGAATTATGCGGGTTGTTTAAGTGTGCAGGTATCACAATAGAACAAGTTAAGAAAAGTTACTCTCTAGATCATTGAATGGAAGAGCTGAAGAATGGTATAAGCTGCTGAAGAATGGACAATCTATGGAATGGGAAGAAATAGTACCTCTCTTTTATTCTAAATTCTATCCTCCCAGGGAGATTCATAAGGATAGGAATCAAATATCTAACTTTTGGCCTCTTGATGGAGAGAGTATAGCCCAAGCTTGGGGGAGATTGAAGTTACTAATTCTCAAATGTCATATTCATGAGCTCCCTAATAATATTATTATCAATAACTTTTATGCAAGGCTTCCTCTTCATGATAAAGATTTATTAGATGCTTCTTGTGCTCGATCATTCACACATATGAAGTAAGAAGCTAAATGGGATCTTCTAGACTGTATTCAAGAAAATACTGAAGCATGGGAGAATGACAAAGGAAGAAAGCCAGGTATAAATTATGATTATGAATGCATTAAATCTTTTATGGGAACTGATGACTTTCATGACATTAGTACTGACTATGGTCTTGATTCTCAAAGTATTGCCAATTGTTTTAAGGCCTTTGCCTCTTATATTGAAATTCCTAAAAATAAGTAGAAAAAGTACCATGCACCTTATAAAGATATTGTTAATCATGTTCCTGTTAGAAATACTAAAGTTTGTACTGTTGATCCTATTTTTCCTGGACCTTATATTTGTAGGGGTTCGTAGCATGGAAAACAAAAAATTCTACCGCATACAAACAAACAAGCCAAGATCTATCTACTAGATTATAGAAACGAGTCGATGGAATAACTCACCCTCGAAGATTCCAAAGTGTTTAACGAGAGCGGATTCTCGTGGGTGATGTAGTCGTACTCTTGCCGATCTCAAGATCGTGTAGACGATCCTTCCGGCGCTGCGTTCTGGCAGCGCTCCCGCAGTCGGTCACACGTTCGGTACTCGATGAAGACCTTCCTCTCCCTTTTTCCAGAAGGCAGCGGAGGTTGTAGCACTCTCCTCGCGATTCCGGCAGCATGACGACGTGGTACCGGAAGTAGAGGGGAGATCTCGTAGGGCTTCGCCTTAAGCCAGAGCGAGTATGGTGGACTATGAGAGAGCCCTCGGTGATCTAGGGTTTAGACACACCAAGGAGAGGTGCTAGGCCGGCGGCTAGGGCAAGAGGAGGGCCCCAACTCGGCGGCTTGGGAGAAACCCTAGGGCGGCGGCGACGACTTGGTGGCCGGCGGCTAGGGCTAGGGTTTTGTGGAGGCAAGGTGTAGTCTTGGAGGGGCAGCCCTGCCCCTCCTTAAATAGGTGGAGGGCGGCGGCCAAGGGGAGGGGGGTCCCTCCCCAACTCAGCTTCCAAGGCCGGAGGTGGAGGGAGAGGGACTTCCTCCCCAAGTAGGTTCCCTACTCTCCCTCCACCAAGCAAAATAGCCGTTTGACTTTTCAAATTGGCGTTTGACTTTTCAAACTAGGATTTGATTTATCCCTTTATTTCGCTTAGCGATGACACGTAGTACATGATGCAACCAGTCCAACTTGTTATGACACATTCATGGACCCTTCCCCTTCGGAGTGCCGGACATTCCGGAACCTTCTAGAACATTCCCGATGAAAACACCGGAACCATTCTCCAACCCCGAAACAGGACTTTCCTTATATGAATCTTATTCTCCGGACCATTCCGGATCTCCTCGTGATATCCCGGATCCCATCCGAGACTCCGAATAACATTAGGTCTCTTACTCATCATTCCATAACTACTCAACAACATCGAATCCTTAAGTGTGTCTCCCTACGGTTCGTGAATTATGCGGACATGATCGAGACACTTCTCCGAACAATAACCAATAGAGGAATCTGTAAATTCATATGGCTCCCACATATTTCTGCGATTACTTTGCGATCGAATGAACCACTTACATACGATACCAATTTCCCTTTGTCTCACGATAGTTTACTTATCCGAGGTTTTGATCGTCGGTATCACTGCATACATAGTTCAACCTTGTTACTGATAAGTACTATTTTCTCGTTCCCATGATATGTGATCCCTTGTGAGCCATTCACATGCTTGCAAGCTAATTGGATGACATTCCACCGAGAGGGCCCAGAGTATATCTATCCGTCGTATGGATGGACAAATCCCACTCTTGATCCATGTGTCTCAACCCATAATTTCCGAACACTCAATGCCACCTTTATAGCCACCCAGTTACGGTGTGGTGTTTGATGTTATCAAAGCATCCTTCCGGTGATGGTGATAAGCATGATCTCATGGTCGAAGGAATTAGGTTACTTTGTATCAGAAAGCATATAGCAATTGAACTATTAAAATGACTTGATCTTTATGCTACACTTATCTATAGGAGTATGTCCATCATATCATTCTCCTAACTATATGACCTTGTTGTTAATAACATCTCAATGTTCATGATAGGGAAACCACAATCATTTATTAACGAACAAGCTTGTATTATGAAGAGGCTTTACTAGGGACTTCAATTTAAGTTTACAAATCACACAAGTATTAATGTTTCCTTGTTAATACTATTATAGCATGAATGTAAACATTTATCATAAACACAAAGATATAATAATAACTACATTTATTATTGCCTCTAGGGAATATCTCCAACAATATTGAGAAAATACCTTTCCCTACTAAGGTAAAGGAACATTCTATTATAGCTAATGTGGTTAGCAAAGGTACAAAGAAAACCGTTGAACCTGATGAACAAATAAATATTGAACCTGTAGTAGCCATTGTGAAAGACCTTGTCACTAAAAATGTAGAAGATGGGCACATTACCTTTTGTGAAGATGCTTATAATATTGTCTATCATCCTAGTAAAGCTAGGAAAGCTAGTGTCCCTATGCTTTCTGTTAGAATTGGTGATCATTCCTATTATGGTTTATGTGATATTAGTGCAAGTTCTAGTGTTATTCCTTATGAGCTTTACAGAAAAATTATGCATGAAATTGGTCCTTGCGAACTTGAGGACATTGATGTGGTTATTCACCTTGCTAATAAAGAAACCATTTGCCCTATTGGTATTGTAAGATATGTGGAAGTTCTTTGTGGTAAGATTAAATATCCTGCTGATTTTCTAGTGCTTGGTTCAGCAGCTAGTAAAACTTGTCCTATCATTTTTGCTAGACCCTTCTTGAACACTTGTGGAGCTATCATAGATTGTAAGGAGGAAGTTTTAACTAAGTTTGATGGATAATCTTATGATTTTAATTTTTCCAAGTTTCCTAAAGCTCCTTCTGAAAATGAATTGTCTAATGAGGGTTTTAGAGTTGAACAACTTGTTTCAATTGATCCAGTTTATGACCTTAGACCTCTTTTGATGATTGTAAGCATGCTCATTCTGATGATAAAGTTTTTTCGTGTGACATTTATATTTTTAAATTTATTCAAAATTCTACTGAAAGTTATTATGAGAGAGGGAAACATGGTTTTATGCGTCTCAATAATATTAAGTTTCCCTGCTTTATGTTGAAAGCTTTGAAGTTGCACTTGTTTTATCTTCCTATGCTAGTAGCCTTTTGTTTCAACAATTTATTTTCTCACAAAACTCCCTTGTATAGGAAGTGGGTTAGAATTAAATGTGTTGGATATTTGCTTATTGGTGCTATCTTTCACTTCAAATTCATATCTCATATGTGAGCATCATTGAAATTATTATGCCCATAAAGAAAGAACTTTTGGGAGACAACCCATTTTAGTTTGCTTTCGGTTTTTTTTCTTTGAGTCTTGGAAGCTATTGCCTCTGTAATAACCACTCCTTATCTTTTTTGTTTGGTTTTTTTGTCAAGATCAACCTCTTTTGAGAAGTAGGTGAGTTGTGAGAAGTTGCTGTCCTGGGACAGATTTTTGTGCTACATTGTAAAAATTCGTGAAAAATCTCAGTATGTCAGATGGAGCTGTTATTTTCTGTGCTTGTACCCCAAGTTGTTATCCAACTTTTGTTAGATTTGCACTTTTTGATTTGAGCAACAGAAGATTTTCGAAAAAAATCAATCTTTACCTAATGTTCTATTTTGACATATTTCTGTCATTATTTGCATTTGCCTCTTAAATATATTTCTTTTTAGTTTCTCTTTGGGATTTTGAAAGGAGTTTGTACAGTAGCTTTTGTTTTGATGGATTTCAGTTGAAATTTGGACCCAAAGGTTTATTGTATTTTCATACACTAATGTTGCTAATGAAGATTGTGTGGAGCTTTGTATGAAAGAGATTTTCAAATATTGGGAGGCAATGATGTAAGGAGATGAAGAATGGTCAAAGGCTTAAACATTATATCTATTGAGACTCTTATAATGAAAATGATTTTATTATTCAAATGGTGAATCTAGAAGAATTTATCAGAGACCAAACTCAGGAACCTACAGGATTCGTTTTTGAATAGGTAAAAGTGCTGAAAATAGAAGGTTCGCAAAAAACTTTTCCCTTTATATTTTTGCAGTTTTATTCCATTTAGAAGGTAGCAAGACTAAAAAGGGACGGAAACGGAGCCCAGGTGGCCCACACCACCCAGTTGAGCGGGTCCCCCTGGCCGCGCCACCAGGTGTGAGACCACCCCGGAGCATGTCTTCATCCCGTTTTTGTCCAGTACTTTCCGTATGCCATAAAACTTCGTAATATATAACCCCCAGACCCCCCAAAGTCCATGTATCGTGTTCTCGTCATGTCTTCGTTTCGATCTTTTTCTGTCAGGAAATATTCTCAAGTTTAGAGGCACCATGGTCTCCACCAACGACAAGGGAAAGGAGACCGTGGAAGATGATCTTCAAGACCCCAAGAAGGAGGATATATTTGTTGAGGATGAAGAAGAAGTGGAGGAAGACAAGCATCTAGACACGCGCTCCACCATTGCAAGCATTGGAGTGGTGGCAAATACTATCAAGCTCAGGAGGACGGCACAGATGTCTACAGGAGGGAAAACGCCACATCATTGCCTCGCTCCACGGTCACTTCCTTCACGCACCAAGAACCCCTTCCATACTCTTATACATGAGCAACAATTTCACAAGTTTCCAAAAGGGAAGTTGCCCTCTAGTTGGGATATGCCTCGTTCTAACAATGCAGGGAAAGAACACTCCAAAAAGGAAGAGTGGGGAAATAGTCACAAGGACTGGGATTCTCGGTCTGACATGATCATGAACCGCACTGAGCATAATTCGGAGTTTATTCGTACTCTAACCTTCTAGATTGAGGATTTGAGGAAGCTGATTGAAAAGCTTATCAAGGGAACACCACCACCACCGAAGGAGTAATTTGTCATCAGGTTTTGGCATCCCCTTGGTTTGTTCCAAGATTGGGGAGTCCCGTGGTATCACATCATTATCTTTCATATTTTTACCTTTTTAGTAGAGTCATATATTGAATAGAGAAGTTATCATATAGGATAGTTTTCATTGTGGAAGTATCCCTCCTCTAGTTGGTTATCTATGTATCCCTTGGTGTGAGTGCCTTTATGGAATATTAATGAGAAGTTTCTTCATTTACTTTTTGCACATATTATTTTAGTTTGCAATATCTATTATATGATTGATCTTGTTGATTAGTATTGCTATCACTTTGGGAGCATCAAGTAAATCTAAATTGGTTTTGGAAAACTGAGCTCTGGTCAGTAGAAACACTTTTTGAGGTTTGAAAGGAAAAGAAAAAAGCACTTACAGGTATTTTATATTATTTTCTTTCTTCTCTTGATTGGCTCATAAGCTTAGTATTCTTTAGTTAGGATATTTTGTGTTATCAAGGAAGATTGCATGTTTGTTTTTATCACTTGTATGTTTGCTTGTTTCCTTCAACTCTCTTGTTTGCTGCCCAGCCTTGCTAGCCAAAAACCTGTATTAAGAGGGAATGCTTCTCGTGCATCCAATCCTTTAAATTTAATGCCATTTGTGTGAACCATATCTACCTATTAGCATTATTGCTATTCCAAGTAAATTCTCGAGTTTCAGCTATATTTCAAATTAAAAATTCTTTTGTTCTGTGAAAACTAGTTAGTAAAGCTCTCACAAACTTGATGGCACACCTTATTTTCCTTCCCTTAATAAACTTGAACCATTGTGTCATCTAATTTGTATATGCTTGCACTTATAAGTTGGGAATTAGTAGAACTGTGCTGTCACGGGGAACTCTTTCAATACCTGTAAATATCTACCGTGTTGATATCATGATATTTTGTTTGTGGATGTCGGCGGTGTGAAATAAAAGGGGAGCTTGTAAGTCCATGGAGTTATGTATATGTGTTAGAGAAATGCCTCGGCCGCTAGCCTAAGCCATGCCTAATCATGGTGGAAACTTGCAGCATAACCATAGTGAGAAATATGTGAAGCATCCTCAAAAAAAAACCTATGCAAATAGCAAACAAAAAGATTGAAGAGATGCTCACTATCTGTTGCCTTGTCATTTTGATATAGGATAGCTCTTGTATCATGGGGCAAGGGGTACCCCGTTGGCTGTTCTCGATGATACAAGTATACCTACAATGACAAGAACTTACCGGTAACTAAAGTTGAGTAGCATGAGGAACGGACCTCGTACTCAAGGGATATGAGATTGCCAACTTATACTTTGTCAAGCATATACTCCATTTTTGTTCACTTTAAGATGCTTATGATAGGGGCAATGAGAGCTCAAAGCTAGTAAGTACCATAATGTTTTGGAAGCTCTTTATGAAACTTGAAATCCTTGCTTCCCTCTGCGAAGGGCCTATCTTTTACTTATTAGTTGAGTAAACCTATCCATTTCTATCTCCAGCAAGCATTTGAGTTGTTGTTTTTCAATCGTTCATATGATGATTTATTCAATCATGTTTCTTATCTTCCTTGTTTTGCACAAAACTCTTATCTGAATGAATATTACTTTGAAAGCTATAATTGTGGAAAGCCTTTTATGTTTGAGAAAAAGGACTCCTATTATAAACTTCATTACAAAAGCTTTGCTTGAAATCAAGTATGATTTGTTATTTGTTCTCTAACCAAGAATAAAGTTTGCCATTACCAATTATGATTTGTCTTTGTGCATCTTTATTGTGGCTCCCATACTCGTTACAAGTTAAGTTATATAATGGTGAGTTGCTTTCTATTATGAGTTGTGTATCGATAAGTGTGATGCTTCTTGTCTGTATTCTTTTTATCGACACTTCACTCCATAAACCTATGGGCATGTTTACTGAGCTCAGTTTTCGCTTGGGGACAAGCGAGGTCTAAGCTTGTGGGGAGTTGATACGTCCATTTTCCATCACTATTCTATATCATAATTTAATGTTATTCATTGATTTATTTCATATTAAGAGGTGATACTTATGTTGTTTCATCTCTTTTTGCATGTTGGATGACTTTTGGAGGATGAACTGCCGAAGTCAGGATTCTGACAGGAAAAGCGGTGTTTATATGCAATTTTCGCGAATATCAGAAAATACATGGAAAATCCTATTTTTCCAAAATACGAAGGAAGCCAGAAGGGGAGGCTGAGATGGGCCACAGGGGGCCCACTCCCCCCCTGCGCGGTCCACCCTGGGTCGCACCACCAGGGGTTGTGGCCACCCTGGACCACCTCCCGCTTTGCCCTTTTTCCTATATCTTCTACTTGAAACCCTAATACGAGGGAGAGAGACCACAGAAATATTCCGCTGCCTCTACGGGGCAGAAACTACAGAGAGAGAAACAGCTCTCCGGTAGACAGATTTCTGCCAGGGAAATTTCTTCCTGGAGAGGGGAGATCATTTCCATCAACACCGTCATCAAGCTAGAATTCATCGGTATCATCATCATCATCCTCACCACCATCTCCACCAGCACCATCATCACCACTCCATCCAGCTGTAACAATTGTGTTGAATCTTGCATAGTTCTTAGGGGAAATTTTCCCGGTGTTAATTACTTTTGTAGTTGATGCTTGTGAGTGGAACCATTGAATTATTGTTTATGTTCAGATTGTTATTCATCATTATACCATCTCTGATTACATATGATGTGTCGTGACTAGTTCATTTAGTTCTTGAGGACATGGGACAAGTCATGTTGTTAGTAGTGGATTTGTGTTGAGGTATATTCAATGGTTTGATATTTAAGTTGTGGTGCTATTCTTCTAGTGGTGTCATGTGAACATGGAATGCATGATACTTCACCATTTATGGGCCTAGGGGAATGCATTGTGTATTTGGCTACTAATTGTGGGGGTTGTCGGAGTGACAGAAACCTAAACCCCCGTTAGGAAACCTTTGCACAAGGGAGTGTAGGATCTCAGAATTTAATGATGTGGTTAGGTTTTTATCTTAATTACTTTCTTGTAGTTGCGGATGCTTGCAAGGGTTATAATCACAAGTATGCATTAGTCCAAGTAAGGTCGGTACATTAGCATAGGTTCACCCACACAACACTTATCCAACCAAAGAAGATTAATCAACTATATGAAGCGAAAGGACTTGACAGTATTCCCATGTGACCTCGAGAATGTTTGGTCCTCATAATTATTACAACCGGCTTGTCCTTTGCTAAGAAAGGATTGGGACACTTGCTGAAATTATTTGTTGCCTTTATTTACTTGCGCTTTATTTCTTTGCTTTATCAAAAAACCCTAAAAATATGTTTGCTAAGTATTTACAGAAAACTCCTGCTCCAAACCACTAGTCAACACCTTATGCACCTCGTTAGGATCGACACTCCTATTTATCGAAAGTACTATGATACACCCCCTATACTTGTGGGTCATCAAGCAATGGAGCTCAATTGCTAAACTTGTTCAAAGTCGAAAACAAAGACGGCTTCCAGTACCAACAATTCATTACTCAAAAAATGCCCGCATCTAAGCAATCAGATAAAAAACCAAAGTATAAACATAAAGTGAGATTTACACACGAAGGTAACATTTTTATAATTATTCAAAAATCATTACCAGAACAAACATGAGCATAAATTACATTCAAGCATCCTATGATTTTCGAATTTTAACATGCTCTTTTGGAAATAAAATGGTAAAAAACATCTCACAAATAATATGAGGAAACCAATACTTTATTCAATTTGAACATGTACATATGATTTTACAAGGAAATATAACTAAGAATAAAAAGGACGTAGTTGTGCAATATTCCAGGGACGGTATAATTCATCCGAGTCTGTACTACCACCGGCTCTCTTTCTCTTCTGAGTATCAGGTATTTCCTTGATTAGTCTCATATCAGATAAATAATATGACCCGTTATGCAGAACTCGACTGATCATAAAAGGTTGTGCTTTCTTTGTTGCACGAGTCAGAGAACTAATCACCCTTTCTGAAAGAACGATTTTGAATTTGTTGACTCTGGTACTTGCGTAACTTTTGCTGATAGGCTATAGATGTCTGCTCAGCAATGACGCGAACTTCTTTGACTATGTCGAGATCATCTTGTCGAGAAACTTTGACATCTTCTTCGATATACGCTTTGACTCTAGGATACTGATGAATTAGATCACTCGGAAGAACTTCTTCTGCACCGTAGACCAAGAATAAAGGAGTGTGTCCGGTTGACCTGTTAGAAGTTGTTCGTATGCTCCATATCAGAGACGTTAATTCTTCTGCCCAAGCCCCCGCAGCGCGATGAAGCGGTGCTTCGGGACGAGGTCAGAGTCCTTTTAAAATGAGATTGTGGATGCCCAAATGCTCTTTAGACTTGTCCATTGGCTTGTGGATGCACAACAGATGCAATATCAAGTCCGATCCCTTGTTCTTCATAGAATTCAGCTAGTTCTCCCATGGAAAAGTTGCTCTCGTTTTCAGCAATGATACTGTGCGGGTCTTCGAATCGGACGATCACGTCCTCAACGAACTTTTTGGCTGTAGCTCCATCGCAACTTGTTACGGGTTTAGCCTAAATCCACTATTTAATTTATCCACCATCTCTAGTAGGTGAGTAAATCCACATTTTTCAGTGCAAAATGGCCCTAACATATCAAGCCCCCAGACCGCAAATGTCCATGTAATAGGGATTGTTCGCAGCTGACCAGCCGGAACATGTGTCTGATAGACGTATTGCAGCGTTTGCATGTTTTGGCCAGTTTCTCGCCATCATCCTTAGCTATGAACCAAAAGAATCCGTGTCTAAAAGCTTTTGCCACTAAGGATCTAGCTACAGCGTGATGACCGCATTCGCCTTTTTAGATTTCTCGTAAGGTTTCCGCTCCTTCCGGATATACACAGCTATTGCATAGGTCTCGCTTGTAGAGCTGAACATTTACTATTGTATAGGCTTTTGCTCGTCAGACGATCTACCGGGTCAGAACTTCGTCTTTGGGTAATTTTCCGTCTATCAGGAAATCCATATAGGGTTGTGTCCAGCTGGGAATTACAGCCAGAACTGCGACTAAAGGTGAGCGGATTTCGTTGGATATTACTCATCAACTCCTGTGATGGATGGAACTTTTAAGTTCTCTAAAAAGCACCATCCAGGACTTGTTTCAGCACAGATCCTATTCTTGATAGAGCATCTGCTTCCTCATTTTCTGCTCGAGGGATGTGTTGAACTTCAAAACCCTCGAACAATTTAGATAATTCATCCACAACAGCTTTGTATGCTTCCATGTTCCTATTTGCATTATAGATATCGAATACTTGCTAGGGAACTAAATCCGAATCTCCATAACACATGAGTCTAGTTACGCCAATGTTTTCGGCCATGATTATTCCATGCAACAGTGTTTCGTACTTGGCAATATTATTGGTTGCCGTGAAGTGTAAATGTAATACATAGAACAACTTATCTCCTTGGGGTGATTTGAGCACAACGCCAGCCCCCGAGCTTCCTCGTGCTTTTGATCCGTCAAAATGAATGGTCCAAAATTCCGAGTCTGGAGGACTTGTGTTTTCTTTCGTCTCTGTCCAATCAGCGACAAAATCGGCAAGGATTTGGGATTTGATGGCTGTACTTGGCTTGTACTCGATGTCAAAAGATGCAAGATATATTCCCCACTTGGCGATGCATCCTGTGGCGTCGCGATTGTTGATTATATCTCGCAGGGGAGAGGTGCTCACCACTGTGATGTGGTGTTCTTGAAAATAATGTCGTAGCTTTCTGGCAGCAAAGAACACATCATAGGATATTTTTTGGTATGTGGATACCTTTGCTTCGACTCTGTCAGGACCTCACTTAAGATAATAAGTAGGACGCTGTACCTTATGCTCGTGACCTTCCTCCTCACGCTACACTGATGTTACCACACTTACGACCTTATTTGTCGTTGCAATGTAACGTAACATAGGCTCTTGTGGCTCTGGTGCTGCGAGAATTGTTGTTTTGAAAGTAAATCTTTCAAACTTTTTAGGGTGATGTCAACTTCCTTGGTCCAGAATTTTTTTTCGATTTTCTTCAAGAGTTTGTATGAAGGTGCGGCTCTTTCTCCGAGCTGACTGATGAACCGACTTACTACTGCAATACAACCAGTGAGTCGTTGAACGTCCTTTAGACGAGTCGGCCTAGCAATTTTTACTATAGCCTTAATTTTGTCTTGGTGCACCTCTATGCCTCTTTCAAACACGATGAAACCGAGCAATTTTACGGCTGGTATTCCAAAGAAGCACTTCTTCGAATTTAGCATCATATTGAATTTTCGTAGGTAAGCAAATGTTTCCTCCAAGTCGGAAATTAATGTTTCCTTCTTTTTGGACATAACTGTTATATCATCTACGTACACATGGACATTTTGGTCATTGACACAACACTGCATAGTGTACTGGTAAGTTCCTCTTGCATTCTTTAAGGAAAAAGGCATAGTTTTATAGCAGAAGGTTCCGAACAGAGTGACGAAAGACGTCTTTATTTAATCTGATTTTTTCATCGGTGTTTGGTGATATCCAGAATATGCGTCAAGAAAACAGAGTAGTTCCAATCCTACCATTGAGTCGATAACTTGGTCGATTTCTTGGCAAAGGAAATGGATCTTTTGGACAGGCTTTGTTCAAAGCGGTATAATCAACACACATCCTTAATTCAATAGTATCCTTTTTAGGGAGGAGTACATGATTTGCCATCCAATCTGTATGGATGACCTCTATTATGAATCCGGCTATGTCTAATTGGGATAATTCCTTAGCTATAGCTGTAGAGGTCCCAACTTGATAAGGTAGAGATTCCTGTGTTTATAGTGCTAGTCCCTGGATCGAACAGCTAGCACCCACAGTTTGAGATGTAATATCAAGAAACAAAGGTCATATTACAACTCATAACCAGGAATAAAATAGTTCATTACAACTTACATAGATCATATGGCTATCTTATTACAAAGCATCAGATATAACTATATAGCATGGAGTCCTTCATCTTCATATTCCACAAGCAATCTTGTTGCTTGTAGACTTCTAATCCATACTCAATAAACTTCACTAACATCAAACAAATCTGCAACGTAATAAGTTACGGCCACAAGGGTCAATACATTTGAAAATATGGCTAAGTGGAGTTTTTGCTGGCCTTTGCATAAAATAAGTTTTCCCTATCCTTTGAAAATAGTTTTTCTCTTTTGAGAACATTTCATCACACAAAGCACACTAGATACACACCAGATGCCTCCCTTGTTCACCCACAAGTTTTAACTTAGAGAAATTGGGATGAGGAGATCCTTGATCATTTCAATGTCTTTGATGCGCAAAATGTCCATTACCGAGGAGACGTCTAAGTACTTAGGTTTTACCCGCTCGAGAGGTGGTGCACTTTCCCCACAAGACTCGACATGCATCGAGACGAGACTTTTCAGAAACAATCCCTCAAACCACCATGGAGGCGTTCCATCCGATCATCACTACCACCAACTGTCTATCTGACTGAGTTCTTGCAACCTATTTGGTCATGGCAGAGCCCATATGCCATGTGGCTGCACTGGAAGCTTCTCAACACAAAACATCTCAAATCTCTTTGTTCCTAGGTGGCCATCCATCAGTGAGATACACCAGGGTAAACCATAGAACTGGTCCCTGGGTAACCACTGAACACAAACCAATCTTCCCATTCCACCCAGGTGATTCATTCACATAGTTGTTTTATTAATTAAAAACATAGTCATAGACATTGCATAATCTCATAGTATTAATATTCCACCCTTGTATTCTAATAGCTAGGCTAAGCATACTAGCATAACTTGTCTCTTGACTTAGGAAGATTCCTACCAAGATATATTCTATGGGATCTACTATAGCATAGCAATATATACAAATAGTCCTATCATGCATAGTACAAAATATCACTAATGCAATATTGGAAAGATAGGACTTTTGATGACCAAAGTATCACTTGCCTTTTTAGTAGAGAATCTAGGTACTCCCCTTGATCTTGCAATTGTCATACTTCTCAAGGTTCACTAAAATGCAATCAAGCAAAGCACACATTCAAAACTAGCACTCAATCAAATAACAAAACAAAACAATAAAAAAATGCATTGTTTTATTGAAAAAGTGGTTACTAACAAGGCTCTAAACATATAAAAACGCCTACTGGTCTTTATAAAAGTGGGAATTCATTTAAAATCAAGTTAGTGGAAATAGGCCTTTTAATTAATTTTTGTTTTACTAGAAATGCTTTTATCCAAAGGAATATTTTCCAGTGTTAGCCAAATATATTTTTAAATTAAAATTTTAGTGTGTATGGTCAGAGGGTTCAAAACAAATCCATTTACAAAAGGTTTCACTCAAAAAATATTTTTTAGAACCATTTTTATACTCAAAATAGTCCTATTAATGTTTCTGCATAAAAATCTAATTCTTCGGAATAAAATGACCAAACGAAGGCCATAGTTGCAAATCTTTCATTTTTCTGAATCCATGTATATAAAATTTGTAATTTTTGGACATATAGATCAAAAGTTATTGATTTTTCAAATTCAAACAACTAATAGATCAATTTCTGGTTTTTAAAACAATAGCCTAACCACGTGTCTTGTTTCTACTGGCCGGTACCTCTTTGGGTGGATCGTGCAACACAGACCATTAGATTTAAATAGCATCCTGCAAATCAGATCAACAGATACCCCTACGATTAGTGATCTAATCTAAAGCATTAGATCTAGATCTAACCGATCAAGATAAAATGACCAACGACGGGCGGTGCTGGCTGCTGCGCGCGGCGGCGACACGTCGGGTGGCAGCGCACTAGCGATTCAAAGGGGTATGAGGGGGAAGGAGGGTGATACCATGGTCGCGGGGATGTGGTGATGCTCAAGGTTGTCGTGGTTGGCGAAGGGGCGCATGGGGTCGTTGGAAATTTCTCGCCGGAGCTTGCGTCGGCGTCGGGTGGTGCTGTCGTCGTCGGAGGTGAGCCTGAAGGTCATGGGAGAGTGAACAACAAGTACTAGCAGAGTAACAAGACAAAGGCGAACAAGACAACAAGAGTTAGAGGACGAGGCACGCACGGGGCTCACCAGGAAAACTCGCCGGAGTTGCGGCAGCCCTCAGTTGCTTGCAGACGAGGTTGTTGCCGAGCATCTGGTGCACGAGAAGGCAAGTGGTTGGTGTCAGCAGACGCGCATGGAGATGGTGAGAAACTTATCTTGAATCAGAGGCAGAGGGGGATGCGATTTTCACCAGAATTGTTACCGGAGCTCGTCGGAGACAATGATGGTTCGAGCAAAAATTCTTGCAGCCTAGGGGCTCCGGTGGCGTGGGAATTGAGGGGAAACAGAGAGGAGAGGGTGGATAATAAGAAGGCATGGTCGAAGACGGGAATTACTCGCGCAGTTAATCGAATTCAATCGATTTGAAACAGCCAGAAACGACGAGGGGAGAAGGGCAAGGTCAGCGTGTTGGGGATGAAGATGACAGCGTGGCGGTGGGGTCGACTTGCCAGCGAGTGGGTGCAAAGAGGGGGCGGTTAGAAAAAGATCTTCAAGGGGGGAGGGTGTGACCCCGGGTGGGCTGGTGTTGGGCCAAGTTGGGCTAGTGTGCTGGGTAGGGTTAGCTTTCTATTTTTTTCTTATTCTTTTTCCTTTTTCTGTTTTTATTTCCTGTTTTTATTTGAATCAATTATTTTAAACAACAATTTGAATTCAAATATTTCCAAAACTTTTCAGTAGCTTTAAACCATTTATTAGTGTGTTAAAAGTCCACTTTGGAATAATCCAAATATTTTCTTGTGATTTAATAATCATTAAGTGAGGCATTTTGTCTTTATTTGAATAAAATTAAATATGGTTCATAAAACCCATATAATTTTATATAAGTAGACCTTTATTCTTTTATTTTATTTGAATTACTTTTATTCCATTTTCTTATGGATTTGGCCAATATTCAAATTGTCTTTTAAATATTTCTTATTTATTTATTTATTTATTTATTTATTTATTTATTTATTTCTTTGTCTGATAAAATCCATATCTTTTTATTTATAGTTCCAAAATTGGTGATTCCACTTTGTAAAACTTTATTTAGAAATTATTTATCTTTTTAAATCCTTTTATGATTAATTTGCTCGCAAGTTAGTATTGATTTGTGTTAGGAGCTTTATTAACCTTGGAAATTATTTCCTTTTATCTTATTAAAATCATAAGTTTTTATCCATGGCTCCAAATTGAGTGAAACCAATTTCCATGGTTTTATAATATTTTTGTGTACCATTTTTGATCATTAAAAATGTTTGTTGCTGAATTTTTATATGGAACAAACCATAATCTTAGAGTGATCTTGGAGATGATTTCTTTCATTAGGATTTTAGGGTTATTGGTTTAACTTTTCCAAGTGATTTAAATTCAAGAAACATCTATTTATGAATTCATTTGATTCTTTGAATATTTGTTTGTTGCTTTTTCATTCATGCTTTTTCCAAGTAGGGTTTTTATGTTTCCATTTAGAAGCTAAAAGTTTCTTTTCACCCCTAAATTTCAAAATTTGTTTCTTTTGTTTGTTTATTTTTCACATTTCAAAATTTGGAAAATTTTGGGATGTGACCAACTACCACCCTTAAAAGGAATCTCGTCCCGAGATTCGGGAAGGCTAGAGACAACAAGTTGTCTTCAGGACAACTAGGGTACTACCACCCTTAAAAGATTTCTAACTATATTGCATCTTGGCTTACTTGAGGTCTTGATGTATCTTCTCTGGACAATTGTTGGCATAGTGTCCTTTGTTACCACATTTGAAACATGTGACAAGGTTAAGGTCCTTTCCAAATTTGCTTGTCTTGTTATTCTCCTTTTCTGGACAATTTGATGCATAATGGCCTAGCTATTTGCATTTGTGGCACATTACTTGGCTAATATCTCTCTTTATCTTTGATATCACCATCTCTTGTTTGCTTCCTTGGCTCTTCTTCCGTTTGTGTCTCTCCAAAGCTAGGAGGTCTCTTAGTTCATGTTCTTTATATTTCACCACAAATGTGGGAAAACTTCCTTGGTTTTTAGAACGGTTCATAGGATAACGTCCACATTTCCTCTTTTGTCCACCATATTATTTTTTTATTTGAATTACTTTTATTCCATTTGCTTATGGATGTGGCGAATATTCAAATTGTCTTTTAAATATTTCTTATTTATTTATTTATTTCTTTCTTTGTCTTATAAAATCCATATCTTTTTATTTATAGTTCCAAATTGGTGATTCCACTTTGTAAAATTTTATTTAGAAATTATTTATCTTTTTAAATCCTTTTCGGATTACTTTGCTCACAATTTAGTGTTGATTTGTGTTAGGAGTTTTATTAACCTTGGAAATTATTTCCTTTTATCTTATTAAAATCATAAGTTTATGGCTCCAAATTGAGTGAAACCAATTCCCATGGTTTTATAATATTTTTGTTTACCATTTTTGATCATTAAAAATGTTTGTTACTCAATTTTTATATGGAACAAACCATAATCTTAGAGTGATCTTGGAGATGATTTCTTTCATTAGGATTTTAGGGTTTTTGGTTCAACTTTTCGAAGTGCTTTAAAATCAAGATACATCCATTTATGAATTCATTTGATTCTTTGAATATTTTTTTTAATTCATGTTTTTTCCAAGTAGGGTTTTGATGTTTCCATTTAGAAGCAAAAATTTTCTTTTCACCCCTAAATTTCAAAATTTGTTTCTTTTGTTTGTTTATTTTTCACATTTCAAAATTTGGAAAATTTTGGGATGTGACCGACTACCACCCTTAAAAGGAATCTCGTACCGAGATTTGGGAAGGCTAGAGACAACAAATTGGCTTCAGGACAACTAGGATACTACCACCCTTAAAAGATTTCTAACTATATTGCATCTTGGCTTACTTGAGGTCTTGATGTATCTTCTCTGGACAGTTGTTTGCATAGTGTCCTTTGTTACCACATTTGAAACATGTGACAAGGTTAAGGTCCTTTCCAAATTTGCTTGTCTTGTTCTTCTCCTTTTCTAGACAATTTTATGCATAATGGCCTAGCTATTTGCATTTGTGGCAGATCACTTGGCTAATATCTCTCTTTATCTTTGATATCACTATCTCTTGGTTGCTTCCTTGGCTCTTCTTCCTTTTGGGTCTCTCCAAAGCTAGGAGGTCTCTTAGTTCATGTTCTTCATATTTCACCACAAATGTGGGAAAACTTCCTCGGTTTATAGAACAGTTCCTAGGATAACTTCCACGTTTCCTCTTTTGTCCACCATAGTTGGTTACAATGCATGGAGGTGCATACTGGGATTTGACTTTGCCTTCATCATTCTTGGTGGAAGTTGTACCTTCATGGATGTTTCTAAAGACTTGATATTTTCCATACTTAGCTTGATGTTTCATCTGTTGAACTATAGGATAGATGTGGCATTGAACAGGGACATGATCATTTCCTTCACATAGGAAACAAGAAACTTGAGATGTGGGGCATGGTCTAGCTAGATGTTTCTCTTCACAATTAGGGCATTGGTCAATGTTCTCTTTATAAGTGTGTCCTATGTCTCCAAAGATTTTGCAGACTTGAGCTCTTCCCACAATATCATCCTTGAAATCATGGTTGTCACAATCTCTTTGGGAAGGGTTGCTTCTCATGTTGATCATCTGATTGGTCATCCTTTGCAACAATTGGGACGGGGATTCCAAGAATTTTAGCATCGCTGGGTCTAACTCAATGTTGTTGGCTAAAAACTGGGTTGTCACTTGATTCAACTAGGCTTGGGTTGCTAGTAGTTGTTTTGTCATGTGCATCTCTTGGTTGTTGTTACCATCCTTGATGTTGGAGTTGTGGCCACTTGGAGAAGTCATCTTCTTGGGTTGGATTGGGATTAGATTAGGCAAAAAAATTCTAGAGGAAGAATTCTACTCACACACAACAAATCACACAAAGAAATCTGCAAGCAATCACAATCACGCATTCCACTCAAACAACAAGATTCAAGCATATTTTAGGCAACAAAATATTTTTGCTACACCAGATAAGTTGGTGTGATCAATAAATCGATTTAAACTAAACACTAGTGTGGTGGTCCAACTATGGGTATCATTTGAGATCATTCCATTCTTCTTAGTTGATACATTAGGAACAAGATCATGGTATCCTTGGAAGAAATTATTGCATCTTGGTCACAAAGTTCAAAGGTGATGTCTATAATGGTTCCTCCTAAGTTGTGTTTCCTTAGTTTCCAAGTCTTGAGTATTATTCTTATCTCACTTGAAGTCCTTAGTGATGTCCAAGTTGAAGTCCTTGGTGAAACTGAAGTTGAAGTCCTAGGTGAAACTGAAGTTGAAGTCATTGGTGATGGTGAAGTCCTTGATCCTGATGAAGTTTTTTTCCATCAAGTATAAAAGGGAGAGATGTAGAATCAAAATAGAATGCTGGGGAATGATTTTACAAGATTGTTTGGAAAAATTTTTGAACAAATACAACTCTTATTTTTATAAGGTGTTTTGTCCAATCCTAGGTTTACAATCCTACAGGCAACACAGTGGTCTGATACCATCTTTAGAGGTCCCAACCAAATAAGGTAGAGATTCCTGTGTTTACAGTGCTAGTCCCTGGATCGAATAGCTAGCACCCACAGTTTGAGACATAATATCAAGAAAAAAGGTCATATTACAACTCATAACCAGGAATAAAATAGTTCATTACAACTTACATAGCTCATATGGGTATCTTATTACAAAGCATCAGTTATAGGTATATAGCATGGAGTCCTCCATCTTCATATGCCACATGCAATCTTGTTGGTTGTAGACTTGTAATCCCTACTTAACAAACTTCACTAACATCAAACAAACCTGCAACATAATAAGTTACAGCCACAAGGGTCAATACATTTGAATTGTATTGGCAAGTGATATCATATTGATATGGAGAATCTATAATCTACATGAATATATGGCTAAGTGGAGTTTTGGCTAGCCTTTGCATAAAATAAGTTTTCCCTATCCTTCAAAAATAGTTTTTCTCTTTTCAAAACATTTCATCACACAAAGCACACTGGATACACACAAGGTGCTTCCCTTGTTCACCCACAAGTTCTAACATAGAGAAATTGGGATGAGGAGATCCTTGATCATTTCAATGTCTTTGATGCTCAAAATGTCCATTACCGGGGACACGGCTAAGTATTTAGGTTTTACCCTCTCGAGAGGTGGTGCACTTTACCTACAAGACTCGACATGCATAGAGACAAGACTTTTCAGAAACAATCCCTCAGACCACCATGGACGCGTTCCATCCTATCATCACTACCACCAACTGTCCATCCGGCCAAGTTCTTGCAACCTAGTTGGTCAAGGAAGATCCCATATGCCATGTGGCTACACTAGAAGAATCTCAACAAAAAACATCTCAAATCTCTTTGTTTCTGGGTGGCCATCCACAAGTGAGATACACCAGGGTAAACCATATAAATGGGCCCTGGGTAACCACTCAACACAAACCAATCTTCCCATTCCACCCAGGTGATTCATTCACATAGTTGTTTTATTAATCAAAAACAGTCATAGACTTTACATAATCTCATAGTATGAATATTCCATCCTTCTATTATAATAGCTAGGCTAAGCATACTAGCATAACTTGTCTCTTGACTTAGGAAGATTGCTACCAAGATATATTCTATAGGATCTACTATAGCATAGCAATATATAAAAATAGTCCTATCATGCATACTACAAAATATCACTAGTGCAATATTGGAAAGATAGGACATTTGATGACCAAAGTATCACTTACCTTTTTAGTATAGAATCAAGGTACTCTCCTTGATCTTGCAATTGTCATAGTTCTCAAGGTTCACTACAATGCAATCTAGCAAAGCACACATTCAAAACTAGCACTCAATCAAATAACAAAACAAAACAATAAAATAAAGAAATGCATGCAAGCATGCAAAAGGTTTTTTATTGAAAAAGTTGTTTCTAAAAAGGCTCTAAACATTTTAAAACACCTACTGGTCTTTTATAAAAGTGGGAATTCATTTAAAATCAAGTTAGTGGAGATAGGCCTTTTAATTCATTTTTGTTTTACTAGAAATTCTTTTATCCAAAGGAATAATTTCTCGTGTTAGAAAAATATATTTTTTAAATACAAATGTTAGTGTTTATGGTCCGAGGGTTCAAAACAAATCCATTTGCAAAAGGTGGACTCAAAAAATAATTTTTAGAACCATTTTTATACTCAAAATAGTCCTATTAATGTTTATGCATAAAACTCTAATTTTTCATAAGGAAATGACCAAAACAGGGCCATATTAGCAAATGTTTCATTTTTCTAAATCCATGGATATAAAATTTGTAATTTTTGGACATACAGTTCAAAAGTTATTGATTTTTCAAATTCAATCAATTAATAGATCAATTTCTGGTTTTTAAAACAATAGCCTGGCCACGTGTCTTGTTTCTACTGGCCGGTACCGCTTCGGGTGGATCGTGCAACATAGGTCGTTAGATTTAAATAGCATCGCACAGATCAGATCAACAAATAACCCTATGATTACTGATCTAATCTAAAGCGTTAGATCTGGATCTAACAGATCTAGATGGAACGACCAACAACGGGCGGCGCTGGCTGTTGCGCGCGGTGGCGGCGCACTGGCGATTTAGAGGGGTAGGTGGGGGGAAGGAGGGTACTACATTCTCGCGGGGACGTGGTGATGCTCAAGGTGGTCGTTAGAAATTTCTTGCCGGAGCTTGCGTCGGCGTCGGGTGGTGCTGTCATCGTCGGAGGTGAGCCTGCAGGTCATGGGCCAGTGAATGGCGAGTACCATGAGAGTCACCAGACAAAGGCGAACAAGACAGCAAGAGTTAGAGGATGAGGCGCGCATGGGTCTCACCGGGAAAACTCGCCGGAGTTGCGGCAGCCGTCAGTTGCTTGCAGACGAGGTTGTTGTCGAGCGTCTGGTGCACGAGAAGGCAAGTGGTTGGTGTCAGCAGACGCACATGGCGATGGTGAGCAAGTTGGCTTGAATCAGAGGCAGAGGGGATGCAGTGCTCACCGGAATTGTTGCCGGAGCTCGTCGGAGATAGCGGTGGTTCGAGCAAAAATTCTTGCAGCCTGGGGGCTCCGGTGGCATGGGAATTGAGGGGAAACAGAGAAGAGAGGGTGGAGAATAAGAAGACGGGAATTACTCGCGTAGTTAATCGAATTCAATCGATTTGAAACGGACAGAAACGGCAGGGGGAGAAGGGCGAGGTCAGCGCGTTGGGGACGAATATGATAGCGTGGCGGTGGGGTCGGCTTGCCAGCGAGTGGCTGCAAAGAGGGGGGAGGGTGTGACCCTGGTTGGGCAGGTGTTGGGGCAAGTTGGGCTGGGGGGCTGGGTAGGGTTAGCTTTCTATTTTTTTTTTCTTATTCTTTTTCCTTTTTCTGTTTTTATTTCCTGTTTTTATTTGAATCAATTGTTTTAAACAACAATTTGAATTCAAATCTTTCCAAAACTTTTTAGTAGATTTAAACCATTTATTATTGTGTTAAAAAGTCCACTTTGGAAAAATCCAAATATTTTCTTGTGATTTAATATTCATTAAGTGAGGCATTTTGTCTTTATTTAAATAAAATTAAATATGGTTCATAAAACCCATATAATTTTATTTAAATAAACCTTTATTCTTTTATTCTATTTGAATTACTTTTATTCCATTTGCTTATGGATTTGGCCAATATTCAAATTGTCTTTTAAATATTTCTTATTTATTTATTTATTTCTTTCTTTGTCTTATAAAATCCATATCTTTTTATTTATAATTCCATGGTTTTATAATATAGTTTTTTACTAATTTTGATCATTTAGAAATGTTTGTTGCTGAATTTTTATATGGAACAAACCATAATCTTAGAGTGATCTTGGAGATGATTTCTTTCATTAGGATTTTAGGGTTTTTGGTTCAACTTTTCCAAGTGCTTTAAATTCAAGATACATACATTTATGAATGCATTTGATTCTTTGAATATTTGGTTGTTGTTTTTTCATTCAAGTTTTGTCCAAGTAGGGTTTTGATGTTTCCATTTAGAAGCAAAAAGTCTCTTTTCACCCCAAATTTCAACATTCATTTCTTTTGTTTGTTTATTTTTCACATTTCAAAATTTGGAAATTTTGGGATGTGACAATAACTTTGCGCTTTTAATCACCAAACCATCGTAGGGACTGTTTGATGGGTTTAACATCAGGGTACACATTAAGAGAGTTCTCGGCAAGTTCCCTATGTACTTCGGTCATGCTAGAAGGCTGCCATGTGAAGATATCCCTATTTGCTCAGAGGAACTCGACGAGCACGCTTTCCTATGCGAGGTCTAAGCCTATTCCTATGTTCGTCGTCTTGGAGGGTGATGTGTCGTAAACGTATCTATAATTTTTTATGCTCCATGCTTGTTTTGTACCAACTATCTTATGTTTTATCTAAACTTTGAGACATTTTTATACATTTTTTAGAACTAACCTATTAATAAGATGCCACAGTGCCAGTTGCTATTTTCTGGTGTTTTTGGTTTCAGAAAAGCTAGTAAAGAAATATTCTCGGAATTGGACGAAAAAAAGCCAAACTTCCTATTTTTCAGAGACAAAGATGGAGTCCAGAGGCCAGAGGTAGGCGCACCCTAGGGCGACCACACCTGGCCCAGGCGCGGCCACGGGGCACGCCGCCCTATGGTGTGGCCCCCTAGCGCTCCACTGACCTTTCCCCTTTGCCACAGGACCTGATCAGAATTCCACGAAAAAGTCCGTAGCCACCGCCACCATCGTCCCTAGATCGGGATGGATCCAAAGCTCTTCTCGGCACCTACCAGAGAGGGGAGATCATCCCGGAGGCCTTCTTCATCACCATGCCATCCTCCGGAGTGATGCGTGAGTAGTTCATCCTTGGACTATGGGTCCATAGAAGGAGCTAGATGGTTATTTCTCTTCTTTGTGCTATCATGTTTAGATCTTGTGAGTTTCCTATCATAATCAAGATCATCTATGTAATCCGACATGTTGTGTTTGTTGGGATCCGATGGATATTGAGTACTATGTCAAGATTGATTATTGATTTTATCGTGTCTATGTTATTTGTGATCTTGCATGCTCTCCGTTGCTAGTAGTTACTCTGGACAAGTATTTTCTTATGACTCCAAGAGGGAGTATTTATGCTTGATAGTAGGTTCATGCCTCTAGTAATCTAGGGGAGTGACAGAAACCTCTAAGGTTGTAGATGTGCTATTGCTAGTAGGGAGAAGACAACAATCCTTTGCCCAAGGGAAATTGTATTGTTTACATTACACACTTTGCTTAATGCAATTATCTGTTGCTTGCAACTTAATACCCGAGGGTTGTTCGGATGATATCCCGGAGGTGGATTATTAGTCATAGATGTAGTTGGATTACGGTCTATGTATCATGTTGTAATGCCCAAGAAAATCAAATAGTGATCATCATGTCATGTACATGCATTGTTATGCATTGTCTATCTGTCAATTGCCCAACTATAATCTGTTCAGCCATCATGTTATCTATCTTATGGAGAAACACCTCTATTGAACTGTGGACCCCGGTCCATTCCTTCCCATTGATATACCATCTACTATTTAGTGTTTACTTTTGGAAATTACTTTTTGTAATTACTATCATCCAGACTATACGTTTAATCCTTTGTTTTCAGCAAAACCGGTGAGATTGACAACCTCACTATAAGTTGGGGCAAAGTATTTTGGTTGTGTTATACAGGTTCCATGTTGCTAGGAACACCTTCGGGGGCCGTTTCTTTCTCCTACTGGTTCGATAACCTTGGTTTCACAACTGAGGGAAAAATTGTTGCTGTGCTCATCATACCTTGCTCTTGGGGTTTCCCAGCAGGTTATACATCAACTGAGCTACCATCAAGCATTTTCTAGCGTTGTTGCCGGGGAGATACAAGACAACTTCAATCTCTTCCTCCCCATCAAAAATCTTATCTGGGAGAAAGAAGATTTCTGCAAGGGGAGTCTCTCACTTCTAATCTCTTTACTTTATTTTTGTTTTTCTTTGTTTCTTTAGCTTTGTTTGGTTTGCTTCTTTTTTTATCAAAAACACAAAAAAAACCAGTTCCTTCTTTAGTTGTTATTTTGTTACCTTGTTCTTAGCTCATCATGTTGATCCCTAAGTTCACCCTGAAAGAACTTTCAATAGGTAGTGGATCTATAATTGGGAAAGATAATATTGAATAATTCTTTAATCATGTTAGTAAGCATAAAGATATTAAGGATGGATCCTTAGCAGAACATTCCACAAATTATGAAACAGTTGCGGCTTAATTAGTTCACATGTTGGAGGCTAGGTTTGTTAACCTTAACCCCATGATGCAGGTAATGTTTCTTAAACTTAATGATATTGAGGTGTAAGATCCCTCCCCTTATAAGGTAAGGATCCCTGTGATTGCAATTCTAGTCCCTGGATCAATGCTAGCATCCACAGTTTAAGATGAAGTACACAGAAACAAAGGTCATTATTACATATCATTCCAGAGACAAACATAGTCTTTTACAAACTCCATGGCCACAGGCTTAATACAAGAGTTCAAATATATAATAAGATAAATAAGTCTTCATCTTCATGTGCCACAGGCAAGCATGTTGAGTGTAGACTCATAACCCCTAATCACCATCAGAATAACCTGCAACATCACAAGTTACAGCCACAGTGGGTCAATACATTGGAATAGTATTGGGAACTGATACCTTAGTAGAATTTTAGTAGTCTAGATACTATATGCATTTTGGCTAAGTGTAGCTTAGGCTTGCTTTGCTCAAAATAGGTTTTACCTATCAGTTGAAAACACTAGGTTTTTCTTTGCCAAAACTTTCCCAAGGAACCACCAATAGAAATTGGCGAACCTTCACCCTTGTTCAACCACAAATTTTAACTTAGAAATTGGGATGAGTAGATTCTTGATAGCTTCCATATCCTGATGCTCAAGTTGTCCAATACTAGGGACATGGCTAAGTACTTAGATTCTTCCATCTGCAGAGGTTGTGCATTTCCCCACAAGACTTGATTTTCACCAAGACAGGACCTTTCAGAAGCCTTCCCTTAGACAAAATGGACGCGCTCCAACCTATCATCCCACTACCACCAACTGTCCAAATGGCTAAGTTATTGCAACCTATATGATCCAGGCAGAGCCCATAATGCCATGTGGCTGCACTAGAAGCTTCTTAACATTTGGCCTCTCAAATCCCTTTGTTCCTGGGTGGCTTTCCACAAGTGAGATACACAAGGTAAGCCATAGAAATGGGCCTTGTGTAACCACTCAACATAACCCATTCTTTCCATTCCACCCAGGTGTTTCATTCACTTAGTTGTTTTATTAAGCAAAAAACATAAGTCCAAAGACTTAGAAATATTTTCTCATAGCATGAATATATAACCACCCTTGGTTGCTACTAGCTAGGCTAAGCATGGCATTGATAAGCATCTTAACTTAGAAATTTCTAGCAGTTCTACAACTACTAGGTTTTCCCAAGCATATCATAAGATCAAAATATTCATGCAAGTCTAGCAAAATATTTGTAGTGCATAGTTGAAAAACATAGGAATAAAATCATGAAGCACCACTTGCCTTGGTAGTTTGGGGAGTAGCAACAATCCTCACAATCACAATCACTATTTGCAGCAAAATCTACACATAATATAATGGCACCAAATCACATACAATATATATACAACCAAAAATATATGAATGCATGAAAAATGCCATGTGATGATTTTCTACACCAAACAAGACAAGTGCACAGTATTGAATCTTTAAAAGTTCAAAACTTGCCAATTAAACTTTATTTGAACAACAAAACATTTTTCAAATAATTACTATACACAAATTATGCCTACAAATGTTTCTGTAAAAACAATCATTTTAAGAGAGGCAAAACATTAAACACATTGCATAAATGGAAAGGATTTTGTCTCCTAATTCAAATGATATAAAATTTGTCAAATTTGGACGTGGGAATCAAAAGTTATGAATTTTGCAAGTTTAAACATCTAATAGATCTAAATTCTGATTTTAAATCAAACCTACAGACACGCGGCGTGTTCTGATTCGTTGATACTGATTCATGCGGATCGACTAACGTGGACCGCCCGTTCTAATTTAAATCGCACAGCCAGATCTAATCCATACCCCTTCATTTAAGTGTTCTATCTAACACGTTGGATCTAGATCCAACGGTGGCCGATCAAATGACCAAAGCCTGGCGGCGCGCAGCGATGGTGAGAGGTGGCACGCTCTGTATACGGCGTCGCGGTGGCTACAGAGGGGGCTAGGGTCGTCGGAGAGGCTTACCAGAATTGTAGAAGCGTGCTGGAGCTCAACGCGGCAGTGGCTTGTCAAAGGGCGCGCGGACACGATGGGGATTCCTCGTCAGAGTAGAGGCAGACGTCGGGTACGGCTGTTCATCGTTGTTGCCGGAGTTGTAGATCATGCCAAGGTGAAACAAGCGCTGGGTAGGTGCGCACGAGTCTGGCGAAAACGTGAGTGTCAATAAGAGGGACGGGGGCGGTCAAAATTTACCAGAAGGGGTCGCCGGAGTTGTGCCGTGCTTCGGCTACTTCCAGAGGTGGATGGTGGCGACGTTCTAGGATGATACAGAAGAAAAGGAATGCATGAGAAGATGCGTAAGGGCATGTTGATCACGCCCGCATGAAACAGAGACAGGGGGGAGGACAGTGCTCACCGGAATTGGTCGCCGGAGGTCGTCGGTACAGCGGCGGTGCGAGCAAGATTGTGGGCAGCCTGGTGGCGGAAATGGTGCGCCGAGTGAGGGGAAATGAGCAGAGAGGGGAGGGGGTCTTATAGCCGGAGCAGGGGCGGAGATTACGCATGCATTCATCGTCATTTAAGCAGATTAAAGTCGCGGCAGTGAAGGGGGAGGAAACGGGCGGCGACGGCGTCTGCGCGTGGAGTTTGGGGAAGAAGGTGCTGACATGGAGAGGGTACACCGATCAGTGACTGCGGGGTGGTTCTGTGTCGCGTGAGAGAAAGAGAGAAAAACCCCGGGTGGGCTTAGTGGGCTAGGTCTGTTGTTTGGCTAAAAGTCTGGCGCCGGCCCTTTTCTATTTCTTATCTCTTTTTCTTTTTCTAATTCGATTTTCTGGAATCAATTTCAAATGAATTGTATAAGTATTTGAATTTCAAATCTTTCTAGCCTTTTGTAATATGAATCCTGTGTAATTTGAGTATTAAACCATGCTGCCTTGCTGGACTTGCATTGTCCTTTGGAGATTTTTAAAATTAACAGTGCCTTAGCACATGGTTTGATGAAGATTTGAAAATGGTTTTAAAACTTTATTTGTTTTGGAAATTTTTGTCCAAGCTTAACACCCAACCAAACCGACATAAGGGCAAACAAAACTTGGTTTAAAACAATTACATTCTCATTTGAGAGTGGCATTAGATCAATGCATGCTCACATAAAATAATATCACTTAGTGCTTCTGTTTTCTAGAAAGGAGTTTCGAAATTGATCCCGAAATGATATGCATGCATGAATGATATGCAATCTTTGAAAACATGATTTTTGGGATGTTAAAAATCTAACCCCCTTAAGGTGAAGCTCGCCCTCGAGATTCGGGTTGGCTAGCAAATAGGTGAGGGTGGTCTTTCCGAAGATCATCTTCTCTTTCACATGTTGCTTCTTCTTCGGAATGATGGTTCCATTGAACTTTGCAGAATTTGATAGTCTTAGTCCGAGTAACTCTTTCTGCAGTCTCAAGAATTTTGATAGGTTTCTCTTCGTAAGTGAGATCACTTTCCAATTGGACCTCCTCCAAAGGTATGGTATCCTTCAAAGAAGTATCTTCCATCTCTGGATGGCATTTCTTAAGCTGACTCACATGAAATACATTGTGAACGGCAGACAATGATTCTGGCAATTCAATCTCATAAGCTACTTCTCCTTTACAACTCAGAATCTTGAATGGTCCAACATATCTTGGGGCCAATTTTCCTTTGACTCGAAATCTCTTCACTCCACGAGGTGGTGACACTCTAAGATAAGCTCTACCACCCACTTCATAGGTGACTCCTCTAAGCTTAGGATCTGCGTAGCTCTTCTGTCGAGACTGTGCTATCTTCAATCTGTCCTTAACTAGCTTGACTTTCTCTTCAGCCTCCTTGATTAGTTCTGGTCCGAACAAACTTCTTTCTCCCACACCATTCCATAGCAATGGGGTGGTACACTTTCTCCCATAGAGAAACTTAAATGGTGCCATCTCAATACTGGCTCGATAGATGTTATTGTAAGAGAATTCTGCGTAAGGCAGACTTTCATCCCAACTGGCTCCATAGTCTAGGGCACATGCCCTCAACATATCTTCAAGAATCTGGTTGGTCCTTTCTGTTTGTCCATCAGTCTGAGGATGGAAAGCAGTGTTGAATTCCAACCTCGTTCCCAATGACTCATGTAGTTGCCTCCAAAAATGAGAAGTGAATTTAGTTCCCCTATCATACACAATACTCGTGGGTACGCCAGACATACAATCCTACTCATATAGATCTTGGCTAACTTAGTACTTGTATAGGTTGTCTTCACGGGTATAAAATGAGCCACTTTAGTTAAGCTATCCACTACTACCCAAATAGAGTCATATCCTGACCGGGTCCTTGGCAATCCGGTGATGAAATCCATGCCAATCTTGTCCCACTTCCAATCAGGAATAGGTACTGGTTGTAACAATCCTGCTGGTTTCTGGTGTTCTGCTTTCACTCTACTACATACATCACACAAAGCAATATGTTCGGCGATGTCCTTCTTGAGATTATTCCACCAAAATCTTTCTTTCATATCCATGTACATTTTGGTGTTACCCGGATGAATGGAATACGGTGAGTTGTGTGCTTCTTGTAAAATCAGTTTCCGAAGTTCCGGATCTTGTGGAACACAAATACGTTTTCCATGCCATAAAGTACCATGTTCATGTTCATGGAATCCTTTGGCTTTTCCCTTGCCAATATTTTCCTTAATCTCTTCAATTTCCTTATCTGTCTTTTGGGCTTATTTTATTTTTTCCAACAAAGTGGGTTGAACGTCCAATGACATGAGATGTCCTCCAGGCACAATTTCCAATCTAAGATCTCTAAATTGGGCACACAGATCATCTGGCAATTCTCCCTTTGTAAGACCATTCACAAAAACTTTACGGCTTAGAGCATCCGCTACAACATTTGATTTACCGGGGTGGTATTGCAAACTCAAGTCATAGTCCTTGATGACTTCTAGCCATCTTCTTTGTCTCATGTTAATTTCTTTCTCGGTGAAGATATACTTCAAGCTTTTGTGATCTGTGAACACTTCACATCGCTTTCCCAAAAGGTAGTGTCTCCATGTTTTGAGTGCATCGACAACAGAGGCTAACTCTAAATCATGAGTAGGGTAATTTACTTCATGAGTTTTGAGTTGTCTCGAGGCATAAGCCACAACTTTCCCTTCTTGCATAAGTACTGCACCTAATCCATGATGAGATGCATCACAATACACTTGGAAATATTTCTCCAAATCTGGCAGACATAAGACTGGTGCTGTCACTAGTCTCTTCTTTAATTCTTGGAAACTGATTTCACATCCTTCAGACCAAGCAAATTTCTTGTCTTTCTTCAGTAACTTACTCATTGGCTTAGCTATCTTGGAGAAACTCTCAATGAACCTTCTGTAGTATCCTTCCAAACCAAGGAAACTACGAACCTCTTTCACTGACTTAGGAGATTCCCATTCAGTTACGGCTGAAACTTTAGCAGGATCAACCGCTACACCATCTCCTGACACAACGTATCCAAGAAATCCAACTTCATTCAACCAGAATTCACACTTGCTGAATTTAGCATACAGCTTATGCTCTCTAAGCTTCTCAAGTATTAAGCGCAAATGCCCTTCATGCTCTTCTTTGCTCTTGGAGTAGATCAAAATGTCATCAATGAAAACGACAACAAACTTATCAAGGAACTCCATGAACACCTTGTTCATCATATTCATGAAATAAGCTGGTGCATTGGTCAAACCGAATGGCATCACGGTGTACTCATACAATACATACCTAGTGGTGAAAGCCGTCTTAGGTATGTCTTGTTCTCTTATCTTAAGCTGAAAATATCTTGATCGGAGATCAATCTTTGAGACCACGCAGGCTCCTTCTAGCTGATCAAACAAGTCATTGATTCTAGGCAAAGGGTATTTGTTTTTGATAGTCACCTCATTGAGTGAGCGGTAATCTATGCATAACCTTTGACTTCTATCCTTCTTTTCCACAAACAAAACTAGTGCTCCCCAAGATGAAGAACTTGGTTGAATAAATCCTTTCTGCAAATTTTCTCCAAGTTGTTTCTTGAGTTCTTTCAACTCATCAACTGACATCTTGTACGGTCTCTTTGCTATTGGTCCAGATCCTGGTAGCAAGTCAATAAGAAACTCCACATCTCTATCTGGTGGCATTCCCGGCAATTCTTCCGGAAACACATCCGGATATTCACTCACAATTGGCACACTGTCTATGCTAACCCCCTTAAGAGAATTTAGCTTACTCCCTTTCGATTCAAAGTTAGACTTGAATCTTATCCGTTTCTTTTCCGGGGTTGTGAGTGTAATAGTTTGATTAGCACAATCTAGTACTCCTTCATACTTGGTCATCCAATCCAATCCCAAAATTAAATCCAGCCCTTGGGAATCTAGGATTATCAGACTCACTGGAAACTTATGCTTTCCAAACTCTATTACTAGATCCCGGCATCCAAGACCCACTATCATATCTCCACCTGGAGAACTTACTTTTATTGGACACCCAATGTTTTCAGTTGAAAACCCATTTCTATCAACAAATGCTTTTGATATGAATGAATGTGATGCACCAGTATCAAAAAGAACAAGTGCTGGAATATAATTGAGTTTGAACTTACCAGCCACAACATCTGACTCTTCATAGATTTCCTCCACATTGATGTGGTTCACTTGCCCCTTCTGGAAAGGGTTGGGTTTGTTGGGTCCTTCAACTTTCTTTTCTGGGCACTCATTTGCATAATGCCCCATCTTCTTGCACTTAAAACATTCAACCTGACTAAGATCCTTCTTGACAGGCTGGCTTCCACTACCACTTCCACTTCCATTGTGGTGGTTCTTGTATCCACTCTTGTGATTCTTGTACTTGTCATTGTCATGACTACGGTGGTGCTTGTTGTCATGATGACGGTTGTGGTTGTGGTGTTTGTTGTACTTTCCATGCTTGTGGGATCCAGAATTCCCACTGTCATCATAATGGGAACGCTTGTGAGACGATCCCGAGCTGTGCTTGTCGGAGTGCTAACTCTTTCTGCTTTCAACCTGTTTCATCTTGTTCTCCAAAATAGCATCCTTGTCACAAAGAGACTAATAAGTGGGAACATAGGCCACAGATAGCTGTAGGTTCAGTTCATCGTTCAATCCTTCGAGGAACTTCTCTTTCCTCTTAGCATCAGTGTCAACTTCATCCGGTGCATAACGCGCCAGATTGTTAAACTCCTCAATATATTCAGCCACGCTGCGGTGGCGCTGCTTCAAGTTGTGAAATTCCTTTTTCTTCAAACTCATCACTCCGGATGAGATGTGAGAAGTACGGAAACCATCTTCAAAGATAGCCCATGTCACATCCCCAATGGGAGTGGTGATCTGGAAGTTATCCCACCAAGTAGCTGTTGGTCCTTCCAACAAGTGTGATGCAAATCTGACTTTTTCTTCATCGGTACAGCCAACAGTTACCAAGTCCTTGTTTACTGAGCATAGCCAATCATTGGCCACCATGGGATCAGTAGTTCCTGAGAACTTTGTTGGCCTCAGTCTTAAGAATGTGGTAAGCATGTCAAAACCCGGTGGGTTATTCTTATTGTTCTTGTTGTTATTATTATTATTGGTGTTGTTGTTGTTGTTGTTGTTCTGATTCTGTATGAACGTGATCATCATCTGCATCAGCTGCGTCTGAGCTGTCCTCATCTGCTGCATCTCGGGGGTGATATTGTTGTTGTTAGGGTTGGGATTGGCACGTCGGGGAGGCATCTGTGGTTTTCAATAAGGATAAGAATGAGATACCTATGCTTAACATGCACAATACATTACATAAACAACCACCAAGCATGCATCAAAATAACAAAAGTTCAACAACCTAATCAACAAGTTTTGGAAGGTAAACACACCAATAGCAAGTCATCCACATGTTGGATGGTCATTGCGACTCAATAATCAAAACATGGTAAATAAAAGGTAATTGAGTAGTCATCACTACTCCTCTACATCAACATCCTCATCAACAAGTGTAAGACCTGCAGTCTCCATAGCGGTCTTGTATTCCTCGACATTGGTAGTCAAGGCCTCTATCTTGGACTTGAGAGACATCTTCTGTGAACGAAGTCTCTCATGAGGACACTGAAAAGAGAGATTTTATCCTGGAAGCTTTGCTTAAATAATTTAATGATGTTGCTATAGAAGCTAGAAAGGTATTTGATAGTTTTAATATGCTAGGCTCGTGTGTAGATGTTATTGGTACACTAGAAAGGTTGGACAAAACCAAACCCAAAAATGGGGAGGAAATTGAAATACCAATACCTTTTAAACTTGTAGGAGTGCATGAAGCCTTGGAAAAGAATTTTGATTGGATTGTTCCTGAAAACCCGTTTGATGAAAATAGTGAACCCAAGAGTATTCAGATAGGATCCTGTAGAACTTATTTTGATAAGATACATTTCCTTGTTCAAGATATTTCTGGTATTGATATTGATGCCTCCTCATTTGAAAATACTTGATTCTTGCTTTCTGTGCCTATCTGAAAGGCGTTAAAGAAAAGCACTCTTGGGAGATAACCCAATTTTTATTTGATTAAGTTTTTCTTTTGTTGAGACTTGGAAGTTATTAACTCTGTAATAACCTCTCCTCATCCTTTTTGTGTGGTTTTTTTGCCAAGAATAACCTCTAATGAGAGGAAGTGAGATTTGGGGAAGTTGCTATCCCGAAACAGATTTGTGTGCTTCACTGTAAAAAATTGTGAAAAATCCCAGAACACCGGATTGAGCTGAAATTTTTTTGTGCATGCCCTTGGTATTTACCCAACTTTTGTTAGTCTTGCACTTTTCGATTTGAGCAACAGAATATTTCTGAAAAAATCGGTCTTTACCTGCTGGTATGTTTTGACAGATTTCTGCCATTATGTGCATTTGCCTCTTAATTGGTTTATTTTTGAGTTCTATTTGATCACTTGAGCTTTTAAAAGGAGTTTCTATAGTAGATTATATTTTAATGGATGATTTACTTGAGTTCAAAACTGAACTCAAAGGTTTAGTATCTTGAATACAATAATGTTGCTAATGAAGATTGTGTGAAGTTTTGTATGAAGGAAGTTTTCAAGTGTAGGGAAATAATGATGTGATGAGATGAAGTATGGACAAAATCTCAAGCTTAGGGATGCCACCCATGTCACTCCAAGAAATATTCAAGAGATACAACCGTCCGAGCTTGGGGATGTCCAAGGCATCCCCTTCTTCATCAATAAAAATCTTAGGTCTTCTTTTAAGAAACTTTATTTTAATTGCTTCATGCACTATATGGTGTTCTTGGAGAGTATTTTTTTATGTTTAGTTCTATTTTTATTTTTTTGCTACAATAAGTTGGTTGGACCCCAATACACCTATTTTAGAGAAGGCACACCCTATTCTTCATTGCCTAGAACACTCTAGTTTTCACTCTTATTGTTCTGTGAGTGTTCACTTTTTCTAGCACTGCGTTTAGCTTAAATTTTCTTCTGCTTAGTGCTTAGAACTTTTTGTTCTTCTTTGTAGTTAGGTGATAAAAGCTCTCTGATCTTTATTGATTATTATCTTTGTGAGTTTTTCAAATAAGTCGATTGCTGTTGGAAGAGATTAAAATGTTTCATTCTTATAGTGGTTGTTGGGGATATGCTATATGGGTATCCTCATAGCATGTCTCTTATCCGACTAACCCGGGTGGCCCATAGTCGGTATCATGGCCTGTGGTCTGCTGGGCGGCCCAGTTAGGTGGATCGAGAAGGGAGGCCCATGTCGGATAAAGGAAGGCTACGGTGGAGTCACCAGCGTACCCGGAGCCTTGGAGTGCAAGATACACAAGACTAGTAATAGACGGTGTAGGACTCTGTAACCTGTCCGGCTAGGACTTTTCCCTGTAACCCTAGGATCTGGCGACTATATAAGTCGGGCCTATGGGAGCCTTTAGGGCACAATATCATACAACCTCGCACAGCGAACCTATCTCTGTAACTCGGCGTATTGCCCTTATAGTGATTTATAGCAGGAGTAGGATTCCGCCACCGCCGTGGGATCTGAACCTGGGTAAGCTGTGTTACCTCGTACCTATCAACCGTCCGCCTTACCCCACGTCTCTAAACACGCACTGTGAGGACCCCTCCATGGCGTACTCGTCGGCAATACCACGACAGTTGGCGCCCACCGTGGGGCAAGAGGCGCTTCAGGCTCTTCAGCGGGCGAGGACCAAGATCTTCGCAGGAATCGGCGAAACCGTAGCCATTGGCCATGTTCTCTTCTCTGGCAACATTCCGATCGTCCCCCCTGACGAGTTCTGGATCCCGGGGAAGACGAACCCTACGCTGTGTTCGATCGTTCCTATCGGAGACATCCACCTCTTCATCGGCGAAACCGACTCGGGCATTAGTTCCCTGGGAGTCGGAGAAGCATCAAGACCCGCACGGACCGCCTATGGGCACGATACATTCGCGGAGTGATCTATGTCGGATCTCTCCTCGAAGTTTGCCGGCAAAGATCGGAAAACATCAAGACCCGCACGGACCGCCTACGGGCAGGATACGTTCACGGAAGGATCGATGTTGGATCTCTCCTCGGAGTTTGCCAGCAAAGATCGGAAAAATTCAAGAACCACCCAAACCGCCCCTGTGTAGGGTATAAAGGTGGAAGAACAATGCAAATCCACCGGATTTATCCGCGCGTCTGGACTGCAGAGATCCAAGTTCGTCGGTGTGGTTACCATCTTCGAACTGGCGCGATGGGTTCAGAGAGAGGGCGAAAACCCCCACGACTACCTCGCCAGGTGGCTCCGTATACGGGCCGACCTGGCCAATTACCCCGATGATAATGCTTTGTATCACTTCGTTGAAGGACTGGACCGCGACACACTTCTCCGACATTCTTTACGTCGGCAGTGGGCAACAGGGCGCCTTACCCTCGAAGAGATGGTGAGCACCGTCAACAGCTACGCGGCAGCTGACTCGACAGCCCAGATGGAGCTTGCGCTCAGAGACGGAGAACCTCCGGTTCTGTAGCCGCCGCCACCGCCTCTGGCCGCCATTGTCGTAGCAGCAGCACCACCTCCAGTCATCGTCGAGGCCGTTGCACCTCCACCGCCTGTCATCGAGGAAGTCCTGGCACCCTCCGACTCTGTCATTGACGTGCTTTATGCTGATTTCAGTGCAGATTTAGAGGAGGTAGACTTCAGTCCAGAAGAGCTAGACTCCGCTATGCAGGAGATGGAGGAGGAGTACTCGCGCTACGAGCAAGCTAACAACACCGTCATGTCTCGAGGGGTGTTCGTCACCATTGGGACAGCGATGGATGAAGATCAACCCGGGCAAGCTCCACCTACGGCGCTGGAAAAAGGGAAGGGGCCACTAATTGCTGCCGACAATGATCGCGCAAAGGTCATGCCTCCTCCGCCTAGCCCAGTGCAGCAGTCGCAGGAACTCGGCACCGGTCCGAGCAACAACAACACCGCAAACTTGCCGCCTCCAGCATCTATGTCAGTAGCAGCCCATGTTACTCCATCTTATAGAGTGATGTACAACAATCTCCTCGTCGAGCCACTAACCGTTGATCATATCCGGAACGTGACTCATCTTGAGAAGAAGCGCCAGCAGCTGCTGGAGGAGGCGCAAGCCATCGCGGAGCAAGGCGCTAGGCTAGATCGAGATCTGGTCAACGCGCAGAAGTCCATAGAGAAAGCTAGATAAATGGAGGCCGAGTACAAGACTGTGCTGCAGCAGCAGAAGGCTAAGAAGGCTCCAGCTCGCGTCATCAATGATCCTGGTGTACGGTGCAACCTAGGATGGGCTCCCTCAAAGCCGGCACAGGCCAAGCCATACATTGATAGTGAAGGCAAGCAGGTGATGCCCACCCCACTCCTTAACCTCGCCGTCGCCAAGACCCTTCTGGAGCAAGATAGATCACCTGAGGCAGTAGAACAGGTCTATGACCTAGTGGCCAAGGCGGTAAAGCAGCAGGAAAAGGCCACCTCTCAGAGGCTTGAGTCTGACCCAGCGCTCTGCCAATCTAGCCAGTACAAACCGCCAAGGGACAGATCTCCTCAGGATGTCGGATCACAGACGGGTTTATCAGAACGAAGACGGAGGGATGCGCGCAATAGGAAGGATGCTATCCCCATATCCTCCAACCACGAAGAAAACCCGACCTCGCCGCCCATCGCCACCGCCCCGATCCCCCCGACTTCAGGAAGACTACAAGGCTCACCATCATACGGATATGCCCCCTCCAAAGCAGTGTGGTATCGTCATCCGCGACAACGCGGCAGAAACCCGTCATGATGAAGAGCGCCGCTAAGGACACAAGAGCAGGTCACACCACGACCCTCCACGTCCGACAACCAACCGTGATAGGCGTGAGGCGTCATAGGAGGGTAACAACAAGAAGGCTAACCCGCCGCCACCTCCACCTCCGTCGCTGCCAAGCAGTCACCATGGCGGAAGAGGCCCGCGTCGTTCACGCAGCCCATCCCCTGTTGACAATAAGAAGAAGAACTCGGAGCCGTACGATGCACGTTCGCGGATCGATAAGATCCACGAGGCCCGGGAAGGACCATACCTGGGACCACATAGCTTTAGACCTACAATACGGTCTGCAACTTACCCCAAAGGTCTCCGGATTGACAAGACCATCAAGCCCTATGACGGCACCGCCAAGCCCACCACATGGTTGCAGGACTACGGCAACGCGGTGGAGATTGCCGGAGGCAACACGTCGCCGTTAAGTACCTCCAGTTAATGTTGGCGGGTACGGCCCGTCAATGGATCGACGACTTGCCGGAGAAATCTAGCTACAACTGGCTGGATATGCAAGAAGCATTCACCAAGAACTTTGAAGGTACATACAAGAGTCCCTGCACTGTGGGCGATCTACATCGGTGCGTGCAAGAGAAAGACGAGAAATCTCGCGCCTACCTCTCCCACTGGCTGGACATGAAGAATTCCTGCGCAGGAGTGCACGCTCAGACCGCCATGGCCGCCTTCATTGATGGGTTGGAAAGGGGCACGTTGCTCCGACACAAGCCGAAGAGCTTGTAGGACAATCACCAGCTTGACTTGAACCAGATGATTCAGTTGGCTAGTGAGTTCGCAGCTGCCGACGACGATGCTCGTGGCTCATTTCCGGCAACAGCCGTTCCAACTCAAGCTCGGAGGAACAGCGGTACAAAGCGGAAAACTGCTCCAGAAGAAAAGCAATCTACTGACATGGTCGCTATCCTTTTTGCAGGACGAGGAGGAGGCGGACAACGTGGCCGAGGAAGGGGAGCGGGCCGCGGGCAACATCGAGTAAGTGAAACCAACTCGGTGCCGCTCCGCATTCCCCAAACCTACAAGGAGTACCGCGATATGCCATGCCTCGTACACCTCGACGCCAACGGCAAGGCCACCCATACCAATCGACACTGCAAGTTCGTCAACGACCTCAAGGAAGACCCGGAGTCCGGCTACAAGCGAAGTCAGAAGAACAAATCGTGAGGCAAGGGCAAGGGGAAGAAGAAGGAGGAGGAGTCTAAGGATTCGAGTGACATGGACGAGGATGTTGACCCCAAACACGCCGCCAAGAGCGACGACAAGGGCAAGAACCCCTTCGCAAAGAAGGCCCCAGTCTACCACACTTTCCTTAGCACTCCCACCGTCCAACAATAGAAGACCTCTCTAAGGATCCTGATGGCCACTCTCCCCCCAGTTCCCCAATACCTGCGCTGGTTGGAGGTTCCAATAACTTGGGACAGGACGGACCACCCAGACCTTGTGCCCACGGAGAACCAGTACGCCATGGTCATCAACCCATTGATTGACGGCATGGAGTTCACCAAGTGCATGGTGGATAGTGGAAGCAGCATCAACATCATGTACCTGGATACACTGCAGAAGATGAACTTGATGGAGGAAAACCTAAGGCGGACCAACACCGTGTTCCATGCCGTAGTTCCTGGTCGGGAGGGTCGGTCCCTTGGGTGCATCACACTTCAGGTAGCCTTTGGCGATGTTAATAATTACCGCCAAGAGCGCATGACCTTTGAGGTGGTCCCCTTCAAGAGCATGTACCACGTCATATTCGGCCGCGACATATTCCACACGTTCATGGCCAAGCCATGCTTCGTCTACAACAAACTCAAGATACCCGGACCAAACGGCGTCATCACCGTATCCGGAAGCTTTACCAAGGCAAGGGACTGCGAGATCAATGAAGCAGCAGTTGCAGAAGCTGTCCTCTACATTGAAGAATTCAAGGAGATCCAGAGCAATGTCAATGACTCAGAGATGCCCGCGTCGAAGAAGCAGATCTCCGACTCCGCTCCTGCGTTCAAGGCCGCCATCGAGACCAAGCCGGTGGAACTTGTGGTAGGCGATGCCTCCAAGACCGTCGCCATTGGGACGAACCTGGATCCCAAATAGGAAAGCGTGCTCGTCGAGTTCCTCCGTGAGAATAGGGACATCTTTGCCTGGCAACCTGCCGACATGAAAGGTGTACCTAGGGAACTTGTCGAGCACAGCATAATCATAGATCCAAAATGTAAACCAGTGAAACAACCTCTACAATGCTTCGGAGATGAGAAGAGACGCTCCATTGGCAAAGAGATAGCTAGGTTACTTAAGGCTGGGTTTATCCGAGAAGTCCTTCACACCCGATGGGTGGACAATCCTGTACTTGTCCCCAAAAAGGGAACCAATGAATTAAGAATGTGCGTTGATTACACCGGCTTGAACAAAGAATGTCCCAAAGATCCGTTTGCTTTGCCTCGCATTGACCAATTCATTGACTCGACGGCTGGCTTGGAACTTTTGTGTTTTCTTGATGCATACTCAGGATACCACCAGATCAAGATGAGGAAGTCGGACCAATTGGCCACTTCGTTCACTACCCCATACGACACGTTTTGCTATGTCATGATGCCCTTTGGGCTGAAAAACGCAGGTGCTACCTACCAGCGGACAATGCAGCGTTGCCTTCACGACCAAATTGGTCGGAACGTTCACGCCTATGTGGACGATATCGCGGTGATGTCTAAAAAGTCAAACGACTTAATCTCCGACTTAAAAGAAACCTTTGATAATCTCCGGAAATACAACATGATGCTCAACCCTAAGAAGTGCGTCTTCGGGGTTCCAGCCGGCAAATTGTTGGGCTTCATCGTTTCCTAGCGCGGAATCGAGGTCAACCCGAAGAAAATCAAGGCCATCTTAAACATAAACCGTCCGACATGACTAAAGGACATTCAACGACTAACAGATTGTGTTGCAGCAGTTAGTCGGTTCGTCAGCCGACTTGGAGAGAAGGCTTTGCCGCTGTACAAGTTGCTGAAGAAGGCGGACAAATTCACATGGACAGACGAAGAAGATGCAGCATTGAAGCAGCTCAAGGAGATTCTTTCCTCAGCGCCCATCCTTGCAGCACCCGAGCCTGGAGAGCCCCTGTTAATTTACATGGCGGCAACCAACCGGGTTATTAGCATCGTCGTCGTGGTAGAGCGGAAGGAACCAGGCTACGAGCACGGAGTTCAACGACCAGTTTACTATGTGAGTGAAGTCTTGACGGAGTCCAAGCAGCGTTACCCGCACTACCAAAAGATAGCTTATGGAGTATTCCTCGCTTCTCGGAAGCTGAGGCATTACTTTCAGGAGCTGTTACGTCCCGAAGATGGGCCTAGTCGTGACAACCGCCACATGCTTATAGTCTTGCGATTATAAACATGTAAGGCTTAAAGAAATCAAATTTTAAGAGTTTAAAACAAGAGAACACTTTATTTATCAACCTTTTTTTTCATTACACAAGTCATATTACACACAAGCTTATTTTTATACAAAACCCATCCCGTAGCACTACTCCTACACGTTGCCAACAAGTCCAGTCGTTCCTACTTCTGCAAAAGAATTTAAAATAACAAGGGTGAGTATGGAAGCCTACTCAGCAAGCACACATGCATGAAATATTAGACGACTTGAGATCAACAAATAATAGGATTGAGAAATTGACAAAGATTAATTAGCTGAAAATAGAAGAAGTTCAATGAAAGGGAAAAGAATATTTGGCATCACAGATGACAGCAAGCTTTCCCGACCCGGGAGTCACAGGGGTGAATATCCACGCTTTTATACTCTGCAGAGGGGTACTCCGACATCAACAGTCTCAACTAACACCACATAGGCGCTAGAAGAGCGGAGCTCTTTTACCCACAAGAACCCGGACACCTGGATTTACTTATGTCGATCGCTCCTACGGATCCATCATCGACATGTTCCATTTCAGGACCGTCTCCAGCAGAGAACTCAACCAGTACCATACCTGGACTGTGATGGTACAATGTTTTTGCCGTCGTGATACCAGAGTTGTCAAACAAGAAATTTTCAAATGGAAAGTAATAGCTAAACAATAAGGGATAGATATCACAAGATTTTCTGAGTATTAACTAGCCTTTTCCAAAACATGGCCTCTAGCCATTTCACCAAGTTAAGCTAGATGATAGTGCTGCCATCGGCAAAAGTAGCACCAAAACTTGCTTTAGGAGATGGAGTACCACGAAGAATAATAAGTATTTACCAGTAGGATACACGGATTGAATAGCAAGAATCATGCATATCGAGACATCATAGCTGTAGTACTAGGATCATGGCTACGGTACTACTACATAGATACACAGAGAATAGAAGAAATAGGCAGACTTTAGAGTGGGATTGGACATGTGCTTGCCTTCTTTGCAGCAATACCAACTACTCTTTGCACCAACGCAACGGTGAGACTACACGCTCTAGACTTTACTTCTCTTAGAACCAAACTTGCTATTGATCAATGGTAGTTATCTAGCTATCTGGGTCTTCACTTATTTCTCTCTCTCTCTCTCCTGTCTGGATCATTGTAGAACTGCAGTTAGCAAAGCTCCTATTTATAGAATGCAGCAGCAAGCCCATAATATAGTAGAAAAATATCTACGCCGCTTCCCGCTTGCCGCCTTGCCGACTGCTCAAAGCCAAACACGTAGACACGACAAAGCCTACTCAGCTAATCGACGTCGCCGCTATCGTTTGCATGCAGAAATATCTAGGGACTGCACTAGTACAATCAAGCTAGCAACCGGTAGAAAAATCAATCGTCTCACACTCTCACTATTGCTAAGCATTACCTAGCCAAACAGGGTGCTGCATGCAGCTATCGAGGCATGCAAAAAAAAATTCATGGGAGCACTATATTATGTTGTACTCCCTCCTTTTCATAATATAAGATGTTTTAGTTTTATGAAGCAAATGTATCTAGACTACTTTTAGTACGTAGATTCACTAAGATTTGGAATGAATCTACATCACTAAAAGAAGTCTAGATACATTTTCTTGCAAATCTAAAACGTCTTATATTTTGAAACGGAGTGAGTACTAGTCAACTATATGCATGTAAAACAGAGACCACTATTCTTTAACATATATGGCTTTTTTTCTTTCTAAAAATGCTAATAAGCAAGATTTTTATTTAGATTCACAATTACTTGGTTACCTTATTTGTAGTTATTCTCTAAGTAGCACGGGTGTTACAGGAGCACCCAATCACAGTAGTGAGCAAGACTCCACTGTCCGACGTTATAAACAACAGCGACGCTACAGGAAGGATCGCGAAGTGGGGCATTGAACTTGCCGCCTTTGAGATCACCTACAAAAGACGCGACGCTATCAAGTCACAAGCTTTGGCGGATTTTATTGCAGACTGGACGGAGATGCCAGATGCTACTCCGTTGCCAGATCCAGAATACTGGGTGATGCACTTTGACAGATCAAACTTGCTCAACGGCTCGGGGGCTGGTGTACTGCTATAGTCACCAAAAGGAGACAAGCTGCACTACGTTCTGCAGATCCACTTCGAGGCTACAAACAACATGGCAGAATATGAAGCACTCATTCACGGACTACGTGTAGCCAAGGATATTGGCATCAAGCGCATAGTTTGCTGTGGAGATTCCAACTTGGTTGCCCAGCAGGTGGCTGGCACCTGGAACACGCGGAACCCTATGATGGCGGCATATCGCGACGAATTGGACGAGATAGCCAAGACCTTCTTGGGCTACGAAGTCAAGTATGTGCCTATGGAGCAAAACGAGGCGGCTGATCTACTGTCTAAGCTTGGATCAGGGCGCAAGAAAATTCCGCCAGGAGTCTTCCTAGAGCATCTACGCACACCATCCGTGAAGGGCGCCGACATCGACAACCCGGATAGAGCTGACTCTTTCGTCAACATGGTGACAAAGATCCCTCCGGCTTGGACAAAACCGTTCATGGAGTATCTCAAACACGGAACTTTGCCCAACGACGAGGTCAAAAGAAGGCAAATAGTACGACGAGCAAAGGGTTATACCATAATCAATGTGCAACTCTATAAAAGGAGCACTACTGGCATATACTTAAAGTGCGTTTCCCAGCTAGAAGGTATGGAAATCCTGCGCGAGATCCATCTCGGAGATTGCGGGCATCACGCCGCTCCTCGATCATTGGTCGCGAAAGCCTTCCGGCAAGGATTCTACTGGCTGACCGCGAAGGCGGACGCCAACAAGATGGTTGAGACATACACGGGATGCCAGTATTATGCCCGACAACCACATGTTCCTGCTGAAGAATTGCGAACAATACCAATAACTTGGCCGTTCGCAGTCTGGGGGCTAGACATGGTCGGGCCGTTACAGACGGCACCGTGTGGATTTACGCATCTGCTTGTAGCAGTTGACAAATTCACCAAATGGATAGAAGCTAAACCCATTAGAAAGCTTGATGGGGCAAGTGCCCTCAGGTTTGTCCAGGATCTAGTGGTGAGATTTGGTCTCCCACATAGCATCACCACCGACAACGGAAGCAACTTGTCACTCGGAGAAGTGGAGGCCTATTGCTGGGACAAAGGCATCCGACTTGACCTTGCATCTGTGGCACACCCACAATCCAATGGTCAGGTTGAGCGAGCCAATGGATTAATTCTGCAGGGAATCAAGCCACGTCTTGAGGCACCGCTACATAGAGCAGTTGGAGCCTGGGCGGAATAATTGCCATTTATGCTGTGGAGCTTACGAACTACAGCCAACAGATCCACCGGCTACACCCCTTACTTCATGGTATATGGAGCAGAAGCCATCCTACCTTCCGACATCCTCCACGACGCACCAAGAGTTGCCGTCTACGACAAAGATGACGTTGAAGAATCCAGACGACTAGATGTGGACCTTCTCGAGGAGGAGCGCGTTTTGGCATGCCAAAGATCCGCCATCTACCAGCAGAAGCTACGCAGCTACCATAGTCGCCGTGTTCGGCATCGCTCGTTTAAAGAGGGGGATTTGGTGCTCCGACTTAAGCAGAAGAAGTCACACGAATTATCCCCGCCATGGGAAGGACCTTTCATCATAAGCAAGGCGCTGCTCAATGGGTCTTACTACCTTGTCGATAATCGTGAACTCAAGGATAGACCCAACGAGGATCATAAGCGTAAGCGACGTGACCCGGATGATGACTACCGAAGCTTGATCGGCCATGGAACATAGCACAGCTACGTCCTTTCTACACTTAGCATTTTTTATCTAATTGTGTACCTCTTATATGATCAATGAAATAAAGCTCTTTGGTTCACTCATATTGCTGAGTCTTTTACCTCCTTTAGTGTTCATTTTTGGATCATATAAAACCTTTATGCACAAGTCTTGCGATTGCACTTGGGAAAATACTGCCTACGGGCGTTAGCTTAAGTTTTCTAGTCTACACATTCTTTGTCGTTTTTATGTGGATTCTGGAGTAGTGACTTTCGGCACTTATTGTTGGCAATTTTGTGCTCATGTTATTGACGGTGCCATTGGGCATCATCACCTAAGCGCATGGTTCCGACAACGAGTCTTCCGACTCACGAAAAGTCAAGCATAAGAACCAGAGTAATGGATAAGACAACACTTGCTTAAAAATATATATGTACTAGGAATTAGTTCTTAAGCAGCAGGATACGACAACCATTGTTTTCCGCCTTAAGATTACATCAACAAGTTTTTCCCATGCACACACCAAAGGTGAAACAAAAATGACAAAGTGTTTTTCATTCTTTGAGCGCAGGAGACTTGGAGGCCGCATAATCACCAGCCGGAGAATCACCCTCGACGTCGACGTTGTGATGAGACTCGGAGGAATCTTGGTTGACGTTGTCGATGAGGTTCCTGGGCACGAAGACGTTAACGTACACCAACTCGGCAACCCTGGTGTCATAACCCGCGAGTGATGACAGGATGGCTTCGTGATCGATCTCCTTGCCGTCATCATCCACGTCGGGGATACCAGTGGTCACCGTGTCGATGCCGGCATCTTCATAGTGTGCCTTCACCATAGACAGCGCCATCCTTGTGCCAGCCCGTGCACATGAAGCCTTCCAGTTCGCGACACCCTCGGGGGCTCGGCGCAAGATCTCCGAGTACTTCGTCACGGAGTCTGATGCCTTGATATATATTTGGAGGGGCTTGGCAATCTCCTTGGCTTGGGTGATGGCGGTGTTGATGAAGTTGCCGGCAAGAACCATGCATTCCTTGTCCGAAGGAGGCGAGCGGGTTAAACCCATAGGCGCTGAAAATTCTGACAAGGATCGCATGAGTTCAATAAACTCTAAGTATCCATACTACAGAAATACAAGGCGGAGGACACTTACTGAAGATGCTGGCCTTAGCCTGCCAGACGATGTCCGCCAAGGATTCCTTCTCTTGTTGGAGGAGCTTAAACGCCTCGCTATGGAGAAGGTTTTGCTCATCAGTAGCTTGCTTCTGATCCTTTAGGATCGCAAGCTCCTCCTTCAAGCGATTGATCTCCGCGAAGGCAGAATCTTGCAGGGCTTTCATGGAATCCTCGCGCATCTTCAGCATTTCCTTCCTCTCCTCCTTTAGGATCTTGTTCTCGCTGTCCAGCTGCTGGATATGCTTGGACTGCTCGACAATGTCCTTGGCCTTGGCGACATGTTCTGCAAGTCGGAGAAAACCACGTACACAGTGAGTACTCGGAGATTATGGGCATAAAACCAAGGCGAAATGCGCAAAAAGAAAACAGACTCTTGTTTTTGATGATTTGTTCCTTCAAGATGGAAGTTTTACCCTTTTCGGCTTCAAGATCTACGCGCATCTTCTGATACTTGTCATTGGCCATGCCCCTCCGAGCATTCTCGTTCTGTGGAAACAAATACAAAGTTAAGTCGTTGTTTTGTCTGCTTGGAGCCCCTAGTCAGAGATTTTCCACCTAGATGCTCGGGGGCTACAGCGAGAGTTTTTTACTTATCAATATGCTTAGCTTTTCTTTAAGCATCTAGTCGGAACTAATTCAGTTACAACTAGAGGCTTGGGGGCTACAGCATTGAAAATTATGAACACTGTGTATGCTACTCTTAAAGTATCTAGTCCGAGTAATTCATTCCATCTAAATGCTTGGGGGCTACAGTGAGAGTTTTTTCTAACTTAGTCACTCTTAGAGCATATAGATGCAAAACCTATGGTTTTCCGTCTACATCCTCGGGGGCTACAGTGGAATACTCGTATCAAATGCAAAAGGCAAAGTAAAAACTTACAAGTGCAATGATCTTGAGGTTTCTAGCGCTCTCGGCTAGCATATTGCCAAAGGAAATGCTATTTCCTCCCAAGATATCCGCTTGTCGGAGTAGCTCCTCGAGATCGCACGTCGGAGATGACGACACTCCTCCAGGAACCATAGTTGTGTTACTCGGCAGGAGAGCCGGGTAAACTATCTTCGGGAACTCGAAGGGTTTCTGGGGAGTAGGGGCGCCGCCTTCAGAAGAGGTACCATCTCCCACCACCGCCTTTCCGCTACCGATGGTATCCTTAGCCGGAGCTTCAGCCATTTGAAGAGCAGCGCTCTCCTGCTTAGCCTGCTCGCCGACAACATCGAGCTCGGTAGAGGCGCCGGAATCCACTTCCATGATGGAAGGGCCTGGTGCCTCCTGGACTTGAGAGCTTGTTGGAGCATAGGAGGGCTTGACGGCAGGAGTAGCAGGGGCGATGGCGGGGGAGGAGTCGCGATGCAGCATATCTTTGATATTTCTAGAATCCCCAAGAGTCTTGGAGGACTTCTTGAGGCTGGTTGTGGCTTTCTACCTAAAACGTGCAAAATGCATAAGTACAGGAATAAGATAGATAAATAAGACAATGCCAGAGAATGAAAGGCTTACACTAGGGGGGCGCTTTGGCAAACATCCCGGTGGCTTTTTTCTTTTCCGCCTCCAGGGCGGCAGTACTCTTTTTGGAGGCTCCACCCTCCGTCTTCTTCTTCTTGCCTCCATCGGCAGCATCAGAGGTGGAGCTCTTCCGCTTTCGCGCCAACGGGACATCGTCGTCAGACACGACCGTGACTTCCTTCATCTTTGGATCGTAGATTTGGGCAGCCAGGTTGTCCTCATCTAGATCGCTAAGTTGTTAAGTGAGAAATCACCGTGTTAGATAAGATGGCACTAGCAAGGCGGAGAAACTGGAGCAATGTCATACACGGAAAATAAATACCTACCTTTGGGCACTTGCCGTCTACGTACATGTCGCAGGTGATGGTGAAGCCACGCTTCTTATCCTTCACCTTGACGATGTACTTCAGACGGAGCTTGACGGAGTCGCTCGAGAAGTTATCCACGGAGATCCGGAGGGTATCCCTTCGATCACTGGTGTACTCGTGCATGAACTTCACGCGGTGCTGCAGAGGTTGGATTTGCCTGATGAACCAGCACATGGCTAGGTCCAAGCCGCTCAAACCCGTCTCTACGAACCACTCGATCCGCCTTATTGCGTGTGAAGCGTCAAGGTCGGAGGAAAGAGAGGCATGGGATCTCCATGTGGAAACTTCAGCTGCGTCTCCTTCCACGAAGTCCGGGTACGTCACTTCTCGGCCCGCCAAAGGAATGTCGGGGCCGTAGAAGTACATCCATTTCCAGCTTTTACACGACTCGTGGCCGACTATGTCGGGCAACCGCCGGCCAGGTCGGATCTTGAATTTTATGGTGCTGTAGTTCCTAAGCTCCTCCCTACTATGTCCGGCTTCATGTTTGACGGTGAAGAAGTACACGAACAAGTCTAACCTAGGCCTAATCCCTAGGTAACCCTCACAGAGTTCCACGAAGTTGCTAAGCACTAAGATACTATTGGGGGAGAGGTTATGGGGTTGAACCTTGAAGTGGTTCAAGACGGACAAAAAGAAGTGGGAGATGGGAAGGGAAACGCCGCGTACCAGCTGAGCCTTGAGGTACACCTTTTCTCCGGCTTCGCGAGAAGGTGTCACCTCGCCGGCCGGCGCCTCCCGCCAGGCGAGCCCCTCCGTCGCGGGGAGGTAGCCTTCGGCGACCATCTCTTGGATGTCGCGGACGGTGATGTCTGAGCCGCGCCAGTCGCCCTTGTGCGAGTCTGGCTCTTCTTCTAGAGGCTCTAGCGCCGCCAGATTGTGGTCACCGCCGACGCAGGGATGACCAGGCCCTCTTGGGGCACGACGATGGAGCTCGCCGGCTTCGTCGTGGCTTCGCTCGACGCCGCCATCGACGGGTAGGAGCTGCTGCTGGCCATGGAGGACTGGGAGGATGCGACTGATGCAAAGAGAGGCTAGGGTTTCTTCGAGGTTTTCCACAGAGAGCTCGAGGAGGCGTGCGGCTAGAGGAAAAAGATTATAATGCGAGAGAATGGGGTAAAAAAGTGGCAAGTGTCCCACGGTTACTATTTATCTTACTATGCGTCAAGATTCGTGCAGCTAATCGGACGGTTTCCGCGTAGACGACGTGTTTGTGGACATGCGCGGTAATTTCGCCATGTCTCCAACCGCCGCCGCCAACGGTTCGTATCGCTCGCGCGGGAAAATCGGATATGATTGCGTTTTCTGCATGTGTGAGTTACGAGGCGTCGCTGACCTAAGCCTACGTCGTCATAACTGACATGGTAGATGAGCTGTCGCATCGAAGATTCCGGCATGGACGGATTTAATCCAACTACGGAAGAGTACGATGGAAGATTCAGCATTTCTCTGACTTACTCATAGAAGACAGAGAAAACCTTTGCAGGGTTCTTTGGGAGGACTACAAGATATTGCTTGACGATTTGCCGACATTCATCTAGACGGAGCATTCCACGTGAAGAGGCAAGACGAAGCAAGATCTCGGAGTTCTCCGGGGGCTACTGTTGGGGATATGCTATATGGGTATCCTTATAGCATGTCTCTTATCCGACTAACCCGGGTGGCCCATAGTCGGTAGCATGGCCTGTGGTCTGCTGGGCGGCCCAGTTAGGTGGATCCAGAAGGGAGGCCCATGCCGAATAAAGGAAGGCTACGGTGGAGTCACTAGTGTACCCGGAGCCTTGGAGTGCAAGATACACAAGACTAGTAATAGACGGTGTAGGACTCTGTAACCTGTCCGGCTAGGACTTTTCCCTGTAACCCTAGGATCTGGCGACTATATAAGTCGGGCCTATGGGAGACTTTAGGGCACAATCTCATACAACCTCGCACAGCGAACCTATCTCTGTAACTCGGCGTATTGCCCTTATAGTGATTTATAGCAGGAGTAGGATTCCGCCACCGTCGTGGGATATGAACCTGGGTAAGCTGCTTTACCTCGTACCCGTCAACCGTCCGCCTTACCCCACGTCTCTAAACACGCACTGTGAGGATCCCTCCATGGCTTACTCGTCGGCAATACCACGACAGTGGTACAAAAAGAAGCTTGTTTTGACTATGGCTTAGACTTTATCATGTCATGTTAGATACTGATTTGACTATATGCTTAGTGATTATTTTTGTAGCATGACTTGTTTCAAACAATTGAGATTACTTAATGTGCCATGAAAGAATCATGCATTGTTTTAGCATACAAAAGCATAATATTGTGGTATTCTCCTTTGATGCTTTATTTGGGTTGACTTGGCACATGCTTACACCATGTTATGACTATGAACCAGTCACCATGTTATGACTATGAATTAGTCGATTAGTGTTGGAGAGATTGTACCTCAATAGTAGATGAGTGAGGAATTGGATTACATAATTATTCTATAGGAGGTAGATTCTTCACATCTTTAGCTCTAATACATTTCTCCTTTAGACACTTCTTAGCTTCCTTCATCACTCCATCATTTAATGCAATAAATCCCCTCTTCTTTGGTGTTGGTGTTGGAACTGGTTCATGCACAACTGGTTCAGGAGTAATAGGCTTAGGTGTATTCAGCTCAGTTGAAGCCCAATCATCATAATTCTTGCTTATCTTAGCCATTAATTCTTCAGCATCTGTAGGAGTTCTTTTCCTGAAAACACAATCAGCAAAGCTATCTAGGTATGTCCTAGAATCATCAGTTTGTCCATTATAGTAAATAACAAGAAGCTCATTCTTAGGCAATGGACATCCAGGATGTGCATAAATCAAGGCACAGAAGCTTTTCCATGACTCAGGCAATTTCTCTTCTTCTCCCTGTTTAAAATAAAAAAATCTCTACAAAGCAGCATGTCTAGCACTGGGAGGAAAATATTTCTAGAAGAAAGAAGCAATCAAACTATCAGGGCTATAAATGGAACCAGGAGGTGATCTATTAAACCAAGCCCTATCTTCTCCTTTCAGTGAAACAGGGAAGATCTTAGTAACAAAGTACTTGTGCATCTTAAAACCATCAGAGAATAAAGCACTCATAGTAGAAAGATCATTCATATGAGCCACAACACTCTCATTTTCAGTCCCACAAAAAGGTTCTTTCTTAACAATGTCCAAATAGGATAAATAAAAAGAAAAATCATAATCTTTATCTTTAATATCTATGGGAGAAGTGGCAAACTTAGGATCAGAGGACAACTTAGGAATAATGGTGCGTCTTTCAAGGAGACTCTTAATAGCACTAGTACCATGTGTCTTTTGGCACTCCTCAATAAATTCATCAGTAAACTCAATGTAACCATCATTAATATCATAAATCTCTCTATACTCAGGTGAGCTAACAGGTGTAACAGTATCTTCACTAGGAGTTTTGGTATTTCCTAGACTAGCCATAGTAGCATCTAGGAAAGGACCTAATGAACCACTCACATAAAGCACAGTAGAAGTAACATCATGAGTATCAAAAGCAGTTTCAGATTCAGCAGTAGTACAAGTCTGTGTAGCATGAGTATGTGGTGGTGGTGTAACAGGCTTACTTATGAATCAAGAGCAGTAGAGGTGTTTAGGATTGTACCTCTTCTTGTAGTGGATGTTAAAATAGGAAAATTTCCATCACAAGACTTCCCCATGATGAAAGGAGTAGCAGTGAACAATAATAGATACAAGTGAACTTACAAATAAAGCTATGCTCCCTGGCAACGGCGCCAGAAAATAGTCTTGATGACCCACAAGTATAGGGGATCGCAACAGTCTTCGCGAGTAGTATTACCCAATTTATTGATTCGACACAAGGGGAGTCAAAGAATACTTGCAAGCCTTAACAACTGAGTTGTCAATTCAGTTGCATTTGGAAATAGTTCTAGCTCACGGAAGTTTATCAGTAGCAGCAGCAAAGCAACAGCAACAGTAGAACAAGAGCAATAGTAACAGTAAATAGTGGGGTTCGAGTGCGGTAGGCATAGGGATGGATGGACGGGCGTTGCATGGACGAGTCTAAACATGTAACTTCAAGATCTAGGGCATTGCAAAAAAATAATAATAAGCATCCAAGTACTAAACAATCCTAGGCATGTGCTCCATAAATAGTGATGCGTGCTCGCAATGAGAACTTGCATAACATCTTCTATCCAGGTAGCCCGTGGCAGTGGGGCCTCTAGGGAACTACTGGCAATTAAGGTGCTACTTTTAATAGAGCACCGGAGCAAAGCATTAACACTCTGTGAACACATGTGATCCTCAATCCACAGCCATCCCCTTCGGTTGTCCCAATTGCTGTCACTTTGGGGCCTTTGGATCCGGACAATGATATGTGTACACAACTTGCAGATAAGATCACAAACAATACTATCATAACGATTCAATAATAAGTTCAGATCTGAGATCATGGCACTCGGGCCCTAGTGACAAGAATTAAGCACAACAACTTGCAACAAAGTCAAATAGCACTAATAGAGATACTAGGCACTATGCCCTAACAATCTTATTCGATTACACGATAGAACTCATCCAATCCCTACCATCCTCATAGCCTACTACGGGGGATTACTCACTCATGGATGAGGGAAACATGGATTGTTGATGGAGAGACATTGGTGATGACGATGGCGATGATCCTCCCCAAATTCCCCGTCCCAACAGGGTGCTAGAACGGAGTTTCTAGATCCGAATCTTGGTTTCTGGTGGTGGCAGCGCAGCAGAACTCTTTCTGGAAAAACATCGACCCCCCTCGGTTTTTAGGTCAAGAGGTAAGTTATAGGCGTAGAGGGAGGCCGAGGGAGTTCCTGGGGTGGCTACACCCCCCCTAGGCGCGGCCAGGGGTGTGCCACCCCAGGAATCCACTCCGTCTTGTACTCTGGCTCTGTGGATCTTCTGGTGAAATAGGATTCTTGGCATATTTTCCGGGATTTTTCCTGATAGTTGATTTTCTGCACAAAAACTAGACACCAAGGTAATTCTGCTGAAAACAGCATCAGTCCGTGTTAGTTGTATCCAAATCACACAAGTTTAGTGGAGAAACAATACTAAAATTGTTCGGGAAAGTAGATACGTTTTGGACGTATCAACTCCTCCCCCCAATCTTAGCTTATTGCTTGTCCTCAAGCAATTCAGTTGAAAACTTAGTCCGATAAAAGAACTTTCACGAACACATTTGTTTCATATGATGTATATATTCTCATCACAGGAGTATATGCTTAGACAATTCATAATAAGAAGTATGCAACTAGGTCTACTCAATAGTCATTGCAATCTATGAAGAGAAACCACCTCAATAATAATAAGTAGCATGAAACATAAACATAAGCAACATTGCACTGCTCATAATAAGGTATGATAGAGTGGTATCTCACTTGCCTTTGTTTGAAGAGCACAATATAAATGCCAAGGCACCTCTGAAGTTCAAGTGAAGACTAGAAGTAAAGATATCAGAGATACAAGCATCAGTCATGACATAATTAACCAAGTTTTGAAACAAACACAAGAATGACAACTATGCTCTCAAGAAGGTGCTCATAGAATAAGTGTGACTCAACAAGGTTGTGAAAAGGTTTTGAAAAGTTTGAAAGGCTTCCAAATGGTGAAAGAAAGGTACTCATTAGCTTTGATATCTCATTGCCCCTATCAGAGGCATCTTTATGTGGTTAAGGTTAAAGTGAGGTCTACTCTAAGTTATATGCTTGACAGACCATAAACTGGAAATCCCATGTCCTTGAGTACGAGGGCCGCTCCGCATGCTACTCAACTGTAACAACCCAAAAATATTAAACTAGAATCATCAAACTCTAATCATCAAATTTAGGGTTAACAAAAACTTTTCTAATTAAAATGATGAAGGCATGCATATGTGTATGCATTTAATTTGAAATTCTTTTGAACCACCTTGTTTGTGTGTTTCCTTGCTTGTAAAATGTTTCTTAGGTGAAATAAACATCATCTAAACATTTCCCAAACTTTTCCTAAAGACAAATAAATCAAAACCAATAAAATAAAGGAATGGTCATTTTGACCAATTTAACTCCCATGGCTACTTTGGCTGTCTCAAACTTTCAGAACCTAATGGAAACTTTTATGGATCTTTGTACCCCTTGAATGTACTCATAACAAGGTATCAAGGCCCACTTTGTGATCATCCAGAAACTTTCAAATGCATAGTTTAAATGACAATTGAAAATTGAATCTTTATCATATGGGAAGATCCCACTTTTTCAAAAACAACTCAAACAAGCTCAACTTTCATAACCCAAGAATCTGCAGACTCACCAGCACCAATCTAGCAAACCCACCAAAAATCTTTTCAAAATTCAAAACTTGATTTCATGCGGCCATTTCATCAAACAGGTTGCAGACACAAATCATACAAAATCTAAACACTATAGTGAGCAGTGATTTAAGCCTAACTTGTTCCCTCTCTGGACACCACTAGCCTTAGTAGATCATCTAACAACCTAAACTAACCCTTAGCATCACTGTAAGCTTGGCATTGCCATCAATGGTGAACAGCCGAGCACACTCATGTCACCCCCATGTCGACAGCAAGCTAGGAAGAGAAGCAAGCCTAGCCAGCATGTCTGGGAGGCAGCCCACCGTCCACGGCCACTCCCTATCCAGCGCTCGAACCCTGCCAGCCACTGGACCACACGCATGAACCATGCCAACCTGGCCAGCAACCATACCGAGCGTGCGCCAGAGCGCCACCCTCGACCAGCGCCCACAGACCGCGCGCCGCCCTCACCCCGTGCACACACGTTCACCACCGACCCAGGAGACCACCAGACATCCTCGTTCGCCACCCCGTGACGCACAACCATCGCTCGCCCTCGAAGACGCCGCCTCTGCCGCGCAGAGTGTCGCATGTTCCAGACCAAGACGCAATGCCCCACGCCTCAAAACCATGTCGTTGAGCATCGCCAGGGAACACCGCACCGCCCCCTACCTTCGCCCATGCCAATAGACGCCTGTAACATCGCCCTCGACGAGCTCACCGTGCGCCCCGTCGGTCCCCTCGCTCGACTATAAATAGAGGCCACCCCCAGTCGATTTCTTCACACCATCTCACTCCCCTCTCCTCACTGATCGTGCCACACCGTTCCCGGAGCAAGGCGAGCACCACCTCGCCGGAATTTCACCGGAGCCCGCCGCCTCTGGAGAAGAAGGGCGCCATTGATTTCGTCCACCCCAGGAGCTGCCGCGACTACCCCTAAGTTCGTCGTCGTCGACTTCGTCGTTCGCCCGCCTCGCCGACCCTCGCCTGCACCCCGGTGAGCCCCCAGCACCCCTCACTGGCCGCGCTAGGTTTCTTTCTCGCTGGCGTTGCTCAACGTCGACGGTGACTCTCAGAAGTTGGATTAGAACTAGATCGAACGATCCACATCTCCCCGTACCGCTTCGCCCCTCCCTGTCTCACTGACGAGTGGGTACACCCACTTAAGCATCCCGCGGGAGCACTGCGCTTAGTAGGCCGGCCCGTTAACTTTTCCCGTGCAGCCCAGTTATTTGAATTAAACCTTTTCCATTTTATTTCAAACTCACTTCTGTACCCAACTTCAAAAATCAACCCAGATCTATTCAGTACACCAAATTTAATGAAAACAATTTTGTTAGAAAGGTCTGAGAATGCTGAATCCAAGCCCGTTGGATTCAAGTAATTTGGATCTATAGATCACCCATGGTAAAAATAACAAGGAAGAAGCTTTTCTGCATTCAAACATTTTCAAAATTAAACCATAATAGCTTTTGAGTTGTTTCCAACTCTCAAAAATCACATTTAACCATACCTTTCAAAATATATAAAAATATATAGGTTTACCTTCAGAAATAATGTTCAAGTAATAAAATAATGCTACATAGGAATTTCTAGCCACTTTAAATAATTAAAATAAAAGGGTAAAACCTTATTAAATTGTGACACCACTTTAAATCGTATTCCCATGGACTAAAATATGTGGTGATGACATGTGTCAACATGATCCCATGTTTGGTTTGGAGAATATTAAATCTTAAGTAGGTTTTCAATGAGTAGAAATTACTTTTCTAAAAATAAAAGGAATTAAACCAAGCTTTAATCTTGTAATGTTAGTGATGATGTTAGATCATCTATAGGACCCTTGTGTGTGATGATTGCAAGTAGTTAAGTATTGTTTGGTGATTGTGTACCTTGTATTTATTTATAGATGCTAGTACCGACCAAGGATACGAGGAGGAAGGAGGATACTACGAAGAAGAAGTCGAGGAGAACTTCAACCACTGCTCTGCACAAGGCAAGCTAAAACTTGCAAGATACTCTACTTTAGCAAGCCTAATACTACTAGTGAATGTGCAAGTTAACACTTGCAATTTAGCAAGCCTTACTACATCAATTGGCCTATGCAAGCTATTAACTTAGCAAGCTTATACCACTTGATAAACCATCCTAGTTTTATTTGCAAGTCTATTACTTTATTTCTTTATCAAAACTCTTACTTAGAGTTTAGTGTAATAAATGGTAGATACTAGAAGGATATTTGAAGGTTGCATAAAGAGCATAAAATTTGGCTAAGCTAGATAATCTTGATGTCATCTTAAGGCATGAGATGGAACTTAGTTAGAACTCCACTAGTTTACCACCCCTCATTATTGCTTACCCCCACCTGTAGATGCTAGTGCTAAGCATAAAACTTGATCAACTTTAGATGGGAATACTTGGTGGAAAAATGGTTATGAAAACCTTGAAATGATGGATCATTCTATTGAAATGTTTTGGACATGTGTTTCTAAACACCTGATGATTTTGGTGATGAAAATGATGAGGCATGAGCCTTAGCCCTTTATAAAAATGATGGTTGTCTGGATGCGATACCATTCCAATTTTATCGTACAACCATAATACCCGAAGATTGGGTAGGGCTTGACTGGAAACTTATATACCTTAGTATTAGTTACCTCACGGCCAAGGTCTGAGCTGAGGCTACCTTGTGAAGATTGTCCACCTATGCAGTACCCAAGATGACAGTTGGTCATGGTTGGGAGGCCAAAATCACAGGGGAGGTGCTTATACTAGGGCGTGTAATTGAAAGGTTAGGATTGATTATCCGCATACTGAGTATGGTGAATTCAGGATTTGTTCCTGACGGATGTATCGAATGTTGTGGTGAAAGTGTACAATCTCTGCAGAGTGTCAAACTATTCGAATAGCCGCGTCGGCGGTTATGCACAGTTGGAGTGGCCATACTGTTCTCCCGTTAGACTTTTCAAAATGACTTGTGAAATGATTGGAAACTTTGACTTGACCACAACAGAGTTGTGATATGAAATACAAGTTCCCACTAAGGAGTTATAAAATTGTGACGAGCATTCGTTGCTTCTAAACTTAGTAGAGATAAATCTGGCTTTTGCAAAACAACCCTAGAGCCTAGTGTCCTATTATCCAAAAACACCTTTACCTGTTAGTATTAGTTTGCGAGTACTTAAAGAGTACTCATGGCTTTGTCCCTGGCTATTCCCATGGCCAGACTATGAAGAGGAGTACCTGGAGGATGGACCCCAGGAAGGTTACGACAACTAGGATCATCTCCCAGCGTCAGCATTGCGTGAGACCCCGAAGATGGAGCTTCGCCTACGCTACCGTTATTATTACGTATTCCGCTTCTTGATGTTGTATTAAGAACTGGATCATGAGATCCCTATTTGTGTAAGAACCTATGTATCGTTTGTAATGGATGATGTACTATGGTATCCAATTTTGTTATGTGTCGCAAAAATGGTAATCCTGGGATTCCGATGTATGGCATAACAGGCATGTGGGATTAAAAATCCGGGTGTTGACAAGTTGGTATCAGAGCCATCCTTACCATAGGAGACCCTAGTTAGACTGGACGTTTAAACCAAAAATTTATATCCCAAAACCAAAGAAAACAAATATTTACAAAAACTTATTCTCATTCTTATCCTTTTGATTCTTTCATGAAAATTCATGTTCCTCCAAAAGCTCTTGCAAAATACATAAAATTTTGACACACTTAATCACTCTACTAACTTACTCATCCTATATTCTTATAGATGGACGTGAAGTACAACAAGTTTTACCAACTTGGGAATGAAGGAGACCTGATCTTTGAGAGGGATTTGGACCAGCTTTCGGAACTTCTGGAGCGTCCGCACCCCGAGTTCTTCGGAGCTTAGCTCAATGATCAAGGAGGAGAAGATCTACAATGGCTAATTGTTGCAAGTATGCGAGGAAAGATTGAACCTCCCACTGCGGAGGGAATTCAGTTTACCTTGAGGGAAAACAACTGGCTCGATTGACTTTCCAGAGCCATGCAGGAAGCTCTTTCTCGTCTGTGTGGACAGAGCATCAATCAGATAAAGGGTACTCGCTTTGAGTTTTGCCCAAGGTGTGATGCTAATGGACAACCACTGGAAGCCCCATACCACCCCGAGCTGAAGACCCAATTGGACCACCTTAGCTTCATGATGTACGATCGTCAGCAGGAGTTGGACAACTGCCGTGACTACTGCAACCACAAGTCTGCCATCATCAGGACGAAGGACCAAACCATCGCCCTGCTAGCAAAGGATCGCAAGTCCCGCCGCCGTCAGCTCGACAAGAAGGAGCGCATTATTGCCCGTCTTCGCCACCGCATCTCATCTCTGGAGGAGACCATCCACGAGAGAGACATGCAGTTGGAGGAAAGGGATAATGCCAGAGAGGATCTTCGTGGAGACCCCTACTCCTATCTCAGCGATGACGATGATTTTCTGGAGGATCAGGCTATGGATTTCTTCACCGATGAGGAGGATTTCGCCTTCATCGATGATGATGAGGAGGAGGAAGCCACAGATTCCGAGGAGTAGTAGCACTTGAGCACTAGCATAGTGAGTAGTATTCAGCCCCACTGTATCGTAGTTCTCAGAATGGTTCTTAAAACCATCTGCTTTCCTTTGATGTGGTGTGTGTTGTATCGTGTGAATGAATGAATGAATGAAAAAGCAAGTTGCTAGAAAATTTGAGTCATACTTTAAATTTTTTTTAAAGACCCAAAACTTTAGAAATTTCCCTCATTTCTCATGATCTACCTCAATCTTCAGATGCCACGTAGAGGAAGTGGTTCAACCCCGGACCTAATGTTGCAGATTCTGCAAATGTTGACTTCTGACCGTGAAGCTGAAAGAGCGGAACATCAAGCCAACCTAGCCACCCTTCAGTAGATAGCCCAGCTAGCCCACAACAACCAAAGCCACGGAAATCAGGACAACCATGGATCTAAGCTTAAGAATTTCTAGAATACCAACCCACCTATTTTCACTAAGTCATAAGAACCCCTAGATGCAGATGATTGGCTGCAAACCATGGAAAATAACCTAGAAGTAGCCGGAGTGGAAGCCAACGAGAAAGTCCTGTTCGCCACCCACTATCTAGCCAGAGATGCCAGAGCATGGTGGAACAGTGTTCACGCAATGACCGGAGGCCAGATGATGACCTGGGAGGAATTCAAGGTCAAGTTTAGCAGAACCCATGTGCCACCGGGTTTGATCAAGAGAATGAGAGACGAGTTCAGAGAGCTGAAGCAAGGAAGGATTTTTTGACTATAGTGGAATACCGTGACAAATTTTTGTCATTAGCTAGGTATGCCTCGGATGAAATAGACAGTGAAGCCAAGAAGAAAGAAATATTCCCGAATGGTCTGCATGATGAGATGCAGACGGTGTTAGTCAATATCCCCTTTGTGGATATTGAAGCCCTTGTCGACTCTGCTATACAGATGGAAGGAAAGATCAACCAAGACAATGAGAACCGCAAGCGTCATATGATGCATCAGCCAGTAACCCATCAGACCCCAAAGTATCACCCTAACCCATCTCCAGGATTTGCCCCAAGGACCAACAGACCCCCGATGAACCGTCCGACCTATCCCAACCGTGGAAACCCTAGACCCGGAGGAAATCACAACAACCTCGGCAACTCTAGCAATTTCAATCGTGCCCCACCCAAGTTCAACAACAACAATGCTACCGCCAATACCAACACTGCCCCTAGGACTAGAAGCAATGTTGTGCCTGTAGCAGCCAAGGACAAGTCGCAAGTGACTTGTTATGACTGTGGAAATAAAGGCCACTATTCCAACGAGTGCCCCAACAAGAAGAATGCTACAGCCCCCAATGCCAATGTCCCAGCTCAGCAGCAGCGTCGTGTTCATCCAGGAAGAAGGTTTGCCCTAGGGAATTCGCTCAACCGCAACGGCCGTCTTTTTCCCATGCATGCTGAAGAAGCTCATGAAGCGCTAGACGTCGTGCTGAGTATGTTTTCACTTAATTCAGTACTTGCAAGAGTGTTGTTTGATTCTGGTGCATCGCATTCATTTGTCACCAAAGAATTTGCATGCACTAGTAAAATTCAACCAACCAAACTGAAGCATGTTATGATTGTTCAAATTCCCGGATCAACCACCAAGGCTAGGCAAATTTGCAAAGCCGTCCCTATCCGAATCCATGGCATAGATTTTTATGCTAACCTGATAGTACTTGGAACTAAAGGTTTGGAAGTAGTACTAGGAATGGATTGGATGCCCAAACATAAATGATTAATTGACTGTGCCAAGAAAGCCATAACTATGACCAGTACAGCCGGAATATCAGTCGAGCATATATCTGAAACCTTACCTCGCCAATTCAAATGCAACAAGAGTATAGCCCAACCTACCATTGACCAAGTCCGAATAGTCTGTGAATACCCCAATGTATTTCCAGATGTTTTGCCCGGTATGCCCCCAGATCGGGATATCGAGTTTATCATTGAACTAATTCTTGGAACCGGACCCATAGCCCAGAGACCATATAGTATGAACCCGTCAGAGCTCGCAGAACTGAAGAAGCAACTGGATTCCATGCTGGAAATTGGATTGTTTCAACCAAGTCCGTCACCTTGGAGATCATCTGTCTTGTTTGTGGACAAGAAGGATGGAGGTAACCGTTTGTGTACAGATTATCGGTAATTGAATGATGTCACCATCAAGAACAACTACCCCTTGCCCAAGATAGAAGATTTGTTTGATCAGTTGACCGGTGCCAAAGTGTTTTCTAAGATTGATCTTAGGACTGGCTATCATCAACTCAAAATTCGTGCAGAGGATATTCCAAAGACTGCCTTTACCACCAGATATGGATTGTATGAGTATACGGTCATGTCTTTCGGATTAACCAATGCCCCCGCTTATTTCATGAATCTCATGAATAAGATTTTTATGGACTTCCTAGATAAGTTTGTCGTTGTTTTCATCGATGACATTCTGATTTATTCCAAATCAGAAGAAGAACATGAGCTACACCTAAGGACCATTCTTGGAACCCTTAGAGAGCATCAGCTGTATGCAAAATTTAGCAAATGTGAATTCTGGTTACAGGAAGTAGGATTCCTCGGTCACATTGTATGAGCCAGAGGAATTGCCGTTGACCCTGCCAAAGTGAAAGACGTAGAATATTGGCAAGCCCCAACCACTCAAACCCAAGTTCGTGCATTTCTCGGATTGGCGGGATATTACCGCAAATTCGTAGAAGGATTCTCTAGTATCGCCAGACCCATGACCCAATTGCTGAAGAAGGACAAGAAGTTCGAATGGACCGACAAATGTGAAGCGAGTTTTCAAGAACTCAAGAGGAGATTGATTTCAGCCCCAATCTTGATCATGCCGGATATCACAAAGCCCTTTGATGTGTATTGTGACACATCCAAGATCGGTCTTGGATGTGTGCTAATGCAAGAAGGCAAAGTTATATATTATCTATCTCGACAATTGAAGAAACATGAGCAAAACTACCCAACCCATGACCTCGAACTCGCAGCCGTAGTTCTAGCCTTAAAACATGGAGACATTACCTGATGGGAAACCGTTGTGAGATTTATTCGGATCACAAGAGTCTGAAGTATATATTCACTCAGAAGGAGCTGAATATGAGACAGAGAAGATGGATTGAGCTAATCAAGGATTACGATCTGGACATTCACTATCACCCTGGTAAAGCCAACGTAGTAGCCGATGCCCTTAGCAGATTGCCGTGCCGCTTGAACTCCATGATTTTGAAGGAGCAACCAAGTCTGCACAAAGAGCTAGAAGATTTTCGGATGGAATTAGTAAGTGAAGGTTTTCTGGCTAGCAAAGAACTCCAGCCCACTTTGATCAGTCAGATTAAAGAGGCGCGGAAGGGAAATGCTAGTATTGACGGAATCAAGCGTCGTATCGGTACAGGCAAATTACACGGATTCACCAAGGACGAAGAAGGATTTCTGTGGTACAAAGAACGCCTTTGTGTACCAGCAGATTCTGAGTTGAAAGAAGTTATTCTGAAGGAGGCTCATGATACTCTTTATTCTATCCATCCCGTAGGAACTAAGATGTATTAAGATTTAAAAGAGTAATTTTGGTGGCATAAGATGAAGAGAGAAATCGGAAGCTATATCGCCAAGTGTGATATATGTCAGCGAGTCAAGGCAGGACATCAAAGACCCGCTGGATTGTTGCAACCCTTGCAGATTCCGGAATGGAAATGGGATTCTGTAGGAATGGACTTTATCACTGGAAGACCTACTTCTAGTAGGGGAAATGACTCTATCTGGGTCATAGTGGACAGATTGCCCAAAGTCGCCCATTTCTTGCCTGTCAAGACCACATATCAGAGTTCGAAACTAGCGGAGTTATACATCGCTACAATCGTCAGTTTGCACGAAGTCCCCAAGAACATAGTATCGGATCGAGGAACTCAGTTTACCTCGAGATTCTGGAAGAAAGTCCAAGAAGGTTTAGGAACCCGTCTAGATTTCAGTACCGCGTATCACCCTCAGACCGATGGACAAACGGAGCGAGTAAATCAAATACTCGAAGATATGCTGAGAGAATGTGTGTTAGAATATGGATCCAAGTGGGAAGACTGTCTGCCGTTCGCAGAATTTTCATACAATAATAGTTATCAAGCCAGTTTGCAAATGGCCCCATTTGAATTCATGTACGGAAGAAAGTGTCGCACCCCTTTGAACTGGTCGGAAGTAGGAGAGAGTCAGATCTTCGGAACCGACATCCTACGAGAAGCAGAAGAGAAGGTTCACAAGATTCTTGAGCACCTCAAGACCGCCCAATCCCGACAGAAGAGTTACGCCGACAAGAGACGTCGAGACCTCGCCTTCAACATAGAAGATTTTGTTTATCTGAAAGTGTCTCCATTGAAGGGAATGCAGCGTTTCCAACTCAAAGGAAAGTTAGCCCCCAGATATATCGGACCTTTCAAAATTCTAAACCGTCGAGGAGAAGTGTCGTATCAATTGGAACTACCCGAAGAGATGTCAGCCGTGCACAATGTGTTCCATATCTCGTTACTTCGCAAGTGTCTCGAAGTCCCCGAGAAGACCGAAGTGTTCAAGAACATCGATCACCGGACCATAGAGATCAACGATGACCTGACCTATCCCGAAGTACCCATCCGTATTTTGGAAGAAGATTTTCGAACTACCCGAACCCGAAGCATCAAGTTTCTCAAGATTCAGTGGAGCAACCACACAGAAGAGGAAGCTACCTGGGAACGCGAAGATCACATCAGGACGGAGTTTCCCGATCTCTTCAAATCCTAGGTAATATTTTCGTCCTTTTTCAAATCTCGAGACGAGATTTTGTTTAAGGGGGGAAGGTTTGTAACATCCCAAAAATAATAAACTAGAATCATCAAACTCTAATCATCAAATTTAGGGTTAACAAAAACTTTTCTAATTAAAATGATGAAGGCATGCATATGTGTATGCATTTAATTTGAAATTCTTTTGAACCACCTTGTTTGTGTGTTTCCTTGCTTGTAAAATGTTTCTTAGGTAAAATAAACATCATCTAAACATTTCCCAAACTTTTCCTAAAGACAAATAAATCAAAACCAATAAAATAAAGGAATGGTCATTTTGACCAATTTAACTCCCATGCCTACTTTGAATGTACTCATAACAAGGTATCAAGGCCCACTTTGTGATCATCTAGAAACTTTCAAATGCATACTTTAAATGACAACTGAAAATTGAATCTTTATCATATGGGAAGATCCCACTTTTTCAAAAACCACTCGAACAAGCTCAACTTTCAAAACCCAAGCATTTGCAGACTCACCGGAACCATTCTAGCAAACCCACCAAAAATCTTTTCAAAATTCAAAACTTGATTTCATGCGGCCATTTCATCAAACAGGTTGCAGACACAAATCATACAAAATCTAAACACTATAGTGAGCAGTGATTGAAGCCTAACTTGTTCCCTCTCTGGACACCACTAGCCTTAGTAGATCATCTAACAACCTAAACTAACCCTTAGCATCACTGTAAGCTTGGCATTGCCATCAATGGTGAACAGCCGAGCACACCCATGTCACCCCCATGTCGACAGCAAGCTAGGAAGAGAAGCAAGCCTAGCCAGCATGTCTGGGAGGCAGCCCACCGTCCACTGCCCTCCCTGTCCAGCGCTTGAACCCTGCCAGCCACTGGACCACACGCAGAAACCATGCCAACCTCGCCAGCAACCATGCCGAGCGTGCGCCAGAGCGCCACCCTCGACCAGCACCCACAGACCACGCGCCGCCCTCACCGCGTGCACACACGATCACCACCGACCCAGGAGACCACCAGACATCCTCGTTCGTCGCCCCGTGACGCACAGCCACCGCTCGCCGTCGAATACGCCGCCTCTGCCGCGCAGAGCGTCGCATGTTCCAGACCAAGCCGCACCACCCACGCCTCAAAACCATGTCGTTGAGCATCACCAGGGAACACCGCACCGCCCCTACCTCCGCCCATGGAAATAGCCGCCTGTAACATCGCCCCGACAAGCTCACCGTGCGCCCCGTCGGTCCCCTCGCTCGACTATAAATAGAGGCCACCCCCAGTCGATTTCTTCACACCATCTCACTCCCCTCTCCTCACTGATCGTGCTACACTGTTCACGGAGCAAGGCGAGCACCACCTCGCCGGAATTTCACTGGAGCCCGTCGCCTCTGGAGAAGAAGGGCGCCATCGATTTCATCCACCCCAGGAGCTGCCGCGACCACCCCTGAGTTCGCTGTCGTCGACTTCGTCGTTCGCCCGCCTTGCCGACCCTCGCCTGCACCCCGATGAGCCCCCAGCACCTCTCACTGGCCGCACTAGGTTTCTTTCTCGCCGGCGTTGCTCAACGTCGACGGTGTCTCTCAGCCGTTGGATTAGAACTAGATCGAACGATCCACATCGCCCCGTACCTCTTCGCCCCTCCCTGTCTCACTGACGAGTGGGACACCCACTTAAGCAGCCCGCGGGAGTACTGCGCTTAGCATGCCGGCCCGTTAACTTTTCCCGCGCAGCCCAGTTATTTGAATTAAACCTTTTCCATTTTATTTCAAACTCACTTCTATACCCAACTTCAAAAATTAACCCAGATCGATTCAGTGCACCAAATTGAATGAAACCAATTTTGTTAGAAAGGTATGAGAATGCTGAATCCAAGACCGTTGGATTCAAGTCATTTGGATCTATAGATCACCCATGGTAAAAATAACAAGGCAGAAGCTTTTCTGCATTCAAACATTTTTCAAATTTAAACCATAAAAGCTTTTGAGTTGATTCCAACTCTCAAAAATCACATTTAACCATACCTTTCAGAATATATAAAAAATATATAGGTTTACCTTAAGAAATAATGTTCAAGTAATAAAAGAATGCTACATAGGCATTTCTAGCCACTTTAAATAATTAAAATAAAAGGATAAAACCTTATTAAATTGTGACACCACTTTAAATCTTATTCCCATGGACTAAAATATGTGGTGATGACATGTGTCAACATGATCCCATGTTTGGTTTGGAGAATATTAAATCTTAAGTAGTTTCCCAATGAGTAGAAATTACTTTTCTAAAAATAAAAGGAATTAAACCAAGCTTTAATCTTGTAATGTTAGTGATGATGTTAGATCATCTATAGGACCCTTGTGTGTGATGATTGCAAGTAGTTAAGTATTATTTGGTGATTGTGTAACTCGTATTTATTTATAGACGCTAGTACCGACCAAGGATACGAGGAGGAAGGAGGATACTACGAAGAAGAAGCCGAGGAGAACTTCAACCACTGCTCTGCACAAGGCAAGCTAAAACTTGCAAGATACTCTATTTTAGCAAGCCTAATACTACTAGTGAATGTGCAAGTTAACACTTACAATTTAGCAATCCTTACTACATCAATTGACCTATGCGAGCTATTAACTTAGCAAGCTTATACCACTTGATAAACCATCCTAGTTTTATTTGCAAGTCTATTACTTTATTTCTTTATCAAAACTCTTACTTAGAGTTTACTGAAATAAATGGTAGATACTAGAAGGATATTTGAAGGTTGCATAAAGAGCATAAAATTTGGCCTAAGCTAGATAATCTTGATGTCATCTTAAGGCATGAGATGGAACTTAGTTAGAACTCCACTAGTTTACCACCCCTTATTATTGCTTACCCCCACCTATAGATGCTAGTGCTAAGCATAAAACTTGATCAACTTTAGATGGGAATACTTGGTGGAAAAATGGTTATGAAAACCTTGGAATGATGGATCATTCTATTGAAATGTTTTGGACATGTGTTTCCAAACACCTGATGATTTTGGTGATGAAAATGATGAGGCATGATCCTTAGCCCTTTATAAAAATGATGGTTGTCTGGATGCGATACCATTCCAATTTTATCGTACAACCACAATACCCGAAGATTGAGTAGGGCTTGACTGGAAACTTATATACCTTAGTATTAGTTCCCTCACGGCCAAGGTCTGAGCTGAGGCTACCTTGTGAAGATTGTCCACCTGTGCAGTACCCAAGATGACAGTTGGTCATGGTTGGGAGGCCAAACTCACAGGAGAGGTGCTTATACTAGGGCGTGTAATTGAAAGGTTAGGATTGATTATCCGCATACTGAGTATGGTGAATTCAGGATTTATTCCTGACGGATGTATCGAATGTTGTGCTGAAAGTTTACAATCTCTGCAGAGTGTCAAACTATTCGAATAGCCGCGTCCGCGGTTATGGATAGTTGGAGTGGCCATAATGTTCCCCCGTCAGACTTTTCAAAATGACTTGTGAAATGATTGGAAACTTTGACTTGACCACAACAGAGTTGTGATATGAAATACAAGTTCCCACTTAGGAGTTATAAAATTGTGACGAGCATTCGTTGCTTCTAAACTTAGTAGAGATAAATCTGGCTTTTGCAAAACAACCCTAGAGCCTAGTGTCCTATTTTCCAAAAACTCCTTTACCTGTCAGTATTAGTTTGCGAGTACTTAAAGATTACTCATGGCTTTGTCCCTGGCTATTCCCATGGCCAGACTATGAAGAGGAGTACCTGGAGGATGGACCCCAGGAAGGTTACGCCAACTAGGATCATTTCCCATCGTCAGCATTGCCTGTGACCCCGAAGATGGAGCTTCTCCTACGCTACCGTTATTATTACGTATTTCGCTGCTTGATGTTGTATTAAGAACTGGATCATGAGATCCCTATTTGTGTAAGAACCCATGTATCGTTTGTAATGGATGATGTACTATGGTATCCAATTCTGTTATGTCTCGCAAAAATGGTAATCCTGGGATTGCGATGTATGGCATAACAGGCATCTGGGATTAAAAATCCGGGTGTTGACATCAACTTTGGTTACCTATAAGTTCTTGTCATTGTAAATACATGCATATCATAGAGAACCGCCAACGGGGTACCCCTTGCACATGATACAGGAGCTATCCCGGATCAAAATCACAAGGCAAGCAGACAATGAGCATCTCAGCGATCTTTTTATTTACTATGTGCATAGATTTTTATTGAGGATGCTTAATAAATGCTCATTATGGTGATGCTGGAAGTTTCCACCATGATTAGGCATGGCTTAGGCTAGCGGCCTAGGTGTTTCTCTAACACAATGTATATACTCCATGAACTCACAAGCTCCCCTTTTATTTCACACCGATGATATCCGCAAACAAAAGAGCAAGGTATCAGCTGGATAAATATCCAAAAAGTGTTGAAAGCGTTCCCCGAGATAGCACGGTTCTGCTAACTCCCAGCATATAATTTGTAAGCATATAACTTTCATGGACAAGTCACAATGGTTCAGGATTATTAAGTGCAAGAGATAGAGTGTGCCATCAAGTTCGTGAGAGCTTTACTAACTAACTTTCTCAAAGAAATCAAACATTTTATTTGGAAGAAAATAAGGCATATTGAATATGCACTGAAATAGCAAATGATGCTAATAGGTAGGTATGGTGGACACTATTGGCCATATTGGTTTTGGGGAGTTGGATGCACAAGTAGAGGTCATACTCAGTGCAAGTGAAGGATAGCAATAGAGAGGGTGCAACAAACGAGAAAGAAATAACTGTCATAATCATGCTTGTAACAAAACAAGACTAATTATGGCATGAAAGTGATATAAGAACTCTGAGGCAAAATAAATCATTGAGGCTTACTGACTATTGTTTAGTCATATGCATGCATGAGCATGTGCCAAGTCGATTCACATGAAACATTTAGAGGAGGATACCACAATATCATACCAAGTTATGAATAGAACAACGCAAGCAAACATTCATATGACATGCTACAAACTATTAACAAGCTGGAGCTAATCACAAGCAAGCAAGAACTACTAAGCATTCATAATAACATACACCTTACACGAACAGGCTAATCATGCTCACAATGATGAGTATATGTACAAAAATGAAAACAAATAGAGTTCGTTACCAGCCTCTTACCACACCTCAAGTTGTCTTAATCTTCATTATTGCCCTTCACTTGTGTGACTTAAATAATAACATGAAACCAAACTCCACTAAGGATAGCTGAACCCTGCAAAGAACTCACAAAACCAAAAAAAAATAACAACAAATATTTTTGGTGTTCTTGATTTTTTAAAGCAAGCAAACAAAGCAAAGCCAAACAAAGCAAAAGCAAACCAAACAAAGAAAAATCTTTTTGGATTTTTCTTTTAAGCCAAACCAAAAAGCAAAGAAACAAACCAAGAGAAACAACGAAAATATTTTTGGTATTTTTGTGTTTTTGAGAAAGCAGCAACACAAACCAAAAAGAAAGCAAAATAATGGATATACAAAGAACCGACGAAACATGGTATATAGATGAGTGTGATGTCGGTGTACCTCCCCCTAAGCTTAGGCTTTTGGCCTAAGTGGGGCTCAATCCCATGGTTCCCAAGAAGGTGCACCTCCATAGTACTTCGAGGAGGCTCCCTCGTCCTGGTATGAGCTCGAGGACTCCCCTGTGTAGTACATAGAGGGGTCGTATGAGGGTCCTTCCCCTGATAGTGTCCATGGAAGCCAAGAACGCACAACTTGTCATCCATCTCCACCTTGGAGCATGACAAAGGTCCCTGAGAAATACTGAACAAATTGGTATAGGGTAGAGGGATCTCTCTCTTCCCCGTCAATAAACAACATTCTATAAACCAAGCTCTCAAGGGTAGAGCTAGTGGTGACAAAGTGATGTGCCTTCATAGCAACAAGATCAAGCCTCTAAGGAGCCAATACTATATCATTTGGATCAACAACAAGGTCCAAGGCAGCAGCAACATGTGTAGCAATAATTCCCCCATAAATGGGTCCCTTAGCATCTAAACGACGAGCAATGAGAGAACCAAGATTGTACCTAGTCTCATTGTTGAGCGCAGCAGCTGTGAAGGCCAATTGATAGTTGGAAATATTACTAGTGTTCTCCCTACCAAGAACACTAGTGGAAATATAGTAAGCAAAGTACCTGATGGTTGGGAGTTGTATATTTTTTATCTTTCCTCGTTGAGCTCTACGGTCATCATCATTGGTTATCCCTCGGTAAAGCTCCAACAAATCAGCGGGTCAGCTGCAATCTTCTTCGCCGACCCAGCTGTACCAAATCCTAGGGCCTCACAAAATTTCTTCAATGTCAAATTATAAGTCCTGCCATAAATTTGAAAGACACATTTGGCGTCAACAAGCTATTAGTAAAATAAAAACTCTCCAAAAATGTTTTAGTGAGCATTGCATATTGCACGCTCTCATCCTGCATATAGCTTGTTAGTCCAGCCCTCCGAACCAAGGTCATAAAATCATCAAGAATCCCAGCAGCCCGCAAGAAGGTTTGGCAAGGAAAGGTGGAGGGGTGCGCATCCCCCTCATCACCCTCGTCGCCAAATCACGGAGTAATGAGATCCTCATTGTATGAGGGCCTAGCACGGGAGGATGATCTTGAAGGCCTTGCCCTCCTAGGTGCATCACTGTCAAATATTTCACCAAATGTGTTGTTGTCCATGACCTCTTTTTTTCTGAAATTTTTAGATAAACATCAAACCAAGTGATTTCCATGTTGATAAATGAAGAGCAACTACTATAGGAACTTGCTAGAGGGCTACGCATGCATCAAAATGAAATATCTAAGCATAGAACAAGCATGCAAGCTCACACAACCTGGCACCTATAGCAGCAAAATATTCAAGATACAATCTACCAATCACAAATCTAATTGGACAAGTGGAGGAGGCACATACCAAGGAGCAAACTCTCCAAAAATCAACAACAAAGATGGGCTGAGCAAGGAGATTGAAAATCGCGAGCAAGAACAGCAAGAACTCGAGATTGAGAAAGTTTTTCGGTGTTTTTTAGGAGAGAGAAAGAAGATGGCTGGGAGGAGGCACCTTGGAGGGGCCCAGGTGGGCCACACCCACCCAGGCGCCACATGTGGTTTGCCCGCGCCCACTAGGGTTGTGGTGGCCTGGGGTGGCCCCTGGGTCACTCTAGGTGTCCCTCTGCCCCTTTTTCGAGGAAAAAAATATTTTGAATTTTCTGGAATTTTTTGGGAAACTTTTTTTTTGGCCAATTTTTAGGGTATGAAAATTGATTTTCTCGCAGAAACAGACTTTTTCAGAAGAAGCAAAAGCAAACAAAAACCAAACTATAGAAGTTCTAAGACACTCTAACAAGCAAAGAACTAGCAAAACTAAGGCTAGCAAGAGAAAGGGAAAAAGGACTAGGAAAGATAAAAGTAAAAGAAAGCAAGTATAACCACGGTGAATACATTTTTTTGTTCATTAAAATCCTTTTGTTAACAAGGATGATCAAGTCTTGTTACCAAAACAATATTAGGTAAGACAAAACTTTGTATTCCGCCAAGTGATTATGATACCTCAAGCTTGATAGCAATGGTCCCAGTCATAATAGTTTCAAAATTTTCTTGTGGAATGCGACAATATATTTCTCCAACCTTAATGCTCTCAACATTTTCAATGGAATTCAGGCAATAGATCTTAGCAACCTTCTTGGGGAAATAGACAGTATGGTCTTTTTCATTAATATTAAATGTTACTTTTCCTTGATTACAATTGATGAGAGCACCTGCAATATTAAGAAAAGGTCTCCCAAGAATAATAGACATATTATCATCTTCAGGCATTTCAAGCATAACAAAATCAGTTAAAACCAAGCAATTATGACCCACTTGAACATGAACATCCTCTCACATATACCAACAGGGATAGTTGTTGACTTATCAGCCATTTGCAAAGATATATCAGTTGGTATCAACTTTTCTAGCTGGAGTCTCTTATAGAGAGAAAAAGGCATAACACTAACTCCACCTCCCAAATCACATAAAGCAGTTCTAACATAATTATTCTTAATAGAGCAAGGAATAGTTGGTATACCTGGATCACCAAGTTTCTTTGGAACCTTACCATTGAAGGAATAATTAGCAAGCAAAGTAGACATTTCCTCATTAGGAATCTTCCTTTTATTAGAGACAATATCGTTCATATACTTTGAATAAGGAGGCAACTTAATAGCATCAGTCAAAGGAATTTGCAAAAAAAGGCTTCATCCACTCACAAAACTTGTTGTAGTGTTCTTCCTCCTTTGACTTGTGTTTCTTACCTATAAAAGGTATAGGTTTCTACACCCAAGGTTGTCGTGGGAATGGTCACGGCAGACGCTGCAATCGGCAGCGAGTAGTAGAACGAGGGGCAAGGGCGGCCAACCATCTGCGGTGCGAGATGAGGGCAAAGACACAGGGTTTACCCAGGTTCGGCCCCCCGGAGGGTAAAGACCTACTCCTGCTAGATTGTATTAGGGAGGTGTTACAATGGGCGAGCTCGGCGGCTAGGCGGCGAGTCGCTTAGGTGTACGAGGGAACGTGTCTCTACTCACCCCATAGGGACGTTTATATAGGCTCACCTCCCCTAGGGTTTACATATCTCAACCGATTCGGTTACAGCTTCAGTAGTCGTTTAACCTAGTCCGACTGGGCCTATCTACTCGCCTGGGCCTTCAGATTCCAGTCGCTCGGTACCTTGCTAGGCTTCAATCCACTCGCCGTTCTGCAGGCCCACTCGCCAGCCCTGGGGCCAGTCGGAAACGTCCTGCTGAGTATACCCCAGTAGGCGTATCCCCATCAGTAGTCCCCGAGGCCGTCGTCGATTGGGCGTAAGTGGCTGCTGGCAGTCGGAGTATACGGCTTCAGAGTAGGCATCCAGTCGAATCGTCGGCGGGCTCCTGTATGAAGAAGAAAATCCGGTGAACCAAGTCGCGTCTTAGGCGAGTCGAGTCGGCGGAACGCGGTCGTGGTGATTGACCTAGCGAGCCGAGTGGCTGGAATTGGACCGTCAGGTGTGGTCAAACTAGCCGTTGGGGTAATCCAACGGTAACTTTCGGCGTAATCATCGCGCGGTAACGGCCCCCTGATTTGGCGGGTAACTCCCGCTATATAAGAGGAATGGCAGGCAATCGCAGAGCCAACTGCCCACCACTTCTTCCGAGTGCGCGCATTTTCCTTCCTTTGCTCCGCGATCCAACCAACCTCTCGGCTATGGCCCTTCCCACCGAACCATGGGGCAGGTCCAAGTGCACGAGGGTGCAGCTGGCCTCTTTCGAGGAGGCTGGAATCCTGCGAGCCGGCTGTTGGCGTATCCCCGCAGCCGGAGAAACGACCCCAAACCCGCGAGAGAGGGAATTCGTCTGTTTCACTAGTCATCTCGAGCAGGGGCTAGGGTTTCCCACGTCTTTGTTCTTCCGGCGTTTTTGCGCCTACTACGGGATCCAGCCTTCAGATCTGGGTCCCCACAGCATTGAGCAGCTCGCCATCTTCGTGGCGTTCTGCGAGTGCTACTTGGGCTGCCGGCCCTACTTTCCCTTGTGGCAGGATCTGTTCCATGGACGGATCAGCCGCGAGGAGGCAGGCGGCCCAATGCTAGCCGCGGGCGGCTTGACGTTCTAGCTCAAGTCCAAAGCTTCTTTCTTCGATCTGATGCTACCCGCCAAGGCAGCGAGCGACTGGAAGAAGTCATGGTTCTATGTGGCCGAGGCGACCCCGGAGGATGAGGTGGCGATCCCGCGGTACTCGGCCAATCGTTCCGAGCCGCGCCATATCCAACTCGGCAAGCTCCCCGACGACCAGCGGATGGTCGTTGACGAGATGCTCCAGGCCATCCGTGGTCTGTAAAAGAAGGGCCTTCAGACGATAAACTTGTACAATTGCTGGCTTGGGCGACGGCTCGTTCCACTCGCCCAACGCGACCACTACATGTATCAGTACACGGGACGGGGAGACTCGACGAAGGCCTGCCTCGACGAGTGGAAGCTGGAGGATTATCTCCCAGCGTTGAAGAAGATCACCCAGGCGGTGTACCTGGATGCACAGGCCGGGGTCGCCCCCTACACCGCGAAGCTTCCGGCTCCAACGGTGATTTCTTTACCTTGTTCGCAGTCGCAGCGTATGCAGTCGCGGTAATTCTGATTCTGTTTTGTATTCATCGCAGCTATTCCAAGTGGTGGAAGGGTGGCTCCCACCTTCTGATGATGAGAGCCCGGGGCCATCCGCCCAGGACATAGGCGAATCGCCACCCGCGAGGGGCAACGAGGACGATGAGGACGAGTCCGAAGAGGAAATAGCCCCGCTGGTCCAAAAAACCCGCGGGCAACGTCAGCGCGAAATCGAAGCGAGCAGAAGCCTCGAGCGTCATGATGACGACGATGAGCTCCCAGAAACCACCTCGCGCCGCCAGGCCACTCCTTCGAAGAAGAAGAAGAAGGAAAAGGAAGCGAGGGCCCCCCCGAACAGGAAAACGAAGCCGTCGAGGATGGCCTCGCCGCCGCACTCGACGAGCAGCTCCGATGCTCCCAGCTCGGCCGGTGACGGCGCGCCCCCAGCGACAACCGCGCTAGACACGCCGACCGTGGAAGTGCCGCTGGCCTCGATGCCTCCGCCATTCGCGCCGGTCTCTGGGCTAGGGAAGGCTCCGGCTGCGGCGACTTCGCCTCGCAGGGAGGTTCCGATTGTGGCGGCTTGGCCCCGCAAGGAGGCTCCGGCTGTAGCGGCTCCAATTCGCGAGGAAGCCCCCGCCGAGGGTGTCCCAGAGGCGCCAGCCGCGGCCTCAACGACGAAGAATCCGTCCGTGTCTTGGGCACGCGACGTCCTGGAACTGGGGCTCAGTCGCCAACTGGGCCCCGAACTGGAAAAACCGGCCGGCCTTCGTACAGGGCTACGTTTCATCCCAGTCGCCAAGTGAGTGCGTTCACCCTTCCCTATTTTTCATAACTATTTCGATTGTCTTTATTGATTCGATTGATGTGCAGGACCGGAGTGAAAAAGATGGGCCACCCGACCGTGGCCCAGGTACCCTCCGCCGCTAGCGAGGAGGATCCTTCCCGTAAGAGGAAAGCGGACGAGGTCGTCGCCTCAGCGGATGGCAGCAAGAAGGCCAAGGGTGACAACATCGTCACTGTCTCTGACGACACGGCGGTCGCGCCGGCCGGACCCGCGGTGGAGGCAGCCGCGTCTACGAAGGAGGGCGTTTCCTTGCCTAGAATGGAGGAGGCGACTTCCTTTGGAGCGGGTGCCTCTATCGCTACCTTCCCCCGCTTCGTGACCAAGGCGGCCACGGCGAGCGGGGCTGCTCCCCCGAGCCTCGCTCCGGGGACCACCGATGCTGAAGTCGACCAGCGTCGTGGGCACACGCCAGCGTTGCTTGCGTCCGTGGACGCGATACAACTCCATGGCATGCTTGGTGCAGCCATCCAGGTACATCCCGTCCCCGAGGACCAGGTCGGTGCTTTGCAGCGGCTTGATTCTTATAATTTCTCGTCTTTTATTTTCGTATCCAGTCCCCGAGTGCGCACGCGCTAAATTTTAGCGGGTGGGCACTTAGGAATTTCTTGATCGCCAGTCCCCGAGTGCGCACGCGCTAAATTTAGCGGGTGGGCACTTAGGAATTTCTTGATCGCCAGTCCCCGAGTGCGCACTCGCTAAATTTCAGCGAGTGGGTACTTAGGAATTTCTTGATCGCCAGTCCCCGAGTGCGCACTCGCTAAATTTCAGCGGGTGGGCACTTAGGAAGTTCGTTTTTACTGACTTTTTTGATGATATGCAGGGTCTGCAGCTTGAGTCGGCGGACCGATTGGCCGCGAAACAGCGTGCTGAGAAGGAGCTGGCCACCATCCAGGAGGCGAACAAAGAGCTTCAGGCTATTGCTGCGAAGGCAGAGGAAGCTCGCCAGGAGCTTGTCCCTGCTGGTGAGTTGGTGGCGGCGCGATCTGCTCTGGGTGCTGCTGAACAGCAGGTCGCCGACCTCGAGCGCGAACTGCGGGAGGCGAGAGAAGAAGCGAGCTCGGCGGACGGGCGAGCTAAGGCCGCCATTGCGGCCGCGGAGGAGGATCGCAAGGTGTCGGAAGTCCTTATTGCTGGGCTTCAGGACGACCATACGTCGCTTCAGTGCTTCATCACGGGACTCGCCCGCCCGTTGCTTGGTGAGTGCATCTTCCCTTTCTGTTAGTTGTGGTTTTTGTGGTGTCCGTCGTACTCATCATTGTCTCCTTCTCGCAGGTCGCGTTATTGGTAGCCAAGAAGAAGCGAGCTCGCTCGACGCGAGGCAGTGCGTAAGCATGCTCGTCGACTCGGCGACGCTGTCGGCGACGTGCATCCGCGCCTACCTTCAAGAAATGTCGCCCATGGAGGTTATTCCCAGCGACCTCGTTGAGGTGTGGGAATATTTGGAGAAGGCGCCCGCGGTCGTTGAGTTCATGACGCGGTCGGCGTTTCGGCGTGGAGCGTCGACAACACTGAGCCTTGGACTCGCCCACTTCCCCGAAGATTTCGACGTTGACGATGTGACGAGTGGGTATCCATCGTCGACTGGCGCGGTGGATCTGTCCGAGGTTCTCAAGTTGCAGGAGCATGCTGCCATGTACTCGGAGCGTGTCTGGGCGATGGGCGACCTCCTTCCCTACCAGGAGACGGTCGTCGCGCCGAACGACCCCGAGCCGCCGCATCGTGACTTCAAGGTCGAGCAGCCTTTTCGCGCGGCGATGGCGGGTGAACTGACGACGTATCCATCAAACCCGTACACCGCGTTCATCCGTAATCACCGGGATGCTGGCGAGTCTTCATCCAAGCCTGCAGAGTAGGGTAGTTTGCCTTGAAGTGTTAGCAGCAGTTCTGCCACGCGGGCATATTTTGTAACATAAGACAATGCAGTATGCGATTGAATGGGACGTCGTATCTATTTTGCTATTCGTTTGTGTGCTTTGGATTGATTTTGGACGAGTCCCCGAGCGCGTCCGCCGTTTTGTGGCGTTTACCTCGTATATGGTGTGTGTTGTTATCATGTGTTTTGTTGATTTGGTCGACTCGCCCGAGCTCGGAGAGCCAGTCACAAGGCGACTCCCTTGAGTGCTCTATACTTTACCGTTTTCCCGTACGCGAACGGGGTCGGGTGGCCGAGTCCCCGAGCGTGGTACTTGGTAGTTCTAGGCGCGACTCGAGGGTGGTTGAGGACTTAGCGCGTTGGCGTGAGCGCGTCACTCCTGCCTGGCCCGTGGGGTCAATCGCGTGGCGAGTCCTGGGCATGCTCTCTTACTTGGCGTTTTCCCTGACCGATCGCGACGAACTGGTATTCAGTCCCCGAGCGTGGTACTTAGCCGTTCGAGTCGCTATGCCGAGGATGCGGAGGACCAAGGTCGCTGTGAGAAGCGAGGGCAGTTGTCTTGGCTCGTAAAGCCAGTCGAGCTAGGCGACTCCAATGGGGCTCCGGGTTGGCGTTTTTCGTGGACGATGCAAGACCTGAAGTGATTCAGTGCTCTTACACCGCACTACTTAGCCGTGCCGATTGCTGTACCAAAGGTTGACTTCTGCATTTTAGCGTACCGCTGTTATTACGAGTGCGAGTGGCACAAGTCATGGAGAGTAGGCGCAATTTGCGGTAACCGTTTCTTTAATTTCATAGCGACTGGAGAGTACATGTGTGGGGTTCTAGGAGTAGAACTTCCGGAGGAGGTTTACATTCCATGGTCGCTTGACGTCGAGCTCGCCGTCCCCGCGGACGTCGATGAGGTAGTAGGCGTCGTTGCCGAGTACGCGCCCGATAGCGAACGGGCCCTCCCACGGAGGGGAGAGCTTGTGCATGCCCTTCTTGTCCTGGATGAGGCATAAAACCAGGTCGCCTTCCTGGAAGGTGCGGGTTTTCACCCGTCGGCTGTGGTAGCGGCGGAGTCCTTGCTGGTAGATGGCGGTGCGTGACCGAGCGAGGTCGCGTGCTTCGTCGAGCTGGTCGAGCCCATCTTGGCGGGCCAGCTCGTTTGCGGCCTCCGTATAATGGACGACCCGCGGCGAGTCGTGTTCGAGGTCGGTGGGCATGACTGCTTCGGTGCCGTAGACCATGAAGAAGGGGGTGAATCCCGTCGATCTGTTAACCGAGGTGCGGATTCCCCAGATAACGGAGGGCAACTCTTCGACCCAGCACCCAGCGGTGCGCTCGAGTGGTACTTGGAGTCGCGGCTTCAGGCCGTGGAGGATGCTTTGGTTGGCTCGTTCCGCCTGGCCGTTGGATTCCGGGTGGGCGACTGACGCGAGATCGAGCCGGATGTGGTGCTCTTCGCAGAATTCGGCCATTGCTCCCTTGGCGAAGTTTGTGCCGTTGTCCGTGATGATACTATTTGGGAACCCGTAGCGATATATGAGCTCGCGTAGGAATTTAGTGGCGGTCTTCCCGTCGCATTTCCGGACTGGGTTGGCCTCCACCCACTTGGTGAATTTGTCGACGGCGACTAGCAAGTGGGTGTAGCCGGAGGGGGCTTTCTTGAAGGGGCCTACCATGTCCATGCCCCATACGGCGAATGGCCAAGTGATGAGGATCGTTTTGAGCGCCGAGCTCGGTACGCGCGTCTGATTGGCGTACTTCTGGCACCCGGCGCATCGCTGGACGATGTCGACAGCGTCGGCGTGTGCGGTGGGCCAGTAGAAGCCGTGTCGCATAGCCTTGGCGACCAGGGAGCGAGCGGCGGCGTGGTGGCCGCAGTCACCTGAGTGAATGTCGTGGAGGATTTTGCGTCCTTCAGCCGGTTGGACGCAACGTTGGAACACGCCGGTGACGCTGCGCTTGTGTAGCTCGCCGTCGATGATGGTGTAAGACTTGCATCGGCGAGCGATCATTCGAGCGTCTGTCTCGTCTGCTGGCAGGGTGCCGGCTTCCAGGTAGGCGATGTAGGGCTTGGTCCAGTCGTCTGGCTCGGTGATGAGTGCGACCAAGGCTGCCTCTGGTTCGAGTGGGACTCCGATGTCGATCTCCCTCGGGGGAGAGACTGATGGTTTGGAGATTGTGTCGAGGAACACGCCGGCGGGTGGTGCGAGTCGAGCCGACCCGATGCGAGAGAGGGCGTCGGCCTCCTCGTTTTTTCGCATGTCGATCCACTCGACAGAGTAGCCGGTGAAGTGGCCGCCCAACTTGTCCACCTCTTGGCGGTACGCCGCCATGGTAGGGGAGATGGCGTCGCAGGTGCCGGCGACTTGCCCCGCGACGAGGTCGGAATCTCCGTAGCATCGAAGGCGATTGACGTTCATCTCCTTGGCGGCTCGCATGCCGTGGAGTAGGGCCTCGTATTCAGCCATGTTGTTGGTGCAGGGCGTGAGTTCGAGGTGGAGGATGTAGCGGAGCTTGTCGCCCTTTGGTGAAGTCAACACTATCCCCGCTCCTGCACCGTCCGCGTTCTTGGAGCCATCGAAGTGCAGGCTCCAGTAATGGAGGTACGGCAGCTTCTCTGGCTGCTGGGCCTCCTCCCAGTCGGCGATGAAGTCTGCCAGTGCCTGCGACTTAATCGCCCTTCGTGGCTCGTATTTAATGTTGTGGACGCCGATCTCGACGGCCCACTTGGCGACCCGTCCGGTCGCCTCGCGGTTGCGGATGATGTCTTGCAGTGGCGCTGAGGAGACGACCGTGACCGGGTGCTCCTGGAAGTAGTGCGGCAGGCGCCGCTGAGCCCTGAAGACCGCGTATACTAGCTTTTGGTACTGTGGGTACCGCTGGCGCGACTCGGTGAGGACCTCGCTGATGTAGTACACCGGCCGCTGAACCGGGCGCTCCTTTCCTTCCTCTGGTCGTTCGACGACCATCACAGCACTGACGACGCGCTCGGACGCCGCGACGTAAACCAGCATAGGTTCTTTGTCGGCGGGGGCGGCGAGTAGTGGTGCGGCGAGTAGCACTTTTTTGAGGTCGCGGAGCGCGTCGTCCGCCTCCTTGTCCCACTGGAAGGTGGGGTTCTTGCGCATCAGGCGGTATAGGGGCATCGCATTTTCGCCCAGGCGGGGGATGAAGCGACTGAGAGCCGCTACTCGCTCGGCCAGCTTCTGGACGTCACGCAGGCACTCGGGTTTGCCGAGCCGGGCGATCGTGTCGATCTTTGTTGGGTTCGCCTCGATCCCTCGTTTGGAGACGACGTACCCCAGTAGTTGTCCGGCGGGTACACCGAAGGTGCACTTGCCTGGGTTGAGCTTTATCTTGTACCTTCGCAGATTGGCGAAGGTTTCCGCCAGGTCGGCGAGTAGGTCGCCTTGGCGAGCGGATTTCACGACCACGTCGTCGATGTAGACGTGGATGTTGCGGCCAATTTGGCTCGCGAGGCATTCTTGCATGCACCGCTGGTAGGTTGCCCCGGCGTTCTTGAGGCCGAAGGTCATGGCGGTGTAGCAGAAGGCTCCGAATGGCGTGATGAACGCCGTCTTCTCCTCGTCTTCGACAACCATTTTGATCTGGTTGTACCCGGAGTAGGCGTCGAGGAAACATAGCGACTCCGAACCCGCGGTTGAATCGATTATCTGATCGATCCGCGGGAGGACAAACTGCTCCTTTGGGCAGGCGCTGTTCAGGTTTGTGTAGTCGATACACATTCTCCAGGTCCCGTTTTTCTTCTCGACCAGGACCGGGTTTGCCAGCCACTTGGAGTATTTGATTGGCCGGATGAAGCCGGCAGCGAGTAAACGCTGCACTTCCTCGGCGATTGCTCGACGGCGTTCTTCATTGAAGGGCCGTAGCGACTGCTTGACAGGTCGCACTTTGGGGTCGGCGTTTAGTTTGTGCTCAGCGAGCTCCCTAGGGACACCGGGCATGTCAGAGGGTTTCCATGCAAAGATGTCCCTGTTCTCACGGAGGAACTCGATGAGCGCGCCTTCCTATGCTGGGCTCATGCCTGTCCCGATCGTCACCGTCTGGCTGGAGTCGCCTGGGACCAGCTCGACGGTGCGAGTGTGCGTCGTGGCCTCAAAGGTTGAGGTGTTTGCGCCCTCTGAGTTGGGCTTCTTGAGTATTGTGGGGTCGTCATTGTTGACCCCGCTCGCGTATTTGGTGAGCTCGTCGGCGTGATTAGTCTCTGCCGCGATGACGGCGTCGGCGAGTTCGGCTCCTTTGGCCTCGCATTCGGCGGCCATGTCGGGGTCGCCGTTGATGGTGATGACGCCGCACGGCCCGGGGAGCTTCATCGCGTTGTACGCGTAGTGGGGCGCTGCCATGAATTTAGCGAACGCCTGGCGCCCCAGGACGCAGTGGTAAGGGCTGTCGAAGGGCACCAGCTCGAAGACGATCCGCTCGGTGCGGAAGTTTGCCGGAGTACCGAAAGTGACTGGCAGCGTGACTTTGCCGATCGGATACGCCTTCCGACCGGGGACGATGCCGTGGAACGTGGTGTGGGTTGTCTCGATCATCGACTGCGGGAGCCGCAACCGCCTGAAGGTGTCGAGGTAGAGGATGTTGATGGAGCTTCCGCCGTCCATCAGTGTCTTGGGGAGCCAGTAGTCGCCAACCTTGGGCTTGACCACCAAGGCGACTCGTCCTGGGTACTCGATGCGTGGCGAGTGGTCTTGCCGGCTCCAGGTGATGGGCTGTTCCGACCAGTTCAGGAACTGGGGGACGTCTGTTTGGGCCACCGCATTGACGGCGACGGCGCGGGCGATGACCTTCTTCTCGCGCTTCGTGTTGAAGCCTGTGAAGGTGTGGAGCGAGCCGGCTACTTTGCCAAATTTTCCGCCATTTGGCGGGTCTTTGTCGGTGTCCTCCCGCGCTTGCCGTGCCTTCTCGATTTCCCTGAGGGTGTGGCAGTCGGCGGTGGTGTGTGTTGCGGGCTTCCCTTCCCTGCTATGGAACGCACATGGTTGGTTAAGGAGGGCCGCGGGATCGAACCTTGGCTTGTTCTTGTAATTGCCGCCATCGCGCCGTTGCCCTCCGTCGCGGTGGTAGCTCTTGGGCTCGCGCTGTGCGTGCCCAGCATTGGCAACGAAGTCGACTCGCCCGTCGCTGCGGTGCTTGCCAGTGAGGCGGGTGCCGCTGTAGCGTAGGTCGGTTCGGCGTCCGCTGTCGTTGCCGCCCGTGCGGCGTTGCCCTCCTGACTCGTCGTCAGTTTCCTGGTTTGGATCTTCCTCGGCGTACCGTTTGGCGATCTCGAGGAGGTCGGGGATGTTGTCGAGTGTGCGGGAGTGTCGCTTGAGCTTGGCGACTAGAGGCTCGTAGCGGCACGAGGTCTTGAAGCAATGGATCGCGGTGTCCGGGTGGATGCCGACCGCGTTGTACCAAAGCTCTTGCCACCGTTGGACCCAGTTTCGGGTCGACTCACGGGGTCCCTGGACGCATCGTTCCAGGTCCTCAATGGTGGTGGCGCGGGTGTAGGAGCACTCGAAGTGCCTGACGAAGGCGTCGCGCATTTCCTCCCAGGAGTCGATACTGTCCTGGGGGAGACTGTTGATCCACTGCCTGCACGTCCCCTCCATCATCAGTGGGAGGTAACGGGCGGCGAGTAGGTCAGTGTGACCCACGATCCCCATTGCCATGAGGTATGTGTCGAGCCAGACTGCGGGGTCGTACGAGGAGTCGTATTTTTCTATCTCCTTTGGCGCCTTGAAGTTTGGCGGGTACTTCTCGCCTCGGATCATTGGTCCGAAGCACTTAGGCCCAAGTCGACTGAGCGACCCCATAGGCTCGCCATCGCGGCGATTAGTTAGGGTGTGCCGCAAGTCGTCGGGCTGGCGTGCGCGCCATCTTTGGTTGTTGATGATGTGGGTGCGGGCGTCGATGGGTTGTCCGTTAGCGGCGACGAAGTTGGTCGCCGGCCTGGGATCGTTGGTGGAGAGTGCCGCGTTCGCGGGTCGGTGTTGGAGCTGCAGTGGCTCTGGTGGCGGGCAATTGAGGGTGTTTGCCGCCGCTGGGCGGCCGCTGGAGGCCGCTCTGCTTCCCGAGGAACGCGAGTATACTCGACCTTGCGAGTCGGCGCCCGCTTTTTGCTGCTCCACGGCCTTCGCAAGCAGGGCCTTGACGTACTGGATCTGTAAGGCGCCGTCGCCAGTGGCCGTGATGCTATCGGCTGCTGCTCGGCCTGCCACGAGGTTGTCCATCGGGGTGGAGAACAGTGGGAGGCCGTTTGCGTCTCTCTCCCGTGAGGAGACAACTATCCGCGGCTGGTCCCTGGGAGGGGTGCGGTTGGGTGGTGGTGGGGCACCCATCACCGTCGATCCTGGCGGGGGCCGGGCGCTTCCTCCTGGTGGCGCGTTCTCGCAGATCGCACGCTCGGCTATGCGGGCCGGGTCATTTTCGTCGTCGAAGTTCAGGGCATGCCCTTGAACGGTGGGGTTCAAACGTGACCTGATCCGCTGCTGGTGGTAGCGTGACAGCTCCTGCGCCGTCACCTGCTCGAGGCGAAATTTTTCGCGCTCGTCCTGCTCCTTGCGTACCGCCTCCGCCAGTTTCAAGCGGAGTTCCTCGACCTCCGTTGCCGTGGCGTTAGGAGGGATTGGGGTGGAGAAAGGATCCTCCGGCGGATCGGTGCCGGTGGCCATGTAAGTCGCGGCGTGGCGACTGGCTCCATCGCGGAGGTCGGCGGAGTTCTCCGACCCGGAGTCGAATTCGAAGATCCCGAGGATGGAGGGGTCCTCGAAGTCTCCCGCGTTGGAGACCTGGGCGATGGAGCCCGCGGATGAGGCCGCGGTGATGGATCCGGCGAGTGACGCCGGGGTCGCCGAGTCGGCGTCGTCGGTGAGGGCCGCATCTTCTGCGGCCGTTGAATTCCCGGCCACGTTGCTGTGGGCCGAGTTGTACTCGGAGGCAAGGCAGTGGATCGTGCGAACCTGGCTCTCGGAGAGCCGATCGCGTGGCGGCGACTCGCGGATGCGAGCCGAGTCCTCCGAGACGATGACGTCGGTGAGGCCGACGAAGAGGCTGATCGTGCCGATTGGCAGGATCACGCTGTGCGTGACGGGTCGCGCCGCCGGGACGTAGCTGCTCGGCAAGATCTGGAGCATCTCGCCGATCGCTATCATGCGGCCGGTGGCGACCGTCTCGTTGATGGGCAGATTGGATCTCGCCACAGAACACCGGCCAGACCGGACAGGCCCCACGGTGGGCGCCACTATCGTGGGAATGGTCACGGCAGACGCTGCAATCGGCAGCGAGTAGTAGAACAAGGGGCAAGGGCGGCCAGCCATCTGCGGTGCGAGATGAGGGAAAAGACACAGGGTTTACCCAGGTTCGGCCCCCCGGAGGGTAAAGACCTACTCCTGCTAGATTGTATTAGGGAGGTGTTACAATGAGCGAGCTCGGCGGCTAGGCCGCGAGTCGCTTAGGTGTACGAGGGAACCTGTCTCTACTCACCCCATAGGGAGGTTTATATAGGCTCACCTCCCCTAGGGTTTACATATCTCAACCGATTCGGTTACAGCTTCAGTAGTCGTTTAACCTAGTCCGACTGGGCCTATCTACTCGCCTGGGCCTTCAGCTTCCAGTCGCTCGGTACCTTGCTGGGCTTCAATCCACTCGCCGTTCTGCAGGCCCACTCGCCAGCCCTGGGGCCAGTCGGAAACGTCCTGATGAGTATACCCCAGTAGGCGTATCCCCATCAAAGTTTCTCTCTCTTTACCATGTTTATTAGCAATAAAATCTTCCTTAGTGTACCTAGTATTATTAGTGTGCTTCTCAGGTTCTTCCTCAACTACCTCCTTATCAGGAGCATCATTTTTATCATTACCACTATCAGTTTCAGCATCAGAGATAGATATACTATTAGGATCTACAGCAGGTTCAAGGGGTTCCTTAACTATTCTATGTTCCTTTTTTTCTCTTACGAGGACTACCACTACTTTCACCTTGTTGAGAATCCCGCTCAATTATTTTAGGGTGTCCTTTAGGATATAAAGGATCTTGAGTAGCCATACCACTCCTAGTTATAATTGCATAAGCATGTTTATCTCCTGAGGCATTAACTAGCATATCCTTATGTACATTACCAAGTTGATCAAGTTGGGTTTGAACCATTTGAAAGTGTTTACAAAGAATTTTAATATGATTTGAAGTTCTTTCCACAATATCTTTCAACTCTTTAATAGCTCTAGAGTTTTCCAATAAATGTCAAGTTCCTCTAAACATTGATCAGGAGGCTTACCATAAGGAATATCACCTTCATCAAAGTGTTGGAGAGAGTGTACCTCAATAATGGATGAGTCAGGAATTGGCGTACATAATTCTTCTATAGGAGGTAGATTCTTCACATCTTCAGCTCTAATACATTTCTCCTTTAGACACTTCTTAGCTTCCTTCATCACTTCATCATTTAATGCAATAACTCCCCTCTTCTTTGGTGTTGGTGTTGGAACTTGTTTAGGCACAACTGGTTCAGGAGTAATAGGCTCAGGTGTATTCAGCTCAGTTGAAATCCAATCATCATAATTCTTGCTTATTTTAGCCATTAATTCTTCAGCATCTGTAGGAGTTCTTTTCCTGAAAACACAATCAGCAAAGCTATCTAGGTATGTCCTAGAATCATCAGTTAGTCCATTATTGTCACAACCCAAAAAAAATTCAAATTTTGAAATGTGAAAAATAAATAAATAAAAGAAATAATTGTTGAAATTTAGGGTGAAAAGAAACTTTTTGCTTCTAAATGGAAACATCAAAACCCTTCTTGAACAAAATTTGAATGAAAAGGAAATCCAACAAAATTTCAATCAAGTAAAATGCATTCATCAATGAATGTATCTTGAAATTTAAACATTTGGAAAAGTTAAACCAAAACCCTAAAACCCTAGTGGAAGAAAATCATTTCCAAGATATCTCTAAGACTATGGATTTTATCCATATAAAAATTCAGCAACAAACATTTATAAATGATCAAAAGTGATAAACAAAAATATTATAAAAACATAGAAATTGGTTTCATTTAATTTGGAGCCATGTATAAAAACTTATGAATTTAATAAGATAAAAGGAAATAAATTTTCAAAGCTAATAAAGCTCCTAGCTAAAACCAATACCAAATTATGAACAAAATAATCCTAAAAGGATTTAAAAGGATAAAAAATATTAAATAAAAATTTTACTAAGTGGAATCAACATATTTGGAGCTATAAATAAAAAGATATGGAATTTGTAAGGCAAAGAAAGAAATAAATAAATAAGTAATATTTAAAAAGCCAAATTAAATCTTGGCCAGATCTATAAACAAATGAAATGAAAGTTTATTGAATAATAAAAAGGATTATATTATTTCAAATAAAATCATAAGGTTGAACAATATCCAATTTTATTCAAATAAAGACAAATTGCCTAAACTAAATAATAAATCCCAAGTAAATTATTTAGATGACAATCTAAAACTTGAATTAAATCCATAAGCAAATGGAATAAATATAATCCAAATAAAATAAAGGGAAAAAGAATATTCAAATAAAAATTATATGGCATTAACCAAATTTAATTCTATTTGAATGAAGACAAAATTCCTAATGAAAAGGATTAATTAAATCATGGGGAAAAATGGAAATTGCCAAAATAGATTAAAAGTTGTCTAATTAACTTAAAAAGAATAAAGGATTAATTAAATAAAAATAATAAGGATTGGAACCATATTTAAATCCTATTTAAATAAAGACAAATGTCTAATTTAAAATTAAATAATAAACCATAAGAGAATATAATAAAATATTCAAAAATGGAATTTAAAATACATTGTTAAACAGTATAAAATATACTGAAAATTTAGAAAAGGTGAATAAGAAATCTGAATTCAAATGAGTGTTTGAATTTGAAAACAGAAATCAGAAATAGAAAAAGAAAAGGTAAAAGAAATCAGAAAGAAAAAAAATAGAAACAGGTCGACCCAACTCAGCAGTCCAGCCCAACCAGCCCAACAGCAGCCCACCCGGTAAACCCAGCACCCTCTCCCTGCTCATTTTCTTTCTCACCGTGCAACGTACCCCCACCCTCTTTGATCTAGCGACCCCACTGTACCCCCTCTCACCTCCCTGACAACAAGGCCCCACACTGCATCGTCATCGTCGTCCCCGCGAGAACCATTCTTCCCCAAATCACTCCGGTTGTTTCCTATGTTAAATTGCAGCTTCAATTCGCTTGAATTACGCTCATGAATTCCTCCTCTCACCACGCTAGTTAAAGCGCCCCTCTCCCCTCTTCCTTTTCCCCCAGACGCCACTCCCTCTCTGCCCCTAGGCTGCACGAATTGCTCCATGAACCACCACTGCCTCCGGCGAGCCCCAACATCAATTCTGGCGAGAACGACCACCCCCACTGCCTCATCTTTCACGATCTTGCTCGCCAGCATCTAACGCATCAGCTGCCGCGCCCCGTTTTCCCGCGCATGCCCCAGAGCGTCGCCAATGACGATGACAGAATGTCGCCGCGGCCTGCAGCAACTCTGACAGCCTCCCCTGGTAATCCCTGATCGCCCCCTATTCTCTCGATGATGCTCACACACTCGTATTCGTCTCCCGCTTATAACGGCACCGTTGGTTTGTCTTAGTGCGGCTTGAATTGTCGCCTCCGTCGACGACCGTGCTCACCCGACGCGGATACAAACTCCGGCGAGCAATTATCGTTAGGACCGTGCGCCCCCTGCCCTCCTACGACAATGTCGAGTATTAGTGCAACCCTGTGAACCTGGTGACTTTCCCCTCTCTTCCTTGCTTCCTAGTTCGCCGACAATGTCACAGCCCGAGCACCGCTGCCACGCGCCGTCGCCAAGCACCGCTGGTTAATGGTCGTCTCGATCTGAGCCATTAGAATGAATCCAGTGGATACAATTAGATCTAATCGAAATGGTATAAACTGTTCTGATCTGTACGATCCCACTTAGATCCAACGCTCTTTATTAGTCGATCTGTGCGAACCGGTATGAGCCAATAGGATCATACCATGTGGCCGAGACTTCGTTTTAAAAATAGAAACATTTCTATTTAGTGTTTGGATTTGAAAAATTCATAACTTTTGATCCACATGTCCAAAATTGGCAAATTTTATATCATTGGAATCATAAAAAAATAAACCTTTGCAACCATGACCTTAGTTTAGTGTTTGGTTCTGGAAAATTGGTTGAATTTACAGAAACATTTCTAGGCTTATTTTGAGTATAAAAATTATTCTAAAAATGATTTTTAGGTAAAATCTTTTGCAAATGGTTTGATTTGAACCTACTGACCATAAGAACAAACTTTTGGGTTTCGAAATATATTTTATTAACAATATAAAATTATTACCTTGAATAAAGGCATTTCTAGTAAAAGAAAAATGTTGCTATTATTTAAAAAATTATTTTTGGGTGAAACCATTTGTAAAAGGATTTTTTTTGACACTTTGACCATAAACACTAAATTTTGTGTTTAAAAATATATTTGGCTAACACTAGAAATTATTACTTTGATTTAAATCATTTCTAGCAAAACAAAAATGATTTAAATGGCCATTTTCACTATCTTGATTTCAAATGACTCTGCTACATTTATAAATGACCAATATGTTTTAAAATGTTTAAAGCCTATTAGAATCCACCGTTCCAAATAAAACAATTATTTTCTTGCTTGCATGCATTGCTTTGTTTTTATTATTTTATGTGGTGAATTGTTTGAATGCTAGTTTGAATTTGTGCCTTGATTGAATTGTAGTGAACTTTGAAGAGTGTGAAAATTGCATGATCAAGGAGTGAATCTATATTCTCTACTAAAAAGTCAAGGGGTGCTTCATACTTTTTTCCTATTATTTTCACTATGCATTAGTGATATTTTGAGTAGGACTTGCATGGAATTTTTACTAAGTATGCTATGCCTTGGGAAATCCTAGTAGATGATGCCTTAGTAAAATTTTCCCTAAGTTAAGATCCTTGCTACTATTATGCTTAGCCTAGCTAGTAGAAAACAAGGGTGGATTATATTCATTCTATGAAATATTTCTAAGTCTACGACTTATGTTTTGATTAATAAAACAACTATGTGAATGAATCACCTCGGTGGAATGGTGAGAATCGATTTATGTTGAGTGGTTACATAGGGCCAGTAAACTGGCGAAAACTTGTGTATCACACTTGTGGAAAGCCACCTAGGAACAAAGGGATTTGAGATGTCAAATGTTAAGAAGCTTCTAGTGCAGCCACATGGCAATATGGGCTCTGCCTGGATCATATAGGTTGGAATAACTTAGCCAGATGGACAGAAGGTGGTAGGGCGTGATAGGTTTGGAACGCGTCCATTTGGTCTAAGGGAAGGCTTCTGAAAGATCTTGTCTCGATGCATGCCGAGTCTTGTGGGGAAAGTGCACCACCTCTCGAGAAGGAAAAATCTAAGTACTTAGTCGTGTCCCCGATAATGGACAATTTGAGCATCTAGACATGGAAGCTATCAAGTATCTCCTCATCCCAATTTCTAAGTTAAAAACTTGTGGTTGAACAAGGGTAAAGGATCACCAATTTTTATTGGTAGATGCCTTAGGTGTTTTTGATAAACAAAAACTTAGTGTTTTCAACTAATAGGTAAAACATATTTTGATCAAGGCAAGCCTAAGCTACACTTAGCCAAATTCATGTAGAAGTTAGAAGTTACTATTCTACTATGGTATCACTTGCCAATAATATTCCAATGTATTGACCCACTATGGCTGTAACTTATGATGTTGCAGGTTACTCTGATGAGGATTAGGGTTATGAGTCTACACTCAACATGTTTGCCTATGGCACATGAAGATGAAGACTTTACTTTATTTTTTTAAGTTGAACTCTTGTACTAGCCTATGGCTATGGAGGTGTAAAAGACTATGTTATCTCTGGAATGACGATGTAATAAAGACCTTTGTATCTGTGTACTTCATCTTAAACTATGGATGATAGCATTTGATCCAGGGACTAGCATTGCAATCACAGGGACCTTTAACTTTATAAAGGTGGGGTCTTACAGATGGTATCTGAGCACTATGTTTCCTGTAGGATTGTAAACCTAGGATTGGACAAAACCCCTTAGAAAAATATGAGTTGTATTTGTTCCAAACTTATTTACAAACAATCTTGTAAACTCTTTCCTCAACCTTTTTGCTTTTGATTCTACATCTCTCCCTTTTCAAACTTGATGGACAAAGACTTCACCATGAGCAAGGACTTGAACATCACCAATGACTTCAACTTTAGTTCCATCAAGGACTTCAACATGGACATCACTAAGGACTACAAGTGAGACAATAAATATTACTCAAGTCTTGGAGACTAAGGAAACACAACTTAGAAGGAACCATCATCACCTTTGAAGATTTGTGACCAAGATGCAAGAAATTTTTCTAACGAAACCATGATCTTGTTCATGAAGAAACAACCAAGAAGAATGGAATGATCTCAAGTGAAACCCAGAGTTGGACCACCATATTAGTGTCAACACCCGGATTTTTAATCCCAGATGCCTGTTATGACATACATTGCAATCCCAGGATTACCATTTTTGTGAGACATAACAGAATTGGATACCACAGTACATCATCCATTACAAACCATACATAAGGTCTTACACAAATAAGGATCTCATGATCCGGTTATTAATATAACTCAAGCAGCGGAAATACGTAATAATAATGGTAGCGTAGGCGAAGCTCCATCTTCGGGGTCACAGGCAATGCTGACGATGGGAGATGATCCTAGTTGTCGTAACCTTCCTGAGGTCCATCATCCTGGTACTCCTCTTCATAGTCTGGCCACGGGAATAGGTAGGGACAAAGCCATGAGTACTCTTTAAGTACTCGCAAACTAATACTAACAAGTGAAGGGGGTTTTTGTAATAGGACACTAAGCTCTAGGGTTGTTTTGCAAAAGCCGGATTTACCTCTACTAAGTTCAGGAGCAAGAGAAAGCTAGTCAATTTTTATAACACCTAAGTGGGAACTTGTATCTCATGCCACAACTCTGTTGTGGTCAAGTCAAATTCTCAATTCATTTTGAAAACATCTGATGGGGGAACAGTATGGCCACTCCAGCTGTCCATAACCGCGGACGCGGCTATTCGAATAGTTTGACACTCTGCAGAGATTGTACACTTTCACCACAACATTCGATACATCCGTCAGGAACAAATCCTGAATTCACCATACTTAGTATGCGGATAATCAATCCTAACCTTTCAATTACGCGCCCTAGTATAGGCACCTCTCCTGTGAGTTTGGCCTCCCAACCATGACCAACTATCATCTTGGGTACTGCACAGGTGGACAATCTTCACAAGGTAGCCTCATCTTAGACCTTGGCTGTGAGGGAACCAATACTAAGGTATATAAGTTTCCAGTCAAGCCCTACCCAATATTCGGGTATTGTGGTTGTATGATAAAATTGGAATGGTATCGCATCCAAACAACTATCAGTTTTATAAAGGGTTAAGGATCATGCCTCAAAATTTTCATCATCAAAATCATCTGGTGTTCGGACACACATGTCAAAACATCTCATTAGAATGATCCATCATTCTAAGGTTTTCATAACCATTTTCACCAAGTATTCCCATATAAAGTTGATCAAGTTTTATGCTTAGCACTAGCATCTACAAGTGGGAGTGAGTACTAATGAGGGGTGGTAAACAAGTGGGTTCTAACTAAGTTCAATCTCATGACTTAGGATGACAACAAGATTATCTAACTTAGGCCAAATTTTATGCTCTTTATGCAACCTTCAGTTATCTTTCTAGTATCTACAAGTGTGATGATCACATATGCTTAAGGCATATGCTTGGCATAGTAAGGCTTGCTAAAGTGGAACATCTTGCAAGTGTTAGGTTGCTCAATCAACTAGTAGTATGAGGCTTGCACAAGTATCGGTATAAGATTGCAAAGTTAATATCTTGCAAGTATTGGCTTGCTAAAGTAGAGTATCTTGCAATTGTTAGCTTGACTTGTGCAGAGCAGTGGTTGAAGTTCTCCTCGGCTTCTTCTTCGTAGTATACTTCTTCCTCCTCGTATCCTTGGTCGGTACTAGCATCTATAAATAAATATGAGGTACACAATCACCAAACAATACTTAACTACTTTCAATCATAAAACAAAAGGGGTTCTATAGATGATCTAGCATCATCACTAATATTAAAAGATTAAAGCAATTGACTTAATGATTTTATTTTTAGAAAAGTAATTTCTACTCATTGAAAAACTACTTAAGATTTAATATTCTCCAAACCAAACATGGGATCATGTTGACACATGTCATCACCACATATTTCAGTATATGGGAATGTGATTTAAAGTGGTGTCCCAATTTAATAAGGTATAACCTTTTTATTTTAAATAAAATAAGTGACTAGAAATGCCTATGTGGCATTCTTTTATTACTTGAACATTATTTCTGTAAGTAAACCCATATATTTTTATATATTCTGAAAGGTATGATCAAATGTAATTTTTGAGAGTTGGAATCATCTCAAAAGCTATTGTGGTTTAAATTTGAAAAATATTTGAATGCAGAAAAGCTTCTACCTTGTTAATTTTACCAAGGGTGATCTACAGATCCAAATGATTTGCCAACGGGCTTGGATTAATCATTTCAAGACCTTTCTAACAAAATTGGTTTCATTCAATTTGGTTCACTGAATCGAGATGGGTTGATTTTTGAAACTAGGCACAAAACTATGTTTGAATGAAAATAGAAAAATCTAAATTCAAACGGATGGGTCGCGCGGGAGATGATAATGGGCCGACCTGCTATGCACAGCGCTTACGCGGGCTGGTTAAGTGGCTGTCCCCACGCGTCAGTGAGACGGGGGGTGCGAAGCGGTACGGGGCAACATGGACCATGGGATATCGTTCTAATCTAATGGCTCTGGTTCATCGTCCACGTCGGGCAGCGCCAGCGAGACAGAACCCTGGCGCGGCAGGTGGGGGTCGTGGGAGGCTCACCAGGGCTCAGGCGAAGGTCGGCGATGCGGGAGAACGACGAAGTCGATGAAGGCGATCCTCCTGGTACCGGCAGCTCCTCCTGGGGCGGCTCCAATCGATGGCTTCCTTCTTCTCCAGCAGCGGCGAGCTCCAGCCAAATTCCGGCGATGCGCTGGGCGCCTTGCTCCGGGACTGAGGTGGAGTGGTTCTGGGTGAGAGGGGAGTGGAATGGTGTCAAGAATTCGAGCGGGGGTGGCCTCCTTTTATAGGCCTGACGGCGAGACCGAAAGGGATGGGCAGGCGATGGTGGCGACACGGCTACGGGAAGCAAGAGGCATGGCCGAGGGTGGCGATCTACCGGTGGTCTCCTGGCGATGCTCTAGGGCTTTAATGCGCATGTAGGGGCGGTGGCAAACGGTCGGGAACGCACGGTGCTCTGCCCAGCAGAGGCGGTGTCTTCGATGGTGAGCGGTGGCTACGGGGTACGGGCGGTGAAATGGGCATGTCTGGCGGTCTCCTGGGACGGTGGGGAGCATGCTGGCGGGCGGCGAGGGCTCGAGGTGGTCGGGTTGAGTGGGAACGACGCATGCTCTGCGGCGTTGGTCGGCATGGTCGACAGCGGCATGGGTGCAGCGTTCCTGGAGGTTCTGGTTGCTGTCTGCAAGGCAGGGCTGGTCGAGAGGGGGCGGTGAGGCATGGGCTACCTCCCAGAAAAGGTTGGCACGGCTAGTTCTTCCTCTAGCTTGTTGTCCACACTGGGGGTGACATGGTGAGGCTCGACCTGTTCAACATTGATGATATTGGCAAGCTTACAGTGGTGCTAGAGCTTAGTTAAGGTTGCTAGATGATCTACTAAGGCTAGTGGTGCCCAGAGAGGGAACAAGTTAGGCCAGAATCACTACACACTATAGTGTTTTGATTTTGTTTGATTTGAATCTCCAAGGTGTTTGATGAAATGGCCGCATGAATTCAAGTTTTGAATTTTGAAAAGATTTTTGGTGGGTGTGCTAGGCATGTGCTGGTGAGTCTGTGGATGCTTGGGTTTTGAAAGTTGAGCTTGTTTGAGTGGTTTTTGAAAAAGTGGGATCTTCCCATGTGATATAGATTCAATTTTAAACTGTCATTTAAACTCTGCATTTTAATGTTTTTGGATGATCACAAAGTGGGCCTTGGTACTTTGTTATGAGTACTATCAAGGGGTGCAAAGATCCAAACAAGTTTCTGTTAAGTTTTGAAAGTTAGAGATAGCCAAAGTAGGCATGGGAGTTAAATTGGCCAAAGTGACCATTCCTCCAATTTGTTTGTTTTGATTTATTTTTCTTTGGGAAAAGTGTGGGGATTGTTTAGATGATGTTTATTTCACCTAAGAATCCTTTTACAAGCAAAGAAACACACAAGCATGGCAATTCAAAAGAATCCAAATTGGTAATGCATACACATATGCATGCTTTCATATTTTTAATTTGAAAAGTTTTTGTTAACCCTAATTTTGATGATTAGAGTTTGTTGATCCAAGATTAATATTTTTGGGATGTTACAATTAGTGTTTAGCTTAGATCATATATTGATCACACCAACTTATGTGGTTTAGCAAAAATATTTTATTGCCTAAAAATATGTTTGAATCTTGTTGTTTGAGTGGAATGTTTGATTGTGATTGCTTGCACATTGCTTGTGTGAATTGTTGTGTGTGAGTAGAATTCTTCCTCTAGAAATCCTTTGCCTACCCCAATGCAACCCAAACAGATGACTTCTCTAAGAGACTCCAACAGCAAGGATGGTGAAAACAATAACCAAGAGATGCACATGAGAGAACAACTTCTAGCAACCCAAGCCCAGTTAAATCAAGTGACAACTCAGTTTTTAGCCAACAACAATGAGTTAGATCCAACCATGCAAAAGTTCTTGGAAACCCAATCCCAATTGTTGCAAAGGATGAAAAATCAAATGATCAACATGAGAAACAACTTTTCCCAAGGAGATTGTGATAACAATGATATCAAGGATGATATTATAGACGGAACTCAAGCTTGGAATATTTGTGGAAACATAGGACACACTTGTAAAGAGCATATGGACCAATGCCCTAATTGTGAAGAGAAGCATCCAACTAAAAAATGCCCCACATCTCAAGTTACTTGTTTCCTATGTGAAGGAAATGATCATGTCCCTATCCAATGCTCTATCTATCCTATAGTTCAAGAAATGAAACAAGATGGAATGCATAAAATGTTTGGAAACCTCCATAAGGAAACAACTTTTACCAAGAAGGATAAAAACAAAGTCAGAACCATGCCTCATAGATCCATACCCAAAGTGACCACAAAGTGTTGTTACTCATGTGGAGAAGAAGGTCATATATCTAGTGACTGCCCCAAGAAAATAGAAAGGTTTCCCACCATTGTGGTGAAATATGAAGAATATGAACTAGAAGACCTCCTAGCTTTGGAGAGACCCAAAAAGAAGAAATGTCCCAAACCCAGCAAGAAGGACAAAAGCCAAGTGCAATGTTTCCATTGCAAAGAGATGCGACACTATGCCAATGATTGTCCAGAAAAGAAGAAGAACCAATGAAACAAACAAAAGGCAATCATACCAAAGAAGAATAAGGATATTAGCCAATTGATGTATTTAAAATGCAAAGAGCTAGGACATTATGCAAACAACTATCCAGATGTCACATCCCAAAATTTTCCAAAAATTGAAAATGTGAAAAATAAATAAACAAAATAAATAATTGTTGAAATTTAGGGTGAAAAGAAAATTTTGTTTCTAAATGGAAACATTAAAACCCATCTTGAACCAACTTTGAATAAAAATTGAACCCAACTAAATTCAAATCAAGTGAAATGCATTCTTCGTAAATGCATCTTGAAGTTTAAACACTTGGAAAATGAACCAAAACCCTAAACCCTAATGGAAGGAAAAAATTCCCATGATATCTCAAGGACTAAGGATTTGATCCATATAAAAAATTTATCAACAAACATTTATAAATGATCAAGATTGATAAATAAAAGTATTATGTAACCATAGTAATTGATTTCATTTAATTTGGAACCATGGATAAAAACATATGAATTTAATAAGATGAAATGAAATAATTTCCAAAGCTAATAAAGCTCCAATCTAAAATCCATACCAATTTCTAAGCAAAATAATCCTAAAGAGATATAAAAGGATAAACAAATATTAAATAAGATTTTACAAATTGGGATCACCAAGTTTGGATCTTTAAATAAAAAGATATGGATTTTATAAGCAAAGGAAGAAATAAATAAATAAGGACTATTTAAAAAGCCAAGATAAATCTTGACCAAACAAATGAAATGAAATATTTTTTGTTTAATAAAAAGAGTGAAGGATTATTTAAATAAAAATCATAAGGATTCATTAATATCCATTTTTATTTAAGTAAAGACATTTCCCAATTTAAATGAACATTAAAAACTTATTAAAGTATTTTAAATTATAATTCAAAGTGAGATTTTTTTGAATAAATAGAACCTACTGAAAAAGGTTTGGTAAAAATTTAGAATTCAAATAGAGTTTGAAAACATATTTAAATCTGATTTTGAAATAAAGACAAATGTCTATTTATAAATATATACAAATGTCTAAAAGAATAAAAGAAATATTCTAAATTTGACTTTAGAATATGTTGATAAACAGTATTAAAATATACTCAAGGTTTAGAAAGATTTTGAATTCATATGATTGTTTTAAATTTTTAAACAAATTCAAAACAGAAATGTAAATGGAAAAAGAAAAAGGTGAAACAAAAAAAAATAGAAAGGACCCAGCCCAGCTAACCTAGCCCAGTCTAGGCCCAACTAGCCCACTCCCTCTCTCCCCGCGAGAAAACGTTTCGCACCAGTGAACCTACCCACGCAGTCGATGACAACCGGACCCCACCTCTCCTCTCCCTCACTCGCTGACGTCGGGCCCCATAGCTAGGTCATCGTCGTCTTCACCCCGCAATTAACTCGCGTACTGTTTCTTCCACGTTTAATTCGAATCAATACGAGTTATTTGGAAAATTAGTCTTCCCCGTGATCACGCTCGTTTAGCCACCTCCCTCTCCCCTCCTCTTCCCCTCAGACAACGCAACAAGAGAGCCCCTAGGTCGTTCCCATTTTCGTTTGCACTGCCGCGGTCTCCGACGAGCTCTTCGAGCAATTCCGGCCGCTCCTCCCCGCCCCTTGCCTCCCAGTCCCCACTAGCTTACTCGCCATCACTATGCACGTCTCCCAGTACCCCGCACTTTCCCGCGCGCGCCCCATATGCTCGGCAACGACCACGTCTAAGCTCCATCTCCGTCTACCTCCGCTCCGTCGACCTCCCGCCGGTAATCCTGACCGCCTCTCTCCCCCTCTTTCACATGTGTGCACTCTCTGCAATCTTGCGCATCTAACCGTACTCACCTAGTGTCTTTGCATGCCCTGTAGCGTCATCTCCGACAACGTCTGACCGTGCCCGAGCCCGAACGCAACTCCGGTGAGCGATTCAGGACGAACCCGAGCGCCCCATCAACAACCGCGGCATCGTTGAGCATCAGCACGCCACGAAGACCTCGGTGAGCCTTTCCCCTGCCTCTTTTGCTTCTTGCATTTCCAGCAACCTTGCCATCTGACCGCGCTGCCGCTAGCGCCGCTCGTTTAGGGTTAGTCGATTAGACTGTAGGATGTTGATCGCGTGGCTACGATAGAACATAACTCGAAGGGGTATCCTTTGATATGATCTGTGCGATCCACTTTAGATCCAACGCACCGCATAGGATGATCCGTGCGAAGCGGTATGGACGAATCAAAACGTGACGCGTGGCCTAGAGTTTGTTTTAAAACCAGGATTGTTCTATTAGATGTTCAAATTTGTAAATTGCATAACTTTTGATCTACACGTCCAAATTTTGCAAATTTTATATCGATGGAATTATCAAAACAAACTCTATCCAACCATGCACTTTGTTTAATGAATTGCTTCTGGAAACTTAGTTGTTTTTGCAGAAACTTGTGTAGGTATATTTTGAATATAAAAATTATTATAGCTATATTTTTATGGTAAAATCTTTGGCAAATGGATTATTTTGAACCTACTGAACATAGAAACCAACTTATGGATTTAAAATTGTATTTTGTGAAGTTAAAGAATAAATCTTTGAATTAAAGCATTTCTAGTTAAATGAAAATATGGTTTATATGTTAAAAATGCTTTCTGAGTAAAACCTTTGGAAAATGATTTGATTTAAACTCTCTGACCCTAAACACCAAGTTTTAGGATTTAAAAATATATTTATTGAACCCCATAAATTATCACTTTGTTAAAAAGCATTTTCAATAACACAAAATATTGATTTGGTATAAAAATGGTTTATAGGTAAAACCTTTTGCAAATGGTTTCAATATTAAAACACTTGACCATAAAAAACTAAAATTCGTGTTTAAAAATGTATTTGTCAAACACTAGAAAATATTACTTTGGTCTGAACCATTTCTAGCAAAATAAAAATGACTTAAAATGGCCATTTTCACTAACTTGATATCAAATGGTTTTGCCACATTTATAAATGACCTTGCCACTTTTATAAATGACCAATAGATATTTTATGATATTTATAACCTATAGAAACCACTTTTACAAAATAAAACAATCTTTGGCATGCTTACATGCATTACTTTGGTTTTATTATTTTATGTGATGATTGCTTGAATGGTAGATTGAAATTGTGCCTTGCTTGATTGAATTGTAGTGACATTTGAAGAGTGTGACTATTGCAAGATCAAGGAGTGAACTTATATTCTCTACCAAAAAGGCAAGTGATGCTACATACTTTTGTCCCATTATTTTCACTATGCATTAGTGATATTTCTAAGTAGGACTTGCATGGAAATTTTGCTATGTATAAACTATGCCATGGGAAATCCTAGTAGATAAAACCTTAGTAGAATTTTCCTAAGTTAAGATTCCTACTACCATCATGCTTATCTTAGCTAGTAGAAAACAAGGGTGGATCATATTCATGCTATGGAATATTTCTAAGTCAAGGACTTGTGTTTTGTTTAATAAAACAACTAAGTGAATGAATCACCTGGGTGGAATGGAAAGAAAGGTTTGTGTTGAGTGGTTACACAAGTCCAGTATGCTGGGGAAAACTTTGGCATTACCAAGTCCAGTATACTGGGGAAAAATTGGTATCTCACTAGTGGAAAGCCACCCAGGAACAAAGAGATTTGAGATGTCAAATGTTGAGAAGCTTCTAGTGCAGCCACATTGCATTATGGGCTCTGCCTGGATCATATAGGTTGCAATAACTTAGACAGATGGACAGTTGGTGGTAGGGGTTTGATAGGTTGGAGCGCGTCCATTCTGGTCTAAGGGAAGGCTTCTGAAAGATCTTGTCTTGGTGAAACCAAGTCTTGTGGGGAAAGTGCACCACCTCTGCAGAGTGTAACATCTAAGTACCTAGCCATGTCCCTAGTATTGGACAATTTGAGCATCAAGACATGGAAGCTATCAAGAATCTCCTCATACCAATTTCTAAGTTAAAACTTGTGGTTGAACATGGGTGAAGGTTCACCAATTTCTATTGGTGGTTCCTTGGGTGTTTTGACAAGTAAAAACTTAGTGTTTTCAAATGATAAGGAAAATATATTTTGAGCAAAGCAAGCCAAAAGCTCCACCTAGCCAAATGCATATAGATGATAGACTCCACTATACTACCATAGTATCACTTGCCAATATAATTCAAATTTATTGACCATTGTGGCCATAACTTATTATGTTGCAGGTTTGTTTGATGTTAGTGGAGTGTGTTGATTAGGATTACAAGTCTACAACCAACATGATTTCCTATGGCACTTTGAAGATGAAGGACTCCATGCTATAGTTATTCTGCTGCATTGTAATGAGATAGCCAAATGAGCTATGTAAGATGTAATCAATTATTTTATTCCTGGTTATAAAGTTGTATTATGACCTTTGTTTCTTGATATTACATCTTAATTGTGGATGCTAGCTATAGATCCAGGGACTAGCATTGTAAACATAAGGATCTCTACCTTATTAAAGGGTGGGACCTTACACCAGAGAAGCTACATGAAGATCCCAAGTAAGCCAAGATTTAATCTAATTGAAAAACTTTTTAAATGTGGTAGTACCCTAGTTGTCTTGAAGCCAAGTTGTAACCTCTAGACTTCCCAAATCTCGGGACGACATTTCTTTAAGGGTGGTAGCCTGTCACATCCCAAAAAAATTCAAAATTTTGAAATGTGAAAAATAAATAAATAAAAGAAATAATTGTTGAAATTCAGGGTGAAAAGAAACTTTTTTCTTCTAAATGGAAACATCAAAACCCTTCTTGAAAAAAATTTGAATGAAAAGGAAATCCAAAAAAATTTCAATCAAGTGAAATGCATTCATCAATGAATGTATCTTGAAATTTAAACATTTGGAAAAGTTAAACCAAAACCCTAAAACCCTAATGGAAGAAAATTATTTCCAAGATCTCTCTAAGACTATGGATTTTATCCACATAAAAATTCAGCAACAAACATTTATAAATGATCAAAAATGATAAACAAAAATATTATAAAACCATAGAAATTGGTTTCATTTAATATGGAGCCATGGATAAAAACTTATGAATTTAATAAGATAAAAGGAAATAAATTTTCAAAGCTAATAAAGATCCTAGCTAAAACCAATACCAAATTGTGAACAAAATAATCCTAAAAGGATTTAAAAGGAAAAACAAATATTAAATACAAAATTTACAAAGTGGAATCAACATATTTTGAGCTATAAATAAAATGATATGGAATTAATAAGGCAAAGAAAGAAATAAATAAATAAGGAATATTTAAAAAGCCAAATTAAATCTTGGCCAAATCCATAAACAAATGAAATGAAAGTTTGTTGAATAATAAAAAGTAGTAAAATATTATTTTAAATAAAATCATAAGGATTGAACAATATCCAATTTTATTCAAATAAAGACAAATTGCCTAAACTAAATAATAAATCCCAAGAAAATTATTTAGAAGACAATCTAAAACTTGAATTAAATCCATAAGCAAATGGAATAAAGATAATCCAAATAAAATAAAGGGAAAAAGAATATTCAAATAAAAATTATATGGCATTAACCAAATTCAATTCTATTTGAATGAAGACAAAATTCCTAATAAAAAGGAATAATTAAATCATGGAAAAAATAATGGAAATTGCCAAAATGGATTAAAAGTTGTCTAATTAACTTAAAAAGAATAAACGATTAATTAAATAAAAATAATATGGATTGGAACCATATTTAAATCCTATTTAAATAAAGACAAATGTCTAATTTAAAATTAAAGAATAAACCATAAGAGAATATAATAAAATATTCAAAAATGGAATTGAAAATACATTGTTAAACACTATAAAATATACTGAAAATTTAGAAAAGCTGAATAAAATATCTGAATTCAAATGAGTGTTTGAATTTGAAAACAGAAATCAGTAATAGAAAAACAAATCAAAAAAAATAGAAATAGGTCGACCCAACCCAGTAGTCCAGTCCAACTTGGCCCAACCAGCCCAACAGTAGCCCACCCGGGAAACCCAACACCCTCTCCTTGCTCGTTTTCTTTCTCACCGCACAACGTACCCCCACCCTCTCTAATCTAGCGACCCCACCATACCCCCTCTCACCTCACTGACAACCAGGCCCCACACTGCCTCGTCATCATTGTCAACACCCGGATTTTTCAATCCTAGATGCCTGTTATGCCATACATCGCAATCCCAGGATTACCATTTTTGCGAGACATAACAGAATTGGATACCATAGTACTTCATCCATTACAACGATACATAAGTTCTTACACAAATAGGGATCTCATGATCCAGTCCTTAATACAACATCAAGCAGCGGAATACGGAATAGTAACGGTAGCGTAGGCGAGGCTCCATCTTCGGGGTCACAGGCAATGCTGACGATGGGAGATGATCCTAGTTGTCGTAACCGTCCTGGGGTCCATCCTCCAGGTACTCCTCTTCATAGTCTGGCCATGGGAATAGCCAGGGACAAAGCCATGAGTACTCTTTAAGTACTCGCAAACTAATACTAACAAGAAAAAGGGGTTTTTGGATAATAGGACACTAGGCTCTAGGGTTGTTTTGCAAAAGCCAGATTTATACTACTAAGTTCCCAAGCTAGTCACAATTTTATAACTCCTAAGTGGGATCTTGTATTTCTAGTCACAACTCTGTTGTGGTCAAGCCAAAGTCTCAAGTCGTTCACAAGTCATTTTGAAAAGTCTGACGGGGGAACAGTATGGCCACTCCAACTGTCCATAACCGCGGACGCGGCTATTCGAATAGTTTGACACTCTGCAGAGATTGTACACTTTCACCACAACATTCGATACATCCGTCAGGAACAAATCCTGAATTCACCATACTCAGTATGCGGATAATCAATCCTAACCTTCCAATTACACTCCCTAGTATAAGCACCTCTCCTGTGAGTTTGGCCTCCCAACCATGACCACTGTCATCTTGGGTACTGCACAGGTGGACAATCTTCACAAGGTAGCCTCAGCTCAGACCTTGGCCATGAGGGAACTAATACTAAGGTATATAAGTTTCCAGTCAAGCCCTACCCAAAATTCGGGTATTGTGGTTGTACGATAAAATTGGAATGGTATCGCATCCAGACAACCATCAGTTTTATAAAGGGCTAAGGCTCATGCCTCAACATTTTCATCACCAAAATCATCAAGTGTTTGGAAACACATGTCCAAAACATTTCAATAGAATGATCCATCATTCCAAGGTTTTCATAACCATTTTTCCACCAAGTATTCCCATCTAAAGTTGATCAAGTTTTATGCTTAGCACTAGCATCTACAGGTGGGGTAGTACTAATAGAGGGGTGGTAACTAGTGGAGTTGCAACTAAGTCCAACCTTATATCATAAGCTGATATCAAAGTTTCTAGCTTAGGCCAAATTTAATGCTCTTTATGCACCCTTCAGCACAACTGTCTAGTATCTACCAAAATTCTTGGGTAGCATCTAAGTAAACTATGATAACGAAATAAGGTAAGAAGCTTTCCATAAAACTAGGATTGGTTTAGCAAGTGGGTATGGTTACATACGCTTAGGGCATATAGTAATCATATCACAAGCATGGGTTGTGGCAACAATAGGGTGTCTTATGCACTTGCATAGGTATAGTATCTTGCAAGTGTTAGCTTGCATTGGTAAACTTGGTTCGTATAGCTTGCATCAATATAAGTATAAGCTTGCATAGTTACTAGCTTGCCTTGTGCAGAGCAGTGGTTGAAGTTCTCCTCGGCTTCCTCTTCGTAGTATCCTCCTTCTTCCTCGTAGCCTTGGTCGGTACTAGCGTCTATGAATAAATACGAGGTACACAATCACCAAACAATACTTAACTACTTGCAATCATCACACACAAGGGTCCTATAGATGATCTAGCATCATCTCTAACATTACAAGGTTAAGGATTGGTTTAAGTCTTCTTATTTTAGAAAAGGAATTTCTACTCATTGAAAAACTACCTAAGATTTAATATTCTCCAAACTAAACATGGGATCATGTTGACACATGTCATCACCACATGTTGTAGTCCATGGGAAGGTGATTTAAAGTGGTGTCACAATTCAACAAAGTTTTACCCTTTTATTTTAATTAATTAAAGTGGCTAGAAATGCTTATGAAGCATTCTTTTATTCCTTGAACATTATTTCTGCAAGTAACCTATATATATTTTTATATATTCTAAAAGGTATGGTTGAAAGTGATTTTTGAGAGTTGGAATCAACTCAAAAGCTATTGTGGTTTAAATTTGAAAAATGTTTGAATGCAGAAAATCTTCTGCCTTGTCATTTTTGCTAAGGGTGATCTACAGATCCAAATGACTTGAATCCAACGGTCTTGGATTAAGCATTCACAGACCTTTCCAACAAAATTGGTTTCATCTAATTTGGTGCACTAAATCGATCTGGGTTGATTTTTGAAGCTGGGTACAGAAGTGTGTTTGAAATTAAAAAGAAAAGATTTAATTTGAATTGTTGGGCTGCGCGGGAAATTCTAACGGGCCGGCCTGCTAAGCGCAGTGCTCCCGCGGGCTGCTTAAGTGGGTGTCCCCACTCGTCAGTGACACGGGGCTGGGCGAAGCGGTATGGGGCAACGTGGTTCGTTCGATCTGGTTCTAATCCAACGGCTGAGGGTCATCGTCGACGCGAGACAGCTCCCGCGAGAACGAAACCTAGCGCGGCCAGTGAGGGGTGCTGGGGGCTCACCGGAGTACGGGCGAGGGTCGGCGAGGCGGGCGAACGACAAAGTCGACAACGGCGAACCTCCTGGTACCGGTGGCTTCTCCTGGGGCGGCTCCAATCGCTGGCTCCTTTCTTCTCCGGCAGCGGCAGGCTCCAGTGAAATTCTGGCGGGGTGGTGCTCGCCTTGCTCTGAGAATGGTGTGGCACGATCAGTGAGGAGAGGGGAGTGAGATGGTGTGAAGAAATCGTGCGGGGGTGGCCTCTATTTATAGTCGAGCGAGGGGACCGTCGGGGCGCAAGGTGAGCTCGTCCGAGGCGATGTTACAGGCAGCTAATGTCATGGGCAAGGGTAGGGGACGGTGCTGTGTCTCCTGGCGATGCTCAACGACATGGTCGCGAGGGATGGGGCGGTGTGGTGTGGTTTGGTCTGGAACGGGCGGTGCTCTGCGCGGCAGAGGCGGCGTTCTCGACGGCGGGCGGTGGCTGTATGGCGTGGGGCGTTAAACGGGGATGTCTGGCGGTCTCCTGGGTCGGTGGTGATCGTGTGTGCGCGCGGTGAGGGCGGCGCGCGGATTGTGGGTGGTGGTCGAGGGTGGCGCTCTGGCGCACGCTCGGCATGGTCTGGGCGTGTCTTGTGCGCGTGGTCCAGTGCTTGGCAATGCTCGCGGCTGGGACATGCAGTGGCGGTGGACGGTGGGCTGCCTCCCAGACAAGGTTGGCACGGCTAGTTCTTCCTCTAGCCTGCTGTCGACTATGGGGTGGCATTGAGGTGCTCGGCTGTTCACCATTAATGGCAATGGCAAGCTCACAGGGGTGCTAGTGTAGGTCTAACCTTGCTAGATGATCTACTGGATTGTGTGAGAGCTAACTAGGGAACAAGTTCGGCTCAAAACACTGCACACTATAGTGTTTGTGGTTTTGTTTGATTTGTGTCTGCAACCTGTTTGATGAAATGGCCGCATGAAATCAAGTTTTCAATTTTGAAATGATTTTTGGTGGGTTTGCTAGATTGGTTCTGGTGAGTCTGCAGATGCTTGGGTTTTGAAAATTGAGCTTGTTTAAGTGGGTTTTGAAAAAGTGGGATCTTCCCATATGAAGAAGATTCAATTTTGAGTTGTCATTTAAACTATGCATTTGAAAGTTTCTGGATGATCACAAAGTGGGCCTTGATACTTTGTTATGAGTACATTCAAGGGGTGCAAATATCCAGAAAAGTTTCTGTTAGGTTTTGAAAGTTTGAGACAGCCAAAGTAGGCATGGGAGTTAAATTGGTCAAAATGACCATTCACTTAATATATTGGTTTTGACTTATTTTTCTTTAGGAAAAGTGTGGGGAATGTTTTAGATGATGTTCTTTTCACCTAAGAAACATTTTACAAGCAATGGCTCACACAAACAAAGTGGTTTTAAAGAATTTCAAAATTCATGCATACACATATACATGCTTTCATGAATTGGTTTAGAAAAGCTTTTGTTAACCCTAAACTTTAGGATTAGTGTTTTGTTGATCTAAGTTTGATATTTTTGGGATGTTACAAACCTTCCCCCCTTAAACAATATCTCGTCCCGAGATTTGAAAAAGGACGAAAAGATTACCTAGGATTTGAAGAGATCTGGAAACTCCGTCCTGATGTGATCTTCGCGTTCCCAGGTAGCTTCCTCTTCTATGTGGTTGCTCCACTGAATCTTGAGAAACTTGATGCTTCGGGTTCTGTTCGTTCGAAAAGCTTCCTCCAATATACGGATGGGTACTTCGGGATAGGTCAGGTCATCATTGATCTCTATGGTCCTATGATCGATATTCTTGAACACTTCGGTCTTCTCGGGGACTTCGAGACATTTGCGAAGTAACGAGATATGAAACACATTGTGCACTGCTGACATCTCTTCTGGTAGCTCGAGTTGATACGATACTTCTCCTCGACGGTTCAAAATTTTGAAAGGTCCGATATATCTGGGGGCTAACTTTCCTTTGAGTTGGAAACGCTGCATTCCCTTCAATGGCGACACTTTCAGGTAAACAAAGTCTCCAATGTTAAAGGCGAGGTCTCGACGTCTCTTGTCGGCGTAACTCTTTTGTCGGGATTGGGCTGTCTTGAGATGCTCTCGAATCTTGTGAACCTTCTCTTCTGCTTCTCGTAGGATGTCGGGTCCGAAAATTTGACTCTCTCCTACTTCCGACCAGTTCAAAGGGGTGCGGCACTTCCTTCCGTACATGAATTCAAATGGGGCCATTTGCAAACTGGCTTGGTAACTATTGTTGTAGGAAAATTCTGCAAATGGCACACAGTCTTCCCACTTGGATCCATATTCTAGCACACATGCTCTAAGCATATCTTCGAGTATTTGGTTTACTCGCTCCGTTTGTCCATCGGTCTGAGGGTGATACGCGGTACTGAAATCTAGGCGGGTTCCTAAACCTTCCTGGACCTTCTTCCAGAATCTCGAGGTAAACTGAGTTCCTCGATCCGATACGATATTCTTGGGGACTCCGTGCAAACTAACGATCCTAGCAATGTACAACTCTGCTAGCTTCAAACTCTGATAGGTGGTTTTAACGGGCAAGAAATGGGAGACTTTGGACAATCTGTCCACTATGACCCAAATAGAGTCATTTCCCCTACTAGAAGTAGGTAGTCCAGTGATAAAGTCCATTCCTACAGAATCCCATTTCCATTCCGGAATTTGCAAAGGTTGCAACAATCCAGCGGGTCTTTGATGTCCTGCCTTGACTCGCTGACATATATCACACTTGGCGATATAGCTTCCGATTTCTCTCTTCATCTTATGCCACCAAAATTGCTCTTTCAAATCTTGATACATCTTAGTTCCTCCTGGATGGATAGAATAAAGAGTATCATGAGCCTCATTCAGGATAACTTCTTTTAACTCAGAATCTGCTGGTACACAAAGGCGTCCTTTGTACCACAAAACTCCTTCTTCGTCCTCGGTGAATCCGGGTACCTTGCCTGTACCGATACGACGTTTAATTCCGTCGATACTAGCATTTCCTTTCTGCGCCTCTTTAATCTGACTGATCAAAGTGGGCTGAAGTTCTATGCTAGCCAAAAATCCTTCACTTACTAATTCCATTAGAAAATCTTCCATCTCTTTGTGCAAATTTGGTTGCTCCTTCAAAATCATGGAGTTCAAGCGGCACGGCAATCTGCTAAGGGCATCGGCTACTACGTTGGCTTTTCCAGGGTGATAGCGAATGTCCAGGTCGTAATCCTTGATTAGCTCAATCCATCTTCTTTGCCTCATATTCAGCTCCTTCTGAGTGAATATATACTTTAGGCTCTTGTGATCCGAATAAATCTCACAACGGTTTCCCATAAGGTAACGTCTCCATGTCTTCAGGGCTAGAACTACGGCTGCGAGTTCGAGGTCGTGGGTGGGATAATTTTGTTCATGCTGCTTCAATTGTCGCGATAGATAGGATATAACTTGGCCTTCTTGCATTAGCACACATCCGAGACCAATCTTGGATGCGTCACAATACACATCGAAGGGCTTCGTGATATCCGGCATGATCAAGATTGGGGCGGAAATCAATCTCCTTTTGAGTTCTTGGAAACTCGCTTCACACTTGTCTGTCCATTCAAACTTCTTGTCCTTCTTCAGCAATTGGGTCATGGGTCGAGCGATACTAGATAATCCTTCTACGAATTTGCGGTAATATACCGCCAATCCGAGAAAAGCACGAACTTGGGTTTGAGTGGTTGGGGCTTGCCAATCTTCTACATCTTTCACTTTGGCAGGGTCAACGGCAATTCCTCTGGCTCATACAATGTGACCGAGGAATCCTACTTCCTGTAACCAGAATTCACATTTGCTAAATTTTGCATACAGCTGATGCTCTCTAAGGGTTCCAAGAATGGTCCTTAGGTGTAGCTCATGTTCTTCTTCCGATTTGGAATAAATTAGAATGTCATCGATGAAAACAACGACAAACTTATCCAGGAAGTCCATAAAAATCTTATTCATGAGGTTCATGAAATAAGCGGGGGCATTGGTTAATCCAAAAGACATGACTGTATACTCATACAACCCATATCTGGTGGTAAAGGCAGTCTTTGGAATATCCTCTGCACGAATTTTGAGTTGATGATAACCAGTTCTAAGATCAATCTTAGAAAACACCTGGGCACCGGTCAACTGATCAAACAAATCATCTATCTTGGGCAAGGGGTACTTGTTCTTGATGGTGACATCATTCAACTTTCGATAATCCGTACACAAACGGTTACCTCCATCCTTCTTGTCCACAAACAAGACAGGTGACCTCCATGGGGACGCACTTGGTTGAATCAATCCAATTTCTAACATGGAATCCAGTTGCTTCTTCAGTTCTTCTAGTTCTGACGGGTTCATGCTATAGGGTCTCTGGGCTATAGGTCCTGTTCTGGGGATTAGTTCGATGATAAACTCGATATCCCTATCTGGGGGCATACCGGGCAAAACATCTGGAAATACATCGGGGTATTCACAGACTACCCGAACTTGGTCGATGGTAGGTTGGGCTAGACTCTGGTTACACTTGAATTGGCGAGGTAAGGTTTCCGATATATGCTCGACTAATATTCCGGCGGTACTGGTCATGGTAATGGCTTTCTTGGCACAGTCAATCATTCCTTTATGTTTGGACATCCAATCCATTCCTAGTACTACTTCCAAACCTTTAGTTCCGAGTACTATTAGATTAGCATAAAAATCTATGCCATGGATTCGGATAGGGACGGCTTTGCAAATTTGCCTAGCCTTGGTGGTCGATCCGGGAATTTGTACAATCATCACATGCTTCAGTTTGGTTGGTTGGATTTTACTAGTGCACGCAAATTCTTCGGTGACAAATGAATGCGATGCACCAGAATCAAACAACACTCTTGCGAGTACTGAATTAACAGAAAACATACCCAGCACGACGTCTGGCGCTTCCTGAGCTTCTTCAGCATGCATGATAAAAAGGCGGCCATTGCGGTTGAGTGAATTTCCTGGGGAAAATCTTCTCTCTGGCTGGACACGACGCTGCTGCTGGGCTGGGACATTGGTATTAGGGGCTGTAGCGTTCTTCTTGTTGGGGCACTCGTTGGAATAGTGGCCTTTATTTCCACAGTCATAACAGGTCACTTGTGACTTGTCCTTGGCTGCGACAGGCACAACGTTGCTTCCAGTCCTCAGGGCAGTATTGGGGTTGGCGGTAGCATGGTTGGTGTTGAACTTGGGTGGGGCATGGGTGAAAGTGCTAGAATTGCCGGGGTTGTTGTGATTTCCTCCGGGTCTAGGGTTTCCACGGTTGGGATAGTTCGGACGGGTCATAGGGGGTCTGTTGGTTCTTGGGGCAAATCCTGGAGATGGGTTGGGGCGATACTTTGGGGTCTGATGGGTTCCTGGTTGATGCATCATGCGACGCTTGCGGTTCTCATTGGCCTGGTTGATCTTTCCTTCCATCTGGATAGCGGAGTCGACAAGGGCTTCAATATCAGCAAAGGGGATATTGACTAACACTGTCTGCATCTCGTCATGCAGACCATTCAGGAATCTTTCTTTCTTCTTGGCTTCAGTGTCTATCTCATCTGGGGCGTACCTAGCTAATGACAAAAATTTGTCACGGTATTCCACTACAGTCATCCTTCCTTGCTTCAATTCTCTGAACTCGTCTCTCATTCTCTTGATCAAACCTGGCGGCACATGGGTTCTGCTAAACTTGACCTTGAATTCCTCCCAGGTCATCATTTGGCCTCCGGTCATTGCACGAACACTGTTCCACCATGCCCTGGCATCTCCGGCTAGATAATGAGTGGCGAACAAGACTTTCTCGTTGGCTTCTACTCCGGCTACTTCTAAGTTATTCTCCATGGTTTGCAGCCAATCATCGGCGTCTAGGGGTTCTTCTGACTTGGTGAAAACGGGTGGGTTGGTATTCTGGAAATTCTTGAGCTTAGATCCGTGGTTGTCCTGATTTCCATGACCTTGGTTGTTGTGGGCTAGCTGGGCTATCTGTTGCAGAGTGGCTAGGTTGGCTTGCCGTTCCGCTCGTTCAGCTTCGCGGTCAGAAGTCAACATTTGCAGGATCTGCAACATTGGGTCTGGGGCTGAACCACTTCCTCCACGTGGCATCTGAAGATTGATATAGATCATGAGAAAAGAGGGAAATTTCTAAGGTTTTGGGTCTTTGAAAAGTTTTTAGAGTTTGACTCAAGTTTTCTAGCAACTTGCTTTTTCATTCATCCACTCATAGCACACAGTACAACACACACCACAACAAAGCAAAACAGATGGTTTTAAGAACCATTCTGGGAACTACGATACAGTGGGACCGACTACTACTCACTACGCTAGTGCTCAGTGCTACTACTGCTCGGAGTCTGTGGCTTCATCATCTTCCGCATCATCGATGAAGGCGAAATCATCCTCATCGGTGAAGAAGTCCATGGCCTGATCCTCCAGAAAATCATCGTCATCGCTGAGATAGGAGTAAGGGTCTCCACGAAGATCTTCTCCGGCATTCTCCCTTTCCTCTAACTGCATGTCTCTCTCATGGATGGTCTCTTCCAGAGCTGAGATACGATGGCGAAGACGGGCAATAATGCGCTCCTTCTTGTCGAGCTGACGGCGGCGAGACTTGCGATCCTTTGCTAGCATGGCGATGGTCTGATCCTTCGTCTTGATGATGGCAGACTTGTGGTTGCAATAGTCACGGCAGTTGTCCAGTTCCTGCTGACGATCATACATCATGAAGCTAAGGTGGTCCAATTGAGTCTTCATCTCGGGGTGGTATGGGGCTTCCAGTGGTTGACCATTTGCATCACGTCTTGGGCAAAACTCAAAGCGAGTACCCTTGATCTGATTGATGCTCTGCCCACACAGACGGGAAAGAGCTTCCTGCATTGCTCTGGCAAGTCCATCGAGCCAGTTGTTTTCCCTCAAGGTAAACTGAATCCCCTCCGCAGTGGGAGGTTCAATCTTTCCTCGGAGACTTGCAACAATTAGCCACTGTAGATCTTCTCCCCCTTGATCATTGAGCTGAGCTCCGAAGAACTCGGGATGCGGGCGCTCCAAAAGTTCCGAGAGCTGATCCAGATCCCTCTCAAAGATAAGGTCTCCTCCATTTCCGAGTTGGTAAAACTTGTTGTACTTCACGTCCATCTATAAAAATAGAGGATGAGTAGTTTAGCAAAGTGATCAAGTGTGTCAAAATTTTATATATTTTGCAAGAGTTTTTGAGGTACATGAAGTTTATTAAAGAATTTAAGAGGTAAGAATGAGAATAAGTTTTCGTAAATAGTTTTGTTTTTGAGTGTTGAAACTAAGTTTTTGGTTCAGCGTCCAATCTAACTAGGGTCTCCTATGGTCAGGATGGCTCTGATACCAACTTGTCAACACCCGGATTTTTCAATCCTAGATGCCTGTTATGCCATACATCGCAATCCCAGGATTACCATTTTTGCGAGACATAACAGAATTGGATACCATAGTACTTCATCCATTACAATGATACATAAGTTCTTACACAAATAGGGATCTCATGATCCAGTCCTTAATACAACATCAAGCAGCGGAATACGGAATAGTAACGGTAGCGTAGGCGAGGCTCCATCTTCGGGGTCACAGGCAATGCTGACGATGGGAGATGATCCTAGTTGTCGTAACCGTCCTGGGGTCCATCCTCCAGGTACTCCTCTTCATAGTCTGGCCATGGGAATAGCCAGGGACAAAGCCATGAGTACTCTTTAAGTACTCGCAAACTAATACTAACAAGAAAAAGGGGTTTTTGGATAATAGGACACTAGGCTCTAGGGTTGTTTTGCAAAAGCCAGATTTATACTACTAAGTTCCCAAGCTAGTCACAATTTTATAACTCCCAAGTGGGATCTTGTATTTCTAGTCACAACTCTGTTGTGGTCAAGACAAAGTCTCAAGTCGTTCACAAGTCATTTTGAAAAGTCTGACGGGGGAACAGTATGGCCACTCCAACTGTCCATAACCGCGGACGCGGCTATTCGAATAGTTTGACACTCTGCAGAGATTGTACACTTTCACCACAACATTCGATACATCCGTCAGGAACAAATCCTGAATTCACCATACTCAGTATGCGGCTAATCAATCCTAACCTTCCAATTACACTCCCTAGTATAAGCACCTCTCCTGTGAGTTTGGCCTCCCAACCATGACCACTGTCATCTTGGGTACTGCACAGGTGGACAATCTTCACAAGGTAGCCTCAGCTCAGACCTTGGCCGTGAGGGAACTAATACTAAGGTATATAAGTTTCCAGTCAAGCCCTACCCAAAATTCGGGTATTGTGGTTGTACGATAAAATTGGAATGGTATCGCATCCAGACAACCATCAGTTTTATAAAGGGCTAAGGCTCATGCCTCAACATTTTCATCACCAAAATCATCAAGTGTTTGGAAACACATGTCCAAAACATTTCAATAGAATGATCCATCATTCCAAGGTTTTCATAACCATTTTTCCACCAAGTATTCCCATCTAAAGTTGATCAAGTTTTATGCTTAGCACTAGCATCTACAGGTGGGGTAGTACTAATAGAGGGGTGGTAACTAGTGGAGTTGCAACTAAGTCCAACCTTATATCATAAGCTGATATCAAAGTTTCTAGCTTAGGCCAAATTTAATGCTCTTTATGCACCCTTCAGCACAACTGTCTAGTATCTACCAAAATTCTTGGGTAGCATCTAAGTAAACTGTGATAACGAAATAAGGTAAGAAGCTTGCCATAAAACTAGGATTGGTTTAGCAAGTGGGTATGGTTACATACGCTTAGGGCATATAGTAATCATATCACAAGCATGGGTTGTGGCAACAATAGGGTGTCTTATGCACTTGCATAGGTATAGTATCTTGCAAGTGTTAGCTTGCATTGGTAAACTTGGTTCGTATAGCTTGATCAATATAAGTATAAGCTTGCATAGTTACTAGCTTGCCTTGTGCAGAGCAGTGGTTGAAGTTCTCCTCGGCTTCCTCTTCGTAGTATCCTCCTTCTTCCTCGTAGCCTTGGTCGGTACTAGCGTCTATGAATAAATACGAGGTACACAATCACCAAACAATACTTAACTACTTGCAATCATCACACACAAGGGTCCTATAGATGATCTAGCATCATCTCTAACATTACAAGGTTAAGGATTGGTTTAAGTCTTCTTATTTTAGAAAAGGAATTTCTACTCATTGAAAAACTACCTAAGATTTAATATTCTCCAAACTAAAAATGGGATCATGTTGACACATGTCATCACCACATGTTGTAGTCCATGGGAAGGTGATTTAAAGTGGTGTCACAATTCAACAAAGTTTTACCCTTTTATTTTAATTAATTAAAGTGCCTAGAAATGCTTATGAAGCATTCTTTTATTCCTTGAACATTATTTCTGCAAGTAACCTATATATATTTTTATATATTCTGAAAGGTATGGTTGAAAGTGATTTTTGAGAGTTGGAATCAACTCAAAAGCTATTGTGGTTTAAATTTGAAAAATGTTTGAATGCAGAAAAGCTTCTGCCTTGTCATTTTTGCTAAGGGTGATCTACAGATCCAAATGACTTGAATCCAACGGGCTTGGATTAAGCATTCACAGACCTTTCCAACAAAATTGGTTTCATCTAATTTGGTGCACTAAATCGATATGGGTTGATTTTTGAAGTTGGGTACAGAAGTGTGTTTAAAATTAAAAAGAAAAGATTTAATTTGAATTGTTGGGCTGCGCGGGAAATTCTAACGGGCCGGCCTGCTAAGCGCAGTGCTCCCGCGGGCTGCTTAAGTGGGTGTCCCCACTCATCAGTGACACGGGGCTGGGCGAAGCGGTATGGGGCAACGTGGTTCGTTCGATCTGGTTCTAATCCAACGGCTGAGGGTCATCATCGACGCGAGACAGCTCCGGCGAGAACGAAACCTAGCGCGGCCAGTGAGGGGTGCTGGGGGCTCACCGGAGTACGGGCGAGGGTCGGCGAGGCGGGCGAACGACGAAGTCGACGACGGCAAACCTCCTGGTACCGGTGGCTTCTCCTGGGGCGGCTCCAATCGCTGGCTCCTTTCTTCTCCGGCAGCGGCATGCTCCAGTGAAATTCCGGCGGGGTGGTGCTCGCCTTGCTCTGAGAATGGTGTGGCACGATCAGTGAGGAGAGGGGAGTGAGATGGTGTGAAGAAATCGTGCGGGGGTGGCCTCTATTTATAGTCGAGCGAGGGGACCGTCGGGGCGCAAGGTGAGCTCGTCGGAAGCGATGTTACAGGCAGCTAATGGCATGGGCAAGGGTAGGGGACGGTGCTGTGTCTCCTGGCGATGCTCAACGACATGGTCGCGAGGGATGGGGCGGTGTGGTTTGGTCTGGAACGGGCGGTGCTCTGCGCGGCAGAGGCGGCGTTCTCGATGGCGGGCGGTGGCTGTATGGCGCGGGGCGTTAAACGGGGATGTCTGGCGGTCTCCTGGGTCGGTGGTGATCGTGTGTGCGCGCGATGAGGGCGGCGCGCGGTCTGTGGGTGGTGGTCGAGGGTGGCGCTCTGGCGCACGCTCGGCATGGTCTGGGCGTGTCTTGTGCGCGTGGTCCAGTGCTTGGCAACGCTCGCGGCTGGGACAGGCAGTGGCAGTGGACGGTGGGCTGCCTCCCAGACAAGGTTGGCACGGCTAGTTCTTCCTCTAGCCTGATGTCGACTATGGGGTGGCATTGAGGTGCTCGGCTGTTCACCATTAATGGCAATGGCAAGCTCACAGGGGTGCTAGTGCAGGTCTAACCTTGCTAGATGATCTACTGGATTGTGTGAGACCTAACTAGGGAACAAGTTAGGCTCAAAACACTCCACACTATAGTGTTTGTGGTTTTGTTTGATTTGTGTCTGCAACCTGTTTGATGAAATGGCCGCATGAAATCAAGTTTTGAATTTTGAAATGATTTTTGGTGGGTTTGCTAGATTGGTTCTGGTGAGTCTGCAGATGCTTGGGTTTTGAAAATTGAGCTTGTTTAAGTGGGTTTTGAAAAAGTGGGATCTTCCCATATGAAGAAGATTCAATTTTGAGTTGTCATTTAAACTATGCATTTGAAAGTTTCTGGATGATCACAAAGTGGGCCTTGATACTTTGTTATGATTATATTCAAGGGGTGCAAAGATCCAGAAAAGTTTCTGTTAGGTTTTGAAAGTTTGAGACAGCCAAAGTAGGCATGGGAGTTAAATTGGTCAAAATGACCATTCACTTAATATATTGGTTTTGACTTATTTTTCTTTAGGAAAAGTGTGGGGAATGTTTTAGATGATGTTCTTTTCACCTAAGAAACATTTTACAAGCAATGGCTCACACAAACAAAGTGGTTTTAAAGAATTTCAAAATTCATGCATACACATATACATGCTTTCATGAATTGGTTTAGAAAAGTTTTTGTTAACCCTAAACTTTAGGATTAGTGTTTTGTTGATCTAAGTTTGATATTTTTGGGATGTTACAATCATCGTCCCCGTGAGAACCATTCTTCCCCAAATCACTCTGGTTGTTTCCTATGTTAAATTGTGGCTTCAATTCGCTTGAATTACGCTCATGAATTCCTCCTCTGAACATGATAGTTAAAGCGCCCCTCTCCCCTCTTCCTTTTACCCCATACGCCACTCCCTCTCTGCCCCTAGGCTGCACGAATTGCTCCACGCACCACCACTGCCTTCGGCGATCCCCAACATCAATTCCGGTGAGCACGACCACCCGCATTGCCCCAGATTCCACGATCTTGCTCGCCAGCATCTGACGCATCTTCTGTCGTGCCCCGTTTGCCCGCGCATGCCCCAGATTGTCGCCAATGACGAGGACAGAATGCTGCCGCGGTCTGCAGCAACTCCGGCAGCCTCCCCTGGTAATCCCTGACCGCCCCCTACTCTCTCGATGACGCTCACACACTCGTATTCGTCTCCCGTGTCTAACGGCACCGTTGGTTTGTCTTAGTGCGCCTTGTATCGTCGACGACCGTGCTCACCCGATGTGGATACAAACTCCGGCGAGCAATTGTCGTCAGCACCGTGCGCCCCCTGCCCTCCTACGACAACGTCGAGTATCACTAAAACCCTGCGAACCCGGTGAGCCTTTCCCCTCTCTTCCTCGCTTCCTAGTTCACCGGCAACGTCACAGCCCGAGCGCCGCCGTCGCCAAGCACCGCTGGTTAATGGTCGTCTCGATCTGAGCCGTTAGCAGATATGAATCCAGTGGATACGATTAGACCGAATCGAAATGGTATGAACTGTTCTGATCCATACGATCCCGCTTAGATTCAACGCTTTGTATTAGTCAATCCGTGCGAACCGGTATGAGCCAATAGGATCATTCCACGTGGCCTAGATTTCGTTTTAAAAACAGAAATATTTATATTTAGTGTTTGGATTTGAAAAATTCGTAACTTTTGATCCACATATCCAAAATTTTCAAATTTTAAATCATTGGAATTAGGAAAAATAAACCTTTGCAACCATGCCCTTATTTTAGTGTTTTGCTTCCGGAATATTGGTTTAATTTATCAAAACATTTCTAGGCTTATTTTGAGTATAACAATTATTCTAAAAATGATTTTTAGGTAAAATATTTTGCAAATGGTTTTTTTTGAACCTACTAACCATAAGAACAAACTTTTGTGTTTAGAAATATATTTTTTTAATATTATAAAATTATTACCTTGAATAAAGGCATTTCTAGTAAAACAAAAATGTTGATATTATTTAAAAATGAATTTTGGGTGAAACCTTTTGTAAATGGATTTATTTTAAATACTTTGACCATAAACACTAACTTTTGTGTCTAAAAATATATTTGGCTAACACTAGAAATTAATACTTTGATTTAAATCATTTCTAGCAAAACAAAAATTATTTAAATGGCCATTTTCACTATCTTGATTTCAAATGACTTTGCTAATTTTATAAATGACCAATAGGTGTTTCAAAATGTTTATAGCCTATTAGAAACCACCTTTCCAAATAAAACAATCTTTTGGATGCTTGCATGCATTGCTTTGTTTTTATTATTTTATGTGGTGAATTGTTTGAATGCTAGTTTGAATTCGTCCCTTGATTGAATTGTAGTGAACTTTGAAGAGTGTGACAATTGCAAGATCAAGGAGTGAATCTATATTCTCTACTAAAAAGGCAATTGGTCCTTCATAATTTTTTCCCTATTATTTTCACTATGCATTAGTGATATTTTGAGTAGAACTTGCATGGAATTTTTACTAAGTATGCTATGCCTTGGGAAATCCTAGTAGATGATGCCTTAGTAAAATTTTCCCTAAGTTAAGATCCTTGATACTATTATGCTTAGCCTAGCTAGTAGAAACAAGGGTTTATTATATTCATACTATGAAATATTTCTAAGTCTATGACTTTTGTTTTGATTAATAAAACAATTATGTGAATGAATCACCTGGGTGGAATGGTGAGAATGGATTTATGTTGAGTGGTTACACAGGGCCAGTAAACTGGCGAAAACTTGTCTATCACACTTGTGGAAAGCTACCCAGGAACAAAGGGATATGAGATGACAAAGGTTAAGAAGCTTCTAGTGCAGCCACATGGCAATATGGGCTCTGCCTAGATCATATATGTTGCAATAACTTAGCTAGATGGACAGAAGGTGGTAGGGGGTGATAGGTTTGGAACGCGTCCATTTGGTCTAAGGGAAGGCTTCTGAAAGATCTTGTCTCGATGCATGTCGAGTCTTGTGGGGAAAGTGCAGCACCTCTCGAGAAGGAAAAATCTAAGTACTTAGCCATGTCCCGGCAATGGACAATTTGAGCATCAAGACATGGAAGCTATCAAGGATCTCGTCATCCCAATTTCTAAGTTAAAAATTTTGGTTGAACAAGGGTAAAGGATCACCAATTTTTATTGGTAGATGCCTTGGGTGTTTTTGATAAACAAAAACTTAGTGTTTTCAACTAATAGGTAAAACCTATTTTGAGAAAAGCAAGCCTAAGCTACACTTAGCCAAATTCATGTAGAAGTTAGAAGTAACTATTCTACTATGGTATCACATGCCAATACTATTCCAATGTATTGACCCACTATGGCTGTAACTCATGATGTTGCAGGTTACTCTGATGAGGATTAGGGTGATGAGTCTACACTCAACATGTTAGCCTGTGGCACATGAAGATGAAGAATTTACTTTATTTTGTTAAGTTGAACTCTTGTACTAGCTTGTGGCTATGGAGTTGTAAAAGACTATGTTATCTCTGGAATGACGATGTAATAAAGACCTTTGTATATGTGTACTTCATCTTAAACTGTGGATGCTAGCATTTGATCCAAGGACTAGCATTGCAATCACATGGACCTTTACCTTTATAAAGGTGGGGTCTTACAGATGGTATCAGAGCACTATGTTGCCTGTAGGATTGTAAACCTAGGATTGGACAAAACCCCTTAGAAAAATAGGAGTTGTATTTGTTCCAAACTTATTTACAAACAACCTTGTAAACTCTTTCCTCATCCTTTTTGGTTTTGATTCTACATCTCTCCCTTCTCAAACTTGATGGACAAAGACTTCACCATGAGCAAGGACTTCAACATTACCAATTACTTCAACTTTAGTTTCATCAAGGACTTCAACATGGACATCACTAAGGACTATAAGTGAGACAAGAAATATTACTCAAGACTTGGATACTAAGGAAACACAACTTAGAAGGAACCATCATCACCTTTGAATATTTGTGACCAAGATGCAAGAAATTTTTCTAAGGAAACCATGATCTTGTTCATGAAGAAACAACCAAGAAGAATGGAATGATCTCAAGTTAAACCCATAGTTGGACCACCATATTAGTGTTTAGCTTAGATCATATATTGATCACACCAACTTATGTGGTGTAGAAAAAATATTTTATTGCATAAAAATATATTTGAATCTTGTTGTTTGAGTGGAATGTTTGATTGTGATTGCTTGCACATTGCTTGTGTGAATTTTTGTGTGTGAGTAGAATTCTTCCTGTAGAAATCCTTTGCCTACTCTAACCCCAATCCAACCCAAACAGATGACTTCTCCAAGAGACTCCAACATCAAGGATGGTGACAACAATAACAAATAGATGCACATGAGAGAACAACTTATAGCAACCCAAGCCTAGTTGAATATAGTGACAACTCAGTTTTTAGCCAACAACAATGAGTTAGATCTAACCATTCAAAAGTTCTTGGAAACCCAATCCCAATTGTTGCAAAGGATGACAAATCAAATGATCAACATGAGAAACAATTTTTCCCAAGGAGATTGTGACAACAATGATATCAAGGATGATATTATAGAAGGAACTCAAGCTTTCAATATTTGTGGAGACATAGGACACACTTGTAAAGAGCATATGGACCAATACCCTAATTGTGAAGAGAATCATCCAACTAAACAATGCCCCACATATCAAGTTACTTGTTTCCTATGTGAAGGAAATGATCATGTCCCTATCCAATGCCCTATTTATCCTATAGTTCAACAAATGAAACAAGATGGAATGCATAAAATGTTTGGAAACCTCCATAAGGAAACAACTTCTACCAAGAAGGATAAAAACAAAGTCAGAACCATGCCTCATAGAGCCATACCCAAAGTGACCACAAAGTGTTGTTACTCATCTGGAGAAGAAGGTCATATCTCTAGTGACTGTCCCAAGAAAAGAGAAAGGTTTCCCACCTTTGTGGTGAAATATGAAGAACATGAACTAGAAGAAATTCTAGCTTTATAGTGACCCAAAAAGAAGAAATGTCCCAACCCCAGCAAGAAGGACAAAAGCCAAGTGCAATGTTTCAAATGCAAAGAGATGGGACACTGTTCCAATGATTGTCTAGAAAAGAAGAAGAACCAAGTAAACAAACAAGAGGCAATGATACCAAAGAAGAAGAAGGATATTAGCCAATTGATGTGTTTCAAATGCAAAGACCTAGGCCATTATGCAAACAACTTTCCAGAGAAGCTACATCAAGATCCCAAGTAAGCCAAGATGTAATCTAATTGAAAACCTTTTTAAGGGTGGTAGTACCCTAGTTGTCTTGAAGCCAACTTGTAACCTCTAGCCTTCCCAAATCTCGGGACGAGATTTCTTTTAAGGGTGGTAGCCTGTCACATCCCAAAAAATTTCCAAATTTTGAAATGTGAAAAAAAAAATTAAAGAAATAATTGTTGAAATTTAGGGTGAAAAGAAACTTTTTGCTTCTAAATGGAAACATCAAAACCCTTCTTGGAAAAAAATTTAATGAAAAGGAAATCCAACAAAATTTCAACCAAGTGAAATGCATTCATCAATGAATGTATCTTGAAATTTAAACATTTGGAAAAGTTAAACCAAAACCCTAAAACCCTAATGGAAGAAAATCATTTCCAAGATCTCTCTAAGACTATGGATTTTACCCATATAAAAATTCAGCAACAAACATTTATAAATGATAAAAAATGATAAACAAAAATATTGTAAAACCATAGAAATTGGTTTCATTTAATTTGGAGCCATGGATAAAAACTTATGAATTTAATAAGATAAAAGGAAATAAATTTTCAAAGCTAATAAAGCTCCTAGCTAAAACCAATACCAAATTGTGAAAATAATAATCCTAAAAGGATTTAAAAGGATAAAAAATATTAAATAAAAATTTTACAAACTGGAATCAACATATTTTGAGCTATAAATAAAAATATATGGAATTTATAAGGCAAATAAAGAAATAAATAAATAACTAAGGAATATTTCAAAAGCCAAATTAAATCTTGGCCAAATCCATAAAAAAATGAAATGAAAGTTTGTTGAATAATAAAAAGGAGTAAAATATTATTTTAAATAAAATCATAAGGATTGAACAATATCCAACTTTATTTAAATAAAGACAAATTGCCTAAACTAAATAATAAATCCCAAGAAAATGATTTAGAAGAAAATCTAAAACTTGAATTAAATCCAGAAGAAAATGGAATAAAGATAATCCAAATAAAATAAAGGGAAAAAGAATATTCAAATAAAAATTATATGGCATTAGCCAAATTCAATTCTATTTGAATGAAGACAAAATTCCTAATAAAAAGGATTAATTAAATCATGGAAAAAATAATGGAAATTGCCAAAATGGATTAAAAGTTTTCTAATTAACTTAAAAAAGAATAAAGGATTAATTAAATAAAAATAATATGGATTGGAACCATATTTAAATCCTATTTAAATAAAGACAAATGTCTAATTTAAAATTAAAGAATAAACCATAAGAGAATATAATAAAATATTCAAAAATGGAATTTAAAATACATTGTTAAACAGTATAAAATATACTAAAAATTTATTAAAGGTGAATAAGAAATCTGAATTCAAATGAGTGTTTGAATTTGAAAACAGAAATCAGAAATAGAAAAAGAAATCAGAAAAAATAGAAACAGGTCGACCCAACCCAGCAGTCCAGCCCAACTTGGCCCAACCAGCCCAACAGCAGCCGACCCGGGAAACCCAGCACCCTCTCCTTGCTCGTTTTCTTTCTCACCGCACAACGTACCCCCACCCTCTCTAATCTAGCGACCCCACCGTACCCCCTCTCACCTCACTGACAACCAGGCCCCACACTGCCTCGTCATCATCGTCCCCGTGAGAACCATTCTTCCCCAAATCACTCCGGTTGTTTCCTGTGTTAAATTGCGGCTTCCATTCGCTTGAATTACGCTCATGAATTCCTCCTCTGAACACGCTAGTTAAAGCGCCCCTCTCCCCTCTTACTTTTACCCCATACGCCACTCCCTCTCTGCCCCTAGGCTGCACGAATTGCTCCACGCACCACCACTGCCTCCGGCGATCCCCAACATCAATTCCGGCGAGCACGACCACCCCCATTGCCCTAGATTCCACGATATTTCTCGCCAGCATCTGACGCATCTTCTGTCATGCCCCATTTGCCAGCGCATGCCCTAGAGTGTCGCCAACGACGATGACAGAATGTCGTCGCAGTCTGCAGCAACTCCGGCAGCCTCCCCTGGTAATCCTTGACCGCCCCCTACTCTCTCGATGATGCTCACACACTCGTATTCGTCTCCCGCGTCTAACGGCACCATTGGTTTGTCTTAGTGCGCCTTGTATCATCGACGACCATGCTCATCCGATGTGGATACAAACTCCGGCAAGCAATTGTCGTCAGCACCGTGCGCCTCTTGCCCTCCTACGACAACGTCGAGTATCAGTGCAACCCTGCAAACCCGGTGAGCCTTTCCCCTCTCTTCCTCGCTTCCTAGTTCGCCGGCAATGTCACAGCCCAAGCGCCGCCGCCGCGCGCCGTTGCCAAGCACCGCTAGTTAATGGTTGTCTCGATCTGAGCCGTTAGATATGAATCCAGTGGATACGATTAGATCCAATCGAAACGGTATGAACTGTTCTGATCCATACGATCCCACTTAGATTCAACGCTTTGTATTAGTCGATCCGTGCGAACCGGTATGATCCAATAGGATCATTCCACGTGGCCTAGATTTCGTTTTAAAAACAGAAACATTTCTATTTAGTGTTTGGATTTGAAAAATTCATAACTTTTGATCCACATATCCAAAATTTGCAAATTTTATATCATTGGAATCAGGAAAAAGAAACCTTTGCAACCATGCCCTTATTGTAGTGTTTTGCTTCTGGAAAATTTGTTGAATTACAGAAACATTTCTAGGCTTATTTTGAGTATAACAATTATTCTAAAAATGATTTTTAGGTAAAATCTTTTGCAAATGGTTTGTTTTGAACCTACTGACCATAAGAACAAACTTTTGGGTTTAGAAATTTATTTTGTTAATATTATAAAATTATTACCTTGAATAAAGGCATTTCTAGTAAAACAAAAATGTTGCTATTATTTAGAAATGATTTTTGGGTGAAACCTTTTGTAAATGGATTTATTTTAAACACTTTGACCATAAACACTAACTTCTGTGTTTAAAAATATATTTGTCTAACACTAGGAATCATTACTTTGATTTAAATCATTTCTAACAAAACAAAAATGATTTAAATGGCCATTTTCACTATCTTGATTTCAAATGACTTTGCTACTTTTATAAATGACCAACAGGTGTTTTAAAATGTTTATAGCCTATTAGAAATCACCTTTCCAAATAAAACAATCTTTTGCATGATTGCATGCATTGCTTTGTTTTTATTATTTTATGTGGTGAATTGTTTGAATGCTAGTTTGAATTTGTGCCTTGATTGAATTGTAGTGAACTTTGAAGAGTGTGACAATTTCAATATCAAGGAGTGAATCTATATTATCTACTAAAAAGCCAAGTGGTGCTTCATAATTTTTTCCCTATTATTTTCACTATGCATTAGTGATATTTTGAGTAGGACTTGCATGGAATTTTTACTAAATATGCTATGCCTTGGGAAATCCTAGTAGATGATGCCTTAGTAAAATTTTCCCTAAGTTAAGATCCTTTGTACTATTATGCTTAGCCTAGCTAGTAGAAAACATGGGTGGATTATATTCATACTATGAAATATTTCTAAGTCTATGACTTTTGTTTTGATTAATAAAACAACTATGTGAATGAAACACCTGGGTGGAATGGTGAGAATGGATTTATGTTGAGTGGTTACACAGGGCCAGTAAACTGGCAAAAATTTGTGTATCACACTTGTGGAAAGCCACCCAGGAACAAAGGCATTTGAGATGCCAAATGTTAAGAAGCTTCTCGTGTAGCCACATGGAAATATGGGCTCTGCCTGGATCATATAGGTTGCAATAACTTAGCCAGATGAACAGAAGGTGGTAGGGGTGATAGGTTTGGAACGCGTCCATTTGGTCTAAGGGAAGGCTTCTTTAAGATCTTGTCTCGATGCATGTCGAGTCTTGTGGGTAAAGTGCACCACCTCTCGAGAAGGAAAAATATAAGTACTTAGCCGTGTCCCGGAATGGACAATTTGAGCATCAAGACATGAAAGCTATCAAGGATCTCCTCATCCCAATTTCTAAGTTAAAAACTTGTGGTTGAACAAGGGTAAAGGATCACCAATTTTTATTTGTAGATGCCTTGGGTGTTTTTGATAAACAAAAACTTAGTGTTTTCAACTGATAGGTAAAACCTATTTTGAGCAAAGCAAGCCTAAGCTACACTTAGCCAAATTCATGTAGAAGTTAGAAGTTACTATTCTACTATGGTATCACTTGCCAATACTATTCCAATGTATTGACCCACTGTGGATGTAACTTATGATGTTGCAGGTTACTCTGATGAGGATTAGGGTTATGAGTCTACACTCAACATGTTTGTCTGTGGCACATGAAGATGAAGACTTTACTTTATTTTGTTAAGTTGAACTCTTGTACTAGCCTATGGCTATGGAGTTGTCAAAGACTATGTTATCTCTGGAATGACGATGTAATAAAGACCTTTGTATCTATGTACTTCATCTTAAACTGTGGATGCTAGCATTTGATCCAGGGACTAGCATTGGAATCCCAGGGACCTTTACCTTTATAAAGGTGGGGTCTTACAATTATAGTAAATATCAAGAATATCATTCTTAGGCAATGGACATCCAGGATGTGCATGAATCAAGGCACGGGACCTTGTCCACGACTCAGGCAATTTCTCTTCTTCTCCCTGTTTAAAATAAAAAAGTCTCTGCAAAGCAGCATGTCTAGCACTGGGAGGAAAATATTTCTAGAAGAAGCAATCAAACAATCAGGGCAATCAATGGAACCGGGAGGTAATATATTAAACCAAGTCGTAGCTTCTCCTTTCAGTTAAATAGGGAAGATCTTATTAACAAAATACTTGCACATCTTAAAATCATCAGAGAATAAAGCACTCATAGTAGAAATCTCATTCATATGAGCCACAACACTATCATTTTCAGTCCCACAAAAAGGTTCTTTCTCAACAAGGTCCAAATAGGATAAATCAAGAGAAAAATCATAATCTTTATCTTTAATATCTATGGGAGAAGTGGCAAAATTAGGATTAGAGGACAACTTAGGAATAATTGTGCGTCTTGCAAGGAGACTCTTAATAGCACTAGTACCATGTGTGTTTTGGCACTCCTCCATAAACTCATTAGTAAACTCAATGTAACCATCATTAATATCATAAATCTCTCTAGAATCAGGTGAGCTGACAGGTGTAACAGTATCTTCACTAGGAGTTTTGGTATTTCCTAGACTAGCCATAGTAGCATCAAGCACAGTAGAGGTAACATCATGAGTATCAAAAGCTGTTTCAGATTCAGCTGTAGTAGTAGTGTGTGTAGCATGAGTATGTGGTGGTGTAACAAGCTTACTTATAACAGACGGTGAATCAAGAGCAGCACAGTTGTTTAGGACTGTAACTCTTCTTGTAGTAGGGAACTTTCCATCACGAGACTTCCCCATGATGAAAGGAGTAGCATTGAACAATAATAGATCCAAGTGAACTTACAAATAAATCTCTACTCCCCTGCAATGGTGCCAGAAAATAGTCTCGATGACCCACAAGTATAGGGGATCGCAACAGTCTTCGCGGGTAGTATTACCCAATTTATTGATTCGGCACAAGGGGAGCCAAAGAATACTTGCAAGCCTTAACAACAGAGTTGTCAATTCAGCTGCACTTGGAAATAGTTATTGCTCACAGAAGTTTATCAGTAGCAACAGTTTGTAGTAGAAACAGCAAAGCAACAACAACAGTAGAACAAGAGAAATAGTAATAGTAATAGTAAACAGTGGGGTTCGAGTACGGTAGGCATAGGGATGGATGGACGGGCATTGCATGGACGATTCTAAACATGTAACTTCAAGATCTAGGGCATTGTAGATAAATAATAATAAGCATCCAAGTACTAAACAATCCTAGGCATGTGCTCCATAAATATTGATGCGTGCTCGCAATGAGAACTTGCACAACATCTTCTGTCCAGCCAGCCCGTGGCAGCGGGGCCTCTAGGTAACTACTGCCAATTAAGGTGCTCCTTTTAATAGAGCACCGTAGCAAAGCATTAACACTCCATGAACACATGTGATCCTCACACCACAACCATCCCCTCCGGTTGTCCCAATTGCTGTCACTTTGGGGCCTTTGGATCCAGACAATGATATGTGTACACAATTTGCAGATAAGATCACAAACAATACTATCATAATGATTCAATAATAAGTTCAGATCTGAGATCATGGCACTCGGGCCCTAGTAACAAGCATTAAGCACAACAAGTTGCAACAAAGTCAAATAGCACTAATAGAGATACTAGGCACTATGCCCTAACAATATTATGCGATTACATGATATAACTCATCCAATCCCTACCATCCCTTAGCCTACTGCAGGGGATTACTCACTCATGGATGAGGGAAACATGGATTGTTGATGGAGAGGCGTTGGTGATGACGATGGCGATGATCCTCCCCAAATTCCCCGTCCCGGCAGGGTGCCAGAACGGAGTTTATGGAACCGAATCTTGGTTTCTGGTAGTGGCGGCGTAGCGGAACTCTTTTTGGAAAAACGTCGAACCCCCCTCGGTTTTTAGGTCAAGAGGTAACTTATAGGTGCAGAGGGAGGCCGAGGGGGTGCCTGGGGTGGCTGCACCCCCCTAGGCGCGGCCAGGGCTGGCCCGCGCCTGGTAGGGGTGTGGGCCCCCCAGGCATCCACTCTGTCTCATACTCTGGCTCCGTGGATCTTCTGGGTAAATAGGATTTTTGGCATATTTTCCGGGATTTTTCCTGATAGTTGATTTTCTGCACAAAAACTAGACACGAAGGTAATTCTGCTGAAAACAGTGTTAGTCTGTGTTAGTTGTATCCAAATCACACAAGTTTAGTGGAGAAACAATAGCAAAAGTGTTCGGGAAAGTAGATACGATTTGGACGTATCAGTTATAAGTTGGGAATTAGCAGATCCATGCTGTCATGGGGAACGCTTTCAACATTGCACTTATTTTATTTAGTTGATATCATATTCTTTTTTTATGGATCCCGTCGGTGTAAAATAAAATGTGAGCTTGTAAGTTCATGGAGTATGTATATGTGTTAGAGAAATGCCTGGGCGGCTATCCTAAGCCATTTCTAATCATAATGTAAACTTACAGCGAAACCATAGTGGCATTCTATGAAGCATCCTTAATAAAAACCTATGCAAATAGCAAATAAAAAGATCGTTGAGATGTTCACTATCTGTTGCCTTGTCATTTTGATATGGGATAGCTCCTGTGTCATGGGGAAAGGGGTACCCGTTGGTGGTTCTCTATGATACACATATACTTACAGTGACAAGAACTTGCTTATGACCAAAGTTGAGTAGCATGAGGTTCGGTACTCGTACGCAAGGGGCATGAGATTTTGAACTTGTGATTTGTCAAGCATATACGCATATTTGCACTCAGTTTAACCTTAATAACTTCAATATGCTTATGATAGGGGCAATGAGAGCTCAAATCTAGTAAGTACCATAATTTTTGGAGGCTCTTTATGAAACTTGAAATCCCTACTTCCCTCTACGAAGGGCCCTTCTTTTTACTTTTGTGTTGAGTCTCCATCTTATATATTTACGCACCAATTAAGAGAGCATAGTTGTCATTCTTAGTCAATGTGCATTGTCCCAAAACTTGTTGATTGATTCATAATTATGGTATTGCTTGTTCTTAATTTTTTGTATATAGTCACCCTTATGAACTTTGAAAGTGTCCTATGCATTTATGTTTTGCTATTCCATGAAGGACAAGCTGAATACCACTCTTGCTATGTTTTCTATATGTGAAACAAACAAATGTCTTTCAAAGCATTATTCATGATCTTTTGTTTATGTTGCCTTTCATGTTGCAACATAGTTGCTATGTCTTATTGTTAGAAACATATCTTTCATGCTTATGTTAGAGTACTTTGATCCCAACTATCAATGCTTTACAATACCTTGATCAAGATTGTGATGGTGCATGTCACCTAAAAAATCATTCTTTTTATCACTTACCTACTCGAGGACAAGGAGTTAAGCTTAGGGATGTTTGATACGTCGTAAACGTATCTATAATTTTTGATGCTCCATTCTTGTTTTGTACCAACTATCTTATGTTTTGTCTACACTTTGAGGCATTTTTATACATTTTCTGGAACTAACCTATTAACAAGATGCCACAATGCCATTTCATGTTTTCTGCTGTTTTCGGTTTTAGAAAAGCTAGTAAAGAAATATTCTCGGAATTGTATGAAACAAAAGCCAAACTTCCTATTTTTCAGAGGCGAAGATGGAGTCCAGAGGCCAGAGGGAGGTGCACCCTAGGGCGGCCACACCTGGCCCAGGTGTGGCCAGGGGAGCACCACCCTATAGTGTGCCCCCTGGAGCTCCATCGACCTTGCCCCTTCGCCTATATGAACCCCCCGAAGAGAAAACACTAAGGACCCGATCAGAATTCCACGAAAAAGTCCATAGCCGCCACCACCATCATCCCTAGATCGGGAGGGATTTGAAGCTCTTCCCGGCACCCTGCTAGAGAGGGGAGATCATCCCGGAGGCCTTCTTCATCACCATGCCAGCCTCTGGAGTGATGTGTGAGTAGTTCATCCTTGGACTATGGGTCCAGAGAAGTAGCTATATGATTGTTTCTCCTCTTTGTGCTATCATGTTTAGATCTTTTGAGCTGCCTATCATGATTAAGATCATCTATTTGTAATCCTACATGTTGTGTTTGTTGGGATCCGATGGATATTGAGTACTACGTCAAGATTGATTATTGATTATATCGTGTCTATGTTATTTGTGATCTTGCATGCTCTCCGTTGCTAGTAGTTACTCTGGCCAAGTATTTGCTTGTGACTCCAAGAGGGAGTATTTATGCTCGATACTAGGTTCATGCCTCTAGTAATCTAGGGGAGTGACAAAAACCTCTAAGGTTGTAGATGTGCTATTGCTACTAGGGAGAAACAAACAATCCTTTTCCCAAGGGCAATTGTATTGTTTACATTACAAACTTTGCTTAATGCAATTATCTTTTGCTTGCAACTTAATACCGGAGGGTTGTTCGGATGATATCTCGGAGGTGGATTATTAGTCATAGATGCAGTTGGATTATGGTCTATGTATCATGTTGTAATGCCCAAGAAAATCTCATAGTGATCATCATGTCATGTACATGTATTGTTATGCATTCTCTATCTGTCAATTGCCCAACTATAATTTGTTCACCCAGCATGTTATCCATCTTATGGAGAAACGCCTCTAGTGAACTGTGGACCCTGGTCCATTCATTCCCATTGATATACCATCTACTATTTACTGTTTACTTTCTGCAATTACTATCTTCCACACTATACGTTTAATCCTTTGTTTTCAGTAAAACCAGTGAGCTTGACAACGTCACTGTAAGTTGGGGAAAAGTATTTTGGTTGTGTTTTGCAGGTTCCACATTGCTAGCAACATCTTCGGGAGCTGTTTATTTCTCCTACTATTTTGATAACCTTGGTTTTACAACTGAGGGAAAACTTGCTGCTATGCTCATCATACCTTGCTCTTGGGGTTTCCCGACGGGTTCTACATCAACTGAGCCACCATCAGAGGGATCCTCTTCCTTCAATGACATCTTCTTTGTCTCTTCCAACACCTTGAACTGCATGCTTTTCTTCAACACCTAGTTCTTCGTCGCCGACATCTCGGACGGGTCTGTGTTCTTCTTGATTTCCTGGTACTCTTGGGCATGCAATATGGCTTTGGCAAAGGCGATAGATCCGTCCTTGCAATCCTTTGCTTTCTTCGGGTTCCCCTGGATGGTGATGACGCCCTTTGGACCTAGAAGGTTTATCATGTTGTAAATCTAACAGGGGAGCACCATGAACTCCCAGTAAGCCAGACTCCCAAAGATGGCGTGGTAAGCACTTTTGAAAGGTACCACCTCGAAGGAGAGGGGCTCATTCCGGTAATTCTCTGGAGTTCCGAATGTTACGTCCAGTGTGATCTCACCCAGAGAATTTTCCTGTCTTCCTGGTACAATGCCGTGCAGAGTCACACTACTTTGATTTAACTAGCTTTTGTGGATGTTCGTGCGGCGAAGCGTTTCAATGTAGATGATGTTGATGTTGTTGCCACCGTCCATGAGAGTTTTAGAAAACTCATAGCCATAAATAAGAGGATTGACGACCAGAGGGTACTTTCTCCGACGATGTTGGGGATATGCTATATGGGTATCCTCATAGCATGTCTCCTATCCGGATAACCCGGGTGGCCCACAGTTGGTAGCATGGCCCATGGCCTGCTAGGCGGCCCAGTTAGATGGATCCAGAAGGGAGGCCCATGCTGGATAAAGGAAGGCTACGGAGGAGTCACAGACGTACCCGGAGCGTTGGAGTGCAAGGCATGCTAGACTAGTTGTAGGCAGTGTAGGACTCTGTAACCTGTCCGGCTAGGACTTTTCCCTGTAACCCTAGGACCTGGCGACTACATAAGTCGGTCCTATGGGAGCCTTTAGGGCAAGGCACAACTCATACCTCGTATAGCGAACCGATCCCTGTAACTCGGCGTATTGTCATTATAGTGATTTATAGCAGGAGTAGGATTCCGCCACCGTTATGGGATTTGAACCTGGGTAAGTTGTGTTACCTCGTACCCGTCAACCGTCCGCCTTCCCCCATGTATCTAAACACGCACTGTGAGGACCCCTCCATGGCGTACTCATCGGCAATACCACAACAGTTGGCACCCACCATGGGGCCAGAGGCGCTTCAGGCTCTTCAGCGGGCGAGGACCAAGATCTTCGCGGGAATCGGCAAAACCATAGCCATTGGTCGTGTTCTCTTCTCCGGCAACATTCCGATCATCCCTCCCGATGAGTTCTGGATCCCGGCGAAGACGAACCCTACGCGGTACTCGATCGTCCCCATCGGAGATATCCACCTCTTCATCGGCGAAACTGACTCGGGCACTAGTTCCCTAGGAGTCGGAGGAGCATCAAGACCCGCACGGACCGCCTACGGGCAGGATACGTTCGCGGAGGGATCGATTTTGGATCTCTCCTTGGAGTTTGCTGGCAAAGATCGAAAAAATTCAAGGCCCGCGATTAGGCGAAATCCCCGCGATTACCTTGCCAGGTGGCTCCGTATACGGGCCGATCTGGCGCATTACCCCAATGATGATGCCATGTATCACTATGTGGAAGGACTAGACCAAGGTACGCTTCTCCAGCATTCTCTAAGGCGGCAGTAGACTTCAGGACACCTCACCTTCGAAAGCATGGTGAACACCATCAATAACTACGCGGAGGCTGAGGTGGCAGCTCAGACAGCTCTTGCACTCATTGACGGAGCACCTCCGCCTCAGCCACCGCCACCATCTCCTCCGATCATCATCGCCGCAGCTGCACCACCACCCCCATTCATCATTGCTGCTGATGCACCTCCACCGCCCATCATCGAGGAAACCCCGGCACCCTCCGACTCCGTGCTTGACACGCTCTACGCCGACTTCAGCGTAGATTCAGAGGAGATAGACTTTAGCCCGGAGGAGCTAGACTCCGCCATGCAGGAGATGGAGGAGGATTACAAGCGCGACGAGCAGGCCCACAACACCGTCACGTCCCGAGAGGTGTTCGTTACCATTGGGATGGCGATGGATGAAGATCAACCTGGACGAGCTATGCCTATAGCACTGGACAAAGGGAAGGGACTACCTGTTGCTACCGACAATGATCACGCAAAGGACATGCCCCCTCCGCCAAGCCCAGTGAAGGCAGGCAGGTGATGCCCACTCCTCTCCTCAACCTCGCCGTCGCCAAGACCCTCCTGGAGTAGAATAGATCACCCGAAGCGGTGAACCAGGTCTATGACCTAGTGGCCAAGGCAGTGAAACAGCAGGAAAAATCCACCTCCCAGAGGCTTGAGTCTAACCCAGCATTTTGCCAGTCTAGCCAGCATAAGCCGCCAAGGGACAGATATCCTCTTGATGTTGGGTCTCAAACGGGTTCGTCAGAACAAAGCCGGAGGGATGCGCGCAATAGGAAGGATGCTATCCACATATCCTCTAATCATGGAGGCAAGGCCCAACCTCTTCACCCATCTCCACCGCCCCGCTCCCCCCCGACATCACAAAGATACCAAGGCACACCGTCGTACGGATATGCCTCCGCCAAGGCAGAGCGGCATCGTCATCCGCAACAACACGGAGCAGACCCGTCATGACGGAGAGTGCAACCAAGGACACAAGAGCAGGTCGCGCCACGATCCTCCGCGTCCGACAAGCAACCGCGACAAGCGTGAGGCGTCGTAGGAGGGTAACATCAAGAAGGCTAACCCATCGCCACCTCCGCCTCCATCGCCACCTAGCAGCCACCATGGCGGAGGAGGACCGCGTCATTCACGCAGCCCATCCCCTGATGGCAAGAAGAAGAAAATAATCCCGGAGCCATACGATGCACGTTCACGTCTGGACAAGATCCACGAGGCCCGGGAAGGACCATACCTGGGACCATGTTGCTTTGGACCTGTGATACGGTCCGCAACTTACCCCAAAGGTTTCCGGATTGACAAGCCCATCAAGCCCTATGACGGCACCGCCAAGCCAGCTACATGGTTGCAGGACTACAGCAACACGGTAGAGATCGCCGGGGGTAACCCCAACGTCGTTGTCAAGTACCTCCCATTGATGTTGGTGGGCACGGCCCGTTAATGGATCGATGACTTGCCGAAAAGATCCATTTGCAATTGGTTGGACATGCAAGAAGCGTTCACCAAGAACTTCGAGGGTACGTACAAATTTCCCTGTACTGTTGGCGATCTACAGCGGTGCATGCAAGAGAAAGACGAGACATCTCGCACCTACGTCTCTCGCTGGCTGGATATGAAGAATTCCTGCGCAGGAGTGCACGCTCAGACCACCATGGACAGCTTCATCGATGGGTTGGAAAGGGGCACGTTGCTCCGACATAAGCTGAAGCGCATGCAAGACAATCACCAGCTAGACTTGAACCAGATGATTCAGTTGGCCAGTGAGTTCGCGGCTGCCGACAATGATGCTCGCGGCTCTCTGCCGGCAATGGCCGTTCCAACTCAAGCTCGAAGGAACAGCAGCACCAAGAGGAAGACCGCGCCAGAAGAAAAGCAAAAATCCGACATGGTCGCTATGACTTTTTCAGGACGAGGTGATGGCGGACAGCGTGGCCGAGGACGGGGAGTGGTCGTGGGCAGCAGTGATGCAGTGAAACTACCTCGGCAGCGCTCCGCGTTCCCCAAACCTACGAGGAGTACCGCGATATGCCGTGCCTCGTACACCTCGACGCCAACATCAAAGCCACCCACACCAATCGCCATTGAAAATTTGTCAAAGACCTCAAGGAGGACCCCGAGTCCGGCTACAAGAAAATTCGGAAGAATAGACCGCGAGGCAAGGGCAAAGGGAAGAAGGAGGAGGAATCCAAGGATTCAAGTGACATGGACGAGGACGTTGATCCCAAGCACGCCGCTAAGAGAGACGGCAAGGGTAAAAACCCCTTCTAAAAGAAGGCGGCAGTTTTCCACACTTTCCTTGGCACCCCCACCGTCCGACAACAGAAGACCTCCATAAGGATACTGATGGCTACTCTACCCCCAGTTCCCAAGTTCCCGCTTTGGTCGGAGATTCCAATTACTTGGGACAGGAAGGATCACCCAGACCTCATCCCTACGGAGAACCAATACGCCATGGTCATGAACCCCCTGATTGATGACAACAAGTTCACCAAATGTATGGTGGATAGTGGAAGCAGCGTCAACATCATGTACCTGGATACACTGCAGAAGATGAACTTGATGGAGGCAAACCTAAGGCGGACCAACACCATCTTCCATGGTGTAGTTCCTGGTCGGGAGGCTCGGTCCCTTGGGTGCATCACACTTCAGGTTACTTTTGGCGATGCCAATAATTACCGCCAAGAACGCATGACCTTTGAGGTGGTCCCCTTCAAGAGCGTGTACCACGTCATATTTGGCCGCGACATCTTCCACACCTTCATGGCCAAGCCATGCTTCATCTACAACAATCTCAAGATACCCAGACCAAACGGTGTCATCATCGTATCCGGAAGCTTTACCAAGGCAAGGGACTGCAAAATTGGAGAAGCAGGCTTCACGGAAGGTGTCCTCTACAGTGAAGAATTCAAGGAGATCTAGAGCAAGGTCGATGCCTCGGAGATGCCCGCGTCAAAGAAATAGATTTCTGACTCTGCCCCATCATTCAAGGCCTCCATCGAGACCAAGCCGGTGGAACTTGTGGTAGGCGATGCCTCCAAGACCACCGCCATTGGGACGAACCTGGACCATAAATAGGAAAGCGCGCTCGTCGAGATCCTCTGTGAGAACAGGGACATCTTTGCCTGCCAACCTGCCGACATGAAAGGTGTACCTAGGGAACTTGCCGAGCACATCTTGAATATTGATACAAAATGTAAACCAGTTGTCGTGGGAATGTCCACGGCAGATGCTGCAATCGGCAGCAAGTAGTAGAACATGGGGCAAGGGCGACCAGCCATCTGCGGTGCGAGATGAGGGCGGAGACACAAGGGTTTACCCAGGTTCGGCCCCTCGGAGGTTAAAGACCTACTCCTGCTAGATTGTATTATGGTGTGAGTACAATGGCGAGCTCGACGACTAGGCGGCGAGTCGCTGGGGTGTATGATGGGACGTGTCCTCTATGCGTACCCTAGTGAGGTTTATATAGGCTCACCTCGCTAGGGTTTACAGATCTACAACCGAATTGGTTAAGGATTCGGAGGGTCTTTGACCTAGTCCGACTAGTCCTAGCTACGCTTCTGGGCCTCCGGCTTCCAGTTGCCTGAGTCCATGCCAAGTCTCGATCCATTCGCCATCCTGCAGGCCCACTCGCTGGCAGCTTGGGCCAATAGGAAACGTCCTGCTGGGCAAACTCCGGTAGGCATACCCCCATCAGTAGTCCCCAAGGCCGTCGTTGATTCATCGTAGGTGTTCGTTGGCAGTCAGAGTATGCGGGTCCAATGCGGACGCTCGGTCGAATCGGCGGTGGACTCCTGAACAAAGGAAAGAACTAGTCATTTTAGTCGCAATAATGGCGACCAATCAGATCGCAGCTTGGCGAACGGGTCGGCGAATAGTCAAGTCACTGTTATAGTGATCGGGTCAGCGAATCATCGAGTCGCCGAAAATAGCGAGTAGAGTGGACAAAGTTGGACCGTCAGTTTGGTCAAACTAGCCGTTGCTAACGATAATATCGGCGTAATTACCGCATGGTAACGGCTCCCCGAAAATGGCGGGTAACAACCACTATATAAGGATAGCGATGGGTGAGGGGAAAATGCTTCCCTCACTTCCTCCGAACTTGCGCATTCTCGTTCCTCCATTCCGCACAGTGACCAGAGCAACCCAGAGCGAATCGCATCCCTCGATCCCCCAGCCGATGGCCCCTCCTGCGGAACCATGGGGCAGATCCAAGTGCACGAAGGCGCTGCTGAGATCGTTCGAGGAGGCAGGGATCCTCCGTGCCGGGAGATGGCGCATCCCCGCGGCCGGAGAAGTGATTCCAGATCCGCGTGAAGGGGAATTCGTTTGCTTCACCAGTCATCTGGAGCGGGGGCTCGGATTCCCCACTTCCATCTTCTTCCGGCGCTTCTTCGCCTACTACGATCTCCAGCCGTCGGATCTGGGACCGCACAGCATCAAGCAGCTCGCCATCTTCGTGGCGTTCTGCGAGTGCTACCTGGGCTGCAGGCCATACTTCCCCTATGGCAAGATCTATTCCATGGGAGGATCAGCCACGAAGAGGCGGGCGGCCCAATGTTAGCCGTGGGTGGCTTGACTTTCCAGCTGAAGTCGAAGGCGTCGTTCTTCGACCTGATGCTGCCCACCAAAGCAGCGAACGAGTGGAAGAAGAGCTGGTTCTATGTAACAGCACAAGCTTGTAAAATATGTAATTAGTAACTAAGCATTGCGTGCATGTGTTAAACTCAATAAAATATTGCATGTGATCAAGTGTATGGTTTAAGAATACAATTACCAAACCCCAAACCCTACTTTTTCTCCCCCTATTTGAAATCAATTCGAAATGGTTTGAGTTTGAAAAAGTACAAAAACAATTGGAGCCCAAAATGGATTACAAGGGCTCATAAGTACTTTACATATTTTATAAAAGCTACTGATATTTCTGAATGGTTCAAAATGGAATTTGAAATGGAATTACAAAATAGATTTTGAAATCAGAAAAAGAAAAGGTTTTTCCAAGAAAAAAATAGAGCAGGAGCAAGCCAGGCGCAGCCTAGCAATCCTCCTCCCCTTTCTCCCTCTCCCGAGGCCCAGCTAAGGCCCAAGTGAGGCCCGTACCTCTTCGCCCCGCTCCCCTGTTGTCTTCCTCGACAACGGCGAGCAGCTCGCTGTCGCTGTCCACACCGTTGATCACCACCGCCTGCATCCGGTCGTCCGCCGCTGCATGGAGGAGAATAAGGTCCTAGCAGCGTCGCCCTGGCCATCCTTGTCCATTCCCCCTTGTCTTAGAGACCTCTCTCTTCTCTCCCACGAGAGGTCCCGAAACCCTAGCTCCGACAACCCCGACGTCTCCGGCCTCCCTGTGCTCTGTAGACGACGCCTTGAGCTCCGCCGTGCTCTGAGGATCCTTCCCGCCGAAGGAATGGAGATGGGGCGCAGTAAATCGTCGCCCCCGACTCGATCTTCGTTGTCACCGATGACCACCGCCGCCATGGATTCCTTCGCCTCCGTCCTCCCCAGGCCTCACCGTCACCGTCAACACCCTCTTGGTGAGCTAACGGTCCTAGTGGACCTCTCCAACCTTTCCCTCCCCCTCTGGTTCGACCCCGCACCGTGCCCTGCCGTCCTCCGTCGTCGGGCACCGCCACCATCACGCCTCCGGTGACTATTTAGCAGCTGCGCCGCCGTAGTTTGGTTCGTCTCCGTGCGCTGATTCGAACGAGTCGTAGCATGCCCCTCCCCGAGCCCTGTAGCGCCACCAGTCGTCGCCATCTGGCCCGTTGGCCGGCGAGCCAACGTGGCTCCCGCGTGGCGCCTGTGTGGCCTGTCGACGTGGCCTCGGCCCCACCGTCAGTCTCTAGGGTTAGGTTTTGCCTGGGTAACAAAATTAAACCACCCTAGCACCGACCCCACCTGTCCAACGTGGTTACACATATGGCCTTGGGCCCAGCAGTCCTGGGTCTGGCCTCTGCCTTGGTAAGAAATGTATAGGGTTAGGTGTCTAACGTCATATGATGCAGTAAAACAATTTAAAATGTTTTAATAATTTCAGAAATTGTTTTGAATATTGTAAATTCAATAACTTTTAAGCTGTAATTCAAAAAAAATACAAATAATATATCAAAATGTTCAGAAAAATGAGAAATATCTAACTAACCTATGATCATGAATTGTTCAACATCTTTAATGACAAGTTTAATTAGAACAACATAGTAACCCCTCTCATGTGTTTCCGGAGTTTTCTGAGTTAGGGTTTTCACTCGGAACACTGTTTAAGTTGTCAAGCATGCCTTAGGGTTTCATTTCAACGCAAGTTAACTTGTCATATCATCCATATCGATTGAGCATTGCACATGCCATGTATTGAATGTTGCTTCTCCCTTTCTGGTATTTGGTTCTTCGCGATAGGATCCGAACTCGAAGTTGAAATCAACAACACCGAAGATCCATACCTGTCTACTGACGGACAAGGCAAGCGTAGCCTCTCATTCTGAACCTACTTTTACAAAGTATATCACTTCCTCACTATGATGCACACGATTCCAATGTGGTCTTTTTTCAGTAGTTAGGGTTACCTATCTACTGCATGATTTCCCTGTTGTAGCCTTATACTCCTGATCCACTACTCCTAGCATACCTAGGTTAGGCATCTGAGCGTTGCTAGAGCTTATGAGATCGACAGCTTAGCCATGCATAGTATCAACGTCTGATCTATTCAAACGATGAATCAGAGGTGTCGGAGAATCTAGAAAGGTAGGAGTTGGTGACATTCTCGAAGGAGTTAACTAAATATGCTAAGGCTTGTATGGGAGGCCACGATGGTGTGGTTTTTGTAGTCCCATGCTCGCCACCACTAAGAACTGAGTTCTTACCTTTGGAACCAAGACGAGCATGCAACCACACGGGGCCTGGACAAACTCATGACTGACTAACTTTCCTAGTAGATTCCATGAGTCACATAGTTCTGGCGTTCCATTTGACATATGAATAGAAAATCTTTTGAAAGATTTGCCGGGTGAAGTTGGTGCATTCATAACAGGTAGGGAAGCATGGACCGGGTTGCTTGGGGTAGATAGCGCCCCTGGTAAACCAACCTTGCCTCACATCTTTAAGTAACAGCTTCGGGATTTGACCCGTTACGGCGGAATCATACTTATTGTGTGACTCATGGTCTCGAAGAAAGCAAGGTAAAGGTCGTGGTCAACCACCCTCTGCCGGCCTTCCAAGGAAGAGGTCTAATAATTTGGCATTAAGAGTCGGTTGATGGATGTGGGTAAAGTTGTACACCCCTGTAGGGTTAAATCTTTTTGAAAAGACGTGTTCACGGTTATGAACGACTTGGCGACCGGACTTAAGATCATAGACAACATTAACCACTATAAAACTTGCTGATCCATGTGTGCTTAAGGATGCTTCCTCCGGGTCGAGGGGGTTGAAATGGATCGTATGGGCACCTAGAGGGGGGGTGAATAGGTGCTAACCAATTTTTAATACTTTTTCAATTTTAGGCTTGACACGAAGTAAATTCTCTAGATATGCAACTACGAGAATTTCCCTATATGCAACCCTAACTACTAAGAACGTAAAGAGAGGAGCGAGGAAACCGTAGTGGAGCACGCGGAGACACAGGGATTTATTTTACCATAGTTCCTTCCTTATTAAGGGAAGTACATCTGCATTGGAGGGGTGGGCGGTTCTAAGACCACCACGCCACAATAGGCCTCACCCTATTCTCCGATGGATCTCGCCACGAGAGGCCTGATCCACCTTCTCCACTATTGGATCCCTTTTAGGCGGGAACCGGTGCCTTTTACAACACTATCGGGGCACACACCCACAACCGAATTGGGGGCTCCCGAGATGACAACAAGCTGCCACAAGAACAAGATTTATCAATATAAACAAAAACAAGGATCTAGGTATTTGCAAGAAATACTAGATCGGTGGTTCTCCAAATGAATGGAGAGGAGATGAAGCGCTTGATTTCTGATGATGAAGATCGAGTTCTCCTCCTTCGATTCCCCAAGGGACGGGGCCTTTGGGTGGATCTAGGTGGAGCTCCCTTGGATGAAGGTTGCAGATCAGATCTCGTCTTTTCCGAATGAATCAAGGAGTCTGGCAGGAGGGGAAGGCTGGCTTAAATACCCCCTCCCCAGATCTAGCCGTTGAACAACTTTGGGGGCGGATTAATCCGCCCCCTTGGGGAAACTCTGCCCCAAGGGAGGATTTTCTGGGCGAAACTCCGTCCCCTCTCTAGGGCTGGCGCCTGCGTGACTTGGTGAAGATCTTGGGGCGGATAATCCGGCCCCCTCCTGGGGCGGATTATTCGGCAGGCCGGAAAGTCCAGCCAACACTCCGCACCCTCTCTGGAGCTTGCGCCTTGGCGGTGAGCAAGGGGGCGGAAAATCCGGCCCCCTGAGGGGTGGATTATCTGGCGGGGCCGGAAAATCCGGCCAAATTCCGCCCCCCTTCTGGGGCTTGCGCCTGCTAGGGAAGAGGGTGGGGGCGGATTATCCGCCCCTGGTGGGGGTGGATTATCCGCCCTCCAAAGGCAGAATCCTTCTCCCTTTATCTTAGAGAGAGCTGCAACACTTCAACACACATCAAATAATCCTTGATATTGATATCTAACACATAAAACACTAGGGATTATAAAATGTTCTTTCAATCTCCCCCTTTTTGGTGTTAGATGACAATATTAGGATTTGCAATGAAACCGGCTAATGCCACCTTAAAAATGAAAGACGCTCCCCCTAGATGTGTGCATATTTACAATTTGCGTTTGAATACAAATACACACACTAGAGAGAACATAACTTTCATGGCAACGATAATTGAAACAAGGTGGGTTGGGAAACAAGGTCATACCACCAGGATGTGATTATAGCCAAAGAATATAATTAGCTTGATAGCCTCCAAGCACATCCCAACAATACCAACAATATTGATGCATACATTAGATAGGCCCATGATTCCATATTCCATCAAATATGCCTCCATAAATAAATCCAGAATTCCATGAATACCACACATAGTACCAAACTTAGTGGAGCACGATAAAGTCTTACAAAATCAAACGCAAATAGCAAATAAGTTCACGCTAAAAAGGAACAAGCTAAAACGACTGAAAGAAAGATGTTTGCGCCCGACCCTTGCAAATCCACGAGACCTAATAGAACTACTTCTCCCCCTTTGGCATCGAAACGCCAAAAAGTAAGAAGAGAGATGCTAACGCCCCTGAAGATCACTCCTCCTCATCCTCATCATAGTCATTCCCGTCCCCTTCCTCTTCATCATACTCATCATCATCGTCATCAGCTGGAGGAGTGGGTGCCCTCGGTGGTGGAGGAAAGAGGCAACTCTCGAGCTTGCCATAGTTGATCCCTGAAGTGTTCCACTGATCATACGGTTCTGGAGCAGTGGGAGGAGGTGGATGGCCAGTGGCACCGGAGACATGGTGGAGAATAAGCTGTTGTGTGTGATCCCTCTCATGATCCCTGTTGTAGCCTCATATTGGCCCTTGTGAGTGACAATGCCCATGCAAGGAATGTGCCGCTGGAACCAAGTGAGCTGCTTAACCTCGCGTGCCATTGAGGACACCGTGGAACGACGACCACTAGCCCGTGCATCACGCATGAAGGATTCTAGGGCAGTGGAAGGGTGATGGGTCTTTTGAGCCTTATTGTAGATTTTCTTGGGTTTGTGAACACCATCCAGAGCAGTGCCAAAATCCTCATGGGGCAACATATGCTTGACGAGCATCATAATGAAAGGAGCATAAGGAATAGAGAGCCTGTTGATCATAGCATCCGTCATTTCATGATATATGTAGTCCATGACATCCAGTTTGTAACCTGTGGCTGATCCAGAGTTAGTGGCACACTCGTGAGCAAAAGCAAGGAGAGGAACCAGGTGGCCACAGATCATGTCATTGTTGCCACCACTAGGAGCGATGCAGCCCCGAAATATGCCAACAAGGGAGGCATACAAGGGAGAGAGTCCAACGAAAGTACCAGCAATACCATCAGAAGAAAGGAAAGGGGCCAGCATAGTGTCCTTGGATGGCTTCAGTGGTGAAATGATGCGGTGGCCAGAGGGAGTGTCACGACCATGTAATGCATAACCAAGAACCTGCCCAAAGGTGCGAAAGTCTGACTGAATCATTGTAGTCCCGGTCATCCACTTCATAGTGCGGTGCTCATCACCGCAGATCACAAGTGTGGAGAAAAACTGCCGCACCAGGATGAGTCATAGTTGCATTGAATAGTCATAAGGTGGTGAAGCCCCATCTTGTTGGTCACATCCAATGCCTCAAGGATCCTTGCCTTGGATTGAGCCTCAGTCAAGTTGATGGGGTGCATGGGGCGAATCCTAAGGGTGGCATACACATAATCATGAATAGCCCGAAAGTGGGCATTCCAAAACATAGAGTCCTCGAGGGTACCATCACTGTCAGCCTCATCATAGTAATCCGTTTGGCGAATAGTGGCATACTGAATACTGTCCATAGTCTTGTAATTGGTCCGAGACTGTTTGCCCTTGCGAGATGCGGTCCTCTTAGTTTTCTTACTTGCCTTTGCCATCCGTTCAGTCTCTCTTGCTGCTCTGCTGACCTCGGTTTCGTCAATGAACTTCCTGTCTGCAGTAGGCTTGAGATAATGGGAACGGGACCGACGGGCGAAGGTCTTCTTCGGCTTGGAACCACCTGTGAAAAGCATTAGAGGGATAGCATGGAGATAAGCATACACACAAGTCCAGGATAAAACAAGGAGAAAGAGTATCAAAGCAACCCATAACCAATGATGTGTATTGCAGCAGGACCAAAACAGACCAGAGTTCAGTCTCCATGCCGGATTATCCGGCCCTGGCAGGGCGGATAATCCGCCCCTCGCAGGAATTTTCTGGATTGGCCCAGATCTACCATGGCAAAACAGATCGGGCACTAGGGCTGCAATTCTACTGATTCTAGCATGTAAGGAACAACACCAAGGATCTTCTACAACGAGATTTCCACCAAATAAAATGCATCCCATACAAAAAGGGGAGAGATCAGCGAGTTACCCTCACTCATTGGAGGAAAATCGTGGAGGAGAAGATACTCGGAGGCGAGGTGAAGAAGATCCGGGGAGAGCCCGGAGAATCCGGTGGTCAAATCGACTCAGGGAGGGGCGGATGCTCCAGCGGCGGCTGGGTGCTGAGGTAGGGTTGGGGGAGGGCTGGCTGCTCTGTTTGAGCCTGGCCTCCCCGACCCAACCTTTAGAGGGCAGATTTCGCCTGGGGCAGATAATCCGCCCCCCACTTAGGGCGGATAGCCCCCCCCCTGAAATTTCTGTGAAGTACAGAATCATGCCGGAGCAACCTTGAAAAACCCCTCGCTGGTGTATAGAGGACTTGTGTGCAAGAGTAGATGGTTCAAGGAGGGAAAGAAAGGCCTGGGTTGAGAGCAACAAACTGAGATGGTACTACACACCCAAGTTTGCAAGAATCGAATCAAACAAAAGCCAAAATTGAGTGTGTTTTCCATAAGAACAAGAGATAAGCAAGAAAATCCAAAGAAACCATTAGAAACCAACTCTTCGGTAGGAAGAGGGCGGTGGCCTAAGCCACCATGTTGGAGCGCATGGCATGACACCGCGAAGATGTATCTTGAGTTCAAAACCAATGCTCATCGATGACCCACATATCACAAAATGATATTAAGGGAAATGATTTTACTTGCTTTCGGCATTATGGGGGGAGGGTTGCCCCAATCAATTAGGACCACACTCCCCCTATGTCTATGCCCGCATCTAAACCAAATACATGAAAAAGAGCAAGTGAGTGTGCAAGGGTAGTCAAGCCAAGCTCCTTGAATCTATGATATTTAGCTCATTCCTCAAATAACAAAATCTTGCTTCATCAAGGGGCTTCGTGAAAATATCAGCAAGTTGGTTCTTCGTGCTCACAAAAGATAGGGCAATATCACCACGACCAACATGATCCCGAATGAAGTGGTTGCGAATCTCTATATGTTTTGTTCTTATATGCTACACGGGATTGTAAGCAATTTTGATAGCACTTTCATTGTCACATAATAGAGGCACTTTGTCACTATTGACACCATACTCCTTTAAAGTTTGCCTCATCCATAACAATTGAGTACAAGCACTTGCAGCAGCAACATATTCAGCTTTGGCGGTTGAGAGTGAAATACAATTCTGTTTCTTTGAAGACCAGCACACTAGAGACCTGCCCAAGAATTGACATGCACCAGAGGTTGATTTCCTATCATCTTTGTCACCAGCCCAATCTGAATCAGTGTAACCACAGAGAGAGAAACTTGAACCCTTGGGATACCATAACTGTAAGATCCCTCCTTTGAAAAGGAAAAGGATCCCTGTGATTGCAATGCTAGTCCCTGGATCATTGCTAGCATCCACAGTTTAAGATGAAGTACACAGATACAAAGGTCATTTATTACATCCATTCCAGAGATAAAACATAGTCTTTTACAACTCAAGGCCAAGGCCTAATACAAGAGTTTGGAATAAGTAAATAAACATAAGTCTTCATCTTCATGTGCCACAGGCAAGCATGTTGAGTGTAGACTCATGACACCTAATCATCATCAGAGTAACCTGCAACATCACAAGTTACAGCCACAGTGGGTCAATACTTTGGAATAGTATTGGCAAGTGATACCTTAGTAAAATTTTAAGTGGACTATAATACTATATGTAATTTGGCTAAGTGTAGCTTGGCTTTCTTTGCTCAAAAATAGGTTTTTCCTATGAGTTGAAATCTCTAAGTTTTTCTTTGTCAAAAACTTTTCCCAAGAAACCACCAATAGACATTGGGGTCCTTCACCCTTGTTCACCCACAAGTTTTACTTAGAAGTTGGAGTGATGAGATTCTTGATAGCTTCCATGTCTTCATGCTCAAGTTGTCCATTGCCATGGACTTGGCTAAGTACTTAGATTTTTCCATCTGCAGAGGTTGTGCACTTTCCCCACCAGACTTGGTTTCCCAAGACAGGACCTTTCAGAAGCCTTTCCTTAGACCAAATGGACGCGCTCCAACCTATCATTCCCACTACCACCAACTGTCCAAATGGCTAAGTTCAAGCAACTTATGTGATCCAGGCAGAGCCCATATTGCCAAGTGGCTGCACTATAAGCTTCTCAACACTTGGCCTCTAAAATCCCTTTGTGCCTGGGTGGCATACCACAAGTGAGATACACAAGGTAAACCATGTCCATGGGCCTTGTGTAACCACTCAACCAAAAACCACCATTCAATTCCCAATCCACCCAGGTGATTCATTGACTTAGTTGTTTTATTAAGAAAAAATAAGTCAAAAGACTTAGAAATATTTTCATCATAGCATGTATATACTTTACCAACCCTTGTTTGCTACTAGCTAGGCTAAGCATGGCATAGTAACTTAACTTAGGAATTTCCTAGCAATTCTATATCTACTTAGGATTTCCCAACATGGCATTTGGCAAAAATAATAACATGCAAGACTTAGCAAAATATTTCTAATGCTTGTATAAAACATAGGAATGGGAATATTCATGAAGTACCACTTGCCTTGGTAGTTGGGAGAGTAGCACTCTTCACAATCACAATCACGAGCACCAAAGTCTACACAAAGAATAGTAGCACAAAATTACACACAATTCATATACAAACAAAAATATATATGCATGCATGCAAAAATGCTAAGTGATGATTTTTAAAATTCCACCAAGCAATTGTATAGTACTGAATCATAACCAAGTCAAAAACTTGCTAAATCAAGTTTATTTTATACCAAAACAAAATCCTAAACAATTTCTATACTCAAAATAGCCTTAAACAAGTTTCTGCAAATAAAGTCATTTTAACAGAAACTTTTCACTAAACACATTGCATAAACAGAAAGGGCTTGTCTCCCTGATTCCAACGGTATAAAATTTGCAAAAATCTAACGTGGGAATCAAAAGTTATAGCCTATTCAAATTTGAATCCAAATCTGTTTTAAACTCAAACCCTAGCCACGAGTCTTAATTCTATTGGTTGATACCGTTTCGCTCAGGATCACCCTCCCGCGCCGTCGGATCTACTTAAAACACACGGCTCAGATCTACCCATAACGATTCGTTAAGTGATCTAATCCTATACGCTGGATCCAGATCTGATGGCTCTGGATCAAAAGACCACAGCGGGGCGGCGCTGGCGGCGGCTACTGGCGGCGGCGATCTATGTCTGCGGCAGCACGGCGCTACAGGTCGTCCAGAGAGGCAGGAGGATGCTCACTAGGTTCGTAGCATCGAGGAGAAGCTCAACTTAGCAGCGGCTTGACGAGGGGCGCACGGGCACGGTCGCTGGGGCTCGTCGGAGTTGAGGGCGGCGTCTGTCGCTTGCTGTCGAGGTCGCTGTCGAGGCTCCGTGTTGTCCTAGCACAAGGCAGAGGGTTTAGAAGATGCGCAAGTGACTAGAGAACAAGTTGGTAACAAAGGGAAGGCAAGGGGCGCTTAGTTCTTACCGCTATTGCTCGCTGGAGTCGAGCGGCGGCGCTGGTGGTTGCGGGCGTGAACGGAAACGATGACCTGGGTCACGATCAAGCAAACCAGAGGCGTTAGCAGATGCACAAGATCATGCTGGTTGCAGTGGTTTGAACGAGAGGCAACGGGGCGATCTGAGCTTACCGTGATTCGTCGCTGGAGCGTGTCTATCTGCGGCGGCGCAAGTGCAATTGTGGGCAGCCTAGTGGCGATGTGGAGGCGTTGAGTGAGGGGAAATGACCGCGGTGCAGAGGGGGTTATGTAGACGAGAGGGGAGCAGCGATTAAGCGCGGAATCAAGGGCAATTAAGAGAGGAATCAACGCGGCAGTGATGGGCGGAGGAAACGGCCGGCGACATGGTCGGGCGCGATTTGGGGAAAACGAGGGTGAGCTGTCGAGGTCCACCAGTCAGCGAGTGAGACGGAGAGGGGGTGGGGTCCGAGTGTCAGTGCCTGTGTGGGTGCGTCTGTGCGTGCGAGTGAGAGAGAGGGAGGCCGGGTGGGCTAACTGGGCCGATTGTGCTGTTGGGCTAGATTAGGAGCGTCTGGCCCTTTTCTTTTCTTTAATATTTTTCTTTTTCCAGAATGAATTTCAGGAATGGTTTTCAAATGAATTCAAACTCCATTTGAATTCAAATCTATTTAGGATTCTTGCAGTGTGCAACAGTCTCAATTCTAGGCATAAAACCATGGGGTCACTTTGAAAAGGCTTGGTCATTTTTGGAGAAACAAAATAACAGGGACTTTGTACTTGATTTGCAAATGTTTGAAAAATGGTTTTTGAAACCATTTCCATTTTGTAAAGTTTGGTTCAAATTCCACACTCAATCCATTAATCAAGGGAGATAACAATCTAGGTTTAAAACATTCAAACTCTCAAATGGGGATGGCCATTTGATATAAGTTTGTTCACATAAAATGATAGCACTATGTGCTACTGTTTCCTGAAATGAGTTTTGAAATTGATCTCAATTCTATATGCATGCATGAATGATATGCAATCTTTGAAATCATGATTTTAGGGATGTTACAAATCTAACCCCCTTAAGGTGAATCTCGCCCTCGAGATTCGGATTGGCTAGCAAATAGGTGAGGGTGGTCCTTCCGAAGATCATCTTCTCTTTCCCATGTTGCTTCCTCTTCGGAATGATGATTCCACTGCACTTTGCAAAACTTGATAGTCTTTGTCCTTGTGACTCTTTCTGCAGTCTCAAGAATTTTGATAGGTTTCTCTTCATAAGTGATATCACTTTCTAGTTGAACTTCCTCCAAAGGTATAGTATCCTTCAAAGAAGTTTCCTCCATTTCTGGGTGACATTTCTTAAGCTGACTCACATGAAACACATTATGGACAGCTGATAGAGATTCTGGCAATTCAATTTCATAGGCAACCTCTCCTTTGCGACTCAAGATCTTGAATGGCCCAACATATCTTGGTGCCAATTTTCCTTTGACTTCGAATCTTTTTACTCCGCGAAGTGGTGACACTCTAAGATAGGCTCTATCACCCACTTCGTAGGTGACTTCTCTACGCTTAGGATCCGCGTAGATTTTCTGTTGGGACTGTGCTATCTTCAACCTGTCCTTAACCAATTTGACCTTCTCTTCGGCTTCTTTGATAAGATCTGGCCCGAATAAACTTCTTTCTCCCACACCATTCCATAACAATACGGTGGTACACTTTCTTCCGTAGAGAAACTCAAACGGTGCCATCTCAATGCTGGCTTGCTAGCTATTGTTATAAGAAAATTCTGCATAAGGCAGACTTTCATCCCAACTGGCGCCATAGTCTAAAGCACATGCTCTCAACATGTCTCCAAGGATTTGATTTGTTCTTTCTGTTTGTCCATCTGTTTGAGGATTAAAAAGCGGTACTGAATTCCAACCTCGTTCCCAATGACTCATGTAGCTGTCTCCAAAAATGGGAAGTGAATTGAGTTCCCCTATCAGACACAATACTCTTGGGCACACCATGTAGACATACAATTCTACTCATGTAGATTTTGGCTAACTTGGCACTTGTATAAGTTTTCTTCACGGGTATGAAATGAGCCACTTTAGTTAGGCGATCCACTACTACCCATATGGAATCATACCCTGACCTGGTCCTTGGTAGTCCGGTAATGAAATCCATACCAATCTTGTCCCACTTCCAATCGGGAATAGGTAGTGGTTGAAGCAAACCTGCTGGTTTCTGATGCTCCGCTTTTACTCTACTACACACATCACACAAAGCAATATGTTCGGCGATGTCCCTCTTGAGATTATTCCACCAAAATCTTTCTTTCATGTCCATGTACATGTTGGTGTTACCCGGGTGAATAGAATATGGAGAGTTGTGTGCTTCCTGCAAAATCAGTTTCCGCAATTCCGGATCTTGTGGAACACAGATACGTTTCCCATGCCATAAAGTACCTTGTTCGTCTTCATGGAAATTTTTAGCTTTTCCTTGGCCAATCTTTTCCTTAATCCCTTCAATTTCCTTATCAGTCTTCTGGGCTTCTTTGATCTTGTCCAACAAAGTGGGTTGAACATCCAAAGACATAAGATGTCCTTCAGGCACAATCTCCAATCTGAGTTCTCTGAATTGGGTACACAAATCGTCTGGTAATTCTCCTTTGGTAAGGCCATTCACAAATACCTTATGACTTAGAGCATCTGCTACAACATTTGCTTTACCGGGTTGGTATTGCAAACTTAAGTCATAGTCTTTGATAAGATCTAACCATCTTATTTGCCTCATATTGATTTCTTTCTGGGTGAAGATATACTTCAAACTCTTGTGATCTGTGAACACTTCACAACGCTTTCCCAAGAGGTAGTGTCTCCATGTTTTGAGTGCATGGACGACAGAGGCTAACTCTAAATCATGAGTAGGATAGTTCACTTCATGAGTTTTGAGTTGTCTCGAGGCATAATCTACAACTTTTCCGTATTGCATAAGTACGGCACCTAAACCTTGATGAGATGCATCACAATATACCTGGAAATCCTTTTCCAAATCTGGCAGACATAAAACTGGTGCTATCACAAGTCTTTTCTTCAACTCCTGAAAGCTGACTTCACAACCTTTAGACCAAGCAAACTTCTTGTCTTTCTTTAACAATTCAGTCATGGGCTTAGATACCTTAGAGAAATTCTCAATAAACCTTCTGTAGTAACCTGCTAAGTCAAGGAAACTACGAACTTCTTTCATAGACTTGGGGAGATTCCCATTCAGTCACCGCTGAAACCTTAGCAGGATCAACTGCCACACCATCCTTTGTCATAACATGACCAAGAAAACCAACTTCCTCTAACCAGAACTCACACTTGCTGAATTTGGCATAAAGTTTATGCTCTCTTAATTTCTCAAGTATCAAACGCAAGTGTCCTTCATGTTCTTCTTTGCTCTTGGAGTAGACTAAGATGTCATCGATGAAAACGACAACAAACTTGTCAAGGAATTCCATGAACACTTTGTTCATCATATTCATGAAGTATGCTGGAGCATTGGTCAAGCCAAAAGGCATTACGGTATACTCATACAATCCATACCTTGTGGTGAATGTTGTTTTAGGTATGTCTTGCTCTCTTATCTTGAGTTGAAAATAGCCTGACCGGAGATCAATCTTTGAGAACACACAAGCTCCTTCTAGTTTATCAAACAAGTCATTGATTCTAGGCAAAGGATATTTGTTCTTGATAGTTACCTCGTTGAGTGAACGGTAATCTATGCATAACCTTTGACTTATGTCCTTCTTCTCCACAAACAAAACTGGGGCTCCCCAAGATGAAGAACTGGGTTGAATAAATCCTTTCTGCAACTGTTCTCCTAGTTGCTTCTTGAGTTCTTTCAGTTCATCAACTGACATTTTATATGGTCTATTTGCTATTCGTCCAGAACCTGGTACCAAATCTATCAGAAATTCCACATCTCTATCTGGTGGCATTCTCGGCAATTCTTCCGGAAACACATCCGGATACTCACTTACAATTGGCACACTGTCCATGCTAACCCCCTTAAGAGAATTTAGCTTACTTCCTTTAGATTCAAAGTTGGACTTGAACTTAATCCGTTTTCTTTCCGGGGTTTTGAGTGCAACAGTACGATTAGCACAATCTAGTACTCCTTCATACTTAGCCATCCAATCCATTCCCAATATTGCGTCCAGTCCTTGGGAATCTAGGATTATCGGACTCACTGGAAATTTATGTTTTCCAAACTCTATTACTAGATCCCGGCATCCAAGACTTACTATCATATCTCCACCTGGAGAACTAACTTTTATTGGACACCCAATGTTTTCAGTTGGAAACCCATTTCTATCAACAAATGCTTTTGATATGAATGAATGCGATGCTCCATTACCAAAAGAATAAATGCTGGAATAGAATTGAGTCTGAACTTACCAGCAACAGCGTCAGGCTCCTCATAGACCTCCTCCACACTGATGTGGTTCACCTGTCCTTTCTGGAAAGGATTGGGCTTGACAGGTCCTTCAACTTTCTTTTCGGGGCACTCATTTGCATAGTGTCCCATCTTCTTGCATTTGAAGCATTCAACCTGACTGATGTCTCTCTTAGCAGGCTGACTTCCACTTCCACTACCATTACCACTGTGCTGGCTCTTATGTCCACTCTTGTGGTTCTTGTACTTGTCATTGTCATGACTGCGGTGATGCTTGTTGTCATGACGGTTGTGGTTGTGGTGCTTGTTGAATTTCCCATGCTTGTGGGATCCTGAGCTTCCGCTGTCATCATAGTGAGATTGTTTGTGAGACGATCCCGAGCTGTGCTTGTCGGAGTGCTTTCTCTTTCTACTCTCGACTTGCTTCATTTTATTCTCCAATATTGCAGCTTTGTCACAGAGCGACTGATAAGTGGGAACATATGCCACAGCCAGTTGCAGATTCAGCTCATTATTCAAGCCTTCCAGAAATTTTTCCTTTCTCTTGGCATCTGTGTCAACCTCATCCGGTGCATAATGCGCCAGATTGTTGAACTCCTCAATGTACTCAGCCACACTGCGGTGACGCTGCTTCAGATTGTGGAACTCTTTCTTTTTCAGGCTCATTATTCCTGATGAGATATGAGCAGTGCGAAAGCCATCCTCAAAGATATCCCAAGTCACCTCATCTATAGGAGTGGTGATCTGAAAGTTGTCCCACCAAGTGGCGGCTGGCCCTTCTAGTAGATGTGCTGCAAATCTGACTTTTTCAGCATCCGTGTAGCCCACGGTTACCAGGTCCTTGTTTACAGAACGTAGCCAATCATTGGCCACCATCGGATCAGTCGTCCCTGAGAACTTTGCTGGCCTCAATCTCAAGAATCTGGTGAGCATATCAAAGCCCGGAGGGTTGTTGTTGTTATTGTTGTTGTTATTGGGGTTGTTGTTGTTGTTGTTATTGTTTTGGTTCTGAATGAATGTTGTCATCATCTGCATCAGCTGTGTTTGAGCAGTCATCATTTGTTGCATTTCTGGTGTGATGTTGTTGTTGTTGTTGGGGTTGGGGTTTGCGCGACGGGGAGGCATCTGTGGTTTGTTCAAATAGAGATAAGAATGAGATACCCATAGATGTTTTCATGCACATTACATCACATAAGCAAACACATAGCATGCAACACAGAGATAAAAGTTCACCAACAAGATAACGAGCTCACAAAATAAAACACACAAGTAGCAAGCCATCCACATGTCGGATGGTCCAATAACAAGTTCTCAAATAACAAGTACAATAATAAAAGATAAACGAGTAGTCAAATCTACTCATCAGCATCAATCTCCTCCTCGACAAAGGTAAGACCTGTGTTCTCCATCGCGGTCTTATTCTCCTCAATGGTAGTGGTCAAGGACTCAATCTTGGCCTTGAGAGCCCTCTTCTGGGAACGAAGTCTCTCTATCACCGTCTGCTGCTGCTCTAGCTCGAAGTCCTTGGACTGCAGTTCTTTAGTCATGTCCCGAATCTTCTTGTTCCTATCCTGGACACGCTTCTCCTGACTCTTGAACTTCCTGTCCTGGGTCTCGAACTTTGCCTCCATTTCCTTGACTATCTCGTCCTGCTGCGTGAAGAGCTTCTCCTTCTCGCGAAGCTGCACCTGGAGCTCGTCATTACTGAACATGAAATTGGTCATGTCCGTGTCCACGTGCCTAATGAGAGACTCTAAGTCCTGCAGATATAGACGTATCGGCTCTGCTGCGTCCCTCGAGTCGTCCTCGAAGTCGATGGACTCTCCATCCTCATCACGTCTTCCAAAGACGTGGAAGTGGGTGCCTCTAACCTGTCGGGAGTGTCGACCTAGCAGACGTCCTATCAGGTCCTGCATAACTACCTCCATGCCTCTCTCCCTGTCATCGTGCATAAGCTTGAAGACGATGGCCTCCGTAGTAGGCTCTGTCTGGCTTCCGGGCTAGTTCACCTTGAAGCCCCAGAGGTCCTTCCTCTCGAACTTGGTGAGTGGATGCACCATGATGGTGGGAAGAGGGAGATTGAGCAAGGTGGTAAGCTCAACGATACGAGGACCAAAACGGGTAACCTGGAACTCCTCAACATTGCTGATGGTAATAGGCATCTATTTATAAGATAGAAAAGTTAGAACAACACAATTTAAGATAAAACAAAGACAAACATCACATACATATCCTTGGAAAACAAAATCACACAAGTCATGCATACATGAATCCATTACATCAACCAAGGTCCAATCTTATTTAAGGTATCATTTTGGAAAATAAGGTGATAGGTGGTGGTCCAACTAACGAAGTACGTTTACAATCCTATCTCACTGGATCTGTTGGCTAACACAATGTTCCTAGAAGCAATCAGCCTATCTTGCTCACATGATTCCATCACTAAGTCTATAATATCTCCTCTTAAGGTTTGGTTGGTGGCTTCCAACTCTTGGGTAAGTTCCTTCTCTTTTATCAAGTCTTTTTGGAGGTTGAGCATTTTGCACTTGACTCTTGCACTGAGTTCTTTGATAGTCCTCCAAGCTGCTTCTCTTGCTGACTCAAAGAATGTGGTGTGCACCACTGTGTTGGTATACATGCAGAATCCTTTTTCTTTGTGGTTGTCTTCCTTGTTTTTATACAAGTGAAGTTGCACCCACCAGTACTCAACTCCTTCATCCATCACTGGAAAGCCTTTGTACACAGCTGCACCATGTATTTCCATTGCCACCATGAGGTCCTTGAGAGTTTTGGGAAATTCAATCTCACACTCCAAGGTCATGGTCATGAGTGGTCCTTTCTTTACGGCTTCGTTGATGGAGTTCATCTACAAATAGAGATGAGAAAGAGAAGATTAGAAAAGTTTACGAGAAGAATAGACAAGTGTAGAAGTAGTTGAAAATTTTCTTTAGTGGTTTCCAATCCTAGGGTCATAATCCTACAGGCAACACAATGCTCTGATACCATCTGTAAGATCCCTCCTTTGTAATGGAAAAGGATACCTGTGATTGCAATGCTAGTCCCTGGATCATTGCTAGCATCCACATTTTAAGATGAAGTACACATATACAAAGGTCATTTATTACATCCATTCCAGAGATAAAACATAGTCTTTTACAACTCAAGGCCAAGGCCTAATACAAGAGTTTGGAATAAGTAAATAAACATAAGTCTTCATCTTCATGTGCCACAGGCAAGCATGTTGAGTTTAGACTCATGACACCTAATCATCATCGGAGTAACCTACAACATCACAAGTTACAGCCACAGTGGGTCAATACTTTGGAATAGTATTGGCAAGTGATACCTTAGTAAATTTTTAAGTGGACTATAATACTATATGTAATTTGGCTAAGTGTAGCTTGGCTTGGTTTGCTCAAAAATAGGTTTTTCCTATTAGTTGAAATCTCTAAGTTTTTCTTTGTCAAAAACTTTTCCCAAGAAACCACCAATAGACATTGGGGTCCTTCACCCTTGTTCACCCACAAGTTTTACTTAGAAGTTGGAGTGATGAGATTCTTGATAGCTTACATCTCTTGATGCTCAAGTTGTCCATTGCCATGGACTTGGCTAAGTACTTAGATTTTTCCATCTGCAGAGGTTGTGCACTTTCCCCACCAGACTTGGTTTCCCAAGACATGACCTTTCAGAAGCCTTTCCTTAGACCAAATGGACGCGCTCCAACCTATCATTCCCACTACCACCAACTGTCCAAATGGCTAAGTTCAAGCAACTTATGTGATCCAGGCAGAGCCCATATTGCCAAGTGGCTGCACTATAAGCTTCTCAACACTTGGCCTCTAAAATCCCTTTGTGCCTGGGTGGCATACCACAAGTGATATACACAAGGTAAACCATGTCCATGGGCCTTGTGTAACCACTCAACCAAAAACCACCATTCAAGTCCCAATCCACCCAGGTGATTCATTGACTTAGTTGTTTTATTAAGAAAAACATAAGTCAAAAGACTTAGAAATATTTTCATCATAGCATGTATATACTTTACCAACCCTTGTTTTCTACTAGCTAGGCTAAGCATGGCATAGTAACTTAACTTAGGAATTTCCTAGAAATTCTATATCTACTTAGGATTTCCCAACATGGCATTTGGCAAAAATAATAACATGCAAGACTTAGCAAAATATTTCTAATGCTTGTATAAAACATAGGAATGGGAATATTCATGAAGTACCACTTGCCTTGGTAGTTGGGAGAGTAGCACTCTTCACAATCACAATCACTAGCACCAAAGTCTACACAAAGAATAGTAGCACAAAATTACACACAATTCATATACAAACAAATATATATATGCATGCATGCAAAATGCTAAGTGATGATTTTTAAAATTCCACCAAGCAAATGTATAGTACTGAATCATAACCAAGTCAAAAACTTGCTAAATCAAGTTTAGTTTATACCAAAACAAAATCCTAAACAATTTCTATACTCAAAATAGCCTTAAACAAGTTTCTGCAAATAAAGTCATTTTAACAGAAACTTTTCACTAAACACATTGCATAAACAGAAAGGGCATGTCTCCCTGATTCCAATGGTATAAAATTTGCAAAAATCTAACATGGGAATCAAAAGTTATAGCCTATTCAAATTTGAACCCAAATCTGTTTTAAACTCAAACCCTAGCCACGCGTCTTAATTCTATTGGTTGATACCGTTTCGCTCAGGATCACCCTCCCGCACCGTCGGATCTACTTAAAACACACGGCTCAGATCTACCCATAACGATTCATTAAGTGATCTAATCCTATATGCTGGATCCAGATCTGACGGCTCTGGATCAAACGACCACAGCGGGGCGGCGCTGGCGGCGGCTACTGGCGGCGGTGAGCTATGTCTGAGGCGGCGCGGCGCTACAGGTCGTCCGGAGAGGCAGGAGGATGCTCACTAGGTTCGTAGCGTCGAGGAGAAGCCCAACTTAGCAGCTGCTTGACGACGGGCACACAGGCACGGTCGCTGGGGCTCGTCGGAGTTGCGGGCGGCATCTGTCGCTTGATGTCGAGGTCGCTGTCGACGCTCCGTGTTGTCCTAGCACAAGGCAGAGGGTTTAGAAGATGCGCAAGTGACTAGAGAACAAGTTGGTAACAAAGGGAAGGCAAGGGGCGCTCAGTTCTTACCGCTATTGCTCGCCGGAGTCGAGCGGCGGCGCTGGTGGTTGCGGGCGTGAACGGAAACGATGACCTGGGTCACGAGCAAGCAAACCAGAGGCGTTAGCAGATGCACAAGATCATGCTGGTTGCAGTGGTTTGAACGAGAGGCAACGGGGCGGTCTGAGCTTACCGTGATTCGTCGCCGGAGCGCGTCTGTCTGCGGCGGCGCAAGTGCGATTGTGGGAAGCCTGGTGGCGATGTGGAGGCGTTGAGTGAGGGGAAATGACCGCGGTGCAGAGGGGGTTATGTAGGCGAGAGGGGAGCGGCCATTAAGCGTGGAATCAAGGGCAATTAAGCGAGGAATCAACGTGGCAGTGATGGGCGGAGGAAACGGCCGGCGACTTGGTCAGGCGCGATTTGGGGAAGACGAGGGTGAGTTGTCGAGGTCCACCAGTAAGCGAGTGAGACGGAGAGGGGGTGGGGTCCGAGTGTCAGTGCCTGTGTGGGTGCGTCTGTGCGTGCGAGTGAGAGAGAGAGGGAAGCCGGGTGGGCTAACTGGGCCGGTTGTGCTGTTGTGCTAGATTAGGAGCGTCTCGCCCTTTTCTTTTCTTTAATCTTTTTCTTTTTCCAGAATGAATTTCAGGAATGGTTTTCAAATGAATTCAAACTCCATTTGAATTCAAATCTATTTGGGATTCTTGCAGTGTGTAACAGTCTCAATTCTAGGCATAAAACCATGGGGTCACTTTGAAAAGGCTTGGTCATTTTTGGAGAAACAAAATAACAGGGACTTTGTACTTGATTTGCAAATGTTTGAAAAATGGTTTTTGAAACCATTTCCATTTTGTAAAGTTTGGTTCAAATTCCACACTCAATCCATTAATCAAGGGAGATAACAATCTAGGTTTAAAACATTCAAACTCTCAAATGGGGATGGCCATTTGATATAAGTTTGTTCACATAAAATGATAGCACTATGTGCTACTATTTCGTGAAATGAGTTTTGAAATTGATCTCAATTCTATATGCATGCATGAATGATATGCAATCTTTGAAATCATGATTTTAGGGATGTTACAAATCTAACCCCCTTAAGGTGAATCTCGCCCTCGAGATTCGGATTGGCTAGCAAATAGGTGAGGGTGGTCCTTCCGAAGATCATCTTCTCTTTCCCATGTTGCTTCCTCTTCGGTATGATGATTCCACTTCACTTTGCAAAACTTGATAGTCTTTGTCCTTGTGACTCTTTCTGCAGTCTCAAGAATTTTGAAAGGTTTCTCTTCATAAGTGAGATCACTTTCTAGTTGAACTTCCTCCAAAGGTATAGTATCCTTCAAAGAAGTTTCCTCCATTTCTGGGTGACATTTCTTAAGCTGACTCACATGAAACACGTTATGGACAGCTGATAGAGATTCTGGCAATTCAATTTCATAGGCAACCTCTCCTTTGCGACTCAAGATCTTGAATGGCCCAACATATCTTGGTGCCAATTTTTCTTTGACTCCGAATCTTTTTACTCCGCGAAGTGGTGACACTCTAAGATAGGTTCTATCACCCACTTCGTAGGTGACTTCTCTACGCTTAGGATCCGCGTAGATTTTCTGTCGGGACTATGCTATCTTCAACCTGTCCTTAACCAATTTGACCTTCTCTTCGGCTTCTTTGATAAGATATGGCCCGAATAAACTTCTTTCTCCCACACCATTCCATAACAATGCGGTGGTACACTTTCTTCCGTAGATAAACTCAAACGGTGCCATCTCAATGCTGGCTTGATAGCTATTGTTATAAGAAAATTCTGCGTAAGGCAGACTTTCATCCCAACTGGCGCCATAGTCTAAAGCACATGCTCTCAACATGTCTTCAAGGATTTGATTTGTTCTTTCTGTTTGTCCATCTGTTTGAGGATTAAAAAGCGGTACTGAATTCCAACCTCGTTCCCAATGACTCATGTAGCTGTCTCCAAAAATGGGAAGTGAATTGAGTTCCCCTATCAGACACAATACTCTTGGGCACACCATGTAGACATACAATTCTACTCATGTAGATTTTGGCTAACTTGGCAGTTGTATAAGTTGTCTTCACGGGTATGAAATGAGCCACTTTAGTTAGGCGATCCACTACTACCCATATGGAATCATACCCTGACCTGGTCCTTGGTAGTCCGGTAATGAAATCTATACCAATCTTGTCCCACTTCCAATCGGGAATACGTAGTGGTTGAAGCAAACCTGCTGGTTTCTGATGCTCCGCTTTTACTCTACTACACACATCACACAAAGAAATATGTTCGGCGATGTCCCTCTTGAGATTATTCCACCAAAATCTTTCTTTCATGTCCATGTACATTTTGGTGTTACCCGGGTGAATAGAATATGGAGAGTTGTGTGCTTCCTGCAAAATCAGTTTTCGCAATTCCGGATCTTGTGGAACACAGATACGTTTCCCATGCCATAAAGTACCTTGTTCGTCTTCATGGAAATTTTTAGCTTTTCCTTGGCCAATCTTTTCCTTAATCCCTTCAATTTCCTTATCAGTCTTCTGAGCTTCTTTGATCTTGTCCAACAAAGTGGGTTGAACATCCAAAGACATGAGATGTCCTTCAGGCACAATCTCCAATCTAAGTTCTCTGAATTGGGTACACAAATCTTCTTGTAATTCTCCTTTGGTAAGGCCATTCACAAATACCTTACGACTTAGAGCATCTGCTACAACATTTTCTTTACCGGGGTGCTATTGCAAACTTAACTCATAGTCTTTGATAAGCTCTAACCATCTTCTTTGCCTCATATTGATTTCTTTCTGGGTGAAGATATACTTCAAACTCTTGTGATCTGTGAACACTTCACAACGCTTTCCCAAGAGGTAGTGTCTCCATGTTTTGAGTGCATGGACGACAGAGGCTAACTCTAAATCATGAGTAGGATAGTTCACTTCATGAGTTTTGAGTTGTATCAAGGCATAAGCTACAACTTTTCCGTATTGCATAAGTACGGCACCTAAACCTTGATGAGATGCATCACAATATACCTAGAAATCCTTTTCCAAATCTGGCAGAAATAAAACTGGTGCTGTCACAAGTCTTTTCTTCAAATCCTGAAAGCTGACTTCACAACCTTCAGACCAAGCAAACTTCTTGTCTTTCTTTAACAATTCAGTCATGGGCTTAGCTACCTTAGAGAAATTCTCAATAAACCTTCTGTAGTAACCTGCTAAGCCAAGGAAACTACGAACTTCTTTCACAGACTTGGGAGATTCCCATTCAGTCACCGCTGAAACCTTAGCAGGATCAACTGCCACACCATCCTTTGTCATAACATGACCAAGAAAACCAACTTCCTCTAACCAGAACTCACACTTGCTAAATATGGCATAAAGTTTATGCTCTCTTAATTTCTCAAGTATCAAACGCAAGTGTCCTTCATGTTCTTCTTTGCTCTTGGAGTAGACTAAGATGTCATCGATGAAAACGACAACGAACTTGTCAAGGAATTCCATGAACACTTTGTTCATCATATTCATGAAGTATGATGGAGCATTGGTCAAGCCAAAAGGCATTACGGTATACTCATACAATCCATACCTTGTGGTGAATGTTGTTTTAGGTATGTCTTGCTCTCTTATCTTGAGTTGAAAATAGCCTGACCGGAGATCAATCTTTGAGAACACACAAGCTCCTTCTAGTTGATCAAACAAGTCATTGATTCTAGGCAAAGGATATTTGTTCTTGATAATTACCTCGTTGAGTGAACGGTAATCTATGCATAACCTTTGACTTCTGTCTTTCTTCTCCACAAACAAAATTGGGGCTCCCCAAGATGAAGAACTGGGTTGAATAAATCCTTTCTGCAACTGTTCTCCTAGTTGCTTCTTGAGTTCTTTCCGTTCATCAACTGACATTTTATATGGTCTCTTTGCTATTGGTCCAGAACCTGGTACCAAATCTATCAGAAATTCCACATCTCTATCTGGTGGAATTCCCGGCAATTCTTCCGGAAACACATCCGGATACTCACTTACAATTGGCACACTGTCCATGCTAACCCCCTTAAGAGAATTTAGCTTACTTCCTTTAGATTCAAAGTTGGACTTGAACTTAATCCGTTTTCTTTCCGGGGTTTTGAGTGCAACAGTACGATTAGCACAATCTAGTACTCCTTCATACTTAGCCATCCAATCCATTCCCAATATTACGTCCAGTCCTTGGGAATCTAGGATTATCAGACTCACTGGAAATTTATGTTTTCCAAACTCTATTACTAGATCCCGGCATCCAAGACTTACTATCATATCTCCACACGGAGAACTAACTTTTATTGGACACCCAATGTTTTTAGTTGGAAACCCATTTCTATCAACAAATGCTTTTGATATGAATGAATGCGATGCTCCAGTACCAAAAGAACAAATGCTGGAATAGAATTGAGTCTGAACTTACCAGCAACAGCGTCAGGCTCCTCATAGACCTGCTCCACACTGATGTGGTTCACCTGTCCTTTCTGGAAAGGATTGGGCTTGACAGGTCCTTCAACTTTCTTTTCGGGGCACTCATTTGCATAGTGTCCCATCTTCTTGCATTTGAAGCATTCAACCTGACTGATGTCTCTCTTGGCGGGCTGACTTCCACTTCCACTACCATTACCACTGTGGTGGCTCTTATGTCCACTCTTGTGGTTCTTGTAGTTGTCATTGTCATGACTGCGGTGATGCTTGTTGTCATGACGGTTGTGGTTGTGGTGCTTGTTGAATTTCCCATGCTTGTGGGATCCTGAGCTTCCGCTGTCATCATAGTGAGATCGTTTGTGAGACGATCCCGAGCTGTGCTTGTCGGAGTGCTTTCTCTTTCTACTCTCGACTTGCTTCATTTTATTCTCCAATATTGCAGCTTTGTCACAGAGCGACTGATAAGTGGGAACATATGCCACAGCCATTTGCAGATTCAGCTCATCATTCAAGCCTTCCAGAAATTTTTCCTTTCTCTTGGGATCTGTGTCAACCTCATCCGGTGCATAACGCGCCAGATTGTTGAACTCCTCAATGTACTCAGCCACGCTGCGGTGACGCTGCTTCAGATTGTGGAACTCTTTCTTTTTCAGGCTCATTATTCCTGATGAGATATGAGCAGTGCGAAAGCCATCCTCAAAGATAGCCCAAGTCACCTCATCTATAGGAGTGGTGATCTGAAAGTTGTCCCACCAGGTGGCGGCTGGCCCTTCCAGTAGGTGTGCTGCAAATCTGACTTTTTCAGCATCCGTGCAGCCCACGGTTACCAGGTCCTTGTTTACAGAACATAGCCAATCATTGGCCACCATGGGATCATTCGTCCCTGAGAACTTAGCTGGCCTCAATCTCAAGAATCTGGTGAGCATATCAAAGCCCGGAGGGTTGTTTTTGTTATTGTTGTTGTTATTGGGGTTGTTGTTGTTGTTATTGTTTTGGTTCTGAATGAATGTTGTTGCCATCTGCATCAGCTGTGTTTGAGCAGTCATCATTTGTTGCATTTCTGGTGTGATGTTGTTGTTGTTGTTGGGGTTGGGGTTTGCGCGACGGGGAGGCATCTGTGGTTTGTTCAAATAGAGATAAGAATGAGATACCCATAGATGTTTTCATGCACATTACATCACATAAGCAAACACATAGCATGCAACACAGAGATAAAAGTTCAACAACAAGATAACGAGCTCACAAAATAAAACACACAAGTAGCAAGCCATCCACATGTCGGATGGTCCAATAGCAAGTTCTCAAATAACAAGTACGATAATAAAAGATAAACGAGTAGTCAAATCTACTCATCAGCATCAATCTCCTCCTCGACAAAGGTAAGACCTGTGTTCTCCATCGCGGTCTTGTTCTCCTCAATGGTAGTGGTCAAGGACTCAATCTTGGCCTTGAGAGCCCTCTTCTGGGAACGAAGTCTCTCTATCACCGTCTGCTGCTGCTCTAGCTCGAAGTCCTTGGACTGCAGTTCTTCAGTCATGTCCCGGATCTTCTTGTTCCTATCCTGGACACGCTTCTCCTGACTCTTGAACTTCCTGTCCTGGGTCTCGAACTTTGCCTCCATTTCCTTGACTATCTCGTCCTGCTGCGTGAAGAGCTTCTCCTTCTCGCGAAGCTGCACCTGGAGCTCGTCATTACTGAGCATGACATTGGTCCTGTCCATGTCCACGTGCCTAATGAGAGACTCTAAGTCCTAGAGATACAGACGTATCGGCTCTGCTGCGTCCCTCGAGTCGTCCTCGAAGTCGATGGACTCTCCATCCTCATCACGTCTTCCAAAGACGTGGAAGTGGGTGCCTCTAACCTGTCGGGAGTGTCGACCTAGCAGACTTCCTATCAGGTCCTGCATAACTACCTCCATGCCTCTCTCCCTGTCATCGTGCATAAGCTTGAAGACGATGGCCTCCGTAGTAGGCTCTGTATGGCTTCCGGGCTAGTTCACCTTGAAGCCCCAGAGGTCCTTCCTCTCGAACTTGGTGAGTGGATGCACCATGATGGTGGGAAGAGGGAGATTGAGCAAGGTGGTAAGCTCAACGATACGAGGACCAAAACGGGTAACCTGGAACTCCTCAACATTGTTGATGGTAATAGGCATCTATTTATAAGATAGAAAAGTTAGAACAACACAATTTAAGATAAAACAAAGACAAACATCACATACATATCCTTGGAAAACAAAATCACACAAGTCATGCATACATGAATCCATTACATCAACCAAGGTCCAATCTTATTTAAGGTATCATTTTGGAAAATAAGGTGATAGGTGGTGGTCCAACTAACGAAGTACGTTTACAATCCTATCTCACTGGATCTGTTGGCTAACACAATGTTCCTAGAAGCAATCAGCCTATCTTGCTCACATGATTCCATCACTAAGTCTATAATATCTCCTCTTAAGGTTTGGTTGGTCGCTTCCAACTCTTGGGAAAGTTCCTTCCCTTTTATCAAGTATTTTTGGAGGTTGAGCATTTTGCACTTGACTCTTGCACTAAGTTCTTTGATAGTCCTCCAAGCTGCTTCTCTTGCTGACTCAAAGAATGTGGTGTGCACCACTGTGTTGGTATACATGCAGAATCCTTTTTCTTTGTGGTTGTCTTCCTTGTTTTTATACAAGTGAAGTTGCACCCACCAGTACTCAACTCCTTCATCCATCACTGGAAAGCCTTTGTACACAGCTGCACCATGTATTTCCATTGCCACCATGAGGTCCTTGAGAATTTTGGGAAACTCAGTCTCACACTCCAAGGTCATGGTCATGAGTGGTCCTTTCTTTACGGCTTCGTTGATGGAGTTCATCTACAAATAGAGATGAGAAAGAGAAGATTAGAAAAGTTTACGAGAAGAATAGACAAGTGTAGAAGTAGTTGAAAATTTTCCTTAGTGGTTTCCAATCCTAGGGTCATAATCCTACAGGCAACACAGTGCTCTGATACCATCTGTAAGATACCTACTTTGTAATGGAAAAGGATCCCTGTGATTGCAATGCTAGTCCCTGGATCATTGCTAGCATCCACAGTTTAAGATGAAGTACACAGATACAAAGGTCATTTATTACATCCATTCCAGAGATAAAACATAGTCTTTTACAACTCAAGGCCAAGGCCTAATACAAGAGTTTGGAATAAGTAAATAAACATAAGTCTTCATCTTCATGTGCCACAGGCAAGCATGTTGAGTGTAGACTCATGACACCTAATCATCATCGGAGTAACCTGCAACATCACAAGTTACAGCCATAGTGGGTCAATACTTTGGAATAGTATTGGCAAGTGATACCTTAGTAAATTTTTAAGTGGACTATAATACTATATGTAATTTGGCTAAGTGTAGCTTGGCTTGCTTTGCTCAAAAATAGGTGTTTCCTATTAGTTGAAATCTCTAAGTTTTTCTTTGTCAAAAACTTTTCCCAAGAAACCACCAATAGACATTGGGGTCCTTCACCCTTGTTCACCCACAAGTTTTACTTAGAAGTTGGAGTGATGAGATTCTTGATAGCTTACATCTCTTGATGCTCAAGTTGTCCATTGCCATGGACTTGGCTAAGTACTTAGATTTTTCCATCTGCAGAGGTTGTGCACTTTCCCCACCAGACTTGGTTTCCCAAGACAGGACCTTTCAGAAGCCTTTCCTTAGACCAAATGGACGCGCTCCAACCTATCATTCCCACTACCACCAACTGTCCAAATGTCTAAGTTCAAGCAACTTATGTGATCCAGGCAGAGCCCATATTGCCAAGTGGATGCACTATAAGCTTCTCAACACTTGTCCTCTAAAATCCCTTTGTGCCTGGGTGGCATACCACAAGTGAGATACACAAGGCAAACCATGTCCATGGGCCTTGTGTAACCACTCAACCAAAAACCACCATTCAAGTCCCAATCCACCCAGGTGATTCATTGACTTAGTTGTTTGATTAAGAAAAACATAAGTCAAAAGACTTAGAAATATTTTCATCATAGCATGTATATACTTTACCAACCCTTGTTTTCTACTAGCTAGGCTAAGCATGGCATAGTAACTTAACTTAGGAATTTCCTAGCAATTCTATATCTACTTAGGATTTTCCAACATGGCATTTGGCAAAAATAATAACATGCAAGACGTAGCAAAATATTTCTAATGCTTGTATAAAACATAGGAATGGGAATATTCATGAAGTACCACTTGCCTTGGTAGTTGGGAGAGTAGCACTCTTCACAATCACAATCACTAGCACCAAAGTCTACACAAAGAATAGTAGCACAAAATTACACACAATTCATATACAAACAAAAATATAAATGCATGCATGCAAAAATGCTAAGTGATGATTTTTAAAATTCCACCAAGCAAGTGTATAGTACTGAATCATAACCATGTCAAAAACTTGCTAAATCAAGTTTAGTTTATACCAAAACAAAATCCTAAACAATTTCTATACTCAAAATAGCCTTAAACAAGTTTCTGCAAATAAAGTCATTTTAACAGAAACTTTTCACTAAACACATTGCATAAACAGAAAGGGCTTTTCTCCCTGATTCCAACGGTATAAAATTTGCAAAAATCTAACATGGGAATCAAAAGTTATAGCCTATTCAAATTTGAATCCAAATCTGTTTTAAACTCAAACCCTAGCCACGCATCTTAATTCTATTGGTTGATACCGTTTCGCTCAGGATCACCCTCCCGCGCCGTCGGATCTACTTAAAACACACGGCTCAGATCTACCCATAACGATTCGTTAAGTGATCTAATCCTATACGCTGGATCCAGATCTGACGGCTCTGGATCAAAAGACCACAGCGGGGCGGCGCTGGCGGCGGCTACTGGCGGCGGCGAGCTATGTCTGTGGCGGCGCAGCGCTACAGGTCGTCCGGAGAGGCAGGAGGATGCTCACCAGGTTCATAGCGTCGAGGAGAAGCTCAACTTAGCAGCGGCTTGACGAGGGGCGCACGGGCACGGTCGCTGGGGCTCGTCGGAGTTGCGGGCGGCGTCTGTCGCTTGCTGTCAAGGTCGCTGTCAAGGCTCTGTGTCGTCCTAGCACAAGACAGAGGGTTTAGAAGATGCGCAAGTGACTAGCGAACAAGTTGGTAACAAAGGGAAGGCAAGGGGCGCTCAGTTCTTACCGCTATTGCTCGCCGGAGTCGAGCGGCGGCGATGGTGGTTACGGGCGTGAACGGAAACGATGACCTGGGTCACGAGCAAGCAAACCAGAGGCGTTAGCAGATGCACAAGATCATGCTGGTTGCAGTGGTTTGAATGAGAGGCAACGGGGCGGTCTGAGCTTACCGTGATTCGTCGCCGGAGCGCGTCTGTCTGCGGCGGCGCAAGTGCGATTGTGGGCAGCCTAGTGGCATGTGGAGGCGTTGAGTGAGGGGAAATGACCGCGGTGCAGAGGGGGTTATGTAGGCGAGAGGGGAGCGGCGATTAAGCGCGGAATCAAGGGCAATTAAGCGAGGAATCAACGCGGCAGTGATGGGCGGAGGAAACGGCCGGCGACGTGGTCGGGCGCGATTTGGGGAAGACGAGGGTAAGCTGTCGAGGTCCACCAGTCAGCGAGTGAGACGGAGAGGGGGTGGGGTCCGAGTGTCAGTGCCTGTGTGGGTGCGTCTGTGCGTGCGAGTGAGAGAGAGGGAGGCCAGGTGGGCTAACTGGGCCGGTTGTGCTGTTGGGCTAGATTAGGAGCGTCTCGCCCTTTTCTTTTCTTTAATCTTTTTCTTTTTCCAGAATGAATTTCAGGAGTGGTTTTCAAATGAATTCAAACTCCATTTGAATTCAAATCTATTTGGGATTCTTGCAGTGTGCAACAGTCTCAATTCTAGGCATAAAACCATGGGGCCACTTTGAAAAGGCTTGGTCATTTTTGGAGAAACAAAATAACAGGGACTTTGTACTTGATTTGCAAATGTTTGAAAAATGGTTTTTGAAACCATTTCCATTTTCTAAAGTATGGTTCAAATTCCACACTCAATCCATTAATCAAGGGAGATAACAATCTAGGTTTAAAACATTCAAACTCTCAAATGGGGATGGCCATTTGATATAAGTTTGTTCACATAAAATGATAGCACTATGTGCTACTGTTTCCTGAAATGAGTTTTGAAATTGATCTCAATTCTATATGCATGCATGAATGATATGAAATCTTTGAAATCATGATTTTAGGGATGTTACAATAACCCAAAATTTAGGGAATGAACCAAATATGGGAAGATTCGTTTGACCGCCACTAAGTGGCTTTCTGTAGGAGCGGCTTGGTACCTTGCACACACTCCTACACTTAACACGATATCGGTCCTAGATGTGCAAAGGTAAAGGAGAGAGCCGATCATGGATCGGTATACCTTTTGATCCACGTCTTTACCCTTGGGATTGAGCTCAAGATGACACTTTGTTTGCATAGGAGTAGCAACGCCATTGAGATCCGTCATCTTGAATCTTTTGAGCATATCTTGGATGTACTTAGCTTGATTAATAAAGGTTCCCTCTCTAAGTTGTTTGATCTCAAATCCAAGAAACAACCTCAGCTCAGCCATCATGGACATCTCAAACCTGTCAGCCATAAGGGATGGACTCAAGACGAGCCACGGGAGCATAAGTCTCGCCAAAATCAATTCCTTATTCTTGAGAGAATCCTTGAGCCACGAGACGTGCTTTATTCCTCACAACAATGCCATTTTCATCTTGTTTGTTCTTGAAGATCCACTTGGTACCGATAACATTGCGGCAGTCCTTGGGTTTCTCTACGAGCTTCCAAACTTTGTTGCGTTTGAAGTTATTTAATTCTTCATGCATTGCAACAACCCAATCGGGGTCTTCAAGATCATCAAAGACCTTCTTCGGTTCAACCATGGAAATGTGAGCTTGATGATCACAGAATCTTGCAAGTTCTCTTCTAGTAAATACCCTTCTTCGTAAATCACCAACAACCTTGTCAAGAGTGTGACCCCTTAGTTCAAGGTTCCGATCAGCACGAGCCTTGCGACGAGCCTCAATGTCCGTATTGTTTCTAGAAGGAGTAGATTCAGTATTTGTATCCTTGTCTTGATCACTGCCTTGCCCTTGATCTTGATCTGAGTTAACACCAGAAGATTGTGCTGAGTTTGTTCTTCACGGCCAGATAATCCGCCCCTTGGAGGGGCCGGACTATCCGTCCTGGGAGGTGAAGCACCAGAGCCTTCTTCCTGAGAGTGCCTGACAGGAGTTGGAGAACCAGGGCCGGATAATCCGCCCTCGGGGGCCGGAGAATCCGGCCTGGAAGTTTCTGAGTTGTTGTCTTCTCCTCCGGATCCCCTGGAACGAGTTGGAGTGCCAGGGGCGGATTGTCCGCCCCTTGGAGGGGCGGATAGTCCGGCCTGAGACTACCAACTTGTCCAGGGGACAAAAGATCTTCAGCAGGTTGCGGTGTTGGTGCAGAATTTTTTCCAACAGTAGGAGCTTGTTGATCTTGTGTAGATGAGGGCTCCACATGAGTGGAGCATTGTCCTTCCCGATCCTCCACAAGGGGTTCCTCAATGAAGCGGAAAAATCCCACGCCCATTCTTCTTATGGCATCTTGGGGTATTTCAACATCTGCATCACAAACATCAACTTGCCCTACAAAGGAGCCATTATTTTCATCAAACTCCACACTACAAGATTCTACAACAATCCTAGTGAGCTTGTTGTAGACTCTATAAGTGTGGGATTCGGCACCGTAACCAACAAAAATACCTTCTAAAGCCTTGGACTCAAATTTTGACAAACGGACACCTTTAATAAGAAAGAAACACTTACACCCGAATACCCTAAAGTATGAGATGTTGGGCTTGTTACCGGTAAGTATTTCATATGGAGTCTTGTCCAAAATCTTTCGGAGGTAGAGCCGGTTCGAAGAGTGACAAGCAGTGGATATGGCTTCAGCCCAAAAATGATAAGGAGACTTGAATTCATCCAACATTGATCTTGCCATATCCATCAAAGTCCGGTTCTTCCTCTCGGCTACACCATTTTGTTGAGGGGTGTACGCAGCGGAATATTGATGTCTAATCCCCTCTTCACTAAGAAACTCATTCAAAGTGTATTTCTTGAATTCGGAGCCGTTTTCACTTCTTATTGCCAAGATAGGAACATTGTGTTGACGTTGAACTTCATTGGCGAAGTCAATGACAGTTTGTTGAGTCTCACTTTTTAGCTTGAAGAAATAGACCCATGTATATCTTGAGTAATCATCGACAATGACCAAGCAATATTTCTTTCCACCAAGACTTGCATGAGAGGGAGGACCAAATAAATCCACATGAAGTAATTCCAAGATCCTCTTTGATGACACAATAGTCTTCCTATTGTGGGGAGAGTCATGCATTTTTCCTTCAACACAAGCCCTGCAAACACGATCTCTGGCAAAGGAGACATTGTCTTTTAGTCCAAGGATGTGGCCACCCTTCTAGAGACTTTGCAAAGTTCTCATGTTGACATGGGCTAAACGGCGATGTCATAGCCAGCCCATGTCGGCCTTTCCGAATAGACACATCGGACCCGAAGTGGTTTTCCCCGAGAAGTCCACCACATATAGGTCATTTTCGATGTATCCAACGAAAGCGACCTTTAGAGACTTGCTCCACAAGAGTACCACCAAATCATCATCGATAAAAACAGCAAAACCCATCTTGCCAAGGGCACGAACAGAAAGAAGGTTGTAACCGAGGGTCTCAACAAGCATGACGTCCACGAGAGAGATATCGTCGGCAACCGCAACCTTGCCAAGACCCAATACCTGAGATTTAAACTTATCACCATAGGAGACTGTGATATTATCATGATTTGGACGCATCTCCGTGATGATCTCCTTTCTTCCTGTCATATGACTAGTGCATCCACTATCCAACACCCATTTCGACCCACCGGAAGCATAGCCCTGCAAGAGAATTACTTCTTGGTTTTAGGTACCCATTTTTCAATGGGTCCTTTCATATTAGTAACAAGGGTCTTTGGGACCCAAATAGACCAAGCAATATATTCATCAAAGGGACCGACATAATAAGCATAAACATCGCCATAATCATCACAAAAGAGTTCATAATTTGGATTGTGAGATCCTGCAAAACCAATATTGTTAGTCTTGTCTTTTGTGACATTCTTCTCAGTGGTGCTTGTCTTTGATTGCACATTCTTTGACTTGTTCTTCTTGGTTTTCTTTTTCTTGTACTTGGTGACATACCCAAGTCCCTCTTTACCATGATTTGACCTTTGCTTGCTAAGGACTTCATCAAGCACACCTTTGTCCTTGGGAGTGATGTCCTTGATCACTTCTTTTTCCACACTAGCATTTTCCTTGTGACTATATGTTAAGTTGGATGAGCTAGGGGCATCATATTTGGCCAATCGACTTTGAAGCTGATCATGTGACTCATTGAGAATGGAGAAATCGTTTTTCAATGCCTTGTGAGCATTGTCAAGTTCTCCAATTCCTCGGAGAGTCTATCATGAGTAGCCCCAAAGTCAATCTTTTCCTTCTTTAACTTCTTTGCTTTGGTGATTGCATTGTCACGATCCTTAACAAGTTTAGTCACAATTTCTTCATGTGACACTTCAATAGACTTAAGCCTCTCTTCAAGAGAGACCTGAGCCTCTTCTTCTTCTTCAAGAGCATTTTTTAAGGATGCAATTTCCATTGCATCCTCCCTTTCAATTTTGCCCTTTTCTTCGAGGAGTGCTTCGTTTTGGGCCAGCTGATCCATAAGAGCTTCAAAACGAACTTTGTGCTCACCGTGCAAGTTTGTGTAGAATTAATCCAAAGCAATAATCTCTTCTTTAACCTTAAGACTAGTAGGATCATCCATGTCAATCATAGCCTTAGGAAAAGAAGAGTTAGAAGTCGTTACCTCAGAGCTTCTTGCCATGAGACAAGTAGCATTCTTGTTGATGATGTTTTCATTCGGAGAGTCGAAGAGAGATGTTGATGTAGATGTGGTGTCTATAGCAGCCACCTCTTGAGAGCTATCGTCCCCGTCCTCATCTTCACTTCCCGATGAATATTCTTCTTGAGCCACTAGAACAATCTTCGGTTGCTTCTTGAAGGGAGCATTCTTCTTTACAAATTGTTTCTTGCGTGGAGCCTTTGACTTGTACTTGAAAATAAGACTTCCTCCATTATCTTCCCTACTTTGATATGGAAACTCAGCTAAAAAGTGCAGCCGGTCACCACAATTGAAGCATGTTCTCAGCTTGGGACCATTTCTTTTCTTCCATAGGCTCCACTCTTGCGTTCTAGTTCAGCTTTAGCCTTGGCTAGATCTTTCCAAAAGTTTCTTCCATAAAGAGCCAAGTATTGTCCGTGGATCCTTTTTATATCCTCGGGACAGTCCAGACCTTCTACGGCGTATTCATCATGATCAATCACACTAGTCTTCAAGGCCATGTTGACCCCCTTTTGCATCCCCATAGCTCGAGCACGAGCATCTTCGGCATTCTTGGCAGCCACTTTGAAAGCGGTCATTTCTTGCATTACCTCATTGGATGACATGAGGTGATAGTTATGCCTACCTTGGAGACTTTTCAAATCTGTGGGCTCAAATGGCATAAGAGAACTGACATACTTGCGCTTGATCCAACCATCATCAACATGAGCTGCACCGTGGTTTCTGAAGGTTGTGGCTATTGCCTTGAGCCTCCTATACATGTCCTCGTGGTCTTATCCATCCAACATATAGAATCCTTCAGCTTCATTGCTCAAAGCATCATATATATTCCTTCTCATACTTTCATTTCCGATGAAGAGCTCGGTGAGGGCATCCCAAGCTTCTTTAGCTGTGCTAAGATGCTGAATGTGTGGCATGTCTTTGTCACCCACACCAAGCTGCATCATGTGTAGAGTTGTAGCATTGAGTTGGCTATCAACAATTTCTCTTCTTGTGAGATTGTTGGGGTTTCCAACATGAAGACCATTTTCTATGATTTTCCACAACTCAATGGAGGAACTGCACACATGAGACTTCATCAAAAATTGCCATTGAGAAAAAGTAGATGCAGAAAGTTTGGGTGGATCACCCCTATTATGTATATGTGGGTGAGGGATAGGTGGATCAGGGGAATACACATGAGAAACCTCATTGTATCCATCCTTACCGCTATCCTTTTTCGAGGATGAGCTCTTGCTAGTATCATCACCAACCACTTCGTTATCTTTGGAAACAGTTTTACCCGTTTCCTTGGATTGCGGAGTGGTATCCTCAGAGTTAGATGGAGGTGATGTTGCGGATGTGGAGAGACACATTATCAATTGATGCATCTCTTCCATCTTAGCCTCCATTGAACTCACCAAGGTTGTTTCCAACGACTTCAGATCGTTCATTGTGACTACCTCCGGAGCATCACTCCCATCTACCTTGGAACCCATACTTCTCTTAGGCGGTTAAGCCTGAAATAAGAGCCGGGGCTCTAATACCAATTGAAATGGATCGTATGGGCACCTAGAGGGGGGGGTGAATAGGTGCTAACCAATTTTTAATACTTTTTCAATTTTAGGCTTGACACAAAGTAAATTCTCTAGATATGCAACTACGAGAATTTCCCTATATGCAACCCTAACTACTAAGCATGTAAAGAGAGGAGCGAGGAAACCGTAGTGGAGCATGCGGAGACACAGGGATTTGTTTTACCGCAGTTCCTTCCTTGTTAAGGGAAGTACATCTGCGTTGGAGGGGTGGGCGGTTCTAAGACCACCACGCCACAATAGGCCTCACCCTATTCTCTGATGGATCTTGCCACGAGAGGTCTGATCCACCTTCTCCACTATTGGATCCCTTTGAGGCGGGAACCGGTGCCTTTTACAACACTATCGGGGCACACACCCACAACCGAATTGGGGGCTCCCGAGATGACAACAAGCTGCCACAAGACCAAGATTTACAATATAAACAAAACAAGGATCTAGGTATTTGCAAGAAATACTAGATCGGTGGTTCTCCAAATGAATGGAGATGAGATGAAGCGCTTGATTGCTGATGATGAAGATCGAGTTCTCCTCCTTCGATTCCCCAAGGGACAGGGCCTTTGGGTGGATCTAGGTGGAGCTCTCTTGGATGAAAGTTGCAGATCAGATCTCGTCTTTTTCGAATGAATCAAGGAGTCTGGCAGGAGGGGGAAGGTTGGCTTAAATAACCCCTCCCCAGATCTGGCCGTTGAACAACTTTGGGGGCGGATTATCCGCCCCCCACTAGGGGCAGATTATCCGCCCAAAGGGCGGATTTTCGAGGGGAAACTCCGCCCCCTCACTGGGGCTGGCGCCTGCGTGACTTGGTGAAGATCTTGGGGGGCGGATAATCCGGCCCCCTCCTGGGGCGGATTATCCGGCAGGACGGAAAGTCCGGCCAAGACTCCGCCCCCTCTCTGGATCTTGCGCCTTGGCGGTGAGCAAGGGCGGCGGACAATCCGGCCCCCCCGAGGGGCGGATTATCCGACGGGGCCAGAAAATACGGCCAAAACTCCGCCCCCCTTCTGGGGCTTGCGCCTGCTAGGGAAGAGGGAGGGGCGGATTATCCGCCCTCCAAAGGCAGAATCCTTCTCCCTTTATCTTAGAGAGAGCTGCAACACTTCAACACACATCAAATAATCCTTGATATTGTTATCTAACACACAAAACACTAGGGATTATAAAATGTTCTTTCAGGGGTGATCCTAGATAGGAGGTTCTGATGAAGCTGGTGGTTACCGAGAAGTGATGAACAAGATGAAGAAGTCGCTATCTTATCCCTTTTAAAATATTCTATGTAGACGAGCCTCTTCTCTCTCTTTTTTACAAATAAAGATTGCTTTCCGCAAAAGAAAATCCAGAAAAAGCCTTTCTAGCCAGAGCATGTAGATACTAGGTTATCTAAGTCTTGCGGAGTACATTCTCGTACTCATCCTTGCGCCATTTTTCTTTTTCTACAGAGGATCTGGTTGCAACTAAAGGTGGCTTCTACGTTGACATCAACAAGTAGTTGGGGGTCCCAGGTAGCAGCCTGGGGACTATGGTATGGACGTCACTTTTGTTAATGGCCTCTTAGGCCTTTTTCTAAGTTGTTGTGTAGAACAACATAAGTTGATTTTGCTGTGTGATGTAATGATGGGTCTATGACCTCTGGTTTGTAATAACTCTAATATCTCACTCTGCTAAGAGATTAAGCTTATGTTGTTGAATCCCTATGTTCTGTAATGTTACCTAATCATACTGTGATCTTCCGTGTTTGGAGTTGAACTTATCTTAGATCGTGATCTGAGGTTAGTTTAACCCTAACCCCGGGGAGTGCTACATTCTACGTGACCGAGTTGATGCCGGGCGACGAGGTGGCGCTTCCAAGGTATTCCGCCGATCGGCCCGAGCCGCATTGGCTCCAAGTCACCAAGCTTCCGCTGGAACAGCGGATGGTCGTTGATGAGATGTTGTAGACCATTCGCAACTTGAAGAAGAAAGTCCTCCAAACCATCAACCTCTACAATTGTTGGCTCGGGCGACGGCTCGTGCCCTTGGCCAGCCGTGCCCACTATATGTACGACTACACGGGCAAGGATGACCCGACGAAGTCCTGCCACGACGAGTGGAGACTCAATGACTACACCCTGGCCCTAAAGAAGATCACTCAGGCGGTGTATCTCGATGCAAAGGCCGGGGTCGCTCCTTATACCGCAAGGCTCCCAGCTCCGATGGTGAGTTTTTACTTCCCTTGCACTCGTAGTCACAGTTTGTGCACTCGCGGTTGTGCTAATGTTGTTTGATTGTTGCAGTTATTCCAAGTGGTGGAAGGTTGGCTTCCACCCGCAGATGACGAGAACTCGAACTCGTCCGCTGAGGATGAGAGCGAGTCATTGCCTGACAAGGGCGATGTCAGGAGTGACGGAGGTGGCGATGGTGATGACGACGACGGCGACGAAGCCGTGGAGTTTGTTGCCCCCATGGTACGCAAGACTCATGGGCAGCATCAGCGCGAGATCGAGGCCCACGACGATGAGGACGACGAGCTCTCCGAGCATACCTCATAGCATGAGGCCACGCTGTCGAAGAAGAAGAAGCTGCCGCCACCCAAGAAGAAGACAAAGCCGGACAAGCTGGCGTCTCCGCCTCGGTCCACGAGTAGCTCCGATGCTACCAGCGCAGCCAAAGAAACAGCGGCGCACGCGGCTACAGCGACTGGTGCGACCGTCGTGGAGGATGAGGCGCCGCTGGCATCACTGCCACCCCGTTTTCCCCAGTCACCGGGCTGGTGGCCGCTCCAGCCGCAGGGACCTCGCCGCCGAGAGGAGATCTCGCAGCAATTGCCACTGAGCCCCCTGCCGCGGCTTCATCCTTGAAGAAACCGTTTGTGTCGTGGGCAAAGTGCGTGTTCGAGACGGGCCTCAGTCAGAAACTAGGGCCAGAACTGGAAAAGCCGGCCAGCATTCGCACTGGCCTGCGATTTATTCCGGTTGCCAAGTGAGTATTCCTCGGCCTTTCATCTATCTGTTTTATTCGTGTGCCGATTGGCGAGCATTATTAACGGAGTTGTCTTCGCAGGACTGGAGTAAAGAAGATAGGTCACCCTTCGGTGGCCAAGGTTCCATCGGTCGCCGCAGAGGTGTCGGCTGATCCCTCGAAGAAGAGGAAGGGCGACGAGACTGAGGCTCCCGCCGATGGCGCCAAGAGAACCAAAGGCGATGAAATCGTCACGATCTCGGACGAGCCAGCGGCTTCCCCGAGCGAAGCCCCGATTACGATGGACGTAGCTCTGAAGGCGTCGGAGGATGCGGGGTCACAACAAGCAGGCCCCATGGTTTCGATTTAGGCCGCCGGGCCGTCTTCGGGTGGCGTGGGCGCCGCGGTGGAGACGTTCCCTCGCTTTGTAGTGAGGGCTGCCACGGCGAGTGCCTCGGTGCCATCAACCAAATGCCCTAGGGCCGCCGGTATGGAGGTCGAGCAGCGCCACGGGCACACTCCGCTCGTGCTTTCGTCGGTGGACGCGATAGAGCTTCACGGCATGCTAGGTGCCGCCATCCAGGTATGTCCAGTCCCCGAGGATCTGGCCACTGAATTTCAGTGTTCGGATTCTTACTGTTTTTTGCCATCTAGTCCCCAAGTGCCTGGTCGCTGAATTTCAGCGGCTGGGTGAAGGGTTTCGCGGCATAGTAAATCAAAATTTTCTACGGATGCAAACAGAGGAAAGCCAAGATCTAATCTAGGAGATGCAAACAACGAGAGGGATTAGATGAGATCTTCATACCCTTGAAGATTCACACAGCGGAACGTTCGTTGGAACGTGGGTGATGTAGTCGCACTCGCTTCTCCTCCTCGCGATCCGATCCGATCTAGCACCGCAAGTGGCGATGCCTCCGGGAGATGCACACGTGCAACACCTCGACGTCTCCTCCTTCCTTGGTCCAGCAAGTATGGTGGAGAGATGGATTGGATCTACAACGCGACGGCGCGGTGCAAGTGGTGGAGAGTTTCTGCAGCAGGGCTTCGCCTACACGCAGTCGGGAGGGAGAGAGAGAGGAGGGCAGCAGGGCGACTAGGCTTGAGGGGAAGGTGTGGGGGGTGATGCACCCCAGCCCTCTATATATATAGGGGTGGGCGCCAGCCCTAACCCCTCCCCCAAGCCCTAGGCCGGCGACCAAGGAGGGAGGAGTGGGGGGCAAGGAACCCCCCCCCCCTTCTAGAAGCTCCAAACTAGGGTTTCCTTTGTTTGGCCGGCTGGGCCCTATGGGGCCTTGTGCCCCTGTCCCAATGCGGCCAGGGCACTCCCTCATAGGCCCATGCCCCCTCCCAACAGGTGGGACCATGTTGGTCCCCTTCCGGAAGGTTCTAGAAGCTTTCGGTACAATACCGATTAACCCGGAACAATTCCGAACTCCAAAAACTGCACTGCCTTATATGAATCTTATTCTCCGGACCATTCCGGAACCTCTCGTGATGTCCCGGATCCCATCCGACACTCCGAAAAAAAACTCATAAACCAATTATCCAATCTATCCTAGCGTCGAGACACGTTAAGTGTGTGACCCTTCGGGTTCGAGAACATGCAGACATGATCTTCTATCAATAATCAATAGCGGGGTCTGGAAACCCATATTGACTCCCACACATTCATCGATGATCATATCGGATGAACCACGATGCCAGGATTCAATCAATCCCATATATATATTCCCTTCGTCTCGCGATATTTTACTTGCCCGAGATTTGATCGTTGGTACCGTCATACCTAGTTCAATCTCGTTCACAGCAAGTACTTTACTCGTTCCGTAATCCGATATCACTTTGTGATTAACTCCTTAACCACATGCTTGCAAGCGGTGTTGATATCGATTACCGAGTGGGCCCGAAGTATATGTCTCCGACTTGGGAGGGACAAATCCCATCTCGATACATACAACCCAACAGGTACTTTCCGATCACCTGAGAGACACCTTTATGATCACCCTCTCATAGGATGACGTTTGATGACCTCAAAGCTTTCTTCCGATACCAGGGAGATGTATTATCTCATGGTCTAAGGAATACAATATTTGACATAAGAAAAGCTTCGCTTAGTTTGGGTCTGTCCATCATATCATTCTCCCAATGATATGATCTCATTATTAATCGACAACTCATGTCCATGGTTAGGAAACCTTAACCATCATTAATCAACGAGCTAGTCCATAGAGGCGTACTAGGGACACGGTGTTGTTCATAAACCACACAAGTATTAAAGTTTCCGCTTAATACAATTCTAGCATGGAATATAAACTTTATCATGAACAAGAATTATAATAATAACATCTTTATTATTGCCTCTAGGGCATAATTCTCCCACTTGCACTAGAGTCAATAATCTAGTTTACATTTGGCAACAATCTCACACCCATGGCACTAAGGTGCTGATCATGTTTTACACGTGGAAGAGGTTTAGTCAATGGATCTGCGACATTCAGATCTGTATGTACTTTACTAATCTTCAGATCTCCATCTGCTATATAATCTCGGATTATATGAAACTTGCGGTTGATATGCTTGGTCTTTGGATGATATCTTGGTACCTTAGCGAGTGCTATGGCGCCAGTGTTGTCACACAATATCTCCAGTGGGTCCAATGCACTTGGAACCACACCAAGCTCAGTGATGAAGTTCCTGATCCAAACTCCTTCACTTGACGCTTCTGCAGCAGCCATGTATTCCGCTTCTACTGTAGATCCCGCGATCACGCTTTGCTTGCAGCTTCTCCAGCTCATAGCTCCTCCATTCAAAATATAAACGTATCCTCTCTGAGATTTAGAATCATCCTAGTCGGTGTCGAAACTAGCGTCGACGTAACCTTTTACGATGATCTGTTCATCACCCCCATAGACTAAGAACATTTCTTTAGTCCTATTTAGGTACTTTAGGATGTTCTTCACGGTTGTCCAGTGTTCCACTCCTGGATCACTTTGATATATGCTCGTCAAACTAAGAGCATTGGACACATCCGGTCTAGTACACAGCATGGCATACATGATAGAACCTATGGCCGAGGCATAAGGCACTTTGCTCATAGCTTCCCTATCATTTGCCATAGCTGGACACTGAGCCTTGCTCAATATCTTACCTGACAACATAGGCACTGAACCTTTCTTTGCCTTATCCATTCTAAACCTTTTCAGAACTTTGTCTAGGTATGTACTCTGGCTTCAAGATATCAGGCGTCTTTGTCTATCACTATAGATTTTGATGCCTAATATATAAGCAGCTTCACCTAGGTCTTTCATTGAAAAACACTTGTTCAAATAACTCTTCACATCGTTAAGCATGTTAATGTCATTTCCAATAATCAATATGTCATCCACATATAGTACCAGAAATGTCACCGAGCTCCCACTCACTTTCTTGTAGATGCAAGCTTCGTAGCAATTTGGAACAAATCCAAAGCTCTTGATCACTTGATCAAAACGAAGGTTCCAACTCCGAGATGCTTGCTTCAGTCCATAAATGGAACGCTGAAGTTTGCATACTTTATCAGCATCCTTAGGATCGACAAAACCTTCGGGTTGCATCATATACAACTCTTCATCCATGTAGCCATTGAGGAACGCAGTCTTGACATCCATCTGCCATATTTCATAATCATGAAACGCAGCAATTGCTAATAAAATCCGAGTGGACTTAAACATCGCTACGGGAGAGAAAGTCTCATCGTAGTCAACACCTTGAACTTGTCGAAAACCTTTTGCGACAAGTCGTGCTTTATAGACGGTAACATTACCATCCGCGTCCATTTTCTTCTTGAAAATCCATTTGCACTCAACGGCCTTTCGGTCGCTAGGAGGGTCCACCAAAGTCCATACTTGGTTTTCGCTCATGGATCCTAATTCGGATTTCATGGCTTCTAGACATTTCTCAGAGTCTGGGCTCATCATCGCTTCCTCATAGTTCGTAGGTTCACTGTCTTCTACCAACAAGACAGTCAAGACAGGGTTGCCGTACCACTCAGGAGGGGCACGCGACCTTGTCGACCTGCGACGTTCAGTAGCAGCATCGTCCGAAGCTTCATGATCCTTGTCATTAGCTTCCTCTATTGTTGGTGCAGGCGGCACTGGAACAATTTCAGGTGCTGCGCTTCTTTCCAATTCAAGAGAAGGTTCAATAACCTCGTCTAGCTCTACTTTCCTCCCACTCACTTCTTTCGAGAGAAACTCCTTCTCAAGAAAGGAACCGTTCTTTGTGACAAACACTTTGCCTTCGGTTCTGTGATAGAAGGTATACCCAATAGTTTCCTTAGGGTATCCTATGAAGACGCATTTCTCCACTTTGGGTTCGAGCTTGTCCGGCATCAACTTCTTGACGTAAGCTTCGCATCCCCAAACTTTAAGAAACGACAACTTAGGTTTAGCACAAAACCACAGTTCATACGGTGTCGTCTCAACGGATTTAGATGGTGCCCTATGTAAAGTGAATGCAGCGGTTTCTAATGCATAACCCCAAAATGATAACGACAAATCAGTAAGAGACATCATCGATCAGACCATATCTAATAGGGTTCGATTCCGGCGTCCAGACACACCATTGCGCTGTGGTGTTCCGGGTGGCGTGAATTGCGAAACGATTCCGCTTGCTTTAAGATGCGTGAGAAAATCATAACTAAAATATTCACCTCCACGATCGGATCATACAAACTTAATCTTTCTGTTACGATGGTTCTCCACTTCATTCTGAAATTCTTTGAACTTTTCAAATGTTTCAGATTTATGTTTCATTAAATAGATATACCCATATCTACTTAAGTCATCGGTAAAAGTGAGAAAATAGCGATATCCACCGCGCGTCGAAACACTCATCGGTCCGCATACATTGGTATGTATGATTTCCAACAAGTCCGTTGCTCGCTCCATCATACCGGAGAACGGGGTTTTGATCATCTTGCCCATGAGGCATGGTTCGCATGTGTCAAATGATTCAAAATCAAGAGACTCCAAAAGTCCATTAGAATGGAGTTTCTTCATGCGCTTTACACCAATATGACCTAGACGACAGTGCCACAAATAAGTAGTATTATCACTATCTACTTTGCATCTCTTAGCCTCAATGTTATGGATGTGTGTTTCATCCCTTTCGAGATTTAGAAGAAATAAACCATTCACAATAGGTGCATGACCATAAAAGATGTTACTCATATAAATAGAACAACCATTATTCTCCGATTTAAATGAATAACCGTCCTGCAATAAACAAGATCCAGAAATAATGTTCATGCTCAATGCAGGCACATAATAACATTTATTGAGGTTTAAAACTAATCCCGAAGGTAAAACTAAGGAGAGCGTGCCGACGGCCATCACATCAACTCTTGATCCGTTGCCAACGCGCATCGTCGCCTCATCCCTCGCAAGCCGCTGTCTATTCCGTAGCTCCTGTTTCGAGTTACAAATATTAGAAACTGAACCAGTATCAAATACCCAGGCACTACAACGAGGGCTAGTAAGGAAAACATCAATAACATGTATATCAAATATACCTTTGATGGTGCCAGCCTTCTTGTCCGCTAAGTACTTCGGATAGTTGCGCTTCCAGTGACCCTTTTCCTTGCAATAGAAGCACTCAGTGTCCGGTTTAGGACCAGACTTGAGCTTCTTCTCAGCAGGGGAAACGCGTTTTACGCCTTTCTTGAAGGGCTTCTTTGCACCCTTACCTTTCTTGAAGGTGGGGGGCTTGTTGACCATCAACACATGATTATCCTTTTTTATGTCCACCTCCGCAGCCTTCAGCTTTGCGAAGAGCTCGGTGATCGTATCAGTGGAACCAATCTGATTGTGAGTCACTACAAAACTTTTGTAGCTGGGAGGGAGTGATTGAAGAACCCTGTCAATCTTGAGCTCCTCTGGAATCTTGCAGTCCAGTTGCTCAAGGCGTTGAGTGTAGCCCTACATCTTAATGGCGTGCTCACTAACGGAACTCCCTTCCTCCATTTTGCAGTTAAAGAACTTCTCAGAGATCTCATTTCTCTCAGAACGGGCCTGAGTCTGAAACATGGTTTTCAGCTCCTCGAGAATCTCAAAGGGCCCGGGATAGTCTTCAAAACGATTTTGAAGGTACAATTCCATGGCAAACAACATGGTTCTCTTAATCACACCATAATCATCTTTGCGTGACTGATAGACAACTTTCTCATCAGCCGGCGCAGTAGCAGCAGGGGCGTCACCTAGCGCATTCTCAAGGACATAGTCCTTTTGACCGCCAGAGAGAATGATTCTCGGATTGCGGAACCAATTGGTGAAGTTAGACCCATTGTTTTTAAGCTTTTCCTTCTCAGCAAAAACGTTGAAGTTGAAGTTGGACTTAGCCATTTGATCTACAATGTTTGCAAGTACAAATTAGACTATGTTCATGATAACTAGTTCAACTTTTAATCAAATTACTAGATGAACTCCCACTAAATTCAACATCCCTCAAGTTGTCTAGTGAACACGATCCAAATTCACCACACCTAATCCGATCTTCACGAGAAGAGATGTGGCTTCAATGTTGGACAACGAAGTGTCGATCATATCATTCATATGACACATGCTTAACATTTCGGTTCATGTGTTCCGAGGCCATGTCTGTACATGCTAGGCTCGTCAAGTTAGACCCAAGTATTTCCGCGTGTGCAAAACTGGCTTGCACCCGTTATATGTGAGCGTAGAGTCTATAGCACCCGATCATCACGTGATGCTTGGACACGACGAACTTTCGCAACGGTGCATACTTGGGGAGAACACAGTTTTATCTTGATCTTTAAGTGAGGGATCATCTTATAATGCTACCGTCGCGATCTAAGCATAATAAGATACATAAAAGGATAAACATCACATGCATATAACTTAATGTGACATGGTATAGCCAATCTTCGCGCAATGATCTCCATCTTGTGCGTGCCGGCATGATCTCCATCACTCCACCATGATTGCCTCCACCACGAATAGTGTTGGAGATATGCCCTAGAGGCAATAATAAATGTAGTTATTATTATATCTTTGTGTTTATGATAAATGTTTACATTCATGCTATAATAGTATTAACAAGGAAACATTAATACTTGTGTGATTTGTAAACTTAAATTGAAGTCCCTTGTAAAGCCTCTATATATTACTATCTTGTTGGTTAATAAATGATTGTGCTTTCCCTATCATGAACATTGAGATGTTATTAACAACAAGATCATATCGTTAGGAGAATGATATGGTGGACATACTCCTATAGATAAGCGTAGCATAAAGATTAAGTCATTTTAATAGTTCAATTGCTATATGCTTTCTGATACATAGTAACCTAATTCCTTCGACCATGAGATCATGCATATCACCTTTACCGAAAGGATGCTTTGATGACATCAAACACCACACCGTAACTGGGTGGATATAAAGGTGGCATTGAGTGTTCGAAAAGTATTGGTTGAGACACATGGATCAAGAGTGGGATTTGTCCATCCATATGACGGATAGATATACTCTGGGCCCTCTCGGTGAAATATCATCCAATTAGCTTGCAAGCATGTGACTGGCTCACAAGGGATCACATATCACGGGAACGAGAAAAGAGTACTTATCAGTAACGAGGTTGAACTAGGTATGCAGAGATACCGACGATCATAACCTCGGATAAGTAAACTATCGTGAAACAAAGGGAAATTGGTATCGTATGTAAATGGTTCATTCGATCGTAAAGTAATCGCTGAAATATGTGGGAGCCATATGAATTTCCAGATTCCTCTGTTGGTTATTGTTCGGAGAAGTGTCTCGATCATGTCCGCATAATTCACGAACCGTAGGGAGACACACTTAAGGTTTCGACGTTGTTTGAGTAGTTATGGAATGACGAGAAAGAGACCAAATGTTGTTCGGAGTCTCGGATGGGATCTGGGATATCACGAGGAGAGCCGGAATGGTCCGGAGAATAAGATTCATATAAGGAAAGTCCTGTTTCGGAGTTGGGGAATGGTTCCGGTGTTTTCATCGGGAATGTTCTAGAAGGTTCTGGAATGTCCGGCACTCCGGAGGGGAAGAGTACATGAATGTGTTATATCAAGTTGGTATGATTGCATCATGTACTAGGTGTCATCGCTGAACAAAATAAAGGGTTTAATCAAATCCTAGTTTGAAAAAGTCAAACGCCAATTTGAAAGTCAAACGGCTAATTTTGGGAAGTGGAGAGGAAGGTGGAAACCGAGTTGGGGAGGAGTTCCTCCCCTCCACCGCCGGCCCACCTTGAAGTCGAGTTGCCGAGGGACTCCCCTCCCCTTGGACGGCCCCTCCACCTATAAAAGGAGGGATAGGGCTCCCCTCCTAGACACCCAACACCTCCACCTCTAAACCCTAGCCGCCGGCGCCGCCACCTCCTGCTGCCGCCGCCGCCCTAGGGAAAACCGCCGCTGCCGCCTATCAACCCTAGTCGCCGGAAAAGCCTCCTCCTCGGCATTTCTAAACCCTAGATCGTCGAGGGCTCTCTCATAGTCCACCATACTCGCTCCGGCTTAAGACGAAGCCCTGCGAGATCTCCCCTCTACTTCCGGTACCACGCCGTTGTGCTGCCGGAATCGCGAGGAGAGTGCTACAACCTCCGCTGTCTGCTGGAACAAGGGAGAGGAAGGTCTTCGTCGAGTACCGAACGTGTGACCGACTGCGGGAGCGATGCCGGAACGCAGCGCCGGAAGGATCGTCTACACGATCTTGAGATCGGGAAGAGTACGACTACATCACCCACGAGAATCCGCTCTCGTTAAACACTTTGGAATCTTCGAGGGTGAGTTATTCCATCGACTCGTTGCTACAATCTAGTAGATAGATCTTGGCTTGTTTGTTTGTATGCGATAGAATTTTTTTGTTTTCCATGCTACGAAACCCTACAGTGGTATCAGAGTTGTGTCTATATGTAGATCTGTTGCACGAGTAGAACACAATGGTCATTGTGGGCGTTGATGCTTTTATTGTCGATTGCTTCTTGTGTACTTTGCATCTTGCGGGATGTTGGGATGAAGCGGCCCGGGCTAAACTTACATGACATCGTTCATGAGACTTGCTCCACGCTTGACATGCAACTAGTATTGCATAAGTGGCTTTGCGGGTGCCTGTTTCTCCTAGCATAGTTAAGATCCAATTTACAACGGGTGATTAACAATACTAGTATCAATGTTGTGGTTCATGTTCGCAAGTTAGAACGACACTTATTGAAAACCCCAAACCACGTAAAACATGCAAAGAAAGTAGAGGCGTCTAACTTTGTTTTGCAGGGGTGTGCAGTGATGTGATATGGCCATGATTGTATGCAATGATCCTTATTTTAAGTTGGCAACCGGCAGGAGCCATATGGTTGTCTTTAATTTATGTTAAGACCCGCTTTTCTATTCAAAGTAGTTGTAATAGTTGAAGCCGGTGGACGACAACCATGGAGAAGCGTCATTGACCTTGATGCAATGCCGGTGATGATGGAGATCATGTTCGTGCTTGAAGATGGAGATCAGAAGCACAAAGAAGAAAGGCCATATCATATCACATATTATGAATTGCATGTGATGTTAATCCTTTATGCATCTTGTATTGCTTAGTAGACGATGGTAGCACTATAAGATGATCCCTCATGCACATGAATTTCAAGTCATAAAGTGTTCACCCTTAGTTACCACCGTTGCTAAAGCTTGTTGTTTCGAAGCGCCACGTGATGATCGGGTGTGTTAGATTCCGCAAGTGTATACAACGTGAGCAAGCCAGATTTGCTCATGCGGAAGCTAAGGTTTGATCTTGACGAGTCTAGCATGTACAGACATGGTCTCGGAACACGGATCACCTAAAGGTAAAGCATGAATCATATAGTAGATATGATGAACATGTCGATTGTTCGCCATTGAAACTATATCAACTCTCGTGATGATCGGGGTTGATGTGGTGGATTTGGTTCGTGTGATCACTAAAACAATGTGAGGGATATTGTTTGAGTGGGAGTTCACCTAGATTAATTTAACTATTAATTAGAACTCAATTTGTCATAAACTTAGTCTAAACTATTGCAAATATGTTGTAGATCAATGGCGGCCCCTACCATCAATTTTAATGCGTTCCTAGAGAAAGAAAAGTTGAAAATACAATGGAAGCAACTTCGCGGATTGGTTCCGCAATTTGAGGATTGTCCTCACAGCTGGTAATTTGACCTATGTGCTGGATGCACCGCTGGGTGACCCGCCTGCAGCTGATGCTGCCGACGAAGTAAAGAATGTTTACCTCGCTCGGAAGACTCAGTACTCCACAGTTCAATGTGCTATCTTGTATGGTTTAGAATTGGAGCTTCAGAAAAGGTTTGAGAATTCAGACCCACATGATATTGTCCGTGATCTCAAATTGATCTTTGAGACTCACGCGGCGATTGAGAGCTATGAGGCTTCTGAAAAGTTCTTTAACTGCAAGATGGAAGAGGGCAGCTCCATCAGTGAGCATGTGCTTAAGATGTCTGGGCACGCAAACAAACTTCAAATCTTGGGTATAGTGATTCCTAATGCTTTGGGGATTTACCGTGTCCTCCAATCACTACCACCAAGTTACAAGAACTGTGTGATGAACTACAATATGCAAAACATGAACAAGCAGTTGCCAGAACTGTTTGCTATGTTGAAATCTGCAGAAGTGGAGATCAAGAAAGAGCACCAAGTGTTGATGGTCAATAAGACCACCAAATTCAAGAAAGGCAAGTCTAAGCAAAAGGGACACTTCAAGAAGGGTGGTAAGAAAGTTACCGCGCCGACGAAGAAGACCAAGGCTGGACCTAAGCCTGATACTGAGTGCTTTTACTGCAAGGGAGAAGGTCACTGGAAGCGGAATTGCCCAAAGTACTTGGCGGATTTGAAGAACGGCAACATCAAGAAGAAAGGTATATCGGATATACATGTTATTGATGTGTATCTCACTAGTACTCGTAGTAGTGCCTGGGTATTTGATACTGGTTCGGTTGCTCATATTTGTAACTCGAAACAGGTGCTGCAGAATAAACGGAAGCTAGCGAAGAACGAGGTGACGATGCGCGTGGGAAACGGATCAAAGGTTGATGTGATCGTGGTCGGCACGCTACCCCTTCATCTACCATCGGGATTAGTTTTATACTTAAATAATTGTTATTTGGTGCCTGCGTTAAGCATGAACATTATATCGGGATCTTGTTTATTGCGAGACGTTTACTTGTTTAAGTCCGAGAATAATGGTTGTTCGATTTATATGAGTAATATGTTTTATGCACATGCACCTTTGATAGATGGTCTATTCTTATTGAATCTCGATAGTGGAAATACACATATTAATAACATTGAGGCTAAACATTTGAAATCGAGCGATAACTCGACCTATATGTGGCATTGTCGTCTTGGTCACATTGGAGTAAAGCGTATGAAGAAACTCCATTCCGATGGACTTCTTGAATCACTTGATTTTGAATCACTTGATAGATGCGAAGCATGTCTGATGGGTAAAATGACTAAGACTCCATTTTCTGGTATGATGAGCGAGCTACAGACTTATTGGAAATCATACATACCGATGTGTGTGGTCCAATGGGTGTAGCATCGCGCGGTGGTTATCGTTATGTTCTTACCTTCACGGATGACTTGAGTAGATATGGGTATATCTATTTCATGAAACATAAGTCCGAAACTTTTGAGAAGTTTAAGGAATTTCAAAGTGAGGTTGAGAATCAGCGTAACAAGAAGATTAAATTTCTACGTTTAGATCGTGGAGGTGAATATCTAAGTTACGAGTTTGGCGAGCATTTGAAGAAATGCGGAATACTTTCACAATTGACACCGCCGGGAACACCACGGCGTAATGGTGTGTCCGAACGTCGTAATCGAACTCTCTTAGATATGGTTCGTTCTATGATGTCACTTATAGATTTACCGCTATCATTTTGGGGTTATGCATTAGAAACAGCCGCATTCACTTTAAATAGGGCACCATCTAAATCTGTTGAAACGACACCGTATGAATATGGTTTGGGAATAAACCTAAATTGTCGTTCCTTAAAGTTTGGGGTTGCGAAGCCTATGTAAAGAAGTTACAGCCGGACAAGCTTGAACCCAAAGAGGAAAAATGCGTCTTCATAGGATACCCGAAGGAAACTATTGGGTATACCTTCTATCATAGATCCAAAGGCAAAATCTTCGTTGCCAAGAATGGATCCTTTCTAGAGAAGGAATTTCTCTCAAAAGAAGTGACTGGAAGGAAAGTAGAACTCGATGAGGTTGTCGAACCTTCTCTCGAAATTGCGAGTAGCGCAGCACCGGAAGAAGTTCCTGTGGTGCCTGCACCAATAAGAGAGGAAGCTAATGATGATGATCATGAAACTTCGGTTGTAGTTACTACAGATCCTCGCAGGTCAACGAGAACTCGTACCACTCCAGATTGGTATGATCCCGTTATGAGTGTCATGTTGGTGGATAACACCGATGACCCTGCGACGTATGAGGAAGCGATGATGAGCCCATATTCCAATAAATGGCAAGAAGCCATGAAATCCGAGATTGGATCCATGTACGAAAACCAAGTATGGACTTTGGTGGACTTACCGGATGGCCGGAAGGCTGTCGAGAAAAAATGGATTTTCAAGAAGAAAACAGATGATGATGGTAATGTTACTGTCTATAAAGCTCGACTTGTCGCAAAAGGGTTTCGACAAATTCAAGGAGTTGACTACGATGAGACTTTCTCACCTGTAGCGAAGCTAAAGTCTGTGAGGATTATGTTAGCAATCGCTGCATATTATGATTATGAGATATGGCAGATGGCTGTCAAAATAGCATTCCTCAATGGAGACATTGATGAAGAGTTGTATATGATGCAACCCAAAGGTTTTGTCGATCCTAAAGATGCTAACAAGGTATGCAAACTTCAACGGTCCATCTATGGATTGAAGCAAGCATCCCGAAGTTGGAATCAACGTTTTGATAAGGTGATCAAAAGTTTTGGTTTTATACAAACTTATGGAGAAGCTTGTATTTACAAGAAAGTGAGTGGGAGCTCTGTAGCATTCTTAATACTATATGTAGATGACATATTGTTGATTGGGAATGATGTAGACCTTCTTAATAGTGTCAAGGAATATTTGAATAATAGTTTTTCAATGAAATATCTTGGTGAAGAAGCTTACATATTAGGCATAAAGATTTATAGAGATAGATCAAGACGCCAAATATCATTGTCACAAAGTACATATTTGGACAAAGTTCTAAAGAGGTTTGGAATGGAAGATAGCAAGAAAGGGTTCTTGCCCATGTTGCCCAATACGACCTTGAGTAAAACTCAAATTCCGACATCGGCAGAAGATAGAGAAAGGATGAGTAAGACTCCCTATGACTCAGCCATAGGATCTCTAATGTATGCCATTCTATGTACTAGACCCGACATTGCATAGGATGTTAGTTTAACTAGCAGATATCAAAGTGATCCAGGAGTGGATCATTGGACAGCGGTCAAAAACATCCTTAAGTACTTGAGAAGAACTAAGGATATGGTTCTTTCTTATGGAGGTGATGAACATCTCGTTGTTAATGGTTACACCGATGCTAGTTGGAACACCGATCCGGATGATTCTAAATCACAATCTGGATACGTATTTATTTTGAATGGTGCAGCAGTTAGCTGGAGGAGTGCAAAGCAAAGCGTTGTGGCGAGATCTTCAACTGAATCGGAATACATGGCTGCTTCGGAGGCTTCACAAGAAGCGATATGGATGAAAGAGTTCATTACAGAGCTGGGTGTGGTTCCTAGTGCGCTGGACCCAATGTCTATCTACTGTGATAACATGGGTGCCATATCCAATGCGCAAGAACCAAGGTCACACAAGAAGCAGAAGCACATCAAGCTACGTTTTCACGCTATTCGAGAACATGTCCAAGATGGGGACATAAAGATTTGCAAAGTACACACAGATCTGAATGTGGCGGATCCGTTGACTAAACCTCTCCCGAGGGCAAAACATGACAAGCACCAAACTGCCATGGGTGTTCGGTATATTACCATGTAATCTAGATTAGATGACTCTAGTGCAAGTGGGATACTGTTGGAGATATGCCCTAGAGGCAATAATAAATGTAGTTATTATTATATCTTCGTGTTTATGATAAATGTTTACATTCATGCTATAATAGTATTAACAAGGAAACATTAATACTTGTGTGATTTGTAAACTTAAATTGAAGTCCCTAGTAAAGCCTCTATACATCACTAGCTTGTTGGTTAATAAATGATTGTGGTTTCCCTATCATGAACATTGAGATGTTATTAACAACAAGATCATATCGTTAGGAGAATGATATGGTGGACATACTCCTATAGATAAGCGTAGCATAAAGATCAAGTCATTTTAATAGTTCAATTGCTATATGCTTTCTGATACATAGTAACCTAATTCCTTCGACCATGAGATCATGCATATCACCTTTACCGGATGGATGCTTTGATGACATCAAACACCACACCGTAACTGGGTGGCTATAAAGGTGGCATTGAGTGTTCGGAAAGTATTGGTTGAGACACATGGATCAAGAGTGGGATTTGTCCAACCATATGACGGATAGATATACTCTGGGCCCTCTCGGTGTAATGTTATCCAATTAGCTTGCAAGCATGTGACTGGCTCACAAGGGATCACATATCACGGGAACAAGAAAAGAGTACTTATCGGTAACGAGGTTGAACTAGGTATGCAGAGATACCGACGATCATAACCTCGGATAAGTAAACTATCGTGAGACAAAGGGAAATTGGTATCGTATGTAAGTTGTTCATTCGATCGCAAACTAATCGTAGAAATATGTGGGAGCCATATGAATTTCCAGATTCCTCTATTGGTTATTGTTCGGAGAAGTGTCTCGATCATGTCCGCATAATTCACGAACCGTAGGGAGACACACTTAAGGATTCGACGTTGTTTGAGTAGTTATGGAATGATGAGAAAGATTCCGAATGTTTTTCGGAGTCTCAAATGGGATTTGGGATATCACGAGGAGATCCGGAATGGACCGGAGAATAAGATTCATATAAGGAAAGTCCTATTTCGGAGTTGGGGAATGGTTCCGGTGTTTTCATCGGGAATGTTCTAGAAGGTTCCGGAATGTCCGGCACTCCGAAGGGGAAGGGTACATGAATGTGTTATATCAAGTTGGTATGATTGCATCATGTACTAAGTGTCATCGATGAACAAAATAGAGGGTTTAATCAAATCCATGTTTGAAAAGTCAAACGCCAATTTGAAAGTCAAACGGCTATTTTTGGTAAGTGGAGAGGGAGGTGGAAACCGAGTTGGGGAGGAGTCCCTCCTCCACCGCCGGCCCACTTGGGATCCGAGTTGGGGAGGGATTCCCCTCCCCTTGGCCGGCGCCTCCCTCCTATAAGAGGAGGGGCAGGGCTCCCCTCCTAGCACACAAGATTGCCCCCTCTAAACCTAACCCTAGCCGCCGCCCACCATAGCCGCCGCCTAGGGTTTCTCCCCTAGCCGCCGACTTGGGAAACTCCAAGCCCTAGCCGCCGGCCCAAGCACCCCCTCCTTGGTGTCTCTAAACCCTAGAACACCGAGGGCTCTCTCATAGTCCACCATACTCGCTCCGGCTTAAGGCGAAGCCCTGCGAGATGTCCCCTCTACTTCCGGTACCACGCCGTTGTGCTGCCGGAATCGCGAGGAGAGTGCTACAACCTCCGCTGCCTGCTGGAACAAGGGAGAGGAAGGTCTTCGTCGAGTACCGAACGTGTGACCGACTGCGGGAGCGCTGCCGGAAAGCAGCGCCGGAAGGATCGTCTACGCGATCTTGAGATCGGGAAGAGTACGACTACATCACCCACGAGAATCCGCTCTCGTTAAACACTTTGGAATCATCGAGGGTGAGTTATTCCATCGACTCGTTGCTACAATCTAGTAGATAGATCTTGGCTTGTTTGTTTGTATGCGATAGAAAATTTTTGTTTTCCATGCTACGAAACCCAACAATACTCTGGGCCCTCTCGGTGAAATGTCATCCAATTAGCTTGCAAGCATGTGACTGGCTCACAAGGGATCACATATCACGGGAACAAGAAAAGAGTACTTATCAGTAACGAGGTTGAACTAGGTATGCAGAGATACTGACGATCATAACCTCGGATAAGTAAACTATCGTGAGATAAAGGGAAATTGGTATCGTATGTAAGTGGTTCATTCGATCGTAAAGTAATTGTTGAAATATGTGGGAGCCCTATGAATTTCCAGATTCCTCTATTGGTTATTGTTCGGAGAAGTGTCTCGATCATGTCCGCATAATTCACGAACCGTAGGGAGACACACTTAAGGTTTCGACGTTGTTTGAGTAGTTATGGAATGATGAGAAAGAGACCGAATGTTGTTCGGAGTCTCAGATGGGATCCAGGATATGACGAGGAGATCCGGAGAATAAGATTCATATAAGGAAAGTCCTGTTTCAGAGTTGCGGAATGGTTCCGGTGTTTTCATCGGGAATGTTCTAGAAGGTTCCGGAATGTCCGGCACTCCGGAGGGGAAGGGTACATGAATGTGTTATATCATGTTGGTATGATTGCATCATGTACTAGGTGTCATCGTTGAACAAAATAAAGGGTTTAATCAAATCCTAGTTTGAAAAAGTCAAACGCCAATTTGAAAGTCAAACGGCTAATTTTGGGAAGTGGAGAGGGAGGTGGAAACCGAGTTGGGGAGGAGTTCCTCCCCTCCACCGCTGGCCCACCTTGAAGCCGAGTTGGGGAGGGACTCCCCTCCCCTTGGCCGGCCCCTCCACCTATAAAAGGAGGGGCAGGGCTCCCCTCCTAGACACCCAACACCTCCACCTCTAAATCCTAGCCGCCGGCGCCGCTACCTCCTGCTCCCGTCGCCGCCCTAGGGCAAACCACCGCCGCCTAGCAACCCTAGCCGCCGGCCAAGCCTCCTCCTCAGCGTGTCTAAACCCTAGATCGTAGAGGGCTCTCTCATAGTCCACCATTCTCGCTCCGGCTTAAGGCGAAGCCCTGCGAGATCTCCCCTCTACTTCCGGTACCACGCCGTTGTGCTGCCGGATTCCGATGTCTGCTGTAACAAGGGAGAGGAAGGTCTTCGTCGAGTACCGAACGTGTGACCGACTGCGGGAGCGCTGCCGGAACGCAGCGCCGGAAGGATCGTCTACGCGATCTTGAGATCGGGAAGAGTACGACTACATCACCCACGAGAATCCTCTCTTGTTAAACACTTTGGAATCTTCGAGGGTGAGTTATTCCATCGACTCGTTGCTACAATCTAGTAGATAGATCTTGGCTTGTTTGTTTGTATGCGATAGAAAATTTTTGTTTTCCATGCTACGAAACCCTACAAATAGCAACTACAACTATTGCTAACTACTTAGCGATAAAGTGAAACTATTACATGGCGTATAAGAAGTTGACACACGGGTTATACACAATTATAAATACAACCATATGGCTCCTGCCAGTTGTGTACTCATCGATATGCAAGTCGTGAAACATTACAAAACATGATCATCGCATACAATACACATATCACATCTTGGGCCATACCATATCACAGAAAACACTCCCTGCATACAATACTTTGTTGTTGCATGTTTTACGTGGCTTATGGGAGTAGCAAGCTAAGAACGATTCTTACCTACGGAAAGACACAACGGTGATATTATGGTTGCCAAACTCCAGTGTAAATCCCATGACAACTATAGTGAGAGAAACTGGCATCCACCAGCCGCATGTGTGGAACAAGCCACACGTCAAGTGCGGAGCCGGTCTCGCGAACGACGTCGCGTAAGGTTGGCCTAGACCGCTTCAATCTCACTATCCCGCGTCATAAGAAGAACACAAACAAGAGGCTTGCAACAGAAAATATCAACGCCCGCAACAACCATGTTGCGTTCTACTCGTGAAACACATCTACGCATAGATCTAGCTCTGATACCACTGAAGGGTTTCGCGGCATAGTAAATCAAAATTTTCTATGGATGCGAACAGAGGAAAGCAAAGATCTAATCTAGGAGATGCAAACAACGAGAGGGATTAGATGAGATCTTCATACCCTTGAAGATTCGCACAGCGGAACGTTCGTTGGAACGTGGGTGATGTAGTCGTACTCGCTTCTCCTCCTCGCGATCCGATCCGATCTAGCACCGCAAGTGGCGATGCCTCCGGGAAATGCACACGTGCAGCACCTCGACGTCTCCTCCTTCCTTGGTCTAGAAAGTATGGTGGAGAGATGGATTGGATCTACAACGCGACAGCGCGGTGCAAGTGGTGGAGAGTTTCTGCAGCAGGGCTTCGCCTACACGTAGTCGGGAGGGAGAGAGAGAGAGGAGGGCAGCAGGGCGACTAGGCTTGAGGGGAAGGTGTGGGGGGGGTGATGCGCCCCAGCCCTCTATATATAGAGGGGTGGGCGCCAGCCCTAACCCCTCCCCCAAGCGCTAGGCCGGCGGCCAAGGAGGGAGGAGTGGGGGGCAAGGAACCCCCCCCCCTTCTAGAAGCTCCAAACTAGGGTTTCCCCGTTGTTTGGCCGGCTGGGCCCTATGGGGCCTTGTGCCCCTGGCCCAATGCGGCCAGGGCACTCCCTCATAGGCCCATGCCCCCTCCCGACAGGTGGGACCACGTTGGTCCCCTTCCAGAAGGTTCTAGAAGCTTCTGGTACAATACCGATTAACCCGGAACAATTCCGAACTCCAAAAATTGCACTGCCTTATATGAATCTTATTCTCCGGACCATTCCGAAACCTCTCGTTATGTCCCGGATCCCATCCGACACTCCGAAAAAAAACTCATAAACCAATTATCCAATCTATCCTAGCGTCGAGACACGTTAAGTGTGTGACCCTTCGGGTTCGAGAACATGCAGACATGACCTTCTATCAATAATCAATAGCGGGGTCTGGAAACCCATATTGACTCCCACACATTCATCGATGATCATATCGGATGAACCACGATGCCAGGATTCAATCAGTCCCATATATATATTCCCTTCGTCTCGCGATATTTTACTTGCCCGAGATTTGATCGTTGGTACCGTCATACCTAGTTCAATCTCGTTCACAGCAAGTACTTTACTCGTTCCGTAATCTGATATCACTTTGTGATTAACTCCTTAACCACATGCTTGCAAGCGGTGTTGATATCGATTACCGAGTGGGCCCGAAATATATCTCTCCGACTTGGGAGGGACAAATCCCATCTCGATACATACAACCCAACAGGTACTTTCCGATCACCTGAGAGACACCTTTATGATCACCCTCTCATAGGATGACGTTTGATGACCTCAAAGCTTTCTTCCGATACCAGGGAGTTGTATTATCTCATGGTCTAAGGAATACAATATTTGACATAAGAAAAGCTTCGCAAAGATGAACACGATGACACGATCTAATTGCTTCTCTTAGTTTGGGTCTGTCCATCATATCATTCTCCCAATGATATGATCTCATTATTAATCGATAACTCATGTCCATGGTTAGGAAACCTTAACCATAATTAATCAACGAGCTAGTCCATAGAGGCGTACTAGGGACACGGTGTTGTTCATAAACCACACAAGTATTAAAGTTTCCGCTTAATACGATTCTAGCATGGAATATAAACTTTATCATGAACAAGAATTATAATAATAACATCTTTATTATTGCCTCTAGGGCATAATTCCAACACTGTGCACTTAGGAATTTTGTCATCCAGTCCCCGAGTGCCTAGTCGCTGAATTTCAGCGGCTGGGCACTTAGGAATTTTGTCATCCAGTCCCCGAGTGCCTAGTCGCTGAATTTCAGCGGCTGGGCACTTAGGAATTTTGTCATCTAGTCCCCGAGTGCCTAGTCGCTGAATTTCAGCGGGTGGGCACTTAGGAATTTTTGGTTGCTGACGCTATGATTGTTGTACAAGGCTTTTAGAGTGAGTCGGCCGAGCGGCTTGCTGCCAAGTGCCGCGTGGAGAAGGAGCTTATCGATTTCCAGGAGACGAACGGGGAGCTTCGGGCGACTGTGGGTGAGTGTTTTTCTTGTTTGGCGTTTGTCGTGAACTTGTTGCGGTGTTGACCATTTTGTTTTGGAAACAGAGAGTAGTGCGGCCGCAGTGAAGGAGGCTTGCCAGGGCCTTGTCCCGGCAGGTGAGTTGACGGCGCTACTAGAAAAACGCCTATTCGTGGCGCACATGAAAAGGCCTTCTGTGGCGCACTAGCAGTGCGCCACGGGCCTCGCGCTACGGCTATCTCGTAGCCGTAGCGCACTGCATGGTGCGCCACAGTTATATCGAGATAGGCGTGGTGCACTACCAGGTGCGCCACGGGTAGGGGTACATGTGCGCCACGGATGTTTTTTTCAAAAATCAAAAAAAAATGCAAAAAACACCCTCGTTTTGAATTGCAAAAGCAATCGGGTCCGCATCGCCGCCGTCGTGTCGCCTCGCCGGCAGGGAGGTGGCCGTGGCCATGACCTACCACCGCAGGGAGGTGCGGGAGGCCGTGGACTTGCTACTCCTCGCCGGCATCGAGGAAGAGAGGCAGTGAGGTGTGGCTGGAGAAGGGAGGAGGTTGCCGCAAGGAGAAGGAGGTCTTCGGCGGTCGTCGGAGCTCGTCGTCGCTCTTCATGACTGCAAGGAGGAGGAGGCGAGGAGGAGGCCGCAAGGAAGGAGGAGGCGAGGAGGAGGCCGCAAGGAAGGAGGTCGTCGCCGTCAGGACTGCAAGGAGGAGGAGAAGGTCGCCGCCGCCATCGCCATCGTCACTGCCACGGCAAGGGAAGGAGGAGAAGTAAAGGAGGAGGAGGAGGAGGAGAAGAGAGAAGGAAAAGGAGGAGGAGAAGAGAGAAGGAAAAGGAGGAGGGAGGAGAATGAAAAAGAGAAGAGGGAGGGAATAGGGGTAGGTGGGCGGGGTGGTGATTTAAATTTTAATCCCGCCCAAGATTATCCGTGGCGCACTAGGTGGTGGTGCGCTACGGGTAAGTTGCCTCAAATTTTTTTTTCTGCAGCAAAAAATCTTGTTTTTGCCATAACTTTTTACTCTTTTCGAATTTTGAGATTCTAAAAAATCGCTAAACAACCTAAAGGTGTTGCAAGCGGATCTGGAATCTCGTTCTGGTCATTTTGGTATATTATACGTTTTTTTTCGACATCGTATGCAAAAGTTACGGCCTTTTTACCGTGGCATGACTTTTTTTTGCAAATAAAGTCGAAACTCATTTTTGTTAATTTTACTAGAAGCTATACCACATTACCTACCTAAATATGAAAGGATTTAATTTTTTGAAGTGTTTATCATTTTCGTTTATTTTTTGCAAACCCTAAAAAGGCGATCCACGGGGGGGGGGGGGTGGAGTTGGTGCATGCCACTTAGGCGTAGGGCACTAGGGCAGAGTGCCCTACGGCTAAGTTTATACATCTGTGGAGCACTATGCCATGTGCGCCACAGATGTTTGTGTCCGTTTCACAGCAGAGGGGGCGTGCGCTTAGGCTTAGCGCACCCCCGCCCCCCATGTGCGCCACAGATGGCACTAACAACCGTGGCGCACATGACTATAGTGCGCTACAGATGTTTGGCGAGCGTCCAACAGGGCCCTGGACCACACACATCTGTGGCGCACTATAGTCATGTGCGCCACGGATGTGCTGATTACCTATAGCTGTTTTCCTAGTAGTGGCGGCTCAGTCTGCCTTGAGCGTAGCGGAGAAGCGAATCACCGAACTGGAGCATGAGCTCAAGGAGGCGAAGGCGAAAGCTAGCTCGGCGGAAGGACGAGCCAAGGCGGCCGTCACTTCCGTTGCTGAGGAGCGGAAGGTGTCGGATGCACTCGTCGCCGGGTTGGAGAATGACCTCTCGGGTCTTCAGAGTTTCATCACGGACCTCTGCCGCCCGCTGATTGGTGAGTTTTCCTTCAGCCACTTTCTGAGCACGCGTACCACATTGTGGTTTTGGTGCTTCGCTCACTGTTTGCTTGTGTGTTGCAGGCCTAATAACTGATAACGTCGAAGAGGCACAGTCGTACGACACGCGGTAGTGCGTGAACACCCTGGTTGATTCAGCCGCGCTGTCAGCGACCTGCCTCCGAGTGTATCTTCAGGAGATCTCGCCCACGGAGGTGATCCCGAGCGACCTCGTCGAAGTATGGCGCTATCAGTAGAAGGCCCCGTCGGTCATGGAGTTCATGATGTGGTCGGCCTTCCGTCGTGGAGAGGCGACTGTGCTGAGTCTTGGGCACGCACATTTTCCAGACGATTTCGACCTCGACGACGTCACGAGAAGGTACCCCTCGTCGACGGGCTCGGTTGATTTTGCCGAAGTGCTGAGGATGACGGAGCGAGCCGCGGTGTACTCCGACCACGTTTGGGCGATGGGTGACCTTATTCCCTATCAGGAAACGGTCGTCACCTCTAATGACCCTGAACTGGTGCATCGCAACTTTAAGGTGGAGCAACCGTTTCGTGCAGCGATGGCGGGTGAGCTCACGACGTACCCGTCGAATACCTGGGTTCCCTTTATCCGCAACTGCAAGGACGGTGGTTCCTCCTCTTCGAAGCCTGCGGAATAGATTGTTTTGCCATTCGGCGTTAGTGTAAGATAAACATGTAATTCTCCTTGTATGCGAACAAATTTTGCTGCTATGAAGGAATGCACGGGCTATTTTGTCATTGCTTTTGTGATTTGATTGTTGGTTGTACGAGTCCCCGAGTGCATTCGCCCTTTTTGTGGGGTTAACCTCGTTTTTATATGTTGTGTGAACTGTTAGTGAATTAGGGTCGACTCTCCATGGCTTGGGAAGCCAGTCGCATGGCGACTCCCAGGGGTGCTCTTTACTTGGCAATTTTCTCGAGCGCGAACGGGGTCGGGTCGCCGAGTCCCCGAGCGTGGTACTTGGCCGTTCTAGTCGCATGCCCAAGGTAGGTGAGGACTAGGCACATTATGTTAGGCGCGTCGCTCCGCCTGATCTGTAAGATCAGTCGCATGGCGAGTCCTGGGCGCGCTCTCTTACTTGGCGTTTTTCCCTAGCCTCTCTTCTTTGGGCATCGACTCAGTCCCCGAACTTGGTACTTTGTTGTTCGAGTCGCTGCGCCGAGGATGTGGAGGACTGGGTCCCTGTGGGAAGCAAATGCACTCGTATTGGCTCGGGGAGCTAGTCGAGTTAGGCGACTCCAATGGGGCTCCGGGTTAGCTTTTTTCGTGGACGGTACGAGGCCTGAATTTTTCCAGTGCCCTCGTACCGCACTACTTGGCCGTACCGGTCGCGTTACCAAAGGTTGACTTCTGTGAATAGCGTATCGTTGTTATTACGAGTGCGAGTGGCACCAGACATGGAGAGTAGATGCAATTGGGCGGCCGCTCGAGGACGCCCTGCTGCCTGATGAACGCGAGTACATGCGACCCTGTGAGACGGCACCCGCGTTTTGTTTCTCGACTGCCTTGGCAAGCAGAGCCTTGGTGTACTGGATTTGCAGGGTGCCTTCCCCGGTTACATTTATGTTGTCGACCACTGTGCGGATCGCGATGACATTGTCCATCGGAGTGGAGAACAGCGGGAGGCCCTTTGCATCTCGCTCTCGCGAGGAGACCATGATTCTTGGTTGGTCCCTTTGGGATGCGTGGTTGGGTGGTGGTGGGGCGCCGTTGGCCATCGCGCCTGGTGGGGGCCGGGAGCTTCCTCCTGGCGACGCGTTTTCGCAGATCGCGCGCTCAGCTGCACGAGCCGGGTCATTCTCGTCGTCGAAATTCAGGGCGCGCCCCTGAATGGTGGGGTTCAGGCGTGACCTGATTCGGAGTTGGTGGTAATGCGAGAGATCCTGCGCTGTCACCTGCTCGAGGCGAAAATTTTCGCGCTCGGCCTGTTCTTTGCGGATCGCCTCCTCCAGCCGCAGGCGGAGTTCCTCAACCTCCGTTGCCGTTGTGTTCGGTGGGATTGGCGTGGAGAAGGGGTCTTGCGGGGGGGTCGGCGTCATTCGCCATGTAGGCCGCGACATGGTGACTAGACCCATCTTGAAGGTCGACGTAGTTCTTCGAACCGGAGTCGAAGTCGAAGATCCCAAGGATGGAGGGGTCCTCGAAGTCTCCCGCGTTGGAGACCTGGGTGATGGAGCCCGCGGGCGATGCGGCGATAATGGATCCGGCAGCCGACGCCGGGGTCGCCGAGTCAATAATGCGGCCGATGGCAATCGGCTCGTTGATGGGCAGATTGGATCTCGTCGCAGAACACCGGCCTGACCGGCCAGGCCCCACGGTGGGCACCACTATCGTGGGAATGTCCACGGCAGATGTTACAATCAGCGGCGAGTAGTAGAACATGGGGCAAGGGCGGCCAGCCATGTGCGGTGCGAGACAGAAGGTTTTACCCAGATTCGGCCCCCCCCGGGAGGGTAAAGACCTACTCCTGCTAGATTGTATTATGGTGTGAGTACAATGGCGAGCTCGACTACTAGGCGGCGAGTCGCTAGGGTGTATGATGGGACGTGTCCTCTATGCGTACCCTAGGGAGGTTTATATAGGCTCACCTCGCTAGGGTTTACAGATCTATGACCGAATTGGTTAAGGATTCGGAGGGTCTTTGACCTAGTCCAACTGGGCCTAGCTATGCTTCTAGGCCTCCAGCTTCCAGTCGCCTGAGTCCACGCCAAGTCTCGATCCAGTCGCCGTCCTACAGGCCCACTCGCTGGCCAGTAGGAAACATCCTGCTGGACATACCCCGGTAGGCATATCCCCATCACCAGTGAAACAACCTCTACGACGCTTTGGATACGAGAAGAGACGCGCCATAGGCAAAGAGATAGCTAGGTTACTTAAGGCTAGTTTTATCCGTGAAGTCCTTCACACCCGATGGGTGGCCAATCCTGTACTTGTCCCCAAAAAGGGAACCAAAGAATTAAGAATGTGCGTTGATTACACCGGCTTGAACAAGGCATGTCTCAAAGATCCGTTTGCTTTGCCTCGCATTGACTAAGTCATTGACTCGATGGCTGGCTCGGAGCTTTTTTGTTTTCTTGATGCATACTCGGGATACCACTAGATCAAGATGAGGAAGTCGGAACAATTGGCCACTTCGTTCACTACACCTTATGACACGTTTTGCTATGTCACGAAGCCCTTTGGGCTAAAAACACAGGTGCTACTACCAGCGGACAATGCAACGTTGTCTACACGATCAAATTGATCGGAACATTCACGCCTACGTGGACGATATAGCGGTGATGTCTAAAAAATCAAACGATTTAATCTCCGACTTAAAAGAAACCTTTGATAATCTCCGGAAATACAACATGATGCTTAACCCTAAGAAGTGCGTCTTCAGGGTTCCATCCGGCAAATTGTTGGGCTTTATCGTTTCCCAGCGTGGAATCGAGGTCAACCCGGAGAAAATCAAGGCCATCTTAAACATAAACCGTCCGACATGCCTAAAATACATACAACGGCTAACGGGTTGCGTTGCAGCAGTTAGTCGGTTCGTCAGACGACTTGGAGAGAAGGCCCTGCCACTGTACAAGTTGCTGAAGAAGGCGGACAAATTCACGTGGACGGACAAGGCAGACGCAACATTAAAGCAGCTCAAGGAGATACTTTCCTCAGCGCCTATCCTTGCAGCACCCGAGCCTGGCGAGCCCATGTTAATCTACATGGCGGCCACCTACCGTGTAATCAACATCGTCGTCATGGTAGAGCGGAAGGAACCAGGCTATGAGCACGAAGTTCAATGACCAGTTTACTATGTAAGCGAGGTCTTGACGGAGTCCAAGCAGCGTTACCAGCACTATCAAAAGATAGCGTATGGAGTATTCCTTGCTTCTCGGAAGCTGAGGCACTATTTCCAGGAGCACCCTATCACAATGGTGAGCAAGACTCCACTGTCCGACATCATCAACAACAGCGATGCTACAGGAAGGGTCGTGAAGTGGGGCATTGAACTTGCCGCCTTCGAGATCACCTACAAGAGATGCGACGCTATCAAGTCACAAGACTTGGCGGATTTTATCGCAGATTGGACGGAGATGCCAGATGCTACCCCAATGTCAGAGCTAGAATACTAGGTGATGCACTTTGACGGATCAAAGATACTCAACGGCTCGGGGGCTGGTGTACTGCTACAGTCACCAACTAGGGACAAGCTACATTACATTCTGCAGATCCACTTCGAGGCTACGAACAACATGGTAGAGTATGAAGCACTCATTCACGGAATACGCGTAGCCAAGGATATTGTCATCAAGCGCATAGTTTGTTGTGGAGATTCCGACTTGGTTGCCCAGCAGGTGGATGGCACCTAGAATGCGCGGAACCCTATGATGGCGGCATATCGAGATGAAGTGGACGAGATAGCCAAGAGCTTCTTGGGCTACGAGGTTAAGTATGTACTTAGGGAGCAAAACGAGGCGGCTGGTCTGCTGTCTAAGCTTGGATCAGGGAGCAAATGAATTCCACCTGGCGTTTGCTTGGAACATCTATGGACACCATCCGTGAAGGGGGCTGATGTGGACAACCCAGACAGAGTTGACTATTTCGTTCACATGATGACAAAGTTCCCTCCGGCTTGGACAAAACCATTCATGGAATATCTCGTACACGGAACTTTGCCCGACGACGAAGTTGAAAGACGACAAATAGTACGCCGAGAAAAGGGCTATACCATAATCAATGGACATCTCTACAAAAGAAGCACTACTGGTGTATACCTCAAGTGTGTTTCCTAGAAAGAAGGTATTGAAATCCAACATGAAATCCATCTCGGATATTGCAGGCATAACGACGCTCCCCGATCGTTGGTCGCTAAAGATTTCTGGCAAGGATTCTACTGGCTGACCGCGAAGGTGGACGCCGACAAGCTGGTTGAGACATACATGGGATGCCAGTATTATGCCTGACAACCACATGTTCCTGCTGAAGAATTGCGAACAATACCAATAACTTGGTCGTTTGTAGTCTGGGGGCTGGACATGGTTGGTCTGTTGCAGACGGCACCATGCGTATTTACGCATCTGGTAGTAGCAGTTGATAAATTCACCAAATGGATAGAATCTAAACCCATTAGAAAGCTTGATGGGGCAACTGCCCTTAGATTTGTCCGGGACCTAGTGGTGAGATTTGGTCTCCCACATAGCATTATCACCGACAACGGCAGCAACTTGTCACTTGGATAAGTGGAAGCTTATTGTTGGGACAAGGGCATCCGACTTGACCTTGCATTTGTGGCACCCCCCAGTCCAATGGTCAGGTTGAGCGGCCCAATGGATTAATTCTGCAAGGAATCAAGCCACGTCTGGAAGCACCGTTGCATAGAGCAGCTGGATCTTAGGCGGAGGAATCGCCATCTGTGTTGTGGAGTTTATGAACTACACCCAACAGATCCACCGGATACACCCCTTACTTCATGGTATATGGAGCAGAAGCCATCCTTCCTTCTGACATCCTTCACGATTCACCAAGAGTTGCCGCCAACGACGAGGATGACGCTGAAGAATCCAGACGCCTAGATGTAGACCTTCTCGAGGAGGAGTGCGTATTGGCATGCCAAAAATCTGCCATATACCAGCAGAAGCTACGTAGCTACCATAGTCGTCGCGTTAGGCATCTCTTGTTTAAAGAGGGGGACCTGGTGCTCCGACTTAAGAAGAATAAGTCACACAAATTATCCCCGCCATGGGAAGGACCATTCATCATAAGAAAGGCTCTGCTCAATGGGTCTTACTACCTCGTTGACAACCGTGAACTGGATGATAGACCCAACGAGGATCATAAGCGTAAACGACGTGACCCGGATAATGACTACCCGGAGCTTGATCGTCCATGGAACATAGCACAACTACGTCCATTCTACACTTAGCATTTTTTATCTATTGTGTACCTCTTATATGATCAATGAAATAAAGCTCTCTGGTTCACTCATATTTCTGAGTCTTTTACCTCCTTTAGTGTTCATTTTTGGATCGTATAAAACCTTTATGCACAAGCTTTGCGATTGCACTTGTGAAAATTCCTCCTACGGGCGTTATCTTAAGTTTTCTGGTCTACACGTTCTTTGTCGTTTTTATGTGGATTCTGGAGTAGTGACTTTCGGCACTTATTGTCGGCGATTTTGTTCTTAGGTTATTGATGGTGCCATTGGGCATCATCACCTGAACGCATAGTTCCGACAACGATTCTTTCGACTCACGAAAAGTCAAGCATAAAAACCAGAGTAATGGATAAGCCAGCACTTGCTTAAAAAATATATACATGCTGGAACCCGTTCTTGAGTAACAGGACATAACAACCATTGTTTTCCGCCTTACAAATTCTAGAGGAAACAAATATTACATATTGTTTTTTCATTCCTCTGGCACAGGCGACTTGGATGTAGCATCATCAGCAGCAGGAGAATCATCCTCCTCAAAGTCGGCGGTGTTGAGGGGCCCGGAGGAGCTTGGGTTGTTGCCGTCTATGGTTTCCATGGGCACGAAGACGTTAGGGTCGACCAACTCAGCGACTCTGGTATCAAAACCCGCGAGTGATGCCAAGATAGCCTTGTGATCTATTTTCTGTCCATCGTCATCCATGTCGGGGATACCGGAGGTCACCGTGTCGATGTCGGCATTTTCTTGGTGTTCCTTGACCATAGACAGCGCCATCCTCGCGCCGTCCCGGGTACATGAAGCTTTCCAGCTTACAATACGCTCGGGGGCTCGGCGCAAGATCTCCGAGAACTTCGCCACGGAATCCACTGTTTTGATGTTAATCTGGAGGGGCTTGGCTATCTCCTTGGTCTGCTTGATGGCGGTGTTGATAAAGTTGCCGGCAAGGACCATGCATTCTTTTGGCGGAGGAGGCGATTTGGTCAACCCAATAGGAGCTGCAAAATTTCTGACAAAGGAACGCATGAGTTTAATAACACAAAAAGTTCAGAATATCTAGCTTATAGAAGTACAAGGAGGAGAATCACTTACTGGAGATGCTAATCTCAGCCTGCTGAGGATTTTTCCGCCATGCAGTCCCGTTCTTGTCGGAGGATCTTGTATGCATCGAGATTACGCTTATTTTGCTCATCGGCAGCTCTCTTCTGCTCTTTCAGCATCGCGATCTCCTCCTTCAAGCGGTTCATCTCCGTGTTGGAAAACTCTTGTAAGACTTTCATGGAGTCCTCGTGCATCTTTAACATATCCTTCCTCTCATGCTTAAGGATCTTGTTTTCGCTATACAGCTGCTGAATATGCTTGGATTGCTCCACAATGTCCTTGGCCTTGGCAATGGCTTCTGCAAGCCGGAGAAAGAACATTACACAATGAGTACTCGGAGAATGTTGGCACAAATCCAAGTCGGAATACGAAAATGAAAGGAAAAACAGACTCTTGCTCTTGATGATTTGTTCCTTCAAGAAGGCAGTTTTACCCTTTTCGGCTTCCAAGTCCACACGCATCCTCTGGTACTTCTCATTGGCCACGCCTCTCCGAGCATTCTCATTCTCTGGGAAGAAAGTTTAAACGATGTTTAGTCTACTTGGAGCATCTAGCCGGATAACTATCCACCTAGAGGCTTGGGAGCTACAGTTGGAGTTTTTAACTCAGTCATATGCTTAGTCTTTCTTTAAGTTTCTAGTCGGAACTAATTTAGTTACAACTAGAAGCTTGGGGTCTACAGTATCGAAATTTACAAACACTGCGTATGCTACTCTGAAAGTATCTAGTCGGAATAATTCATTCAAACTATATACTTGGGGGCTACAGTGAGAAGTTTTCTAGCTTAGTCACTCTTAGAGCATTCAAATGCAAAGAACTAAGGTTTTCTGTCTAAATCCTCGGGGGCTATAGTGGGATACTCATATGAAATGCAAAAGGCAAATAAAACTTACAAGTGCGATGATCTTGAGGTTCGTAGCGCTCTCAATAGGAAACTTGCCGAAGGACAGACTGTTCCCTCGCAAGATTTCTGCTTGCCGGAGAAGCTCCTCAAGACCGCAGGTTGGAGATGTCGGCGCGCACCAGGAACCAAAGCGGAGCTACTCGGCGTAAGTGCCGGGTAGACTATCTTCGGGAATTCTATAGTTGTCCTGGGTGCGAAGGCGCCGTCTTCAGCAGACATTCCACCAACAACCACCGCCTTACCTCTACCGATGGCATACTTAGCTGGAGCTTCAGCCATTTGAGTAGCGGTGCTTTCTTGCGTCTCCTGTTCGCCGACAATGGCAAGCTCCGCGGAGGCACCTGAGTCCACTTCCATGGCGGAAGGGCCAGATGCATCTTTGGCTTGTCAGCTTGTCAGAGCAGATGTAGGCTGGACGCTGGGAGTAACAGGGGCGATGGCGGGAGATGCGTGGGGAGACACATCATGATGCAACATATCCTTAATATTTCTAGAAGCCCCCAAATTCTTGGAGCTCTTCTTCAAACTAGTAGTGGCCTTCTTCCTGAAACATGCAAAAAGTATAAGTACAGGAATAAGATTAGCAATGGAAAATGTCGGAGAGAAAGAAGCTTACACAACAGGGGTGCTTTGGCGATAGGGATCCCGGTAACCTTTCTTTTCTCCGCCTCCAGGGCGGTAGTGGATTTCTTGGAGACTCCACTCTCCGTTTTCTTTTTCTTGCCTCCGTCGGCAGCGTCAGAGGTGGAGCTCTTCCGCTTTCGCGCCAACGGGACATCATCGTTGGACATGACGGTGACTTCCTTTATCTTTGGGTCATAGATTTGGTTAGCCATGTTATCCTCCTCTAGACTGCTAAGCTGTTAAGTGAAATCCCACAAGTGTTATATGAAGATGGTGATGGTTAGACGGAAGAACTGAAGTATATGTCATACACGAAAAATAAACATCATACTTCTAGGCATGTGCTGTCAACGAACATATCGTAGGTGATGGTGAAGCCATGCTTCCTATGCTTCACCTTGACGATGTCCTTGAGGCGGAGCTTGACGGAGTCTCTCGAGAAGTTGTCCTCGGAGATGCGGAGGCTATCCTTCCTATCCTTGGTGTACTCATGCATCAGCTTCAAGTGGTGCTGCAGAGGCTGTATACGCTTGATGAACCATCACATGGCTAGGTCCAACCCGGTCAGACCCGTGTCTACGAACCACTCTATCCGCCTAATGGCGCGGGAGGCTTCGTCATCGGAGGGAAGGGTGGCTTGGGACCTCCATGTCGGGGCTTCGGCGGCGGCTCCATTGACAAAGTCCGGATACGTTTCTTCTTGGCCGGATAGAGGGATATCTGGGCCGTAGATGTACGTCTGTTGCCAGTTCTTGCAGGACTCATGGCCGACGATGTCGGGGAACTTCCGGCAAGGCCAGATCTTAAAGCTAATTGTCCCGCAGTTCCTAAGCTCATCCTTGCCGGCTCCGGCTTCCCGCTTGACGGTGAAGAAATAAATAAAGAGATCTAGCCTAGGCCTAATCCCTAAGTAACCCTCACAAAGCGCTGCGTAGTTGCTGAGCGCGAGGATGCTATTGGGGGAGAGGTTCTAAGGCTGTACTCGGTAATGGCTAAGGACAGCTAGGAAGAAGTTGGAGATGGGCAAAGAAACGCCACGTACCAGTTGGGCTTTGAGGTACACATTCTCTCCGGCTTGGGGAGAAGGAGTGACCTCGCCGGCCGGCGCCGCCCGCCAGGCGAGCCCCTCCGTCGCAGGGAGGTAGCCCTCGACGAGCAGCTCCTTGATATCGCGGGCCGTAATGTCCGAGCCACGCCAGTCCCCTTTGTGGGAGTTGCTTTCCTCTTCCAGCAGCTCCAGCGCCGCTGGATTGTGGTCGCCGCCGGTGGATTCGACCACCGCGGAATTGGGGATCACCAGACCCTCTGGGGGCACAAGCACGGTGCTCGCCGGCTTCACCGCAGCATCGCCTGGCGCCGCCATGGAGGGATCAGAGCTGTTGCTTGCCATTGGAGAGGAGGAGGTGGTGACTAGAAGGATTGAAGGGCTAGGGTTTTCGAAACTACGTGGAGATCTCGAGGAGGCGCTCGCTGGAGGAAGAAGATGAGGCGGGAGGAGAATGAGGTGAAAAGTAAAAATCCACCACAGTTACAATTTATAACCCCTGGCGTCAAGATTCGTGCAAAACGATCGAATGGTTGACGCGTGGATGACGTGTGCGGGCGCGTGCGTGGAAATTTCGCCACGTTCCCAACTTGCGCCGCCAATGGTTCCTATCGCTCACGCGGGAAAAAAGGACATGATTGTGTTCTCTGCATGTGTGAGTTATGTGGCATTGCTGACCTATATCTACGTCGCCCTAGCTGTCACTGGCAGGTGAACCATCACATCGGAAGATTCCGGCATGGACGGATCCAGTCATGCTATGTAAGAGTACGATGGAAGATTCAGGAATTCTCCGGCTTACAAATTGAAGATGGAGAAAAACTTGCAAGGTTCTTTGGGAGGACTATAAGATATTGCTTGACGATTTGCCGACATCCATCTAGACGGAGCATTCAACCTGAAGAGGCAAGACGACGCAAGATCTCGGAGTTCTCCGGGGGCTACTGATGGGGATATGCTATATGGCTATCCTCATAGCATGTCTCCTATCCGGATAACCCGGGTGTCCCACAGTTGGTAGCATGGCCCATGGCCTGCTGGGCGGCCTAGTTAGATGGATCCAGAAGGGAGGCCCATGCCGGATAAAGGAAGGCTACGGAGGAGTCACATACGTACCTGGAGCCTTGGAGTGCAAGGCACGCTAGACTAATTGTAGGCAGTGTAGGACTCTGTAAACTGTCCGTCTAGGACTTTTCCCTATAACCCTAGGACCCGGCGACTATATAAGTCGGGCCTATGGGAGCCTTTAGGGCAAGACACAACTCATACCTTGCACAACGAACCGATCCATGTAACTCGGCGTATTGCCATTATAGTGATTTATAGAAGGAGTAGGATTCCGCCACCGTTGTGGGATCTGAACCTGGGTAAGTTGTATAACCTCGTACCTGTCAATCGTCCGCCTTCCCCCACGTCTCTAAACATGCACTATGAGGACCCCTCCATGGCGTACTTGTCAGCAATACCATGACAGACGATGTGTTTTTCTCGGGTGATCTTTTTGGTCAAAGGTGAGGGTTACATCCGACCAGTCCAAGAATTGGGGGACAGCCGTAACCGTGGCGTTGAGGTCACAGAGAACCGCCTTTATAACCTTAGTCGGCTAAGTTCCAAGGAAGCAGACGTTAATATCTTTCTTTGTAGGGTAATCCTTCTTTCCATCCGACTTGGGCTGTGCGGCATCCACTTCTTACATGTCAGAATCTTCCTTGGGCTCGTTGCCTTTATTGGAATTTTTCTTTCCTTTTCGTCGCTTGGCTCTGTATCCAGAGGATTTGTCTTTTTTGATGTCGTCATTGAAATGACACTCGGCATTAGTGTGGGTAGAACCTCCGTTACTGTCCAGTTGATGAACACAGGGGTTGTTGGCAATGTCGGCCCAGGTATAGGTTCTTATGTGCTGTTGATCTCCTCTGCCATGGACTCGGGAAGTTCCACAGCCTCATCCCCGGCCGCCTCCGTGCCCTCCTCATCCTCCAGATCCGAATGTTGCGTTAACACTTGCATTATCCAGAGTTGGTTTTTATTTTGAGGTATTCTTGCGCTTCTGAGTTTGCTGGTTTGGCTGTTTGGCCACATTAGGATTGGCTAGAATATTCAGTAGCCTTCTGAATCATCATCAGCGTCTGCGTATTTTCTCGAAATTTCTATCATCTCCCCCAAGTCGTGTACGAGGTCACACTTAAGCTTGTTTCTTAATAATCCGAGTGGGAGCCCTGGGATGAATGCCTCAATCGCGGTTTGCTCGTTAATACTTCATAGGAGTTTTTTGTGTCAATCCATTGTCTGAGGTAATCCCGGCAGGTTTCTCTGGGTCTTTGAGTGCAACGCTGCAAGTCTCACACTGTGTAGGGCCTCCTATATGTTCCCTCGAAGTTTGAAAAGAACGCACTTTGCATATCATACCAGTTATGAATTGAATTCTCTGGTAGCTCGTTGATCCAAGATCGAGCTGTCTTCCGCAACATGAGTGGGAGATATCGGACTGCGACCAAGATGTTTCCTCCTTTGGCGATGTAGCAGGCCTGAAAGAAATCCTGGAGCGAGGTATCTGGCCGGGCTGCACCGTCGTAGGTTTGAATGTGTTTGGCGATACTGAAAGCAACCGGAAATTTGGTTTGACAAATACGTGGTCCAAAGCACTTGGGTCCCACATACACGTCTTCCTCTTCATACCGCCGCGCATCTATGTTTGACTCGATTCGGTGGCAAGCATCATTGGGCGATAGCGATCGACGCCTTGGTTGCTCGCCAGATCTGCGCGGTGGCAGAGTCGGATTGCGACTCCTTCTTCCTCCATTGCCTCATCCACCGCAACAGCTCCCGTGGCTATGATTTGATCCTTCATGGTTGCTGCTAGACGGGGACGGTGCCTCTGGTGGGTCATTTTCGGCTGAGCCACGAGGTGGTGGAGCTTCATTATGCCGACTCCGATTCTGACGAGCTCCATCCCGGCTTGCCTCGGGACGGTCATCAATGTTCCTTCGTTCGGCATTGTCATACCCCGGACGGATAGTTTGTCTGGGAGGTGGCATTCTCCGTCAGTACACTTCTTGATGACGTCGCACTTCTGGGTCTTCCATGAGTCAGTTTCACCGACGAGAGGGTTGATGAGGGACCATAGCCCTTGCCGCATCTTGGAATGTGGCTGGGATAACTCCTGACCAATCACGTGCGGCCCGACGGTGGTAACCGTTGGATTCGGTTCTTGATTTTTCTTCCTTTCGAGGTTGCTGATTCGTATCCCTCTGAGGTCTGATATCATTGTCTACGTCAGTGTGGCAAAATGCGGATTTAGATGCGAGCTTACCACTAAATGACGCAGCTATTTTCTGCTGTTGAAGTCCTTTGTCGAGCAATACAAAGCACTGCTGGACCTGTTCTGGAGACGGGTTGTTGGCGAGGATGGCGCGAGCAGCTACAACGTTTTCCACTGGTGTTCTATAGACTCAGATCTTCTCTTCGGTTGTTTTGTCAAATAAATCTTTGTGGACTTCTGGGTTCCTGTTAACAAGAACCGGGCCACCCTTGTTTTGTTTGGTAGTCGCTTATACTCTGACTGGTACTGGGAAGGATTACTGTCTATCTGTTGCCTAATCTCGATGATGCGTGTGGACTCTTCAAGCAAGAACAACCGATGCTTTTCCAGTTCCTCAGCCATTTTCTCCAATTGATCCGGAGTGAGATCCGAACCAGCTGGGATTGGTATTGTGAGTGCATCTCCATAGATTTAGTGTGCACCCTTGGTGATGATGTGTCCATCAACCGGAGGATTATTCGACGTGGGTTTTGTCAGATCTCCATCCTGGTTCTCCATCTCGATTTCTTCATCGACTTCCTCATCATGAACTTCCTCAACCGTATCTGCCGATGTCGGGTTTTTTTTTCTTCTTCTTTGACCGCTCAGTAGCCTTTACGTGCGTACCCGTGGCAAAGACTGCTTTTGGTCCGGTACCGGGGGATAAACTTTTGTCGGTACTTTCCATCATGGTTGGCTTCAGGATCTCAGTGGAATCTCTAGTGTCTATGTCATCTTGCGAGGTGTAGTCTTCGTCCATGCTACCGTATCGTCTCGATGGAGTTTTCGGCTCACCTTGCAGTATAATGGAGTCGTATTCTTATTCATACTTCTCCATCTCCTTCTCGAAGTCTCGAAGCTCCTGCGACATTAGCGATTCTTGAGGGGAATCTGGTGCGTCAGCGCTTTCTTCGATTGCATCAAGGACTGAATCATTTCCGGCTCCAGCATCGACGGAGTCTGATCCAGGGCTCACATGGTATACGAAGCAATGCTTCTTCTTCATAGTCTTGAGGGATCAGAGCGTCTTGATTTCCGCCTCCTTCTTGCAGTTGAAGCAGGGGAATCTCGTCTGCTTGATCCTGTGCCTCGAGAGTGATTTTTCTGCTTCAGCATCGACAAAGTCGGATCCAAAGCTAATATACTCCTCATTAGTGTACCCGACCTAAACTGGGAGATCAGATCCGGATTTTTCTTCCACAACTTCTTCCACTACAGGAGCGGGCTAGGTGGGTTCAGGTTTTTCCGGGATCTTGAATTCTTCCGCCTCCGCGGACAGATTAGATCCGGATGTTTCTTCCGCCATGGTCATCACCTCTAGGGTGGGTTGGGCGGGTTAAGCAAAGACGAGATAGATGTCGATCTCGCCGCTGGACATGATCGTGTAGGTTGTCATAGGTTCCTTAGCCCGAATCTAGGTCTCGTCTAGAAGAACGAGAGAGACATCACTGGCATAAACCACACGACCCATGGCAATTGTTAGTCCATTCCCGCGTGCACAAATTATGCTTGGAACGAAGGTCCGAAGGTCACGGGCCCCATGATGGGCGCCAATTTCCATCGGATTGATGACAAGTACGCCATAGGGGGTCCTAGAGGAGTTGAGAAGATGGGGTGTGAGCCGTATGGTGTTTCGGGAGCAGTGAGCACAAGTTTACCCAGGTTCAAATCCAACTATGGTGATTGGATCCAACTCCTTCTAGAAACCCAGTAATATATCGGCGAGAGCTAGATGTTACAGCGGATTACAAGAGAGGTTCGCATGTGCGAGTTGGTTGTGGTTGTAGTAGAGATTGTGCCATAAAGTCTCCCTCGGATCTGGTTTATATAGTCACCAGAACCTAGGGTTACAGGAGAAAACCTACCTGGCTACGTTACAAAGTCAGTAACTGTCAACACCCGGGTTTTTAATCCTAGATGCTTGTTATGCCATACATCGCAATCCCAAGATTAGAATGTTTGTGAGTCATAACAGATTTGGATATCACAGTACATCATCCATTACAAACCATACATAAGGTCTTACACAAATAAGGATCTCATGATCCAGTTCTTAATACAACTCAAGCAGCGGAATAGCGTAAAGGTAACGATAGCGTAGGCAAAGCTCCATCTTCGGGATCACGGGCAATGCTGACGATGGGAGATGATCCTAGTTGTCGTAACCTTCCTGTGGTCCATCATCATGGTACTCCTCTTCATATTCTGGCCACGGGAATAGCCAGGAACAAAGCCATGAGTACTATTTAAGTAATCGCAAACTAATACTAAAGTTAAGGGGGGAGGGTTTGTAGTAGGATACTAAGCTCTAGGGTTGTTTTGCAAAAAGCCAGATTTACCTCTACGAAGTTCAGAAGCAAAGAAAGCTAGTTGAAAGTTTTATAACACCTAAGTGGGAATTTGAATTTCATATCACAACTCTATTGTGGTCAAGTCAAATTCACAATTCATTTCACAAGTCATTTTGAAAACATCTGACGATAGAACAGTATGGCCACTCCAACTGTCCATAACCACGGACGCGGCTATTCGAATAGTTTGACACTCTGCAGAGAGTGTACACTTCCACCACAACATTCGATACATTCGTCAGGAACAATCCTGAATTCACCATACTCAGTATGTGGATAATCAATCCTAACCTTTCAATTTCACGCCCTAGTATAGGCACCTCTCCTGTGAGTTTGGCCTCCCAACCATGACCAACTGTCATCTTGGGTACTGCACAGGTGGACAATCTTCACAAGGTAGCCTCAGCTCAGACCTTGGCCGCAAGGGAACCCATACTAAGGTATATAAATTTCTAGTCAAGCCCTACCCAATTTTCGGGTATTGTGGTTGTAGGGTAAAATTGGAATGCTATCGCATCCAGACAACCATCAGTTTTATAAAGGGCTAAGGCTCATGCCTCAACATTATCATCATCAAAATCATCTGGTTTTCAAGAACACATGTCAAAACATTTCAATAGAATGACTCATCATTCTAAGGTTTTCATAACCATTTTCACCAAGTATTCCCACCTAAAGTGGATCAAATTTTATACTTATCACTAGCATCTACAAGTGGTGGCAAATACTATTGAGGGGTATTAACAAGTGGGGATTAGCTAAGTTCAATCTCATGCCTTAGGATGACATCAAGATTATCTAACTTAGGCCAAATTTTATGCTCTTTATGCTACCTTTAGTTATCTTTCTAGAATCTACAAGTCACTATGTAAACTCTTAGAGAAAGCTTTGATAAAGAAAATAAAGTATTAAGCTTGCAAGTTAAAACTAGGATTGGGTTATCAAGCGGGTGTAATCACATATGATTAAGGCATATAGTTGGCATAGTAACAAGCAATTATTTGCTTGCATAAGTTGCAAGAGTTAGCTTGCTCAGTTAATAGCTTGCTAATTCAACTAGTAGTATTAGGCTTGCCTTGTGCAGAGTAGTGGTTGAAGTTCTCCTCGACTTCTTCCTCGTAGTACCCTCATTCCTCCTTGTATCCTTGGTCGGTACTAGCGTCTATAAATAAATACGAGGTACACAATCACCAAACAATACTTAACTATTTCTAATCATCACACAAAGGTTCACACTAGGTGATCTAGCATTATCACTAACATTACAAGATTAAAGCACTTGTCCCATTTATTTTATTTTGAGAAAAGTAATTTCTACTCATTGAAAAACTACTTAAGATTTAATATTCTCCAACTCAAACATGGGATCATGTTGACACATGTCATCACCACATATTTCAGTACATGGGAATGTGATTTAAAGTGGTGTCACAATTTAATAAGGTTTAGCCTTTTTATTTTAATTAAATAAAGTGACTAGAAATGCCTATGTGGCATTCTTTTATTACTTGAACATTATCTCTGTAAGTAAACCCATATATTTTTATATATTCTGAAAGGTATAGTTAAATGTGATTTTTGAGAGTTGGAATCAACTCAAAAGCTTTTGTGGTTGAATTTTAAAAAATGTTTGAATGCAGAAAAGCTTCTGCTTTGTTATTTTTACCATGGTTGATCTATAACTCCAAATGATTTGAATCCAACGGGCTTGGATTAAGCATTTCAGTACCTTTCTAACAAAATTGGTTTCATGCATTTTGGTTCATTGAATCGAGCTAGGGTGATTTTTCAATCTAGGTACACAACTATGTTTGAAATTAAATGAATAAAACTAAATTTGAATTGTTGGGTCGCGCGGGAGGGTTAACTGGGTCGGCCCACTACGCATAGCGTGTACGCGGGCTGGTTAAGTGGTTGTCCCTACGCGTCAGTGAGACGGGGAGGGGCAAAGCGGTATGGGGAAACATGGACCGTGGGATTTGGTTCTAATCGAACGGCTCTGGTTCATCGTCCATGTCGGGCAGCGCCGGCGAGACGGAACCCTAACGCGGCAGGTGGGCGTCGTGGGAGGCTCACCAGGGCTCAGGCGAGGGTCGGCGACAGGGGCGAACGACGAAGTCGACGACGGCGGTTCTCCTGGTACCGTCAGCTTCTCCTGGGGCGGCTCCAATCAACGGCTCCCTTATCCTCCAGCAGCGGCGGGCTCCGGCCAAATTCTGGCGATGCGCTGCTCCCCTTGCTCTGGGAGTGGGGTGGGGTGGTTCTGAGTGAGAGGGGAGTGAAATGGTGTGAAGAAAACGAGCGGTGGAGGCCTCTATTTATAGTGGCTGAAGAGGACCGACGAGCGCGGGCTGAGCTCGTCGTGGTCGACGGCATAGAGGGCTACTGGTATGGGATACGGTAGGGGGCGGTGTTGTGCTCCCTGGCGAAGCTCAACGGCATGGTCTGCGGGGTTGCTGGGACGGTGGTGATCACGCACGCACACGGCGAGGGCGGCGCGCGGTCTGTGGGTGTTGGTCGAGCGGGGCGCTCTGGCGCGCTCTCGGCATGGTCGCAGAGGAACTGGGCGCGTGCATTCTGGGTGGTCCAGGGGCTGGCAGTGCTCAAGGCTGGGACAAGGAGTGGCGGTGGATGGTGGAGTGCCTGCTAGACATGCTTGCTAGGCTTAGTGTTGCTCGTATCTTTCTGTCGACAATGGGGTGGCAATGTGATGCTCGGCATGCTTTCCATTAATGGCTAGGCTTGCTCATAGTGGTGCTAAAGATTGTTAAAGAGGCTAGATGATCTACTAAGAGCTGGTTGCAACCAGATAGGGAACAGGGTTGGCCAATTTTACTACTACAAATAGTGTTTGTTGTTTGTTTGTTTGATGCCGGCAAGGTGTTTGATGAAATGGCCGCAAGAAGTTTAAATTTGAATTTTGGATTCAAACTTGGTGGGTTTGCTAGGCACATACTAGGGAGTGTCTGGTTAGTTGGATTAGTCAAGGGGCACTGGTTTTGAAAATGTGTGATCTTCACATATGATAAAGATTCGATTTTGAATTGTGATTTGAATGAGGATGCAAAATGTCTTTGTAAGTTTGAAAGGTGGGCTTTGATTCACTTTTACTAGGTCTATCAAGGGGTGAAAAGATTTGGAAAAGTTTCTGTTTGAAATCTTGGACTAGAAACACTCAAAGTGACCTAGTGAGCAAGATCCGCAAAAATGACCATTTGCTTTATTTGATTTGTTTTTGATTTTCTCTTGATTTGTTTTTTCATGGTAATGTTTTATATGATGTTATTTTCCTCTTTAAACCATTTCTTGCTATTTAGGTTAATCACGCAAGTTCATTCATGCATTTATCAAATCATTTCATTCACACATGCATTCATATGATTTTAATAAATCAAAGTTTTTGTTAACCCTAATTTTAGTGATTAGAGTTTGATGATCATTGTTTTATATTTTTGGGATGTTATAGTAACTAGATATAGCTTGTACTACAAGTAATACTACAGGCCTAAGTCGGTAAGTCTTATGGGCCTTGTCGTAGCCGGATTGGACTCCGTCTTCTTTCCCTGACTAGGCCACCCGTGAAGCAAAGCTCTAACCCGTTGGTGGGCCACCTGGTAAGCGAGTCCAGTGGGTATACCCGGAAAGTATATCTCCAACGGTTACCTTTACTAATGATTTGAGTACATATGGGTATATCTATTTGATGAAGCATAAGGGCTTGTTCGTTATTCCACCTTCCAACTGGATTGGGGTGGATTGGAGTGGAATTAGGGATATTTTGCTTAGGATGGATTTAGTCCATGTCAACCCATGTCAATTCCCCTTAATCCATTTTAAACCGAACAGGGCCTAAATCTAAAACCTTTGAAAAGTTTAGAGAATTTCAGAAAGAAGTAGAGAATCAGAACGACATAATCATACTTGAGTATGAGTTTGGCATGCACTTGAGGGACTTTGGTATTGTACCATATCTTATGCCAGCCGAAACACCAGAGCATAATGGAGCATCAGAACGGCATAATCATACTCTATTGGATAGTGTTCGGTCCATGATGTCTTTGACTGATTTGTCTATGTCGTTTTGGGGCTATGCATTAGAAACTGCAACTTTTATTCTAAACAGAGCACCATCCAAATCCGTGGAGACAACACCATATGATATATGGCGTGGCAAGAAGCCAAAGTTGTCATTCTTGAAAGTTTGGGGGTGTGAGGCTTATGTTAAGAAACTACAACCTGACATACTCGAACCTAAAGCGGAAAAGTGTATATCTTTGTAGGATACCCAAAGGAAACTATATTGGGTATATCTTATACAATAAAGCCGAGGGAAAAACATTTGTCTCTAAGGATGGTGCCTTTATAGAGAAGGAGTTTCTCGCAAAAGGAGTTAGTGGAAGGAAGATAGAGCTTGATGAAGTCGTTGACCCTTCTCTCCAAATACCGAGTAGCGCAACGAAAACTATTCTAGAACCGCCCTCTACAATGGAAGAAGAAGCAAATGATACAGATCATAACATCGAAGCTCCTTTGGTTCGAATATTAGCAAGAATGTGTATTGTCCCAAATTGGTACATTATCCTTGTGATTTTAGTCTTGTTAGATGACCAAGAGGAACCTAAAAACTACAAATAAGCAATGGAGAGTGCTGAATCCGAGAAATGGCTACAAGCCATGAAATCCGAGATAGGATCCATGTATGAGAACCAAGTTTGGAACTTGGTAGATCTCCCTGAAGGTCGAAAGGCCATGGATAATAAATGGATCTTTAATAAGAAGACAAATGTTGATGCCAATGTGATTGTCCATAAGGCAAGACTTGTCGCAAAAGGTTTTCGACAAGTGGATGGAATTAACTACAACAATACTTTCTCTCTTGTAGCAATGTTGAAATTTGTTTGGATTTTACTAGCAATTGCTACATATTATGATTATGAGATATGGCAGATGGATGTGAAGACCGCCTTCCTCAATGGCCACATGGATGAAGAGTTGTATATTGTGCAACCAGATGGGTTTGTCGATCCTAAGGATGCTGGAAAAGTATGCAAGCTTGAGCGATCCATTTATGGACTAAAGCAAGTATCTAGGAGTTGGAACAAGCGATTTGATCAATTTATCAAGAATTTTGGATTTGTCCAAAATAATCAGGAAGATTGTGTTTACAAGAAAGCGAGTGGGACCTCGCTAGCATTCCTAATGGTGTATGTGGCTGACATATTACTAACTGGAAATGATATGAGATTATTAGGGAGCGTCAAGGAATATTTGAGTAGTCAGTTTAACATGAACGATCTAGGTGAGGTATCCTACATATTGGTTATCAAGATCTATAGAGATAGATCAAGACGCCTAATAGCATTAAGTCAGAGTACATACATAGATAAAAGATTTAAGAAGTTCAAAATGGAAGACGCTAAAAGGGGTTTTGTGCCTCTTGTGAAAGGTGTGTCATTGAGTAAGGCTCAATGTCCAACAACAGATGATGATAGAGAGAGGATGTCCAATATCCCCTATGCCTCAGCCATAGGTTCTATCATGCATGTTATGCTATGTACTCGACCTGATGTGTCCCTGGCTCTCAGTTGGACAGGCTATTTCCAAAGTGATCCGGGAGTGGAATATTGGACAGCTGTGAATAATATCCTAAAGTATCTGGAAAGAACTAAGGATATGTTCCTAGTCTTTGGAGGTGGTGATAAGCTCTGAACGTAACTGGTTACGTGGATGCGAGCTGGAACATGAACTCTGATGACTCAAAGTCTCAGACAGGATTTGTCTTTCTGGTGAATGTGAAGCAGTAACCTAGAGAAGCGTGAAGCGACCAGTGGTGGCACAATCTTCAAATGAGTCGAAATACATTGCAGTTAACTTTGTGGCGAATGAAGTTGTGTGGCTATGGAATTTCATCATAGAACTAGGAGTTCTTCCTAATGTGGATGAACATGTGACCATCTTATCCTATAACACAGGTGCCATAGCAAACGCATCGGAACGGAGGACTTAATCCATAGTCAAGCATATCCAGCTGAGATTCCACGCCATTAGATAAAATGTTGAGAATGGCAAAGTCAAGATTTGCAAAGTGCATACAGATCTAAATGTTGTTGATCTGTTTACCAAAAGTATTCCACAAGCCAAGCATGAGCAACACCGGGATAGTATTGGTGTTAGGTCATTGCCTATTTTAAAGCTAGATTAATTTGTACTCTAGTGCAAGTGGGAGACTGAAGGAGATATGCCCTAGAGGCAAATAATAAAGTGTTTTTATGTGATGTATCTCTTGTATGTTCATAATATGTTTCTTACCATGCTATAATTGTATTAATATGAAACGTTAATATACGTGTGGTATGTAAACAACCAGGTCTCTAGTTACCTCTAGTAAGATAACTCATTGGGCAAGTGATGATCTTATAGTTTAGAGATCATGGTGATAGTTCCAATTAACAATGAGGTCACCTCATTGGAGAATGATGTGATAGACAAACACCCAAAGTTAATCACAATAAGATCTAGTTACTTAAACATTTGTCATCGATGATAACATAGAAACACCGTGGCCTATATCCTTTGACCGTGAGATAATGCATAATAATTCTTTTAGAAGGAGACTTTGATGATATAAAGTATCAAGCCCTGAAAGGGTGATCATAAAGGTATTGTTGGGTTTCCTGAAGAAATGGGTCGAGGAGTTTTTATCAAGACCAGGATTTGCCAATCCATGTAACGGATAGATACATGTGGCCAACTCGGTGACATTGCATTAATGAAGCTTGCAAGCGTATGACTAGGTCATGGAATGCAATGACACGGGAACAAGAAAACGAGCTCATCGGTAAGGAGATCGAACACAAGTATGGAAATACTTGAGATCAAATCTCGGATGACCTAGGTATCGTATGGAAAAGGAAATAGGGCTACGCAGTTAAGGTTCAAGAGATGAGATTCGTGAATGCACGGGTGGTCATTATGGGCATCCAAGTCCTGCTGTTGATCATTGACGCAAGAGGGGTCTTGGTCATGTCCATAGCATCTCCAAACAGAAGGGTGGGGACACATTGGGATCGAACCAGCACCACATGAGAAATAAGAGAGAGAGACCAGAAAGGTTCCGGGTAACATCCGATGATGATCGGAAGGGGTCCGGAAGGAGTTCCGGAGTATGAAATATGATAATATATGTGTTTTATATAAACTAGTTGAAGAAATATTAAAACATATTTTATTTTTATATTTATGGGCAGCTATTTCCTATTGTCCCACTTCCGGATGGAAGGGATCGTAGGGCTAGGCGCCAATAGAGAAGGGAGAGGGCCCAGCCGGCCGAAACCCTAGGGTTTCCCACCTGTGGGGTGGGGCCTAGGGCCGACGACAGTGAGCCCCATGGCAGAGGCGTCTTGGAGGGGGGAGGGGGCCCTAGGGTTTGACCCTCCCCCTCCCTCCTATAAATAGAGGAGTCCCCCCTCCCCTCTATTTGCACCACAACAACAAGTTCTCTCCTCTCCCTCTAAACCCTAGCGCTCTCTCCATTAGTTTGGATCTGGCTATTGGGATTATATTTCCACCTCCGCACTACCGTCATGCGCAGGACAATCCGACTTCCATCTTCTTCCTCTGCTTGGCTGGATCAGAGCCCGGGAGACGTCCCTACACCGAACGTGTGTAGAGCTTCGAGGCGCAACACTTGGGGCGCTTGTCTTCATCGTTATACGCCTTCTTGCATAAGGTGTGCCACGGTCTTCAAGGGTATGAATTTCTTCCTCCCTCTCTGTTACTTATGTCTATATAGAATAGATCTTGGTTGCCATGTTCGTGTAGCTAGAAATTTTTTGTTTCCTGCTGCGAACCCCAACTAGTCTCGGGACGCTTTATCCCACTGCCACACTATGATCCAAAATACACGAAGAGAGCAATGACATGGCCATCAACGCCCACATCTCCATGTGTTCTACTCATGCATAAGATCTACACATAGACACGGCTTTGATACCACTGATGGAATTCATAGCATGGAAATCAAAAAAATCTTACGCACGAACCACTATCTAGCCAAGATCATCTACGAGATGGTAGCAACGAGTAACTCACCCTCAAAGACCGTAAGGTGGATTACATTCCCATACAAACATTATCGATGAAGGTGTACACGCGACAATCTCAAGATTGGGTACTCACAGCGACACAACCGGTGGCACCTCCGTACTTAGTCACATGTGCGTCTTGTTGATGTCTTCCACGCCCTCGGTCTAGCGGGGAAGCGGAAGAAGAGATCCACCGGAAACTCCTAGTCCACTTATCTAAGCGTGTAAAAGAAGAGAGGAGACGTGTCCACCTTTTATAGGAGAGGAGGGGACAACCCCTAGGGGGTGGTGCGCCATCCCCTAGAGGTGCCACCTCCCCCTTTTCATGGTGGTAACCCCCTCATGGTGGTAACCTCCTCCATCAAGTAGGTAACCCCCTCTCTTATTCTCCTTTTAATTGTATGACATTCATAACAATTAAACAACACTTGTATAATTAATAAAACATTTTTATTTTTATATTTGTTAATTCATTCAATTAACAAACATTAACAATTACCCCTTGTGTTATTTCGATATTTCGAAACAGTTTGCCACTTTTCTGAAACAACCCCTATGCTATCCAATAATTCAGTCGGAGTTCCAAATCCACTCAAAACGCGTCAGTGAACCTTAAGTGTGTCACCCCAAGGTTCGTGAATAATATGAACATGATCGAGACAACTCTTCGATCAATAATCATCAGCGGGATCTGGAAATCCGTAATGACTCCCACCTATTCAACGATGAATCTAGTGATCGTGTGAACCATTAACATTGTAGTCAATTCCTTTGTCTCGCGATATATTACTTGTCTAAGATCTGATCATTTGATATCATCCATACCTAGTTCGATCTCATTACCGACAAGTACTCTTTACTCGTTCTATGATATAACATTTCTTATGATCAAATAACTTTCTTGCAAGCTGTGTTCAATGTGATATCACCAAGAGGGCCCAGAGTATATCTCTCTGTCATCGGGATGGCAAATCTCATTCTTGATCCACGAGCATAAACTAACACTTTCTGAGTATCCAACATCTTTATAATCACTTTGTTACGGTGTGATGTTTGATGGAATCAAAGTAATGTTCTGGTATTAGTGATCGACGTGATCTCATGGTCTAAGGATTAGTGTTACTTCAAATGAGATTGATATGGCAATATAAACTTTGATCATATGATCATATTTCTATACCTACTATGGGTGAATGTTCATCACATCATTCTCCAATGACATGACCCTGTTATTAACAACATCCAGTGTTCATGATCAGAAAACTTTGATCATCTATTTATCACCAAGCTAGTGTAATGAGAGGCATTAAACCTTTTCTTTGTTTATTAAACATACATGTCTTAACATTTCCAGTTAACATAATTATATCATGAGAAATAAATATTCATCATAAACATGGAATAATATAATAACCACTTTATTATTGCCTCTCGGTCATATTTCCTTAAGGTTAATGATCTCTGCTTGTAATATTTGCTTCTTTGCTCTGCTACGAGATTGTTGTAATACTTTTCTTCCGTTGTTTGATGTTGTGTTACCGGTTACCTCATTGTAAACTCTCGAGCTCAAGGCCTGAAATTAGTCTAGTCCTGATCCCAGGGATGTCACAGATTATCCTGAGAAGCCTTGTTAAGTCACAAAGATAAAGACGCAATTAAGAAAACTAGATTATTCTACTTTATGTATCTATATCATTTATATAGCTAGTAATGAATCCATCGAAATGCATTTATATGAGGTGTATGAATTGTGAAAACAAAATATCACTGGTATCATACTATCATATGTTGTTGCATAAGCTAGATCTGCATGGTAAAAACATGTACAATAGTACATATCACCATACAGCTGGTTCATTTAAATTAAAACGTTTTCCAAAAGAGCCGAATACATATAACGAAACAACACATGCCTCTTGCAATCATCCACAATCGCAGACGATAAACATAGAAATCGCATATGGAAGACCTACTGATTCCTAGACGATTTGGGTTTCAGAAAACGTGTGCCCCTTTGCACACGGTTTCGCTAAACGTTTGAGCTACAGAGGGATATCGCACACCCTTTCATTGCGACAGTCTGTTTCACCGCGTGAGACGGACCATTTCTATCTTTTGTGGAGGCCCGATCTATACTAGTGTTAGAGTTTTCTACCAATTTGCTATAGATAAGGAAGCAATAAGGAAGATTTTCTATTGGTATACATATGTAGATACATGCGTGTTTAGACACTGAGTCAATTAATTTAGAACAAAGAAAGTAGTAAACATGTATGACATAATAAGATAAATCAGATTAAACCAAGACTTTAACATTATTTACAACATATAAGAGCGTTTCTGCCGCTAGGATCCCTAACCCTATGATAAATGCCCCCGTCTCCCCGGCCTAACCCTAGGAGCCGCCGCCACCTCTTACCCTTTCTTGCCACTGCCGGAGGGGCCCAGGCGCCCAAAGGAGGGTGGCGGCGGGGATCCCTCTCCCCTAGCTGATTGTGCGGCACAGGTCGTTGTCGCCGGGAGTGCGGGCTGCCTCCGACGTGGCAGGCGTAGGTGGAGGCTGGTGGTGGGCACCATGGCGAACGACGGCGATGGGATGACCGGTGGAGCTCTGGTGGGTGTGGTCGCCTGGCATTTGGCCCACATGCGCCTGCCCCCGCATCCAATCTTTGGATCGGAGGATCTCCGTAGGTCTCTTGGCGCCAGGTTATGGTCGTGGAGGCCCGGGCTGCCTACTCCTCTATCGGCATAGCTGGTGGGGAATTAGGCGGCTAGTCCCATGGGGAGCCGGCGGGCGGCGACGCGGGGGCTGACGATTTGCCTAATAAAGGTGGCGGTCCTTGATCCCTCTCAAGCCAAGACGAAGATCCGCCTGATGTTTCTTGACATTGATCTGGTTACTATGTTGTGTTCCGGAAGACTCCGCCGGTGTACTCCATAAGTACTATCATGCCGAGAGATTGCTAGATTGGATGTGATTCGGTCATGTGCATCCATGTTTTATTCTGACCGTTTGGTTTCAAAGGGTGCGCTTTGAAGCTTTGTTGGTTGTTAAGATCATGGGGCATGTTCTCGTTCCATGGTGCTGACGAAGAATGTCATAGAGACCAAGATATATGGACTGACAATGGTGGTTCGAGTCTGGGTGGTTATGAGGAATTGGCTTGGTGGTTCGTGATTTGGAGCAGTGACATGCAAGTGGAGGCGGCTGCACAGGAGACGTTCATGGTTCTATTATTCAGGGTGAAAACCCAGAATCTGGTCTTAATTGGTTGTGCCTGAAAATGGCCTTGTTGAAGGCATTGTTTTGAGAGTGTGAGATTTTTTCAGGGTGAAAATCTAAGATCTTTGATCGGGCGATGACGGTGTTTGTGCACTGTTATCTTCTTGGGGGCGTCGTTGTTGGAGAAGCTGAACTCTGGTGCTGTCTTGGTGGTGGTAGTACTGCTATTCCAATGAATAAGTCACTGTAGCGAGACTTTTCTTTTTTATAATTTTCCTTTATTTTTTAGTTGTGTGTATCCGTGTGACTATTAGGGCAATGCGTTGTTAGGTGTAATTGATATCTTTTGATATTAATATATGTTTTTTTCTAAAAAAAAGACAAAAAAAACTATTAATTCTCTTCCTGTAGATTAATAAATTTTATGAGTTCATAAATTTTTTTTATGAACTCATAAAATTTATTAATCTACAAATTAATAAATTTTATGAGTTTACAAATAAAAAGACATTTCTGCCTTTCGCCAATATCCTTCAGCCATCCTAATTCCTAAAAGCATGTTGACAAATGATCATGCTACTCCAGCTCTTGCTGTTGTTCAGATCATACCAGCTCCAGCTGTTTTCTAGATAAGCTTATGCCCAAAATAAACGTAACTACTGTAAATCTTTATTGTGCCATTGCGGTATCTATCTATCTATCAATCTATATTACTACATATATGAAAGTGAACTACTTCAGCGATCGATAAGCCGTACCAAATCAGCACTAGACACTGTAGATGCGCATCTAGAGTAACTTATATCTACAGTGCTTTTCCCCTCGCGTACTCTCTCAGGTTCTCGGATGAAGCTCTAGAATTATCTACCCGCATGTGTCACGCCTCCTCCACCGCTTTGACCGGTCGCTCCATCACCCTTTTCCTTTTCCTTTTACGGCGCCTCGGTCTTCATCGCTCTCTCCTCCTCCACCGCCCCTGCTTCCACGGTTCCACCAATTACCGCTAACCATATTCTTCCCTGGGATTTACCGCTCTCTTCTCCCTCCCTCCAAGGAAGCCATCGGGGAAGCGCGGTCTTGCGCGGGCAGTGATCAAGAACGATGGGCAGCCTTCCAGGCTCCTCTCTCGAATGCATCGGCCTCGGCCCGCGCATAGCGCTGCTCCAGGTCCTCCTCCATCACTCCCTCTGGTGGAGGCTGCTAACGCTAAACCTAGGAGCGGTACATGGTTGTGGCTGGAGGCGGCAATCGGCTGGAGGTGTTCGTGGGCCGGCGGCCGGAAGCTGTGTGGGGATATTCGCTAGGTGGAGGAGCTCACAATGGAGCGCAAGGGGTAGGTGCTCGCCTCCCTCCAGCAGGGCAACTAGCCCAAGGCACTGCTCTTCACCAATGAGGGGCGTCGATGGGCCGGGCACAGGGCGTAGGTGCAGGTTCTTCGTCTTCGGTGCCGAGGCTTGATTTTTGGTTGATTCTTTTTTGACGTATGGTCAAAATCGCGGCTCTCTGTCCGCTTCTGGGTTCTTTTATTTGGCATCGTCCTGTTGCTGCAACTTCCTCATGTCGAGAGAGCAAATTCGTTCTCGCATGGTACATTCATTTTTTTCTTCTGCTGTTCGGTGGCCAAACCATACCAACGTCGTTGCCATGTGTAAATTATTGCTGACTTTTCTACCAGATTCTTTCTATTTTCCTTCACTAACACATCTAAGCCTTTGTATTGAAACCAGATGCTTGCGTGCAAGTTAGAAGAACAGTGCAACCCATCCTGCTAAAAGAAGTATCAGGTTGGAGAACTATTTCATAACGGGAGTTTAGTTTTTATTTGTCTCTACTCTTGCTGTATTTCCATGTTTCATACAGTAAGTGAATTTCCGTTGCTATCCAAGTATGGTGCTTTCCTAGGAATTTAGGAACATGTTAACTAGGCATTTATTTAGTGCATCCACCTTCAGTCTTCTGAGTATACTATTGTCCACTTAATAATTACCTGTGCAAATTTGTTCTTGCTATTATTGACGATACTGTTTTGCTATATTGACAAATGATAATGCAGGTTTTGTGCCCATTTTAACTAACATCAGTTCAGTTGATGGTATTTTCTAGGGACTTCAGTCTGTTTGCCCCCAGGTAAAACACATTACCTACCTACAAAAAAGCGCAAGATTTGGCATAGCTCCATTGTAATAATATCGCTTGGCTACAAATAATTGCATGTTATAGGATTGCTGACTTAGTAAGGCTAATGTATAAGGCCATACAGAATATTTTTCATTAACAGCCCCGCATTTTTTTGGAAAAAGTTACTTAATGCAGAATGATTTTTCTTGGCGCTATGAGCATTTTCTGGTGCCATGGAAAATTTCCTTTCTTGCAGAAAAAATAATAACCCACCCGATCAAGATATAACGCTACCTATGTGTTGTCCGTTGTGATTATTGCTCTCTTGACTGATGATCTCATGGCATGATGTATAGCTTGCAGTATTTCAAACTGAAACCTGAGGTGAGATCTAAATATCCCATAACCACTATTCTTCTAGCTATTGGTGGATTATATATGATTGTTGAATTCAATAGCACACTTCTTTAAATTAAATGTTAAGCAAGCCCACATGACTACGATGTAACTGGCTAGCTAAGAAAGGTGTCCTTGGATTTAGGATCCAGTTTGTAATTGTTGAAATCCTACCGGTTCACTCTTTTGAGTGGTGGCCTCCAGATTTTCTACTATCAAAAAAGGTAATCAATTAATGTACCTTTTTCGTAATTACATGGTGCTTTAGGGCCTCTGTCGACCTTCTATCTATAAAATAAGCATGCTTACTTAAACATTTTACATGTTCTGTATGTCACTGTTCAGATCACATCTTCCTTTGCCAGAAGGTGAGCTGATTCCAACTTTGGCGTCAAGTTGAGTCCATCCTTCATAGATGGATTATTATTTCTATAGGGTTCACAAGTAATTTGTTCAATATAATACCATAGTCAGTGCATGCGAAAGAAATTACATTCTCACTGTCTTCAGTATGTTTTCTTGCCATAGTTCTATTTCATTTTCTGAATTTGTTTCAGGTTCCATGATTTAAGTTGACAAGATATATACTTGGTGGAGATTAAGTTGAAATTTGAGATTTGTTGGCTGCCATTGTTCGGATCACATCTTCCTTTGCTACAAGGTGAGCTGATACCCACTTTAGCCTCAAGTTGCCCCCTGTTTGACATGTGGAATTTTACTTCCATCGATTTCACAAGTAATTTGTTTAACTATAATGCAGTAGTCAGTGCACGAGACAGAGATAATCATGTTGACTTAGCATCGCCGCATCAAACTACCATATTAACCACAAGTTATTTATTCGTTTCTTCAACCATCGTCCATGTAATGGTATGTTGATTTTCTCACAAACACTTGCTGCCATACACACGAATTATTCCACAGGGATCAGGTGAGGAAGTATTATTTTACGGTGTTTAGCTGCATGTTGAGTTACTTCAAATTGATTCCATGCCTGAAATAGGACATGTAATGCTCTAACCTCAGTAGAAAAGGTCCCACATCTGTCCAACAAAATTCTTGAATGGTTTATGGCGTGTCTTTCAGCTAACTCCGTAGGTTTGGTTAATGCAGGTTCAACATTTTTCTAAATGTGTTTCATCTTTTATTTTTGCCGAAGGGCCGTAATCGAGCATGGATAGATGAATGAGGACTAAAATTCGATGCTTCCTATCGATTTGATCAGAATACATGCTACTTATATAACTATTTATCATATGTAATGTTATTGAGAGACCACGTACTATGTCAGTTTTGTTAGAGAAACATAGCACTACGTTAGGAGAATTATATTATAATGTATTTGTTCAGATGAATCAATCATTGAGACGGGTGATTAAAAAAATCACTAGGACTGAACTTCGCTATTGTAGCTTCCAAGTGGAGTTGAACTTCTTAGAAAAGGAGGACATGAATTGAAATGGATACAAGATATATGTATAGAAAAAATTTCAATCAGAGAACAAGTTTGCTAGATATTGTCATAACGAAGTCTGCTATTTCTAATTTTCTTCACTAAGGTTCTCAAATTATTTGCCTCTTACGTGGCTTTATCTTGCAAAAGCTAATGCATCAACGTTAGTCATACAATTTATGTACCTTCACAGGCGCGCGGCATGTTGCCGCGCCCAATTTCCTAGTTATTATCTTAATCTGATACGTTTCCATCAGCTAAAATACGTTTCCATCCGTTAGGCGTGCCACCGCTTCGTCAATTCCACGGTGCTCCGCGAACGCCGCCTCCCCAATCCCTAGCGCCGGCAACACTTTCCTACCGATTTCCATCTGCCGTCGGCCATCCCCGCAGCCTCCCAACCAATTCCATGATAGAGAGATGGTGAGGGAGAGAAAGAAGGTAGGGGTGAGTCCACCTCATATTATTCAGAACAAAACCGTCCCCTGGCGGCCTTGCTACAATCTAGATGCTGTCATCACCCTCTCGATCTCCGGCCACCGGCGACTACCTCCTCCTCCCGCTGTTGGAACGGAACCAAGGTGTCCCCAAACCTCCCCGTCCGCGAGATCTAGACCCTCTCGAGGCCGAGTCCCCATCCCCGCCTCCGCCGTGCCTGGGGGGAGATCGTGAAGGAGGAGCGGCGGCGCGTCGATCTAAGGAGGAGACACCGGCGGGGGAAATGTCGCATTATTCTTTCAAGCTATGGGTTCAGCAACAGAGTTCGATTAGGCCATCAATTGGCGATGAGTACAAGAAGCTGGCCATGTGCAATTAAATTCCTTCCTGTCAAGCTTAAAGTGTCGTGGTTGTGTTCTTAATCGTGAAAAATACTCTCAAAGTTGTTTGCTATGCTAAGGTATTCCCCTGCTTATGCAACCTTTTTGTCTCGGTTTGCATTGTTGTGGTCAGATTGTTGTTGGAGAGAGTTCGGCATGTGGAGCAGCAGCAATGGCCATGGTGGTCGCAGTGGCAAGAACCTGGAGAGGCCCATCTCTCGGAGGGCTCTGCAGACCAGAGGCTCTGCTCCCTACAAGACATGGGTGCTAGGCTTCCTCTGTGGTGCCATGCACCTACTCGGGGCTGCTTTCCCTCGGATCCCGGTGATCTGGTCGGTGTATCCGCCCCTGCGCTGTGTGATTTTTGGAACTCAACACTACCTCATGGCAATCCTTGCACGTCTGAGAATTTGTATAGCACTTACACCTATATGTGTTCCACATTTCCAGTTGCTCGCACCGTTGGTCTGTTGCCTGCATTTGTTCTGTACATCCTCTGCTTTGGAGCATATGATGCTACTACAACATATGGCTCGACTGTTCAACACAAAAGGTAGGGGCTGTTGGCCCAAGCGAGCACAGCGACGGAGCAGGTACGTGGTGTTTAGCGGCTTCTGAATGAAATTTATATGTAGCATCCAATAAAAAATACATTTATATGGAGAACAATAAAGGAATGTTGTGATTTTCCTAGGACAAGCTACTAGAGTGAAAGACATCTACCAATTTGCTACTGATTGTTATTGATTGTTTGCATCAACGACTTGGGGTAAGTAATAAGAGACTAGATATATTTCTTTGCATGCGCTGACTAGAGAAAATGAGAGAGATAGAGTTGTTGCTACTCCCTCCGTCCAAGAATAGATGTCTTGAATTTTTTAAATTTTGGATGAATCTATATACTAAATAGTGTCTAGATTCATCCAAATTTTGACAAATTTGAGACATCTATTTTAGGACAGAGGGAGTAATATATTTGCTATTGACTGTTGTGTGTTTGTGTTTATTATTTGCTGCCAATCTTGTGTGTATGTGTTAATTATTTACAGATGAAAGGAGAGGAAAGAATAACTCATTTTCAGATGTACGCGGCATGCCACTGCCGCCGGCCGCTGACCAATCTTGGCGATTCAATCCGAGATGCACGTGGATGGCATTGCGCCCTAGCCTTGTGGTATCATCTGCTTAGCAAAATTATTTCATCATCCAAAGTAGCTATTTGACAATGTCTAGATTATTTAGCATCAAATATGTCTTGCCTTTTCACACATCATAGGAAAACACTTATTCTTTCGGCTACTACTTGCTGATTAATTTATGTTACAGTTGCTCATATCTTAGTGAAATTAATATGTTTATGTTGTTTCTGCTATGTCTCACAACTTTGCTTCATGAATTTTGCACATACAATTGAAATTGCGGAATTTTCCTATCTATATTGCGGTTTTTTCCTATCTATATCTATCTATCTATCTATTTCTATATATATCTATCTACTAATTTTCCTTGAGGTAGGTTCGTCCTCCCCCAAAAGATTGAGCCCCCATTCCCGGAGCTATTGGACCATCTCGTGGCAGGTGGTGCTCGGCGCGGGGGGCAGGGTAACACGGCGGAGCAGCAAGCATCCTCATCCTCGGCAGGGCAGCACGGTCGGCATATCTCTCCGTCGCGGCGCACCCCACCACTAGGCAATTCTCGCTGACTAAGGCGAGTTTCTTACCCTCTCCTACCTCCTATGGAGTATGGATCCTACCCCTCGTTGCACGGACTAGATCTCTGCCGGTTGATCACGTGTATACAGGAGTTCAGGAATCAGGACACAGGGTTATGTATTAAATCAGATTCGGCTCATGGGTTCCGTCCTGAGTCCTGATGCAGTGATGCTACAAAAATGTCTGTGTTCATGTCTGCATGCGCACAACTTGGTGTTTCCTGATGTTGCAAAGGAACTGCGGACTTTTACAGATGGGCTGTGTCGAGATGAATTGCATGTACATAATTCTTTGGTTTACATTTTTGCCATGTGTCCTTGCATTAGTGAACCTCAAGACTCGAGACACGTCAGTGCTCTTGCACAACACGGACATGGCAACGATGCTCTAAAGCAGAGATGATGATTGAGGAAGAGTCGCAGCCTGATGCAGTCAAATTTCTTCATGTCTTACCAATCTTGTGGTAATGCTGGGCTTGTCTCTTATGGACAAGACAATGGAGAGCGCTACTTTGAGTCTACGGGAACTACGTGTGAAATTCAGAAATCTGCAGATCACTATGCTTGCATGGTGTATCTCTACGGCAGAGCTGGGTTGACTGAAGACGGGCACTGCTTTGTGAAGATAATGACAGTAAAGCAAGCATGGAAACATTGATGTAGGTGTTCTACTTCGGATTAGCTCAAATTCATTATATGTTTTGCTGGTATCGTTTCATTGATATAGCATATTGGATTAGCTCAAATCTCACGTAATCAATCCTTACCACATTTGGAAGCTTTTTTTATATTTGAGATCACCATATTTACAATCTAATGTGGACTGTGCAGACTATGACGGTGGAAATAAGATTTAATCACTTAAAATTGGATAAGTACGTTGAGGAAAGAACATCGTCTATCCCAAACCACTGACACCAAGCGATATAAAAAGATGAACATAGCAAATTATCGACCAAGATAACTATGCTTGCATCTTCAAAACACAAAATCACTACAAAATTGATACAGAATTAGAATATATGCTTTGGTATTAAGCACACTCTTTCATATTAATTGACCGTAGCAACGCACGGACACTTAGCTAGTAAAGTATAGAAGCAAGAGATAATGGAAGGTAATCTTACAAGATACATCAGGCTAGCGCGGGATAGTAGCTGATACCAAAAGGTGTTGCTCCATGCTATAGCATCTGTCGCTGTATTGAAACGATGAGTTTGGTCTGTTATCTAAGTCAGAAGGCAACGAGTCAGAAGTCGATGTAGTTCCAGTCGTTAGAAACTCCTCCATCGTTTCTTCTTTTCCCTGATGATCGACCAGGCATGGGTTGAACCGTTTTCTCAACAAAAACTGCAGGGCCATCTCCACTTGCTTCATATTTGGTCTTTCCTCACATCGTTGCTTCAAACACAATTCCGCAAGCAAGGCAACGTTTTTTATTTCTTCCTCATCAGTTGCCTCCTCGAGAACCTTGCCATGTACTATCTCTGTAATTGGCCTCCCCTTCATCTCGTACAGAAAGTAATTTGTCAAGCTTTGCTTTATGCCAGACTCATTTGTAAAAACAGGCTCCTTTCTAATGAGTAGCTCCAGAAGCACCACGCCAAAACTATAGACATCACTCTTCTCGTTCAGATGTCCAGTATAGTAATACTCAGGATCCAGGTATCCAAACGTGCCTTGTATGTTTGTGACAACATGTGTTTGATCGATTGGAACCAGTCTGGAAGCACCAAAATCTGAAACTTTAGCGGTGTAGTCTTCATCCAGAAGTATGTTGGATGATTTCACATCACGGTGGAATACTGACACTGAAGCTGAAGAATGAAGATAATAAAGAGCACCTGCAGCTTCTACGGAAATCCTTAGGATGTCATCCCAAGATAAAGGGAATTCATTACTTAAATTGCCATGAAGAACTTCAAATAAGGAACCATTGGGGACGAAATCATATACCAATAGCGGGACTTCAGTTTCCAGGCAACATCCGAAGAGACTAACAATATTTCGATGGTTTATCTGAGAGAGGATTGCAACCTCGTTGATAAACTGATTGATCTCACCGTCCTCAATGACCTTAGACTTCTTAATGGCCACCACACGCTGATCAGATAAGATTCCTTTGTAAACCGTACCATGTCCTCCACGGCCCAGGATACGTGTGGGATCAAAATTATCTGTTGCCTTTTCCAGTTCGTCCAAGGAAAATATCTTAGTCGTTTCACTTGCATTTTCCCGCGGTGATATTAATTGTTTCAGTAGAATTCCTTGGTTTTGCTGGAAATGCTTCTTCCTTAGTCGCTTTTTTATATCTCTTTTCCATCTACGAATAAGGAATATCCCAAATAAGATGAAAAGTATAACCGCTAATCCACTGCACAATCCAATGGTGATGCCTGCAATCATTATGGGCTGTTAGATTGTTCTCATCCTGCGCCAAAGAAAGGTACTGTAGTACAAATATATAAGTATTATCTGTGTCCGACACGTGAATAAGATATGATTACCCAAGATAAGATTCTGTTGCTTTGTTGGAGAACACTTCATTTTTACTGCATCATACTCTGTTTTATGAGGGCAATGGCTACAGTAGAAGCCTCCTATCGTATTGTGGCATATTCCGGCACAACTATTTGGCAGGAGGCACTCATCAACGTCTGCAAATTGACAAAAAATATTACATATGCATACTCAAATACTAGTACTCATCGGTCCTGAAAAGGGTGTCGCAAGTTTGTCCAAATTTAGATAAAACTATATACTAAATAGTGTCTAGATACATTTAAATTTAGCAAAATCCGCGACATCCTTTACAGGACAGAGGAAGTACATCAGAATCTATCATTTTATAAATAAAACATGCATGTGAGTATATATATACAGCTGATAAAGAAGAACCATTGTTAAAAGAAATATGTTTACAAAAATAACAAAAATATGTGGAGAGAAAGAGAGAGGACATTAGGCTATGGCGTAATGCTGGCAAGGTAATCGCGCTAGGAAGTTAGAGTGCCGGCCTCTCCTGAGGGGTTTTCCTATTTTTTGGCTGTGTTCTAGGTGTGAACTGGGTATGTCCAGTTCTTGCTCATCCTGTGCTCCAGCTTGGAGCTGTAAGCTGTAATACTCAGAGAGAGAGAGAGAGAGAGAGAGAGAGAGAGAGAGAGAGAGAGAGAGAGAGAGAGAGAGAGAGAGAGAGAGAGAGAGAGAGAGAGAGAGAGAGAGAGAGAGAGAGAGAGAGAGAGAGAGAGAGAGAGAGAGAGAGAGAGAGAGAGAGAGAGAGAGAGAGAGAGAGAGAGAGAGCTCGAGAGAGAGAGAGAGAGAGAGAGAGAGAGAGAGAGAGAGAGAGAGAGAGAGAGAGAGAGAGAGAGTACCTGTGCAAGCATTTAGAACGTACGGGTTCCCCTGAAAGCCGTCCGAGCATTTGCAACGATAGCCTATATATGTAAAATCCTGAGTATAAACCGGTATACACCTGCTCTTTGTACTCACGCATGCATATCCAGAGGTATTCTGCTGTGCCTCTAAACAGGTTAAATTTGCAACAGCCCATTGCATGGACGCTGATTCACCAGACTGGAAATAAAGTTCAGGGCCGTCACCGTCAGAGATCTCTATTGTATCAATTGCGTTATACTGGATGAGCCCGTCATCAACGCTTATCTTGGTCACCTGGACAGAGTCACCCAGGGTGACATAAGATGTATTTGTACAGTTGAGGAAAAATTCTTCTCTGGCAAAACAACCTTCTTCCAAGCCAAATGGAAATGGAACGCTAATGTTCCCACACGAACGTGCACAGCTAGCTCTTTGTTCGTATGGGTTATAACCTGATCCAAATAAAATGAGCTCGTCAGAATAGTCAGCGAAGAATTTCATGTTCTAAAATACAGTTTTGATCTCTCTTATGGTCACAAAGGCTTATTTTGCAGTAATTGTGGCCTATCTAAGGGGAATCCGTCTTAAATTTTTGACTTAAATGAATACAAATGATATTCAATTAATTTCAGCCAAAATTATTAAGGACAATGAAGTAACTCGGGCACTCACTATTTTGGAGAAGAATGACATGGGCACAAACAATAGGAACGATGGTCCCCAGAACTTCTTAGTTTCTCATGCATCCAATCCAATCTTTGTGGTGATTTGGTGGATGTGGAATTATGTGACCACAAAGAGGACGTTATATTTCAAAATGGGAAAGTGGTCCGAACCCGTAGAGGCAAGTCTTATGATAAAACTAATGTACCTAGGAACACGAGGGTCAGAATTAAAAAGAATAGATCATGATAGGACTAAGAGGTTTAATGTGGAATAGTGAAGGTTTTTGGGATCCTGCAAAACATCGGTTTGTCATAGAGTCCAAAAGAGAACACCGTTTAGATTTCATTGCCTTATTGGAGACAGACATGTCTAATTACTGTTCAGTTCTTTAAAAACCACCGCATGGACGGTCAGGGGATATCCTTGTAGAGATTAATATGGAATCTCTACTAGTTATGGATGTGGTCACCGGAGATTTTTGTGTCAAGTTACACTTACGATCTAAGCATGATGGTTTTGAATGGATATTTGTGCCGGTTTATGGTGCCGCACAAGAGATCCATAAAGCAGAGTTTTTATCGGAACTAGTAAGAATGTGCGAAGCGGAACCTCTTCCTATGTTTTCAATATTCTTCGTACGAGAGAAGAGAAACACAATGATAATTTTCAGCCGCATTGGCCCTTTGTTTAATGCAATCATTGAGAGTTTAGACCTAAGGGAGATTGTCCTCTCGGGTAGACAGTTTATGTGGACTACTAAAAGCGACAATCCAACGTATGAAAAGTTGGATAGAGTGTTGGCAAGTGTTAAAATGGGAGAAAAAAATATCCTCTTGTTTTTGTAAGGGCGTTGACACGATCTTGTTCTAATCATACACCTTTAATTATTCACTCGGGTAATCAAGTTCATTTGGGTAATAAGTCACGATTTTTGTTTGAACTATGCTGATTGAAGCAGGATGATTTTTATGATATGGTTGCTGCTGAATGGAACAGTGTGGTGGATGGTAACACACCCATCCTTTGGCAAAATAAAGTTAGACATTTGTGTCATTTTCTTAAGGGCTGGGAAAAAACTATTAGTGAAAAATATAAACAAGAAAGGAACACTTGATGGCTATTATCGATAACTTGGATCTCAAAGCCGAATATACCCCAGTTAATGAGAGAGAAAAAAGGAATTTCGGGAGGCAAATGAATGTGTTAATAAACTTAGGAGGGATGAAGAAACTAAATGAGCGCAACGAGCTAAGGTTAAACATATCCAAGAGGGGGGATAATACGAAATATTTCCACCTTATTGTAAATGAAAAGCATAGGATGAAAAAGATTTTTCAGTTAGAACAAGATGAAGGAACCATTGTTGGTGAAGAAAACTTGAAGGTTTACATAACTGAATACTATAAAAATCTTTTTGGGAAGCCTCATACAAATAATTTCTATATGGTGGAGGGCCGAACTGAGGATATTCCACGGTTACCGAACCAGGAGAATGTTATTCTCATAGCTGAATTCACTAAGGAGGTGTTTGATGCCATCTCTCAGATGGAACACAATAAGGCTCCAGGTCATGATGGTTTTCTTACTAAATTCTATCAGACTTTTTGGGAGTAAAAAGGACTTGCTGGCATTGTTTGTCCAACTATAAAGAAAGGGGAACTACCATTATATAAATTGAATTTTGGAGTTATCACCCTTTTCCAAAAAAAAATGCGGTGCAAATCCAGCAATATCTACCAATATGTCTTTTGAATGTGAGTTTTAAGATTTTTACGAAGGTTGCGACCAATAGGGTAACTAAGTTGGCCCATAAAGTGATACGGCCAACTCAGTCAGCTTTCATGCCCAGTCGCCACATTTTGGAAGGAGTGTTTTTCCTACATGGGACAATTCATGAGCTTCATCGACAGAAGAAGGATGGAGTTCTTTTTAAAATTAATTTTAAAAAGTCTTATGATAAAGTAAAGTGGTTTTTCCTCCGACAAGTGTTATGTATGAAGGTTTTGATCCCATATGGTGTGAGTGGATTAGAAAATTTGTATAAGGGTGTGGGAATAAGGGTTAATGATGATATTGGCCGCTATTTTCAAACCAGGAAAGGGTTGTGCTATGGTGATCTGCTTTCTCTATTGTTAGATATGTTGGCAATCCTTATTGCTAGGGAAAAGGAGAATGGACAAGTTGGCGGTCTCATACCTTACTTGGTAGAGGGTGGGATTTTGTCTTACAATAAGCGGATGATACTATTTTACTTATACAAAAAGCGGTTAATATGAAGCTTATTTTGTAAATTTTTGAACAACTATCAGGGATGAAAATTAATTTCCACAAGAGTGTTTTTTTTGTTTTTCTAATAAAAATAAAATGCAACAATAACATGGACAGATTTTTGGTTGTGAATCTGGTACTTTGCCTTTTTGATACCTTGGAATACCTAGCCACTACAGAAAACTTTGAAACTCTAAATGCAATCCGGTAGAGACTCATTTTATGTCGAATCTAGGATGTTGGCAAGGCAAATTACTCTCTTATGGTGACTGACTTGTTTTGATCAACTCAGTGCTTTCTAGTATGCCTATGTTCATTTCTAGAGTTACCAAAAGGGGTTAGAAAGCATTTGGATTTCTAAAGGTCTAGATTTTTTTTTTGGAAAATTGCTGAAAATAAGAGGAAGTATCATTTTACAAAATGGAATATAATGTGTAGACCCAAAGATCAGGGCGGGCTGGGTACAGAGGTGCTAGAAATTCAGAATAAGTATTTACTTAGGAAATGGCTTTTTAAAATATTATCTGAAGAAGGTGTTTGGCAAGAACTGATCCAAAATAAATACCTTCAAAACAAAACTCTTGCGCAGGTTCAACTGAAACGTACCGACCCTCCTTTTTGGAAGGGTTTGATGCATGTGAAAGACGAGTTTTTCAGTAGAGGTTCTTTTGTGGTTGAAGACGGATCGGCCGTACGTTTTTAGGAGGATGTTTGGTTGAATGATATGTCTCTGGCTCAACAATACCCATCATTATACAACATTGTTCACCATAAGAATGTATTAGTGTCCAATATGCTCACACAGACTCTGCTTAATATTGATTAGAGGAGGGTTCTCAATGGTACTAAATGGACGGATTGGTTGAATTTCCTTCTAAAATATACCGTGCTTTGCAGTTCCATTTTCGTCCAAATCTTATTCTATATGAGAAAACCAATAATAGTCGATCACTAACATACAAAAACAGCTATCGTTTCTCTTGTTCACTCCTGAGGGGAGATAGCGGGGAACCCTAAACATCTCTGCTAGTAGCACATCATCCCTCTCCCCCTCCTCCCCCGCCGTCGCCAGAGGGCATGGCCGGGCAATGCCTGGCCGACACTGGCGACGGCGGGGCCTTCTCTAGTGTCCTTGTCTGAAGGAGATGGCCTGAGAGGACGGTGCACTAAGTATTGGGCGTGGCACGACCCCAAGAGTCACAGCGTGGCCGCTTTCGCGGCAGCGCGGCGGACGGTGGGGATATCATCTTCTGTGTAGATCGATAGTGGTCAGTGTGGAGATGGTGGCTCCCTCTCCTACGGTTCGGCCCCTAGGGCTGCAGTGTAGGTTAGAGCATATACAATGCAAGATTCTTAGGAAGGTGCTTAGAAAAATAACCGGGTTTTCTCTAAGCACCGGTGCTTATTTATACTAGGTAGATGCATAACTAGGTAGCTCTTCTATTCAAATAAGTATCAATGCTTAACAAAATGGTTGATTTATTTTTGTAAGCACTCCTCTAAGCACCTTACATTGTACATGGTCTTAGAGGCGAGGTGGTCGGTTGGTGAGAGTCGGGCTCCGACACAATTGAAGCCGACGATGGCAGCATCCTGGGGCATTGAAATCAAGCAAATGTTGCGATAGTTGTCGTAAGTGAGGTAACTTCGGATTAACCAATATTTTTTATAAGGCTTTTTGAATAATAAATAAAAAGGTGTTGTGCATCATTTTGATACAGAGTCTACGCTACCTTGATTTCAAAAATAATAATTAAACTTCATTTATTTCTGAAAAGGAGGCAAAGCACCAGGCCTCTGAATTACTAAACTTGCTTTAACGTGAGAAATTCGGTCGAGTCAGTGTGCGTAATTTCTCGCTCAGTATCTATGGAAGTACTCGACGCTACTGTTTTAGAATAGAGAAATTACTGGTACTTAGTTCATGGAGTGGAATTGATACCTCTGTCACGTGAGCAACCATGTAGGATGTAGGGATTCCCAAAATAACCATCATTGCAGGTGCAGATGTACCCATAATTTATCAACAAGTTTCCCTGGTCGGTGCAGCTGCTGTCGCTGCTGATACATGCGTAATCTACCTTTTCCTCCGTGCTTGCACAGTTTGGTTGATCCACAATAGCCCATGAGAGTTGGGTTTGCTTGGAACTTAATGTGATTCTGTCCCATAATGAACCTCCATCAAGGGATCTGAGTTTGTGTTTGTTGTGACGAGCAATCCTTATATTGATGGTTGTCACAAAAGCATCCGAGATGAAGGAGCAACATCCGGTGCCGTTGCAATTCTCAGTGGCCACAGCCTCTGTGATTCTTTCATCTGGGCAGGAAGTTGTGCACTGCAGTGTGGTTTCATTTGACTTGTCGACGAGGGATACATCGAAGTCACAACCAGTGATATTCAGCATGAAACCCCTAGTATTCAAAGATCTCCCTGGAGTTCTCCAGGACATGTCGTAAACATCGACACCGGATCTGACAGGAATGCTAAGTGAAAAGGCGACGCCGATCACGTTTTGTTCGAAATCGACCAGTACCGATTCAAGGTCCATAGAGTACATAACCTGAGTGGTGCCGTCGCAGAGGAGCAGCTTGGGCGGGTGGGTGGTGTGGTCGCAGGTGAGCTCGAAGTCGGGATTGCGGAAACAGCCGGAGCCGATGCCGAAGGGATAATCGAAGGTGAGATTGCCGCAGCGCTTCGGGCAGTCAGCGAGAGTGGCTGCGGACGGAAGCGTCCTATTACTGTCGTCCTGAACGACGGATGCACCCAGGAATGGCACCCAGAGTACCAGCAGAAGCAGCAGATACAACTCCGCACCATATCGGCGTCCCATCTCCACCTGCACGAGTACGAGTTTCGAGCCCCCAAGACTCAAAGCCTGCGCTGTCAAACGAATGCGGAAAATTAAGGTAGTATAACATGTGACGAACTACTGGAACTTTTTGATATACTCACTTGCGAGTGGCGACTGTCTGCCGTACTGCTTCAGGGTTTGCCTAGATTCTAAGCTCCAGGGAGTGGAGCTGCAGGGCGATATTCGCACAGGAGCGAGCATATTCAGGCTATTTGGAACCTCTACTTGGACTACTTGTCTACCATTGAACACCAAAAAGATATTCACGGAGGGGGACATCCATTTTTTTCAAAAAGGAGACTGAGCTCCGGTCTATACGACTCTTTATTAAATTATTGGAGTGCAGAGTTTATAAGAGATTACATGTCACACATGGTTGAAAAATGGATCAACCATCTAAAAAATAATGAAAACATGAAAAAACACTGCATCAACATGTTATTCTAAAATCAAAATGTCAGTTGCACTGGTTATATAAGTCCCGCGCCACAAACTCTAGCAGGCTGCACCCAAAATCCATAGCCTCTCGCTTCTCCATAGGTTATATGTAGGACCACATATGGATCCAAATTATTTGGTTGTATATGGAGGGAAACATCCATATATGCTGATAGAGTTGACTGAAGAATTGGTCTCCACGGTCCCTGTCAACGGAATTTTCTTACGAAGCTCCCAACTTGTCACGATCATGCTTGACTAAATAGGCGCGCTGGTATGACGACACTTCGTGTCGAAGCTCCCAACTTGTCACAATCCTGCTTGACTAAATAGGCGCGCCGGTAATTTTTTTTTAGAAAAAAGTGTACTCTCTTCGGCCCATATTAATTAACTCAAATTTGTCTAAATTTAAATGAATTCAGACAATATTTAGTATATAGGTTGATCCAATTTTTGTTAAATCAAAGTCAATTAATAAATATCACAAAGATACTTCCTCCCTTCTAAAATATAAGACGCCTAAGGTTTAGTCAAAAGTCAACATTTTCTAAGTTTGATCAAGTTTATGCACAAAAATATAAATATTTGCGATACCAAATCAATATCAATTGATTTATTATAAAGTATATTTTCTTAATATGTCCATTCCATAATATAGATATACATATTTTTTCTTTCTAAATATCTAGTCAACGTTAGTAAGATTTGACTTTTGACCCATCCTTCGGCGCGTTATATTTTCGGATAGAGGGAGTACCAATTACACACAGCCTCTGCAACAACACATGTTATAGCGGCCTTACGGATGCACACAACCCAAAAAAATGAAAAAAAGAATTAAAAAAAAAGTTTCGCTACAGAGAACCATTCCTCAAAGCAACGATACTAACACCACCAGAACAACACCAGTAATCCTCCACTCCAATAACAACGCCTTTAAAAATAAAATAGTGCACAAGCGCCGTCGTTGCCCGATCAAAGAACATAAGTTTTTGTCCTAAAGAAAGTCCTCGCTCGCAAAACAATGCATTTAGCAAGGTCATTGCCAGGCACAACCAGTTAAGGCCAGACCTTGGATTTTCACCCTAAAAGGTAAGACTGAGAACTCCTCTTGTGTTGCCTCTCCCATAAACAGCCGCTGCTGCGAGTAATAGATCATGCGGCCAGTTCGTTGTCACCATAAAGACTCAAATCACCTTCGCTGCCCTCGTGCTTCTGCTTTCCTGACATTCTCCGCATCTGACTTGACCATGGCTCGTTGAATGGCACTTGGTGGGAACAAACAGAAGATCTTCGCAACGCTCCCGCTGAAACCAAACGGCCAGAAAAAATATGGGTACGCACGAACGAATACCTTCCGATCCAGCAAAATCCATGCATGATACGCCCATGGGAGTTCGCCGATGGAGCCTTCCGGAACTCGACACTCCAGCCAGATCAACGAGGGCAAGCATCAAGCAGATCTTCTTCTTCGTGAGGAAGAAACCCTAGGACCACCTCCATTATTCGGGCCGAATCAGTAGTCCCCATACCGCTGGCGGCTACCGAGAATCGAAACGAGCGAGTCAGCCATTGGCCCTTTCGATCCCATGGCCGAACCCAGAGATTGAGCCGACGCCGGGAGAAGCATCGCCACAGGGCAGCCGCCACCGTCAGGTCCACAACAGATCCCCTTCTGCTCTTCCGCGCCTCCCATCCAAGCCTCCAGCCTGCATCGCTGGAGCACCGCCGCCCGCAGCCCGGATCCACAAGCACAACCCCAAGGTGCCTACCCCTGCGAGAAGGAGATCGACGGAGGCCGCGCAAACTGTCCGTCACCTTTGGTGACCAAGACATGTCTGCCACCGCCGACCGGGAAGAGGGCGCGGTGGCAGCGGCCAGAGGGAGAGGACCCGACGACAGCCTGCTAGGGTTTGGAGGTGGGCGCCCCGAGTCGCCTCACGCGAGCGACCCGGGGCATGCTGGTATGGAGACACTTTTGTGTGTGTTACGTGTTTGTCATGGCAGTGGTTGATATTGCCGTCCACCGCTGCGAGCCTTGGATAGTGTTTTTCTTCTTAATATTTTGGATGTGTCACTAGTGGGAACAGCCCCATTGGTCCCGGTTGGTAAGGGGCTTTAGTCCCGGTCCCCAACCTTTAGTCCCGGTTGCCCCACCAACCGGGACAAAAGGGGGTACACGTGCCCGCGACAGAGGGCGAGGGGGGTGGAGCAACCGTCCCGGTTCGTAACACGAACCATGACAAATAACCCTCTGCCGCGGCAGAGATTTGACACATTTCTCTGCCGCGGCAGAGAATTCATTTTAGCAACTTTTGTTGCCGCGGTAGCATTTTGGCCACTTTTTGTGCCACGACAGAGAATTCATTTATGTTTTTTTATTGTTTATTTAGTGTTTTGCACTCATCAATGAATGAACCATTATATTACACAAGATCATCATGACAATATAGATCCAAGTGTCGAACATATTACATTCGATACACGGATAGAGTTCATGCACTACATACAAAATAAGCTCTTTGTACAATCTCTATTGTTTATACACACCTGAATAGTATTCCCCTTTTGGGTTTAGGACTTCTGCATCCAAGAATCCCGCCGATTCCTCCTGAATTTCTCGTACGCGATCCTTTGGCAGAATACCGTCCCGTAGATGTTCGATCTGATTTAAAAAAGGAGTTAGCCTATATGAATGAAACTAAACACAATTTGATGGTAATTAAAAACTATAGAGTATTGTTTGCGTACGTGGTGTTGCTCTAAATTTTTACACTTCTCACATCACGTCTGCTGGATGAACTCGCAAACATAGTATCCACATAAATTGTTCCCTGGTCCCTGCGTCAGGTACTTTACGAGAACATATTTTAATCAAAACAATAATCAAGCATGATAATAACGGTATTAAAACTAGAATCAAAGAGATGCATGGATATAGCTAGTGGTGCTTACATCTAGTGCTTGAAATGTGTGCTCCTCTTTTCAAACACCCCTAGCCTTGTACGCGTGTACGATATTATCCTCCGTATCCTGGGGGCTTGTTTTGAGATTAGCTTGATGAACCCAATATGAGTCAATGAAGCCAATGTCATAGATTTGTCCTCTGCTGCATTCGATAATCTTCATTCTGCATATTACAGTATGATTATATACATGCAATAAACGAGGTGAGATAGCTAGAGACTAAATTAATTACAGAATTAGTACTTACAGACAATAGGCACTGATGATCGATTTGTCCAAGGCGTCTTGATTGAATAATTGAAATAGTTCATCAAATTCAATGGATATCATGTCATCTATTTCTTCCCATAATGCTTTTTTGTAACCCTCAGCACAATCCAGTTAGCCCCGGTGAAAGGATACGGATGTCGCCTAGAAGGGGGGGGGGGTGAATAGGCGATTAAAACTTTTCCTAGAGTGGCTCAACAAAGGCGGAATAAAACTAGTGTTTACTTTGTTAAGCACAACCTAGAACAACTAAGGTTCACCTATGTGCACCAACAACTTATGCTAAGAAATACAAGCAACAAAGTGATAGCAAGATATATATTACTTCAATAACAAAGGCTATCACAATGTAAAGTGCATAAGTAAAGAGCTCGGGTATAGAGATAACCGAGGCACGTGGGGACAACGATATTTTACCGAGTTCCTCTCAACATGGAGTACGTATCGTTTGGACAGGGGGTGGTATCAAACCACCAACACCACAAAAGGCCTCCCTTATTCTCTGGTGAATCTCACCCAACGGGATCGATCCACACTTCTTCTATCGGTGCACTTGTCGGTGGCAACCGAAACCTCTCACAAGGTTGGGGCACTTCTCCACAACTTAATTGGAGGCTAACAACAAATGCCACCAAGGCCACAACGCCACCAAGGCCACAAAACCGTCTAGGGTTCCAAGAACCCAAGAGGGACAAGCTCCAATGAGTAACTCAAACCAAATCCTCCGAGGAGAACACAAACCGATGCACCAAATGCAAATGGCAAGAACACCACAAAGGTGTTCAAATCCTTCTCTCCCAAATTCCACCAAAGATACAAAAGCTTATGGGGGAATAAGAGAGGAAGAACAATGGAGGAAATCCACAAAAGACTCCAAGATCTAGATCCCAATATGTTCCCCTCACTTAGAGGAGAGATTGATTGGTGGGATTGTAGATCTAGATCTCCTCTTTCAAATCCCTCGAGAATATGCAAGAATCATCGGAGGGATTGAGAGAAAGCAAGATCAAGAAGGTCAACAATGGAGGGGAAAACTTGCAAGAATGGTTGAGGAACCATTGGGGAAGAAAGCCCCTTATATAGGTCCCTCCAAAATCCAACCGTTGCAGCCCAAAAACGCGATTCCCGGTACTACCGGACTTTCCCGGCACTACCGGACATTTCCTGGGGTTCCTAGGGCTCCAAACATATTTTTCTTTGCGCCCCCCGGTACCAAAATGCGGTACTACCGGACCCCGGTCCGGTATTACCGGCCATCACAGAACGAAAATAGCCAAAACTTTTGCATCCGGACTCCGATTTTGATGATCTTGGGCTCGTTTCGAAGAGGACAACAACCTCTACAACATCATAGTCCAACAATAGAGGATAGATCCAAATTACGAAGTAAAAAAAAACTTCTGTCGCGCTAGGTACTAAAATACGGTACTACCGCTTTTTGGTACCTAGCCCGACAGTGGCTTTTGGAAACTTGTCAAAAACCTTCTGCCGTGCTAGGTACTAAAATGCGGTACTACCGCATTTTGGTACCTAGGAGGGCAGTGGCATTTGGCAACTTGCCAAAACCTACTGCCGCGCTAGGTACTAAAATGCGGTACTACCGCATTTTGGTACCTAGGAAAATTCAAACCTCTATAACTTTTGATTGGTAACTCCGATCGACCCGATTCCAATTGCGTTGGAAAAAGGACGACTTGAGATACCCTATGAAAGGTGAAAATATTGGTTATCACCAAGTGAGAATGTATCATGTATAATAATGTGAGATACCTCACTTGGTGAGAAACCGAAAAGCCGCCAAGATCAAAATCGCAACAAGATACAAACGGAAGATCCGATTTTGATGAACAAGAGCTTGTTATGGAGATTAACACAAGCTCTATATCCTCACATGGATAAGACCAAATAACAACCAAATATTATGATGCAAATATGCAAAGGTTTGAGCTCTCTCCAAACGAAGTGAATGAGTTACTCATTCGAGAGCCCCTCTTGATAGTACGGCTATCTATCCTAAACCCGGTCTCCCACACACAACATGAGACCGGCAAAGGGAAAACCTATCAAGAATATACCTTTGCCTTGAGCGTTCCATTTGAGCTCGATGTAGACGAACTTGACCTTCTCAAGATGGAACGCCTTTCTTGATTTCTCATCATCGATCCATGATCACCAGGGATGGCAAGCATCAAACATGAGATCTTCTATAGATGGCACATTTTGAGCTTGCACATCACATCTTCTTCTCATTTCATCGATCTTGAAGCCAACACATGATCCAAGTGATGTCAATGGACAAATACTATAAGTATAACTTAATACACACATTAGTCCATAAAGATTGTCATTAATTACCAAAACCACACATGGGGCCCCTCATGTTCTTTCAATCTCCCCCATTTTGGTAATTGATGACAATCCCTTTAAGAGGGTTTATATAAGGAATATTAATGAATAAAATGGTAACACCAATATCAAATACTACATAAGTATGTGATATTGGTACTACCAACATACATAGAGCAAACTCCCCCACAATCTATGCATGTGTGATGAACTCGAATTTCATTGCATATATTGCCAATCATTATCATTGGTGGAGTTTCCTCTATATACCACATGCTAAGCAACAACAAAGACGCAAGAGCATGAAAGGCAAATGCTTAAGAACAAACTCAAGGCATAAACCATTTCCCTTAAACCCTATAAAACTTCTCCCCCATTGGCATCGATTGCCGAAATGGGTGACAAGTTCTATAAGGACAATATAGTGATAAATCCTCCAAAGGTGTGCATTCGCACATATCCAATGATGAATACTTGGGAGGAAGTATAACTATATTGAGGACCCAAAGATTGCCAAAATAAATAAAAAGAAGGGGCATCAACAAATTATGCAAGCAATTACAAGATCCGACAAACCAATTTGAAAACAACAAATGAGTCCAAATGGAAACAACAAGATATTATGATACGAGTAGATGAGTGTTTTAAATAACAAATTGAGAAGCTCCCCAAGATTTGTGCAAACTTTAAATAGTTGCATTTCAATACAAATTGCAAAATATGGAATCCTCGCTCCCCATAAGCATTTAAAACACATCAAATGAAAGATCAAATAAATGATTAAATAAAATAGAGAAGTTCCCCAAGATTTGTGCACACTTTAGAATCGTTGTATTTCAATACAAAAATGCCCAAATATGGAATCCTCACTTCTCCATAAACATTTAAGGCACAATAAATGAGAAATAAGACAAATGAGCATCATTAAATGAATTAGATGAGCTCCCCAAAGATAATGCACCAATTACGATAATTGTATTTGGGAACAAGGTGCATAATCATGGAATCCTCACTCATCCAAGTTTATTTAACAATGCAAGGCATGGGAGAACAAATATGAGTGCCCAAATATGAAAACAAGAGGAACTAACACTCATAGGAAATTAAATTTGGAAGCCACTGAAGAATCAAAAGGAATAGAAAGGTGGTCTCCAAGGATAAAAATCAACTAAAATTATCTTCTCATATGTGTATATGTCTATAAGTGGAAAACATCACAGAGACATATGCCAACAAATAAATATGCACACATAAATAAGATATACAATAAGGCATATGAAAAGAAAAAATGAAGTCATAATATATACCAATAAGATTTTTGCTTCAAAGTATGGCCAAAGGCACAATGTTATCTTATTGTACATTAATGAACTTAAAACACCAACACACTTCATATATTACAACTATCACCAATGGAAAAGAGAAGGTTGGCATATATGGAGAAAGGAAACAAGTATCACAAGATAAAATAGACTAGCAAAATCTCACTATTGCACATGAGAGAAGTTGAGGAAATGATAGGCAATAAAATTGCTAGATTGACATATTTGGAATTGGAGGATCATATACATGATTTTGTATAGTCCCAATTATATGCACTCATCTCAACTTATACACATATACAATAGAGAGTCCTCTTAATACCATGGCTACAGATACAACAAAAAATACAATAACAAAAATTCATGCCAAGATGCAACCTACAAAAGGTTGGAAGCAATATAAATATGCATGAGGAAGAGATACTTGTTACCCAGATATAATTGGTAGGATGTAGAGTATATGAATTAGTTGATCATCCTATAGCTTGACTCAACTTTTCATGTATGCACCACTTCTTCAAAATTGAAAGACAAGCATACAATATATCTCCAATGTACCTAAAAACAATTAAGTACAAAATGGTCCCCAAACTTATTGGGTCCAAAGTAGTTAGAGAAACTACAATACATAGGAGAGACTCCACATAATTAAGTGCACATTGATATGAAAGTGAATTTGATGCATAACTTAGCCGATGGGATTTGGTGGAGTTTTCCTTACATATTGGATCAAAGAAAGAAAGCATGCCATAATATAGATATATAGTAAATATGCATGCACAAGGCTTTCAAGAACCAAAAATAAGACACAATTTGAACAAAAAACACCAAGTAAACCAAGATGGCACACAAAAGAGTGTGACAAGACAAGCGGTATCCAAATTGTATCAAAGAACCAATTCAACACATGAAATAGCATAAGTTCAAAAATGAACTAGGCAAAAGCCAAAGAGCAAAAGATAGATAAAAATACAAATGCTCAAGGATTTATCTCATTCTAAAATGGTCAAAATGTGAAACAAGGAATGAGACAAAACCAACTCCCAAGAAGAGTAAGGTTCCAACAAGTAAACGAAACTCTCCAAACTTTTCATGATGGCATAAAATACCAAAACAAAAAGATCAAACTTCCAAGCACATAAAACCCGATATGGATCAAACAAGGAAGCATAAAAGGATTATTCTAGATAATATAGGAGAGCTCACCCATAAGTAGTACATTGTATAGAGTTTTGCTTTTGAATGCAAAATGAACACAAATGAGATCATCACCACTACCTACATTAAATAAAACATAAGATGATACCAATAAAATAAGAAGATCCAAAAATAGCAAGGAATACATGGGAGCACACAAAACATTTACTTGGCCAAAGATAGGACAAGATTAAGCAAAGGCAAGAGTGAATATGATCAATAAATTCTACCATAAATTGAGTACTCATAGTCCAAGGACGAGAAATATTGGGAATAATTTTCCCAAGGTAGCTTGCATGGATATCCACGATCATAGTCACAACAAGAATCATATGACAAAATATAAGAATTAAGAATGATACTTCGAACAAGATTCTTGGTAGCTTCCAATAGTCACACAATCACTAGTGATTAGAGTAACTTGAAGAAAATGGTTTCCATGATGATATAGAGATCTAAATATGAGGAAACACATACCAAGAACCACTCTCATATACAAGATCCAAAATATGAGCAATAAAAGCAATTAAGCAAATTGGAACTTTTATGAGCACATGTGTCACATAGGAGCTAGATAATTATCAATATCAATTCTAAGTGACATAACCTCGAATATTCACATTTTCTAGGATTGTAATATGCACTAAGCATATGACTCCCCCATAATGTGATACTACCATAAAACCAACGTGAGGCAAAATAATACAAATAGAGATAATTAATGGACATTATAAAACTCAAATTTATCATGAGAATTATACCACATAGAGACTAGACAATAATCCAATATAAATACTAGGTGGTATTCCTCATGTACAACACAATTTTAGGATTGTGAAATTCCCAAGCATAACACTCCCCCAAAACGGGATAATCCATTAATTTATCACAAGAGCCAAATAACATACCAAATATAACCAAGCAAGGCTCAAACATAAGAAACACACATACATGGTGTGCCACCTAATCATACACAAATATGGTTGATAACTCAAGATAATTAAGTGGATAGCACAGCATGTACAAAAGCATGGAAGATAGAAAACCAACACATGCACAAGAGGGCGAGTAACTTTCAATGTAAAGAGTTTAGCATATGTTACCGCAAGGAGGAACATTGGAAATATAATATAATCAAGATAATCCAAATGTCTTGGCTTGACAATAATAATTGATGAAGATCCCTCAATTCTTCATAATGTATCCAAGACTCCAATTCCCTCCAAAACACACCTATTGATCAAGTTTTGGCTTGTTGGTCCCCAACCAAGTTGGGTCCTAAGAGGTTAGTCACAATAGGATTGGCAATCCAAATGGTTCTTTTCTTGAAACCACATTGAGCACCAACAAATTTGGCAAACACATTGCCAACCTCATCCTTACAAAGAGAATAAGCATCATCAATAATGATAGGGTTGGATGAGGAGATACCAATAGTGCACGAGGAAGAAATGTGCCCCTTCTCACGGCATATGTAGCAAGTTCTACTCTTGCCATCTTTATTATTAGGTGAAGTCACAACTCGAGGAAGAGCTTGAGTAGTCCTCTTAGGAAGTGGCCCATTAATGACTTGAGGTGGAGCTTGAGGCTGCTTCCCTTGTTGCTTCACACTAAGAGGATTTTTCTTCAATGGGAAAGATCTAACATGATGCCCTTCTTCCTTGCACTTGAAGCAAACAATATTGGTCGGATTCTTGACTTGATCTTGGCCATTCTTCTTGTTGTCCTTGTGCTTCAACTTTATAGTGGACTTGTTCTTGACATTGGAGTTGAATCCAATCCCACTCTTGTCATTGGGGTATTTTTGCACACTCAAGATTTTGTTGAGTGTGGCCTTTCCTTGATGACCCTTTTTCAAGTCATTCTTCAGAGAAGTGACTTGAGACTTGAGCTCTTTGATTTCCTCTACATGGTTAGTTTCAACAAAAGTACTAGAGGAAGTAGATGCTACATTCTTAGAGCAACAAGGCACGGAATGTAATTCATCACGAGATTTATCATAGTTGTGAGAGGATGAATTACAAGGACTAGCACATGGCAATATAACATTTGGAGTAGATATAGTGCTAATGTCCACATGAGGCCCACTAGATGTTACCTTTGACATGATGGCCTCATGTGGCATCCCGCAAAAACCACTACTAGAAAATCGCGTTGTTTTGTGCATTGCATCGTCATGACCGCATGCTCATGTCATCATGCCACATTGCATTTGAGCATCGGCATCATCTTGCATGTGCTTGTATAAAACTATTTTGGGAAAAACCGGTTCTTGTTTTCCAAACGCCCCGTCCTTATTCAAATGCAAACCCGGGTCGCCGGAATATTTTGTTTTGACTAAATATGTTTTGCAAACGGCCCGTTTAAAGAAAAAAAATATTTATTATTTTAGTGGGGGCAGTCGAACGGGCCGACCCGACCCGAACGACCACCCCCATGTTCAAATCGGTCCACCCCGTTTTCTTTTCCTACCAACCTATCTACCCATCCCTCTGGCCACATCACCCCACCCAATAGCAACCTGCCACCTCACCCTCTCCCCTCCCCCTAGCCTACCATCCCCTGCCACCTCACCCCTCCTCTCTCACCCCTCTCTCCCTGCCCACACTCACACACGCACGCCGCTGCAGCTGGGCCCCACGCGCGCAGCCCCTCCTCTCCATCTGCCCCAGCCGAGAAACCCCCTGGCCCCCTGGCCCACCACGACCGCCCCCCACCCCGATGCCTCTCTCTCCCTTCTCTTCCTTCCGCGTTCTTCCCCAGCGCCGATGCCGCTCACCCCCGCGCGACCCCCCTCCGGCCCAAGCGCCGCCGCGGCCCCAGCTTCCCTCTCCACCTCGCCTCTCCGCTCCGGCCCCTCCAGCGCCGCCTGCGGACCCCCGCCTCCGCCGCCTCGGTCTCCCCAAGCCGCGCCGCCGCAGGTCGCCTGAGCCCGTCGCGCGCTCGCCTCTGCCTGCGCCAGCGCCGCCCGTCTCCGGCGTCGCCTGCGCATCGCCGCCTCCTCCCCGGCCCGACGCGAGCTGCCTCCCCGCCTCCGTCCAGGGCCCTGCCTTCCGCCGGCGTCTGCTCCGCGCTCGCCTCCGCCGTGCCCGGCCCCAGCCTCCCCGTCCCGAGCCGCCTCCGGCCAGGCGCGCGTCGCCGCAGCGTTTCCCCCACGCCGGCCCCGCGCCGCCTCCCCCGGCTCTGCCCTCCTCCGCAGTCGCTGCCGGCCGAGCTTCTCCCCGTCGCCAGCGCCCCCTCGAGCTCGCCCCCGGCCGCCGCCTTCGGGTCCCGAGCGTCTCCCGTCGGCCTGCGTCGCCGCCGACCTCGCCCTGTCCGCCGCCCGTCCCCGCCGTCCGAGCCGCTCCCCTCTGCCAGCGGCCCCGCCTCCCGCCGCGCGAGCTCTCTGCCTCCAACAGTGCACGATTTCTGGGTAGTACCAAGTTGGTACTAAGCTGTTGGATGTGGAGACCCCAAACCGCAAGATCTTCTCGAAGTGGGAGCCACAAGACCTTCAAGGAAACCGAACCCGTCGGCACGTCATGATCTTCCTCGCGGAGGCCGACCTCGTTGACCCCGAAGACCGACCCTGGCGTCCCGGACCCCAAGATCTCCGCCATGAGACGACAAGACCGCCGACATGGAACCGACCAGTTCGCCGAGAGCCGTTCCGGACCCGATAATCACCAAGTTCTACCGATGACCGTGAATCCGAGGACCGCCGAGGTCGCCACCGGTTCGACAGGCACGCCGCCGCGGATACGACGAGTACTCCCTCGAGGACACCAAGGCCGTCAACATGAACCGAAGACCACGGATGCGACAAGAACTACCCCCGATATCCGAGAACGATCCCGGAGTCCGAGAACGTTCCGCCGAGACCGATCCGTCGAACCCTGGACCCTGCCCGACCCCGAACCCCGGAACCCCAAGTTCGACGAGACCCCCTAATGTGTGAACCCCTTCCCGAAACCCTATTTTATAACATAATACAACTTGTCGTATATTAATCATTCATCTCGCATGCATATCACGTGGTTTGGGGCCTTATGCCGATTCACCTCATAATTAAATATGGGGCCCATATGCGGGCAAATCTAGCCTTATATTGGCCTCATATAAATTTGATATAGCGAACCGGTGTTATATTTTGGCCATGTTAATACAACATTTAAATTGCGGGGTAGCTAAACAACATGCACCATCTACATAATTGTCGGGACCCCGGTTCCGCTTAACATGACCTAATTGCATCGCACCTTTGCCATGTCATACATCATGCATGCATCATGCCGATCTTCTGCCGTTGTATTAAATAGTGCATCCGGTGTTTCTTCTAGTGTTTTGCTTCTTCGCGGATAAGGCCGTTGAGTTGATGTGAGCTTCGCCCGATCTTCTGTTGAACCTTCGGCAATGTTTTTCAGGCGAGCATCTCCCCCTTTCTACCTATCTTACTTTTATAGTATTTATTCCCTCCTGTTGATCTATTGCTATCGGTGTTGCGATGCTCTAGTTTTCGTACCCGTGATATCCCTTGCAGCCTTATATTGCCATGGCCACCTCCTATTACCTGTTGTTTGGTAGATAGTTGGACTTGCGCGTCGTAGTCGCTTGCTCAAGTGCTGTTGCGTGTCGCCATGTACCACTGTTGCTGGAGTTTTGCCACCTGTTTGATGTTGGAGATGATCTCGGCTTTATTTATCGTTCACTTTAATTCCTGTTTAACAACTAAAATTGAAGTAAGCAGAGGCATCGGTGGGTGATAGATAACATTTGGTTTCCGAACGCCCACTTGTGTCCCGTAGGACCCCGAGTACTTGATACCTGTTCCTTGATTTATCGCGCTATCCACATACGGGGAGTATGGGCCCCCCTTAGCCAGAGCTTGATTCCGTCTTATTTCTTGAGGCCACAAACTAGTTTGAGGTTTTATTTACTATCCTGTACTTATGCCATGCTACTTCTGTATTTAAATTGTGCGACAGATAGCACACTGTACTGTTTAGGTAAGCGGAGTGATTACGCGGTATCGACACCCCCGAGTTTTCGGGTTCCCAGTCGCTTACAGCCATTGACGCAAACCTTGAGTCCGTCTCGGAGCTTGCTTACTTCGTTGCGGGTGTACTCCAAGGGGTGGCCCCCTGAAATATTTCTGAATCTTGTGATTGCTCTGCCGTGAAGACCTCGTTGGGTTTTGATTTGGTTTTTCCGAGGTTGATCGTGTGTGTGTTGCTATTTGTGCACCCCGGCCAGGTTAAAACTTTCTGAAAGCCGTGTCCGCGGTTATGGACGACTTGGAGCACAGTATCTCGACCATAGACAAGCATAACTAAAGTAGTGCTATAAATTTGACTTTATAATGACTAGTAATCAGCTTCACTATAATGGAATGGCTATATAATACTGCCCACAATTGCTTGCTTGGTTTGTCGTTTGCGACCATTGTACCTGACTAGTAATTCTGGCAACTACAACGGAATGGCTGAATAAAAGTACCAACAACTGCTAGGTTTTGGGTTTATCTCATGCTTATTGTATCTGATTAGTAATTGTTGCAACTACAACGGAATGGTTAACTAAAATGGCCCACTGCTTATTTTATCAGGACGATTATCTATACCTGACTAGTAATTGCTGCCACGATAACAGAATAAATAAAACTGCCAACTGTGTGAGTTCCTCGGTTGACTTCCTCGATCGGTGTCGAGGGGAAACGCCAGGACGGGTTTGATTGGTGGTAGTATCGGGTTGGTTCCGAATAGGTCATTCTTACCCCTCTCTGATAACCGCCAGTTGTATCGAGTCTCTATAGGTTGTTCAGTGCATGCTGCCGCTGCCGCTCAGTCCACCATACCTATGTAGGCAAGGACCGCCGAATTCTAGCCTCGCCGTGTACTGGCCTCAGTACTGACGCTCCTCTTTTTCCTTTGCCCTTTGTCGGCACCCCTTTTGTTTAAGCAGGTTTTGAGATCGACGTCGTTAGCAGGGTTACCCTTCCGGCTTGGCCTGGGCAGGGTTATGGACGCCATTGGTTATTCTTCAGGGCTCTTAGCCCCATTTGCATCTTGTCCGTAGTCGGACGCTCTATCATTTTCAAGGTGATTTGGATCTTTGTATATTATATCTGTATTCTTGATTCATGGAGTCGTGTTGTATATAAATCTGTTCTATGGGTCCCATCGAGGACTGTTGTGTAATGTTATTACTTCGTTTTCCACCAGCACGAAAGTGCCTGGTGGGCACCTTTGAATCGTTTCTATGCGGGTTTGGCGAGTTCCGCTAAAACTTGCATAGGGTCGATTTTGAGGGTGTTACAGAGTGGTATCAGAGCTCAGCAGTTGCGATACCCCACAAGTCCAGCCTGTAGGATAACCTAGCTAACGGCCGAAGTAGAGTGTCCAAACTATTTTTGAAAAATCGGTTGGATAGTTCTGATTAGGTCTGATTTACTCCTTACCCCTTTGCTATTCCTCTCTTACCTCTACGTGTTTTGAATCCGCTCTCTTCTCTCTCTTCGAGTCCAGGATTTCTCGTGGTTGGGTTTCCGTCGTACCTTCAGGGTTTCGCTTTCTCCCTTTTGTAACGGAGGTGCTACGATCATCAATCTGCAACTTGTCTGTTGTACCTTCCCCCAATCTTTTGTTCTTGAGCTCTTGATCCATATGTGTTCCTTGCTGGATATCAGTGTCGTTGAAAAACATATGAGAAGGACGAGCATTGGTGAAGTTGGAGTTAACCTTGAGCATGTGTTGTTCATGCCAATGGAACCATCGCAGAACCTAATCATTGTGTCTTTCATATGATTTCTGCTGGCATCATCCCTTTGTTCCGGATACCGCCTATGAAGATCTTCAGTCTAAATCTCGAGAGTTGAGTTGCCTGATTCTCCTACTCATGTATAGAGTTGATAGTTTGGGTACGGGATGGACTGATCACCCTACCCGACTCTTACTGTTCGCGCTGTACATCGAACTGGTGGATCAGTGTAACTTTTCCTCTTCTAATGGAAGTTAGAGGTGGCCTTATTGTTTGATACCCCTACCTTCGTCCTTTGTTCTCCGGAGTGTTCTCTCGACGATCAGGAACAACGAACCTTGTTGGTGGTGTCGCCGATTTCAAGATGGAGGATGAACCCTTGTTAGTGGTGTCGCGAGGATCTACATGGTGCGAGAAGACGCAGATCGCCGTCCTTCATTCCGGTACCATGAGGCGGATCTCGAGGGCGAGATCCATTGTTAGTGGTGTCGAATTGTGGCATCCCGCAAAACCACTACTAGAAAATCGCGTTGTTTTGTGCATTGCATCGTCATGACCGCATGCTCATGTCATCATGCCACATTGCATTTGAGCATCGGCATCATCTTGCATGTGCTTGTATAAAACTATTTTGGGAAAAACCGGTTCTTGTTTTCCAAACGCCCTGTCCTTATTCAAATGCAAACCCGGGTCGCCGGAATATTTTGTTTTGACTAAATATGTTTTGTAAACGGCCCGTTTAAAGAAATAAAAATATTTATTATTTTAGTGGGGGCAGTCGAACGGGCCGACCCGACCCGAACGACCACCCCCATGTTCAAATCGGTCCACCCCGTTTTCTTTTCCTACCAACCTATCTACCCATCCCTCTGGCCACATCACCCCACCCAATAGCAACCTGCCACCTCACCCTCTCCCCTCCCCCTAGCCTACCATCCCCTGCCACCTCACACCTCCTCTCTCACCCCACTCTCCCTGCCCACACTCACACACGCACGCCGCTGCAGCTGGGCCCCACGCGCGCAGCCCCTCCTCTCCATCTGCCCCAGCCGACAAACCCCCTAGCCCCCTGGCCCACCACGACCGCCCCCACCCCGATGCCTCTCTCTCCCTTCTCTTCCTTCCGCGTTCTTCCCCAGCGCCGACGCCGCTCACCCCCGCGCGGCCCCCCTCCGGCCCAAGCGCCGCCGCGGCCCCAGCTTCCCTCTCCACCTCGCCTCTCCGCTCCGGCCCCTCCAGTGCCGCCTGCGGACCCCCGCCTCCGCCGCCTCGGTCTCCCCAAGCCGTGCCGCCGCAGGTCGCCCGAGCCCGTCGCGCGCTCGCCTCTGCCTGCGCCAGCACCGCCCGTCTCCGGCGTCGCCTGCGCGTCGCCGCCTCCTCCCCGGCCCGACGCGAGCCGCCTCCCCGCCTCCGTCCAGGGCCCTGCCTTCCGCCGGCGTCTGCTCCGCACTCGCCTCCGCCGCGCTCGGCCCCAGCCTCCCCGTCCCGAGCCGCCTCCGGCCAGGCGCGCGCCGCCGCAGCGTTTCCCCCATGCCGGCCCCGCGCCGCCTCCCGCGGCTCTGCCCTCCTCCGCAGTCGCTGCCGGCCGAGCTTCTCCCCGTCGCCAGCGCCCCCTCGAGCTCGCCCCCGGCCGCCGCCTTCGGGTCCCGAGCGTCTCCCATCGGCCTGCGTCGCTGCCGACCTCGCCCTGTCCGCCGCCCGTCCCCGCCGTCCGAGCCGCTCCCCTCTGCCAGCGACCCCGCCTCCCGCCGCGCGAGCTCTCTGCCTCCAACAGTGCACGATTTCTGGGTAGTACCAAGTTGGTACTAAGCTGTTGGATGTGGAGACCCCAAACCGCAAGATCTTCTCGAAGTGGGAGCCACAAGACCTTCAAGGAAACCGAACCCGTCGGCACGTCATGATCTTCCTCGCGGAGGCCGACCTCGTTGACCCCGAAGACCGACCCTGGCGTCCCGGACCCCAAGATCTCCGCCGTGAGACGACAAGACCGCCGACATGGAACCGACCAGTTCGCCGAGAGCCGTTCCGGACCCGATAACCACCAAGTTCTACCGATGACCGAGAATCCGAGGACCGCCGAGGTCGCCACCGGTTCGACAGGCACGCCGCCGCGGATACGACGAGTACTCCCTCGAGGACACCAAGGCCGTCAACATGAACCGAAGACCACGGATGCGACAAGAACTACCCCCGATATCCGAGAACGATCCCGGAGTCCGAGAACGTTCCGCCGAGACCGATCCGTCGAACCCTGGACCCTGCCCGACCCCGAACCCCGGAACCCCAAGTTCGACGAGACCCCCTAATGTGTGAACCCCTTCCCGAAACCCTATTTTATAACATAATACAACTTGTCGTATATTAATCATTCATCTCGCATGCATATCACGTGGTTTGGGGCCTTATGCCGATTCACCTCATAATTAAATATGGGGCCCATATGCGGGCAAATCTAGCCTTATATTGGCCTCATATAAATTTGATATAGCGAACCGGTGTTATATTTTGGCCATGTTAATACAACATTTAAATTGCGGGGTAGCTAAACAACATGCACCATCTAAATAATTGTCGGGACCCCGGTTCCGCTTAACATGACCTAATTGCATCGCACCTTTGCCATGTCATACATCATGCATGCATCATGCCGATCTTCTGCCGTTGTATTAAATAGTGCATCCGGTGTTTCTTCTAGTGTTTTGCTTCTTCGCGGATAAGGCCGTTGAGTTGATGTGAGCTTCGCCCGATCTTCTGTTGAACCTTCGGCAATGTTTTTCAGGTGAGCATCTCCCCCTTTCTACCTATCTTACTTTTATAGTATTTATTCCCTCCTGTTGATCTATTGCTATCGGTGTTGCAATGCTCTAGTTTTCGTACCCGTGATATCCCTTGCAGCCTTATATTGCCATGGCCACCTCCTATTACCTGTTGTTTGGTAGATAGTTGGACTTGCGCGTCGTAGTCGCTTGCTCAAGTGCTGTTGCGTGTCGCCATGTACCACTGTTGCTGGAGTTTTGCCACCTATTTGATGTTGGAGATGATCTCGGCTTTATTTATCGTTCACTTTAATTCCTGTTTAACAACTAAAATTGAAGTAAGCAGAGGCATCGGTGGGTGATAGATAACATTTGGTTTCCGAACGCCCACTTGTGTCCCGTAGGACCCCGAGTACTTGATACCTGTTCCTTGATTTATCGCGCTATCCACATACGGGGAGTATGGGCCCCCCTTAGCCAGAGCTTGATTCCGTCTTATTTCTTGGGGCCACAAACTAGTTTGAGGTTTTATTTACTATCATGTACTTATGCCATGCTACTTCTGTATTTAAATTGTGCGACAGATAGCACACTGTACTGTTTAGGTAAGCGGGGTGATTACGTGGTATCGACACCCCCGAGTTTTCGGGTTCCCAGTCGCTTACAGCCATTGACGCAAACCTTGAGTCCGTCTCGGAGCTTGCTTACTTCGTTGCGGGTGTACTCCAAGGGGTGGCCCCCTGAAATATTTCTGAATCTTGTGATTGCTCTGTCGTGAAGACCTCGTTGGGTTTTGATTTGGTTTTTCCGAGGTTGATCGTGTGTGTGTTGCTATTTGTGCACCCCGGCCGGGTTAAAACTTTCTGAAAGTCGTGTCCGCGGTTATGGACGACTTGGAGCACAGTATCTCGACCATAGACAAGCATAACTAAAGTAGTGCTATAAATTTGACTTTATAATGACTAGTAATCAGCTTCACTATAATGGAATGGCTATATAATACTGCCCACAATTGCTTGCTTGGTTTGTCGTTTGCGACCATTGTACCTGACTAGTAATTCTGGCAACTACAACGGAATGGCTAAATAAAAGTACCAACAACTGCTGGGTTTTGGGTTTATCTCATGCTTATTGTATCTGATTAGTAATTGTTGCAACTACAACGGAATGGTTAACTAAAACGGCCCACTGCTTATTTTATCAGGACGATTATCTATACCTGACTAGTAATTGCTGCCACGATAACAGAATAAATAAAACTGCCAACTGTGTGAGTTCCTCGGTTGACTTCCTCGATCGGTGTCGAGGGGAAACGCCAGGACGGGTTTGATTGGTGGTAGTATCGGGTTGGTTCCGAATAGGTCATTCTTACCCCTCTCTGATAACCGCCAGTTGTATCGAGTCTCTATAGGTTGTTCAGTGCATGCTGCCGCTGCCGCTCAGTCCACCATACCTATGTAGGAGAGGACCGCCGAATTCTAGCCTCGCCGTGTACTGGCCTCAGTACTGACGCTCCTCTTTTTCCTTTGCCCTTTGTCGGCACCCCTTTTGTTTAAGCAGGTTTTGAGATCGACGTCGTTAGCAGGGTTACCCTTCCGGCTTGGCCTGGGCAGGGTTATGGACGCCATTGGTTATTCTTCAGGGCTCTTAGCCCCATTTGCATCTTGTCCGTAGTCGGACGCTCTATCATTTTCAAGGTGATTTGGATCTTTGTATATTATATCTGTATTCTTGATTCATGGAGTCGTGTTGTATATAAATCTGTTCTGTGGGTCCCATCGAGGACTGTTGTGTAATGTTATTACTTCATTTTCCACCCGCACGAAAGTGCCTGGTGGGCACCTTTGAATCGTTTCTATGCGGGTTTGGCGAGTTTCGCTAAAACTTGCATAGGGTCGATTTTGAGGGTGTTACACCTCATGAGCTAACTTTCGCCTACCATGGGAGACTAGAAGATCCTCATGTGAGCTTGAGAGCTTAACATGACTTTCTTATAATTTACCATAGTTGCTAGTTAGCAAAGTAAGTTGAGCCTTTAGCTCAACATTCTCCTTTAAAATAGATGCTTCACAAGAAATAGAGTTAGTAGCACAAGCATCATCATTATTAGAAAGAGGTGAGGGCAACTTGGCAAGCTCTTTTGAATATGAAGCTTTAAGTTGCTCATGTGACTCGGTTTGTTTGATGAGCTCACCCTTTATGACCTTAGAGCCATTTTTGAGGTGCTCAAAATCCTCAAGGAGTTTAGCATAAGCAACTTGAATCTCATCATTTTTACTTTTGAGTTCACTTGCCACCTCAACATCTCTATCATGAGATTCCTTTACTCTAGACAACTCTAAAGCAAAGGTCTCCTCAAGAGATTCCTTAGTGGTTTGTTCCTCTTCAAGAGATTTATTTAAGTTTGCAATTATATTAGCATACTTATGCTCAAGACTACTCATTTTATCATTTGTTATCATGCACCTCAATTTGTGTTTCTAGCTTATCAATTTGTTCTTTGCTCTTAATTGCAAAGTCCAAGATTTCAACAAAGTTAGAGCAAGCAATATCCTTTTTAACAAGGGCACGATAAACAATCTCACCCTTTTCATATAAAACATCAATATAAACCTCTTCTTCCACATTATCCACATCCTCCTCATCACAAGGGGTAATGGGTTCCAAAGTAGGAGTTACCTTTGAATCCCTAGCCATAAGGCATAGGTGGGTACCGGAAGAAGGTGAAGATGAGATTGCATTTGTGGTTTCATTCAAAACCTTATCTTGGCCCATAGAATCTTCGGTTTCCTCTACATGGTTAGCAACACAAGCACTAGAGGAAATAGAAGCATTTTCATCATGGCAACAAGAAAACACAAGCATATCATCATGAGATTTATTCAAGTCATTTCTACATGATATGCAAGGACTATTAACACAAGAATGTAAGAAGTTTGTAGTGCTAGAAGTGTTAAGGTCCAAAGATAGATCATTGCAACTAGATAGATATGAGGGATTACAAATAGTAAGCACACTATCCAAATTGCAATTTCTATCACCACTCACTATATCATTACCTTGTGAAAAATCACATGTTGGTGAAGTGGTAGAGTATGAGAACCCATATCGACCGAAAGTGGAAGCAACACAATCATCCTCGATAATGTTGGACACAACATATTTATCTTGAAGTTTTGTCCATAACTCATGAGCGCTCCAAAAAGGAATGATTGAAGATGTAACTACATAGCTCAAGGCATTAACAAGCACATTAGAAGCTTGAGCATCGAGATATAAGTATTTCTCATCCTCACAAGATAGATTTTTGAAATCCATAGGAGGAGAAAAACCTATATCTACAATACGCTCCAAATTTGGGTCCATGTCCCGAAAATGAATGAGCATATGAGTTTTCCAAATATCATAATTTGTGCCATCGAATATGAACATGTCATTGTGCACTAATCCTCTAGCCGACATCTTTACTCTCAAGGCGGTGAAGCCTAAAATGAGAGACCGGGCTCTGATACCAATTGAAAGGATACGGATGTCGCCTAGAGGGGGGGGGGTGAATAGGCGATTAAAACTTTTCCTAGAGTGGCTCAACAAAGGCGGAATAAAACTAGTGTTTACTTTGTTAAGCACAACCTAGAACAACTAAGGTTCACATATGTGCACCAACAACTTATGCTAAGAAATACAAGCAACAAAGTGATAGCAAGATATATATTACTGTAGGGGTCCCAATCTTAGATAAGATAGAGCCTCCTGTGTTTACAATGCTAGTCCCTGGGTCAATAGCTAGCATCCACAGTTAAGATGTAATATCAAGAAACAAAGGTCATAATATAACTTTATAACCAGGAATAACATAGATATATTACATCTTACATAGCTCATATGGCTATTACATTACATTGCAGCGGAATAACTATGGTCAAGTGGTCCTTCATCTTCAAAGTGCCACAGGCAGATGTTGGTTGTAGACTTTGTAATCCTAAACAATCAATCTTCACTAAAATCAATCAAACCTGCAACATACAAGTTACAGCCACAAAGGGTCAATACATTTGAATTGTATTGGCAAGTGATACTATGGTATTTATAGTGGAGTCTAACATCTATATGCATTTGGCTAAGTGGAGTTGAGGCTTGCATTGCTCAAAATAGATTTTTCTTATCATTTTGAAAATACTAAGTTTTTGCTTGACAAAATCACTTCCTCAATCAAAGATTTCAAGATCCTTGTACCAAGCCATCTCTCCATCAATGATTGAAGATTTCAAACAACCCTTGTTCAAACCACAAGATTTTAACTTTAGAAATTTGAATGATGAGATTCTTGATTGCTTCCATGTCTTGATGCTCAAATTGTCCTTTACCAGGGACATGGCTAAGTACTTAGATTCTACACTCTGCAGAGGTGGTGCACTTTCCCCAGAAGACTTGGTTTCCCAAGACAAGATCTTTCAGAAGCTTTCCCTTAGACCAAAATGGACGCGTTCCAACCTATCAAACACTACCACCCACTGTCCACATGGCTAAGTTCTTGCAACCTATATGATCATGGCAGAGCCCATATTGCCAAGTGGTTGCACTTGAAGCTTCTCAACATTTGACATCTCAAATCCCTTTGTTTCCTGGGTGGCATTCCACAAGTGAGATGCACAATCCAAGCCATGGCATTGTGAACCACTCAACCATTCTCCACCAAGCAAGCCCATTCCACCCAGGGGATTCATTAATTTAGTTGCTTTATTAAACAAAAACATAAGTCTTCAGACATAGAGATTTTTCCATAGTGTGAATATATTTCCACCCATGTTTTCTATTAGCTAGGCTAAGCTTGATAGTAGTAGGAATCTTTAACTTAGGAAAATCCTACTAAGGATTCATCTACTAGGTTTCTTATGGCAATATCTATACTTAGCAAAATCCATGCAAGTTTTACTTAGCAAAATCACTAATGCATAGTGAAAGTAATAGGACAAAAAGTATGAAGCATCACTTGCCTTTTTGGTAGGGAATGATAGTTCACTCCTTGATCTTTCTAGTCTCACACTTCACTACAAATAAATCAAGCAAACACAAATTCAATTCTCATTCCAAACCAAAGTCAAACAACAATTCTTCACACACATAAAGTAATGGAATCTAAGTCATGCATGGGAGCATGCACAAGATAGTTTTATTTTGCAAAGGGGTCTCTATGGGGTTTCTAAACTATGTAAGATCCAAATTGGTCATTTACCAAAGTGGCAAAGTCATTGGTTAGAGGGTTTTGTTCAAAACTATTTTTTTTAAATCCATTTATCATTTCATGTGGTGAAAAATGTTTTTATTAAGGCAAAACTCTTAAGTTGTTCACCAAATGAGTTGCTATTGCAAAACTTGGTGTTTTAGGGTCAATAAGTTTGGTCCAATCCATTTTCTCAAAGTTTTCTTTCCATAAACATTTGGATAATAAAATCAACAATTTTATTTGGCTAGAAATGGACTAAACTAATTAATCCATTCCAAACTTTTCCAAATTCATTTTCCAAACCATGGGTTGGTTCCTATGGTAAGTAAGGTCACAACAAACCATTTTGCAAAGGTTTTAATCCAAAAATCATTTTTAAACAATTTTTATACTCTAAACAAGTACACAAATGTTTCTGCAAATTCAAACAAGCTAACAGTTACTATTTGTCAAACTAAGGCCATGGTTGGCTAGGGCTTGTTCTCCTGAATTCATTGATATAAAATTTGCCAAATTTGGACGTGTGGTTCAAAAGTTATAAGGGTTTGAAAATGGCATTTAAATCTGTTTTCAAAAATCTGTTTTAATTCAACCACTGACACGCGTCGTTTTTCTACTGGGCGATACCGGTTCGGGTGGATCGTGGCCTGCTGTGCGTTGGATCTAAACGAATCGTGCGGCTCTGAACGCATACCTCTTCGCGTTAAGTGACTCTTTCGTACCCCTACGATCTGCATCTAACGGCTGGAGATGGCCTGACCTAATTCCGGCGGCGCTTAGCGGCAGCGCGCGGCGGCGACGCTCTGCTAGCGGCGGAGCTGGCGATGCAGGAGGCGAGGGAGAGGCTGGCAAGGCTTACCAGGCTCGCAGAGACTTGCTGATGCTCGAGGTGGGGTCGGCTACTCGAGGGGCGCAAGGGGTTGCTGCTAATCGCTCGTCGGAGAAGTTGCGGGCGACGGTGCTCTCAGGTTGTCGTCGTTGGCGATGTTTAGGATCGCGCTGAGGCAAAGGAGAGGTACGGTTAGGTGCGCGGGATCAAGGCAAATCTGTGTGCTTGAACGAGAGGTGAAGGGGTGGTCTGGTCTCACCGGTGGGACTCGTCGGAGCGGAGACAGACGGCGGCGGTGGAGGTTGTCGTTGCCGACACTCTGGAGCGCCCGCGGTCGTACAAAGGGCACAGGCGGATGCGCCTGGATGTGGTGAATATGCCTGCGTGTAGAGGGAGTCGAGGGGCGGCCGTGGTTCGCCGGATTTTGCTGGAGAAGGTCGCCGGAGACAGGGTAAGTATCTGGCAAAATTCTTCGGCCTGGGGGCGTGCTCGGGGAAGGAAGCAGAGGGGAAAGGAGGAGGGCGTGCTGGTGTTTAAAGGGGCGTGGTTATTACGAGAAATCAAAGCCTCCTTCACGCGCAATCAATCGCCGGAGTAACTCACTGCAACGGTCCGGCGACGGGGTCTGGTTGAAGACGATGAACAGGGAGGGGTGGGTCCGCTTGGCAGTGAAAGAAATGAAAGGAAACGCGGGTCCACGAGTCAGTGAGGTTGCGGGTTTCTCCTGTGGTGAAGAAAAACGTTTCGGGGGGGGGGGGGGGGGGAGAGGCAGATGGGCTGGACTGGGCTGCTGCTGGGTTAGTTGGGCCAGATTGGTGGGCTGTTCTATTTTTTTCTGTCTAATTCTTTTTCTTTTTCTATTTCCTGATTTGTTATTTCAAACAATTATTCAAGCATTCAAATAATTCAACAATTCAAACAACCATTAAACTTTGCATTGTGTTTTTGGTTTTGTTCATCAACATTATCCAACACTCCAAAATAAAATAATATTTTAAATCATTTTTTTTAGGTTCCATTTATTAATTAAATAAAATGGACCATGGTTTATTAATAAAATAGGGTTTGGTTTATTTAATAAAATCCCCATTTGAACTCCATATATTTTCAAAAACCAAATCAGTAGGTTTCCTTTGGAAGTAAAGAATATTTGTAAAACTTGTTTAAAATGATATAATCCTTTTACTTTAGGATCCACTAATAATTAAATAAGTGGGCCTTAGTTGTTAAATCAAATAGAGTTTGATTTTATTAATAAGATCTTTATTTGAAACCTAAATATTTTCAAAATCAAATTAGTAGGTTTAATTTGGGAAATACATAATATTTGGAAATTTGTTTTAAAACAAAATAACCTTTTATTTTAGTGTCCTTTATTAATTAATATAATAGACTTTCATTATTAAATCCAATAGGATTTGTTTTATTAAGATATTTATTTTGAAATCTAAAATAAGGTCAAAACACTTTAGTAGATTTTAATTAAGAAAATAAAATACTTAGAAAACTTATTTAGAATAATTTTAATAAGTTTTGATGTTTTAATTAAAATGGTAAAACCTTTTATTTGAATAAAATTTGATATTAATTCCTTATTATTTTATTTGAAATAAACCTTTGTTATTTTTATTCAAAACAAAATGTTTTAATTCCCCAAGTTTGGTCAAGGTTTAATTTGGCTTTATTAGATAATCTTTATTTATAAATCCACCTTTTCTTTTGAAAACCAATCTTTTATTAAAGGATCCAATAATAATAATTCCAAAACATTTTTTTAATTTCCTTTATTAAATGTTTATCTTTATGAATCCATTTAGGATTTTATTTAATTCAAATGGGTTTGAAGTTCTAATTGAATTCAAAAAGTTTCTTCTGGCTCTGAAAATCAAACAAAGTTTTATTTTATTCATTTATTTTTCACATTACAAGATTTGGAAAATCTTGGGATGTGACAATTACTTCAAGCACGAAGGCTATCACAATGTAAAGTTCATAAGTAAAGAGCTCGGGTATAGAGATAACCGAGGCACGCGGGGAAATCGATATTTTACCGAGTTCCTCCCAACATGGAGTACGTCTCGTTTGGAGAGGGGGTGGTATCATACCACCAACGCCACAAAAGGCCTCCCTTATTCTCCGATGAATCTCACCCCAACGGGATCGATCCACACTTCCACTATCGGTGCACTTGTCGGTGGCAACCAGAACCTCTCACAAGGTTGGGGCACTTCTCCACAACTTAATTCGAGGCTAACAACAAACGCCACCAAGGCCACAAAACCGTCTAGGGTTCCAAGAACCCAAGAGGGACAAGCTCCAATGAGTAACTCAAACCAAATCCTCCGAGGAGAACACAAACCGATGCACCAAATGCAAATGGCAAGAACACCACAAAGGTGTTCAAATCCTTCTCTCCCAAATTCCACCAAAGCTACAAAAGCTTATGGGGGAATAAGAGAGGAGGAACAATGGAGGAAATCCACAAAAGACTCCAAGATCTAGATCCCAATATGTTCCCCTCACTTAGAGGAGAGATTGATTGGTGGAATTGTAGATCTAGATCTCCTCTTTCAAATCCCTCAAGAATATGCAAGAATCATCGGAGGGATTGAGAGAAAGCAAGCTCAAGGAGGTCAACAATGGAGGGGAAAACTTGCAAGAATGGTTGAGGAACCATTGGGGAAGAAGGCCCCTTATATAGGTCCCTCCAAAGTCCAACCGTTGCAGCCCAAAAAAGCGATTCACGGTACTGCCGGACTTTTTCCCGGTACTACCGGACTTTCCCGGCACTATCGGACATTTCCTGGGGCTCCAAACACATTTTTATCTGCGCTCCCCGGTACCAAAATGCGGTACTACCGGACCCCGGTACTACCGGATCCTGGTCCGGTAGTACCGGTCATCACAGAACGAAAACAACCATAACTTTTGCATCCGGACTCCAATTTCGATGATCTTGGGCTCGTTTCGAAGAGGACAACAACCTCTACAAGATGATGAAAAGAAACATCATAGTCCAGAAAGAGAGGATAGATCCAAATGACGAATTAAAAAAACTTCTATCGCACTAGGTACTAAAATGCGGTACTACCGCTTTTTGGTACCTTGCCCGGTAGTGGCTTTTGGAAACTTGTCAAAAACCTTCTGCCGTGCTAGGTACTAAAATGCGGTACTACCGAATTTTGGTACCTAGGAGGGCAGTGGCATTTGGCAACTTGCCAAAACCTACTGCCGCGCCAGGTACTAAAATGCGGTACTACCGCATTTTGGTACCTAGGAAAATTCAAACCTCTATAACTTTTGATTGGTAACTCCGATCGACCCGATTCCAATTGCGTTGGGAAAAGGACGACATGAGATACGCTATGAAAGGTGAAATATTGGTTATCACGAAGTGAGAATGTATCATGTATAATAATGTGAGATACCTCACTTGGTGAGAAACCGAAAAGCCGCCAAGATCAAAATCGCAACAAGATACAAACGGAAGATCCGATTTTGATGAACAAGAGATTGTTATGGAGATTACCACAAGCTCTATATCCTCACATGGATAAGACCAAATAACAACAAAATATGATGATGCAAATATGCAATGGTTTGAGCTCTCTCCAAATGAAGTGAATGAGTTACTCATTCGAGAGCCCCTCTTGATAGTACGGCTATCTATCCTAAACCCGGTCACCCACACACAACATGAGACGGGCAAAAGGGAAAACCTATCAAGACTATGTTGGAGATATGCCCAAGAGGCAATAATAAAGTGGTTATTATCATATCTTCACACTTATGATAAATGTTTACATACCATGCTATAATTGTATTAACCAGAAACATTAATACTTGTGTTATTTGTAAACTAAAATAAGAGTCCCTAGTAAAGCCTCTTGTTAAACTAGCTTGTTGGTTAATATATGATCATGGTTTCCTGATCATGAACATAGAGATGTTATTAACAACAAGATCATATCGTTGGGAGAATGATGTGATATACATACTCCTATAGATAAGCGTAGCATAAAGATCAAGTCATTTCAATAGTTCAATTGCTATATGCTTTCTGATACATAGTAACCTAATTCCTTCGACGATGAGATCATGCATATCACCTTTACCGGATGGATGCTTTGATGTCATCAAACACCACACCGTAACAGGGTGGCTATAAAAGTGGCATTGAGTGTTCGGAAAGTATTGGTTGAAACACATGGATCAAGAGTGGGATTTGTCCATCCATACGACGGATAGATATACTCTGGGCCCTCTCGGTGTAATGTCATCCAATTAGCTTGCAAGCATGTGACTGGCTCACAAGGGATCACATATCACGGGAACGAGAAAAGAGTACTTATCGGTAACGAGGTTGAACTAGGTATGCAGAGATACCGACGATCATAACCTCGGATAAGTAAACTATCGTGAGACAAAGGGAAATTGGTATCGTATGTAAGTGGTTCATTCGATCGCAAAGTAATCGTAGAAATATGTGGGAGCCATATGAATTTCCAGATTCCTCTATTGGTTATTGTTCGGAGAAGTGTCTCGGTCATGTCCGCATAATTCACGAACCGTAGGGAGACACACTTAAGGATTCGACGTTGTTTGAGTAGTTATGGTATTATGAGAAAGAGACCGAATGTTGTTAGGAGTCTCGGATGGGATCCGGGATATCACGAGGTGATCCGGAATGGTCCGGAGAATAAGATTCATATAAGGAAAGTCCCGTTTCGGAGTTGCGGAATGATTCCGGTGTTTTCATCGGGAATGTTCTAGAAGGTTCTGGAATGTCCGGCACTCCGGGGGGGAGGGTACATGAATGTGTTGTATCAAAGTTGGTATGATTGCATCATGTACTAAATGTCATCTCTGTCCGAAATAAAGGGTTAATTCAAATCCTAGTTTGAAAAGTCAAACGGCTAGTTTGAAAAGTCAAACTGCCAGTTTTCGGAAAGAGGAGAAGGAGGATTGGTGGAGGCCGAATTGGGGGAGGGTTCCTCCCTTGGCCGGCGCACCACCAAGCCGACTTGGGGAGGGACTCCCCTCCCCTTGGCCGCCGGCCCCTCCCATCTATATAAGGAGGGGCAGGGCTCCCCTCCTAGTACACACAAGTTCCTATCTTCTACCTCCGGTTTAGAGCCGTTTCGGTTTAGAGCTTCTAATTGCTTTAGCCTTTGGTTTAGAGCCTTCTAATTGGTGTGTCTAATTACTAGACCACTAATAGCCTCTCTCTTACTCCACCATACTCGCACCGGCTTAAGGCGAAGCCCTGCGGGATCTCCCCTCTACTTCCGGTACCAGGCCGTTGTGCTGCCGGAATCGCGAGGAGAGTGCTACAACCTCCGCTGCCTGCTGGAACAAGGGAGAGGAAGGTATTCGTCGAGTACCGAACGTGTGACCGACTGCGGGAGCGCTGCCGGAACGCAGCGCCGGAAGGATCGTCTACGCGATCTTGAGATCGGAAAGAGTACGACTACATCACCCACGGGAATCTGCTCTCGTTAAACACTTTGGAATCTTCGAGGGTAAGTTATTCCATCGACTCGTTGCTACAATCTAGTAGATAGATCTTGGCTTGTTGGTTTGTATGCGATAGAAATTTTTTGTTTTCCATGCTACGAAACCCTACAGTGGTATCAGAGCCGTGTCTATATGTTGATCTATTGCACGAGTAGAACACAATGGTTATTGTGGGCGTTGATGCTTTTATTGTCGATTGCTTCTTGTGTACTTTGCATCTTGCGGTATGTTGGGATGAAGCGGCCCGGGCTAACCTTACATGACATCGTTCATGAGACTTGCTCCACGCTTGACATGCAACTTGTATTGCATAAGTGGCTTTGCGGGTGTCTGTTTCTCCTAGCATAGTTAAGATCCAATTTACAACGGGTGATTAACAATACTAGTATCAATGTTGTGGTTCTTGTTCGTAAGTTAGAACGACACTTATTGAAAGCCCCAAACCACGTAAAATATGCAAAGAAAGTAGAGGCGTCTAACTTTGTTTTGCAGGGGTGTGGAGTGATGTGATATGGCCATGATTGTGATTATATATGATGTATGCAATGTTCCTTATTGTAAGTCGGCAACCGGCAGGAGCCATATGGTTGTCTTTAATTTCTGTTAAGACTCGCGTGTCTATTCAAAGTAGTTGTAATAGTTGAAGCCGGTGGACGACAACCATGGAGAAGCGTCATTGACCTTGATGCAATGCCGGTGATGATGAAGATCATGTTCGTGCTTGAAGATGGAGATCGGAAGCACAAAGAAGAAAGGCCATATCATATCACATATTATGAATTGCATGTGATGCTTATCCTTTATGCATCTTGTATTGCTTAGTAGACGACGGTAGCATTATAAGATGATCCCTCATGCACATGAATTTTAAGTCATAAAGTGTTCACCCTTAGTTGGCACCGTTGCTAAAGTTTGTTGTTTCGAAGCACCACGTGATGATCGGGTGTGTTAGATTCCGCAAGTGTATACAACGTGGGCAAGCCAGATTTGCTCATGCGGAAGCTAAGGTTTGATCTTGACGAGCCTAGCATGTACAGACATGGTCTCAGGAACACGGATCACCGAAAGGTAAAGCATGAGTCATATAGGAGATATGATGAACATGTTGATTGTTCGCCATTGAAGCTATGTCAACTCTCGTGATGATCGGTTTTGATGTGGTGGATTTGGTTCGTGTGATCACTAAAACAATGTGAGGGATATTGTTTTGAGTGGGAGTTCACCTAGATTAATTTAATTATTAATTAGAACTCAATTTATCATAAACTAAATCAAAGTGAATTTGCATAGTTGTTGTAGTCATTGGCATCCGTTTACCACCTTACGCTTAGTTATAATTGAGATGATAGAACTATAGAATTATGGTTAGTTACTTTACGAACTGGTATCGTATTGTTTTGAAGTGTTAATCTAAAGTTTAAAAGTCCTATTGCAAACTTTCAGTAAGTTCCGGTTACTCGATAAAGTTTAATAATTGGTATTAAAACAAGAGTAACAATTCCAATGTTAGTATATAAGTATCATGTTTGTCTCCATGATTCTTGATATTCAAAGGATTGTCTTAATATCAAGGTTATCTAGGATCTGAAAGAGTTGTTTCAGAAACCATGATGTGTGGAAGATATTGTGATATCTGAAATGAAGTTTTGGTTACAACATGATAGAGTATAATATGGCAAAGTTCATGTTCTCATATTTTGATGAGAATTTGCAAAAGGTTGGAGACACTTGTTGTCCTAATCCTCCAAAAGGTTTTTGGATAGCAACATTATACTCATAATTCATCGTTATAAGCTAAAAGTAGCTTGATCATGGACGATTCCATGATAAGGGTGAATATTTGATGTAGGTAAAATATTTACTACACCAAGAGATTACTAAAGAAAGGAATTTGAAAGAACACCAAACATTTGATGATGGTGATCTACTTCAAAGTGCAAGTCCAAAGACATTGGTATTTAACTATACACGCTTTGGACTATGTGTCATATGTATGACTCCACTATTGATGTTGATAGATTCTTTCAAACAGAAAAGGAAATACTGAAAGAGAATCTCATAAATATATGGCAGAAAAGAAAAGACTAGAATTGTTCAGTTTAAGTATATAGATGATATACATGGTATGGCTATATTCTTTGCTTATTAAACAATGTGGTTCTTAAGTATTTGATACTGAATTTGTTGGTGTGAATCGTCATACGAAACAACACAATTCATGAACTACAATGGCCTAAGTAACTAGCAAAAGAATATGTGATGATGTACATCGATAACAAATAAAGGGTTATTGTGTTTCTCATTAAACATCAAAGTTTGCCTTCAAGATTTGTTTTATCAGGTATTATGAGAACAAAAAGGGTTGTTCAAATAATTGCCGTAATCCATAAAAGATGGATGATTCACAAATCTTGTTGGAAAAATCACATCCATAAAACTAATGCTAAAGATGTCGAAAGACAAATTGATTGAAAGATCACTTAGGAAGTGACATCGCCGTTCAAATTATATTGGAAGGAAAACATGAAGAAACTCCATGTGGATGGAATTTTGGAATCTATTTGATTTTGATCAAATGACGCTTGTGAAACTTTCCTAGAGATAATTAAAACTTCGTTCATAGGCCAAAAGGGAACGAAAGACTAGCTTATTGGAAATTGTACATATTGTTGTACAAAGTCCATCATGTGTAGTCAAAAGCGATGGATTTCAACTTCATATGCTTTCTCCGAAAATTTGAGTGAATATATGAATATTTACTTAATAAGGATGAAGTGTGAAATATTTGAAAAGTTCAAAGACTTTCAACATGAAGTGCAAAATCATTGTAACAAGAATATAAATAGTTTGTGATAAAGATCATAAAGGAAGATATTCGAGTTACAAAGTTTAGCATAATACCTAAGATTTATGGAATCGTTCCGTGGATTTGCATTTTCCCGAAACACCATAAGAGTATGGAGTGTTCGAGATATGTAATTAAACCTTGTTTGACATGGTAAGAACAAAAGGTATAATTCATAAAACTGCCATTATATTTTAAAGATTAAAAGCTTTAGAGATTACCGTTTTTTCACTGAAAAGAGCTTCATCATAATCCGTTGAAATGACACCATATAAAATTATGGTTTGGGATAAAACCCAAGTAGTCCTTTCTTAAACATTGGTATGCTATACATAAGAAAGATGTTTGCAACCGAAGTCGGATGAATATGTCTTTGTTAAGTATTTCTCCATAACACCGGAGACAAAAGTGTTTGTCGCTTAGAACGTCAAGTTTCTTTAAGAAGGAATTTTTTTTCGTGAAAAGTTAAGTGGGAGGACAATAGAACTTTGATAAGGTTAAAGGAACCTTAGCTATATGTGCAAAGTTGCGCAGCACCGAAAAGTGTTCCGGAGGCAGCAACAATGCTCATGGCTCACGTGCCTCAAAGGTTGTGGTCACGGAGATCTAAGTTCCTATTGAAACAAGTAGGTCAAGTAAACAATCAAATACCAAGATTTGAGGGTTGAATCATTATTTGAGAATAATGAACGTACTACATGCAAAGAAGCGATGATGGGCCCTGACTCCGTCAAATGGCTTGAAGCCATAAAATCCGTGATAGTTCCATACACGAGAAATCAAGTTTTGAACTTGAAGGACCCTCGAGAAAGGTGTAAGACCTTAAAGTTGTGTCTGGATCTATAAAGAAATAGACATGGATGTTTTACATCTATGAAATAGTCGACATGTTGGGAAAGAGTTCACAACAAAGTTCAAAGGTTGACTATGACAAGATCTGATCTTTCATAGCGATATTTAGTCTAGACGGATTAATGTAGCAACCACTACATATAAATTTGTTATGTGGTAGTTGAATAAACAAAACAAGTTCTTCTAATAGAATCGTTACCTAGGACATGTGCATAACACGGTCCATAGGGTTTTGTTAATTCAAAGGATGCTAAAAGCGTATGCAAACTTCAATGGTTAAAGTGAGCATCGCGGAGTTGGAATCTTCACTGTGATGAAACTGTTAAAGGAGTTTAAAAGTTCATTAGAGACGATGAAGATGCTTGCATTTGCAAGAAATTAAGTGGGAGCGCTAAGACATGTTTCTAATACATTATGTGGAAGACATATTGTTGATTGGAAATAATGTATCTTTTATTAACACATATTAAGAATTTCATCCCGATGAAAGACTTAGGCAAAACCCAAATATTTGGCATGAATAGACGCTAATATGGTTGTGCCAGAAATACATAGACGAGATATTGAATGAGTTCAATATAGAAACTACAAGAAAGTTTCTTGTCACACAGAAAGGATTGAATGAGTTCAATGTTGATGATATATTCAAGTGTATTGACATTTGGTAAAGTGAAACAAATAATCAAGTATAGATTGATACTTGATGTATGAAATCACAAAGAGTATTTATATCAATCATACTGTGATATGTACAAATCCAGATATGTCCTATGCTCTAAATATTATGAGCATATACCAGAATGATTCATAAGATGATCATTGGACAATAGTAAGGATATTCTTATGATCTTTTGGAAGAACTAAGAATATATTGTTTGTAGAAGTGACAAATAGATGGTTAGTTCATTGTAAAAGTACTACATTGATACTAGTTTTGTCACAAAGTGCAAATTAAGTTTATCTCAATCTAAACTAAGGGTGGCACAATATAATGGAAAGTAAGTTCCATAATGGATTTGGATGAGTTCCAAAGTTAAGACATTGTGACAGATACTACAACAAAAGGCTAAGTATATGACTGCTATTATAGCAGCTAAAGAGGGCATTTGGGTCAAGTAGTTTGTTATCAAACTAGGTGTAGTTCATAGCGGGATAATACTATGAAGATATATTGTACGGCAATATTATCAACATGTTTTAACCCTAAAGAACTAAAGGTCTCACCAAAGGACCAAATTTATACAAAGCCATCTCATTAGAGAATGAGTGATGCGTAGAGACGCAAATACATGCAATTACACACGGACCTGGAAGTGTCAGATCCGGAGATCAGTTGACCACTAGCGAACGTATACTTACAACACCAGAAAGCCATAGGTGTTGAATACACAAAAGTTTGAAACTAGATTATTGACTGTAGTGCAAGTGGAAGACTGTTGGAGATATGCCCAAGAGGCAATAATAAAGTGGTTATTATCATATCTTCACACTTATGATAAATGTTTACATACCATGCTATAATTGTATTAACCGGAAACATTAATACTTGTGTTATTTGTAAACTAAAATAAGAGTCCCTAGTAAAGCCTCTTGTTAAACTAGCTTGTTGGTTAATATATGATCATGGTTTCCTGATCATGAACATAGAGATGTTATTAACAACAAGATCATATCGTTGGGAGAATGATGTGATGGACATACTCCTATAGATAAGCCTAGCATAAAGATCAAGTCATTTCAATAGTTCAATTGCTATATGCTTTCTGATACATAGTAACCTAATTCCTTCGACCATGAGATCATGCATATCACCTTTACCGGATGGATTCTTTGATGTCATCAAACACCACACCGTAACAGGGTGGCTATAAAAGTGGCATTGAGTGTTCGGAAAGTATGGGTTGAGGCACATGGATCAAGAGTGGGATTTGTCCATCCATACGACGGATAGATATACTCTAGGCCCTCTCGGTGTAATGTCATCCAATTAGCTTGCAAGCATGTGACTGGCTCACAAGGGATCACATATCACGGGAACGAGAAAAGAGTACTTATCGGTAACGAGGTTGAACTAGGTATGCAGAGATACCGACGATCATAACCTCGGATAAGTAAACTATCGTGAGACAAAGGGAAATTGGTATCGTATGTAAGTGGTTCATTCGATCGCAAAGTAATCGTAGAAATATGTGGGAGCCATATGAATTTCCAGATTCCTCTATTGGTTATTGTTCGGAGAAGTGTCTCGGTCATGTCCGCATAATTCACGAACCGTAGGGAGACACACTTAAGGATTCGACGTTGTTTGAGTAGTTATGGTATTATGAGAAAGAGACCGAATGTTGTTAGGAGTCTCGGATGGGATCCGGGATATCACGAGGTGATCCGGAATGGTCCGGAGAATAAGATTCATATAAGGAAAGTCCCGTTTCGGAGTTGCGGAATGATTCCGGTGTTTTCATCGGGAATGTTCTAGAAGGTTCTGGAATGTCCGGCACTCCGGGGGGGAGGGTACATGAATGTGTTGTATCAAAGTTGGTATGATTGCATCATGTACTAAATGTCATCTCTGTCCGAAATAAAGGGTTAATTCAAATCCTAGTTTGAAAAGTCAAACGGCTAGTTTGAAAAGTCAAACTGCCAGTTTTCGGAAAGAGGAGAAGGAGGATTGGTGGAGGCCGAATTGGGGGAGGGTTCCTCCCTTGGCCGGCACACCACCAAGCCGACTTGGGGAGGGACTCCCCTCCCCTTGGCCGCCGGCCCCTCCCATCTATATAAGGAGGGGCAGGGCTCCCCTCCTAGTACACACAAGTTCCTATCTTCTACCTCCGGTTTAGAGCCGTTTCGGTTTAGAGCTTCTAATTGCTTTAGCCTTCGGTTTAGAGCCTTCTAATTGGTTTAGATCCTTCTAATTGGTGTGTCTAATTACTAGACCACTAATAGCCTCTCTCATACTCCACCATACTCGCACCGGCTTAAGGCGAAGCCCTGCGGGATCTCCCCTCTACTTCCGGTACCACGCCGTTGTGCTGCCGGAATGGCGAGGAGAGTGCTACAACCTCCGCTGCCTGCTGGAACAAGGGAGAGGAAGGTCTTCGTCGAGTACCGAACGTGTGACCGACTGCGGGAGCGCTGCCGGAACGCAGCGCCGGAAGGATCGTCTACGCGATCTTGAGATCGGAAAGAGTACGACTACATCACCCACGAGAATCTACTCTCGTTAAACACTTTGGAATCTTCGAGGGTAAGTTATTCCATCGACTCGTTGCTACAATCTAGTAGATAGATCTTGGCTTGTTGGTTTATATGCGATAGAAATTTTTTGTTTTCCATGCTACGAAACCCTACAGACTATACGTTTGCCTTGACCGTTCCACTTGAGCTCGATGTAGACGAACTTGACCTTCTCAAGATGGAACACCTTTCTTGATTTCTCATCATCGATCCATGATCACCAGGGATGGCAAGCATCAAACATGAGATCTTCTATAGATGGCACATTTTGAGCTTGCACATCACATCTTCTTCTCATTTCATCGATCTTGAAGCCAACACATGATCCAAGCGATGTCAATGAACAAATACTACAAGTATAACTTAATACACACATTAGTCCATAAAGATTGTCATTAATTACCAAAACCACACATGGGTCCCCGCATGTTCTTTCAATCTCCCCCATTTTGGTAATTGATGACAATCCCTTTAAGAGGGTTTATATAAGGAATCTTAATGAATAAAATGGTAACGCCAATATCAAATACTACATAAGTATGTGATATTGGTACTACCACCATACATAGAGCAAACTCCCCCACAATCTACATGTGTGATGAACTCGAATTTCATTGCATATATTGCCAATATTATCATTGGTGGAGTTTCCTCTGTATACCACATGCTAAGCAACAACAAAGACGCAAGAGCATGAAAGGCAAATGCTTAAGAACAAACTCAAGGCATAAACCATTTCCCTTAAACCCTCTAAAACTTCTCCCCCATTGGCATCGATTGCCGAAATGGGTGACAAGTTCTAGAAGGACAATATAGTGATAAATCCTCCAAAGGTGTGCATTCGCACATATCCAATGATGAATACTTGGGAGGAAGTATAACTATATTGAGGACCCAAAGATTGCCAAAATAAATAAAAAGAAGGGGCATCATCAAATTATGCAAGCAATTACAAGATCTGACAAACCAATTTGAAAACAACAAATGAGTCCAAATGGAAACAACAAGATATTATGATATGAGTAGATGAGTGTTTTAAATAACAAATTGAGAAGCTCCCCAAGATTTGTGCAAACTTTAAAATAGTTGCATTTCAATACAAATTGCAAAATATGGAATCCTCGCTCCCCATAAGAATTTAAAACACATCAAATGAAAGATCAAATAAATGATTAAATAAAATAGAGAAGTTCCCCAAGATTTGTGCACACTTTAGAATCGTTGTATTTCAATACAAAAATGCACAAATATGGAATCCTCACTTCTCCATAAACATTTAAGGCACAATAAATGAGAAATAAGACAAATGAGCATCATTAAATGAATTAGATGAGCTCCCCAAAGATAATGCACCAATTACGATAATTGTATTTGGGAACAAGGTGCATAATCATGGAATCCTCACTCATCCAAGTTTATTTAACAATGCAAGGCATGGGAGAACAAATATGAGTGCCCAAATATGAAAACAAGAGGAACTAACACTCATAGGAAATTAAATTTGGAAGCCACTAAAGAATCAAAAGGAAAAGAAAGGTGGTCTCCAAGGATAAAAATCAACTAAAATTATCTTCTCATATGTGTATATGTCTATAAGTGGAAAACATCACAGAGACATATGCCAACAAATAAATATGGACACATAAATAAGATATACAATAAGGCATATGAAAAGAAAAAAAGAAGTCATAATATATACCAATAAGATTTTTGCTTAAAAGTATGGCCAAAGGCACAATGTTATCTTATTGTACATTAATGAACTTCAAACACCAACACACTTCATATATTACAACTATCACCAAGGGAAAAACAGAAGGTTGGCATATATGGAGAAAGGAAACAAGTATCACAAGATAAAATAGACTAGCAAAATCTCACTATTGCACATGAGAGAAGTTGAGGAAATGATAGGCAATAAAATTGCTAGATTGACATATTTGGAATTGGAGGATCATATACATGATTTTGTATAGTCCCAATTATATGCACTCATCTCAACTTATACACATATACAATAGAGAGTCCTCTTAATACCATGGCTAGAGATACAAAAAAAAATACAATAACAAAAATTCATGCCAAGATGCAACCTACAAAAGGTTGGAAGCAATATAAATATGCATGAGGAAGAGATACTTGTTACCGAGATATAATTGGTAGGATGTAGAGTATATGAATTCGTTGATCATCCTATAGCTTGACTCAACTTTTCATGTATGCACCACTTCTTCAAAATTGAAAGACAAGCATACAATATATCTCCAATGTACCTAAAAACAATTAACTACAAAATGGTCCCCAAACTTATTGGGTCCAAAGTAGTTAGAGAAACTACAATACATAGGAGAGACTCCACATAATTATGTGCACATTGATATGAAAGTGAATTTGATGCACAACTTAGCCGATGGGATTTGGTGGAGTTTTCCTTACATATTGGATCAAAGAAATAAAGCATGCCATAATATAGATATATAGTAAATATGCATGCACAAGGCTTTCAAGAACCAAAAATTAGATACAATTTGAACAAAAAACACCAAGTAAACCAAGATGGCACACAAAAGAGTGTGACAAGACAAGCGGTATCCAAATTGTATCAAAGAACCAATTCAACACATGAAAGAGCATAAGTTCAAAAATGAACTAGACAAAAGCCAAAGAGCAAAAGATAGATAAAAATACAAATGCTCAAGGATTTATCTCATTCTAAAATGGTCAAAATGTGAAACAAGGAATGAGACAAAACCAAATCCCAAGAAGAGTAAGGTTCCAACAAGTAAACCAAGCTCTCCAAACTTTTCATGATGGCATAAAATACCAAAACAAAAAGATCAAACTTCGAAGCACATAAAACCCGATATGGATCAAACAAGGAAGCATAAAAGGATTATTCTAGATAATATAGGAGAGCTCACCCATAAGTAGTACATTGTATAGAGTTTTGATTTTGAATGCAAAATGAACACAAATGAGATAATCACCACTACCTACATTAAATAAAACATAAGATGTCACATCCCAAGATTTTCCAAATCTTGTAATGTGAAAAATAAATGAATAAAATAAAACTTTGATTGATTTTCAGGGTGAGAAGAAACTTTTGAATCAAATTGGGAACTTTCAAAACCTATTTGGATCAAATAAAATCCTAAAGGGATTTAAAAAAAGTTAAATAAATAATAAAGTTAAAATATTTAAAATTAATATTTTTGGATCTTTTAATAAAAAGGATTTGGTTTTCAAAAGAAAAGGTGAATTTATAAATAAAGATTATTTTATAGAGCCAAATTAAACCTTGGCCAATTTTTTGAATTAAAATGTCTTGCTTTGATTTAAAATAGTAAAGGTTTATTTAAATAAAATAATAAGGATTTAATATCCAATTTTATTTAAGTAAAGGCTTTTTCTCATTTTAAATAAACACTAAAACTTATTTATTTATTTTAAATAAGTTTTCTAAGTATTTTATATTCCCAAATAAAACCTACTGAAGTGTTTTGGTTTTATTTTAGATTTCAAAATAAAGTTTTTAATAAAACAAATCCTATTTAGTTTAATAACTAAGGTCCATTTTATTTAATTATTACTGGACCCTAAAATAAAATGTTATTTTATTTTAAAACAAGTTTTCCAAGTATCTTCTATTTTCAAATAAAACCTACTGATTTGGTTTTGAAGATATTTAGATTTCTAATGGAGTTTTTAAATAAATTAAAACCCCTTTGATTTATTAACTAGTGTCCATTTTATTTAATTATAAATGGACTCTAAAATAAAATTATTTTATTTTTGGACTTTGGTTAAACAGAACCAAAACTCTTTACAAGTGTGGTGAATGTTTGAATTGTTTGAATGTTTGAATAGTTGATTGAGATTCAAAACAGAAATTGATTTGGAAAAAGAAAAAGATTCAGAACTGGAAAAAAATATGAATCTGGTCGACCCAACCCAGCAGCCCAGTCTAGGCCCAACTCCAGCCCACCAACACCACCCAGCGAAACGTTTTCTACACGCAGTCTCGCACCCGCACAGAAGCTGACCGGTGGACCCTCCCCCTCACTCCCTTTCTCACTGACCAACCGACACCACCCTCTCCTGTTCATCGTCTACACCCGCGACCAGTTCTTCCCCGCTCCTGCCGTTGATTCCTCCGGTTTAATTCGTCTTAACATGGCCACCATTACTCGCTTTGATCATGCAAGCTTAAACGCCCATGCCTCCTCTCCATTTCCCCTCTGTCACCCCACATTAGCACGCCCCCAGGCCGCCCTGACTCCTCTCCGAGCCTCACTGCCACCGACGAACTCTTCCCTCGATTCCGGACGTGTCCTGCCACCCCTCGCCTCCTTGACCACACTCGCATACTCCCCAAGCCCTGGCGCACCTTTTCTCATCGCCAGCTCACCCGCGCGAGCTCTGCAAGCTCGACAGCGTCACCCCGAGCCAGCGCCGCCGTCTGTCTCCAACTGCGGCGACGTCTCCCAGGTAAACCAGACCTCCCCTCTCTTCCCCGTGGACACGATAATGATCGCCATGCTCTTGCGAACCTAACGGTGTCTCCCGTTTGTCCTAGGGTGCCCTCCATCCTCTCCCTCGACGATCTCCAAAGCACGCCCGCCGCCGTGTGGACTCCGGTGAGCAATCCACGTCGGACCAGAGCGCCCCTCGACAAACGAACCACACATTGAGAATACGCATGACGACACGAACACTGTGAGTATATCCCCAGCCACCCTTGCTTCCTGTATCGCCGGCGCCACCACCGTCTGGACACTCCGCCGCCAGTAGCCACCGCAGCGCCGCCCATCTATGGCTGGCACGCTGCGCACCGTAGGATCTTGATCCGATGCTCACGATAGATCCTTAGCCGAAGGGGTACGCGTCCATCTATGCCACACGTTTCCAGTTAGATCCAACGCACCCGGTAGCCGATCCGAGCGAACCGTTATTGTCCAATCAGAAACTGCCACGTGGACTGGAATTGATTTAAAACAGATTTTTGATCTGATTAGAATACAAGTTTGTAATTGGTATAACTTTTGATCCACACGTCCAAATTTTGCAAACTTTATATCAATGGAATCAGTGGAACAAGCCCTAGCCAACCATGCCTTTTGTTTAGCAAAAATCTTCAGTTAAAATGTTTGTTTTTGCAGAAACATTTGTATGCTTGTTTAGATTATAAAAATTGTTTAAAAATGAATTTGGGGCTAAAATCTTTTGCAATTGAATTGTTTTGAACCTACTGACCATAGGAAACACTTTGTGGTTTCAAAAATGTATTTGGTGAAACAAAAGAATGATTCTTTGATTTAAAACCATTTCTAGTCAAATAAAAATATAGTTTATTTATTAAAAATGGTTTTGGAAGAAAACCTTTGGAAAATGTTTTGTTTTAACTCTCTGACCCCAAACACCAAGTTTTATGGTTTTAAAACATATTTGGTGAACCCCATAGATTAATGCCTTAGTAAAAATATTTCTACACCACATAAAATGACACTTTGTTTTGAAAATGGTTTATGAAGTGAAACCTTTTGCAAATGACTTTGCCACTTTACAAAATGACCATTAGGTGTTTTCAAGTGTTTATGACCCATTAGGAAACACTTTTTCAAATAAAACAAAGTTGGCATGCTTGCATGCATTATCTTAGTTCTATGATTTTATGTGTTGTTTTGCTTGATTGGTAGATTGAATTTGTGCCTTTCTTGATTTAATTTTAGTGACTTGAAGAGTGTGATTGTGTTGCCTGCCAAAACCCACCGGCGAGCAGCGACGGGCAACACGAAGAGCCGGGAGGCTCCCAGAACTGCTGGTGGGCCCTGGTCCCTCGGGCAACGGCCCGCAAAACTCCGGCACACTTCCTGGCTTGGTTCGAGGGCGTGCCACCTGACCTATACCTGGTCAGGAAGGTGAAGGATTGCTTCGACTGGTTTCCTGCATGGCAAATAAACACACGTAAAATTCAAGCCATGACCGGCTCCCAGGTTTCCCTGCGAATCGGCTCCTAGAGCCGATTATCCCATGGTTCTGCATTAGATCTACGATAACATGGGGTTTTGCTTCACCAATACAAGTTAAATTGATCTACGACAGTTTAACATTTTCACTACATAATTGGAACGTCCTACACGTAATTGAGCCTGGTAGATACAAAAGATAATAGAAAACTAACCCTAGGGAAGGCCTAAAAACCAACGTAAAGTCAATTCCCGGAACAACTCCTCTCGGATTGGTAAACCATATCTTATATACTACTGGATCGTTCAACCCGTTTGCAAGGCCTGATCATGTAGATATCAAACTAAACCTTGGAGAACAAGGCACAACTATAACAGATCAAATCGACTTAAATAAAGATCAAGCAAGGCGCCACCCTTACACCCGGGAAAAGGTGCAAAGGCGGCGAGATAACTAGAGGCAGCATAACTAAACGATCATAGCAAAAAAGTACCGATGCTAGCCTAAACAAATCTATGATAATAGTGTTACTCGCCATCAACAAGGCTTCAGTACGAGTAACACCAAATAACGCATAAGTAGATACTGCCTAGATCGCAAGATGCGATCTAGGAAGCATGGCACTTACCCGAGAAAAAACCCTAGAAACAAGGGGTGGCGATGCGCCGAGATTGTGTTTGTTGTGAACGTGATTGTCCTCCTTTTCTCAATAACCTTAGGTACATATTTATAGTCCGGAGACTTTCTATCTTTGGAATAACCCTACAACTCTATCTCTTACCTAAATCGAAACGGAACCTATTACAATATAAGATACACGTGCAATTTAGCCCAAATCAACGCACGAGGCTGATTCAACAACACGTTGCATATACGTATCTTCTAAGCCCATCTTGATTGTGGCCCATCTCCTCCTTTGGCCAAAATATGGCGATAACACATGCCCCCCTGGTTTTGGCAATAATAATTCCAAAACCACTCTGTTGATGTTTTTTCTTTCCCCCCTTCTTTTTTTTCTTCACATTGGGTTACGCGTTGCAGAGCAGAATCGTCACGCCACCCCCTCATCACGATGCCCTGTCTTCTCAAGTCCTTCGCAGTGCATGATTTGACGATTTTGGCAGTACATTCTGGGAAACCGCTATGGCATTGAACCGCCTCCCACTATTCCCCTTATTTAAATTCATCTAAGCAGTTTGCAGTCCCCATCTTCCTCCAGTAGCCAAAAAACCTTCTTCCTCCGCCGAAAAAACCCTCTTCCTCCGCCATGGCCTCCTCTTCTTCCGCCCGTTCCTCCCAGTCTTCCAACACCATTAGCGACCGGGAGCCGACGCCGGAGCACCCGCCCACGGCGGCGTACGAGACTCTCGCCCCACAATGGTGGGACGAGAGGGATTGGGATTTCGCCGCTTGGTCGGAGGACGACGCGTCCCTGACTGACGGCAAGGAGGGCCTGCAGTTCCTCGTCGACGGGGAACTGGAGGCGAAGAGCAGCGACGACGCCTGGTCCTGGGACGGCGTCGAATCTTCCGACGAGGAGGAGGAGTCGGAGGAGGACACCTCCTCCGATGAGTATCCACCGGTGAAGCGCTTCCGCGCCGGGTCCAGCGAGGACACCGAAGACGACGACAAGGACGAGGAGGCCCCTGCTGGCATCTTCATCAGCAGCAGCGAAGACGACGCCGGTAGCAGCGCTGATGACAGCGAACAAGGCGACGGCGAAGACAGCGGCGACGACCTCGGCCTCTAGATTAGGAACTAGTAGTAGTAGTAGTAGTAGATTTCCTTTTGTAAGCAATCAGCTCCACTGTAAATAATCGTCTTTTGAATGAACGAAGATTGCTTTTCCAACTCGAAGATTGCTTTTCCGACCCAATTTCGCCGATAGTCAAAATAGGTCGATGCTCCAAAAGCCGATAGTACTGTATCGGCTTTCACCACACTGCGCTCATACAGTCAAACAAGTCAAATCTCAAAGAGCCGATGGTAACACATCGTCTTTCCCAAAAACGTTGACAAGGTCAAAACTTGGTCGCATACTTAGACAAATCTGAGCGGCCACTTCCCAGTTTCAAACGGTAAACTGCGACCTTCTTCAAAAAAGGGTGACCCAGATCTCCAACTGCCCACCGACCAGATCGAGCTCACAGCGACAAGAACCCTCGATCCCCAACTGCATAGATCCATCTCCGCCGGCAAACTAGATGGCGGAATCGTCCAACACCAACCCAGAGGTCTCCGGTCTGAAGGTACGCCTACTCCTCGCAGTCTGAACGCGATGTTAGAATTAATGGCGAACACCTGAATTAATGCCTTATTCCACCATTAAATTTTTTAGGTTTCAGACATCCTGCTGCCGCATCCTTCTCTCCCAAATTCTCTCTGTCTTGGCCCTCATACAGAGTCTAGTCCTACCCATCTGATTTCTTGCGAAGCAAACAGAATCCCCTTCGTAAGCCAAGACCTAGATTTAAACTCTTGGGCCGACTGCTTGCGAGCCTGGCCTAATCCTCCTGAACATTGGGTCTCTTGGTTCAGCAGGGTAGCTAGAGCTTACCAATCCCAATGGGAAACCACGGGAATAGCCGATGCCTTGCATCTGTCATTGTCTCCTCTTGAGAAACATGAGAATCTTCTAAAAACCATCGGCTACTTCTGGTCTGACGCTCTGAACTGCTTCATGTTCGGTCATGGCCCTATGTCACCAACTCTGTTAGACGTGGTGATGATCACTGGTCTGGATGTTACATCACCCAGCCCCTCTGCTTTTAAACTGACCAAAGTCCCCTACAAACTGTCTTCTAAAATAGACTGCACGAACTGGGGTGCCTACCTCCAACGCCATATGAAAACAAAGGGTCCTGTCACAGAGAAAGAACACACAGCCTTTCTCAACTTCTGTCTAGAACATTTCATATTCTGTGGCCCTTCCCTTGCTCCAACCAAGAATTACCTCTCCTTAGCCCACGAACTGGCCAAAGGCACTCAACTTGGCATCGGCAAACTGTTCCTTGGAGAGGTCTATCGATATCTCCAGTTGATGTCTGTCAAGCTGTTCTCTGGCATAGCAGTCAAAACAGGTGGTCCTTGGTGGTTCATTCAGTTATGGGCTCAGCTGTATTTTCAAAACCACGTCCCAAACTTCCCCCTTTTGGCGAGTTGCACCTTTCCAGATGTCAAAGGGAAGCAGATCCGATGCACCAGCTATGGCCAAGCTTTGTATAGGCTGCCAGGTAGTAAACTATCCCCTCAGGAAGCATCCAAGTGGTTCAGTATTTTCTTCCAAGGCCTGGATAATCCTATCTTCTTTCCTTACACGGAAGAATTGGAACATTTTGAAAATCCACTCTCCTTCAGGCTAGACAATTTTGCCGATGATACTAGCACTCGGCAGCTCTTTTCCATCGTGATCCGTCCCTGTTTCCTTCCAGTTGGCATGAGTACATCCAACAGAATAATCAAGCCTGGGTATGAATCCTACCAGCCGGTCGTAGTGGCTCGGCAATTTGGCCTTGGATAAGTACCTCCCCATCTCTTTCTCCACCATCTTACGGAGAGCAGAGCCGACCTGCCTGATCCTCTCACCAGTCAAAGGTGTTACTCCTTCTTTGATGCCCTGACCATCCCTATTCCTAATGACCTCACCTTCGCCTCATCAACTGATGGCTTTGAAGACTGGTGGTCGATGTGGAAGACTCATGCCTTCAGGAGAGCTCTGGGACCGTTGCTGAAGCAGCTCGATGCTGACTATGACATCCCCGTGGAACAGGTACCACTACTTGTAAATTTTCTTGATGCAGCTCACAAATGATTCTTCTACTAACCCACTCTTTCTCTTTGCAGCAACAAGATGGCCCTGAACCTACGCACAGTGATGGCTCCCCCTTCGAGTTCTTTCCGCCAGCTCATGTGGTTCTTTTCTGCAAAAACTCGCCACCTTTGAAAAAGGTCATGATGCAGAACCAGCCGATCACACCACAATCGGCTTCTAAGAAGCAAGTAACTCCAAGGTCAGTGGCCCCTCAAGTTCCAACTAAAACAAGAACGGTGGTGAAGAAGGTAGCTGCCAGGAAGACTTTGAGGCGCCGGAGCCCTTCTCCAGAAAGTTCGCATGTACGCTGATCCATGCCTTGGTTGATCCTTCTCATTCTTCCATTCTTGCAGACATGTTCGTGCTTACTGGTTCTCCTTTTTTTACAGGCTTCCGTCGAAGACACCTCCAGCGAGGACACTCAGACCAATCGAGGAGAACTGGGCCCAACAGATTCCGAGAGGACCATCACACCGAGCCAACCAGATTCACCACCATCGGCTTCCAGGAAAAGGTCGGTTCCTGAACCTACTGCCCCCCGAGCACCAGTCGAGGCGGGGCCAGCTGTGGGTCCCAAGAGAGCTCGCAAAGGACTGCAAGCTTCTTCATCGAGCCAGGAGGTTTCGAAAATCATCACCCTTCATGCTCTTACCACTTACTTCTTTTTATCTGCCGATTCATCATCATTTACATCGGCTAAACACCTTCAATGCAGACGACTGACGTTTCTAGTGGGAAAGCTGGGGCAGTGCCGATGCCTTTAGCCAAGCCGGATTCAGCAATCCCCGAAGGTGCAGATGAAACGGCTACCACTTTGGCCAAGCCCCCAGCAACCACACACAAACCGATCGTCTCCTCATCTGCTGTCCCCTCGATCTTAGGAGAGGTATGTTAGCTTCTTTCGGCTCATCCTTACACGTTGGGCGCGTACTGACACTTTTTTCCGGCTGCCAGACTTGTGATATTTCAGGCTTGCTGACGTTCGACCCTGAATCCATCGAACCAACTCCCTCTGTTGCCGATGATGAACCACGAGCCAGGGCTGTTCCACGTCAATTCCAGCGTCTTAAAACCCTGCTGTCCTCCCCGATCGAAGAGTTGATCGAGGGTTCTGAGGAGGTGAAGAGCGTTCTTGCTAAAATAAAAGACCAACTCCCAGTAGCATTGCAGGTGAAGCTTTGGCCAGTTGTAACTCTGTCTTTCTACGGGTCAAGGGTGAAGTTAGCTCGTGAGAGGATAAGTCTGCGCCGCGCCCAACTTCCACTGAAGGCCAACATCGCAGACAGATGTCAGCAGCTCAACGAGAAAAAGGCGTCTCTTGATGCCAAAACTGACACCTCTGTCAGTACCGCCGATCTCGCATCCTTGAAAAGGGAGCTGGAAGATCTTGAAGAGAAGGTCCGGGCGACTAAACAGCTTATTCGTGACAAGGAAGAATCCATCGCCCGATCCCAAGACGAAGCAGAAAGCCTCAAGGCTCAACTGAAGACCGATCTGGCAGAAATACGTGCCCTGAACAAGCAGCTAGTGACGGGCAAGGACGAGGATGACGAAGCCGAGATCGCCGAGGTGGACCGTGTCCGTGCTGACGCCCTCCACGCCTTCGAGGCATTTCTTCAGTAGCTCGTTTATGTAAACTGGCATCTGCTTGTAACAGTTTGAACCTCTAGAGTCGATGGCTGTGCATCGGCTGTATGTTTTTTTTATTGGCCGATTTCATGTATCGGCCCCCATATTTCAGTGTCCATCATCCCACATGCTTGGGAAATATTTCTTGAGGTGTTGCCCGTTGACAGCCACTGGGAATTTTACGCCATCCAGTTCCTCAAGCATGTACGCGTTTCCCCTTAAAACTTGATCGACCCTGTATGGCCCGTGCCAATTTGGAGACCATTTACCATATGCTGCATCCTTAGTTCCCAATGGCAATACAGCTTCCCATACCAGATCGCCAACGTGGAACTCCTTCGGTCTCACCTTCTTGTTATATGCACGAGCTACCTTGGCATTGTTCTCTTTGATTTTCTCAAGCGACCACAACCTAAGCTCAGTTAAATCCTCAACACTGTCACTCATCAGGGCTGCATATTCTTCAGTCGTTAGATCGTTCTAAAAGGTGACACGCCTCGATCCAGCCATAATTTCCCAGGGCAATACGGCTTCTTGTCCATAGACTAGATGGTATGGCGAGGTTTTTATCGCTCCATGACATGACATGCGATAAGCCCATAACGCCTCTGACAAAACCTCGTGCCAACGCCTAGGGTGCTCATCGATCTTCCTCTTGATCAGCTTGATAAGGCTCTGGTTGGACGCTTCAGCTTGCCCATTTGCTTGAGCATAATACGGAGATGATCGGATCAGCTTAATTCCCGTGTCCTCACAGAACTCTCTAAACTCGTAAGAAGTGAAGACCGAACCTCCATCGGTCGTGATCGTTTGGGGGATCCCGAATCTATGGATGACATGTTCTTTCACAAAATTGATAACATCCTTTGAGTTTACTGACTTCATCGGGACAGACTCCACCCATTTAGTGAAATAATCAGTAATGGCCAAAATCCACATGTGGCCTTTGCTTGATGGAGGATTGATCTTGCCAATCATATCCATGCCCCAACCTCGGAATGGCCAAGGTTTGATGATGGGGTTCATTGCTGACGCGGGTACCATCTGAATTTTCCCAAATTTCTGACATGCTTGACATCCTTTGTAGTACTTGAAACAGTCCTCAAGCATGGTGGGCCAATAAAACCCTGATCGCCTGATCAACCATTTCATCTTGTGAGCCGATTGGTGAGTTCCACAGGCGCCTTCGTGTACCTCGTGTAGGAGCCGATTGGCCTCGGTTGGCCCCAGACATTTGAGAAGTAACCCTTCCAGAGTCCTGTAGAACATGTCGTCCCCAATGAGCACATACTTCATGGCCTTGTACCTTATCCGTTTAGGTGCCCCCCGAGCCGAATCCTTCAAGTAATTGAATATATTGGCTCTCCAGTCGTCCGTCTCTAGGAACTGAACTTGAACATCAGTTCCCTCTGCTACGTCCTTGTAGCCTGAAGCCATTTGTGCGAGATCATTTGCCTCTGTATTCTGCGATCGCGGGATCCAGTTAAAGTTTATGTACAGGAACTGTGCCATGAGCTCACGGCATTGCAACCATAATGGGAAGAGAGACTCGCTCTCACACTTGTATTCCTCCGTGAGCTGGGAAATCACCAATTTGGAGTCTCCAAAAATTTCCACTGCTTCTGCTCCAGCTTCGATGAGCAACTCCATTCCCTTGCGTATCGCCTCATACTCAGCGACGTTGTTGGTGCGAGGGGCAGATAACCTGATGGAGAAGGAAAATGTTGCCCCCCGGGGCGACACGAGTAGCATGCCGATGCCGCACCCATCGTCACAAACCGATCCATCGAAAAACATAGCCCACGCTCGTATAGACAATGCTGCTATATTAGTGTTGATCCTTTCAGCGATAAGGTCGACCAATGCTTGTCCCTTAACTGCTTTCGCGGGTTGATACCGGATGTCAAACTCCGATAATGCAAACATCCATTTGCCCAGTCGGCCTTTCAACATAGGATCCGCCAGCATGTGCTTTATGACATCTGATTTGCATATGATGACAATCTCCGCTGATAGCAAAATGTGGCGCAGTTTGGTGCAGGTGAAAAACAGGCAGAGGCAAAACTTGTCGATCTCGGGATACCTTGTCTCTGCATCCAGCATCCTTCTGCTGATGTAAAATACAACTCACTCCAGCCCATCATAAACTTGCACGACCACTGAGGCGATGGACGTGTCAGCTACTGATAAGTAAATGTAGAATGGCCTATCCGGCTGGGGCGGAACCAATACTGGCGGCTTCGTCAGATAATCTTTGATCTCGTCGAAGGCTTGTTGTTGTTCTGCCCCCCAGCTGAACTCCTCGTCAGATTTAATCTTCACCAGTCCCATGAACGGCTCTATTCTTCCTGACAGATTGGAGATGAATCTTCTGACGAAGTTGATCTTGCCGATGAGAGACTGCAGTTCCTTCTTCGTGGTAGGTGGCTTCATTGTTCGCACTGCCTCCTGACTTTTCAGGTCGATCTCAATTCCGCGTTCATGGACCAAGAACCCCAAGAACTGACCGGCCGTCACCCCAAAGGCACACTTTTTTGGATTCATCCGTAGCCCGAATTTTCTTGTTCGGTCCAGGACGCGTTGCAGATCGTCCAAGTGTCCTCGTACTGAAGCAGACTTGACCACCACGTCATCGATGTAAATCTCCACCAGCTTGCCGATCAGATCATGGAAAATGTAATTCATGGCTCTTTGGTATGTGGCGCCGGCATTCTTCAGTCCAAATGTCATGACTACATATTCAAACAACCCCACCGAACTTGGGACTCTGAACGCAGTCTTGTGTATGTCTTCTGGAGCCATAAAAATTTGGTTGTAACCGGCATTGCCATCCATGAAGCTCAAGATCTTATGACCAGCCGCTGCGTTGATTAACGTTTCTGCCACCGGCATCGGATACTCATCCTTTGGAGTGGCTCTATTGAGATCCCGAAAATCTATGGCAACACGCCAGCGGCCATCCTTTTTCTCTACAGGTACGATATTAGAAATCCACTCAGCATACCTGCATGGCCTGATTAACTTGGCTGTCAACATTTTCTTGACCTCTTTCTTGACTTCTTCCAAAATTTCGGCCTTCATCTGTCGTGCTCGCTGCTGGAATGGACGAAATCCTTTTTTAAGCGGGAGTCGATGCTCAATGATGCTCCTGTCTAATCCAGGCATCTCTGTATAGTCCCAGGCGAAGCAGTCTGGATATTCTTTCAACAGAGCTATCATCGGACCCCGCAGACTCGGATCTAACTTCTTGCTGATAAATGTTGGTCGTGGCTTATCCCCAGGACCGATGTCGATTTCCTCTAGTTCATCAGCGGATGTAAACCCATACCCTAGCTTTCCGTCACCTGTTAAATCGATGCTAAACACAGGGCAAACAGTAGGTGAGGATAACAAAAATAATTTGGGCCGATTGCCTGAATCGGCCCCCTTTTTGATTGCATTAGTCAAGGACGGTTTACACCTTATTTGTGTTTTACAATGGCAGGGAATCTCTCTGCTACGACTACATGATCTGCTTGTCGTAAGATTGCTGCTTTTTTTTTTTGTGGCCGATCGCAGGGATCGGCCGTACCACGTACGATCGTGGACTTTGCTACTCTATCAGGCCCGTGGATAAGACCAGCCTCACCCCGTTTTTTGTAGATTCAATGCGGTCACAGCCGTCTAGACTGATTCCAGAGATCGGCTCTTGGTCTTCTGCTTCCCAGATGTTCATGCCAGCTATGGAGATATCGATAGAATCATCTGCATGAATGACCTCCACCTCATCTCCATCCCACTGTATTAGGCACTGGTGCATCGTGGATGGAATGCAGCAGTTAGCATGAATCCAATCTCTCCCTAGCAAGACAGCATAGGTGCTTTTGCTGTCCACGACGAAGAATGACGTAGGGATGGTTTTTCTGCCCACGGTCAGATCCACGTTCAGTACGCCTTGCGTTTCTGAAGTTTGGCTGTTGAAGTCGCTTAACGTGACGTTGGTTTTGATCAGATCTGCAGTGGAGCGTCCCAAACGCCGTAGCATGGAGTATGGCATTATATTGACTGCCGCTCCGGTGTCCACCAACATCTTGCTGACAGGCTGCCCATTGATGTAACCTCGTAGGTACAGGGCTTTCAGATGTTTGTAGCCCTTCTCACGTGGCTTCTCAAAGATAACCGGCCGTGGACCGCAGTCAAACTGTGCCACTGGTAGCTCGTTGGTTCTTGGCGCGCAGAACTCTGACGGAAGTATGAATACCATGTTTGTGCCAGCCGATGTCTTTGCATAGGCTTTTACCGGTTTGGGGCGCCACTCTTTCCTTTTCGGGCGATCTTACGTTTCCAAGGTCTGCCGAATCTTAACGGCCAGATCGGGCCGTGCTTTCTTTAAAGCGTGGAGAAACTGCGCTTCGGCTTCCTCCAAGTTACGCAGCCGCTGCACTCTACGCTTTTGGGTGTGTCTGAGTCCGTCGGGACACCACCTTGGACGGTGATATCTGTCTTTTCCTTTGTCATCCATTGGCTCCTCGAGATCTTTTGCTCGAGCGGACTCCCTGTATCGGCTCTGAGGTGGGAGAGGCCCTAGACGCTTGAACACTAACACTGGCCCCGTGTCCTCCTTCTGCTGTCCACATTCCGGGCAGTTATCGATTGTAGGCAATCGGCTCATTCCCGCATCCCAGCAATACTTGAAGAAAGGACAATCCCAATGTTTGTCTGTGCCTTCCTTTTCTTTTGACGGTCCCCTAGCGAGGTGCTCATATCCTTCATCGTTTCCATCGCGCCGGCGACGTCGGTCATACTGACGCTCATACTTGTTAAGGAGATGCGTGGAATGTGGCTTCTGATATCGCACGCTCCTCACCTGTTCCTCGGTTAAATACCGCCTGTCATCGTAGCTCGGCCGGTCGCGTGGACCAGCCTCCTCTCTTTCTTTGCCCCGAGAGCGACCGTCTTCCTCCTTATATGCGCCACGATGGTACACAGGTCCTGCCATATTAACATCGAACGAGAAATCCAACTGACGCCTTGTGGACTGGCTGTGTTCTACCATGTTGACGCCGGGAAACGGGTTGGTGTCTACTTTCATGGCGAATTGCCCCAGGATCAGACGGCCCTGCTCTATCGCCGTTTGGATCTGGCGACGTTGCTCTTTGCAGTCATTGGTGGTGTGGGTGAACGAGTGATGCCACTTGCAGTATGGTCTTCCGTTCATCTCTTGAGCCGTAGGGATTTTGTGGCCTTCGGGTAACTTCAGCTGCTTTTCTTTCAGCAGTAAATCGAATATCTGCTCAGCCTTGCTCACATCGAAGTCGAACCCTTTTGCAGGCCCTTGCTGTTTCACCCATTTGCAGGATACAGGATCTGCCCCCCGAGCCCATTCAGCCACGGCCACCTCCTGGTCTTGCGTAGGATCTTCTTCTTCTGTATCGACCAGGCCTATCGGACGTTTGAACTTGTCTTGGTACAACTCAGGGCGGCGCTGTTCATACATCGTCAGCTTCTGGGCCATGTGCGCCAACGAGTTGTACTCTACCTGGAAAGCCAGATCCTTGATAGGTGCTGAGAGACCCAACACTGCCAGCTCGACTGCTTCTTTTTCGGTTAAACGAGCTGAGTAACATCGGTTTTTTACAGTCCTGAAGCGCTGGATGTACTCGGCCACAGTTTCTCCCCGCTTTTGCCGCACCTGTGCCAGGTCTGCAATGCCAGCCTCGGTAGCCTCTAAATGATACTGAATGTGGAACTGCTCTTCCAGTTGCTTCTAGGTCTGGATCGAATCAGGTGGCAGCGAGGTGTACCACCCAAAAGCTGGTCCTGTCAGAGATTGCGCAAAGAACCTTACGCGCAACTGATCCGATGCTGAAATCATGCCTAACTGTGCCAGGTATCGGCTCACGTGCTCGATCGAGCTCGACCCTTCTGACCCGCTAAACCTTGAGAACTCAGGGAGCCGATACTTGGGTGGCAGCGGAATCAGGTCAAACTCGTTGGGGTACGGCTTTGAATAGCCGATTGTCCTTCTCTTCGGCACGAAGCCGAACTGGTCTCTCAAGATGGTACGGATTTGCTCCACTGTTTGGGCTGCAGGGGCTAGATTCTCATGACTCGTTCCAGTAGCATACTTGGCTAGCCACGCCTGTTTGTCGGCATCTATACCAGACATCGCTGCTCCAGAAACGCCTGCTCCTGAAACCCCTGCTCCAGGAACTCCTGCCGCAGAAATCCCTGCGGTCGCAATTTGGTTGGTGCGTGTCAGGTTATTGCAGTCCGGCACGTAGGTGCACACATATCCATGTGGGATTTCTTTAGGTGGCTCAAACAGGAACTGACAATCGCCTGGGTCGCCTCCGACCTTGTAGACGACGTACGCCGCTGCCCCTGGTGGCTCCGGAGCTACAAGTGTGAATGGTAGCGGTGGCCTGGCCTGGAGCGGTCTTTCTCCCTAGTGAGTCCACAGAGTAGGCCCCGACGGAGAGTACTGATGTTTCATGATCTCCTGAACTACGCGAACGGCAATCCGCTCGAAAGCGTTCACCAGGCTCTCAGAATGGCGGTGAAGAGAATGAGCCACCATGTAGTTGACTTCCTGTCGCAGAGCTCTGGTGCGCTCCTCTAAAGGAACATACAGATCCACCTCATCAAGAGCACCCTCGGGTGAGAACCCTTTCCACCTGATGCCATGCTTACGAGTCCTCTCAAAAGAGCCGATGAGATCGGCTTCGAAGAGAGCTTTGATATCATCATACTTCGCCTTATGCTCCTCAGGCAGATCGTCGTACGTGACCGGTCTGTTCTCCATCGCAACGTCGGATATTGATGTAGACGTTGTTGAATATCCCACCGGGCGTGCCAGAATGTGTTGCCTGCCAAAACCCACCGACGAGCAGCGACGGGCAACACGAAGAGCCGGGAGGCTCCCAGAACTGCTGGTGGGCCCTGGTCCCTCGGGCAACGGCCCGCAAAACTCCGGCACACGTCCTGGCTTGGTTCGAGGGCGTGCCACCTGACCTATACCTGGTCAGGAAGGTGAAGGATTACTTCGACTGGTTTCCTGCATGGCAAATAAACACACGTAAAATTCAAGCCGTGACCGGCTCCCAGGTTTCCCTGCGAATCGGCTCCTAGAGCCGATTATCCCATGGTTCTGCATTAGATCTACGATAACATGGGGTTTTGCTTCACCAATACAAGTTAAATCGATCTACGACAGTTTAACGTTTTCACTACATAATTGGAACGTCCTACACGTAATTGAGCCTGGTAGATACAAAAGATAATAGAAAACTAACCCCAGAGAAGGCCTAAAAACCAACGTAAAGTCAATTCCCGGAACAACTCCTCTCGGATTGGTAAACCATATCTTATATACTACTGGATCGTTCAACCCATTTGCAAGGCCTGATCATGTAGATATCAAACTAAACCTTGGAGAACAAGGCACAACTATAACAGATCAAATCGACTTAAATAAAGATCAAGCAAGGTGCCACCCTTACACCCGGGAAAAAGGTGCAAAGGCGGCGAGATAACTAGAGGCAGCATAACTAAACGATCATAGCAAAAAAGTACCGATGCTAGCCTAAACAAATCTATGATAATAGTGTTACTCGCCATCAACAAGGATTCAGTATGAGTAACACCAAATAACGCATAAGTAGATACTGCCTAGATCGCAAGATGCGATCAAGGCAGCATGGCACTTACCCGAGAAAAAACCCTAGAAACAAGGGGTGGCGATGCGCCGAGATTGTGTTTGTTGTGAACGTGATTGTCCTCCTTTTCTCAATAACCTTAGGTACATATTTATAGTCCGGAGACTTTCTATCTTTGGAATAACCCTACAACTCTATCTCTTACCTAAATCGAAACGGAACCTATTACAATATAAGATACACGGGCAATTTAGCCCAAATCAACGCACGAGGCCGATTCAACAACACGTTGCATATACGTATCTTCTAAGCCCATCTTGATTGCGGCCCATCTCCTCCTTTGGCCAAAATATGGCGATAACAGATTGTTGCAAGGACAAGGAGTGATGCTTCATACTTTTGTCCCATTACTTTCACTATGCATTAGTGATTTTCTGTAAGTAAAACTTGCATGGAATTTTGCTAAGTTTAAACCTTTCTATAGGAAATCCTAGTAGATGAAACCTTAGTAGAAATTCCTAAGTCAAGATACCTACTACTATCATGCTTAGCTTAGCTAATAGAAAACAAGGGTGGAAATATATTCACACTATGGAAAATTTCTAAGTCTGAGGACTTGTGTTTTTGTTTAATAAAACAACTAAGTTAATGAATCACCTGGGTGGAATGGGACTTGATTGGTGGTTTTTGGTTGAGTGGTTCACAAGGCCCATGTTTAGGGTTGACCTTGTGTATCTCACTTGTGGATTGCCACCCAGGAACAAAGAGATTTGAGATGTCAAATGTTGAGAAGCTTCAAGTGCAGCCACTTGGCATTATGGGCTCTGCCTGGACCATATAGGTTGCAAGAACTTAGCCATATGGACAGTTGGTGGTAGAGTTTGATAGGTTGGAATGCGTCCATTTTGGTCTAAGGGAAGGCTTCTGAAGGATCTTGTCTTGGTGAAACCAAGTCTTGTGGGGAAAGTGCACCACCTCTGTAGAGTGTAAAATCTAAGTACTTAGCCATGTCCCTGGCAAAGGACAATTTGAGCATCAAGACATGGAAGCAATCAAGAATTTCATCATTCAAATTTCTAAGTTAAAAACTTGTGGTTAGAACAAGGGTTAAAGGATCTTCAATCTTTGATTGATAAAAATGTTTTTGTCAAGCAAAAACTTAGTGTTTTTCAAAATGGTAAGGAAAATCTATTTTGAGCAATGCAAGCCTCAACTCCACTTAGCCAAATGCATATAGATGATAGACTCCACTATACTACCATAGTATCACTTGCCAATACAATTCAAATGTATTGACCCTTGTGGCTGTAACTTGTATGTTGCAGGTTTGATTGATGTTAGTAAAGTTTGATGATTAGGATTACAAAGTCTATAACCAACATGTCTGCCTGTGGCACTTTGAAGATGAAGGACCCCATGCTTATAGATATTCTGCTGCAATGTAATGTAATAGCCAAATGAGCTATGTAAGATGTAATAAAATTATGTTATTCCTGGTTATAAAGTTGTATTATGACCTTTGTTTCTTGACATTACATCTTAACTGTGGATGCTAGCTATTTATCCAGGGACTAGCATTGTAAACACAGGGGACTCTACTTTATTTAAAGGTTGGGACCCTTACAGATGGTATCAGAGCACTGTGTTGCCTGTAGGATTCGTAAACCTAGGATTGGACAAAAACCCTTAGAAAAATAGGAGTTGTACTTGTTCCAAAACTTATTTACAAACAACCTTGTAAACTCTTTCCTCAACCATTTTGGTTTCAACTCTACATCTCTTCTACTTCAACTTGTTGGACAAACCTACCCCATGGCCAAAGACTTCACCATGTGAAAAGGACTTCATCAACTCTAATAACTTCAACATCTTCAGCATATTCACCAAGGACCTCAACCTTGGATAACACTAAGGACAAGTGAGACAAACAATCTTGCTCAAGGTTTGAAGACTAAGGAAACATAACTTAGAAGAAGCCATCATCACGTTTGAAGTTTTTGTGACCAAGAATTTTTCCAAGGAAACCATGATCTCATGCAAGAAGGAATCAACCAAGAAGGATGGAAAGATCTCAAGTGAACCATATAGATGGACCACCATATTTAGTTAAGTCAACCCACCAACTTATGTGGTGTAACAAAAATATTTTTGGTTGCCTAAAAATATGCTTGAAACTTGTTGTTTGAGTGAAATGTTTGGCTTGTGATTGCTTACACATTGCTTGAGTGAATTGTGATGTGTGTGATTAGAATTATTCCCTTAGAAATATTTTGCCTATTCTAATCCCAGTCCAACCCAAACAGATGACTTCTCCAAGAGACTCCAACATCAAGGATGGTGACACCAACAACAACCAAGAGAACAACATGAGAGAACTCACAGCAACCCAAAACCAGTTGAGCCAAGAGACAACTCAGCTTTTAGCCAACAACAATGGACTAGACCCAGCCATACAAAGGATTTTGAAACTGCAATCCCAATTGTTGCAAGGATTGGTTACTCAAATGATCAACATGGGAGAAAACTTTTCCCAAAGAGCTAATGACAACAAGGATGACAGAAATGCTATTCTAGAAGGAACCCAAGCTTGCAATATTTGTGGAGACAAGGATCATACATCCAAGGAACATAGGGATCAATGCCCTAATTGTGAAGAAGAAAGTCATATCTCTAGTAACTGCCCCAAGAAGAGAGAAAGATTTCCCACCTTTGAGGTGAGATATGAAGAGCATGAACTAGAAGAACTCCTAGCTTTGGAGAGACCCAAAAAGAAGAAGAAGGACATAAGCCAGTTGCAATGTTACAATTGCAAAGAGATGGGACACTATGCCAGTGAATGCCCAGAAAAGAAGAAGAGCCAAGAAGACAAACAAAAGCTAGTGAAACCCAAGATGAGGAAGGACATTAGCCAAGTGATGTGAAACCACTGCAAAGAGTTAGGACATTATACATCATATTGTCCAGAGAAGCCACCTCAAGACCTCAGCCTTATCACATGTTTCAAATGCAAGGAGCTAGGACACTATGCAAACTTCTGTCCAGGAAAGTTACATCAAGATCCCAAGCAAGCCAAGATGTAATTTAGTTGGAAAATTTTTAAGGGTGGTAGAACCCTAGTTTTTTTGAGCCAACTTGTAACCCTAGCCTTCCCAAATCTCGGGACGAGATTTATTTTAAGGGTGGTAGCCTGTCACATCCCAAGATTTTCCAAATCTTGTAATGTGAAAAATAAATGAATAAAATAAAACTTTGATTGATTTTCAGGGTTAGAAGAAACTTTTGAATCCAATTGGGAACTTTCAAAACCTATTTGGATCAAATAAAATCCTACAGGGATTTAAAAAAAAGTTAACTAAACAATAAAGTTAAAATATTTAAAATTAATATTTTTGGATCTTTTAATAAAAAGGATTTGGTTTTCAAAAGAAAAGGTGAATTTATAAATAAAGATTATTTTATAGAGCCAAATTAAACCTTGGCCAATCTTTTGAATTAAAATGTGTTGCTTTGATTTAAAATAGTAAAGGTTTATTTAAATAAAATAATAAGGATTTAATATCCAATTTTATTTAAGTAAAGGCTTTTTCTCATTTTAAATAAACACTAAAACTTATTTTTTATTTTAAATAAGTTTTCTAAGTGTTTTATATTCCCAAATAAAACCTACTGAAGTGTTTTGGTTTTATTTTAGATTTCAAAATAAAGTTTTTAATAAAACAAATCCTATTTGATTTAATAACTAAGGTCCATTTTATTTAATTATTAATGGACCCTAAAATAAAATGTTATTTTATTTTAAAACAAGTTTTCCAAGTATCTTCTATTTTCAAATAAAACCTACTGATTTGGTTTTGAAGATATTTAGATTTCAAATGTAGTTTTTAAATAAATTAAAACCCTTTTGATTTATTAACTATTGTCCATTTTATTTAATTATAAATGGACTCTAAAATAAAATTATTTTATTTTTGGACTTTGGTTAAACATAACCAAAACTCTTTACAAGTGTGGTGAATGTTTTAATTGTTTGAATGTTTGAATAGTTTATTGAGATTCAAAACAGAAATTGATTTGGAAAAAGAAAAAGATTCAGAACTGGAAAAAAATATGAATCTGGTCGACCCAACCCAGCAGCCCAGTCTAGGCCCAACTCCAGCCCACCAACACCACCCAACGAAACGTTTTCTACACGCAGTCTCGCACCCGCACAGAAGCTGACCGGTGGACCCTCCCCCTCACTGCCTTTCTCACTGACCAGCCGACCCCACCCTCTCCTGTTCATCGTCTACACCCGCGAACAATTCTTCCCCGCTCCTGCCGTTGATTCCTCTGGTTTAATTCGTCTTAACGCGGCCACCATTACTCGCTTTGATCACGCAAGCTTAAACGCCCATGCCTCCTCTCCATTTCCCCTCTGTCACCCCACATTAGCACGCCCCCAGGCCGCCCTGATTCCTCTCCGAGCCTCACTGCCACCGACGAACTCTTCCCTCGATTCCGGCCGTGTCCTGCCACCCCTCGCCTCCTTGACCACACTCGCATACTCCCCAAGCCCTAGCGCAACTTTTCGCATCGCCAGCTCACCCGCGCGAGCTCTGCAAGCTCGACAGCGTCACCCCGAGCCAGCGCTGCCGTCTGTCTCCAACTGCGGCGACGTCTCCCAGGTAAACCAGACCTCCCCTCTCTTCCCCGTGGACACGATAATGATCGCCATGCTCTTGCGAACCTAACGGTGTCTCCCGTTTTTCCTAGGGTGCCCTCCATCCTCGCCCTCGACGATCTCCAGAGCATGCCCGCCGCCGTGTGGACTCCGGTGAGCAATCCACGTCGGACCAGAGCGCCCCTCGACAAACGAACCACACATTGAGAATCCGCACGACGCCACGAACACTGTGAGTATCTCCCCAGCCACCCTTGCTTCCTGTATCGCCGGCGCCGCCACTGTCTGGCCGCTCCGCCGCTAGTAGCCACCGCAGCGCCGCCCATCTATGGCTGGCACGCTGCGCACCGTAGGATCTTGATCCGATGCTCACGATAGATCCTTAGCCGAAGGGGTACGCGTCCATCTGTGCCGCATGTTTCCAGTTAGATCCAACGCACCCCGTAGCCGATCCGAGCGAACCGTTATTGTCCAATCAGAAACTGCCACGTGGACTGGAATTGATTTAAAATAGATTTTTGATCTGATTAGAATACAAGTTTGAAATTGGTATAACTTTTGATCCACACGTCCAAATTTTGCAAACTTTATATCAGTGGAATCAGTGGAACAAGCCCTAGCCAACCATGCCTTTTGTTTAGCAAAAAGCTTCTGTTAAAATGTTTGTTTTTGCAGAAACATTTGTATGCTTGTTTAGATTATAAAAATTGTTTAAAAATGAATTTGGGGATAAAATCTTTTGCAATTGGATTGTTTTGAACCTACTGACCATAGGAAACACTTTGTGGTTTCAAAAATGTATTTGGTGAAACAAAAGAATGATTCTTTGATTTAAAACCATTTCTAGTCAAATAAAAATATAGTTTATTTATTAAAAATGGTTTTGGAAGAAAACCTTTGGAAAATGTTTTGTTTTAAACTCTCTGACCCCAAACACCAAGTTTTATGGTTTGAAAACATATTTGGTGAACCCCATAGATTAATGCCTTAGTAAAAATATTTCTACACCACATAAAGTGACACTTTTTTTTGAAAATGGTTTATGAAGTGAAACCTTTTGCAAATGACTTTGCCACTTTACAAAATGACCATTAGGTGTTTTCAAGTGTTTATGACCCATTAGGAAACACTTTTTCAAATAAAACAAAGTTGACATGCTTGCATGCATTATCTTAGTTCTATGATTTTATGTGTTGTTTTGCTTGATTGGTAGATTGAATTTGTGCCTTGATTGATTTAATTGTAGTGACTTGAAGAGTGTGATTGTTGCAAGGACAAGGAGTGAACCTACACTCTACCAAAAAGGCAAGTGATGCTTCATACTTTTGTCCCATTACTTTCACTATGCATTAGTGATTTTCTCTAAGTAAAACTTGCATGGAATTTTGCTAAGTTTAAACCTTTCTATAGGAAATCCTAGTAGATGAAACCTTAGTAGAAATTCCTAAGTCAAGATACCTACTACTATCATGCTTAGCTTAGCTAATAGGAAACAAGGGTGGAAATATATTCACACTATGGAAAATTTCTAAGTCTGAGGACTTGTGTTTTTGTTTAATAAAACAACTAAGTTAATGAATCACCTGGGTGGAATGGGACTTGATTGGTGGTTTTTGGTTGAGTGGTTCACAAGGCCCATGTTTATGGTTGACCTTGTGTATCTCACTTGTGGATTGCCACCCAGGAACAAAGAGATTTGAGATGTCAAATGTTGAGAAGCTTCAAGTGCAACCACTTGGCATTATGGGCTCTGCCTGGATCATATAGGTTGCAAGAACTTAGCCGTATGGACAGTTGGTGGTAGAGTTTGATAGGTTGGAACGCGTCCATTTTGGTCTAAGGGAAGGCTTCTGAAGGATCTTGTCTTGGTGAAACCAAGTCTTGTGGGGAAAGTGCACCACGTCTGCAGAGTGTAAAATCTAAGTACTTAGCCATGTCCCTGGAAAAGGACAATTTGAGCATCAAGACATGGAAGCAATCAAGAATCTCATCATTCAAATTTCTAAGTTAAAAACTTGTGGTTAGAACAAGACTTAAAGGATCTTCAATCTTTGATTGAGAAAAATGTTTTTGTCAAGCAAAAACTTAGTGTTTTTCAAAATGGTAAGGAAAATCTATTTTGAGCAATGCAAGCCTCAACTCCACTTAGCCAAATGCATATAGATGATAGACTCCACTATACTACCATAGTATCACTTGCCAATACAATTCAAATGTATTGACCCTTGTGGCTGTAACTTATATGTTGCAGTTTTGATTGATGTTAGTAAAGTTTGATGATTAGGATTACAAAGTCTACAACCAACATGTCTGCCTGTGGCACTTTGAAGATGAAGGACCCCATGCTTATAGATATTCTGCTGCAATGTAATGTAATAGCCAAATGAGCTATGTAAGATGTAATAAAATTATGTTATTCCTGGTTATAAAGTTGTATTATGACCTTTGTTTCTTGATATTACATCTTAACTGTGGATGCTAGCTATTGATCCAGGGACTAGCATTGTAAACACAGGGGACTCTACCTTATTTAAAGGTTGGGACCCTTACAGAAGAGGATACCAATAAAATAAGAAGATCCAAAAGTAGCAAGGAATACATGGGAGCACACAAAACATTTACTTGGCCAAAGATAGGACAAGATTAAGCAAAGGAAAAAGTGAATATGTGTTATCACCATATTTTGGCCAAAGAAGGAGATGGGCCGTGATCAAGATGGGCTTGGAAGATGTGTATATTCAACGTGTTGTTGGATCGGCCTAGTGCGTAGAATTGGGCTAAATTGCCCGTGTATCTTGTATTATAGTAGGTTTCGTTTCAGTTTAGATTCCGTTTCAGTTTAGGTAAAGATAGAGTTGTAGAGTTATTCCAAAAGTAGAGAGTCTCCAGACTATAAATATGTACCTAAGGTTATCGAGAAAAAGAGGACAATCACGTTCACAACAAACACAATCTCGGCGCATCGCCACCCCTTGTTTCTAGGGTTTTTCTCGGGTAAGTGTCATGCTGCCTAGATCGCATCTTGCGATCTAGGCAGTATCTACTTATGCGTTATCCGGTGTTACTCGTACTGAAGCCTTGTTGATGGCGAGTAACACTATTATCACAGATTTGTTGGGGCTAGCATCAGTACTTTTCGCTATGATTGTTTAGTTATGCTACCTCTAGCTATCTCGCCGCCTTTGCATCTTTTCCCGGGTGTGAGGGTGGCATCTTGCTTGATCTTTACTTGGCCGATTCGATCTGTTATAGTTGTGCCTTGTTCATCAAGGTTTAGTTTAATATCTACGTGATCAGGCCTTGCAAACGGATTGAACGATCCAGTAGTACGTAAGGACGTGGCTTATTCGTTCTAGAGAAGTTGTTCCGGTAATTGACTTTGCGTTGGTTATTAGGCCTCCTCTAGGGTTAGTATCCTTCATCTTTCGTACATACCAGGCTCAATTACGTGTAGGACGTTCCAGTTACGTAGTGAAAACATCAAACTGTCGTAGATCGATTTAACCTGTAGTGATCAAGCAAAACCCCATGTTATCGTAGATCTAATGCAGAACCATGGGACAATCGGCTCTAAGAGCCGATCTACAGGGAAACCTGGGAGCCGGTCACGGCTCGAATTTTACGTATACTTGTTTACCATGCAGGAAACCAATCAGAGCAATTCATCACCTCCCTGATCAGGTATAGGTCAGGTGGCACGCCCTCGAACCAAGCCAGGACGCGTGCGTGCCGGAGTTTTGCGGGCCGTTGCCCGAGGGACCAGGGCCCACCAGCAGTTCTGGGAGCCTCCCGGCTCTTCGTGTTGCTCGTCGCTGCTCGCCGGCGGGTTTTGGCAGGCAACACATTCTGGCACGCCCGGTGGGATATTCAACAACGTCTACATCAACATCCGACGCTGCGATGGAGAACAGACCGGTCACGTACGACGATCTGCCTGAGGAGCATAAGGCAAAGTATGATGATATCAAAGCTCTCTTCGAAGCCGATCTCATCGGCTCTTTTGAGAGGACTCGTAAGCATGGCATCAGGTGGAAAGGGTTCTCACCCGAGGGTGCTCTCGATGAGGTGGATCTGTCTGTTCCTTCGGAGGAGCGCACCAGAGCTCTACGACAGGAGGTCAACTACATGGTGGCTCATTCTCTGCACCGCCACTCTGAGAGCCTGGTGAACGCTTTCGAGCGGGTCGCGGTTCGCGTAGTTCAGGAGATCATGAAACATCAGTACTCTCCGTCGGGGCCCACTTTAGGGACCCACCAAGGAGAAAGACCGCTCCAGACCAGGCCGCAATTGCCATTCACACTCGCAGCTCCAGAACCGCCAGGATCAGCGGCGTACGTCGTCTACAAGGCTGGAGGCGATCCAGGCGATTGCCAATTCCTGTTTGAGCCACCTAAGGAAATCCCACACGGATATATATGCGCCTACGTGCCGGACTGCAATAACCTGGCACGCACCAGCCAGATTGCAACCGCAGGAGTTTCTGCGGTAGGTGTTCCTGGGGCAGGATCTTCAGGAGCATGCGTTCCTGGAGCAGCGATGTCTGGGATGGACGCTGACAAACAGGCGTGGCTAGCCAAGTATGCCACTGGAACAAGTCATGAGAATCTAGCCCCTGCAGCTCAAACAGTGGAGCAAATCAGTACCATCCTGAGGGACCAGTTCGGCTTCGTGCCGAAGAGAAGGACAATCGGCTATTCAAAGCCGTACCCCAACGAGTTTGATCTGATTCCGCTGCCACCCAAGTATCGACTCCCTGAGTTCTCAAGGTTCAGCGGGTCAGAAGGGTCAAGCTCGATCGAGCACATAAGCCGATACCTGGCACAGCTAGGCATGATTTCGGCATCGGATCAGATGCGCGTAAGATACTTTGCGCAATCTCTGACGGGGCCAGCCTTTGGGTGGTACACCTCGCTGCCACCTGATTCAATTCGCACCTGGAAACAACTGGAAGAGCAGTTCCACATCCAGTACCATTCAGAGGCTAATGAAGCTGGCATTGCAGACCTGGCGCAGGTGCGACAGAAGCGGGGAGAAACTGTAGCCGAATACATCCAGCGCTTCAGGACCGTCAAGAACCGATGTTACTCAGCTCGTTTAACTGAGAAGGAAGCGGTCGAGCTGGCGGCGTTGGGTCTTTTAGCACCCATCAGGGATCTGGCGTCCCAAGTGGAGTACAACTCATTGGCGCACATGGCCCAGAAACTGACGATGTATGAACAGCGCCACCCTGAGTTATACCAAGACAAGTTCAAGCGTCCCATAGGCCTGGTCGATACAGAAGAAGATGATCCTACACAAGACCAGGAGGTGGCCGTGGCTGTATGGGCTCGGGGGGAAGATCCTGTGTCCTGCAAGTGGGTGAAACAGCAAGGGCCTGCAAAAGGGTTCGACTTCGATGTGAGCAAAGCCGAGCAGATATTCGATTTACTGCTGAAGGAGAAACAGTTGAGGTTACCCGAAGGCCACAAAATCCCTACGGCTCAGGAAATGAACGGGAGACCATACTGCAAGTGGCATCACTCGTTCACCCACACCACCAACGATTGCAAAGAGCTACGTCGCCAAATCCAAATGGCGATAGAACAAGGCCGTCTGATCCTTGGGCAGTTCGCCATGAAAGTGGACACGAACCCGTTTCCCGGCGTCAACATGGTAGAACTCAGTCGCTCCGCGAGGCGTCAGCTGGACTTTTCGTTCGGTGTTAACATGGCAGGGTCTGGTACCACCATGACACGTACAAGGAGGAAGGTGGTCACTCTCGGGGCAAAGAAAGAAAGGAGGCTGGTCCATGCGACCGGCCCGGCCGCAATGACGGGCGATACTTGACAGAGGAACAGGTGAGGAGGGTGCGGTATCAGAAGCCACATTCCACGCATCTCCTTAACAAGTATGAGCGTCAGTATGATCAGCGGCGCCAGCGCGATGGAAACAATGAAGGATATGAGTACCTCGCTAGGGGACCGTCCAAAGAAAAGGAAGGCGCAGACAAACATTGGGGTTGTCCCTTCTTCAAATATTGCTGGGACGCGGGAATGAGCCGATTGCCTACAGTCGACAACTGCCCAGAATGTGGACAGCAGAAGGAGGGCACGAGGCCAGTGTCAGTGTTCAGACGTCTAGGACCTCTCCAACCTTAGAGCCGTCACAGAGAGTCCACTCGAGCAAAGGGCCTCGAGAAGCCAAGGGATGACAAAGAAGAAGACAGGTATCACCGTCCAAGGTGGTGCCCCGATGGACTCAGACACACCCAAAAGCGCAGAGTGCAACGGCTGCGTAACTTGGAGGAAGCCGAAGCGCAGTATCTCCACGCTTTAAAGAAAGCACGACCTGATCTGGCCGTCAAAGTGAGACAGACTTTGGAGACGGAAGGCCGCCCGACAAGGAAAGAGTGGCGCCCCAAACCAATAAAAGCCGATGCACAGGCATCGGCTGGCACAAACATGGTGTTCGTACTTCCGGCAGAATTCTGCGCGCCACGAACCAATGTGCTACCAGTGGCACAGTTGGACTGCGGCCCACGGCCGGTAATCTTTGAGAAGCCACGTGAGAAGGGTTACAAACATCTGAAAGCTCTGTACCTGCGAGGCTACATCAATGGGCAACCTGTCAGCAAGATGTTGGTGGACACCGGAGCGGCAGTCAATATCATGCCATACTCCATGCTACGACGTTTAGGACGCTCCACTGCAGACCTGATCAAAACCAACGTCACGTTAAGCGACTTCAACGGTCAGTCTTCGGAAACGCAAGGCGTACTGAACGTGGATCTGACGGTGGGCAGGAAAACCATACCCACGTCATTTTTCGTCGTGAACAGCAAAAATACCTACGCTGTCTTACTAGGAAGGGATTGGATCCACGCCAACTGCTGCATTCCATCCACGATGCACCAGTGCCTAATACAGTGGGACGGAGATGAGGTGGAGGTCATCCATGCAGACGATTCTGTCGAGATTTCCATTGCTGGTACGAACGTCTGGGAAGCAGAAGACCAAGAGCCGATCTCTGGAATCAGTTTAGACGGCTGTGAATGCATTGAAGCTACAAAAAACGGGGTGAGGCTGGTCTTATCCACTGGCCTGGCAGAGTAGAAAGGTCCACGATTATACGTGGTACGGCCGATCCTAACGATCGGCCACAAAAAATAAAAAGCAGCAATCATACGACAAGCAGATCACGTAGTCGTATCAGGGAGATGCCCTGCCATTGTGAAACAATAAGGTGTAAGCCATCCTTGACTAATGCAATAAAAAAGGGGGCCGATTCAGGCAATCGGCCCAAATTATTTTTGTTGTCCTCACCTACTGCTTACCCTGTGTTTAGCATCGATTTGACAGGTGACGGAAAGCTCGGGTATGGGTTTACATCCGCTGATGAACTAGAAGAGATCGACATTGGTCCTGGGGATAAGCCACGACCAACATTTATCAGCAAGAAGTTAGATCCGGATCTGCGGGGCCCGATGATAGCCCTGTTGAAACAATATCCAGACTGCTTCGCCTGGGACTACACAGAGATGCCTGGATTAGACAGGAGCATCATTGAGCATCGGCTCCCGCTTAAAAAAGGATTTCGGCCATTTCAGCAGCGAGCACGGCAAATGAAGGCCGAAATTCTGGAAGAAGTCAAGAGAGAGGTCGAGAAAATATTGACAGCCAAGTTAATCAGGCCATGCAGGTATGCTGAGTGGATTTCTAGTATAGTACCTGTAGAGAAAAAGGATGGCTGGTGGCGTGTTGCCATAGATTTTCGGGATCTCAACAGAGCTACCCCAAAGGATGAGTATCCGATGCCGGTAGCAGAGACGTTAATCAACGCAGCGGCTGGTCACAAGATCTTGAGTTTCATGGATGACAATGCTGGTTACAACCCAATTTTTTGCTGGTTACGACTGGAAAGCCGATATCTTCAATTACTTGAAGGATTCGGCTCGGGGGGCACCTAAATGGATAAGGACTCTGAAAATCGGGAACAAAAACAAAAATATAGGTCCAGTTGAGCCCTGGGGCCTCTAGAGGTTCACACACGTTACAAACAAGTGCCAGTTCGCGCATACAAGCTACCGAAGAAATACTTCGAAGGCGCGGAGGGCGTCAACACGGACACGGTCCACCTCGGCGATCTCGGCTTCGTCATCTTCATCCTTACCCGACACTAGCTGCTTGTTCAGGGCACATATGTCTGCCATATCGGTCTTCAGTTGAGCCCTGAGGCCTTCCGCCTCGTCTTGGGAACGGGCGATGGATTCTTCCTTGTCACGGATGATCTGTTTAGTCACCCGGACCTTCTCCTCAAGATCTTCCAGCTCCCTTTTCAGGGATGCGAGCTCGGCGGTACAGACGGAGGTGTCAGTTTTAGCATCCAGAGACGCCTTTTTCTCGTTGAGTTGCTGACATCTGTCTGCAATATCGGCTTTCAATGGAAGTTGGGCGTGGCGCAGGGTAATCCTTTCACGAGCTAACTTCACCCGCGGCCCGAAAAAGGACAGATTCGCAACTGACCAAAGCTTCAACTGCAACGCTACTGGAAGATGGTCCTGGATTTCGGCAAGAACGCTCTTCACTTCCTCAGAACCTTCGATCAACTCCTCGATTGGGGAGGACAGCAAGGTTTTAAGACGATGGAATTGAGGTGGAACAACCCTGGCTCGTGGATCATCAGCAGCAACGGAGGGAGTTGGTTCAATGGATTCAGGGTCAAACGTCAGCAAACCTGAAATATCACAATTCTGGCGGCCCGAAAAGGCGTCAGTATACATCCAAACGTGTAAGGAAAGTTGGAAGGACCTAAACGTACCTCTCCTAAGATTGAAGGGGTAGCCGATGAGGAGGCGATCGGTTTGTGTGTGGTCGTTGGAGGTTGGACCAGGGTGGTAACCGTTTTATCTACACCTTCGGGGATTCCCAGATCCGGCGTCGGCACTGCCCCGGCCCTCCCACTGGAAACATCAGTCATCTGCAGGAAGGGTGTTTTTTTTAGCCGATGTGAACAATGATGAATCGGCAGACAAGTAGTAAGAGCATGATGGGTGGTGATTTTAGAAACCTCCTGGCTCGACGAAGAAGTTTGTAGTCCTTTGCGAGCTCTTTTTGGACCCGCAGATGGCCCCCCCTCGACTGACGCTCGGGGGCAGCAGTTTCAGGAGCCAACCTCTTCCTGGAAGCCGATGGTGGTGAATCCGGCTGGTTCGGTGTGATGGTCCTCTCAGAATCCGTGGGGCCTAGCTCTCCTCGATCGGTCTGGGTGTCCTCGCTGGAGGTGTCTTCGACGGAAGCCTGTAAAAGAGGGGAGCCAGTAAGCTCGAGCATGGCTGCAAGAATGAAAGAATGACGAGGATCGACTAAGGCCTGAATTAGCTTACATGCGAGCTGTCTGGAGAAGGGCTCCGGCGCCTCAAGGTTTTCCTGGCGGCTACCTTCCTCACCATCGTTCTGGTTTTAGTCGGAACTCGAGGGGCAGCTGACTTAGGAGGTGCTGGTATCTTGGAAGCCGATTGTGGCGTCGTCGGCTGTTTCTGCATTATGACCTTTTTCAGAGGTGGCGAGTTTTTGCAGAAAAGAACCACAGGAGCTGGTGGAAAAAACTCGAAGGGGGAGCCATCACTATGCGTGGGCTCAGGACCATCTTGTTGCTGCAAAGAGAAAGAATGGATTAATAAAAGGATCAATTGCAAGCTGCATCAAGGGAAGCTGCAAATAGTAGCACCTGTTCCACGGGGATGTCATAGTCGGCGTCGAGCTGTTTCAGCAACGGTCCCAGAGCTTTCCTGAAGGCGTGAGTCCTCCACATCGACCACCAGTCCTCGAAGCCATCGGTGGATGAGACAAAGGTGAGGTCGTTGGGGATTGGGATGGTCAGAGCATCAAAGAAGGTGTAACACCTTTGACTGGTGAGAGGATCAGGCAGGTCGGCTCTGTTCTCCGTAAGATGATGGAGGAAGAAGTGGGGAGCTACTTGTCCAAGACCAAATTGGCGAGCCACTACGACTGGTTGGTAGAATTCATACCCAGGTTTAATTATCCTGTTGGACGTACTCATGCCAACTGGAAGGAAACAGGGACGAATCACGGTGGAAAAGAGCTGCCGAGTGCTAGTGTCATCGGCAAAATTGTCCAGCCTGAAGGAGAGGGGATTTTCAAAGTGTTCCGATTCCTCCATGTAAGGGAAGAAGGTAGGGTTGTCCAGGCCTTGGAAGAAAACGCTGAACCATTTGGATGCCTCCTGAGGGGTCAGTTTACTGCCTGGCAGTCGATATAAAGCCTGGCCATAGCTGGTACATCGGATCTGCTTCCCTTTCACGTCTGGGAAAGTACAGCTCGCCAAAAGGGGGAAGTTTGGGATGTGATTTTGAAAATATAGCTGAGCCCAGAGCTGAATAAACCACCAAGGACCACCTGTTTTGACTGCTACACCAGAGAACAGCTTGACAGACATCAACTGGAGGTATCGATAGACCTCTCCAAGGAACAGTTTGCCGATGCCAAGTTGAGTACCTTTGGCCAACTCATGGGCTAAGGAGAGATAGTTCTTGGTTGGAGCAAGGGAAGGGCCACAGAATATGAAATGTTCTAACCAGAAGTTGAGGAAGGTTGTGTGTTCCTTCTCCGTGACAGGGCCCTTTGTTTTCATATGGCGTTGAAGGTAGGCACCCCAGTTCGTGCAGTCTGTCTTAGAAGACAGTTTGTAAGGGACTTTGGTCAGTTTAAAGGCAGAAGGGCTGGGTGATGTAACATCCAGGCCAGTAATCATCACCGCATCCAACAGAGTTGGTGACATGGGGCCATGACCGAACATGAAGCAGTTCAGAGCGTCGGACCAGAAATAGCCGATGGTTTTGAGAAGATTCTCGTGTTTCTCAAGAGGAGATAGTGATAGATGCAGGGCATCGGCTATTCCCGTAGTTTCCCATTGGGATTGGTAAGCTCTAGCTACCCTACTGAACCAAGAAACCCAATGTTCAGGGGGATTAGGCCAGGCTCGCAAGCAGTCGGCCCAAGAGTTCAGATCTAGGTCTTGGCTTACGAAGGGGATTCTATGTGCTTCGCAAGAAATCAGATGGGCAGGACTAGAATCTGTACGAGGGCCAAGACAGAGGGAATTTGGGAGAGAAGGATGCGGCAGCAGGATGTCTGAAACCTAGAAAGTTTAATGGTAGAATAAAGGCATTAATTCAGGTGTTCGCCATTAAATTCTAAATTGCGTTCAGACTACGAGGAGTAGGCGTACCTTCAGACCGGAGACCTCTGGATTGGTGTTGGACGATTCCGCCATCTAGTTCGCCGGCGGAGATGAATCTATGCAGTTGGGGATTGGAGGTTCTTGTTGCTGTGAGCTCGATCTGGGCGGTGGGCAATTGGAGATCTAGGTCGCCCTTTTTGAAGAGGGTCGCAGGTTACCGTTTGAAACTAAGAAGTGGCCGTTTAGGTTTGCCTAAGTATGCGACTGAGTTGACCTTGTCAACGATTTCGGGAAAGCCGATGTGCATCGGCTCTTTGAGTTATGGCTTGGTTGACTGTGAGAACGTAACAAGGTGAAAGCCGATGCGTTGCTATCGGCTCCTGGAGCATCGACTTATTTGTGTTATCGACAAAATTGGGGCGGAAAGACAAATCTGCGAGAAACGGATTTTTCATTCATTCATTCAAAAGCAGATTGCTTACAAGCGACTGATGGATTACAAAAGGGAGAACACTACTACTACTACTACGGGTTCCTAATCTAGGCCGAGGTCGTCGTCGCTGCCGTCGCCGCCGTCTTGTTCGCTGTCATCAGCGCTGCTGCCGGCGTCGTCTTCACTGCTGCTGCTGAAGAAGCCAGCGGGGGCCTCCTCGTCCTCGTCCTCGTCGTCGTCGTCGTCCTCGGACCCGGCGCGGAAGTACTTCACCGGCTGGTACTCCTCGGAGGAGGTGTCCTCCTCTTCTTCCTCCTCGTCGGAGGAGTCGACGCCGTCCCAGGACATGGAGTCGTCGGTGCTGTCCGCCTCCAGTTCCCCATCAGCGAGGAACTGCAGGTCCTCCTCGCCGTCAGTCATGGACGCGTCGTCCTCCGACCAAGCGGCGAAGTCCCAGTCTCTCTCGTCCCACCATTGTGGGGCGAGAGCGTGGTACGCCGCCATCGGCGGGTGCTCTGGCGTCGGCTCTCGGTCGCTCATTGAGTTGGAGGCGTGGGAGGACAGACCAGAGGAAGCAGAGGAGGCCATGGTGGAGAAAGAGGGTTTTTTCGGCGAAGAAAGAGGGTTTTCTGGCTACTGGAGGAAGATGGGGACTGCGAACTGCTCAGGCGAAGTTAAATAAAAGGAATAGTGGAGAGACGGTTCAATGCCATAGCGGTTTCCCAGATTGCGCTGACAAAATCGTCAAATCCTGCACTGCGGAGGAGTTGAGAAGACAGGGCATCATGATGAAGGGGTAGCGTGACGATTCTGTTCTGCCACGCATTCTGTCAACGCGCGACCCGATACAAAAAAAAACCCAGGAGAAGAAAAAAAAAACAGAGTGGTTTTGGAATTATCATTGCCAAAACCAGGGGGGCATGTGTTATCACCATATTTTGGCCAAAGAAGGAGATGGGCCGTGATCAAGATGGGCTTGGAAGATGTGTATATTCAACGTGTTGTTGGATCGGCCTAGTGCATAGAATTGGGCTAAATTGCCCGTGTATCTTGTATTATAGTAGGTTTCGTTTCAGTTTAGATTCCGTTTCAGTTTAGGTAAAGATAGAGTTGTAGAGTTATTCCAAAAGTAGAGAGTCTCCGGACTATAAATATGTACCTAAGGTTATCGAGAAAAAGAGGACAATCACGTTCACAACAAACACAATCTCGGCGCATCGCCACCCCTTGTTTCTAGGGTTTTTCTCGGGTAAGTGTCATGCTGCCTAGATCGCATCTTGCGATCTAGGCAGTATCTACTTATGCGTTATCCGGTGTTACTCGTACTGAAGCCTTGTTGATGGCGAGTAACACTATTATCACAGATTTGTTGGGGCTAGCATCAGTACTTTTCGCTATGATTGTTTAGTTATGCTACCTCTAGCTATCTCGCCGCCTTTGCATCTTTTCCCGGGTGTGAGGGTGGCATCTTGCTTGATCTTTACTTGGCCGATTCGATCTGTTATAGTTGTGCCTTGTTCATCAAGGTTTAGTTTAATATGTACGTGATCAGGCCTTGCAAACGGATTGAACGATCCAGTAGTACGTAAGGACGTGGCTTATTTGTTCTAGAGAAGTTGTTCCGGTAATTGACTTTGCGTTGGTTATTAGGCCTCCTCTAGGGTTAGTATCCTTCATCTTTCGTACATACCAGGCTCAATTACGTGTAGGACGTTCCAGTTACGTAGTGAAAACATCAAACTGTCGTAGATCGATTTAACCTGTAGTGATCAAGCAAAACCCCATGTTATTGTAGATCTAATGCAGAACCATGGGACAATCGGCTCTAAGAGCCGATCTACAGGGAAACCTGGGAGCCGGTCACGGCTCGAATTTTACGTATACTTGTTTACCATGCAGGAAACCAATCGGAGCAATTCATCACCTCCCTGATTAGGTATAGGTCAGGTGGCACGCCCTCGAACCAAGCCAGGACGCGTGCGTGCCGGAGTTTTGTGGGCCGTTGCCCGAGGGACCAGGGTCCACCAGCAGTTCTGGGAGCCTCCCGGCTCTTCGTGTTGCTCGTCGCTGCTCGCCGGCGGGTTTTGACAGGCAACAATATGATCAATAAATTCTACCATAAATTGAGTACTCATTGTCCAAGGACGAGAAATATTGGGAATAATTTTCCCAAGGTAGCTTGCATGGATATCCACGAGCATAGTCACAACAACAAGCATATAACAAAATATAAGAATTAAGAATGATACTTCGAAGAAGATTCTTGGTAGCTTCCAATAGTCACACAATCACTAGTGATTAGAGTAACTTGAAGAAAATGGTTTCCATGATGATATAGAGATCTAAATATGAGGAAACACATACAAAGAACCACTCTCATATACAAGATCCAAAATATGAGCAATAAAAGCAATTAAGCAAATTGGAACTTTTATGAGCACATGTGTCACATATGAGCTAGATAATTATCAATATCAATTCTAAGTGACACAACCTCGAATATTCACATTTTCTAGGATTGTAATATGCACTAAGCATATGACTCCCCCATAATGTGATACTACCATAAAACCAACGTGAGGCAAAATAATACAAATAGAGATAATTAATGGACATTATAAAACTCAAATTTATCATGAGAATTATACCACATAGATACTAGACAATAATCCAATATAAATACTAGGTGGTATTCCTCATGTACAACACAATTTTAGGATTGTGAAATTCCCAAGCATAACACTCCCCCAAAATGGGATAATCCATTAATTTCTCACAAGAGCCAAATAACATACCAAATATAACCAAGCAAGGCTCAAACATAAGAAACACACATACATGGTGTGCCACCTAATCATACACAAATATGGTTGATACCTCAAGATAATTAAGTGGATAGCACAACATGTACAAAAGCATGGAAGATACAAAACCAACACATGCACAAGAGGGCGAGTAACTTTCAATGTAAAGAGTTTAGCATATGTTACCATAAGGAGGAACATTGGAAATATAATATAATCAAGATAATCCAAATGTCTTGGCTTGACAATAATAATTGATGAAGATCCCTCAATTCTTCATAATGTAGCCAAGACTCCAATTCCCTCCAAAACACACCTATTGATCAAGTTTTGGCTTGTTGGTCCCCAACCTAGTTGGGTCCTAAGAGGTTAGTCACAATAGGCTTGGCAATCCAAATGGTTCTTTTCTTGAACCCACATTGAGCACCAACAAATTTGGCAAACACATTGCCAACCTCATCCTTACAAAGAGAATAAGCATCATCAATAATGATAGGGTTGGATGAGGAGATACCAATAGTGCACGAGGAAGAAATGTGCCCCTTCTCACGGCATATGTAGCAAGTTCTACTCTTGCCATCTTTATTCTTAGGTGAAGTCACAACTCGAGGAAGAGCTTGAGTAGTCCTCTTAGGAAGTGTCCCATTAATGACTTGAGGTGGAGCTTGAGGCTGCTTTCCTTGTTGCTTCACACTAAGAGGCTTTTTCTTCAATGGGCAAGATCTAACATGATGCCCTTCTTCCTTGCACTTGAAGCAAACAATATTGGCTGGATTCTTGACTTGATCTTGGCCATTCTTCTTGTTGTCCTTGTGATTCAACTTTATAGTGGACTTGTTATTGACATTGGAGTTGAATCCAATCCCACTCTTGTCATTGGGGTATTTTTGCACACTCAAGATTTTGTTGAGTGTGGCCTTTCCTTGATGACCATTTCCAAGTCATTCTTCAGAGAAGTGACTTGAGACTTGAGCTCTTTGATTTCCTCTACATGGTTAGTTTCAACAAAAGTACTAGAGGAAGTAGATGCTACATTCTTAGAGCAACAAGGCATGGAATGTAATTCATCACGAGATTTATCATGGTTGTGAGAGGATGAATTACAAGGACTAGCACATGGCAATATAACATTTGGAGTAGATATAGTGCTAATGTCCACATGAGGCCCACTAGATGTTACCTTTGACATGATGGCCTCATGAGCTAACTTTAGCCTACCATGGGAGACTAGAAGATCCTCATGTGAGCTTGAGAGCTTAACATGACTTTCTTATAATTTCCCATAGTTGCTAGTTAGCAAAGTAAGTTGAGCCTTTAGCTCAACATTCTCCTTTAAAATAGATGCTTCATAAGAAATAGATTTAGTAGCACAAGCATCATCATTATTAGAAAGAGGTGAGGTCAACTTGGCAAGCTCTTTTGAATATGAAGCTTTAAGTTGCTCATGTGACTCGGTGTGTTTGATGAGCTCACCCTTTATGACCTTAGAGCCATTTTTGAGGTGCTCAAAATCCTCAAGGAGTTTAGCAGAAGCAACTTGAATCTCATCATTTTTACTTTTGAGTTCACTTGCCACCTCAACATCTCTATCATGAGATTCCTTTACTCTAGACAACTCTAAAGCAAAGGTCTCCTCAAGAAATTCCTTAGTGGTTTGTTCCTCTTCAAGAGATTTATTTAAGTTTGAAATTATATTAGCATACTTACGCTCAAGACTACTCATTTTATCAAATTTGTTATCATGCACCTCAATTTGTGTTTCTAGCTTATCAATTTGTTCTTTTCTCTTAATTGCAAAGTCCAAGATTTCAACAAATTTAGAGCAAGCAATATCCCTTTTAACAAGGGCACGATAAACAATCTCACCCTTTTCATATAAAACATCAATATCAAACTCTTCTTCCACATTATCCACATCCTCCGCATCACAAGGGGTAATGGGTTCCAAAGTAGGAGTTAACTTTGAATCCCTAGCCATAAGGCATAGGTGGGTACCGGAAGAAGGTGAAGATGAGATTCCATTTGTGGTTTCATTCAAAACCTTATCTTGGCCCATAGAATCTTTGGTTTCCTCTACATGGTTAGCAACACAAGCACTAGAGGAAATAGAAGCATTTTCATCATGGCAACAAGAAAACACAAGCATATCATCATGAGATTTATTCAAGTCATTTCTACATGATATGCAAGGACTATTAACACAAGCATGTAAGAAGTTTATAGTGCTAGAGGTGTTAAGGTCCAAAGATAGATCATTGCAACTAGATAGATATGAGGGATTACAAATAGTAAGCACACTATCCAAATTGCAGTTTCTATCACCACTCACTATATCATTACCTTGTGAAAAATCACATGTTGGTGAAGTGGTAGAGTATGAGAACTCATCTCGACCGGAAGTGGAAGCAACACAATCCTCCTCGATAATGTTGGACACAACATATTTATCATGAAGTTTTGTCCATAACTCATGAGCGCTCCAAAAAGGAATGATTGAAGATGTAACTACATAGCTCAAGGCATTAACAAGCACATTAGAAGCTTGAGCATCGAGATATAAGTTTTTCTCATCCTCACAAGATAGATTTTTGAAATCCATAGGAGGAGAAAAACCTATATCTACAATACACTCCAAATTTGGGTCCATGTCCCGAAAATGAATGAACATATGAGTTTTCCAAATATCATAATTTGTGCCATCGAATATGAACATGTCATTGTGCACTAATCCTCTAGCCGACATCTTTACTCTCAAGGCGGTGAAGCCTAAAATGAGAGACCGGGCTCTGATACCAATTGAAAGGATACGGATGTCGCCTAGAGGGAGGGGGGGTGAATAGGCGATTAAAACTTTTCCTAGAGTGGCTCAACAAAGGCGGAATAAAACTAGTGTTTACTTTGCTAAGCACAACCTAGAACAACTAAGGTTCACCTATGTGCACCAACAACTTATGCTAAGAAATACAAGCAACAAAGTGATAGCAAGATATATATTACTTCAAGCACGAAGGCTATCACAATGTAAAGTTCATAAGTAAAGAGCTCGGGTATAGAGAGAACCGAGGCACGCGGGGAAAACGATATTTTACCGAGTTCCTCCCAACATGGAGTACGTCTTGTTTGGAGAGGGGGTGGTATCAAACCACCAACGCCACAAAAGGCCTCCCTTATTCTCCGGTGAATCTCACCCCAACGGGATCGATCCACACTTCCACTATCGGTGCACTTGTCGGTGGCAACCGGAACCTCTCACAAGGTTGGGGCACTTCTCCACAACTTAATTGGAGGCTAACAACAAATGCCACCAAGGCCACAACGCCACTGTCACATCCCAAGATTTTCCAAATCTTGTAATGTGAAAATTAAATAAACAAAATAAATTATTGTTGAATTTTAGGGTGAAAAGAAACTTTTTGTCTCTAAATGGAAACTTAAAATCCCATCTTGAACAAACTTTAATTAAAGTTTGAAATTCAACAAAATCCAAATCAAACAAAATGCATTCTTCAATAAATGTATCTGGAAATTAAGCACTTGGAAAATAAATCCAAACCCTAAACCCTAATGGAATAAAAATCATTTCGAAGTTATCTCCAAGCCTATGGATTTGATCCATATAAAAATTTGCCAACAAACATTTACAAAAGATCAAGAATGATCAAATAGAAATATTATAAGACCATAGAAATTTGTTTCACTTGAATTGGAACCATGGATAAAAACTTATGAATTAAATAAGATAAAGAAAAGTAATTTCCAAAGCTAATAAAGAACCTATCTGCAAATCCATACCAAATGGTGAGCAAATAATCCTAAAGATATTTAAAAGGATAAATAAATCTCAAATAAGATTTTACCAATTGGAATCACCAAGACTTGATCTCTAAATAAAAAGAAAAGGATTTTATAAGATGAAGAAAGAAATATTAAATAAAGAATATTTAAAGACCAAATTAAATCTTGGCAAAGACCATAAGCAAATGGAATGAATGGAATCCAAATCAAATAAAATAAAAGGATAAAGAATTTCCAAAATAAAATAAAATGGCTTAGACCAAATCCTATGAGAATAAAGACAAACCCAAATTTGAAATGATTAATAAATCTTATTAAATTTTTTTCCAAATAATTCAAGATGAATTATTTGACACCTTTTTAAATAAACAAAACCTACTGAAAAGATTTGGAAAGTTTTAAGAATTTAAATGGAGATTTAAAAATATTATTAAACTTGACTAATTAAAACTAGAGCCTATTTTGAATAAATAAAAGACCCCAAAATGAATAGGGTTTTATTCAAAAATTGACACCAGATTACAATACTAATCAGTATTTAAAACTACACAAAATTTGACAAAAGTTTAAATTCAAATAGGTGTTTGAATTGGTTGTCCAAAATCCAAACAGAATAAAGGAAAAGGAAAAAGAAAAACAAACAGAGTAAAAAAAATGTGAAAGGACCCAGCCCAGCCTAACTAGCCCAGCAGGCCCAACAACCAGCCCACTCCCTCTCTCCACGCGAGAAAACAGTTCGCACCAGTGAACTCACCCGCACCCTCACTGACCGGTGGACCCCGTTCCCTCTCTTTCTCTCATGCTGCCAAGCGGACCCCACCGCCAGCTCCTTCTTCCCCACCCGCCGCTGACCGCGCCCCCCTCCTCTGGCCATTTCTGCCGATGAATTGTCGGCGTGAATACGTGTTAACCACGCCATGTAACGGCCCTGCGACGACGCCTACTTAAGCGCCAGCATCTCCTCTCCCTTTCCCCTCCGTCACCTCACCTTAGCGTGCCCCCAGGCTGCCAAATTTTCCTTTGCACCGTCCTCTGTCCGACGACTCTCCGGCGACGATTCCGGCAACCCCACGCCACCCCTCGCCTCCTCGAGCATGCGAACATCTTCCCCAGACTCTGGCGCACACTCCAGTGACTCCAGCTCCCTCTCGCTTGCTCCACAACCTCGCCTCCGTCTTCGTCTGAGCGCCATCTAAGAACCCCGCAACTCCGGCGAGCACTACTGGTGAGTCTAGACCGCCCCTTACCCCCTCTTGGATACTCACAAGATCGCGGATTCCATACGAACCTAACGGTGCCTTTTATTTGCCTTAGCACGCTGTATATCGTCGCCCCCGTCGACGTCTGACCGCACCCGAGGCACAGCTCAACTCCGACGAGGAATTCCTGCAACCCCAGTGCGCCCCTTGACTGAAGAAAGCCACATTAGGCATCAGTGAGTCAAGGCCATTCCGGTGAGCCACTCTCCCTGACCCCTTGCTTCCTATTTTGCCTGCTCCGCCGCTAGCCGAGCGTCGCCGCCACGCGCTGCCACTGAGTGCCGCCAGTGTTTGGTTAGATCATCGCTAGCCGTTGGATGCAAATCGTAGGGATACGATAGACGACTTAACGAACCGTTTTTCATCAATCTGTGCCGCACGATCTATTTAGATCTAGCGCCTCCCGTAGCGCGATCCAACCGAAACGGTATCGATGAATTAAAACAAGACACGTGTCTCAGCTCGTTTGATTTAAAACAGAATAGATCTATTAGATGTGCCAATTTGAAAAATTCATAACTTTCAAACCACACGTCCAAAATTTTCGAACTTTATATCAATGGATTCAGAAAAACAAGCCCTAGCCAACCATGCACTTTGTTTTGTCAAAAGATTCTGGTAAAATGTTTGTTTTTACAGAAACTTATGTATGCTTGTTTAGAATATAAAAATTGTTCTAAAATGTTTTTAAGGATAAAATCTTTGGCAAATGGTGTGTTTTGAACCTACTGACCATAGGAAACAAATGGTGGTTTCAAAAATGTATTTGGTGAATCAAAAGAATAAACTTTGGATTTAAAACCATTTCTAGTCAAATAAAAATATGGGTTAATTATTAAAATTGGTTTTGGAAGAAAACCTTTGGGAAATGTTTTGGAAATAAACTCTCTGACCCTAAACACAAAGTTTTGTGGTTTGAAAACATATTTTGTGAAACCTATAGAATTTTTCCTTAATAAAAGCATTTCTACACCACATAAAATAATGACTTAGTCTAAAAATGGTTTATGAAGTAAAATCTTATACAAATAATTTTGCCACTTTACAAAATGAACATTGGGTGTTTTCAAAAGTCTATGACCCATTAGAAACCACTTCTCCAAATAAAACAATCTTTAGCATGCTTGCATGCATTGTTTTGTTATTATTATTTTATGTGTTAAATTGCTTGAATGGTAGTTTGAAATATTGTTTGCTTGATTGAATTGTAGTGACTTGAAGTGTGTGAACATTGCAAAGACCAAGAAGTGAACTTATACTATCTACCAAAAAGTCAAGTGAGGCTTCATACTTTTGTCCCATTATTTTCACTATGAATTAGTGATATTTCTAAGTAAGACTTGCATGGAATTTTTGCTAAGTATAAACTATGCATGGGAAATCCTAGTAGATGAAACCTTAGTATAATTTCCTAAGTTAAGATTCCTACTACTATCATGCTTAGCTTAGCTAGTAGAAAACAAGGGTGGAATATATATTCACACTATGGAAAAATTTCTAAGTCTGAGGATTTGTGTTTTGTTTAATAAAACAACTAAGTGAATGAATCACCTGGGTGGAATGGAAGGAATGGTTTGTGTTGAGTGGTTCACAAGGCCCATTTCTATGGTTTACCTTGTGTATCTCACTTGTGGATGGCCACCCAGGAACAAAGAGATTTGAGATGTCAAATGTTGAGAAGCTTCAAGTGCAACCACATGGCATTATGGGCTCTGCCTGGATCATATAGGTTGAAAGAACTTAGCCAAATGGACAGTTGGTGGTAGGGGAATGATAGGTTGGAACGCGTCCATTCTGGTCTAAGGGAAGGCTTCTGAAAGATCTTGTCTTGGTGAAACCAAGTCTTGTGGGGAAAGTGCACCACCTCTGCAGAGTGTAAAATCTAAGTACTTAGCCATGTCCCTGGCAAAGGACAATTTGAGCATCAATACATGGAAGAATCTCATCATCCAAATTTCTAAGTTAAAAACTTGTGGTTAGAACAACAGTTAAAGGATCTTCAATCTTTGATTGAGAAAAATGTTTTTGTCAAGCAAAAACTTAGTGTTTTTCAAAATGGTAAGGAAAATCTATTTTGAGCAATGCAAGCCTCAACTCCACTTAGCCAAATGCATATAGATGATAGACTCCACTATACTACCATAGTATCACTTGCCAATACAATTCAAATGTATTGAACCTTGTGGCTGTAACTTGTTATGTTGCAGGTTTGTTTGATATTAGTGAAGTTTAATGAATAGGACTACAAGTCTACAACCAACATGTCTGCCTGTGGCACTTTGAAGATGAAGGACCCCATGCTTATAGATATTATGCTGCAATGTATTGTAATAGCCAAATGAGATATGTAAGATGTAATAAATTATGTTATTCCTGGTTATAAAGTTGTATTATGACCTTTGTTTCTTGATATTACATCTTAACTGTGGATGCTAGCTATTGATCCAGGGACTAGCATTGTAAACACAGGGATCTCTACCTTATTAAAGGTTGGGAACCCTACAGCCACCAAAGCCACAAAACCGTCTAGGGTTCCAAGAACCCAAGAGGGACAAGCTCCAATGAGTAACTCAAACCAAATCCTCCGAGGAGAACACAAACCGATGCACCAAATGCAAATGGCAAGAACACCACAAAGGTGTTCAAACCCTTCTCTCCCAAATTCCACCAAAGATACAAAAGCTTATGGGAGAATAAGACAGGAAGAACAATGGAGGAAATCCACAAAAGGATCCAAGATCTAGATCCCAATATGTTCCCCTCACTTAGAGGAGAGATTGATTGGTGGGATTGTAGATCTAGATCTCCTCTTTCAAATCCCTCAAGAATATGCAAGAATCATCGGAGGGATTGAGAGAAAGCAAGCTCAAGAAGGTCAACAATGGAGTGGAAAACTTGCAAGAATGGTTGAGGAACCATTGGGGAAGAAGGCCCCTTATATAGGTCCCTCCAAAGTCCAACCGTTGCAGCCCAAAAACGCGATTCCCGGTACTGCCGGACTTTTTCCCGGTACTACCGGACTTTCCCGGCACTACCAGACATTTCCTGGGGTTCCTGGGGCTCCAAACACATTTTTATCTGCGCTCCCCGGTACCAAAATGCGGTACTACCGGACCCCGGTACTACCGGATCCTGGCCCGGTACTACCGGTCATCACAGAACGAAAACAACCATAACTTTTGCATCCGGACTCCGGTTTCGATGATCTTGGGCTCGTTTCGAAGAGGACAACAACCTCTACAAGATGATGAAAAGAAACATCATAGTCCAGCAAGAGAGGATAGATCCAAATGACGAATTAAAAAAACTTCTGTCGTGCTAGGTACTAAAATGCAGTACTACCGCTTTTTGGTACCTAGCCCGGCAGTGGCTTTTGGAAACTTGTCAAAAACCTTCTGCCGTGCTAGGTACTAAAATGCGGTACTACCGCACCGCATTTTAGTACCTAGGAGGGCAGTGGCATTTGCCAACTTGCCAAAACCTAATGCTGCGCCAGGTACTAAAATGCGGTACTACCGCATTTTGGTACCTAGGAAAATTCAAACCTCTATAACTTTTGATTGGTAACTCCGATCGACCCGATTCCAATTGCATTGGAAAAAGGACGACATGAGATACCCTATGAAAGGTGAAAATATTGGTTATCACCAAGTGATAATGTATCATGTATAATAATGTGAGATACCTCACTTGGTGAGAAACCGAAAAGTCGCCAAGATCAAAATCGCAACAAGATACAAATGGAAGATCCGATTTTGATGAACAAGAGCTTGTTATGGAGATTACCACAAGCTCTATATCCTCACATGGATAAGACCAAATAACAACCAAATATGATGATGCAAATATGCAAAGGTTTGAGCTCTCTCCGAACGAAGTGAATGAGTTACTCATTCGAGAGCCCCTCTTGATAGTACGGCTATCTATCCTAAACCCGGTCTCCCACACACAACATGAGACCGGCAAAAGGGAAAACCTATCAAGACTATACCTTTGCCTTGAGCGTTCCACTTGAGCTCGATGTAGAAAAACTTGACCTTCTCAAGATGGAACGCCTTTCTTGATTTCTCATCATCGATCCATGATCACCGGGGATGGCAAGCATCAAACATGAGATCTTCTATAGATGGCGCATTTTGAGCTTGCACATCACTTCTTCTTCTCATTTCATCGATCTTGAAGCCAACACTTGATCCAAGCGATGTCAATGGACAAATCCTACAAGTATAACTTAATACACACATTAGTCCATAAAGATTGTCATTAATTACCAAAACCACACATGGGGGCCCGCATGTTCTTTCACCCGGCCTTTGTGGCATGCATGTACCAGTTATGCAATCTTCGCATTTTTGTTGGAAGATTATTTACCTCCTCAGGTTTGACGAGAGGTTTGTCGTACTGGTATTTGTATGCTACTTCACTCTCGGGGAAGTACTCTAACTGGGATAAGTACTGGGCAATACTCACACCTTGAGCAGCGGCAGCTTCTCCGTATTGTGCAACTACCTCTGGATCATACTGCTCTTCGGCCCCATATTTGCTCCACCCCACATTGGTATGGGAAATCACCTTGAGAGGGGCGCAGGACTGTTTTGCTTGTTCTCCGAGATGGGCAACAGATTTCTCGCTTGCATCAGTAATTCTCTTCGAGGCTTTTTCTGCCGCATGTGACTTGAGAATAGAACGCTCATAGTCTGATGACAGCTTTGGATCGGGTTGATGAAGAGTCTTTAGCATTTTGAACACTCTGGCTTTTTCTTCTTTGGTGCTGGGGAACTCTGGCTCTTTCGGCCACCTCAGCTTAGTGAAAAACGCTGTCGTTTCCGCATCAACGATAGCCGTAGTCTCCTCTTCAGTACAATCACGAGCTCTCTTGGGAGGAACCTTTGGTACTTTTGGAAGAGGCTCTTGTTTACGTTTCGGCAATCGCTTAGCACGACGCAGAGTAGCGGTACACTTACGCTTTTTATCCAGAGGCGCCAGCGATGGCTTCCACGTCGATGGCTGCGCCGGAGATTGGTGAGGCGACTGAGACGGGTGAGGCGACGGAGCCGGGTGAGGTGACGAAGACGGCTGCCGCGGTGGCGACGACCTCGCTGGAGACGGGTGAGGCGGCGGCGAAGATGGCCTTGGCGTGTGATTTCGAAGCACGATACATTCCTTTGGCCATAGAATGGTGACGTTTGTTGCGTCTTCCAGTTCAGTCACATCCCCTTCACCTGCAGGGTAGTCATGCTTCAAAACTTCAAAGGTGGGCATGATTTCATCCACCCCGACAACAGCGTAGCCCTATGGAACTGGACGACAGTGGTAAGTTGGTGTGGGTCCAATTGGTATGGCATAGCCGACCGCCACCTTCATTTATATGTTTACAACTTTGACATGTAGCTCGCAGTTTGTCATCTGTGTGATATCATCCACTGGGTAGCCAATAGGAGCCATCGTCGGTGCACCATCGTCATCGTCATTGTCATCACCCGGGACCTCGGTAGAAGCTACATTGCTTTTTTGATTATTCGATAGGCCGGTAGCATCGAATGCAGTGTGCCGCTGAGATGGGCCGATAGTACTTTGCTCTTTAAGTGCGTTAATTTCATCTTGTTGTTGCTTTATTCGTTCTTCAATTATACGCATTCGCTCTTTCTGAATATCTGCTTCAACTTCCGCCTTGTCCTTTCTCCTCTGACGGCTTCTATCAGGATATTTCTTCCTCTCTTCGGGAAACCCAGTCCTCCATGGTTTGGAGCCTATTGTGCCTCGTGTTCGTCCATCATGTTCCTTATTTCCAAGGGCGAGTGTGAGCTCATCATTCTCTCCATCGGGAATGAAGTCCCCATCTTTAACAACCTTTACTGCTTTTCTCATCTTCTCGATTGGAAAGGTGTCTTCTTTATGTCGTATGTTATATATACACTTCCCTTTCGAGTCCAACTTGCCCCCATGCCCGTAAAACCAATTCCTTGCACGTTCGATCCAATCGTCTGTCTCTGGGATGATCTTTTTAGCACGCAGTTCCTGCTCAAGTTTCTCCCACTTAGGAATGCCAGCCCTGTAGCCACCTTTCCCCATAGTATGGTGATACTTCTTGTTAGCAGCATTCGGCTTATTCGTTGCAGACATTTTCTTAGCTTTTGCTGATGTCTTGTAATTCACAAACTCAGCCCAAAATGGTTGTATCTTCTCAAACTGAATCTTCTTGAAATCCGGAGTCTTATCTTTCACGACATAGTCAAGGTGCAATCTTTTCTTCCAGTTGGTGAAACACTGGCCCATCTTCTTCAAAGCCCAGTCCCTGACCTTAGCCTCCATGGCTCTCCCATGTTCTAAGGCGTCCTCAACTAGATCCTCCACATTTGGATCTAGCTCTATCTTCGTTAGTTTGAAATTAATCATGAGACTATTCCACAGTAAATATTTGGCCTTGTTAGGGACAAATAAACATGTTCCCTCTTCTTCCGCATTAGCAGGCCTATTCCATTTTCGAATGGTGATCGGGATTAAGTCCCTAACGATTACTCCGCATTGTGCCACAAATTTGTTTGCGACAACTTCGGGAGCCGTCGGTTTGCCATCTTCACTGACATCTTCGATCCCGAACCTCTCATGGTCTCCCAACTTTTTGGTTGGGCCTCGGCTGCTCTTTTCAGTAGATTTATTCGATCTGGAGGGCTAAAAGAATAAAGATCATTGTTACTATTTCTATATAGATAGTAGATGATTAATTAATGAATTAATTATGTTACATGCACCTCTCCGGAGCGGTCGTCTTATCTATCACACAAGGCATCGCCTTCTCCCTCACGGAAGGCATCACCTTCAATCTCAAACAAGTCGTCTCTTCCGGCAAAAAGAGGATCAACCTCACTGGAGTTGTTCAGAAACGTCGATACATCTAAATTTTCTTCCCCGCGGATCACACCTTGGATCAACTCTTCCTTTTCTTCGTCTCTGTCGTGTGGGTCCATATTTTCTACATAGGTGGAAAAACGGATAAGTCATAGTGGCTAAGGGAGAATGTTAGGTACGGTGTTGAGAGATATTAACCCTAATTCAGAGAAACCCTAATATATACATACACAATAATAAAAATGAATTTACAATATCAAAAACCCTAATTCGAAGAAACCCTCGGGCTCGGATCCTATCGTGAAGAACCAATACCGGAAAGAAAGGCGGCAATCAATACATGGCATAATACAATGCGCAATCATTATGTACATCAGCATAGGGGGGTAGTTTTTCATCGAGTCTGGGGCTACCCACAGTGACTGACCAGTGGGGCCGAAGAATAATAATACCTAACTAATTAATAAACCTAATAATACCTAACTAATAATAAACCTAATAATCCAAACTAATAAACCTAATAAACCTAATATGCTAGGAGTAGTGGATCAGGTAATATAAGCTCAAAGGGAGTAATGCAACAGATAGGACACTCTATCTATCGATAAAAGACCACAGTAGAATTGTATGCATCATGGCAAGAATTTAAATGCTTTCGAAATCATAGGATTATATCATGGTAGGGCTATGCTTGTGTTTGCCTGTTGATAGCCGAAAGCAGAGCTTCAGGATCCTTGTACTTGACTTGATTACAGTTGTTCAAGTATTTGTCTTCGAGCTTCGACGGTGTTGATCTCTGGCTTTGATCTCGATTCGATATCGTATTCTATTGGGAAGAACCAAACACCGAAAAGAAAGGGAAACAATCAACACATGGCATCGATGCAATGCTCAAGCAAGTATGATGCTATGACAAGTTAATTTGCATTGGAATGTAACTGTAAGACATGCTCGACGATTTAATCGGGGTTCCGAGGGGTGAAAACCCTAACTCGGGGAAACTCCGGAACATATGAGAGGGGTGCATTTGTTCTTCTAATTATACTTGTCATTTAAGTTGTTGAACAATTCATGATTATAGATTAAATAGATATGTTTCATTTTTCTAAACAATTTGATATATTATTTGTATTTTTCTGAATTATAAACAATAAGTTATTTATTTTACAATATTAAATCATTTTCTAGAATTAAAAACAAAAAGGCAAATAGTTTTTACACCGGGGCGACCCCTAGCTAGTGAGACTGACAGAAGGGACCCAGTGCCAACTCAGCCTCCACGCAAGAAAGCAGGACCCACCGCATGTTTGACTGCGCTGACCCCGCCTGCTGATGTCACCAGGACGTCAGCGTGACGTCATGCACTGGGGATTAGCCCCAGATCATCGACGGGGAGGGCGCTGGAGCGCAGGCGGACAAGCGGGAGCGGGTGCGATGGATGCGGGCTAGCATACCGAGCCGTTTAGTGGCGGCGCCGCTCCGAATTGGTCGCCAGAACAGGAAGCACGACGGCGTCCGACGGCGGTGGCTTCAGGTACTCTGCGCGGCAGTGATACATAGAGGAAGAGGAAGAACGGAAAGGAATGTGAGGTGGAGGGGCTCACCACAGAGGTGGTGGAGGGGTCAGCTCGACCAAGCAAGCTCGGACGCGGCCGGAATCGTCGAGAACAGTGGTGGCCGGATTTCAGGGAGGAGCTCCCGATTGTGGTGGTTACGGGCATCCTTCGTCGATTCCGTTGGAGGGGAATACCGGAACGGGGAGGCGAAGTTCGAGGAGTCCTCGGATGAAAGAGAGGAGGCCAGAGATGGTGGGGCTACGGCAAGCTCGATTCCGGCCGGCGTCGGTGACAAAGAGGACGTGCTCGATTCCGACGGGAGAGGGCAAGACTGCAAGTGAGCTTTGGTGAGGAGGTCCCTGGCGAGGAGGCGGAGCAATGGCGGCGGCCGGTAGGGCCTCCAGGGCGGCAGGGTAGCCTGACGGCGTTGCTTCAGTCCCTGTGCGTGAGAAGAGATTGTGATATGGGGAAGAAGAAGAGGAGGGGTAACAGTTATTAACCAAAGGACCTAGTGTCCCGGTTGTTGTCTCCAACCGGGACTAAAGGGTCATACTTCCCGGTTGGAGCCACCAACCGGGACGTATACTCCACTTTTTTCAGCAGACCAAGAGTTGGAGCGCGCAGGGGTCTTTAGTCCCGGTTGGTGGCTCCAACCGGGACATATGACCCTGTTTTCAAAAAATTTAAAGAATTTTCTCTCTGTTCCCGCCTTATTTTTTATTTTGGGGTTTAAATTTGTAATGTTTTTTAAATGATAATTACTTTGTAATTTAGAAAAACTTTAAACATAAAAAGTATTTGAATTTGAATAACTAATTCAAAACCATTTTCTGTTTTTAAAAATAATTAATATAAACATTTAAACTATGAAGCATCTAAAATTAAAAATGAATTAACTTATATTTTTTCAATATTAATTTGGAATTTAGAAAAACTTTAAACATAAAAAGTGTTTGGATTTGAATAGCTAATTCAAAACCATTTTCTGTTTTAAAAAAATAATTAATGTAACCATTTAAAATATGAACCATTTAAAATTAAAAATGAATTAACTTATATTTTTTGAATATTAATTTGGAATTTAGAAAAACTTTAAACATAAAAAGTGTTTGGATTTGAATAACTAATTCAAAACCATTTTCTGTTTTTAAAAATAATTAATGTAACCATTTAAAACATGAACCATTTAAAATTAAAAATGAATCAACTTATATTTTTTGAATATTAATTTGGAATTTAGAAAAACTTTAAACATGAAAGTGTTTGAATTTGAATAAATAATTCAAAACCATTTTCTATTTAAAAAAATAATTAATGTAACCATCTAAAATATGAACCATTTAAAATTAAAAATGAATTAACTTATATTTTTGGAATATTAATTTGGAATTTAGAAAAACTGTAAACATAAAAAGTGTTTAGATTTGAATAACTAATTCAAAACATTTTCTATTTTTAATTTGGATTTGAATTAACTTATATTTTTTATATATTAATGGGCGGGAAAAAAAGGACGGGAAATAATGGGCGGAAAGAAAATTTTATTAGGATAGAACTGGAATTAAAGTACATAACGCAACTAAGACAAAGTTCCATAGAAGAACTGAAAATTAAGATACATGGCCAGATTAAGCCACAATCGGCCGAACTTGTTTTGCAATGTTGGAGTGATTCAGTTATGCTCCTGCCTACACCTGTAATACTCGCCACTGTAGTCGTCATACTCGCCGCGGCCGTCGTCGCTGTCGTCGTCGGGGTCACCGTAGTTGAACCTTGAAGCCTGAGTACGAGTGGGCTGGAATTGAGGGTAGCGTAGGAGGGGGCTAGAGTCGGCGGTCGTGTCGTAGGCCATGACGCTCTGGAGAGTCCGGCCGCGCCACCACAGCCGACGGCCGACCTCGTTGAAGTTCGGAGGAGGTGGGCCGTCCTCCTCGTGCCTAGCGAGCGCCATCTCACGCCGATCCACGAAGAAGGCTTCCCAAGTCGGCAAATAGTCGGGATGCCATCTGGGATTCCTCCGCTGCTCTGGCGTGAGCTCGAAGTAGTAATGGTTCGTGATGGCCATCCGGCGTGCCACACCTAGAGGGACAGGAGGAACCGGCACGACTCCGGCGCTCAGCATCCAACCGACGGGGACACAGTAGCCCGGCGGGCAGGGGTAGTTCGAGGCGCAAAGCGCCTCCGCCTCCCTGGGAGTTAGTGCTACGGTGGAAGTCATGGGAAAGAGTGATGAGGTTGCCGATATTAGTCTAGAGATGTGCAATGACAATGGAGGCCAACCGTACATATATATATATATATATATATATATATAGTGAGAAATGGCAGTAAGATAACTGGAGGGATGAACTGGCGGGAAAAACTGGCTGGAAGAAAAATGGCAGAAAGAAAAATGGCTCATTTAGAACTTGCATTGGATCTCTAAAGAAACCACATATTGCGAGTCTAAAAATGATTTTTTCAAAAAATCACGGGCGATAGATCATGTACCTGTAGTACAAACCGGACCCACTTCCTACCGATTCGGCAGACATTTGTCCTTTTTACCCGGGATGGACAAAAAGGTTTGAGATGTCCCGGTTGGAAGATAGTCCATGTAAGGTGGTCTAGTATTTTAGGAAAATGGGACGGTAGCATTCTGAAACAGCATTTTGGTGGTTACTTCACAAAACGACCAGTTTTTTGCGCTCCGAAAACGGAAAAAGGCTTTTCTGTGCGACAAAAAGGAAAATTTCCTCCTGCAACATTGTTCTCCATACCAATGTCCACATGCATGCATAATATGGGCACAACATCACAAACTATGCCGTGATTCAGCACATAACATCGGTCATTTGGACCGAAAGCCATGAAACCTCGAACATGATAGGTCATTTTGTGAAGGTTTTTTCGAGACATGATCAATATACCAAGTCTGGTATTTTTCCTTTCAACTATGTCACATAATATGACACCACGCGAAGTATTTTCATTGTTCGGATTTTTTTGAATTTCTTATGCCCGTTTTGAATTTTTTTAATTTGTAACTATGGTCGAACCGGCGTGCATGAAGATAGGGGACGAACATCGTTAGAACTTGCATTGGATCTCTGAAGAAACCACATATTGTGAGTCTAAAAATGATTTTTTCAAAAAATCACGGGCGATAGATCATGTACGTGTAGTACAAACCGGACCCACTTCCTACCGATTCAACAGACATTTGTCCTTTTTACCCGGGATGGACGAAAAGGTTAGAGATGTCCCGGTTGGGAGATAGTCCATGTAAGGTGGTCTAGTATTTTAGGAAAATGGGACGGTAGCATTCTGAAACAGCATTTTGGTGGTTACTTCATAAAACGACCCGTTTTTTGCGCTCGGAAAATGGAAAAGGGCTTTTCCGTGCGACAAAAAGGAAAACTTCCTGCTGCAACATTGTTCTCCATACCAATGTCCACATGCATGCATAATATGGGTACAACATCACAAACTATGCAGTGATTCAGCACATAACATCGGTCATTTGGACCGAAAGCCATGAAACCTCGAACATGATAGGTCATTTTGTGAAGGTTTTTTTGAGACATGATCAATATACCAAGTCTGGTATTTTTCCTTTCAACTATGTCACATAATATGACACCACGCGAAGGATTTTCATTGTTCGGATTTTTTTGAATTTCTTATGCCCGTTTTGAATTTCTAACTATGGTCGAACCGGCGTGCATGAAGATAGGGGACGAGCATCGTTAGAACTTGCATTGGATCTCTGAAGAAACCACATGTTGCGAGTCTAAAAATGATTTTTTCAAAAAATCACGGGCGATAGATCATGTACCTGTAGTACAAACCGGACCCACTTCCTACCGATTCGGCAGACATTTGTCTTTTTTACCCGGGATGGACGGAAAGGTTTGAGATGTTCTCGTTGGGAGATAGTCCATGCAAGGTGGTCTAGTATTTTAGGAAAATGGTACGGTAGCATTCTGAAACAGCATTTTGGTGGTTACTTCACAAAATGACCCATTTTTATGCTCGGAAAATGGAAAAGGGATTTTCCGTGCGATAAAAAGGAAAACTTCCTCCTGCAACATTGTTCTCCATACCAATATACACATGCATGCATAATATGGGCACAGCATCGCAAACTATGCCGTGATTCAGCACATAACATCGGTCATTTGGACCGAAAGCCATGAAACCTCGAACATGATAGGTCAATTTGTGAAGATTTTTTTGAGACATGATCAATATACCAAGTCTGGTATTTTTCCTTTCAACTATGTCACATAATATGACACCATGCGAAGGATTTTCATTGTTCGGATTTTCAATATACTAAAGGTTCATATTTAGTCTCGGTTGGAGGGATTTCGGCAGGCTGGGCCAGGCAGCACTAATGATAGGGGTGAGTGTCGACATTATGTCGTGCGGTGTGTACCTTGTCCCAGATGGTGTCACCAACCGGGACTAAAGATGAACCTTTAGTACCAGTTGGAGACACGACAAAACACGAGTCAAAACTAATAATAGGTGTGAGTGTCGACATTATGTCGTAAGTGTCGACACTATGCCGAGCTGCTTGTACTATAAATAGGCATCCTTATGAGTCCAGTTCTCTAGCCAGATTGAGGCATCTCCAATATTGTTTTCGAGAGCAGGGACACCACTACGACCAGTTTTAGGGAGATGCCGCCGGATCCTAGTCCTCCGACATCTCCAAGAAACTGGTCATAGAGGCACTCCCTAATATGTGAAATTAGTTAGCTCCTAGGTGTATTGATCTAGTTAGAGAAGTTACAAGCTGCAAGATGGTTTTCGAGAGCAGGGACACCACTACGACCAGTTTCAGGGAGATGCCGCCGGGTCCCAGTCCTCCGGCATCTCCAAGAAACTAGTCACAGAGGCACTCCCTAATATGTGACTGCGCGCGTTTGGAGATCAGATCTTAATGGTAAGTACGAATCGGGACAACTTCTTCATAGTACCGGTCCAGCCACAAAACGGGACTAACACTCAAGAAATTTATTAATATTAAAAACTGAGACTACAAAACCGGGACTAAAGGCCCCCCTATATATAGTCCCGGTCAAGCCACAAACCACGAAAGATATCCTTCGGTCAAGCCACAAACCGCGAAAGACATGAACCATAGTTACATAATATGAGCATGAACTTCTTGGCATATGTCCTTCCTTATGATCGCTTCAGACGTAACCATGGATCATCTTCTTTACTTAACGGAATGCTTGGGTCAGTTTTCACTGTGAAGGGCGGAATTTCATCAAACTTATTATAATCTTCTGACATGTCTGTCTTGTCCTCGATTCCCACGATGTTTCTTTTCCCTGAAAGAACTATGTGATGCTTTGGCTCATCATATGATGTATTCGTTTGCATATTTTTTCTTTTTTTTCGGTCTGGAGGACATGTCCTTCACATAGAAAACCTGAGACACATCATTTGCTAGGACGAATGGTTCATCTCTATAACCAAGATTGTTGAGATCCACTGTTGTCATTCCGTACAACTGGTCTATCTTTACCCCTTCCCCATTCAGGTTGACCCATTTGCAGCGAAACAAAGGGACCTTAAAAGAGACTCCATAGTCTAATTCCCATATCTCCTCTATGTAACCATAGTATGTGTCCTTTTGTCCATTCTCGTCTATTGCATCAAAGCGGACACAACTATTTTGGTTGGTGCTCTTTTTTATCTTGGGCGATCGTGTAGAATGTATTCCCATTTATTTTGAACCCTTGGAAATTCAATACAGTAGAAGATGGTGACGCGGCCAACAAGTATAGCTGATCTCCAACAGTGGTGTCATTCAAGAGATGTGTCCGCATCCAACCACCAAAAGACTTCATGTGTTCATCTGTAATCCATGATTCAGGCTTCCCCGGGTTTTTGGAGTGTACAATATTTTTGTGTTCCTCGACATACGGAGCTGCCAAGGTGGAATTATGTAGAACTATGTAGTGTGCTTTCGTGAAAGAATCCCCGTCCCTACATATCATTGCTTTCTTTCCCAGCGTGCCTTTTCCACTTAGTCTTCCCTCATGCCGCGAGTCAGAAACACCAATCGGCTTAAGGTCAGGATTAAAGTCAACACAAAACTCAATGACCTCCTCTGTTCCATATCCCTTGGAGATGCTTCTTTCTGGTCTAGCACAGTTATGAACATATTTCTTTAAGACTCCCATGAACCTCTCAAAGGGGAATATTGTGCAGAAATACCGGACCGAGAATGGCAATCTCTTCCACTAGGTGAACCAGGAGATGCGTCATAATATTGAAGAAGGATGGTGGGAACACCAACTCAAAACTAACAAGACATTGTACCACATCCTTCTGTAACCTTGGCAGAATATCTGGATTGATTACCTTCTGAGATATTGCATTGAGGAATGCACACAACTTGACAATGGGTACTCGAACATTTTTCGGTAGAAGCCCCCTCAATGCAATCGGAAGCAACTGTGTCATAATCACGTGACAGTCATGAGACTTCAGGTTTTGGAACTTTTTCTCTTCCATATTTATTATCCCCTTTATATTAGATGAGAAGCCAGATGGCACCTTGATACTGTAAAGGACTTCAAAAAATATTTCCTTTTCTGCTTTGGTAAGAGCATAGCTGGCACGACTTAAGTGACGCCCTTTATCCGTCTTGTTCTGTGTATGCATGTTCTTTGGGTCTTTCATAATTTGTTGGTCCTCCCGTGCTTCTGGTGTATCTTTTGTCTTCCCATACACGCCTAGGAATCCTAGCAGGTTCATGCAAAGATTCTTCGTCACGTGCATCATGTCGATTGAAGAGCGGACACGCAGAACTTTCCAATATGGCAGCTCCCAAAATATAGATTTCTTCTTCCACATGGGTGCATGTCCTGTAGCGACATCGTTAGGAACTGATTGACCGCTGGGACCCTTTACAAAGATTACTTCTATGTCCGTGACCATACCAAATGCATCATCACCAGCAGGGAGTTCAGGCTTCTTCCGGTGATCTGCCTCACCTTTGAAATGCTTGCCTTTCTTTCTTACGGGATGATTGGTCGGAAGAAATCATCGATTCGCCAGGTACACAACCTTCTTGCATTTATGAAAATATGTACCTTTAGTCTTATCAAAATAGTGTGTGCATGCCTTATATCCCTTGTTTGTCTGTCCTGAAAGGTTACTAAGAGCAGGCCAATCATTGATGGTTACGAAAAGCAACCCTCATAGATCAAATGGCTCCTGTTTGTTCTTATCCCACGCACGTACACCTGGTTTTCCCCACAGTTGTAAGAGTTCTTCAACTAATGGCCTAAGGTACACATCAATGTCGTTGCCCTGTTACTTCGGGCCTTGGATGAGCACTGGCATCATAATGAACTTACGCTTCATGCACAACCAAGGAGGTAGGTTGTAGATACATAGAGTCATGGGCTAGGTGCTGTGACTGCAGCCCTGCTCCCCAAAAGGACTCATGCCATCCGTACTTAGACCAAACCATCAGTTCCTTGCGTCACCTGCAAAGTCTGGGAAGTCTCTCTCAATTTTTCTCCACTGTGACCCATCAGCAGGGTGTCTCAACTTCCCGTCTTTCTTACGGTCTTCTTTGTGCCATCGCAACAAGCTGGCATGCTCTTTGTTTCTGAACATGCGTTCCAACCTTGGTATTATAGGAGCATACCACATAACCTTAGCAGGAACCCTCTTCCGGATGGGCTCTCCCTCAACATCACCAGGGTCATCTCGTCTTATCTTATACCACAATGCATTGCATACCGGGCATTTATCTAAATTCTCATACTCCTTACCGTGGTAGAGGATGCAGTCATTAATCCATGCATGTATCTTTTGCACATCTAATCCTAGAGGACAGAGAGTCTTCTTTCCTTCGTAGGTACTCTCGGTAAGTTCGTTATGTTTTGGAAACTTCAGCTTCATTATTTTCAGCATCTTTTCAAATAAGGAGTCAGTTAGACCACACTCTGCCTTCCATCGCAACAATTCCAGTGTGGTACCGAGCTTTGTGCTGCCATCTTCACAATTTGGGTATAACAATTTCTTGTGATCTTCTAACATGCCCTCTAACTTCAACTTCTCATTTTCTGTTTCACAGTCTCGCTTTGCATCAGAAATGACCCTACCAAGTTCATCAGCCGGCTCATCTGATGCCCGTTCTTCACCTCCTTCCTCTCCATTGTCTTCCATTACAGTATCACTTTATTCAGGAAACATATGATGATAGTTGTTATCATCATCTTCTTCTTCACCATCTTCCATCATAACCCCTCTTTCCCCGTGCTTGGTCCAGCAATTATAGTTGGGCATGAAACCTTTCATAATCAGGTGGCCGCGAATGATTTTCGAGGAAGAGTACTCCTTGTTGTTCCGACATTGAACACATGGACAACGTATAAAACCATTCTCTTTGTTTGCCGTAGCCACATCGATAAATTTATCCACGCCTTTCATATACCCGGGTACACGCCGGTCACCGTACATCCATTCCCGACCGTTCATCTGTATCATATAAGTAAGGTTATCAAAAACAGGACATCATAAATAGTGAAATGACCAATTCACATCGACACATGCATTGTATCAATGACAGAGAAAATATAAGATTGCCAACCTCGTTCGAGGGAAATAAAGGGGAGAAAGCTAAAGTGCGTCTCAGACACCTACTATATTTTTGTTCTATGAGAAATTGAACGGGATCATTCACTCAAACATTTCATCAAACACCTTGAATGCATGCATAGGGGAAAAAAACTAGCACACCCCTCACACCTTCCACCAGGAAAAAACAGAGTGGAGGCAGAGGGCTGGGGCGTTGCATTTATAGAGGGCGGGAGCATACGTCCCGGTTTGTAACACAAACCCAACCTTTAGTCCCAGTTTGTGTTACAAATCGGGACGTATGCTCCCCTACCAACCGGGACGCATGCCTCCGGGCCCCGTGCCCGCTCGAACTGGGACGCGTGCCAGCATTAGTCCCGGTTCGTGGTGGAACCGGGACTAATGCTGTTAGGAGGCACGAATGGATAGCCTTTTTTCTACTAGTGTGTGCATTCTCCATGGTTCGAACTGCTCATGGCATTGAGTTATTGGAAAGGCCAGTTGTACTTCATAATTTCTTGATATTAGTGTATTTTGTTTACTGATTTTTCTTGATCTTTCCAATCTATAAAAGCTCAAATATATTATACATATTGGTTTATAAAACACGATCATTTCTTGTATGTTACAAATTATAAATACATGACAAAAAACACTACATATATCTTAGTGTTGCAATGCTCTCAAATTGATATGAACTTTAGGGATAACGAAATACCAAAATAACTTCCATAAGGGACAAAACTATTTAATCACATTAACCCTAGCCACTCCGATGTTGTAGCAATTCCAGAGGTGCCACCATCACAAACCAACAGGGTTCAGTCCTGCCGTCTAGTCCTTCGCGGCTGCTGAAGGAGGCCGTATGAGGATGGCTATGGTAGGGCGTCCTTCTCCCTTTCTCCCTCAACTCCTTCCCCTTCCTCCGTCCGTCAAGCGAGTCTCTTGAGCGCATTGGTGCGCCAACATTAGTAAGAATGGATGATGGAACACATGATGAGGTTCTTCCTAATGGACTTTGGCCACGCATACGTCAAATCCAATTGGGTCCTTTGCATACTTTCTAGATCATGTGACATGTACTAGCCGACGTGTGCATGTGTGTGGCGTCGTGGTATCCATTTGTCGGTACTTAAAATCGGCAATACTTAACATGGGGTGGTTACACATAGAGATTTGATTGGTTTATACAAGAGATGCAACTTTAGATTGATTCACGCCCCTTCAGACACAAAGGTAACAACCATACTCCTGTTTGTGGCGAGTTGTATTGCTTTTGTATCATATCCTATTTTTTGGTGTATATCTGACCACATGTGATATGGTTTGGTGTGTAGGCTGGGCCATAGTCGAAGCAAGAATAGAAAACACAAACTTTTCTACCCGATTCTGGTGAGGCTCCGACTAAGATCCAACCGACGGAGATGGCCACGGTTAGTACCCCTAGACACGCATGTGCATATGCTTGAGGAAAGGCATCATGGAAGTGCAGTCCTTGTATTGCGTCTCATGTTTCTCCTCTTCTCCGAATCTGGTTACTTTGCTGCATGAGCACCGCAAATGTGGTGCCTCTATTGGCTCACACACATACAACATGGAGTGGTGACAAGGAGGTGCTAGGCTTGGCTCCGCTACCCTCGGGACAATATGGTGTCGCAGCGCTGACTTGTCCCAATCCAAACCAAGACTAGCGGCGGTGACAGTATCCGGTGAGTCGTGAGACAAGGGGCGACGCTGGCAATTTAAATAAAAATAACCCAAAGCCATAACTAATTCAAAAAATAACCCTATCTACAAAGAAATTCATCGAGACTAACCCTTTTTTGCTGATCCCGCCCGTGCGGCACCGCACATAGGCCTGCGGTGCCACCTCCGACGGCGCCGCAAGCCTGCCACGCTGGATCAGCCGGGCCCGGAGCAGCAGCCCTGCCACCTTGGCGCGCACTTGCAGTGCTGCCTAGCATTGCGCTGCATGCCTGTGTGTGGCGCCGCGCGGGCTGGCACAGCAGGCCTTGCCACACTGGCTCCGCGGGCTGTTGGGGATATGCTAAATGGGTATCACCATAGCATGTCTCTAATCCGGATAACCCGGGTGGCCCACAGTTGGTAGCAAGGCCCATGGCCTGCTGGGCGGCCCAGTTAGATGGATCTAGAAGGGAGGCCCATGCCAGATAAAGGAAGGCTATGGAGGAGTCACCAGCGTACCCGGATCCTTGGAATGCAAGACACGTTAGACTAGTTGTGTACCATGTAGGATTCTGTAACCTGTCCGACTAGGACTTTGCCTGTAACCCTAGGATCTGGCGACTATATAAGCCGGACCTATGTGAGCCTTTAGGGCACAATGATACGTTGGAAACGTATCTATAATTTTTGAGGCTGCATGCTTGTTTAGTATCTACTTTGCTTTACTTTGTCTACACTTTGAGGTGCTTTTTACATGTTTTCTGGTACTAACCTATTAACAAGTTACCACAGTGCCAGTTGCCTGTTTTCTGCTGTTTTTGGTTTTAGAAAAGTAAGTAAAGAAATATTCTCGGAATTGGACGGGACAAACGTCAAAGTCAATTACTTTCCGTGGGGAACAAGAAGTCCAGAGGGGAGACAGAGAAGCGGGCCAGGGCAGCCAGACCCCCAAGGCACGAGTGGGACCTACCACGCTCCTAGGAGGGGTGTGGCCCCTCTGGCCGCCTCCTCTGCCTCCCCCTTCGCCTATAAGAAGCCCCCGATGCGGAAACCTTAAGCACCCGATCAAATCTCCACGAAACCGTCTGTAGCCACCGCCACCATTTGTCCCTAGATCAGGGGGGGATCTGAAGTTCTTCCCGGCACCCTGCCGGAGGGGATATCATCCCGGAGGACTTCTCTCAGGTATGGTGCGTGAGTAGTTCCACCTTGGAATATGGGTCCATGTAGTAGCTAGATGGTTGTATCTCCTCCTTTGTGCTTTCATGTATAGATCTTGTGATCTCTGTTCATGATCAAGATCTAATCTATTTGTAATCATGCATGTTGTGTTTGCGGGGATCCGATGGATATTGAGATTATTATGTTGGTTCGATTAATGGTTTTGTATTTATGATTCTATCATGTCTGTGTTGTTTGTGATCTTGCATGCTCTCTGTTTTTAGTAGCTATCTTGGCCAAGTAGTTGCTAGTTACTCCAAGACGGAGTATTTATGCTCGATGGTGGGTTCATGCCTCTAGTTTCCAAGGGAAGTGACAATAATCTCTTTGGTTGTAGATGTGCTGTTGCTACTAAGGAGAAAAAAATGGTCTCTTGTTCATGGAATATGTGGACTATTTACCATACACACTTTGCTTAAAGCAGTTGTCTGTTGCTTGTAACTTAATACTGGAGGGGATTCAGATGATAACCTGAAGGTGGACTTCTAGTCATAGATGCAGTTGGATGGCGGTCTATGTATCTTGTTGTACTGCCCGATCGAATCTCATAGGATCTTTCTGACTAGTAATTGCATTGTTATGCCTTGCTCATTTCCTGTCAGTTGCCCTGCTGTAATTTGTTTACCCTTCATGCCATGTTGTTTATCTAAGGAGAGCACCTCTAGTGAACTATGGACCTCGGTCCAATCTTTACCATTGATACATCTTCCACTGTTACTTGTTTACTTGCTGCAAACCATTACCTTCCACACCATACGTTTAATCCTTTGTTACAGCAAACCAGTGAGCTTGACAACCTCAATGATTCATGGGGGAACTTGAGTTTGTGTTGTGCAGGTCTCCGCATTGCCTGCAACACCTGTGTGACGTTTCCTTCCTCCTACTGGTTCAATAACCTCGGTTTCTTACTGAGGGAAACTTGCTGCTGTGCTGCTTCATACGTTGCTCTTGGGGTTTCCAACGAAGCGTCCCACGACGAGTGCTGGGTGCCATCAAGCTATTTTCTAGCGCTGTTGCCGGGGAGGCTAAGGACGTCTTCAGTAGGGGAGTCCTTCACTTCCTTTCTCTCTACTTTGTTTTTAGTTTTCTTTGTTTCTTTTGCTTGGTTTTGTTTACCTCTTTTCAAAAAACCCAAAAAATTTAGTATAGTTTGGTTTGCTTTCTCTATTAAAAAACACAAAAAAATTAGTTCCTGCTCTAGCTGCTGCTGCTCTTTTTGGCTTGCCACCTTTGCCAAAATGAACTTTGCTGAGAACACCAAGTTGTGTGACTTCACTAGCACCAACAACAATGATTTCCTTAGCACACCTATTGCTCCACCTGCTCCTGATGCTACCTTTTATGAAATTAAGCCTGCTTTGTTGAATCTTGTGATGAGAGAGCAATTTTCTGGTGTTGGTTCTGATGATCCTGCTGCCCATCTCAATAGCTTTGTTGAACTTTGTGAGATGCAAAAGTATAAGGATGTAGATGGAGATATTATTAAGCTCAAGCTTTTCCCTTTATCCTTGAGAGGGAAAGCTAAAGAATGGTTGCTATCCTTGCCTAAAAATAGTATTGATTCTTGGACTAAGTGCAAAGATGCTTTTATTGGAACATACCATCCTCCTGCTAAGATTATATCTATGAGAAGTGACATTATGAAATTTAAACAATTTGATAGTGAACATGTTGATCCTTCTTGGGAAAGAATGAAATCTTTGGTTAAGAATTGCCGCAATCATGGACTCACTGCTTGGATGATTATCCAGACTTTTTATGCAGGTTTGGACTTATCCTCAAGAAATCTTTTGGATTCCGCTGCTGGAGGTACCTTCATGGGCCTCACTTTGGGGGATGCAACAAGGCTCCTTGATAATATGATGGTTAACTATTATGAATGGCATGTTGAGAGAGCTCCACATGGTAAGAAGGTAAATTCTGTTGAGGAAACTTCCTCTTTGAGTGAAAAGATTGATGTTATTATGGCTATGCTTGTTAGTGGGAAAGCTCCTCTAGATCCTAATAGTGTTCCCTTATCCTCTTTGATTGCTCAAGAAGAGCAAGTTGATGTGAACTTCATTAGAAACAACAATTTCAACAACAATGCCTATAGTAATAATTTTGGTGGTAACAACAATTATGGGCCTTATCCTCCTAATAATGGCAATTCCTATGGAAACTCCTACAACAATGCTAGAAGTGCCCCCTCTGAACTTGAAGTCATGATCAAAGACTTTATTAGTAAACAAACCACTTTCAATAAGACTATAGAGGAAAAGCTTTTAACTGTTGAGAAAAATATATCCTCTTTGTCTGAAGATCAAACTTCCTTGGTTAATAAAATGGCTGCTAAACCTGAAACTATGGAAAATACCTTTGCTACTGCTCATGCCATACAAGTTACTATTGATGCAAATGTTAGGCTGTTAGCTCAACTTCATGCTAGATGGGAAAGGGAAGCTGAAATTGATAGAAACAATAGTGTGTGAACCATTACCACTAAACCACAAGTTGTCCCTATTCCTCCTACTACTATGCCTAAGCCTATTGAGCCTACTACTAGTGATGCTAAGTTTTATTTTGATATGTATGGTTGCAATATTTCTGAAGTGATTATGTTTCTACAAAAGCTTGCTAGAAGTCCCGATGCTAGTGATATGCATGTTGCTTTCACCAAACACATTACAGATGCTCTTGTGAAGATTAAGGAATATAAGCTAAAACACAAAGCTTCTATCCCTAGGAAAGTAGAAGAAAGTTGGGAACCCATTATTAATATGCAACTAAATGACTTTGATCTCAAAGCTTCATGTGATCTTGGTTCTAGTGTCTCTATTATGCCTAGGAAGATTTATGAAATGCTTGATTTTCCACCTTTAGAAGATTGTTATTTGGATGTCCCACTCAATGATAATGCTAAGAAGAAACTCATGGGGAGTATTAATGATGTTCTCATTATGGTTAACAATGCTTATGTCCCTGTGGATTTCTATGTTTCGGATGTTGAATACAATGCTTCTTGTCCTATTACTTCGGGAAGACCTTTTCTTAGAATAGTTGGTTCCATCATTGATATGAAAGAAGGCACCATTAAATATCATTTTCCATTCAAGAAAGGTATTGAACACTTCCCTATGAGAAGAGAGAAATTTCTTTTTTGCTCCTCCTTTGAAAGCAAGGTTTGATGTTAATGCTTCTTCATTTGAAAATACTTGATTCTTCTTGCTTCTTGTGCCTAACTTAAAGGCATTAAAGAAAAGTACTTGTTGGGAGATAAACCAAGAGTTTCCTTGAGTCTTGGAAGTTATTACTTCATTAATGACCTCTCCTTATCCTTTTTGTTTGCCTTTTGTGCCAAGAATAACTTCTAATGAGAGGGAAGTAAGATTTGGGGAGTTGCTGTCCCGAAACAGATTTCTGTCCTCCACCAAAAAATTCGTGAGGAGTCTCTGTAACTCGGATTAAGATCAAAATTTACGAATAAATCCCCTAGTATGTTAGCTAACTTTCGTTAGATCAACACTTTTTGATCTGAGCAACAAAAGATGTTCGAAAAAGTCGGTTTCTACCTGCTGGTCTGTTTTGATAGATTTCTGCCATTATTTGCATTTGCTTCTTATTGATTCCTTTTTGAGTTATCTTTAGGTGAATTGAGCTTTTTGAAGGAGTTACAACAGTATCTTGTGTTTTTAGTGAAGAGCCTTGTTGTTCCAAAGCTTTGCCAGAGGTCTAATATCTTTTGAATAAACTAATGTTGCTAATGAAGATTGTGTGAAGGAAAAATTTCAGGTGTAGAAAGAGAATGATGCAATGATATGAAGAATGGACAAAAGTCAGGCTTGGGGATGCCACCATGGTGTCACCCCAAGAAATATCCAAGAGGTACAAGCATTAAAGCTTGGGGATGCCCATGGCATCCCCTTCTTCATCAATAAAAAGCTCAAGTCTGTCTAGAGAATTCGTTTTTTATTGTTTCATGCAAAGTTGTGTTGTTCTTGGAGCGTCTTAGTTTTCGTTTGCTTTTCTTAGTTTGTTTAGTTTGCTAAAGTAGTTTGGACCCCCGTTCTCGCTGTGTTGTTTTGCAAATAAGTTGCTTGTTGTTGGAAAGGAGTAGTAAGTTCTTTCTTGAAGTGCAAGAGGAGCTTGCATTGACTGTGATTTAGAATTTAGCATGACATGCTAGGTGTTGTTTTGACCTTATGATTAGTGATTATTGTTGTAGCATGTCTTGTTCCAAACAATTGGGATTGCTTAGTGTGCCTTGAAGAAATTATGCGTTGTTTTAGCATGAAAAAACATAGTATTGTGGTATTCTCCTTTGATGCTTTGCTTGGGTTGACTTGTTACATGCTCACACCATGTTATGACTATGACAAGCCACCATTAGCATCTATGATCATTTAGTCCTTGAGTTTTAGTACCACTCTTTGCTTTGATTAGTAATGCTTTATTATGGCCATTATTGCTCTCTTAGTTAGTTGCTCCCAGTCTTTTGCTAGCCTCCACTTGTGTGAGTAAGCTCTACTCATGCTTCCAACTCCCAAGAAACCAAGTTATTCCAAAGTGCCCACTATAAATTCCTATGCATGGTGTGTTACGCCATTCCAAGTATATTCTTGTTTTCAGCTATCTTCTAATTAAAAACTATTTTCTTATGCGAAAACTTAGTAATTAAAGCCCTCACAAGCTTGATGGCATACTTTATATTCTTTTCCCCAAATAAAGTTGAACCATTGTGTCTTCTATGTTGTATATGCTTGCACTTATTCGTTGGAATTAGCAAAACCGTGCTGTCACGGGGAACGTTTTCAACATTGCACGTGTACTTTGTACTCAGTTGGTATCATGCTCTTTTCTATATGGATGTCACCGGCGTGAAATAAAGAGGGAACTTGTAAGTCCATGGAGTTTGTATCCTGTGCTAAAGAATGGTTGCTATCCTTGCCTAAAAATAGTATTGATTCTTGGACTAAGTGCAAAGATGCTTTTATTGGAACATACCATCCTCCTGCTAAGATTATATCTATGAGAAGTGACATTATGAAATTTAAACAATTTGATAGTGAACATGTTGATCCTTCTTGGGAAAGAATGAAATCTTTGGTTAAGAATTGCCGCAATCATGGACTCACTGCTTGGATGATTATCCAGACTTTTTATGCAGGTTTGGACTTATCCTCAAGAAATCTTTTGGATTCCGCTGCTGGAGGTACCTTCATGGGCCTCACTTTGGGGGATGCAACAAGGCTCCTTGATAATATGATGGTTAACTATTATGAATGGCATGTTGAGAGAGCTCCACATGGTAAGAAGGTAAATTCTGTTGAGGAAACTTCCTCTTTGAGTGAAAAGATTGATGTTATTATGGCTATGCTTGTTAGTGGGAAAGCTCCTCTAGATCCTAGTAGTGTTCCCTTATCCTCTTTGATTGCTCAAGAAGAGCAAGTTGATGTGAACTTCATTAGAAACAACAATTTCAACAACAATGCCTATAGTAATAATTTTGGTGGTAACAACAATTATGGGCCTTATCCTCCTAATAATGGCAATTCCTATGGAAACTCCTACAACAATGCTAGAAGTGCCCCCTCTGAACTTGAAGTCATGATCAAAGACTTTATTAGTAAACAAACCACTTTCAATAAGACTATAGAGGAAAAGCTTTTAACTGTTGAGAAAAATATATCCTCTTTGTCTGAAGATCAAACTTCCTTGGTTAATAAAATGGCTGCTAAACCTGAAACTATGGAAAATACCTTTGCTACTGCTCATGCCATACAAGTTACTATTGATGCAAATGTTAGGCTGTTAGCTCAACTTCATGCTAGATGGGAAAGGGAAGCTGAAATTGATAGAAACAATAGTGTGTGAACCATTACCACTAAACCACAAGTTGTCCCTATTCCTCCTACTACTATGCCTAAGCCTATTGAGCCTACTACTAGTGATGCTAAGTTTTATTTTGATATGTATGGTTGCAATATTTCTGAAGTGATTATGTTTCTACAAAAGCTTGCTAGAAGTCCCGATGCTAGTGATATGCATGTTGCTTTCACCAAACACATTACAGATGCTCTTGTGAAGATTAAGGAATATAAGCTAAAACACAAAGCTTCTATCCCTAGGAAAGTAGAAGAAAGTTGGGAACCCATTATTAATATGCAACTAAATGACTTTGATCTCAAAGCTTCATGTGATCTTGGTTCTAGTGTCTCTATTATGCCTAGGAAGATTTATGAAATGCTTGATTTTCCACCTTTAGAAGATTGTTATTTGGATGTCCCACTCAATGATAATGCTAAGAAGAAACTCATGGGGAGTATTAATGATGTTCTCATTATGGTTAACAATGCTTATGTCCCTGTGGATTTCTATGTTTCGGATGTTGAATACAATGCTTCTTGTCCTATTACTTCGGGAAGACCTTTTCTTAGAATAGTTGGTTCCATCATTGATATGAAAGAAGGCACCATTAAATATCATTTTCCATTCAAGAAAGGTATTGAACACTTCCCTATGAGAAGAGAGAAATTTCTTTTTTGCTCCTCCTTTGAAAGCAAGGTTTGATGTTAATGCTTCTTCATTTGAAAATACTTGATTCTTCTTGCTTCTTGTGCCTAACTTAAAGGCATTAAAGAAAAGTACTTGTTGGGAGATAAACCAAGAGTTTCCTTGAGTCTTGGAAGTTATTACTTCATTAATGACCTCTCCTTATCCTTTTTGTTTGCCTTTTGTGCCAAGAATAACTTCTAATGAGAGGGAAGTAAGATTTGGGGAGTTGCTGTCCCGAAACAGATTTCTGTCCTCCACCAAAAAATTCGTGAGGAGTCTCTGTAACTCGGATTAAGATCAAAATTTACGAATAAATCCCCTAGTATGTTAGCTAACTTTCGTTAGATCAACACTTTTTGATCTGAGCAACAAAAGATGTTCGAAAAAGTCGGTTTCTACCTGCTGGTCTGTTTTGATAGATTTCTGCCATTATTTGCATTTGCTTCTTATTGATTCCTTTTTGAGTTATCTTTAGGTGAATTGAGCTTTTTGAAGGAGTTACAACAGTATCTTGTGTTTTTAGTGAAGAGCCTTGTTGTTCCAAAGCTTTGCCAGAGGTCTAATATCTTTTGAATAAACTAATGTTGCTAATGAAGATTGTGTGAAGGAAAAATTTCAGGTGTAGAAAGAGAATGATGCAATGATATGAAGAATGGACAAAAGTCAGGCTTGGGGATGCCACCATGGTGTCACCCCAAGAAATATCCAAGAGGTACAAGCATTAAAGCTTGGGGATGCCCATGGCATCCCCTTCTTCATCAATAAAAAGCTCAAGTCTGTCTAGAGAATTCGTTTTTTATTGTTTCATGCAAAGTTGTGTTGTTCTTGGAGCGTCTTAGTTTTCGTTTGCTTTTCTTAGTTTGTTTAGTTTGCTAAAGTAGTTTGGACCCCCGTTCTCGCTGTGTTGTTTTGCAAATAAGTTGCTTGTTGTTGGAAAGGAGTAGTAAGTTCTTTCTTGAAGTGCAAGAGGAGCTTGCATTGACTGTGATTTAGAATTTAGCATGACATGCTAGGTGTTGTTTTGACCTTATGATTAGTGATTATTGTTGTAGCATGTCTTGTTCCAAACAATTGGGATTGCTTAGTGTGCCTTGAAGAAATTATGCGTTGTTTTAGCATGAAAAAACATAGTATTGTGGTATTCTCCTTTGATGCTTTGCTTGGGTTGACTTGTTACATGCTCACACCATGTTATGACTATGACAAGCCACCATTAGCATCTATGATCATTTAGTCCTTGAGTTTTAGTACCACTCTTTGCTTTGATTAGTAATGCTTTATTATGGCCATTATTGCTCTCTTAGTTAGTTGCTCCCAGTCTTTTGCTAGCCTCCACTTGTGTGAGTAAGCTCTACTCATGCTTCCAACTCCCAAGAAACCAAGTTATTCCAAAGTGCCCACTATAAATTCCTATGCATGGTGTGTTACGCCATTCCAAGTATATTCTTGTTTTCAGCTATCTTCTAATTAAAAACTATTTTCTTATGCGAAAACTTAGTAATTAAAGCCCTCACAAGCTTGATGGCATACTTTATATTCTTTTCCCCAAATAAAGTTGAACCATTGTGTCTTCTATGTTGTATATGCTTGCACTTATTCGTTGGAATTAGCAAAACCGTGCTGTCACGGGGAACGTTTTCAACATTGCACGTGTACTTTGTACTCAGTTGGTATCATGCTCTTTTCTATATGGATGTCACCGGCGTGAAATAAAGAGGGAACTTGTAAGTCCATGGAGTTTGTATCCTGTGTTAGAGAAACGCCTGGGCCGCTAGCCTAAGCCATGCCTAATCATGGTGGAAACTTGCAGCATCACCATAGTGACATCTATGAAGCATTCTTCTTATAAAAAAGAGACACATTGAGAAAAAAGTTAAGAGATAAAAAAGCACTATATTCCCATGGTAAATAAGAAGATTGCTGAGATGCTCATTGTCTGCTTGCCTTGTCATTTTGGTTTTGGGATAGCTCCTGTACCATGTGCAAGGGGTACCCCGTTGGCGGTTCTCCATGATATGCAAATAATTACAATGACAAAAACTTACAGGTGACCAAAGTTGAGTAGCATGAGGTGTGGCCCTCGTATTCAAGGGACTTGAGATTGCCAACTTATACTTCGTCAAGCATATACTCCATCTTTGTTCACTTTAACCTTAACCACTTCAAGATGCTTATGATAGGGGCAATGAGGGCTGAAAGCTAACAAGTACCATAATTTTTGGTAGCTCTTTTTGAAACTTGAAATCCCTGCTTCCTTTATAAAAGGCCTTTCTTCCACCATTATTGAGTCTCCACATTCTACCTTTAGGCACCATTAAGAGAGCATAGTTGTCATACTGTGTGTAGTGTTCCAAAGCTTATTGATTGATGCATATTGTGATATTACTTGTTCTTGTGCTATTTGTTTCTAGTCACCCTTGTGAACTTTTAAGGTGTCCTATGCATCTATTTTCTACTCTATGAGGGAGAAGATGATTGCCACTATGCTATGTTTTATGTATGTGAAACAAACAAACTTTTTCAATGCATGTTATTCATGATCTTTGTTTCTAGGTTGTCATGTTGCATGCATAGTTACTATTTCTTATTGTTAGAACTCCATCTTTCATGCACATGTTTAGAGTTCTTTGATCCCAGCTTTTAGTGCTTGCAAATGGTTGGATCTTTATTGTGAGGGTGCATGTCACCTAAAAAATTATTCTTTTTATCACTTACCTACTCGAGGATGAGCATGAGTTAAGATTGGGGATGCTTGATACGTCGAAACGTATCTATAATCTTTGATGCTCCATGCTTGCTTAGTATCTACTTTGCTTTGCTTTGTATACACTTTGAGGTGCTTTTTACATGTTTTCTGGTACTAACCTATTAACAAGTTGCCACAGTGCCAGTTGCCTGTTTTCTGCTGATTTTTGTTTCAGAAAAGTTAGTAAAGAAATATTATCGGAACTGGACAGGACAAACGTCAAAGTCAATTACTTTCCGTGGGGAACAAGAAGTCCAGAGGGGAGACGGAGAAGCGGGCCAGGGCAGCCAGACCCCCCTAGGTGTGGGTGGGCCCTGCCCCGCGCCTGGGAGGGGTGTGGCCCCTCTGGCCGCCTCCTCGGCCTTCCCCTTCGCCTATAAGAAGCCCCTGATGCAGAAACCTTAAGCACCCGATCAAATCTCGACGAAACCGTATGTAGCCACCGCCACCATCGTCCCTATATCGGGGGGGGGGATCTAAAGTTCTTCCCGGCACCCTGCCGGAGGGGAGATCATCCCGGATGCCTTCTCTCCGTTATGATGCGTGAGTAGTTCCACCTTGGACTATGGGTCCATGTGTGCTTTCATGTATAGATCTTCTGAGCTCCGTTCATGATCAAGATCTAATCTATTTGTAATCATGCATGTTGTGTTTGCGGGGATCTGATGGATATTGAGATCATTATGTTGGTTTGATTAATGGTTTTGTCTTTATGATTCTATCATGTATGTGTTGTTTGTGATCTTGCATGATCTGTGTTGTTAGTAGCTATCTTGGCCAAGTAGTTGCTAGTGACTCCAAGAGGGAGTATTTATGCTCGATAGTGGGTTCATGCCTCTAGTTTCCAAGGGAAGTGACAATAATCTCTTAGGTTGTAGATGTGATGTTTCCTGTAGGGAGAAAACAACGGTCTCTTGTTCATGGAACATGTGGACTTTTTACCTTACACACTTTGATTAAAGCAGTTGTCTGTTGCTTGCAACTTAATACTGGAGGGGGTTCAGATGATAACCTGAAGGTGGACTTCTAGTCATAGATGCAGTTGGATGGCGGTCTATGTATATTGTTGTACTGCCCGATCGAATCTCATAGGATCTTTCTGACTAGTAATTGCATTGTTATGCCTTGCTCATTTCCTGTCAATTGCCCTGCTGTAATTTGTTTACCCTTCATGCCATGTTGTTTATCTAAGGAGAGCACCTCTAGTGAACTATGGACCTCGGTCCAATCTTTACCATTGATACATCTTCCACTGTTACTTGTTTACTTGCTGCAAACCATTACCTTCCACACCATACGTTTAATTGTTTGTTACAGCAAACCAGTGAGCTTGACAACCTCACTAATTCGTTGGGGCAAAGTCTTGAGTTTGTGTTGTGCATGTCTATGCTTGCAACACCTCTGTGACGTTTCCGTCCTCCTACTTGTTCGATAACCCCAGTTTCTTACTGAGGGAAACTTGCTGCTGTGCTGCTTCATACCTTGCTCTTGGGGTTTCCTACGAAGCGTCCCACGTTGAGTGCTGGGCGCCATCACACAACACAACTCATATCGGGCACAGCAAACCGATCCCTGTAACTCGGTGTATTGCCATTATAGTGATTTATAGTAGGAGTAGGATCCCACCACTGTCGTGGGATCTAAACCTGGGTAATCCGTGTTACCTCTTTACCCACCAACCTTCCGCCTTACCCCACGTCTCTAAACATGCTCTGTGAGGACCCCTCCATGGCGTACTCGTCGGCAATACCACGACAGTTGGCGCCCACAATGGGGCAAGAGGCGCTTCAGGATCTTCAATGGGCGAGGTCCAAGCTCTTCGCGGGAATCGGCAAAACCATAGCCATCAGCCATGTTCTCTTCTCCGGCAACGTTCCGATCGTCCCTCCTAACGAGTTCTGGATCCCGGCGAAGACGAACCCCACCCGTTGCTCGATCGTCCCAATCGGGGACATCCACCTCTTCATCGGCAAAACCGACTCGGGCACTAGTTCCCTGGAAGTCGGAGGATCGTCAAGGCCCGCATGGACCGCCTACGGGCAGGACACGTTCGCAGAACAATCGAAGTCGGATCTCTCTTGTGTCTGTGCAGGCCCACCCAAACCGCCCCTGTGCAGGATATAATGGTGGAAGATCGCTGCAAGTCTGCCGGCATCGCTCGTGCGTCTGGACAGCAGAGATCCAAGTTCGTCGGCGTGGTGACTATCTTCGATCTGGCGCGATGCGTTTAGAGAGAGTGTGAAAACCCCTGCGATTACCTAGCCAGGTGGATCCATATACGGGCCAATCTAGAACATTACCCCAATGATGATGCCATCTATTACTTTGTGGAAGGACTGGACTGCGGTACACTTCTCCGACATACGCTAAGACGGCAGCAGGCCGCGGGTCTCCTCACTTTCGAGGGCATGGTTCACACCATCAACAACTATGCGGCTACCGAAGCAGACGCTGAGGCAGTGCTCGCAGCTGTACCCGGCGCCGCGTCGCCTCAGCCACCGCCACCACCGCCTCCAATCAACGTCCCTGCAGCCGCACCACCACCACCCATCATCGAGGAGGGCCCGACACCCTCCGACTCTGTTTTGGATGCGCTCTATGCCGACATCAGCGCTGACTCGGGATAGATAGAATTCAGTCCGGAGGAACTTGAGTCTACTATGCAAGAGATGGAGGAGGACATTAGACGCGACGAGCAGGCCGACAAGGCCATCACATCCCGAGAGGTGTTTGTCGCCATTAGGAGCGTGATGGAGGAAGATCAACCCGAACAAGCTCCGCCTATAGCGCTGGACAAGGGGAAGGGACCACCTGTTTCTGCCGACAATGATCGCGCAAAGGCCATGCCCCCTCCGCCTAACCCAGTGCAGCAGCCGCAGGAACTCAATGTTGGTCTGAGTAACAACAACACCGCAAACCTGCCGCCTCCGACATCTATGTCTGTGGCTGCCGAAATCACTCTATACGATAGAGTGATGTACGGCAATTTGCTCGTCGAGCCCATGACTATGGCTCATATACGGAACGTAGTCCAGCTTGACGAGAAGTGCCAGCAGCTGCTGGAGGAAGCGCATGCCATCGCGGAGCAAGGCGCAAAGTTAGATCAAGATCTGGCTGAGGCGCAAAAGTCAATAGAGAAAGCTAAATCCATGGAGGCCGAGTACAAGACTCTGCTCATGCAGCAGAAGGCTAAGAAAGCTCTGGCCCACGTCATCAACGATCCTGGTGTACGCTGAAACCTAGGATGGGCTCCCCCGAAGCCGCCACAATCCAAGCCATACATTGATAGCGAGGGCAGGCAGGTCATGCCCACTCCTATTCTCAACCTAGTAGTCGCCAAGACCCTTATGGAGCAGGATAGATCACCCTCAGCCGTGGAACAGGTCTATAACCTTGTAGCAAAGGCGGCCAACAGCAGGAAAAGTCCACCTCTCAAAGGCTTGAGTCTGACCCAGCATATTGCCAATCTAGCAATCCTAAGCCGCCAAGGGACCGATCTCCTCAGGATGTCCGGTCACAGACGGGTTCATCAGAACTAAAACAGAGGGATGCATGCAACAGGAAGCGGGCTATCCCCATATCCTCCGAACACGAAGGCAAGGCTCATCGGTGTCGCCCATCTCCATCGCCCCGGTCTCCCTGACATCGCGAAGACCCCAAGGCTCACCATCGCATAGACATGCCTCCGCCAAGGCAAAGCGGCATCATCATCCACGACAACACGGAGCAGCCCCGTCGCGATGGGGAGCGCAACCAAGGACACAAGAGCAGGTCACTTCATGACCCTCCGCGTCCGAAAAGCAACCGCGACAAGAGCGAGGCATCACAGGAGGGTAACAGCAAGAAGGCTAACCCACTACCCACCACCACCTCCGCCTCCCTCGCCACCTAGCAGCCACCATGGCAGAGGGGGGCATGTCATTCACGCATCCCATCCCCTGACGGCAAGAAGAAAAAAGGAAGCCCAGAGCCATACGACACGCGTTCACGCTTGGACAAGATTCACGAGGCCCGGGAAGGACCATACCTGGGACCATGTTGCTTTGGACCTATAATACGGACCGCAACTTACCCCAGGGGCTTCCGGATAGACAAGACGATCAAGCCTTATGACGGCACCGCCAAACCAGCTACGTGGTTGCAGCTTGCAGGACTACGGCAACGCGGTAGAGAACGCCAGGGGTAACCCCAACATTGCCGTCAAGTACCTCCCGCTAATGTTGACGGGCACGACCCGCCAATGGATTGATGACTTGCCGAAAAAGTCCATCTGCAACTGGTTGGACATGCAAGAAGCATTCAGCAAGAACTTTGAGGGTACATATAAGCGTCCCTGCATTGTTGGCGATCTACAGCGGTGCGTGGAAGAGAAAGACGAGTCATCTCGCACCTACCTCTCCCGCTGGCTAGATACGAAGAATTCCTGCGCAGGAGTGCATGCTCAGACCGCCGTGGCCGCCTTCATTGATGGGTTGGATAAAGGTATGTTTCTCCGACATAAGTTGAAGTGCCTGCAGGACAATCACAGGCTCGATCTCAACCAGATGATCCATCTAGCCAGTGAGTTCGCGGCTGCCGACGACGATGCTCGTGGCACCTTGCCGGCAACAGCCATTCCAACTCAAGCGAAGAGGAATAACAGTACCAAGCGGAAGAACCCGCCAGAAGAAAAGCAAACCTCTGACATGGTCGCCATGACATTTGCAGGACGAGGTGATGGCGGACAGCATGGCCGAGGATGGATGGCTGGTCGTGGGCAGCAGCGAGGTAGTGAAACTACCCCGACAGCACTCCATGTTCCCTATACGTACGAAGAGTACCGTGATATGCCATGCCTCATACACCTCGATGCCAACGGCAAGGCCACTCACACCAATCGCCATTGCAAGTTCGTCAACGACCTTAAGGAGGACCCGGAGTCCGGTTAGAAGCAAAGCCGGAAGAACAGACCACGAGGCAAGGGCAAAGGGAAGAAGAAGGAAGAGGAGTCCAAGGATTCAAGTGACATGGACGAGGATGTTGACCCCAAGTACACCGACAAGGGTGATGGCAAGGGTAAGAACCCCTTCAAGAAGAAGGCTGCCGTCTACCACACTTTCCTTGGCCCCCCTACTGTTCGGCAAAAGAAACCTCCATGAGGATACTGATGGCCACCCTACCCTAGTTCCCCAGTACCTGCGCCGATCATAGATTCCAATCACTTGGGACATGAAGGATCACCCATACCTCATACCTACGGAGAACCAGTATGCCATGGTCATTAACCCCCTGATTGACGGCAATGAGTTCACCAAATGCATGGTGGACAGTGGAAGCAACATCAACATCATGTACCTGGATACGCTACACAAGATGAACTTGACGGAGGCCAACCTAAGGCACCGTGTTCCATGGCGTAGTTACTGGCTGGGAGGCTCGGTCCCTTGGGTGCATCACGCTTCAGGTCGCTTTGGCGATGTTAATAATTACCACCAAGAACTCATGACCTTCGAGGTGGTCCCCTTCAAGAGCGTGTACCACGTCATCTTCGGACATGACATCTTCCACACCTTCATGGCCAAGCCATGCTTCGTCTACAACAAGCTCAAGATACCCAGACCAAACGTCATCATCACCGTATCCGGAAGCTTTACTATGGCAAGGGACTGCGAGATTGGAGAAGCAGCCTTTGCAGAAGCTGTCCTCTACAGCGAAGAATTCAAGGAGATCCAGAGCAAGGTCGATGCCACGGAGATGCTGGCATCAAAGAAGCAGATTTCTGATTCCGATCCCGCCTTCAAGGCCGCCATCAAGACCAAGCCGATGCAACTTGTGGTAGGCGATGCCTCCAAGACCACCACCATTGGGACGAGCCTGGACCCTAAATAGGAAAGCGCGCTCGTCGAGTTCCTCCGTGAGAATAGGGACATATTTGCATGGCAACCTACCGACATGAAAGGTGTACCTAGGGAACTTGCCGAGCACAGCTTGAATATTGATCCAAAATGCAAACCGGTGAAATAACCTCTATGGCACTTCGGAGATGAGAAGAGACACGCCATATGCAAAGAGATAGCTAGGTTACTTAAGGCTAGTTTTATCCGAGAAGTTCTTCACACCCAATGGGTGTCCAATCCTGTACTTGTCCCCAAAAAGGGAACCAAAGAATTAAGAATGTGCGTTGATTACACCGGCTTGAAAAAAGCGTGTCCCAAAGATCCGTTTGCTTTGCCTCGCATTGACCAAGTCATTGACTCGACGGCTGGCTCGGAACTTTTGTGTTTTCTCGATGCATACTCAAGATACCACCAGATAAAGATGAGGAAGTCGGACCAATTGGCCACTTCGTTCACCACACCTTACGACACGTTTTGCTATGTCACGATGCCCTTTGGGCTAAAAAATGCAAGTGCTACGTACCAGAGGACTATGCAGTGTTGCCTACACAATCAAATTGCTCGGAACATTCATGCCTATGTGGACGATATAGCGGTGATGTCTAAAAATTAATATGACTTAATATCCGACTTAAAAGAAACCTTTGATAATCTCCAGAAATACAACATGATGCTTAACCCTAAGAAGTGCGTCTTCGGGGTTCGATCCGACAAATTATTGGGCTTCATCGTTTCCCAGCGAGGAATCGAGGTCAACCCGAAGAAGATCAAGGCCATCCTGAACATAAACCATCTGACATGCCTGAAGGACATACAACGTCTAACAGGTTGCATTGCAGAAGTAAGCCGGTTTGTCAGCCGACTTGGAGAGAAGGCTCTGCCGCTGTACAAATTGCTGAAGAAGGCGGACAAATTTACATGGATGAATGAAGCAGATGCTGCACTCAAGAAGCTAAAGGAGATACTCTCCTCGGCACCCATACTTGCAGCACCCGAGCCTATGGAGCCTTTGTTGATTTACATGGTGGCCACCAACCGGGTAATCAGCATCGTCATCATGGTAGAGCGGAAGGAACCAAGGAATGAGTACGGAGTACAACGACCAGTTTACTATGTAAGAGAGGTCTTGACGTAGTCCAAGCAGCGTTACCCGCACTACCAGAAGCTAGCTTATGGAGTGTTCCTTGCTTCTCAGAAGCTAAGGCACTACTTCCAGGAGTGCCCTATCACAATTGTGAGCAAATCTCCACTGTCCGACATCATCAAAAACAGCGATGCTACAGGAAGGGTTGCGAAGTGGGGCATTGAGCTTGCCGCCTTCGAGATCACCTACAAGAGGCGCGGTGCTATCAAATTCAGGTCTTGGCGGATTTCATCGCAGATTGGACGGAGATGCCAGATGCTACCCCTGTACCAGAGCCAGAATACTGGGTGATGCACTTTGATGGATCAAAGCTACTCAATGGCTCGGGGGCTGGTGTACTGCTACAGTTACCAACAGAGGAAAACCTACACTACATTCTACAGATCCACTTTGAGGCTACAAATAACATGGAAGAATATGAAGCACTCATTCATGGACTTCACGTAGCCAAGGATATTGGCATCATGCACATAGTTTCCTGTGGAGATTCCGACTTGCTTGCCCAGCAGGTGGCTGGCACCTGGAACGCGCGGAAACCTATGATGGTGGCATATCGAGACAAAGTGGACGAGATATCCAAGAGCTTCTTGGTCTACGAAGTCAAGTATGTACCGAGGGAGGAAAATGAGGCGGCAGATCTGCTGTCAAAGCTTGGATCAGGGCGCAAAAAAATTCCACCTGGCATTTTTCTGGAGCATCTACGGACGCCATCCATGAAGGGAGTAGACCCCGAGAACCTGGATAGAGTTGTCTCTTTCGTTCACACAGTGACAAAGGTACCTCCGGCTTGGACAAAACCGTTCATGGAATAACTCGTACATGGAACTTTGCCCATCGATGAGGTCAAAAGTCGACAAATAGTACGTCGAGCAAAGGGCTATACCATAATCAATGGACAACTCTATAAAATAAGCACCACTGGTGTATACCTAAAGTGTGTTTCCCAGCAAGAGGTTATTGAAATCCTTCATGAGATCCATCTCGGAGATTGTAGGCATCACATCGCTCCTCGATCATTGGGCTCCAAAGCCTTTTGGAAAGGATTCTACTGGCTGACCGCGAAGGAGGACACCGACAAGCTGGTTGAGACATGCATGGGATGCCAATACTATACCCGAAAACCACATGTTCCAGATCAAGAATTGCGAACAATACCAATAACTTGGCCGTTTGCACTCTGGGGGCTATACATGGTTGGACCATTACAGACGGCACCCTATGGGTTTACGCATCTACTAGTAGCAGTTGATAAATTCACCAAATGTATAGAAGCTAAACCCATTAGAAATCTTGATGGGGCAACTGCCCTCAGGTTTGTCCGGGATGTAGTGGTGAGATTTGGTCTCCCACATAGCATTATCACCGACAACAGAAGCAACTTGTCACTCGGAGAAGTGGAAGCCTATTGTTGGGAGAAGGGCATCCGACTTGACTTAGCATCTGTGGCACATCCATAGTTCAATGGGAAAGTTGAGCGAGCCAATGGATTAATTCTGCAGGGAATGAAGCCACGTCTTGAGGCACCACTACATAGAGCATCTGGAGCCTGGGAGGATAAGTTACCATCTATTCTATGGAGTTTACGAACTAAACCCAACAAATCTACTGGCTACACCCCTTATTTCATGGTATAGGAGCAGAAGCCATCCTTCCTTCCGACATCCTTCACGATTCACCAAGAGTTGCCGCCTACAACGAAGATGACGCTGAAGAATCCAGACGCCTAGATGTAGACCTTCTCGAGGAAGAGCGCGTATTGGCATGCCAAAGATCCGCCATCTACCAGTAGAAGCTACGCAGCTACCATAGTCGCCGCGTTCGGCATCGCTCATTTAAAGAGGGGGATCTGGTGCTCCGACTTAAGAAGAAGAAGTCACACAAATTATCCCCGACATGGTAAGGACCATTCATCATAAGCAAGGCGCTACTAAATGGGTCTTACTACCTCGTTGACAATCGTGAACTTGAGGATAGACCCAACAATGATCATAAGCGTAAGCGACGTGACCCGGATGATGAATAACCTGAGCTTGATCGGCCATGGAACATAGCACAGCTACATCCTTTTTACACTTAGCATATTTTTTTATCTATTGTGTACCTCTTATATGATCAATGAAATAAAGCTCTTTGGTTCACTCATATTCTTGAGTCTTTTACCTCCTTTAGTGTTCATTTTTTGATAGTATAAAACCTTTATGCAAAAGTTTTGCATTTGCACTTGTGAAAATTCCACCTACGGGCGTTAGCTTAAGTTTTCTTATCTACACGTTCTTTGTTGTTTTTATGTGGATTCTGGAGTAGTGACCTTTGGCACTCGAAGTCGGTGATTTTGTGCTTAGGTTTTTGACGGTGCCATTGGGCATCATCGCCTGAGCGCATGGTTCCGACTACGATTCCTCCAACTCACGAAAAGTCAAGCATAAAATCCAAAGTAATGAATAAACCAGCACTTGCTTAAAAATATATACATGCTGGAACTAGTACTTAAGTAGCAGGAAACATATAGCTTTTGTTTTCCGCCTTAAGATTAACACAATAGTTTTTCCACATACATACATCCAGAGGAAACAAATATTACAAAGTGTTTTTTCATTCCTCTGGCGCAGGAGACTTTGAGATAGCATCGTCGGCAGCAGGATAGCCATCCTGATCATCTTCAAAGTCGGTGGTCTTGAGGGACTCGGAGGAGCTAGGCTGGTCACCATCAATGATCTCAAGAGGCATAAAGGAGTTTGGATTGACCATCTCGACGACCCTGGTGTCGTAGCCGGCGAGCGATGCCACAATAGCTTTGTGATCAATCTTCTGGCCGTCACCGTCTACGTCGGGCAGACTCGAGTTCACCGTGTCGATGTCGGCATTATCGTAGTGGTCCTTGACCATCGCCAGCGACATTCTTGCACCAGCCCGAGTACATGAAGCTTTCCAGCTTACGATACACTTGGGGGCTTGGCGCAGAATCTCCGAGTACTTCATAATGGAATCCACCGCCTTGATGTTGATGTTCAGGGGATTGGCAATCTATTTGGCTTTCTTGATGGCGGTACTGATGAAGTTGCTGGCGAGGATGATGCATTCCTTTGGTGGCGGAGGCGTATTGGTTAAACCAATAGGAGCTGCATTTCCGACAAAGCAATGGAGTAGTGAGTTCAATAAACACAAAAAAGTTCATAGTACCTGGCTTATAGAAGTACAAGACGGAGATTTCTTACCAAAGATGCTCGCCTCAGCTTGTTGGAGCGTCTCCGCCATGGAGTCCCGTTCTTGTTGGAGGACCTTGTAGCCTCAAGGTTGCGTTTGTTCTACTCTTCGACAGTTTTATTCTTCTCCTAGATGATCGAAATTTCCTCCTTTAGTCGGTTGATCTCCGTTTTGGCAGACTCCTGCAAGGCCTTCATGTATTCTTCATGCATCTTCAGAGTGTCAGCCCTCTCCTTCTTGAGGATCTTGTTCTCGCTATCCAGCAGTTATATGTGCTTGGATTGATCGATAATGTCCTTCTCCTTGGCAATAGTCTCTGCAAGCCGGAGAAATGATAACACACAATGAGTAGTCGAAGAGTGATGGAACAAGACCAAGTTTGAGTGAGAAATTGAAAAGAAAACAGACTCTTGCTCTTGGTGATTTGATCCTTCAAGAAGGCAGTTTTACCCTTTTCAGCTTCCAAGTCAGCACGCATCTTGTGGAACTTCTCATTGGCGACGCCTCTCCTAGCATTCTCATTCTGTGAAGAAATTTAAAATTACTTAGTCTACTTGGCGCATCTAGCCGGATAAATATCCACCTAGAGGCTTGGGGGCTATAGTGAGAGTTTTTAAATCAGCAAAATGCTTAGTCTTTCTTTAAGCATCTAGTCGGGAATAATTCTGTTTCAACTAGAGGCTTGAGGGCTACAGTATTAAAATTTACAAACACTGCGTATGCTACTCTAAAAGTGTCTAGTCGGAATAATTCCTTCAAACTAAATACTTGGGGGCTACAGTGCGAAGTTTTCTAGCTTATTCACTCTTAGAGCATTAAGACACAAATACCAATGGTTTTCCGTCTAAATCCTTGGGCGCTACAGTGAGATACTACATATGAAATTCAAAAGGCATACAAAACTTACAAGTGCAATGGTATTGAGATTGGTATCGCTCTCGACAAGTATCTTGCTGAAGGCAAGGCTCTTTCCACGAAGGATATATGCCTGCTTGAGCAGCTCCTCAAGACCACATGTAGGAGAAGTCGACGCAGCGCCAGGAACCATAGTTGAGCTACTCGGTGTAAGCACCGGGTAGACGATCTTCGGAAACTCTGCTGGTGTCCTGGGTGTAGTGGCGTTGCCTGCGGCAGAAGTTCCACCTTCCACCATCGCCTTACCGCTACTAGTGGCATCCTTAGCTGGAGCTTCAGCCACATTGGATGCAGTACTTTCTTGTGTCGCCTGCTCGCCGACAATAGCAAGTTCCGTGGCAACACCTGGGTCCAGTTCCATGGCGGAAGGTTCAGATGTTACCTTAGCTAGAGAGCTTGTCGGTGCAGCTGCAGGCTGGACGCTGGGAGTTGTAGGGGCGATGGCAGGAGATGCTTGGTGAAATATATCTTTGATGTTTTTAGAAGCCCCCGATGTTTTGGAGGTCTTCTTCAAACTCATACTGGCCTTCTTCCTGAAACATGCAAAAGTATAAGTATAGGAACAAGACGAGCAATATACAATGTCGGATGTTAAGAAGCTTACACAACAGTTGGTGCCTTGGTAAACGGGATGCCGGTGATTCTTCTTTTCTCCGCCTCCAGGGTGGCAGTGGACTTCTTGGAGGCTCCACCCTCCGTATTCTTCTTCTTGCCTCCGTCGGCAGCATCAGAGGTGGAGCTCTTCCACTTACGCGCCAACGGGACATCATCGTTGGACACGACGGTGACTTCCTTCATCTTGGGGTCATAGACTTGGACAACCATGCTATCCTCCTCTAGACTTTTTAGCTGTTAAGTGAAATCCCGAAGTGTTAGATGAAATGGTAATGGCTAGACGGAAGAACTGGAGTATATGTCATACACGAAAAACAAAATAGATACCTCTGGGCACATGCCGCCCTCAAACATGTCGTAGGTGATGGTGAAGCCACGCTTCCTTTCCTTCACCTTGACGATGTCTTTGAGGCGGAGCTTGATGGAGTCACTCGAGAAGTTGTCCTCGGGGATGCGGAGGATATCCTTCCTATCCTTGGTATACTGGTGAACCAGCTTCACACGGTGCTGCAGAGGCTGGATCCACCTAATGAACTAGCACATGGCTAGGTCCAACCCGGTCAGACCTGTGTCTACGAACCACTCGATCCGCCTTACAGCGTGGGTGTAGAGTTCCCAACCTTTAATAAGGTAGAGATCCCTGTGTTTACAATGCTAGTCCCTGTATCAATAGCTAGCATCCACAGTTAAGATGTAATATCAAGAAACAAAGGTCATAATACAACTTTATAACCAGGAATAAAATAATTTTTTACATCTTACATAGCTCATTTGGCTATCTCATTACAATGCAGCATAATTTAACAATAGCATGGGGTCCTTCATCTTCAAAGTTCCACATGCAGTCATGTTGGTTGTAGACTTGTAATCCTAATCAATAAACTTCACTAACATCAAACAAACCTGCAACAAAATAAGTTACAGCCACAAGGGTCAATACGTTTGAATTGTATTGGCAAGTGATACTATGGTATTATAGTGGGGTATATCATCTATTTGAATTTGTCTAAGTGGAGCTTAGGCTTGCTTTGCTCAAAATAGATTTTCCTTATCATTTGAAAATACTAAATTTTTGCTTGACAAAATCACCCAAGGCATCTCCCAATAGAAATTGGGATGAGTATATTCTTGATAGCTTCCGTGTCTTGATGCTCAAATTGTCCTTTACCAGGGACATGGTTAAGTACTTAGATTCTCACTCTGTAGAGGTGGTGCACTTTGCCAACAAGACTTGGTTTCACCAAGACAAGATCTTTCAGAAGCCTTCCCTTAGACCAGAATGGACGCGTTCCAACCTATCATCACCTACCACCAACTGTCCATTTGGCTAAGTTATTGCAACCTATATGATCCAGGCAGAGCCCATAATGCCAAGTGGCTGCACTTGAAGCTTCTCAACATTTGACATCTCAAATCTCTTTGTTCCTGGGTGGCCATCCACAAGTGAGATACACAAGGTAAACCATAGAAATGGTCCTTGTGTAACCACTCAACACAAACCATTCCTTCCATTCCACCCAGGTGATTCATTCACTTAGTTGTTTTATTAAACAAAACACAAGTCCTTGACTTAGAAATATTCCATAGCATGAATATAATCCACCCTTGTGTTCTACTAGCTAAGCTAAGCATGATAGTAGCAGGAATCTTAACTTAGGAAAATTCTACTAAGGTTTGATCTACTAGGATTTCCCATGGCATAGTTTATACTTAGCAAAATTTCCATGCAAGTCCTACTTTAGAAATATCACTAATGCATAGTGTAAATAATGGGACAAAAGTATGAAGCATCACTTGCCTTTTTGGTAGAGAATGTAAGTTCACTCCTTGTCTTTGCAATGATCACACTCTTCAAATCACTACAATTCAATCAAGCAAGGCACAATTTCAATCTACCATTCAAGCAAACATCACATAAAATAATAGAAACAAGGCAATGCATGCAAGAATGCCAAAGATTGTTTTATTTGGAAAAAAAGGTTTATAATAGGTTATAAACATTCTTAAACACCTATTGGTCATTTTATAAAAGTGGCAAAATCATTTGCAAAAGATTTTACCCATAAACCATTTTTAAACCAAATCAATACTTTATGTGGTTTGAAAATGCCTTTAGCAAAGAAATAATCTTAATAGGGTTCACCAAATACATTTTTAAATCATAAAACTTGGTGTTTGGGGTCAGAGAGTTTAAGTCAAAACATTTCCCAAAGGTTTTCCTCCAAAATCATTTTTAAACCATAATCAACATTTTTAATTGGCTAGAAATGCTTTTATTCAAAGATTTATTCTTTTGCTTCACCAAATATATTTTTGAAACCACAAATTGATTTCTATGATCAGTAGGTTCAAAACAAACTATTTGCCAAAGATTTTATCCCCAAAATAATTTTAGAAAGAATTTGTACTCAAAATATGCCTACACAAGTTTCTGCAAAAACAATCATTTTTCCAGAAGAAATTCATTAAACAAAGTTCATGGTTGGGTAGGATTTGTCTTGCTGATTCCATTGATATAAAATTTGCAAAATTTGGACGTGTAGATTAAAAGTTATGCAATTTACAAAATCAAACAACTAATAGAACAAATCCTGTTTTTAAAACAAAGTCTGGGCCACGTGTCTGATTCTTATTGGGCGATAACGGTTCGTGCGGATCGACCTGTCTGGTGCGTTGGATCTAAGTTTAATCGCGCGGCTCAGGTTCACCCATACCCTTTCGAGTTAATTCTAATCACACGCATCTGATTCAGATCCAACGGTTCTCACGCTTCGACCAAAAAGTAGCGGCGCTGGCGGCGGCGTGCTCTGCCTACGGTGAAACGACGGGAACAGGAAATGAGAGGAGTAAGGAAGATGCTCACCAGAATCGCCACGATGTACTGATGCTCAACGTGGTTGTCGGAGGACAAGGGGCGCACAGAGGTGACGGTGATTGCTCGCCGGAGAGATGCCTGGCGATGGGTGCTCTTGGATGCTGACGAAGGCGATGCTACGGGTCACGCTAGAGAGAAAGGAAGGTGTGGTTAGACACACAAGTTTGCGGTGAGTGTTTGTATGCGAAAAAGGGGAAGAGGGGCGGTCAGAAACTACCTGGAGGAGCTCGTCGGAGAGAAGACAGACGGCGGCGCTGCTGGTTGTTGCCGTTGCCGACGCTGCGGGTCAAGCGCGGGCAAGTCGAGGCCACTGGGAGATGCGCAGGAGTCTGGGGATCGTGTTCGTGTGGTCGAGGAGGCGAGGGGTGGCGGAGACTGGCCGGAATCATTGTCGGAGCTCGTCGGAGGCAGCGGAGTTTCAAAGTAAAATCAAGGCGGCCTAGGGGCGTAGAGGATCTGGCGAGTGAGGGGAAAGAGAGAGGGGGCACAGGCGCTTAATAGAGCATGCTCGCAAGGGGTAATGGCTGCGTCAATGCCGCGAATTTACTCGGGCTTTAATCGGCTGAAACGGCCGGCGAGGGGGAGCGAGGTCAGCGGCGGGTGAGGATGACGCTGAGGTGGCAGTGGGGTGTTGTTGTCAGTGTGAGAGAGTAAGAGGGAATGGGGTCCAGCAGTCAGCGTCTTCACGGGTTTGTTCGCGAGTAGAAGAAAACGGTTCAGGGGAAAGAGGAGTGGGCTGGACTGGCTAGTTGGGCCTGGTCTGGTTGGGCTGGGCTGAGTCCTTTATTTTTTTTCCTGTTTCTGTTTCGTTTTTCCCATTTGATTTTCTGTTTTGATTTTGTTTAATCAATTCAAACATTCATTTGAATTCAAACTTTTCTCAAACTTTGTGTGTATTCAAATACTGTTTAATAATATATTGTGAAGTCAATTTTGGAATAAAACTTTTATTCTTTTTAGGATCTTTTAATTATTTAAAATAGGCATTTGCATTTAACCAAATAAGTTCAAATATATTTTTAATCCTTATTTAAATTACATTTTTCCACAAAACCTTTTCAGTAAGTTTTATTCAATTATTAGGGTGTCAAATAATTCACCTTGAATTATTTGGAATGTTTTTAATATGATTTATTAATCATTTTAATTTGGGTACTTGTCTTTATTCCAATGAAATTAAATATAGTTTTAATTCTATAAATTTTATTTGACTTCCTTGATCCCATTTAAGTTAGTTAAACAACTTTTATTACACTTGGGTAAATTCCAAATTCTATTTTCCCATGATTTATTTAATCATTTCTAATAGGGATTTATTTAATCATTTCTGAGGTTGAACCCGGTAGTGGTTAAGGACCTCTAAGAAGAAGTCGGAGATTGGGAGGGAGACACCGCATACTAGTTGGGATTTGAGGTACACCTTTTCTCCGGCTTGGGGAGAAGGGATGACCTCGCCAGGCGGCGCCGCCCACCAGACCAGCCCCTCCATCGAGGGGAGGTACCCCTCGGCCAGCATCTCCTTGAGATTGCTATCAGCAATATCGGAGCCTCGCCACTCTCCCTTGTGAGAGTAGCCCTCCTCCTCCAGCAGTTCCAGCGCTGCTGGAATATGGTCACCGCCAGTGGATTCCACCACCGTGGTGTGTGGCAGCACCAGGCCCTCTGGGGGCACATGAACGGAGCCCGCCGACTTGGCCGCGGCATCGCTCGTTTCCTCCATGGATGGGGTGGCGCTGCTCGTCGCCATTGGCTTGGGGAGGAAGGTGACTGTGAGATTGGGAAAATCTAGGGTTTTTCTCGGTGCACGCAGAGAGCTCGAGGAGGCGTTCGCTGGAGGAAGAAGATGACTCGAGGAAGAATGTGGTGAAAAGGATAGAAATTACCACAGTTACAATTTATAGTACTCAGCGTCAAGATACGTGCAAGTTGATCGAGCGGTTGCTGCGTGGACAGCACGTGCGTGCACGTGAGCGGAAATTTCGCAACGTTCCCACCGTCGCCACCAACGTTTCACATCCTTAGCCCGGGAAAAATGGCTATGATTTTTTTCTCTGCATGTGTGAGTTACGAGGCATTGCTGACATCTATGGTCTACAACGCTCTACTGACATAGGCATGTGAACCATCCCATCTGAAGATTCCGGCATGGACGAATTCTGTCCGGCTACGAGAAGAGTACGATGCAAGATTTAGCAGTTCTCTGACTTACATGTTGAAGACTGAGAGCATTGCAGGGTTCTTGGGAGGACTACAATATATTGCTTGACAATTTGCCGACATTCATCTAGACGGAGCATTCAAACTGAAGAGGCAAGATGACGCAAGATCTCGGAGTTCTCCGGGGGCTACTGTTGGGGATATGCTAAATGGGTATCACCATAGCATGTCTCTAATCTGGATAACCCGGGTGGCCCACAATTGGTAGCAAGGCCCATGTCCTACTAGGCAGCCTAGTTAGATGGATCCATAAGGGAGTCCCATGCTGGATAAAGGAAGGCTATGGAGGAGTCACCAGCATACCCGGAGCCTTGGAGTGCAAGACACGTTAGACTAGTTGTGTACCACGTAGGATTCTGTAACCTGTCCAGCTAGGACTTTGCCTGTAACCCTAGGATCTGGCGACTATCTAAGCCGGACCTATGGGAGCCTTTAGGGCACAACACAACTCATATCGCGCACAGCGAACTGATTCCTGTAACTTGGCGTATTGCCATTATAGTGATTTATAGAAGGAGTAGGATCCCGCCACCGTCGTGGGATCTAAACCTGGGTAAGCCGTGTTACCTCGTACCAGCCAACCTTCCGTCTTACCCCACATCTCTAAACACGCTCTGTGAGGACCCCTCCATGGCTTATTCGTCGGCAATACCAGGACACAGGCCCCAGCCTTGTGAGTGTGGCGCCACCCGGACTGGCACCACACCCACGCCTGCCGTGTCGTGGTGGTTAGCACCGCACAAACGCCACCACTTAGCACGCTCTCCCTCCCCCATCCCGACCCAACCCTGCTTCTTCCCCAATTTTTAGCAAGCAATACGGTGGCGACGGATCATGTCCCTACCCTAGTCTAATATCCAACAAATAGCCGAAGATTTGAAGGAAAACTTAGGGGATTTCTTCCCCAATCGATTCACCAAGGTATTCTCCTCTATTCCCCTCAATTTCATCCAAAAATTTCAAGTTATTTGTTCCTAGATTGAGAAATTCGTCCAAATCTAAAATCCAATTGTATATGTAAATTTGTATGGAGCAATGAGGTATTTGGTTGATATATATAGAGTTAGTATTGGTATAATAAACCTCCATGTGTATAGATAATATTTTTAGGGTTAGGGTTATGGTAAGTTTATGGTTGCATGAGCATGTTGTTAGTGTAAATTTTGGCATAGATACTTATTGAATTCATCTACGACTGTGTTCTTATACTTTATTAGGGATGGCTAGAATTGTCTATGTTCATCATATGGACAAGGAAGCTTTCTTGAGAGGCAATATTGAGCCGGACCCGGATGAGATTGACTTGGTGTTCGATCATAGTCCAAACTATGCCGAGGTGTTGTAACAGGTTCATGTAGATTTGAATTGGATGGATCCTATTAATGTTGTTGAGTTGGAGGGTAGGCAGAATGTGGGATTTGGTTTGCACAACCGTTGGAAGACAATGCATATTAGCTCAGAGCAATGTTGGTTTGCATACAAGGAAGTGGTGGCCGAATAACAAGACAAAGCTCTTGAGTTAGTTTCCACGAAAAAGGTTGATGCTAATTTTCAAAGGAGTATCATACCGGTTGCCTCCCCATATGAAGGTCGGATTCCTCCACCCATGAACCAAGAGGAATTGACCGAGCCTCCTTTGACCCAACAAGATGAAATGACGACATCTCTGAGCCCCATTTCAAAGAACCAAGATAAATCATTGGAAGAGGAGAATGATGGGTATGGGGATAGTGAGAGCGAGGTTGAGCTCTATGACAACACTATTGGAAATTTGGACTTATATCATACACAAGAGAACATGGATCATGACACCCGTATTCTCGAAATTTGGACTATTTGAAGAGGATGAGAGGTAGAGGGAAAAGGAGAAGGAAGAGGAAGAGAGGAAGAGGCAAAATGAGAAGGAAGAGGAAGAGGAGGGCCAATGCTAGGCCACCTTGCGCCGATCAAGATGAAAGGCCATGAAAGGCGTATTTTACATCCGAGGCCCATGGAAAGGAGGTTCCAATTTGTTGGTGCGAAACCGATTGCATTGTTAAGGAGTCCACCGACTCCAATTCCGATACTTGGGGAAGGAAGTTCTTCATGTGTGCCAACTACTCTCGCACTCCCGTGCATAGCCGCAACCCATATGAGACTCCACCGGTATGCACAAATCAATTTAGTTCTTAATGTTTCCCAACTATTCTATATCATAGTACTAACATGCAATATTTTATTGTAGTCTCCCCCTCCGGTATGCATGTACTACACTTGGATAGATCTCGAGAAACATCAATCTATGAAGTCTGTCCAAGAGATCGATCGTTCAATAAGAAGCCACCGATACCATGAAGCGCTACGTAACAAGGAGATGGCAAAGAAGCGCAAGAAACGTGAGGACGAGTGCCGCAAGAAAGAGGAGGAAGAGGAGCGCCTCGCCAAGGAGGCTTGTGCTGCAGAGAGGGAAAGGCCGCGTCGAAGGGCGTGGAGCTCTATGGAGGAAGACAAAGAGCCCAAGAAGAAGGGAAAAGGGCCTATGGTCTAGACTGAGTATGTAACTGGAAGCCATGGAGGAGGCTCGTGTACTAGCAAGTGACCTATTTCGTGATGTCGAAGACTTGTTATCATTATTTGTGTGTGAACTAAGTGTGATGTGCGAACTATGTGTGATGGGTGTAATAATTATTTTGTGTGAACTATGCGTACTTTGTGATCTATGTTTTGTTGTTTTCACTATACTACTTTTGGAATTGGACAAACCTAACCCCACATCATCTATGTTCTGTGATGGGGCCAAAAGGCACTGGTGCGGCGCCGCAGGAGCTGGCGCGACACACCTGGACGAGCGGCGCCAACTAGGGCGGCGCTACACGTGTTGCTGCGGCGCCAGCGGACCCCCTGGCACGATAACGAATTATCCTAGAAATTCGTCGACGCCTAGAAAAGGGTGCGGCACCACGGGAGCTGGCACGACACACCTGGAAGCACGGTGCCATTGCGCACGGAGTTGCACGTGTTGCTGCAGCGCCAGTAGACCCCTGGCGCGGCAACGAAATTTCCTGAAAAAGTAGGGCGACGCCTGGAAAGGGGTGCGACGCCAGCAGCCACGACGTCGCATGCCTGGAGAGTGCGGCACCAAGAGACACAGCGCCACATGCCAGGAGAGTGCGGCGCCATGGGCAATGGCACGGCAGGCCTAGAGAGTGCGGCCCTGGTCGTGTTGCTTACCAGGAAGGTGCGGCGCCACCGTCGATGGCGCCGCAAGCCTGGAGAGTGCAGCGCCAGGCGCAACAGGCCTGGGAAGACATGCGGTGCCACCTCTGATGGTGCCTCACCTATTAGTGCGGCACCACCGCCCACGGTGCCGCGGGCCTGTAGAGGCATTTTAAATAGAAATAATGTTTACGAAGTTCAATACCAAGCAAACATTTTCATACAAGCCAAATTAACAAGATTAACATACCAAAATAACAAGATTCAATACCAGATTCAATACGAAAATAACATAATAACAAGATTAATATGAACCACATCATCGCGAACATTGTCATACAAGAAAAATTAAATAATTAAGTTTACCAAGTTCCAACCAACATAGTCTTAAAGAAGCTCCAACATAAACATAGTCTGCAACAAACATATTCAAAACGAAGTTTCCACTAGCCAAGAATCTTCTCGCATGATACAACCTTTTCTAATTTCTCGCATGCTTTCTCTGGCCTCCTCTCCTCGGAGCAATCTTCTTCTAGCGCGGATCCTCATCGGGATCAAACTCGACAACAGGAGGTTTTCTTGGCCTTAGCTTGATTGCAGACCGTACCTTTCGTTGGTACTTCTCCAATGGCATGTCATCCGGCATGGCCTCGTCTTCGTCTTCGGCCTTTACAATAATAGAAATGATCTCATTAGAGTGATACATGGTAATTCATATAAAGATGTCATCAACCAAGTTTTTGTCTTACCATGGAAGATTGCTCATCATCAGGGCTGCTTTCCTCTCCCGAAGTGGACTTTGTCGGTAGCTTGGAAAACGTCGCAACAACCTCAGGATCCCGGCAATCAAGCAAGTTCGTGAAGCGTCCTAGCTTTTGTGCCTGCCTCCTAACAAAATCCCTTAACTTATTATGGCCCACCTCCTCCCTTGGGAACTCCAAAGCGTCCCCAACTCATCTGCCTGCTTTTGGACATTTGTGCACTGCATTGCAAGCAAATAAATGACACATATTACACAAGTTGGCACATCATATATCCAACAAAGGTAGTGACGAGAACAGGAACTACCGACTTACCACAAAGTTCATCACAGGAGCAAAGGAGGTTTGTCGCCCTTCTCTAACATACTGGTTGTACTCAAGGTTGCTCAGCTCGTTGAACCCAGACAACGGCTCTTCCAATATATCTTCTGGATATGCATCCGGTAGGATCTTGACACGAGTGTTCTCTAGAAACCAACCGAGGTACTCGCTAAAAGCTTCCTCACAATGGGGTTTTGCAAGCATTCTTTTTGATTTCTTATCTTCTTTCACACAAATGTGAAACCTAGACAAGTAGTTGTTGTGAATCTTGTCCCAGTCTGTCTTCTTGATCTTAAGCCTGTCCAACATGTATATGAACAAAGTGCAACTTTACAATCACACACAACTATCATGACTACGTCTTGGGAAACATGTATAGATCTCGATTCTTACCGGTGAAGAGTGGTCGGTGTCCTGCCAATCCAGAGGCGTAGACTGATAGAGACCAAACTGTCTCATAACCCGCTGCGGCATATGATGCTCAACAACCCACATGCATATCATGGGGCACTCCATATACCATATATTGCATTCCGCGTTGCACTGCGGGTTAAGACGGAAGTCCTCATGACCAAAATTGTCCTTAGGACCATATACCTCCCATACAACCTTAAACACACAAAATATAGTTTAATGAGAAAAGTACTTGGAAGGAAAATGGTCCATGTGTTAGAAATTCTTACTTTCTCTAGGAGAAGGTTGTCAAACTCATTGGTATATCTCATATACGCCACTTGTTGGTCAGTTGGAGGCTTGGAGACCATGTCCCAATTATAATCCCATGTGGGCCACCTCGACCGTTCCCCGCCGTCGGCATAGGACTGGGGAGGCATATGTTTTGGTCTACCAACTATAAATCATTCCCACATCCACACCGAGAGGAGTAGCAACGGACCACCGATGTAAGCCTCAGCCCCAGTCCTTCGACAAGCCTCGTCCAGCTACAAATTCAATGCAAACAAAGTTTAGTCATGGGGAAGTTTGAAGTGAACATGCAAAGATGGGGAAAAATGGAAAACACTCCATTGCCTACCGGTACAAGAAGGCCAATGCCGCCGAACCCTAGCTCGATTTTTATCATCATAGTCAAAGCCTTGAGTCAGTGCAAGTAAGCCATGTTGCACTTACCATCAGCAAGTATAGTCTTCGTGATGACATACCAAGCATACACACATGCATATATAATGATCTCTTCCTTACTAGCATTCTCCGGACAGGAACGGAAGTTTTGTGCTATTCACTTGAAAGTATCCCCAGCTGTGACTCTCAATTTTCCCTCTTTGAGTTTATAGTGTCACCAGGACACTTACCACCCGTAAAGTCAGACATCCGGTCACTCCAGTTATCGGAGGCTATGTTGATGCAGAGAGGATCCCCCTGGATAGGGAGTGCAAGGATCATGGACATATCCTGAAGAGTCACGGTCATCTCACTGGTATGGAGGTGAAAACTATGCGTCTCCGGCCTCCACCGGTCTACAAACACGGTGATGGCAGCAGGGTTCATGTGCGGTGTACCATAGTTGACCATATGGATGAATGGGAGCAGTCCTAGTGCTTGGATGTGCACCGTGTACCGATCATCATATGGCATCATCTCTTGGAAATGCCTGTGATACCTCAGTCGTATGGGATCAAGAGGCTGCACATATACAAGCTCGATTATAACATGACCATTCAACTTGACCAACATATCATGAATTGGAGGGTTTTATTTTTCTTACCTTGATCCCCTCGGCAATAATGTAGCCACGGTGACACTTATCATACACCGGCTCAAGAAGCGACATGCCTTCGACGAACCCGGGTTATAAATGGGGTGGTGTACGGGTTTCTTCCTCTTCCGATTCTGACATCCTAGATAATTCAAAAAAAGAAAGTACAACTAAATATGTGAGCATCTATGTGAGCAAAATATATAAACAATTCTTTTTATATGGGCATCTCTGTGTGACCAAGGTTCCAATAGTTATGAACAAAAAATTAAAACTAACAAGTACATGGAGACCAAGTATATGAAGGATTACTATATCAACAAACTATAGTATGAAGGTTTGCTACACCAACAAATTATAACTAACATCTAAATGAAGGATTACTATTCCTACAATTACTACTAGTAATAAATTAGAAATATATGCCATTGCTCCATATATTCCTACAATTTTTCCAAACTCAATCATACTACAAGGTCATCCTAGACCTAAACATACTACCACACTATGTATTCTCACTCTAAGTAATCAACAAATCAACTATATCTCTTGATTTTGGGTTGAACTAGGGTTTTCCTAAACTACGAAAATTAGGGCTAAATAAAGAGATTTCTTGGACAAATTGGGGAGGAATACCCGAGGGAGGTGGTCAACAACAAGATCCATGGAACCTTTCTATAGATCTGATCAATGGGGAAGGATTAGAGGAGGGTGGAGAGGATGATCCGCCGCTACCGACGTTATGTCTTGCTGAGTGGTGAGGGGTGAGAGGAAAAGGAAGAAGAGGGTCAGGTTGGGCCGACCCCGCGAGCGGTTAAGTGCTGTAGGCATGCGGCGCCAGCCACCACGGAGCGGCAGGCGTGGGTGCGACGCCAGCCCGGGTGGCGCCACACTCACGAAGCTGGGGCCTGTGGAGCCAGCGTGGCAAGGCCTGCAGCACCATCCCACGTGGCGCCGCACGCATGCCTGCCGCGCCATGCTAGCCGGCGCTGCAAGTGCGCGCTAGCGTGGCAGGGCTGTTGCGCCGGGCCTGGCCGATCCAGCGTGGCAGGATTGCGGCACCATCAAAGGTGGCGCTGCAGGCCTATGTGCAGCGCCACACGGGTAGGAGCAGCAAAAAAGGGTTAGTCTCGATGAATTTATTTGCAGATAGGGTTATTTTTTAATTATTTATGGCTTTGGGTTATTTTTATTTAAATTGTCGGCGACGGTGTCCGGCGAGTCGGGAGATTAAGAGCGACGGTGCGGGGATCGTGGAGTTAGTCCAGATGAGTTTGATTAGCACCTTCGATGGCCAGCATCGTTAGCTCGCAGGTGCCGTGGGCGGTCGAAGCAGTGACGATGATAGCTGGGTGAAAATGGCCGATGAAAATTACTGGAACCCGATGGCGACGGCCGGGTGAAGATGTCTATGGCAACGAGAATGGTCTTCTTGTTTCTCTACTTCGTTCTCTACTTGTTGCTCTGCTTCTTTCGTAAGAGCAATTACAATTCAGTCTATCTCTCCTTCAACTAGTAGTATTAGGCTTGCAAGGTTAACTTGTATAGTAAGGCTTGCTAAATTAGAGTATCTTGCAAGTGTTAGCTTGCATGGTTAAAGTATCTTGCAAGTGTGAGCTTGCATCAGTATCAGTATAAGCTTGCCTTGTGTAGAGCAGTGGTTGAAGTTCTCCTCGGCTTCTTCTTCGTAGTATCCTCCTTCCTCCTCGTTTCCTTGGTCGGTACTAGCGTCTATGAATAAATAGGAGGTACACAATCACCAAACAATACTTAACTACTTGCATTCATCACACACAAGGGTCCTATAGATGATCTAGCATCATCACTAACATTACAAGATTAAAGCTTGGTTTAATTCCTTTTATTTTTAGAAAAGTAATTTCTACTCATTGAAAAACTACTTAAGATTTAATATTCTCCAAACCAAACATGGGATCATGTTGACACATGTCATCACCACATATTTTAGTCCATGGGAATGTGATTTAAAGTGGTGTCACAATTTAATAAGGTTTTTCTCTTTTATTTTAATTAATTGAAGTGGCTAGAAATGCCTATGTGGCATTCTTTTATTACTTGGTCATTATTTCTGTAAGTAAACCTATATATGCTCGCTGCGGGCATCCCCTTTAGTCCCGGTTTGTATCTTAGACCGGGACTAGTGGTCTGGCCCTATATATGTGCACAGTCCCCTCCCCCTCTCAACTGTTTTTATCCTGGTGGGAGAGGTGGTGTTTTTGTGCTATTTTTTTTCTTGTTCATATGCACTAGAGGTGTTCGGTGAAATGTCTATTAGAGCGATGCGAGTTTAGGTCACACAAGACATACATGATATGAGGTGCTCGAGCCACACTTAAGTTTTCTCATCTTTGTTTCCAAGTGTAATAAAAGGTTAGCAACTATTTTCTCGTTTAGACCGTGCGATACTAATTTTAGCATAGTGATTGCGTTTGACATATATGTGTATGATACAGATGAGCCATCCATGGATGTACGGTGACTGACGCTCTGCCGCTTTCAGAGAAGGAGCGCATTCTTTTCGAGTTGTGGCCGAGGAGAACAAGCGGCGGGATGGTTTTATGTGTTGTCCATGTGTTGAATGTAGGAATGAGAAGGCTCACACTTCCACAAGAGTCATTCAGAGTGTTGGAGATATGCCCTAGAGGCAATAATAAAAGTGGTTATTATTATATCTTTGTGTTTATGATAAATGTTTACATTCATGCTATAATATTATTAACCAGAAACATTAATACTTGTGTGATTTGTAAAATAAATTAGAGTCCCTAGTAAAGCCTCTTTATAATACTAGCTTGTTGGTTAATAGATGATCGTGGTTTCCCGTTCATGAACATTCAGATGTTGTTAACAACAAGATCATATCATTAGGAGAATGGTATGATGGACATACTCCTATAGATAAGCGTAGCATAAAGATCAAGTCATTTTAATAGTTCAATTGCTATAAGCTTTCTGATACATAGTAACCTAATTCCTTCGACCATGAGAACATGCTAATCACCATCAGCGGAAGGATGCTTTGATGACATCAAAAACCACACCATAACTGGGTGGCTATAAAGGTGGCATTGAGTGTTCGCAAAGTATGGGTTGAGGCACATGGATCAAGAGTGGGATTTGTCCATCCATATAACGGATAGATATACTCTGGGACCTCTCGGTGGAATGTCATCCAATTAGCTTGCAAGCATGTGACTGGCTCACAAGGGATCACATATCACGGGAACGAGAAAAGAGTACTTATCGGTAACGAGGTTGAACTAGGTATGCAGAGATACCGACGATCAAGACCTAAGATAAGTAAACTATCGCGAGACAAAGGGAAATTGGTATCGTATGTAAGTGGTTCATTCGATCACAAAGTAATCGTAGAAATATGTGGGAGCCATATGAATTTCCAGATTCCTCTATTGGTTATTGATCGGAGAAGTGTCTCGGTCATGTCCGCATAATTCACAAACCGTAGGGAGACACACTTAAGGATTCAATGTTGTTGTGTAGTTATGGAATGATGAGTAAGAGACCCAATGTTGTTTGGAGTCTCGGATGGGATCCGGGATATCACGAGGAGATCCGGAATGGTCCGGAGAATAAGATTCATATAAGGAAAGTCCTATTTCGGAGTTCAGAAATGATTCCGGTGTTTTCACCAGGAATGTTCTAGAAGGGTGTGGAAGGTCCAACACTCCGGAGGGGGAAGGGTACATGAATGTGTCATGACAATGTGGAATGGTTGCATCATGTACTAGGTCACTTGGCTAGGCAATATGAAGAGAGAAATCAAATCCAAGTTTGAAAGTCAAACGCCAATTTGAAAAGTCAATTCCGAAGTTTGCCTGGTGGAGGGAGAGTAGGAAACCTACCTAGGGTAGGAGTCCCACTCCCTCCACCCGCAGGCCAAGGAGGAGGAGTTGGAGGAGGACTCCCTCCTCCCAACTTCCTCCCTCCCACCTATATAAGGAGGGGTAGTGCGCCCCTACCCCTCACACCCAAAACCCTAGCTACTTGGCGCCACCACCTCCAAGTGCTGCCGCCGCCTAGGGCCTCCTCCAAGTCGCCGACTTGGGGCTTCCCCAAGCCCTAGACGGCGGCTACACCACCCCCCCTTGGTGCCTCTAATCCATAGATCCCAAGGCCCTCTCTTACTCCACCATACTCGCTCCGGCTTAGGCGAAGCCCTGCGAGATCTTCCCTCTACTTCCGACACCACGCCGTCGTGCTGCCGGAATCACGAGGAGAGTGCTACAACCTCCGCTGCCTGCTGGAACAAGGGAGAGAAAGGTCTTCATCGAGTACCCAACGTGTGACCGACTGCGGAAGCGCTGCCGGAACGCAGCGCCGGAAGGATCGTCTACGCGATCTTGAGATTGGCAAGTGTACGACTACATCACCCACGAGAATCTGCTCTCGTTAACCACTTTGGAATCTTCGAGGGTGAGTTCTTCTATCGACTCGTTGCTACAATCTAGTAGATAGATCTTAGCTTGTTTGTGTGCATGCGGTAGAATTTTTTTGTTTTCCATGCTACGAACCCCTACACAGAGCCACCTGGTTCGGTCTGGTTTTATGTCCGGCTATAATGTTTGGACCAAACACGGAGAAAGAGGGGTTGTGATGGAAGACGTCGATGAAGAAGAGAACGATGATGAAAACTACCGATCTATGTTCCCTGAATACGCTGATACCGCAATGGAAGACAATGAAGAAGGAGGTGAAGAATGGGAACCATACTGGCCCGACTGGCCCGCTGATGATCTTGGTCGGGTCATTTCTGATGCAAAGTGAGACTGCAACACAGAAAAGGAGAGGTTGCAGTTTGAGTAGATGTTACAGGACCACAACAAATTGTTGTACCCAACTTGTGAAGATGGCCAGAAGAAGCTGGGTAGCACACTAGAATTGCCGAAGTGGAAGGCAGAGACCGGTGTGACTGACTCAGGATTTGAGAAGTTGCTGGTACTCATGAAGAGGTTGCTTCCAAGAAATAACGAATTGCCCGCCAGTACATACGAACCAAAGAAGCTCGTCTTCCCTCTAGGATTAGATGTGCAGAAGATACATGCGTGCCCTAATGACTGCATCCTCTACCATGATGAGAAGTACGAGAATTTGGATAAATGCCCGGTATGCACTGCATTGCGGTATAAGATCAGAAAAGATGACCCTGGTGATGTTGATGGCTAGCCACCCAGGAAGAGGGTTCCTGCCATGGTGATGTGGTATGCTCCTATAATACCACGATTGAAACGTTTGTTCAGAAACAAAGAGCATGCCAAGTTGTTGCGATGGCACATGGAAGAACATAAGAAAGACGGGATGTTGAGGCACCCCGCTGATGGTCGACAATGGAGAAAAATTGAGAGAGACTTCCCGGACTTTGTTGGTGACGCAATAAACTTATGGTTTGGTCTAAGTACAGATGGCATGAATCCTTTTGGGGAGCAGAGTTGCAGTCACAGCACCTGGCCCGTCACTTTATGTATCTACAACCTTCCTCCTTGGTTGTGCATGAAGCGGAAGATCATTATGATGCCAGTTCTCATCCAAGGCACGTAGCAACCCGGCAACGACATTGATGTGTACCTAAGGCCATTATTTGATGAACTTTTATAGTTGTGGTCCGAACCAGGTTTATGTGTGTGGGATGAGCACAAACAGGAGCCATTCGACCTATGAGTGTTGCTGTTCGTAACCATCAATGATTGGCCTGCTCTTAGTAACATCTCAGGACAGACGAACAAGGGATATAATGCATGCACACACTGTTTATATGAGACTGAAAGTATATATCTGGATAAATCTAGGAAGAATGTGTACCCGTATAATCGTCATTTTCTTCCTCCCAGACATCCCTTAAGGAAAAAAGGCAAGCATTTCGATGGCGAGGCAGATCACCGGAAGAAGCCTGCCCCCTGTACTGGTGCTGATGTATTTGGTATGGTCAAGGATTTAAATGTAATATTTGGAAAGGGTCCTGGAGAACAACCTATTCCGAAAGACACCAACGGACGCGCACCCATGTGGAAGAAGTCTATATTTTGGGAGCTACTCTATTGGGAAGTCCATGAGGTCCGCTCTGCAGTAGACGTGATGCACCTGACGAAGAATATTTGCGTGAATATTCTAGGCTTCTTGGGATTGTATGGGAAGTCAAAAGATACACCGAAATCACAGGAGTACCAACAATGTCATAAAGGACGAGACGTCAAGCATCCAAGGCAGTTTCAAGGGCCTGCCAGCTACGCTCTTACCAAGGAAGAGAAGGAAATAATTTTTGAAGTCCTTTTCAGTATCAAGGTACCGTCTGGATTCTTGTCTAACATAAAGGTAATAGTAAATATGAAAGAGAAAAATTCCAAAACCTAAAGTCCCATAACTGCCACGTGCTTATGACGCAATTTCTTCCGGTTGCATTGAGGGGGATTCTACCGGAAAATGTTCAGCTAGCCATTGTGAAGGTATGTGCATTCCTCAATGCAATTTCTCAGAAGGTAATCGATCCAGAAAGTCTATCAGGGTTAAAGATTTGATGTGGTCCAAAGTATGGTCATCTTCGAGTTGTTGTACCCTCCATCTTTCTTTAATATTATGACGCACCTCCTAGTTCACCTAGTCGAAGAGATTAGAATTCTCGGTCCTGTGTTTCTACACAATATGTTCCCCTTCAAAAGGTTCATGGGAGGTCTTAAATAAATATGTTCATAACCGTGATAGGCTAGAAGGAAGCATCTCCAAGGGCTATGGAACAGAGGAGGTCATTGAGTTTTGTGTTGACTTTCTTCCTGACCTTAAGCCGATTGGTGTTCCTAAATCTCGGTATGAGGGGAGGTTGACTGGATAAGGCACACTAGGAAGGAAAACAATGGTATGCATGGACAGGGATTCTTTCAATAAAGCACACTACACAGTTCTACACAATTCCACCTTGGTGGCTCCGTATATCGAGAAACACAAGATTATTGTACGCTCGGAAAACCCGGGGAAGCCTGACTCCTCGATTAGAGTGGAACACGAGGACACTTTCAGCAGTTGGTTGCAGAAACATCTCATGAAGAACAAGACTGTTGAAGATCAGCTGTACTTGTTGGCACAGTTACCATCTTCGACTATATGTACTTTCCAAGGGTACGATATAAATGGTAATACATTTTACACGATCGCCCAAGATAAACCAACCAAAACAGTGGTGTCAGCTTTGATGCAACAGATGAGAATGGGAAGAAGGACACATATTATGGGTACATAGAGGAGATATGGGAACTTGAGTATGGACCTACTTTTAAGGTCCCTTTGTTTTGATGCAAATGGGTCAAGATGAAAGGAGGCGGGGTACATGTAGAGGAAAAGTATGGCATGACAACAGTGGATCTCAACAATCTTGCGTACATGGAAGAACCATTCATCCTAGCCAACGTTGTGGCTCAGTTTTTCTATGTGAAGGACATGTCTACGAAACCGAGAAAAAGAAATTAGCAAAAGAATACATCGTCCGATGAGCCAATGCGCCACATAGTTCTTTCAGGGAAAAGAAACATCGTGGGAGTGGATGAGAAGACAGATATGTTAGAATATTATAATAAGTTTCATAAAATCCCGCCCTTCAAAGTGAAAACTGACCCAAGCCTCCTTTTAAATGATGAAGATTATCCATGGCTACGGCGCAGAAGAAAACAACAACATTAGATAGGGATGTTGGTGTAATATATTGAACATTTTATGTAATCATAATGTGAATCATATTGCGAGTCAAAAAATTTACCCATATCCACATGCATGCAACATTGGTCATCTTGCTCAATCAAACTGGACTACGACTCCCAGTTCCTAAGCCGCGGGAGGTGAAAACCCAAAGATACGAAACCATCACATGAGCATAGCTCGGGTGAGATCCCTGGAGAATCTTCCAGGTATCGTCGACCCTAGTGTCCAACGCAGCCATGTAGTGACGGACGTGCTCGTCCTCCTCCCTAACATGATGATGTACCACCTCCTCGGTGGCCAGCTCCCTCTGCACCCTTCCTAGACCAGGCGACCTCCACCAAAGAATCTTCGGGTCGACGATGACACACGGATTCTTCACCAAGCTATGCTTCCCGAAAGGTAGCAACATCCAGTGCCAGCCTAGCGGAGCCCAGTCTCAGACATGCCCGGCGGAGCCTAGTACTCCATCGTTGCCGCTGAGTCGACTACGAGGATGCGGGATGGGCATCCTAAAGTAGGCTGCGAGGAATGTGTGTATGTGTGGGTCGCCATGACGGTCGCACTATAAATAGAGGGAAAGGGCGGGCCAGGCTGGGCTAGGCAACACTAATAATAGGGGTTGAACCTTTAGTCCCGGTTGGAGAAACCAACCACGACTGAAGGGATTGCGGAAGGCTGGGCCAGACATCACTAATAATAGGGGTTGAACCTTTAGTCCCGGTTGGAGAAACCAACCGCGACTGAAGGGATTGTGGTAGGCTAGGCCAGGAAGCACTAGGGGTTGAACCTTTAGTTCCGGTTGGAGAAACCAGCCGCAACTGAAGGGATTGCGGTAGGCTGGGCTAGGCAGCACTAATAATAGGGGTTGAACCTTTAGTCCCGGTTGGATGAACCTTTAGTCCCGGTTGGAGACACCAACCGGTACAAAACACGAGTGAGCACTAATAATAGGGGTGAGTGTCGACATTATGTCGTGAGTGTCGACACTATGCCGAGCTGCTTGTACTATAAATAGGCATCCTTGTGAGTCCAGTCCTCTAGCCAGTTTGAGGCATCTCCAAGATGGTCTTCAAGATCTGGGACACCACTACAGCTAGTTTCAGGGAGATGCCGCCAGAGACCAGTCCTCCGGCATCTCCAAGAAACTGGTCATAGAGGCACTCCCTAATATGTGAAATTAGGTTAGCTCTCGGGCATATTGATCTAGTTAGAGAAGTTACAAGCTACAAGATGGTCTTCGAGATCAGGGACACCACTACGGCCAGTTTTAGGGAGATGCCACCGGAGCCCAGTCCTCCGGCATCTCCAAGAAACTGGTCATATAGGCACTCCCTAATATGTGAAATTAGGTTAGCTCCCAAGCATATTGATCTAGTTAGAGAAGTTACAAGATGCAAGATGGTCTTCGAGAGAAGGGACACCACTAGGACCAGTTTCAGGGAGATGCCGCCGAAGCCCAGTCCTCCGGCATCTCTAAGAAACTGGTCATAGAAGCAGTCCCTAATATGTGGTCGCACGTGTTTGGAGATCAGATCTTCATGGTAAGTACGAATCGGGACAACAGCTTCATAGTTTTGTAAAGTCGTAGTACGAATCGGAACTAAAGGCCCTCCCTTTGTACCGGTCCAACCACAAAACGGGACTAACACTCATGACATTTATTAATATTTAAAAACTGAGACTACGGAATAAGGACTAAAGGCCCCCTTTAGTCCCGGTCCAGCCACAAACCGGGACCAACACTCAATACATTTATTAATATTAAAAACCGGGACAAACCGGGACTAGATAACACTCAGGACTAAAGCCGCCCCTTTAGTCATAATCATGCCTAGTCCTATAGTACGCAGCTTCAGGGTCTTCTTCGGCATCGTCATCATCATCGTCATCGTCACCTGCCACTCCGGGGATCCTCAACCCAGCCATGGCATATACCAGGGGCACCTACCACTCCGGCCTCGGATTCACAGCGGGCGGGGGAGGGGTCTCCTGGAAGACAATGCCACTACCACCGGGCGGGGGAGGGGCCTTCTTGTGGCTCTGTGGCGGGTGGACTTGTGGGCACCGTAGGCGAGGATGGTCTCCCCCGGCGATGTAGCGCATCACGCCGATGATAGTACGGTTTGCCTACCACAGACGGCGGCCGACTTCATTGTGGTTCACCGGGGACGGGCCATCACCATCGTACCTGGCGAGCTCCCTTTCTCGCCGGTTAGCGAAGAAGGCATTCCAGGTGTCGTAGTTGTCGGGATACCACTGGGGATCCATCCGCTGCTCCGGCATGAGCTCGTGGTAGAACTGGTTCGTGATGGCCACCTGTCGGGCGGAGCCTTGAGGCACATGAGGGACAGGAACCCCTCCAGTTCTCAGCATCCAGCCGGTGAGCGGCCGGTAGCTTGGTGGGCATGGGTAGCTTGAGGCGCACAGCGCCTCGGTCTCCTCGAGGGTCAGAATGGCCCAGTAGGCGCTGTCCATTTCTGTGAGAGAGGAAGGTGTGGATGTGTGCATAACCATACAGCGGTCGACCTACATATATATTGAAAGGGCAGGAAAACATGGCAGGAAGCGATGGGAAATGGCGGGAAATATCTTTAGTCCCTGTTAGTTGCTACAACCGGGACTAAAAGATCGGTTCAGAGGAAAGGGCGGAAAAACTTGGCGGGAAGAGGTGAGAAATGGCGGGAAATATCTTTAGTCCCTATTAGTGGATACAACCGAGACTAAATCTTATTCAGAAAATGGATTTGGATTAATTATTCAAATTAAAGAACTTTTCATGTTGAAAGTTTAGTGAGATTAAAAAATATGCAAAAAATAATAGTTAATGCATTTTTAAATTGATAATGACAAAATGGTTAATAATTTGACTATTTAAAATAATTATTTTATAAAACAGAAAAAAGTATTTGGATTAATTATTCAAATTAAAGAACTTTTCATGTCGAAAGTTTAGTGAGATTTAAAAATATGCAAAAAATAATAGTTAATGCATTTTCAAATTGATAATGTCAAAATGGTTAATAGTTTTACTCTTTAAAATAACTATTTTATAAAATAGAAAATGGATTTGGATTAATTATTCCAATTCAAGAACTTTTCATGTTGAAAGTTTAGTGAGATTCAAAAATATGCAAAAAATAATAGTTAATGCATTTTTAAATTGACAATGGCAAAATGGTTAATAATTTGACTATTTAAAATTATGCCGATGAAAGTTTTCATGGATTTGGATTAATTATTCAAATTCAAGTACTTTTCATGTTGAAAGTTTTGTCAAATTCATAAGTATGCAAAAAAGTATAATTTAAATGTTTTAAATGATATATTCGAAAATTTGAAAAGAAGCACAGCGCGCGCTGGGGGTTTTGGCCCAGCACGCGCAAATTTGGGCCTTTAGTCCCGACCCAGGTTACCAGCCGGGATTAAAGGTCTGGCCCTAGCGCGCGAAATGAAACGCCCCCTCCCCTCTAGTCCCGGTGCTTCGCACCAGCCGGGACTAGAGACCCCCTTTAGTCCCGGCTGGTGACACGCACCGGGACTAGAGGGGGGGGTATAAATGGGGAATTCTACCCCGGTGCATTCCACGCACCGGGAGAAGTTGGAGTCCAGAGCGACGAACAACGTCGCCAGGCTGCCCGCCGAAATCTCCGACGAAGCCCGCGCCTCCCTCTCCACGCCCGCCGCGCCTCCCTCTCCAGTGCCGACAGCCGCCACCGCCATGCCCCTGCCGCTGAGCCCATTGCGCCCGCTCGGCCGCGCACCGCCAGCGCCACCACCGCTACCAACTCCGACGAAGTGCACACCGCCAAGCTGCCTTCGCCAACTCCGACCAAGCCCGCGCCCGCGCCTGCCGCCAGCGCCACCACCACCGCCGACCACCGCCAACTCCGGTGAGGGTTAGGGTTAGGATTTTAATTAGGATTTTTTTAATTAGTTTAGGATTTTGTTAATTATATTAGTGTATATATTTAGTTTAGGATTTTGTTATATTAGTGTATATATTTAGTTTAGGAATTTGTTAGTTTAGGATTTTTTTATTTTAGGATTTTGTTATATTAGTGTATATATTTAGGATTAATTAGGATTTGTTAGTTTAGACTTTTTTTAGTTTAGGATTTTGTTATATTAGTGTATATATTTAGTTTAGGATTTTGTTATATTAGTGTATATATTTAGTTTAGGATGTTGTTATATCGACGCATGGAATGTCATCCGATATAGCCATCATATGATCCCGCAATATCCGTATTGTCGGTTGATGGCATTATTCCGCTAACGGTGTCCTTTTGCCATCCGTCAAGTTCTGTCAAGAATAGGTCGAAGGAAATGTCTTAGAAACCATCGTCACCTCATCGTGGTTTTTGATATGTGCACCGCAATCACTTGTTTTGTGATTTCCAGAGGATGGTATACTCGATACCACATACATTTGTTTATGGTATGTCCGTCCAATTGGCCTCGTAATTTTTGCCGCAATTTCTATCCTTTCGTTTTGTGACCTATAGAATGTGTGATATGACGGATGTCGTTGGCTATGTGTTTTATCATGTGGACATGCTAATACCTTAGGAAGAACTCATGTGTGTTATACGTTAGGGTTAGGGTGGTGGTTCTCGCGGGAAGCCGCTTAGTCGCCCGCCTCTCCCGCGGCCACCATCACCGGCCATCGCCACCGCCACCACACCTCCGGGTTTAGGGTTTAGGGTTTATTTGTTAAGTTCAAATAAATATTGTGGAACTATGGATCCACCTAGTCCAATCCACAGAGACCTATATTCGGAACACTTTCTTGAGGATATGATTCATGATGCCGATGAGGGATCTCCCTCGAGGTATCTGAACTTATCTGGTGAGGGAGAGGAGACCAACAGACAAGAGGAAGAAGCCCATGGACACGTAACGCAGACCGAAGAGGTATATATATGATGTCCGATGATCGTCACTAGATGTACCTAGTTGTATATATATTATGTTCACGAATGTTTCTTCTCTTAGGCCTCTTCATCGAGCAAGAAAACCAAGCGCGACCCAGCCAAAAAATAGCCCCAGGGTACTGTTTATGAAATTACAGAGGTTTCAGGAGACGGCGAACCATTGGAACCTAAAAAACAAAACAAATATTTGTACAACCATGCGGATTTGTTGCTAGAGATTGCACCCCGATCACTGTTCGAGAGTGTAATAAGCCCAAAGAGGCGGAATGGAGTGATGTGTATATCGACGATAGATTCAAAGAGCAACTATTTACTTACCTAATGGCACATTTCAAGCTTCCAGAATGTGACACTGAGGACGAGACGACTAAAATGAGAAAGAAAGGCAAGCAGTTTGCACTGAAGAAGATGGGCGAACTATTCAAGTACTGGAAGAAGTCAGTATGGCAACAATATCAAAAGGACAAGAAAACCCCATTATTCGAAGGCTATCTAGCGAAGCAGCAGCCTTAATGGGATGCATTTGTGGAGTATAGGGGGTCAGGAGTTGCAGAGGAAAAGTCTGAAAAAAATAAGATAAATGCTGCGAAGAAGAAATATCACCATAACATGGGGCCAGGGGGCTACGCGGCTGCCATGCCTAAGTGGGATGCAAAAGAGAAAGAGCTTCATGATAAAGGGATCATTCCAGAACCAATTTGCAAAGGATGGGATTTGAGGGCAAGAAATTGGTTCCTTGGGAATGGGAGTACATATGACGAACTTACAGGGGACCTTGTTTGCAGTGACGGGATAAAAGGACCTAGGAGTACATGGATAAAAGTGGTGAAAGATATTAAAGATGGAATAAAATAGTTTAATCCCGATAGAGAGAAATACTTGCTGACCTTGGTCCTCCGGAATCGCGAACATACAGGACGGGTCCGAGGCCTTAACGGGAGTTTCACGTGGGAGAATGGGTTTCCTAAGGACCAAGGTACATATTGAAGCCGAGCAAGAGCAAAGCAGCGACAGGAGGAGGAGGCAGACAAGTTCAACCAGCTGCTAGCAAGAGTTGACAAGAAGCAGCAGATCGACGAACTTAGAGGAATAGCGTGCTTGCAAGATCCTCCACTCGATATTACCGCCAACACATCTAACGATGCATCCTATACAGATGACGGAGAAGCGGCATCGCTGAATCGGAGGTCTCGTCTAACGATGCATCCTATACAGATGGCGGTCCCGGCTACCCCGTGGATGCAATTAAGGAGAAGATACCTTGTGAGCTCCATAATAAATTGAAGAACATATCTATGAAGGTGGCGGTCAGATCGGCTTTGCCTTGTCCTCCTGACGCACGTTGGCATGGCCGTGAGATTCCACCCGGCTATGCTAAAGTCAGGGTGGATCAAATCATAAAGGAGTGGGAGTTAATGGAGCTTGACATCCCTAGACCTGAAGGTGAGATCACACTCGGAGAAGTACTTGGTGGGATCATTCTCTTGGACAAGAACAACATACGATTTCCAGGCTCAGCCCCAAGGATAACAGTACCGCCTTTGAGTCTTCCAGGTCTCCTTGACCTCCACCTCCACCTCCATCACCTCCAAGAAGCCCACCCCATGATGAATACGACCACCACATCCTAAGTCCATCTCGATCTCCGTCGCAGGCTCAGCAGTCTTCGCCGCCCGCTAAGGACAATAAGAGGAAGAGTGCTCCGTCAGTGAGTACGAAAGGACACGCTAGCCCAAAACGGAAAATGTTGCCCCTCCCAACAGTGCCTCATCAGAATCTTCCCATCAGACCTTACAATCGTACTGATTCAGAAACTGTAGCGATAGCAAAGGCCGAAGTGGCGGTGCATTGTGAGAAGAAGAAACCCGAGCACGCTCTGGTATACACCGAGAAGCAAAAGGCATATGCAATTTATTTTCTAAATACAAAATCGCAATATGAGTTGCACCATAAGCCAGATGACTATCTACGCACACTTCAGAAAGAAGTGGTGAAGAGCAAATCGAAAAAATCAAGCAAATCAAGTGCAAGCGGTAAAAAATCAGCAAGCATAGGTGCAAGTAGGACCAAAACTGCAATCAGTAAAAAATTTGACGTTCCCCTTCTCGGACAGCCGGCCAAACAAACGATCGCACCCCTCAAGGTGTTTTCAGATAACGTTCCCCTTCTCACACAACAACCACTAGATATGCCAGTAGCTACGGAGTTGGCGGCCAACATGGAAATTAGTCTTGATGAACTGTTAGGCCCCCAACTCGACCTTCTACCCAAGATGCCAATAGCCCGTATATATGTCGCAGGTGAGGATTTGGTCAGCAAAGAAAAGGTGAAAGAACTGCCAACACAACTGCGGAATTTCCATGAGTGGTACTTGACAGCTGCAAAGGGAGAATATTTATCACAGCAAAAGTCCCACGTGAGTACTACTTCAGAAAATGCGAAGAGGTCCATGTTGAGTTTCCAGAACTATTCCAGTTATACAATCTCGATGCCCTCGACAAATATATCCTCAGCTGCTACTGTCTATAAGTTGTTGAATTCATAGTCTACATGTTCAGTTCATTGCATGTAATTATCCTCATTAGATCCTTTTGTACTCTATTATTATTATGCAGAATGAAGATCCAGGAATGTAAAATAAGAAGAATCTATAGTGTTGGGTTCATTGACCCAGATAAACTACATATAAATACGCTAACAATAAACCCCGAGGAGACGAAGGAAAACATTTTGAGGTTTTTAAAGGAGCAAAATTTCTGTGACCACATACTATTTCCTTACAATTTCGAGTAAGCGTCTTACTCTGTTGTACACACATTCACTTTTGATTACTCGACGCTAAGTGTAACTGATGAGTTACTGATGTATATATATAAACGTTTGCAGCTTTCACTGGATTCTGCTAGACATTCAACTTGATAAGGGAAGAGTTGAAGTCATGGACCCATCAAAGAGAAACCTGGAAGCATTCCGCAGCATGCATGACATGCTCCAGAAGTAATTTTCTCTCTATATCGGTCTCTTTCGTTGATTTCCTGAGATATCAGGTAAAGAATAACTCATTCATTCATTTTCTTCGTCGGGCAGGGTTTGGATCCGGTTCAAGCGCGAGGTTAAGGGTTCCTTTAGTTAGTAGCTAACATTTAAGGCGGTCTCGGTAAGTAGCATGTGATATGTCCGCGCATCTCTTTACTTCTAATTTCAATACAATAATGATGCTAGATTATTATTTTGATTGAGTTCTATTCTCGTAAAGTGCGTGAGGCGGCCACAGGGGTCGAATTTATGTGGATTCTACGTTTGCGAGTACATTCGCACATTTACCACCGAGCACAAAGATTATAGAGTCGACGTAAGCAATACATTCACACCATCATTTTATTATCATCACTTTTTGTTATCATGATTGATATTCATATTGATCTCCTTTTCTTATATAGTTCGAGAGAATGCGGGATCAACACCTACCACATCAACATGTACTGGCAATTGCGGAGGAGCTGGCGGGTTTTATTTTCAAAGAGATAGTGCACAATGGCGGAGAATTTAGGGTGGATAGGTGCTAATGATCTCCATGTAATTGACTAGACGGGCTGTAGTCCCGATAATTGTGATCTCCATGTAACTATGTAAATTGTATATATTTGTATGCTCGATTTCGTAATACAAGTTATCTTATATATATGCACGAACGTGTACGATATGTGGTGGTATACAAATATTCAAAAACCATTTTGAAATGAAAAATAAATAAATAAAACAATACAAAATGAATTCTCTGCCGCGGCAGAGAAAGTACACAAATTCTGCCAGGACAGAGAAATCACTAGTCCAAGGTAATGCTCTGCCGCGGCAGAGAAAAGACGCAAAATGCTGCCGCAGCAGAGACCCACTAGTCCCGGTCCATAACACCAACATGGACATCCACTAGTCCCGACTGGTAACTGGGCCGGGACGTCCACTAGTCACGGCTGGTAACTGGGCCGGGACTAGTGTTGGGCCACGTGGACATCCACTAGTCCCGGCTGGTAACTGGGCCGGGACTAGTGGTGGGCCTCTAGTCCCGGTTCAAAAACCGGGACTAAAGGCCCTTACGGCCCGAGACTAGAGGCCCTGTTTCCACTAGTGTCAATACTTGGTGCATTCCAACTTAATTAAAATTCTTGCACATTGAGATCGGGAATTACTTGAGCATTCCCCGACAGTGGTTGTAGCTACCATTGATTCAGAATATGTACTTTTTATATAGTACAGATTGATACTTTCTTGGTACTGGAGTATTCAGATTGGCCACCATAAGCAAAACAAGTTGGAAAAAAATAATGATATACTTTCTTGGCTATAAATGTTTACAAATCAGTAGTAAACACATACTTGTCCTTCAGCTCCTCATGTTCTCAATGGAGGAAATAACATAATCCAAACATTATAGTGCCACCAATTCAGAGCGAGTGACAGTGTACAAAAAATTCCCAAAGACACAAATTCTAGAACAAGACATGGACACAAATGTGTAAATGAAACTAGCGTCTACAAATCATCAGCAGCTGGTGCATTTTGACTGATAGGAAATTCATCCACATTTAAATCAGGAAGAACTTCGTCATTTAAATATGGAATTTCACCTCTTTGTTGGTCATCACCAAATAGGAGGTAGTGCGCAATCCCAGGGCATATTTTGTATCCTCTTTTAATTGATCTTCCTCTGTTAGCACCAATAGTAGCATTATCAGCTCTTTTCTTTCCATTTCCTATTCCTCTTCCTCTGTTCCTGCTGTTGCTTTCTTGTTGATCTTCTGGTGCTTTACCTTTGGATTCATCTATATTTGCTGTACCACTTCCTATAGATCTTCCCCTCAAATCTCCTCTAGATGAAGTTGTTGTGATCCGCACTCTAGTTTTAGGAATAGTGTCTCTAGCATCTGCCACAAAGGAATTTTCAGGCAAAGTTCCAAGTACCCTACTAATTTGAACAAGATTCTTCTCCTGCAAAATTTGTGTGCAAATAATCATGTTAGAACAAAATGAAAATATGAAAACATATATGTGAAAAGATGGAAATCATTACTTCTTGCCCCAAACTATAGACCATGCTTTCATGTTGATTTGTAGGATCCATAATAGGGTTAGGTCTGTGTGTAATTACATGTTGCGCATTCAAACAAGGAATATTGTAAGGCATAATGGTTCTCTAATAAAATAAGTAATTTAACATTATGGAAGCAATGTTCCTCACGAATGTAAGGGAGATCTAAATCATCATCTTCCTGCACAATAAGGTCTCTCTGCTCCTTTAGTTGTATTTAAACAAATTTATTATGACCTTTTTTATTATGATCAGGTTTGCCATAAATAGTGTAGTGCATAGTGACTCCAGACTTTGTAAGTATTTTGATACCTTTCTTCATTACTTCTTCAGGTGTTTTTTCCTGTTCTTCTTGGGCTTGCCCATAACTTTGGTAAACAAAGGTGGATGAATGACCAAACCATTCATCTTTTGCCAAAATGGCATGCCTCTAAGTGGAGCCAACTTGAACTGATAAGCGTTGAAGTAGGTATCAATTGTATAGCAACTATGACAAGGGATTCAGGGTTAATCCTGTCATTCCTACATCAGGATATTGCATGATGACATGGAATCCCAGTTAGATGCCACCTCTTACAATCACATTTTTTTGTGTTGAAGTCCACATTTTACCCTTGCTCTAACTCAAGTGAGCTGGCATAAAATAGCTTGTTATCTGTAGGTGTGACTCTACATTGAGTACTCCATTCAGTAAATTTGTCCAATTTTTTCTTTATTTTTGGACAAATTATTCCACTCCATTTAATTACATATTTCTCTTTTCCATGCACTCTTTGAAGTATCTTGTAGAATATAGATTCAAGCATGGACAAGAAAGGAAGCTCCCTGGCTTCATTGATGTAGCTTTGGAACAAAACATTGGTAAAAGCAGAATTAGAATACACAATTGTTAAATGTAGGCACAATATAGACTTCATGTGTAACAAAATAAATCACCTATTGAACACCTCTGAATGATTATTCAGTAACATGTCACACTTGCGAAATTCTTGGAAAAAGGCCTTTATCCATGTACTTTGCACTAACTTCTCAACCCAATCATAAGATTTTGGTTTATCAGCCTTCATTTTTGACATATTTCTCTCCCATTGTACAACACTAGTAGACCTAGCAATTGCCCACAAGTCATTATTTAAGGTTTCACCCTTATGACCTGCCTTTTGGAAGTTCTGGAGAAAGTATCTTGCGCAAAACCTATGCTCTGCATCAGGCCACACTTTAGTTACAGCATTTATGAGACCCTGCCATCATGTCAACAAAGAAATTAGGAGGAATTTGTAGACATTTCACTAATATTTTCTCAGGTTCTCAAATAAATAAGGAAAAAATAACACAAACCTTCTGTTTGTCACTCATTATGGTCCATGCTGAGGTGTTAGTTATGTTCAAGTCATCCTTTAGGTTAGTGAGGAACTACTCCCAAGAGCATGTACATTCCACTTCAACTAAACCAAAGGCAACATGATAAGTGAAATCCTTTGGTTCAATACCTATAGCTATAAGCAGGAATCCTTTGTAACTGGTTTTTATGTGGCAACCATAAATTTATATTAATGGCCTACAACCTGCTAAAAACCCTCTTTTGCACGCCTCATAACTCCAGTAACAAGTGGCCAAATGTCCCTTGTGTTGTGGACTACTAGGATCATTCACGGAATTTGTTGAAAGAAAGAACGTAGATCCAGGATTACTCCTCTTAAGCTCATAGCCGTAATCATGCAGGAGCCTGAATTGTTCCTCCTCATCTCCATGAATTTCCAACAATACTGCTTTCCTGGCTCTCCCCAACTTCCACCTCTATAGGGACATATTGAATTCCCTTGTCACCTTTGCTGAAAAACCCTTCAAATCAAGTTTCTGATTATGTCACATCCCAAAATTTTCCAAATTTTGTAATTTGAAAAATAAATAAACAAAATAAATAATTGTTGAAATTTAGGGTGAAAAGAAACTTTTTGATTCTAAATGCCAACTTAAAATCCCATCTTGAACAAACTTTGGTAAATGTTTGAATCCAACTAAATTCAAATCAAGTGGAATGCTTCCTTCATAAAAGCATCTTAGAAATTTAAACACTTGGAAAATAAACCAAAACCCTAAAACCCTAATGGAAGAAAAACATTTCCAAGTTATCTCTAAGCCTATGGATTTGATCCATATAAAATTTATCAACAAACATTTACAAATGATTAAGAATGACAAATAGAAATATTATAAAACCATAGGAATTGAATTCATTTAATTTGGAGCCATAAATAAAATCTTATGAATTTAATAAGATAAGGGAATTGAATTCCAAAGCTAATAAAGCACCTACCTAGAAATCCATACCAATTGGTGAGCAAATAGTTCTAAAGATATCTAAAAGGATAAATAAATATTAAATAAGATTTTACCAATTGGAATCACCAAGTTTGGATCTATAAATAAAAAGATATGGATTTTATAAGATAAAGATAGAAATATTAAATGAGGAATATTTAAAGGACAAATTAAATCTTGACCTAATCCATAAGTAAATGGAATTAATATAATCCAAATCCAAATAAAATAAAAGGATAAAGAATTTCCAAATAAAATAAAATGGCATTAACCAAATTCTAGTTCTATTTGAATAAAGATAAAATTCTATTAGAATTAGTTAATTAAATAATGGGAAAATAGTATTTGGAATTTACCCAAGTGGAATAAAAGTTATTTAATTAACTAAAATGGGATCAAAGAAATCTTCCAAATAAAATTTATGGAATTAAAACTATATTTAGTTCCATTGGAATAAAGACAACTACCCAATTTTAAATGATTAATAAATCCTATTAAAAACATTCCAAATAATTCAAGGTGAATTATTTGACACCCAAATAAATATATAAAACCTACTGAAAAGATTTGGAAAGATTTAGTTTTCAAATGGAGTTTGAAAAACATTATTAAATCTTATTTAAATTAATACAAGGGCCTATTTTAATTAATTAATATACCCTAAAAAGAATAAATATATCATTCTAAATTTGACTTCAGAATGTGTTATTAAACATTATTTGAATATAATCAAAGTTTGTTTGAAGTTTGAATTCAAATAGGTGTTTAAAATAATTAAACAAAATCAAAAAAGAATATTAGAATTGGAAAAGGGAAAAAGGTCAGAACAGAAAAAAATAGAGCAAAGCCAAACCAGCCCAGCAGACCCAGTCTGGCCCAGCTAGCCCATTTACCCCACCCCGCGAGAAAAATGATTCGCACCAAGGACTCGACCCACTCACTCGCTGACCTCTGGACCCCATCCCCTCTCACTCTCTCTCGTTGCCGCCAGACCCCACCTGCCAGGTTCCTCTTCTTCACCCGCGCGCGAAGACCACGCCTCGCCGGCCGTTTCTGCAGCGCGTTAATTCGTTTCAATTCGTGTAATTGGATCAGTAAATCACACCTGCGACCTCGCCCGTTTAACCCCTCCCTCTCCCCTTCCTTTCCCCTTAGAAACCACTACACGGGAGCCCCCAGGCTGTCTCCAATTCCACCTGCACTGCCGCTGCCTCCGACAAACCTCCGAGCAAATTCCGGCAGCTCCTCGCCGCGCCTTGCCCCCTAGATCACACTAGCATGTTCCCCATCAACCACCGCATCTTCCAGGAACCTCGGCTTGCTCGCGCGCGCCCCAGAACCTCGGCAACGACGACCACCGAGCGCGCCGCCGTCTGCTTCCACTCCGGCGACACTTCCCTGGTTAGTAATGACCGCCCCTCTCTTACTCTTTCACACACGCATCCTCACCACTACTTTGCGCATCTAACCGTACCCTCCTCTCCTTCGGGCATGCACCAAAGCCTCGCCATCGTCTCCGACAGAGAGCAACCGTCGCCAGAGAGAACTCCGGCGAGGAATTCCAACTGACCCCTTGCGCCCCTCGACAAGTAGCAAGCATGTTGAGCTTCAGCGTCACTCAGCGAACCTGGTGAGCAACCTCATCCTATCTCTCACTTCCTGTAGCCGCCGCAGCGCCACTAGCAGAGCGCCGCCGCCGCACGCCACCATCGTCGCGCCGCCAGTTCTTGGCAAGGCGATAGGAGCCGTCCGATCCAGATCCGAGGCACGCGATAGATTGACTTAACGAAGGGGTAAGGAAAGATCTGTGCCACACGATCTGTTTAGATCCAACGCACCAGAGTGAGCGATCCGCACGAACCGGTATGGGCGAATAAAAATCCTCCACGTGGCCAACTTTTGATTAAATGGACAGAAACTATTCTATTAGTTGTTTGATTTTGTAAAATTCATAACTTTCAAACCACACGTCCAAATTTTGCAAATTTTATATCAATGGAATCAGCAAGACAAATCCAACCCAACCATGCCCTTTGTTTAGTAATTTTTTTTCTGATAAAATGGTTGTTTTTGCAGAAACTTGTGTGGGTACATTTTGGATATAAAATTTGTTCTAAAATTATTTTTGTGACGAAACCTTTGGCAAATGGATTTTTTGAACCTACTGACCATAAAAGTCAATTTGTGGTTTCAAAAACATATTTGGTGAAGCAAAAGATTAAAACTTTGAATTAAAGCTTTCCTAGTCAAATAAAAATATTGTTTATGTGTTAAAAATGCTTTTGGAAGAAAACCTTTGGGAAATGTTTTGATTTAAAACTCTCTGACCCCAAACACCAAGTTTTATGATTTAAAAATGTATTTGGTGAACCCTATAAAAATTATTGCTTTGCTAAAGGCATTTTCAACCACATAAAATAATGATTTGGTTTAAAAATGATTTATAAGTAAAATCTTTTGGAAATGATTTTACCACTTATATAAAATGACCAATAAGTGTTTTAGAATGTTATTAACCCATTAGAAATCGCTTTTCCAAATAAAACAATCTTTGGCATGCTTACATGCATTGTTTTGATTCTATTATTTTATGTGATGTTTTGCTTGAATGGTAGATTAAATTCTTGCTTGCTTGATTGAATTGTAGTGAAATTGGAAGAGTGTGAATATTGCAAGATCAGGGAGTGAACTTATATTCTCTACCAACAAGGCAAGTGATGCTTCATACTTTTGTCCCATTATTTTCACTATGCATTAGTGATATTTCTAAGTAGGACTTGCATGGAATTTTTGCTAAGTATAAACTATGACATGGGAAATCCTAGTAGATGAAACCTTAGTAGAAATTTCCTAAGTTAAGATTCCTACTACTATCATGCTTAGCTTAGCTAGTAGAAAACAAGGGTGGAGTATATTTCATGCTATAGAATATTTCTAAGTCAAGGACTTGTGTTTTGTCTAATAAAACAACTAAGTGAATGAATCACCTGTGTGGAATGGAAGGAATGGTTTGTGTTGAGTGGTTCACAAGGCCCATTTCTATGGTTTACCTTGTGTATCTCACTTGTGGATGGCCACCCAGGAACAAAGAGATTTGAGATGTCAAATGTTGAGAAGCTTCAAGTGCAGCCACTTGGCATTATGGGCTCTGCATGGATCATATAGGTTGCAATAACTTAGCCAAATGGACAGTTGATGGTAGGGGATGATAGGTTGGAACGCGTCCATTCTGGTCTAAGGGAAGGCTTCTGAAAGATCTTGTCTTAGGAAACCAAGTCTTGTGGGGAAAGTGCACCACCTCTGCAGAGTGTAAAATCTAAGTACTTAGCCATGTCCCTGGTAAAGGACAATTTGAGCATCAAGACATGGAAGGTATCAAGAATCTCATCATCCCAATTTCTAAGTAAAAAAAACTTGTGGTTGAACAAGGGTTGAAGGATCACCAATTTCTACTGGGAGATGCCTTGGGTGATTTTATCAAGCAAAAACTTAGTGTTTTCAAATGATAAGGAAAAACTATTTTGAGCAAAGCAAGCCTAAGCTCCACTTATCCAAATGCATATAGTTGATAGACTCCACTATATTACCATAATATCACTTGCCAATACAATTCAAATGTATTGACCCTTGTGGCTGTAACTTATTATGTTGCAGGTTTGTTTGATGTTAGTGAAGTTTATTGATTAGGATTACAAGTCTACAACCAACATGACTGCCTGTGGCACTTTGAATATGAAGGACTCCATGCTATTGTTATATTCTGCTGCATTGTAATATGGTAGCCAAATGAGCTATGTAAGATGTAATAAATTATTTTATTCCTGGTTATAAACTTGTATTATTACCTTTGTTTCTTGATATTACATCTTAACTGTGGATGCTAGCTATTGATCCAGGGAGTAGCATTGTAAACACAGGGATCTCTTCCTTATTAAAGGTTGGGAACCTTACAGATTATCTCTGAGTTCATTAATAAATTTCTCGTTTAGCACATTTGCAGTGAGTGATCTCAATTCCCACACACTTTCACATCTGTGATTCCCTTCATATGCATTTAGTACAAAGCCACCATACCTACTATCCTTTGCAGCTTTAAAGTACCAATTACATCCTCCATCATAATCATGATCACAAATAGCTTCCAACCTTCTCTTGTCATTCTTGGTATTACTGATTCTTACTCTGTTTCTGATAGTATATGCTGTTAGAGATTTCCTTACCTCCTCAACTCCACTAAACACCATCCCTGTTTTGAATACTGGATTATCCATGCCAACCTCTACATTGAATGCCCTAATCTTGTTCTTTAGCTTCTCTCTTTCTTCTCCTATGAGATTTAGGTCTTCATCCTCAAGAGCCTCCTCATCTTCATTTTCTTCTACTATTTCTTTCTCATTATGATCATTCACTTCTACGTCTACATTATCTGCAAATAAGTCATCATCCCCATCTTTAGCATCACAATCACTATCATATATACTACAATCAGTGTCACTCTCATTGTCATTAACTTGCACTTGCTGCAATAATATAAGGAATTTGTTTGTATAATGCACACTATACGTTTAATATTTAAAATGAGAACATGGCAGTAACTTGTAAATATGGAAGAAATGTACCTGCACTTGCTATTCCTATCTCACATCAACATTTGGCTGCACTTGCTCAGCAAAATCACCATCAAGCTGCACTTGTTGTTCTGAAACCACATCAACAATGGGCTGAACTTGCTCAGCTAAACCACCAGCTGGTTGCACTTGGTCTTGTAAAACCTCATCAACAATGGGTTGCACTATCACTTTCTCTGCTAAACCACCATCCGTCTGCATATGGTATTTTAAAACCTCATCAACATGTTCCTTCACTTGCTCTTCTAAACCACCATCCGGCTGCACACGGTCTTCTAAAACCTCATAAACATGTGCCTGCACTTTCTCTACTAGAACCTCATTTTGCTGCATTTGCTCCACTGCAAGGTTAGATGTCCATGGCACTCTCCTTGGGATGATGACTCTAGGAATGAAAGGCCCTTTAGTGAGGATCAAATCATTTATAAATTTTCCGAGAAAATTATTATGATCAATGTATAAGACAAGTGTCTTATGTGACCTTCTATGTTCAACCATCTCAGCAAAGTGTGTATCCCTGTCAAAAGGTACCAAACCATCAGTAATGTCTTTCCCTGGAAAAAACCAATACACCTGAAGTATTCGATCCCTCTGACAGCCCAAATTGTTGGGCCACGCAGAGATAAAACAAAACTTTTCCTCTAACGTGGTGATCCCAAGATCTAGCCGAGGTAGAAGGCCACGAGGTTTACCACTAGACGCGCAGTTGCGGATTACTGATGAAGCGTGTCAGTTGATGCAGTGAAGTCCGCATGATCCGATCGTCCTGGTGCTGATCGCACAGCACCTCTGCTGGTATCCACACGTACAAGGAGGAGCGCCGGCGGCGAACTGCTAGGTTCGTAACGACGGCTGGACTGCTGTGGAGCTAGGGTTTCCAACACATGGAATGACCTAACGGAACAACGATTAACCTTTTTGGGTTAAGGTGCTCCACTATATATAGGGAGTGAACGTGGGTTCTGCTCGCGCGACCCATTCACTAAAGCCCATATAACACTAGTCACCGTGAGTCCAACTCACTAACTCAGTCCTAATCAGGTTTAGGTCCAACCCAACCAGATTACATGTTCAGATCCAATCCGAACTTGCTCCCGCTCTTAAGTGTGTGACCCCGCATGCTCATGGCTACTTGGACACGATTGGAGTCCGACTCACAATCGATCAGTCGGTAGCGGCTCCTAGCAGAACGTGCCGACTCCCAAGTAAAAAAGAGTCATGACGACTTGCCTTTCCAATGTGACTTACGTCTGAGTCCCTTCTGCCTCACGATATACCTTGTCAGACTATAGGCGAATATATGTCATCCCTTAAATAGTCTGACTCTCTTCTTGATCCGAGATAAGTGATTCACCCAACTAACTCTTAGTCGATCGCCTCGGTTAACACTTAACCGAGTCGTGCATGGCCATGCTTTCCGAATCATATCTCATGAGAGGGCCCAGAGAATATATCTCCGAGTGGAGGGGCAAAATCCCATCTTGGTTATTCACATCACGCAGCTTGATTCTCAGTCGACCCGAACTCTGCCTGACGAGGTTTGATCTCATCAACGCCCATTGTTATGGACTTGGGTTTTGGAGAAGATGGGGATGCTGGAGATCGTGGAACGGTTAGCAAACAAGCAACACGGGGACACAAGGTTTACCCAGGTTCAGGCCCCCGGAGGGAAAACCCTACTCCTGGTTGTCTGCTCTTGATTACGGCGGAACCGAAGGTTACAAGGGCGTGGAGGTGGGTATGAGGAAGTATGAGTCAAGAGATCTAGGTCGTGCCCTCCTGGCCTTTATATAGACTTAGGCAGGTCCCGGGCATAGTCCTAGTCGGTTACAGGTCCTAGGGTTTTACCCCTTTAAATTTCCTATCTACTCTAGTCTTGCTCTCCAAGGATCCGAAGGCACCATGGGCCTGGTCCACCCGAAAATCTTCATGGGCCAACATACTTTTGCTGTGGGCCTTCCTTGGGCTGGACTAGGTATGCTGAGGTCATGCACCCGCGGGGTATAACCATGTCAGTAGCCCCCGAGTGATCAGTCGAATCGTAGATTGGACTGAGGACTCTTTAGTCTTTTGGGTGCAACTATGTATTTCGATAGTTCATGTGTAGGGATTGTTGATGCGTGTGCCTGACTCACCCGACGGATCAGGGTCAGTTAACTGTCTTAGGACGAAACGACACGATCTTCCTCAGGTTCGAGTCCCTCAACTCGAAACTGGAACATATGCTGGCGTAATTCGACTCAGGCCGCGGAGGACTTACAGGAGTTGAATTCCATTGAATTTAATTGATGTACCCAATGCGTCCGTCGGGATTTTTCATCGCACCTGCTGGCACGGATTCATACTAGAAGAGCGCAGTCGGGTGCATTGCCAGGCCACCAGATGATATCTGTAGGTCTTATCTTTGCGTCACAGACGCAGCATCCGAACATTTGTCACCGCGGAGGTGTTTCGGGTGGCCAAGGAGAAACATTGCTCACTTAGCATTCTACTGAGGCAAAGTTGCCGAAAAAGTTTTGCGTGTTTGATCCGAAAGATCACAGTCGAAGAATTCATAGGGTGCGCGACCAGCGCTCCCTATGGGAGTATCCCCCGAGTCCGTAGTGGAGTCGTAGACTCGACGTAGGACTCGAAGAAATATTTTGTCTTTATTCGTCTTTCGGGTGCGCGGCCAGCGCTCCTGAAAGGAGTGGCCCCCGAGTATTTAGTCGAATCGAAGATTCGAGTGAGTACTCTTAGCTGTGGAGCCGAAGAATTGTAGTTGGTGCTAGTATAGCTTTTGATGACATCAGTGCTGACGATCAATGACCTCAAGCGTCTGCTACGCCAGAGATGACTTGACTGGACGAACGTGGGTCCCACTTGCTGACCTTGAATTGACCGGTCACGCGCGGCGTGGAGATAATTACGGCGTCGCCTCGATTTCCGCGCGTAGTGGACGTCGTGGTAACGACGGTTCGTTGTGATGCTGACACGTGTATGGTAAGATCTGCCGTTGGCGTTAGGTCTTCTGGATGGACGGCTGCCGTGCGTCGTCTTTGTCGTTATAATCTTTGGGGAGAGCTGTGGTTTGTTTTCACCGCATCAGTTCTTGTTTTCACTGCCTCCTTGTGCTCTAGCGATTCTTGCTGCGCACTAGGATTTCCTTCCACATTTCCATCTTCCCTTCTGCGCTTTCACTGCCGGCGCCGCCATAGCGCAATGGGGAAACCGAAGAAATCATCATCTGCAGTTGGTACCAGTGCCGCCAGAGGAAAGAAAGGCTCCACCGCTACCCGTGTCACCGACGGTGGTTGGCGGCGATCAGAGATGCGGGAGAGTGATCTCCGCAAGATTCGCGAGCGGGGTTTGATCCCGCAAGATAGGGAGGCCGTCAGACTCCCCGGCAATGAGGTAATCCCCCGTCCCCCCGCTGGGTATCGGGTTATATGTTTCTTCCCTTCGTTATGCGTGGGTTTTCCTTCCCAGTCCACGACTTCCTTCGTGGGCTGCTCTTTCTCTATGGCATCCAGCTGCATCATCTTTCGCCCAATTCTCTTCTTCACATTGGTTGTTTCATCACTTTTTGCGAGTGCTGGCTCGGCATCGAGCCGCATTTTGGCCTCTTCCGGAAACTCTATTCCGTGAAGAGGCAATCCGGTTCGGATGGTGTGTATCCCATTGGGGGTTGCATCATCTCCCTCAAAGCCAATATTCTCTTCTTTTCTTTCTCTATGTCCGAATCTGTCCAGTACTGGAGGAGGCGGTGGTTTTACATTCGCGACTCTATAGTTGCTGGGAAGCATTTTGGTCTTGCTCCTTTCGACCCCTCCTAGATAATCGAGCCAAAAAGATCCTGGAAAAACCAGATCTTGGATGGCGAGATAAAGGAGATAGAGGCCCTTTACCGTCGGGTGGAGGATCTCCAGTTGATTCCGGAGAAGGAAGTGAACGGCGTGGACATCATCCGGACGTTTCTCGAGCGTCGGGTGCAGCCTCTCCAGGCGAGGGCGCACCCGATGTTTCTTTATTCTGGGCGCCGTGATCCGATGAGGGTTTCGGCTGAGAAAATCTCCGAGGGGGATCTTGACAGGACTCTTCGCTCGCTGCTGAAGTTCAAGGCTGGAGAGGAAATCCCGGGGAAGTCGCTGACTCCGCCGTTTTCTTTGGCGTTGGATGTTCCACAAGTGTAGATTTGTGCATGTAGCGCTTGTTGTCGACTGCGTATTTATTTTCCTTTGTTTTCTAACAAAGTCCCTTTTGGTTTTGCAGAGCTTCAAGGTGCCGGGCATGGTACCGCCATTGCCTGAAAAATATCCGAATGCCCCGGATAATGACGTGGTGGATTCCGTGTCCGAGATGCCGTCGGCGCGATCTCCGGCGGAAGATGCCGACGAGTCGAGTGAGGACCATACGCGCAAACGATCACGGAGCTCTAGCGAGTCTTCGGATGCCTCGACTCCTCCGACTCCCAGAAACCCTCTATGCCTTGAGCGTCATAGTGACGGGCATGGAGGCTCTTCCTCTCCCATTCCTGCCATTCCTGTGCGGGCTGTAGCGCCACACCCGCAAGCAAAGCGGAATAAGGAAGAAAAGAAGGAAGAGAAGAAGGAAGAGAAGAAGGTGGATAAGAGAGCCCGAAGGACTCCTCCTGTCTTTGACCTGAGCTCGCTGGACTCGTAAGTTTCTTGTCTTACTGCTGTCCTTTTTCATTCTTGATTTTGCACTTGTACTGATTGCGTCGTATGCAGGCATTCCTCCCACGACTCCTCCAGCGACGGTGGTCGGGAGATGATGGGGGAGTCGAAAGTTGCGTCTCCTCCTCCTCAAACGATGGCAACGTCAGGGGCTCCGCTCCGAATCCTCCTCTGCAGGAGGTGTAGGTGGTTGCGCCTCAGAATTTCGCCATCGGGCCTTCGGAGTCGCCATCAGAGCATGTAAGTACCTCTGCTTCGTACCACAGGGGGGAGCCCCCGGGTGTCTGAAAAATTGCGTGTCTTGTTCTTTTTTTGAATCTTCGGGTGGGGGGGGGAGGGGGAGCCCCCGAGTGTCTTCGTTTTCGAGTTTTGCCTTTATTCCTTAATGTTGGGCACAACCCCCAAGTCCTTTTTCCTTACTTGTGTTTATTTTTCGGCAGCCTTTTGTGGAGGAGGCCAAGCGGCTGGTGCAGGAGGGCCTAGTGCTAGAGGCTAACCTCCGACAGCTTCAAGGTACCTGTTTGTTTTTGGTGCTTCTTTCATTTATTCCGGTCCTGCTCTCTGATGTTTGCTTGTTTTGATTGTAGAGGAGCATAATACTTCTCTCCGTGAGGTCGACGCTCTCAAGAAGAGCCTTGGTCAATCGGAGAAGAAGGCCGAGGCCACCGTTGGTGTGAAGGAACGCCTCGAGCTAGAGCTGACCAAGGCAGCCGAAGCTAAGGAGCGTCTGCAGCAGGAGGCCGCGGACCGTGAGGAGCAGCTGGCAACTGTTGCGGCTGGGCGCGAGAGAGAGGTGGCAGGCAAGCTCATGGCTATTGCCAAGGCTGTTTCGGGTGAGTGTTGTATTTGTGCTTCTTTCTTCTTGTTTTCTTGTCTTCTTCTGTGTTGCTTTCGTCATGTCTTTTTTTTGTCTCAGATGCCGCAGGCATCGAGTTTGACCGCGGCGCTCTGGAGCATGGTAGTGCTCTAGATGATGCTACTGCAGCGGTCGAAGATCGTTGCAGCACCGTCGTCAGCTCCCTTGCCAAGGCGAAGGAGTTCCTTGGCCGCTTCTACAAGGAGCTTGTCCCTAAGGGCGCGGCCCTTGATGATGTGGATGCTCTGGCGGAGGCTTTGTGAGCCGAAGCGCCTGCGGCGTACAAGCGCAAGCAGAAGGGCATCGGCGCGTCCGTCAGGCTGGCGATGGCTTTGGCGGCTGGAGCGGAGCTGGACCTGCCCCAGATCACCTCCCGGATGCCGATGACCGCAGACGGATCCGAGGTAGCCTTTGCTGCCTACTCTGCTCGCTACAAGCGATATGGGCCGAAGCTCATTGATTTGCTGTCTGAGTATGCGCTGCGGCAGCAAGGGGAGGCCAAGGCTAGGCAATCCAGCTCCGAGGCGACTCAAGGTGCCGCGTCTTAGGCGTTGTAGACGTAGGATAGTTAGTATTATGCTTTTGCTGTAAATATTTTGAGGAACACAGTCCTTGTGCCGCGTAGTGGCCTTATATGCTTAATGAATTCTTCTGAGTTGTGCTCTACCACTGTCTGAATGTTTGTGTCCTTTTCTTTTTCTGCTGCTCTAGGTTCCTTCGGGTGCTGACCCTGTTGACACCTCGCCCGCAGTGCAGCTGCGACCATCTTTGGATGATCCTTTGCAACTCGCTTTTCTTCGGGACCGTGTTCGTAGTCTTGAGAGGGAGTTGCTTGGGTTGCGTGGTCACGCCGATGTTTGGAAGTCCAAGGCGGATCGTGGTGCAGCCAGAGAGGAGTACTTGATGGCGGAACTGCTTCGGTTATCTGAGCAGCTTAAATGTAAGTTGTTCTTTGTTTCGAGATGTAGCTCAGCTCTTTGGATGGGCCTGCTGGCCTTGCCCCTTATTTTTTACAATTGTCGCAGGTGCTAACCTTGCTCCGAGGGAAGATAAAGAGCATGTCGCCGTTCGGGTCAATTGCTTGACTCAGCAGGACATGGAGGCCGGTGGCTTCTTCTGGATGGATCGTGACCGTGCCATGGCTCTGGCGACGGTGCAGGATCGTGTGCACCAGGTTTCGCGGGTGCTTCGTCAAGTGCAGACGTCGCTTGCCTCGGTGTTGCACGTCATGTTTCCTTTGGATGCCGTACCGATGAGCCTTGCGGGTCTTCTGTCAAAGTTTCGGAGCGTGAGCAATGTCAAGGAGTTGGTGCGGCAACAGCTCGTCGCAGGAGTGAAGGCTGCTTTGTCTCTTGTGAGACTGCACCGGCCTGATGTAGATTTGTCTGTTGTGGCACCTGGGCCGCCTCCTCGGCCGGATGGTGATGAGTGGGACATGCGTCCACATTACGCAGCTGTAAAGCAGTATGCCGAACAGGTCGTAGATTTGTTTGAGCAGCGTGCTCAGGTTATTCTTCAGAATAGGTAGTACCTGTAAAAGAGATAGATGTAAAATTTGTATATTTCGACAGGGCGTGTTGTGCCCTTTGTTGCAAATATTTGTTTGTTGTAAGCATGCAGTGCTTTGTTTGGGTACGTGTCCTTTTTGTTTGCCTGACGTTGTCAGCTACTCAGGTGTACACGCGTAATCCTCGGTCGATGGAATCGTGAGGTGGGGGGAGCCCCCGATTGCGTTTGTAGCATAAAGTAAAGTTGCAAATAATGAACGGAAGTTTGGGGCGAGATACTTAGCTTTATTTATATCGTAATGGAGGAAGTACATTGTTTGGCTGAATAGCCTTGGCTGAAAAGCCTTATTGAAAGTAAAGGTGTAGGTAGCTAGGGGTATAATCGTCGCAAGTGCGCGATGTTCCATGGGTTGGAGTATGCGACTCCAGACTCCACGTGCTTGAGGCGATAGGCGCCACCTGGGATGACTTCGGTGATGACGTAGGGTCCTTCCCATGGTGACTCGAATTTCTTCGGTCGCTCTTGCTTGAGTTGCAAGACGAGGTCTCCTTCGACGAAGGACCTAGGGCGAAGCCGGCGGCTGTGGTAGTTGCGGAGACTCTGCTGGTACACCACTGATCGAGCTGCTGCTATGTCTCTTGCTTCGTCGAGTGTGTCGACGGCGTCTTCGAGTGCAGCCGTGGATTCGGCTTCGCTGTAAGCGACGACCCGGGGGGCCTGGTGGCATACTTCGGCTGGTAGCACGGCCTCAGCTCCGTGCACCATGAAGAACGGTGTGTAGCCTGTGGAGCTGTTTGGCGTAGTCCATGAGCTCCACAGGACGGCTGGTAGCTCTTTCGTCCAGGCTCCGGCTTTCCGTTCGAGTGGACTCATGAGGCGTTTCTTGATGCCAGCGCCGATTAGGACGTTGGCCTTTTCCACTTGCCCGTTCGTTTGCGGGTGTGCCACTGAGGCGTACATGATGTTGATCCCAAGGACTTCGCAGAAGTCCTAGAACTTCTTGGAGATAAAGTTCGATCCATTGTCGGTGCTGATGCTATGCGGTACGCCGAACCTGTAGACAATGGACTCGAAGAACTTGACGGTAGTTTTGCCTTTCTGGTTGGTAACCGGCATGGCCTCGATCCACTTGGTGAATTTGTCGACTACGACCAGGAGGTAAACGTGTCCCCCTTTCGAGGACTTTGCCAGTTTGCCGATCATGTCGAGGCCCCATTGAGCAAAAGGCCAGGCTATAGGTATGGGTCTGAGCTCGGACCCGGGTGCGTGCGGTTTGTCGACGAACAGTTGGCACCCGTTGCATCTTCGAACTATGTCCTTTGCGTCGCTCATGGCCGTTGGCCAGTAGAATCCGGCTCGTAGAGCTTTGGCGACTAGGGAGCGGCTGCCTGCGTGATGGCCGCAGATGCCCTCATGGATGTCTTGGAGGATGGCTTTTCCTTCACCGATGGTGACACACCTTTGTAGTACATCCATAATACTGCGCTTGTACAGCTTGCCATTGATGATGGTGAAGGCTTTTGACCGACGAGATATGCGCCGGGCATCTGTCAGGCTGTCAGGAAGTTCTCCGTTTATCAAGAACTGGAGGTATGGTCGCGTCCAAGTTTCTTTGACTGGCATGACCTGCATTAGGTTTACCATGGCGACCTCTGTGTCGAGTTTCTCGGGTCCTTCATGTCCTTCGGGCAGTGTGGCCCCCGAGTGGTCTGCTTCTTCGGGTGATCCTTTGGGGAATTTTCGCTTGATCGATGGCACACAGATCTGTTCGAGGAACACACCTGGTGGCACATTCGCGCAGGTGGAGCCGATGTTGGCGAGTCTGTCGGCTTCCTCGTTGCTTTCTCTTCCGACGTGCCGAAGCTCGCAGCCGTCGAATTCTCCTTCGAGTGCGTTGTAAAGCGCGTGGTATGCGATCATGTTTTCGGCGTGTGCGTCGCACTTGTTCATCATCTGCTGGACGACGAGGTTGGAGTCACCGTAGATGACCAGGCGCATTGCGCCGCATATCTTTGTCATCCTCATGCCATGGATGAGGGCTTCGTATTTGGCCTCATTGTTGGAGGCTCGGAATTTCATCCGTAGGACGTACTTCATCTGGTCGCCCTGCGGGGAGGTCAATATGACCCCGGCTCCTGCTCCAGCTTCGCGCTTGGAGCCGTCGAAGTGCATTGTCCACGACTGCGACATGTCAGGGGTGTCTGGCAGCTGCAGCTCCATCCAATGTACCAGTAAGTCCGGAAGGACTTGAGATTTGATTGCGAGTCGCTTCTCATAGATGATGTCCAAGGGTGACATCTCGATGCCCCATAGGGCCATGCGTCCTGTGGCCTCTGGGTTATTTAGGATGCTGTTCAGGGGTGCCTCGTTGACGACCATTACCTGGTGCTCCTGGAAGTAATGGCTCAGCCGTCGAGCTGTCATGAACACGCCGTAGGCGAGCTTCTGGTAGTGAGGGTACCTCTTCTTTGTTGGTGTCAGTACCTCGCTGAGGTAGTAGATTGGGCGCTGGACCCCATGGGTCTTGCCTTCTTCGGGTCGTTCGACCACTAGCAAGGTGCTGACCACTTGGTGTGTGGCTGCTATGTATAGCAGCAGAGGCTCGTGCTCCTTTGGCGTGACCAAGACGGGTGAGGTGGAGAGAAGCCGCTTGAGGCTTTCGAATGCATTGTTGGCTTCCGGTGTCCACTCGAATTTATCTGATTTGCGTAGCAGCTGGTAGAATGGTAGGGCCTTCTCGCCCATGCGGCTGATGAATCTGCTCAATGCCACTATTCGTCCTGCGAGCTGCTGGACACCCTTGATGTTTTTTGGCTTCTCCATCGTCATGATGGCTCTGATTTTCTTCGGGTTCGCCTCGATCCCTCGCTGAGAGATGAAGTACCCAAGCAGCTGACCCGATGGGATGCCGAAGGCGCACTTTTTGGGGTTTAGCTTGATCCTGTAGCGGTCAAGGTTGTCGAACGTCTCGCGGAGATCGTCGATAAGTATCCTTGCCTCCTTGGTTTTTATGACTATGTCGTCAACATAGACTTCGACGTTGGGACCAATCTGGTCCTTGAGGCAGGCCTGCATGCATCGCTGGTACGTGGCACCTGCGTTCTTTAGCCCGAAAGGCATTGTGTTGTAGCAGAATACTCCGAACGGTGTGATAAATGCCGTTTTCTCCTGATCTTCGACCTTGAGTCGAATCTGGTTATAGCCTGAGTAGGCGTTGAGGAAGGAGAGTTTCTCGCAACCTGCAGTCGAAACGATGATCTGATCTATCCGAGGAAGAGGGAAGTGGTCCTTTGGGCAATGCTTGTTTAGCGACGTGAAGTCCACGCACATCCGTAGGATGTCCGTGTCCTTCTTTGGGACCATGACTGTGTTTGCAAGCCACTCACTTTCTTTGATTTACCTGATGAAGTCTGCAGCGAGTAGTCTGTTGATTTCCTTGCCGCTAGCTTCGGCTCGTGGCTCGGACAGTCTTCGGATGGACTGTTTGACGAGCTTGGTGTCTGGAAAGACGTTGAGTGCGTGCTCGGCGAATTCTCTGGGAACTCCTGGCATGTCCGCAGGACACCAGGCGAAGATTTCCCAGCGCTCATGGAGGAATTCGACGAGCGCGCCTTCCTATGAGGGGCTGAGGTCGTTGGCGATCAACGCCGTCTTGGAGGCATCCGTTGGGTGGATCTGCACCTTCTTTGTGTTGACCGTGGAGTCGAAAGACATGTCTGGTGCATTTTGTCGTGCGACTGGGGGTGCCCCATTGTCCGTCACCTCGCGGAGCCTAAGGAGCTCCTCCTGCATTCCGAATGATTGGGAGATTCTGTTGAAATCTCTACCGCATTGGTCCGATCGGGTGAAGCTCCTGTGGACTGTGATGACGCCCTTCAGTCCTGGCATCTTGAGTAGCAGGTATGCATAATGTGGGACAGCCAGGAACCTTGCGAATGGTACACGCCCGAGGATGGCGTGGTACTGTGATGGACAGTCCACCACTTCGAATTCGAGCCGTTCTAGTCGGAAGTTGTCCGGCTTGCCGAAGATGACGTCGAGCCATATCTTGCCCAGGAAATATGCCCTTCCCTGGAACAATGCCATGGAACGTTGTGTCTGATTGTTCCAGGCTGCACCGCGGGATCCGCATTGCTGCTAGAGTGCTTGCGAACATCAGGTTGATGCCGCTGCCGCCATCCATGAAGACGCGACTCATCTCGAAACCTCCGATCTGCGCCTCCAGCACCAGGGCAGCATGACCTGGCCGAGGGATCTGGCAAGGGTGATCCGAACGAGTGAACGTGATGCAGGACTCCGATCCGCTGAGGTACTCAGGGATGGCGGGTGGAGTTGCCACGGCCAGATTGATCTGTAGGGTGATTTTTTTCTGCACCCTATTCGTAGGGCGCCCCTTCTGGATCATCAGTGCTCCTTTCGGCGGGGGATACCCGTTTCTAGCGTTGTTCTGTGCTGGTGCGACCGGTTGGTACGGGCCTCCTACAGGTGGCGGTGGAGGAGCTCCATGCGCTATCTCACCTGGCGCGGGTGCGTTTCCGAACGCATGGATTGGAGCTTGCTACCTCATCTGCACCATGCTTTCGCTGAGCTTCTGGAACTCGCGGCAGTACTTGAGCATGTGGCTCGCTTTATTTTTGCCATCCTTCTTGTCGATGTAGAAGTGGATGGTGCATGGACCCGAAAGCTTTTCGTATGCTGAGGGTCCGTTATCGTGGTCGCGGCGTTGCCACGACTGCGCTGGGCGTCCTCCATCGCGGAAGTTTCCTCTGTGGTATCCTCCGCTGTTGCGGTTGGCATCATTGCGGCGATCGGCGTAGCCAGCCGCGACCATGTTGGGTCCGTCGCGATCGTCCTAGACGCGCGATCTCCGCTTGCTACGGCGTTCCCGTCTTCGTCCGTAGTCGTGCTCTTCATCCGATTGTGCTCGGTGAATGGAATCCTCGCCGTCGGCCCACCTGTTGGCGATGTCCATGAGGTGGTCGAGTGTTTTGGGCTTGACGCGCCCAAGTTCCTCCTTGAAGTCTTGGCGCTTGACGCCGTCCCTGAAGGCGTCGATGGCCCTCTCTTTGGAGATGTGTGCTGCGGAGTTCTTGGTGTTGGACCAGCGTAGTATGTATGAGCGAATGGATTCACCCGTTCGTTGAGTGCAGGCGCGCAACTCTTCGATTGAGGCGGGCCTCTTGCTGGTGCCCTTGAAATTTCGGATGAAGCTGTAAGCTAGTTCCTCCCAGCTTCGGATGGACCCTGATGATAGGCTGCTGAGCCAGATCTGTGTCGCGCCTGTCAGCTGCAGCTGAAGGCATTGCATGGCAGTTTCTTTGTTACCGCCGTGCAGCTTGACGGATGACAGATGGTCACTAAGCCATGCTTTTGGATCTTGCGTGCCGTCGAACTTCGCAGTATCCGAAGGAAGCTTGAAATTGCATGGCATCCGCGTTCGCCGAACGGATCTGCTGAAGCATCGGGCTCCACAGAGTTCTCCTTCGTGTTCGTCCATCTCGGATTCAGACGAGCATGCGCGCTTGGCTCGTGCTTTGTCGATTTTGCGTTGTGTGAGCGCGTCTCTGGCGTCGTAGTCGCGTTTATGGTGACGCGAGCTCTTCTTCCTTCGAGGAAGGTCGTGTTCCTCTTCCTCTTCGGATGAAGGGGTGGGGCTCCAGTCGTGCTTGGCCGGAGCCTTCTTCTTCAGCTCCGCAGGAGCGTCTTGGTGGAGCGTAGCTCCGACAAGTCCGAGTCCGGTAAGTGCGGACTTATGCATGGCCCTCTTCGGGTCCCCCTCGGGAGGTGGGTGGGCCACGAGGTACGCAGTGGCTTCCATGATCGCAGCCTGCGGCGTTTTCGGGATGACGTTGCCATCGGTATCCATCTCCATGAAGGATGTGTGGAGAGTTCGCGTCAACTCGCGGCGCTCCTTGGGATCCATGTTCTCCATCCAAGAGCGGTGCTTGTTGCCTGGGTTGGCGTTCGAGCTGGAGCCGATGCCCATGGCGGAGAGTGTGGCTCGTCGCGCGCTGGACTCTGAGGCTTCTTGCTTGCGTTTGTCTAGCACCTCCTGCATCTTGACCTGCTTCTTGTGCTCCTCGATTAGGAGCAGGTGGTAGGCCATCAGCATATCTCGCGAGGCGTCTGCGGGCAGTACTATGTTGCCTGCCACAGCTTCGCGAACCTGGGTCCATCCCTCTTTGCTAAGGCGGATGACGTGGCCGCCGTTGTTTTCCCCTTCGGGTGGGGGAGATTGGCTTCTTCTGTTCCCGCTGTTTCATTCTGGCGGCTTAGGCGGCGGGTTGGGTGTTTGATGATCCAGGTCGCTTTGGATGACTGCGGCGCATTGCTAGCGCTCGTAGATTGGCCCGCTGCTGCCGCAGCTTTCAGATCTGGAACCAGAGGTCCCTGCATCCGATGGCAGATCGCACAGATCGGAGTTGCAGCTGCTGCTATCGTAGGAATCATCTGCTGATGATGTTGTGCGTAGCACGGGGTGTGGGGCCCATGAAGCAGGCCTGATTGATGGTAGGGGCACCCGCTCAGGGAGGCGGAGGGTGCCAGTTTGCCCCACCTGGAAGCAGAAGCTCCCGAATAGGATTTCGAGTCCGTCGCCTACGGGCTCGAAGTCCTTCATGGTGGCCGGCGAGTGGGCGGTGAAGTCGAAAGCGCCAAAGAGGAGATGACTCTCCGTTGCTGCAGAGTTGTAGATCGATCGGGTTGGGACCGTCACGATCGCACAATCAGCGCCCTAGTTCCCACAGACGGCGCCAATTGACGAGGTTTGATCTCATCAATGCCCATTCTTATGGACTTGGGTTTTGGAGAAGATGGGGATGCTGGAGATCGTGGAATGGTTAGCAAACAAGCAACACGGGGACACAAGGTTTACCCAGGTTCAGGCCCCCGGAGGGAAAACCCTACTCCTGCTTGTCTGCTCTTGATTACGGCGGAACCGGAGGTTACAGGGGTGCGCAGATGCAATCTGGCGTGGAGGTGTGTATGAGGAAGTATGAGTCGAGAGATCTAGGTCGTGCCCTCCTGGCCTTTATATAGACTTAGGCAGGTCCCGGGGATAGTCCTAGTCGGTTACAGGTCCTAGGGTTTTACCCCTTTGAATTTCCTATCTACTCTAGTCTTGCTCTCCAAGGATCCGAAGGCACCATGGGCCTGGGCCACCCGAAAATCTTCATGGGCCAACGTACTTTTGCCGTGGGCCTTCCTTGGGCTAGACTAGGTACGCTGAGGTCATGCACCCGCGGGGTATAACCATGTCACTGCCTTTATAACTGACCAGTTACGGATCAGCGTTTGACAGAACCTAAGTCGGTGATCCTCAACTCGGACTATGCAACAACCTCAGGTCTAAGGATTACATTGATTGAGATATACAAATGACAGCTAGTTCGTTGTACCTCAATATGGGTCAATCCGACTCGCTAAACTCTTTAGTTGAGTCTGTGTAAGTTAGAATAGCATCTCCATGCCCATGAAAAGTGGAACCGAGTCATCAAGCCAACTTTCACATTGGTCTAAGTTGTGTGTCCAGCACAACCTCAATGACCAAGGATATTTAGTACAAACAACATGAATGCATAGTTCCACAACCGAATCACATATTCAATGATACACATCAGATGTTTATACAAGGACTAATATCTTTATGAATACAATGGAAAATATCATCATACATGATTGCCTCTAGGGCATATTCCCAACAGTCTCCCACTTGCACTAGAGTAAATCTTCCGACATCACATGTCTAAGCATATAATGCCCATGGCTCTCAGGTGCACCTCATGCTTCGGATGTGGTAACGGCTTTGTCAACGGATCCGCAATATTTTCATCCGTGTGTATCTTGCATAACTTGATATCACCCTGATCCATGAACTGGTGAATCAGGTGGTACCGCATGAGTATGTGCTTGTTCTTCTGGTGTTGTCTAGGTTCCTTGGCTTGTGCAATAGCACCATTGTTGTCACAATACACGTCTAATGGATTGGACGAGGCCTGAACCACACCAAGATCCATGAGGAAATTCCGCATCCAAACAACTTCCTTTGCTGTCTCCGAGGCGGCAATATACTCAGCCTGTGTTGTAGACGCAGACACAGTCTCTTCCTTGGAACTATTCCAGCTCACAGCACATCCGTTTATAATAAACACGTATCCGGATTGTGAACGAGAATCATCAGAGTCAGTAATATAATTCGCATCCGTGTAACCCTTTACACTGAGTTCATCTTCGCCACCATAAACCAAGAACATATCCTTAGTCCTTCTCAAGTACTTCAGGATATTTTTAGCCGCTGTCCAGTGGATCTCTCCAGGATCAGCCTGGTATCTGCTCACAATACTTAGAGCATAGGAAACATCCGGCCTAGTACAAATCATGGCATACATGATGGATCCGACTGTAGAAGCATATGGAATCACACTCATTCGACTTCGCTCATCAGTTGTCGAAGGACACTGAGTCTTGCTAAGTTTTACACCATGGGACATCGGTAAGAACCCCTTCTTAGACGATTCCATGTTGAACTTCGTCAACACTTTGTCCAAATAAGTACTCTGACTCAATCCAATGAGCCTCCTTGATCTATCTCTATAGATCCGGATTCCGAGGATGTATATATGTTTCCTCACCCAAGTCTTTCATTGAGAAACTCCTTTCCAATGATTCCTTGGTTTCTTGCAACATCTAGACATCATTTCCAATCAGTAATATGTCATCCACATATAAGATTAGAAAATTTACTTTGTTCCCACTAAACTTCTTGTACAAACAAGAATCATGATCACTCTTGATGAAGCCAAACGATTTGACTACCTCATCAAAGAGAATATTCCAACTCCGAGATGCTTGCTTCAACCCATAAATGGATTTCTGAAGTTTGCACACCTTGTCAGCATTAGCCGGATTGACAAAACCCTCGGGCTGTATCAGATACACGTCCTCGGTTAAATTTCCGTTAAGGAAAGCCGTTTTGACATCCATCTGCCATATCTCATAGTCGAAATAGGCCGCTATAGCTAACATGATCCGAACTGATTTAAGCATCGCTACGGGCGAGAAAGTCTCGTCGTAATCAACTCCTTGAACTTGTCGGAGCCCCTTCGCGACAAGGCGTGCTTTATAGATTGAAACATTTCCATCCATATCAGTTTTCTTCTTAAAGACCCATTTTCACTCGACGGGTCTTGTACCGTCTGGCAGATCAACCAAGTTCCAAACTTGATTTTCATCCATGGACTTTAACTCGGATCTCATGGATTCAAGCCAGGACTCGGAATCAGATCCCACCATCGCTTCCGAATAATTTGCCGGCTCATCACTGTCTAACAGTAACACATCACGAACACTTTGTAATCTTGCCGATCTTCGTAGTATAGGTGCTGCTGTCGGCTCAGCTGCCACGACCAGCTCAACCTCCAAGGTTTTTGCCGACTCGCTACTATCTGGTTCCTCTCGAATTTCTTCGAGCTGCACCGTGCTGCCACTTACTCCCCGACTGAGAAACTCTTTCTCAAGGAAGACACTGTTCCGAGCGACAAATACTTTGCCCTCTTCTCGGTTGTATAGTAACCCAAGGTTTCCCTCGGATACCCCACGAAAATACACTTATCCGACTTGGATATAAGCTTGTCCGACTGGAGTCACTTGACAAAAGCTTCACAACCCCAAATCTTAAGAAAAGACAAACTTGGCTTTTTTCCTGTCCACATCTCATGTGGTGTCTTCTCTACCGATTTTGATGGTACTCTGTTTAGTGTGAACGCCGCTGTTTCTAGACAATAACCCCAAAATAATAAAGGCAGATCTGTCCGACTCATCATTGATCGTACCATGTCCAACAAGGTCCGATTCCGCCTTTCTGAAACACCATTCCTTTGTGGCGTTCCTGGAGGAGTAAGTTGAGGAACTATTCCACAACTTTTCAGATGGTCATCAAACTCACGGCTCCTGTACTCGCCTCCTCGGTCCGACCGAAGAAACTTTATTTTCTTTCCGAGTTGATTCTGTGATTCATTCTGGAATTCTTTGAACTTTTCAAAGGCTTCCGACTTATGTTTCATCAAGTAGATATATCCATACCTACTCAAATCATCAGTGAAGGTAATGAAGTACTCACAACCACCCCTTGCTGTCGTGCTCATTGGTCCACATACATCACTATGTACTAGTCCCAACAAGTCGGACGCCCTTTCGCAACTCTTTGCAAAAGTTGTCTTGGTCATTTTGCCGAGTAGGCAAGATTCGCATGTCTCGAACGACTCCAAGTCGAACGAAGTTAGGAGTCCATCATCATGGAGCTTCTTCATGCGTTTCCAACTTATATGACCAAGCTGACAGTGCCAAAAGTAAGTCATATTCAGATCATTTTGTTTCAACCTTTTAACATTTATGTTATAAACCGACTCACCATCAAGATTCAAAATAAATAACCCGTCCTGGACAGGTGCAAAGCCGTGAAACATATCATTCAAATACAAAGAACAACCATTATTCTTGATATTCGACTCATAGCCTTGCCTCATCAAACATGAAGCAGAAATAATGTTTCGACTGAGCACTAGAACATAATAACAATTCTTCAGTTCCATAATGAATCCAGAAGGTAAATGAAGTTGCATCGTGCGGACTTCCAACGCAGCAACTCTTGCTTTGTTGCCGACTCGAATATCAACCTCGCCTCTTGCTACGCTCCTAGTTCTTACCAGTCCCTGCAACGAGTTGCAGATGTGAATAACTGATCCGGTATCATATATACAAGAACTATTAGGTGCATCAGCAAGATATATGTCTATAACATTGCAAACAAGTGTACCTGAGTCGGAAGTCATACCTCCACTATTGGCTTTGTCGGCCAAGTACTTGCTGCAGTTCCTCTTCTAGTGCCCATCCGCCTTGTAGTAGAAGCAAGTGGATCCGGATGAAGGAGATGGTTTAGTCCCTGAGGAAGCGCTTGGGACCGGGTCCTGAGCCTGCTTTCCTCTTGACTTAGCCTTCTTCTTAGTCCAAGAACTCTTCTTGAACTTAGCCTTATTCTGCACCATCAACACTTGACTGGTGCCCTTCTTGAGATCCGCCTCTGCCTGCTTGAGCATCCCATGCCATTCAGTGAGCTTCTTATCCATACCATGCATGTGGTAGTTCGAAATGAACTGCCCATATGCACTAGGAAGAGAGTTCAGAATTATATCCGTAGCAAACTCTTCGCTAATGGGGTAGCCAAGCCTCTCCAAAGACTGCACGTAACCAACCATTTTGATCACATGCGGACTCAGTGGATCAACATCCTTAAGCTTGCAACTCAGCAAAGCCTAAGATACTTGATACCTCTTAGTGATTCAGGATCCTAAATAAGCAAGTCGGCTAGTGAGCTTTTAGCATCACCGCTAGCCGCCAAGTGATCTAGGTAGACAACTCCTTGTCAATCCCATCTCATGCGACTCCTGTTGGACGGGTGGCATCACATGCCCCGGCTCCCATCCGACTTTTCCTCGAGTCCCACAACCGTTGTGATAGACCCGTCTAGCTTACCGAGTGTTTCTCCAGTAAGAGTCCGACTCGAACCCACATAGTCAGAAAGAATTGGCAGCACCTCAATTTTATGATCCCACTACCAAAAATGTCTGACTTGTGATGGTGCAAACACTGGCCGGAAAACCGACTAGACCTTCTTTGAGGGATTAAATTTTACCGACTATCTAATAGAGGTAAAACTGAGACATAACAATAACACAAAATAGAGCAATTATAATGTGAAATGGTATGGCTCTCTTCATGGCGATCTCCATCTCCACAAAGCCTGTAATCCGAACCGTGCCAACTCTTGTCACTTGCCGTCTTACTCCATGTCGCCGACATGTACAACGCCTTGCATGCCTTCCGGGTTCTCCAAATAGCTACACTAGCTTAGTAAAGTAAATTACATAGAGAATCCGACACGCAGGTCGTTATACAATAAAATGACAGCACCTAGGCTCCAGCCGGCTGACAAAAACCCGTGATTCGCAGATCACCTATGGATTACACACATACATCACATGCACATGAACCATACCATTCACAACTTCCTGCAAAAACAAGTTATGCATAGATACAATATCTACCGGCGTTGTGAAACTCGCAACGACATCTAAGGCGCTACCATAGGGCGAAGCCGGCGGTCCCGCTTTCATGGATTTTTCCGAAAACATAGATCTCATCTATGATCCGAACATGGATTCTGACCATCATTCCGATTCGATCAAACTCTTTGATCTTCGATCATCGTTTCTGGATTTACGTGTCACAGTCTACCCCGATGGCGGAAGCCGACCGGTAGGGGTATGTAGTTCCACGACCTCAGCAGTATGATCACGGAAATCAAATCTACCATTCCCCGAGTACAGTTGATCCAATCAACCTCGTACAAAACCGATCTATCTCATAGATCGACCACCAAACAGCACATAGATCTCATCTACATCCTACCGCATATAACATATGCGAGATCTCGAGCCTAAAACAAGAAGCTATCACTCTGAAACCACTGTTGGGCCACACAGAGATAAAAAAAAACTTTTTCCTATAATGTGGTGATCCCAAGATCTAGCTGAGGTAGAAGGCCACGAGGTTTAACACTAGACGCGCAGTTGCGGATTACTGATGAAGCGCGTCAGTTGATGCAGTGCAGTCCTCACGATCCGATCGTCCTGGTGCTGATCGCACATCACCTCTGCTGGTATCCACACGTACAAGGAGGAGCGCCGGCGGCGAACTGCTAGGTTTGTAACGACGGCTGGACTGCTGTGGAGCTAGGGTTTCCAACACATGGAATGACCTAACCGAACAACGATTAACCTCTTTGGGTTAAGGTGCTCCACTATATATAGGGAGTGAACGTGGGCTCTGCTCGCGCGACCCATTCACTAAAGCCCATATAACACTAGTCACCGTGAGTCCAACTCACTAACTCAGTCCTAATCAGGTTTAGGTCCAACCCAACCAGATTACATGTTCAGATCCAATCCAAACTTGCTCCCGCTCTTAAGTGTGTGACCCCGCAGGCTCATGGCTACTTGGACACGATTGGAGTCCGACTCACAATCGATCAGTCGGTAGCGGCTCCTAGCAGAACGTGCCGACTCCCAAGTACCAAAGAGTCATGACGACTTGCCTTTCCAATGCAACTTACGTCTGAGTCCCTTTGCCTCACGATATACCTTGTCAGACTATAGGCGAATATATGTCATCCCTTAAATAGTCCGACTCTCTTCTCGATCCGAGATAAGTGATTCACCCGACTAACTCTTAGTCGATCGCCTCGGTTAACACTTAACCGAGTCGTGCATGGCCATGCTTTCCGAATCATATCTCATGAGAGGGCCCAGAGAATATATCTCCGAGTGGAGGGGCAAAATCCCATCTTGGTTATTCACATCACGCAGCTTGATTCTCAGTCGACCTGAACTCTGCCTTAATAACTGACCATTTACAGATCAGCGTTTGATAGAACCTAAGTCGGTGATCCTCAACTCAGACTATGCAACAAACTCAGGTCTAAGGATTACATTGATTCAGATATACAAATGACAGCTAGTTCGTTGTACCTCAAATGGGTCAATCCGACTCGCTAAACTCTTTAGTCGAGTCTGTGTAAGTTGGAATAGCATCTCCATGCCCATGACAAGTGGAACCGAGTCATCAAGCCAACTTTCACATTGGTCTAAGTTGTGTGTCCAACACAACCTCAATGGCCAAGGATATTTAGTACAAACAACATGAATGCATAGTTCCACAACCGAATCACATATTCAATGATACACATCAGATGTTTATACAAGGACTAAAATCTTTATGAATACAATGGAAAATATCATCATACATGATTGCCTCTAGGGCATATTCCCAACACAAATATCTTAGTATTTCATCAATACTTGCATTTTACCAAATATGAGCACTGCAATTGTCAAATATAGTAGTGGATCCACACATATAGGAAAAGTTCTCTCTCAATCCATAAAAGAAACCACTGTGGCATACTTCCACTGAAAAAATATCAGAATTGCCTCCTACATTGAATTGTAGGGTTGCAGCATGGAAAACAAAAAATTTCTATCGCGGGAACACACAAAAGCCAAAATCTCATCTATGAGATCGGTGCAACGAGTTTGTAGAGAACAAATTGATACGTCGGAAACGTATCTATAATTTGTGATGCTCCATGCTTGTTTACTATCTACTTTGCTTTGCTTTGTCTACACTTTGAGGTGTTTTTATATGTTTTCTGCTACTAACCTATTAACAAGATGCCACAGTGCTAGTTGCCTGTTTTCTTGAGTGACATGGCATACACTTCAATATAGTAATCATGAGGTAGCTTCCAAGAGAAGAAACAAGTTCTGAAGTACCCAAGCAAACAAAAAGGAGGCACACGAGGCGAAAGGAAACCTAGGAGCCTAGAACAGAATATTGTGGAACCATCAACATGATGTTATGGCCCATAAGATATAGAGATCATGATAGAAAGGAATCTCTCAGATGAACAAGAGCAAGGGGAACAAGGAACTCACGACATACAACTCTGTAGAACTCAACACTAGGTCAATTGGTTAGTAAACGACATGCCAAGAAGGCACCTAAGTTTTGAAAGACTAGGAGGAGTATCAATGTTTTTCCAAATCAACACGAGATAAAATGACCCAGAGTTAGAGCGAAACTGGATAAGGAGAAAAAGAAGCATACTAGATTTTTCGGAAATACTTTTCAGCTTTTAAAATAGTTTTCACAAACACTAGACTCAACATCGACCAATAGCAAGGTTTTCCTACGATCGGTACTGCTCTGAAACCAAAACCTGTGACACCCTAGGGATTAGGGCTAAACAAATCCCAGACCTCTGTCTAACATAAGCTTAACCTTGAGCTCGAGGATATCCAGTGAAGAATCTGTAACACACCAGTGACCCTACGACACACAAAATTATTACAGCAAGATCATAATTGAGCAGAGAACCAAATTATTACAAGCAGAGGTCACTAACCATAGGCATCAAACAATGGAAGGAAAATTATGCTATTAAGTATATCAAACTTAAAAAATGGCCTAAGAGGCCTGAAGAATAACGATGACGTCCCAGCCCATAGATTCCATGATGTCGGCCAGGAATCCCAAGCTAATCGTCAATGTCGATGTAGTACCAAACTAATCTTCAGGGAGCACTTACTCTGCCAAAAGTATCAATAGAGCAAGGGTGAGTACAGGGTGTACTCTGCAAGACTTATGGCTGGTGGAGTTGTTTTGCATAAAGCCATCTTTGTTTATAAAACAAGAGAGAGAGAGAAGAAGCTTGTCTAATCAGAGTATTTTAAAAGGGGATAAGAGAGCGACATCTCTGAAATATTGATCATCATCTTTTGATATCCACCAAATCATCATGATCTACCAACTAGGATCACCCCCTCGTACCCCATGAGGAAGCATCATTAAGCACACGTTGCTCTGTCAAGTTTTACGATTAGGTTATAGTTCTCTATGATCTCCCGTCCATTCCCAAGTCGTCCATAACCGTGGACACAGCTTTCTGAAAGATTATTACCCTGCAGGGTTGTACAACTTTACTCACATGTACCAACCGACTCTTAGCGCCACTTGACACAATTCCTTGGTGTACTGGCAGAGGGTGTGGTTGGACACGACCATTTTATCTTGCTTTCACCTAATCCATGAGTCTCCAAGAAAGGGTTCCATCAGCCCATATCTGTATGTACAAGGATCGGGAGTACTCCCGGAGCCTCCTTCCTCCTTGGTCACGCCTTGTATGATGCACCATCTTCAACCCATCCAAATATGCAGATGCCAAATCGCTAACTATAGACTCATGGACCAGCCTAGGCAAGTTAGTTAATCTAGGGGTCCCTGTTTACCCCGTGTGGGTGTACGCTCGTCTTGGTTCAAGAGGCAAGAACCTAGGGTCCTAAGGGTGGCGAGCGTGGGACTAGAAAAACCACATCCCACCGTGGCCTCCCATACAAGCCTTAGCATGTTTAAACTCATATCACCTCTAATATGATCTCATCACATTCTCCTGTCATACTAGATTATCTGAATCTGATACATCATCTGGATGGACCAGACTCAACAACTATGCATGGCTAAGCAGGATACAAATATAAGCTCTAGCAGTGCCCACACGCCAAACCTAGTTATGCTAGGAGTAGTGGATCAGGTAATATAAGCTCAGAGGGAGTATGCAACAGATAGGATACTCTATTTATCGATAAAAGACCATAGTAGAAGCGCATGCATTATGGCAGGAATTGAAATGCTTTCAAAATCATAGGATTATATCATGGTGGGGCTATGCTTTCCTTTGCCAGTTGATAACTGACAAGCAGATCTTCAGAAGCTTGTACTTGACTTGGCTACAGTTGGTCAAGTATTGTTCGTCGATCTTCGAACTTCGACGGTCTTGATCTCGGTCTGCGATCTCGATCTCGATATCGTATTCTACCGGGAAGAACCAAACACCGGAAAGAAAGGGAAACAATCAACACATGGCATCGATGCAATGCTCAAGCAAGGATGATGATATGACAAGTTAAATTGTATTGAGAAGTAACCCTAAGGCAAGCTCCAGAATTTAATCGGGGTTCCGAGGGGACTGGAACCCCAGCTCAAGCAAGGATGATGATATGACAAGTTAAATTGTATTGAAAAGTAACCCTAAGGCATGCTCGAGAATTTAATCGGCGCCGCTGGTTATTGGCGACTGGAACCTTGTCCACTACAGTGGACGGCAACGGAACACGATGGCGCGCGTTGCAGGAATGAACCAGAGCGGGAGGGGGAGGGTGGAGAGGCTCCTGAGAACCACCAGCTCACCAGGATGCTCATGGGAACGTCGTCGAGACAACGCGAGGCCGGGTGTGGTCGGAATGAACGGCGAAGGTGGCGGCCAGAGTCGGGGAAGGGGGCCTCGATTGGCTTGATTGTGAGCACGCCAGCTTGATTCCGTTGGTGAGGAAGCTCCAGGAGAAGAGGTGGTGACTCCAGCATCCTCGGCTGCGGGCGGGGAGGACAGGAGCGGCGGGGCGCCGACGGTTATGCGGAGCTAGGGTTTTGGCCAGAGGGGATTCAAGAGAGGGAGGTCGCGAGAGAATGCAGGAAGGGATGAGGACGAGTCAGAGGCGTCATGGCACTCTTATCCGCACTCAAGAGTTCGAGGGACGGCGAGGATCAGGAGGCAGAGATCGACGGCGAAGCCGAAGACAGCGAGCTGCTTCCCGTCGGACGCGAGGAAGAAGAAAAGAAAGAGATGCCAAAGGGGTACGTGCCGGGATGGGCTGGTCCGGGCCACACTTGGGCCGCTGGCTGCTGCGCACTGAGCAGACGAAAGGAGATGGAGTAGATGGGTCGGCCTGGTTCTGGTCTGGATCTGTTTTTTTAGAAAAACCTTTTTCCTTTTTCTGTTTTGTATTTCTCTTTTTAATTTCAAATTCAAACTGTTTTGATCCATTTCAAAAATTACCAGAGGTGTATAAAACTATATAAAATAGTGTGGGGCCCTTTTAGTCCATTTGGCTCCATAAATTTTTGTAGTTTTCAAATTATCAAAACCATTTGAATTGTTTTCAGAGAAGGAGGGAAAACAGGGTTTTAGGGTTTTCAGTTTATTTTCTTCAATGCATTTTTAAGAGATGATGCTCAAACAAACCCTAATATAAGAATAACTAAAACTTACAAGATCATCCCGGAGTCCTTCTCTCCGGTATGATGCGTGAGTAGTTCCACCTTGGACTATGGGTCCATCTAGTAGCTAGATGGTTGTATCTCCTCCTTTGTGCTTTCATGTATAGATCTTGTGAGCTCCGTTCATGATCGAGATCTAATCTATTTGTAATCATGCATGTTGTGTTTGCGGGGATCCGATGGATATTGAGATTATTATGTTGGTTTGATTAATGGTTTTGTCTTTATGATTCTATCATGTCTGTGTTGTTTGTGATCTTGCATGCTCTCCATTTTTAGTAGCTATCTTGGCCAAGTACTTGCTAGTGACTCCAAGAGGGGGTATTTATGCTCGATAGTGGATTCATGCCTCTAGTTTCCAATGGAAGTGACAATAATCTGTTCGGTTGTAGATGTGCTGTTTCTACTAGGGAGAAAAAAAGGTCTCTTGTTCATGGAACATGTGGACTATTTACCTTACACACTTTGCTTAAAGAAGTTGTCTATTGCTTGCAACTTAATACTGGAGGGGGTTCGGATGATAACCTGAAGGTGGACTTCTAGTCATAGATGCTGTTGGATGGCGGTCTATGTATCTTTTTGTATTACCCAATCGAATCTCATAGGATCTTTCTGACTAGTAATTGTATTGTTATGTCTTGCTCAGTTCATTTCAATTGCCCTGCTGTAATTTTTTTACCCTTCATGCCATGTTGTTTATCTAAGTAGAGAACCTCTAGTGAAATATGGACCCCGGTCCAATATTTACCATTGATACATCTTCCACTTTTACTTGTTTACTTGCTGCAAACCATTACCTTCCACAAGGTACATTTAATCCTTTGTTACAGCAAACCGGTGAGCTTGAAAACCTCACTGATTTGTTGGGGCAAAGTCTTGAGTTTGTGTTGTGCAGGTCTCCGAGTTCCTTGCAACACCTATGTGACGTTTCCTTCCTCCTTCTGGTTCGATAACCTCGATCTCTACCGAGGGAAGACTTGTTGATGTGCTCATCACACCTTGCTCTTGGGGTTTCAAACGAAGTGCTCCACATCAGCACCATCAACAAGTTTTCCGGCGCCGTTGCCGGGGAGGCTAAGGACATCTTCACTAGGGTAGTCCTTCACTTCCTTTCTCTTTACTTTGTTTTTAGTTTGCTTTGTTTCTTTTGCTTGGCTTTGTTTGCCTCTTTTCAAAAAAAAAACCCAAAAAAATTAGTTTAGTTTGGTTTGCTTTCTTTATTCAAAAACACAAAACAGTTAGTTCCTACTCTAGTTGGTGGTCTGTTATTGCCATGCTTGGTCATGCTTTCTATCAATGGATGGTTTGTTTGAAACTAGTGCTTATTGGCAAGGTGGGTTCACAGAAGAACAAAAGTATTATTATAAGGAACACCATTTGTCACAAAAAGGGAAACACTTATGGGAACAAATTGATAAGTTGAATACTATTGCTAGAGACGTGTGCTCTACTTATAATGTTACTTATTGCTTTGATAAGTCCTGCTGCTGTAGGAGGTATAAACACCTGCCTTTTCAATGTGAGTATAATGATAATGTTACCATATCTACTTATGTTAAGGGAAATTATGACTTTTATGATGTGGAACAAATTGAAGAATTTATTGCTTTCAAGGGTGCATTTGAACTTGCCAGTTTGCTTGAAAATACTGATGATGCACCTTATGAATATGATGTTTATGAGATACTTAAATTTTTGCCTTGATAATTACAAGGAAGCAAATGGCTATATTCTTGAATATTTTAATAGATGCTTCCACAAATGGAAGAGACTAATGCCTTGCAAGAGCCTATGGAAGAAGAAATTGTTGAAACTGGAAGCTCATTAGATGAAAAAGAGGAGGAGAGTGATGAACAAAAGGAGGAAGAATGGATCTACCCATACCTACCTTCTAATGAGAGTAACTCTTTATCCCTTACATTATTTGATTGTCCCCCATGCTTACCAAAGTAGGATGAATTATGTTCCTGTGGATCCTTTTGAAATATCTACTTTGGATAAAACCTGTGGAGGTTTTAATCCCACTGTTTTTGAGCTTGATAGAAATTATGTGTTTGTAGAACATGAAAAGCATGCTTTATGTGATAGATATATTTTTGAGTTTATTCATGATGCTAATGAAATTATTATGAGAGAGGAAAGTATGGTTGTAGAAGTTTTCATGGTACTAAAACACCTCTCTATGTGCTGAAAGTTTTGAAGTTGCTCTTGTTTCATCATCCTATGCCTGTAACTTTGTTCTTTGTGAATTTATTTGCATACAAGATTCCTATGCATAGGAAGTGGGTTATACTTAAATTTGTTTTTAATTTGCTTCTTGATGCTCTATTTGACTTCAATTCATAATTCTTATGTGAGCATCTTCTCAAGCTATCAAGCCTAACTTAAAGGCGTTAAAGAAAAGTACTTGTTGGGAGATAACCCAAGATTTTCCTTAAGTCTTGGAAGTTATTACTTCAGTAATGACCTCTCATTATCCTTTTTGTTTGCTTTTTGTGCCAAGAATGACCTCTAATGAGATGGAAGTAAGATTTGGGGAGTTGCTCTCCCGAAACAGATTTCTGTCCTCCACCCAAAAAAAATAGTGAGGAGTATCTTTAACTCGGATTGAGATCAAAATTTATGAATAAATCTCCCATTATGTTAGCTAACTTTAGTTAGTTCAACGCTTTTTGATTTGAGAAACATAAGATGTTCGAAAAAAATGGTTTCTACCTGCTGGTCTGTTTTGACAGATTTCTTCCATTATTTGCATTTGCTTCTTATTGATTCCTTTTTGAGTTATCTTTAGGTGAATTGAGCTTTTTGAAGGAGTTACTACAGTATCTTGTGTTTTTAGTGAAAAGCCATGCTGTTACAAAGCTTTGCCAGAGGTCTAATATCTTTTGAATACACTAATGTTTCTAATGAAGATTGTGTGAAGTTTTGTATGAAAGAAAAATTTCAGGTGTAGAGAGAGAATGATGCAATGAGATGAAGAATGGACAAAAGCTCAAGATTGGGGATTCCACCATGGTGTCACCCCAAGAAATATCCAAGAGGTACAAGCGTCAAAGCTTGGGGATGCCCAAGGCATCCCCTTCTTCATCAATAAAAAGCTCAGGACTGTCTAGACACTTCGTTTTTATTGTTTCATGCACAATTGTGTTGTTCTTGGGGCGTCTTAGTTTTAGTTTGCTTAGGTTGGTTAGTTTGCTTGAATAATGTAGTTTGGACCCCCGTTCTCGATGTGTTGTTTTGCAAATAAGTTACTTGGTGTTGGAAAGGAGTAGTAAATTCTTGCTTGAAGTGCAAGAGGAGCTTGCATTGACTGTGACTTAGACTTTAGCATGACATGCTAGGTGTTATTTTGACCTTATGCTTAGTGATTATTGTTGTAGCTGAAGGAAATATGCCCTAGAGGAAATCATAGAGATTATTATATTTCATATGTATCCATGAGTTTTTTTAATGTTCCTTGAATATCCATATCAGGCAACTTGTATTGATTGGCAATTACGTGAATTGTTTGTGAAACTCTATACTTGTATGGTTATTTAAAATTTGTCCCTAGTCGGAGTTCATGTGAGGACACACGTGAATATTAGACTAGCACATCAATTGGTTGATGACTATGTTTCGCAAGTCATAGACATGGAGATGTCAAACCAATGATGTGGACACATGTTATGAACATGGGGTTGGACTGACCCAACTTGAGACTAGCAATTAGACTTGCAGCTCTCTCTACACATCGTGTACGTTTTGTCCATAGACATGAGGTTGTCGCATGTACTTGAGATGTGGATCGACCTACTTTGGGGCTATCAGACGCTACTCCATAACTGGGTAGTTATAAAGGTAGCTTTCGGGTTTGTCTGGAAGCATGCTGCAAGGCATGGTCAATCAAGATGGGATTTGCCCCTCTCTACTTGAGAGAGATATCTCTGGTCCCCTCGAGTGATCGGATCCAGAAATGCATGGCCATGCTACATAAGGTTAAGAGTTAACCTAGTAGAGGGATTCCGAATCACAGTATCGAGAAAGGGAGGTTAGCTTGGAGCTAGACCAAATATCGTGAGGCAAAGGGAAAGACATGTACTAAACCTTGTGATGGTTCGTCCGATATGATCTTTGTATGAGTTTAGGAGTTGGCACGTCTTGCTAGAGGCCTCTACCAACTATTGACAGAATAAGTGTATTCGTGTCATGTCTAAACGTATATGAACCTATAGGGTCACACACTAAAGGGGCTGGAAGCCTATCGAGGATTGGATCTGAATTAGACCAGGCTTAGGCTACTAATGGGCTACTAATGTATAAGCCCACTAGGGACGCCTATATAAGAGAGGGTGGGGCGAGCTGACCAGGGTTAGACCTAAGACCATTCCACCCAGCCGCAACTCCTCATGCCTGTGTTGCATGCGCGGACCTAGAAGTCCGGCGTCTGACGCTTCCACCCTGTACGTGTGGATACCTCGGAGGCGTTGCATCTATAGCGCTTGGACGAGCCTCGCAAGGGGAGCTGCTCATGGGACGAGAACAAGGAGACGTAGATCGTCTACACTACCTCGACGCACTTCATCAAGTTCCGCAACTGCGCGTCTAGTGGTAATCCCGTGATCTATTTCAACAGTAATCCTGGTTTACGTGGTAGAAAATTTTGATTTGCACTAGTGTAGCCTACATGTATCCCTTCAATGGTATCAGAGCCAATGCTGTTCTGTTATAGGTTTGGGATGTTTGCATTTGGTGATATGCAGATTGATATGAATGATGCGATTGTTTATATTACGGTGGTTCAGGATTGATCTATGATCTTGCTTTCCGTGATTGTGATTCTAAGGTTGTCGAACGACTTACCCCTACCAGTCAGTTTCCGCCATCGGGGTAGACAGTGACACATAAATCCTGTTGAATCACGCAATGATCAATATGATTGATCGAATCGGAACCTAGATCTAAAATCGATGTACCATGATCAAAGGAGTTTGATTGAATCGAGACGTGAGTCGGTTTATGGTAAATTTTATTTGCCGATCAAAATCCTTAAAGAAAATTGTGTAGATTCGATCTCTCATTTTCACAGTTTTCCGGATGCGAGGGGCTCTGCCCCTTCGAACCCCGCAAGGGGAGACCCCCTAGACCCCCCTTTATCGTAGCCCCTTTTGTATCTCGTTAAGGTAACTAGGTGCTGCGATGTCACATGATCCGGTAGAATGTGATTCTATGCATAACTTGTTTTTGCAGGATGTATGTGATCAGTATGGCCCATATATGTATGTGATTCATGTATGAAACTTTGCATGACCTGCGTGTCGTGAGTAGGGCAACACGGCTGGAGCCATATGTGTTGTCATTTATTGTAATGGCCTACGTGCCAACTTGTGATGATCCCAATACTATGTAATTTTGATTACTAGATGTTAGGAGTAATAGCTTGTATTAGTTCTTGGAGGACTCATCACTTGGAGGATGTCTCACAATGAACATGAAGATGGAGATCATCATGGTGGACAGATTCTATGGCGATAGAGATCACCATGATAAAATGGGCCATACTGTGTCACAACTATGTGAATGTTATTCTTATGTGTTTTACTTCTATGCATGCTTAGATGATAGAAGTAGAACGATCCCTCACAAAGTTTAAGTTAAACCATGCCCTCCCAACCAAACCTTGCACCATCCTATGCCCTGTACAATCGTTGGTGGGCCTACGGAATTAGGGTGTCGCGGTTTTCCTTGGCTGGATGGGTTTGTATCGGATACCTACACGCATAAGGGTTGGTGAGCTTGACAAGGTCATCTTAACAGTTACGGACCTTGGGGCATAAAGGTTGGACGCCTAGTTTTGACATAGAGATGTCACCCAACAACAAGAGTCATATGTGATATGATTAGCAAGTGTTGCTTACCGATTTACCTTGTCTTCTAGTAGTGATGCTAAAGCTCACTAGTCGACTTGTTAATTGTGGATCTTGAATCACTTAGTATCAATAGAGGGATATTGATTTAAGTGGGAGTATATGCTATTAAATTGTTTAATATGTTTTACTCTTTCATGGTTACATGGCTTAGTATTTTGCATGTTTTCTGTTGTAGATCAATGGCACCGAACACTACATCACCTTTTTCTTTGCGTTCGATTCTTGACAAAGATAAACTAAATGGAACAAACTATTCGGACTGGGTCCGTAACCTGAGAATTGTTCTCAGGTCTGATAAAAAGGAAACGGTTATGGATACCCCAATCCCCGATGAACCTACTGACAATGCATCTGCTGCCCTAAAGAACGCCTACAAGAGAGCATGCGATGATTCTCTTGAGGTTAGTTGTCTTATGCTTGCATGCATGGAACCTGAAGTCCAAAAGAAGTTTGAGGATCAGGAAGCGTACGATATGATCGTCGCGCTTAAGGACATGTTCCAAGATCAGGCAAGGACTGAGAGGTACAATGTTGCCAAGTCCTTTGTTGAATGCAAGCTAGCAGAGGGAGCAGCTGTAGGCCCCCATGTGATCAAAATGGTTGGTTACAATCAGACTTTGGAAAAGCTTGGTTTTCCACTAGGACAAGAGTTGGCCACTGACTTCATTTTGGCGTCTCTTCCATACAACTATGGGTAGTTCATCTCGAACTACCATATGCATGGGGTGGAGAAGGGCCTTAATGAGTTATGCGGGATGCTAAAAACAGCAGAAAGTGACATGAAGAAGTGTGCAGGGCATAGCCATGTGATGGCTGTGCAGAACAAGCCTATCTTAAAGAGAAAGGGTACTTCTTGGAAGAAGAAGGGCAAGGCTAAGGATACGATCCCTAAGCCAGCACCCAAGCAAAATACTGGCCCTGTAGAAGACACTAAGTGCTTCTTTTGTCATGAACATGGCCACTGGAAGAGAAACTGCAGCAAGTACCAGGCTTCTTTGAAGAAGAGTGGAAGTAAGAGTACTTCCCACTCAGGTACGCTTGTTGTAATGTTGTGGACATTGTTCTCGCAGATTCCTATGTTAACTCTTGGGTATTTGATACCGGATCGGTTGCTCATATTTTCAATTCGATGCAGGGGCTAATAAGGACTAGAGAAGTGCAGAAAGGCGAAGTGGATTTTCGCGTCGGAAATAAAGAAAGGGTTGCTGCATTGTTCGTCGGCGTCATGCAACTTCACCTTCCGTCAGGATTTATTATGGAGTTGATAATTGTTATTACATTCCAAGTATGGGTCAAAACATTTTATCACCTTCATGTTTGATGAGGGATGGTTATTCATTCGCGAGTGCAAAATATGGTTGTGTAATCTCTAAGAATGCTATGTTTATGGCTGATGCTCCCATTGTGAATGGGTTATTTATTTTAAATCTTGATGATGTATCTGTTTACAATGTTAGTGCTAAAAGGCTTCGGCCTAATGATTTGAGTCCTACCTATTTATGGCATTGTCGTTTGGGGCATATAAGTGAAAGGTGCATGAAGAAGCTCCATGGTGATGGTCTTCTAAGTTCGTTTGATTTTGAATCATACGAGACATGTCAAGCTTGTTTACTTGGAAAGATGACCAAGTCCCCTTTTTCGGGTTTACCCGAGAGAGCGATAGACTTTTTGGAACTCATACATACTGATGTATGTGGACCAATGAGCACGACAGCCAGAGGAGGATATCACTACTTCATTACTTTTACTGATGATTTCAGTAGATATGGTTATGTCTACTTGATGAGGCATAAGTCTGAAACTTTTGAAAAGTTCAAGGAGTTTCAGAGTGAAGTAGAGAATCAACGTGGCAAGGAAATAAAGGCCTTGCGATCTGATCGTGGAGGTGAATATTTGAGTCACGAATTTAGCGATCATCTTAAGAATTGCAGAATTGTTCCACAACTTATGCCGCCCGGTGTAAGGTTCCCAACCTTTAATAAGGTAGAGTCCCCTGTGTTTACAATGCTAGTCCCTGGATCAATAGCTAGCATCCACAGTTAAGATGTAATATCAAGAAACAAAGGTCATAATACAACTTTATAACCAGGAATAAAATACTTTATTACATCTTTCAAAGCTCATTTGGCTATTACATTACATTGCAGCAGAATAACTATAAGCATGGGGTCCTTCATCTTCAAAGTGCCACAGGCAGACATGTTGGTTGTAGACTTTGTAATCCTAATCAACACACTTCACTAAATCAATCAAACCTGCAACATAACAAGTTACAACCACAAGGGTCAATACATTTGAATTGTATTGGCAAGTTATACTATGGTAATATAGTGGAGTCTATCATCTATATGCATTTGGCTAAGTGGAGCTTAGGCTTGCTTTGCTCAAAATAGATTTTTCCTTATCATTTGAAAATACTAAGTTTTTGCTTTGACAAAATAATCTTTCCCAAGGCATGTCCCAATCAAAGATTGAAGATCCTTTAACCCTTATTTACCCACAAGTTTTTAACTTAGAAATTTGGATGATGAGATTCTTGATAGCTTCCATGTCTTGATGCTCAAATTGTCCTTTACCAGGGACATGGCTAAGTACTTAGATTTTACACTCTGCAGAGGTGGTGCACTTTCCCCACAAGACTTGGTTTCACCAAGACAAGATCTTTCAGAAGCCTTTCCTTAGACCAAATGGACGCGCTCCAACCTATCATTCCCACTACCACCAACTGTCCAAATGGCTAAGTTCTAGCAACCTATATGATCCAGGCGGAGCCCATAATGCTAAGTGGCTGCACTTGAAGCTTCTCAACATTTGACATCTCAAATCTCTTTGTTCCTGGGTGGCCATCCACAAGTGAGATACACAAGGTTCACCAGTCCCCTGGCCTTGTGTAACCACTCAACCAAAAACCACAAACAATTACCATTCCACCCAGGTGATTCATTAACTTAGTTGTTTTATTAAACAAAAAGTCAAGTCCTCAGACTTAGAAATTTTTCCATAGTGTGAATATATATTCCACCCTTGTTTTCTACTAGATAAGCTAAGCATGATAGTAGTAGGAATCTTAACTTAGGAAAATTTCTACTAAGGTTTCATCTACTAGGATTTCCCATAGCAAGGTTTATACTTAGAAAAAATTCCATGCAAATTTTACTTAGAAAAATCACTAATGCATAGTGAAAGTAATGGGACAAAAGTATGAAGCATCACTTTCCTTTTTGGTAGAGAGTATAAGTCCACTACTTGTCCTTGCAACAATCACACTCTTCAAGTCACTACAATTCAATCAAGCAAGGCAAAATCTCAATCTACCAATCAAGCAAAACATCACATAAAATGATAAAGTCAAAGTAATGCATGCAAGCATGCCAAGCTTTGTTTTATTTAAAAGAGTGGTTCCTAATGGGTCATAAACATTTTGAAAACACCCAATGGTCATTTTATGAAGTGGCAAAGTCATTTGCAAAAGGTTTCAATTTATAAACCCTTTTCTAAACAAAGTATCATTTTATGTGGGGTAGAAATGTTTTTACTAAGGCATTAATCTATAGGGTTCACAAAATATGTTTTCAAACCATAAAACTTTGTGTTTAGGGTCAGAGAGTTTAAAACAAAACATTTCCCAAAGGTTTTCTACCAAAACCATTTTTTAATAAATAAACCATATTTTTATTTGACTAGAATTTGTTTTAAATCAAAGATTCATTATTTTGTTTCTCCAAATACATTTTTGAACCCACAAAGTGTTTCCTAAGGTCAGTAGGTTCAAAACAAACCATTTTCATAAGATTTTATCCCCAAAATCGATTTTGAACAATTTTTATAACCTAAACAAGCATACAAATGTTTCTGCAAAAAAATCATTTTACCAGAAGCTTTTTACTAAACAAATTGCATGGTTTGGCTAGGGCTTGTTCCACTGATTCCATTGATATAAAGTTTGCAAAATTTGGACGTGTAGAACTAAAGTTATGCAATTTAAAAAATTCAGACCACTAATAGAAATGTTTTTGTCTTATAAACAAACTCCAGGCCACGTGGTGCAATCATATTGGTCAAAAACGTTTCGTTCGGATCGACAGACACAGACCGCACAATCCAACTTGATCGCACGACACAGGTGCTCTCATACCTCTGCGCTTAAGTCGTTCTATCTACGCCTCAGGATGAGGATCCAATGGCTCACAGGTGGTTGACCAAAGTCTGGCGGCGCTCGACGGTGGCGTGCGGCGGCGACGGTCAGTCAACGGCGAATCTGGTGATGCAGGAAGTGAGGAACGAAGGAAGTGTGCTCACCGTGTTCGCAGTAGCATGGGGAAGCTCAACGTGTTGTTGGTTTGACGAGGGGCGCACAGGGTAGTCCTGAATCGCTCGCCAGAGTGGAGCTGCGCCTCGGGCTTGTCTGTTTGTCGACGGGGACGAGTCCACGGTTCACTCTAGCCCAAACAAGCAACGCTGTTAGGTTCGCGAGAGAAGGGCGAATACGGGAGTACCAGCCAGAGGGAATGGGGCAATCTGGCTTACCAAGAAGACTTCGCCGGAACGGGGGCAGACGGTGGCGCTGCGCTGGTGGTGTCGCTGTCGAGCTTGCAGAGCACGCGCGGGTGAGCTGGCGATGCGGGAAGGTCCGCCAGGAGATGGGAATCACAACTGCGTGCTCGAGGAGGCAAGGGGTGGCGTGGGGCTGCCGGAATTGGCCAGGAACCTCATCGGAGACGGCGGCTGTGCAGAAGAAATTGGAGACAACCTGGGGGCTCTCGAGGCGTGGTGTTTGGGAGGAAAGGAAGAGGAGAAACGGACATTTAAGCGAGTGTGGTCAGGGGGCGTTGATCACGTGGCATTGAAGCGAATTGACGACGCGAATCAATCGGCAGTAAATGGCCAGGACAACGGGGTCGTGCTTGAAGACGATGAACAGGAGGGATGGGGTCGGTTGGTCAGCGAGAGAGAGGAGAGGGAACGATGGTCCACATGTCTGCGTCTGTGTGTGTCATTTTGCGAGTGAGAAAAATGTTTCCAGGAGGGGAAATTAGGTGGGCTTGCTGGGCCGAGTTGGGCTGGCTCCTTTCCATATTTTTTTCTGTTCTGAAACTTTTTCTTTTTCCAATTCTATTTTCTGTTTTGAATTTCAAACAACAATTCAAACATCCAAAACAATTCAAACCTCCTCCAAACTTGTATTGAGTGTTGGTTCTGTTTAACAACATAAACCAAAGTCCCAAAATAAAATAATATTTTTATTTTTGGGGTCCATTAATAATTAAATAAAATGGACCTTAGTTATTAAATCAAATCGGGTTTGTTTTATTAAAATCTTTATCTTTTTGAAATCTAAAATAGTACCAAACCATTCAGTAGGTTTTATTTGAAAATATAAAATACTTGGAAAACTTATTTTAAAATAATTTAACAAGTTTTGATGTTTAATTAAAATGGTAAAACCTTTATTTTTAATAAAATTGGATATTAATAAATCCTTATTTTTTTTAAATAAACCTTTACTCTTTTAATCAAAACAAAATATTTTATTTCAAAAGCTTGGCCAAGGTTTAATTTGGCTATAAAATAATCCTTATTTATAAATCCACCTTTTCTTTTGAAAACCAAATCTTTTTATTAAAAGATTCAAAAATAGTAATTTTAAATATTTTTTTTAAGTTTATTGTTTATTTATCTTTTTAAATACCTTTAGGATTTTATTTGATCCAAATAGGTTTTGAAAGTTTCCAATTGGATTCAAAAAGTTTCTTCTCACCCTGAAAATCAAAAAGTTTTATTTTATTCATTTATTTTTTTCACATTACAAGATTTGGAAAATCTTGGGATGTGACACCCGGAATGCCTCAAAGAAATGGGGTCTCCGAACGGCGTAATCGAACTTTGTTGGACATGGTTTGATCGATGATGAGCCAGTCGGATTTACCTGTCGTGGTGGTGGCACGGCAGATGCCATGGGTAGGCTAAAGTATGGGGTCAATGGATGCTTGGTCTGGCGCCCGCTCCCTCTTCTAGTGTCGTGACCGTCACCATCACCTCGACGCTACTAGCGGGGCGTACTCCACGCGGACCGCTAGCAGCACGGAGGGGAGGCTCCCCTGCCTCAATGACTCGGTGAGGGTAGACGCAGGACGTGTCGACATCGACGTAGACCTTGTGCGCGCCCAGGTTGATGAAGATGCCGTTGCGTGGAGGCGCTTTCCTCCTGAAGCTAACAGAGTTATCGCTGACATAGTCCCCGATATCAAATCTCTGGACTAAGCCAAAGACAACTCGCTCGCCGGTGTGGATGAAGTTTCCCGTCTGGATCTTGACTCCAGCTAGCACCGCTGCTGGCCCCACGGTGGGCGCCAACTGTCGTGGTGGTGGCACGGCAGATGCCATGGGTAGGCTAAAGTATGGGGCCAATGGATGCTAGAGGGATCCGGGGAGGGAAGACGTAGTGATTTCTACACTCAAATGTCCTGTAAATAGATCTTTATTCCTCTTCTCAAGAACTACAAGTGCTCCTAGAGCTGTGTCATAGAGAAGAAGAGAACTACTACACGAGCCTTTCGGTGTAGAATGAATCGACCCCCCTCTGAGGAGCCCGCGTACACCCTTATAAAGGGGTTCCTTGGTTCCTTCTAGGGCTGACGTGGCAAGCATATCCATGGAATATGCTTGTCCCAAAATGGTAACTTGGCGGCCTCCTTTCTGTGTCCCCCTTCTATCGGTGGCAATGTTCCAGAAACCTTCACATGCACGCCTCGGGCTTCCTCACTGTCACCTCCGTGACGCTTGTATGTTCTTCCGCTGCTCTGCTCCTTGTCCTTTGCGCTTGGCCCTGTCTAGAATCCTTTTAGCCAGCTGCTAGGGTTTTACTATAGGCATCTCCTTCTCCTGCAAGTTTCATGTTATTCGGCCTCATCTTGCATAGTTCGGCTCGGCCTTCACCTGCATAAAAGTCATTTAGCCACATTCGGCCGACATAGCTCATACGTCGGCTGAGTAAGGTGCTATCCACTCTATCTTTTCCATGGCTCTGCTTATCTCGGCCGGATCTTATATGATTCGGCCGACACAATCAGTAATTTGGCTTAAGATAAGGGAGATTCCTTTCGTCTTTCCCCTATCTTGACCCTATCTGGGGTCACCCTCAAACATTACCATTATCATTTTGGGGTTACGCTCTAGAAACGACAGCTTCCACACTTAATAGGGTACCATATAAATCCATAGTTAAGACACCATTTGAGATGTGGACTGGAAAGAAACCCAGCTTGTCTTTTCTAAAGATTTGGGGTTGTGATGCATTTGTCAAGCGACTTCAGTCCGACAAGCTAACACCCAAATCGGATAAGTGCATTTTCATGGGATATCCGAGGGAAACCTTAGGGTATTAATTCTACAACCGAGAAGAGGGCAAAGTGTTTGTCGCTCGTAGAGGTGTTTTCCTAGAGAAAGAGTTTCTCACAAAGGAAACGAGTGGAAGGTTGGTGTGACTTGAAGAAGTTCAAGATGAGCCGGTCGGGGATTCTTCTACGAGTGATCCTATTGTAGCAGAACAAGTTGAGGAACCCGTGGCAACATAACCACCGCAACCACGAAGGTCGGCGAGGCTCCACGAAGCGCGAGAATTATTATTGTTAGACAATGATGAGCCTGCGACCTATGCAGAAGTGATGGAGGACCAAGACTCTGAGAAATGGCTGATCGCCATGAGATCCGAGATAGAGTCCATGGGAGACAATCAAGTTTGGAACTTGGTTGACCTGCCTGATGGTTTTAAAGCTATCGAGTGCAAATGGATCTATAAGAAGAAGATTGATATGGATGGAAATGTTCACATTCATAAAGCTCGACTTGTTGCAAAAGGTTTTCGACAAGTTCAAGGAGTTGACTACGACGAGACTTTCTCGCCCGTAGAGATGCTTAAACCTATATGGATAATTCTAGCCATTGCTGCACATTTCGACTATAAAATATGGCAGATGGATGTCAAAACGGCTTTTCTAAATGGAATCCTAACTGAGGACGTGTATATGATGCATCCCGAAGGTTTTTTCGATCCAAACAATGCTGGAAAGGTATGCAAACTTCTGAAGTCCATTTATGGGCTTAAGCAAGCATCTCGGAGTTGGAACATTCGATTTGATAAAGTTGTAAAGGAGTTTGGCTTCATGAAAAACGAACAAGAACCTTGTGTTCACAAGAAGGAAAGTGGGAGAGCGCTGGTATTTCTAATCTTATATGTAGATGACATATTGCTAATTGGAAATGACATTCCTATGCTCGAGTCTGTTAAGACCTCATTAAAAAATAGTTTTTCGATGAAGGACTTGGGAGAAGCGGCATATATTCTGGGCATCAAGATCTATAGATATAGATTAAGAAGGCTAATTGGATTAAGCCAGAGTACATACATTGACAAGGTGTTGAAACGGTTCATCATGGAAGAGGCTAAGAAGGGTTTCTTGCCCATGTCTCACGGCATTAAACTCAGCAAGACTCAGTGTCCTTCGACTACTGATGAGCGTGACCGCATGAGCAGGGTTCCATATGCTTTGGCTATTGGATCCAGCATGTACACAATGATATGTACTCACCCAGATGTTTCCTATGCTCTAAGTGTTACGAGCATATACCAGGCTGATCCAGGTGAAGGTCACTGGACAGCGGTAAAGAACATCCTTAAGTACTTGAAAAGAACTAAGGATGTGTTCCTAGTTTATGGAGGTGAGGATGAACTCAGTGTAAAGGGTTACACAGATGCGAGTTACCTTAATGACTCGGATGATTCGAAATCGCAATCAAGTTATGTGTTTGTCATGAATGGTGGTGTTGTGAGCTGGAAAAGTTCCAAGCAAGATACGGTGACCTCCTCTTCAACAGAAGCTGAATATATTGCTGCCTCGGAGGCTGTAAAGGAAGTTGTTTCGATTAGGAATTTCCTGATCGCTCTCGGTGTGGTTCAGGGCGTGTCCAATCCCTTGGACGTTTATTGTGACAACAATGGTGCTATTGCACAAGCCAAGGAACCTAGACAGCATCAGAAGAACAAACATATTCGCATGCGTTACCATCAGATTCGAGAGTTCGTTGAGGATGGTAGTGTCATGATATGCAAAATACATACGGACTCAAATGTTGCTGATCCATTGACTAAGCCTCTCCCGCAACCCGCGCATGAGGCGCACACAAGAGCAATTGGTATTAGATGCATTTTAGATTGACTCTAGTGCAAGTGGGAGACTGAAGGAAATATGCCCTAGAGGCAATCATAGAGATGATTATATTTCATATGTATCCATGAGTTTTTTTAATGTTCCTTGAATATCCATATCATGCAACTTGTATTGATTGGAAATTACGTGAATTGTTTGTGAAACTCTATACTTGTATGGTTATTTAAGAGTTGTCCCTAGTCGGAGTTCATGTGAGGACACACATGAATATTATACTAGCACATCGATTGGTTGATGACTATGTTTTGCAAGTCATAGACATGGAGATGTCAAACCAATGATGTGGACACATGTTATGAACATGGGGTTGTACTGACCCAACTTGAGACTGATAATTAGACTTGCAGCTCTCTCTACACATCGTGTACGTTTTGTCCTTAGACCTGAGGTTGTCGCATGTACTTGAGATGTGGATCGACCTACTTTGGGGATATCAGACGCTACTCCATAACTGGGTAGTTATAAAGGTAGCTTTTGGGTTTGTCCTGAAGCATGCTGCAAGGCATGGTCAATCAAGATGGTATTTGCCCCTCTCTACTTGAGAGAGATATCTCTGGGGCCCTCGAGTGATCGGATCCAGAAATGCATAGCCATGCTACATAAGGTTAAGAGTTAACCTAGTAAAGGGATTCCGAATCACAGTATCGAGAAAGGGAGGTCATCTTGGAGCTAGACCAAATATCGTGAGGAAAAGGGAAAGACATGTACTAAACCTTGTGATGGTTTGTCTGATATGATCTTTGTATGCGTTTAGGAGTTGGCACGTCTTGCTAGAGGCCTCTACCAACTATTGACAGAATAAGTGTATTCGTGTCATGTCTAAACGTATATGAACCTATAGGGTCACACACTTAAGGGGTTGGAAGCTTAATGAGGATTGGATCCGAATTAGACGAGGCTTAGGCTACTAATGGGTTACTAATGTAGAAGCCCACTAGGGACGCCTATATAAGAGAGGGTGGGGCGAGCTGACCAGGGTTAGACCTAAGACCATTCCACCCAGCCGCAAGTCCTCACGCATGTGTTGCACGCGTGGACCTAGCAGTCCGGCGTCTGACGCTTCCACCCTGTACGTGTGGATACCTCGGAGGCGCTGCATCTGTAGCGCTTGGACGAGCCGTGCAAGGGGAGCTGCTCGTGGGACGAGAACGAGGAGGAGACATAGATCGTCTGCACTGCCTCGATGCGCTTCATCAAGTTCCGCAACTGTATGTCCAGTGGTAATCCCGTGATCTATGACAACAGTAATCCTAGTTTACGTGGTAGAAATTTTTTATTTGCGCTAGTGTAGCCTACACGTATCCTTCAGTAGCATGTCTTGTTCCAAACAATTGGGATTGCTTAGTGTGCTTTGAAGAAATTATGCGTTGTTTTAGCATGCAAAACCATAGTATTGTGGTATTCTCCTTTGATGCTTTGCTTGGGTTAACTTGGCACATGCTCACACCATGTTATGACAATGAACAAGTCACCATAGCCTCTATGATCATTCAGTCCTTGACTTGTAGTACCACTCTATGCTTTGATTAGTAATGGTTTGTTGCTCCGCATGATTATGGCCATTATGCTCTCTTAGTTGGTTGCTCCCAGCCTTTTGCTAGCCTCCACTTATATGAGTAAGCTCTACTCATGCTTCCAACTCCCAAGAAAACCATGTTTTTCCAAAGTGTCCACTATAAACTCCTATGCATGTTGTGTTACACCATTCCAAGTATATTCTTGTTTTCAACTATCTTCCAATTAAAAACTATTTTGTTATGTGAAAACTTAGTGATTAAAGCCCTCACGAACTTGATGGCACACTTTATATTCTTTGCCCCTAATAAACTTGAAACATTGTGACAACTTTGTTGTATATGCTTGCACTTATAAGTTGGAATTAGCAGAACCATTCTGTCACGGGGAACGTTTTCAACGTTGCACTTGTACTTTGTACTCAGTTGATATCATGCTCTTTTGTCTATGGATGTCACCGGTGTGAAATAAAGAGGGAACTTGTAAGTCCATGGAGTTTGTATCCCGTGTTAAAGAAACACCTAGGCCGCTAGCCTAAGCCATGCCTAATCATGGTGGAAACTTGCAGCATCACCATAGTGAGCTATCTATGAAGCATCGTCAATAAAAATCTATGCATATGGTAAATAAAAAGATTGCTGAGATGCTCATTGTCTGCTTGCCTTGTCATTTTGGTTATGGGAAAGCTCATGTACCATGTGCAAGGGGTACCCCATTGGCGGTTCTCAATGATATGCAAATACTTACAATGACAAGAACTTACCTAGGCCCAAAGTTGAGTATGCATGAGGTGTGGCCCTCGTATTCAAGGGACTTGAGATTGCCAACTTATACTTCGTCAAGCATATACTCCATCTTTGCCACTTTAACCTTAACCACTTCAGGATGCTTATGATAGGGGCAATGAGGGCTGAAAGCTAACAAGTACCATAATTTTTGGAAGCTCTTTTTGAAATTTGTAATCCCTGCTTCCTTTAAAAAAATAGCCTTTCTTCCATCATTATGGAGTCTCCACCTTCTACCTTTAGGCACCATTAAGAGAGCATAGTTGTCATTCTATGTGTAGTGTTCCAAAGCTTATTAATTGATGCATATTGTGATATTACTTGTTCTTGTGCTATTTGTTTCTAGTCACCCTTGTGAACTTTGAAGGTGTTCTATGCATCTATTTGCTACTCTATGAGGGACAAGATGATTGCCACTATGCTATGTTTTCTGCATGTGAAACAAACAAACATTTTTCAATGCATGTTATTCATGATCTTTTTTGTAGCTTGCCATGTTGCATGCATAGTTACTGTCCTATTGTTCGAACTCCATCTTTCATGCACATGTTTAGATTTATTTGATCCTAGCTTTCAATGCTTGCAAGTGGTTGGATATTTATTGTGAGGGTGCATGTGACCTCAAAAATTATTCTTTTATCACTTACCTACTCGAGGACGAGTAGGAATTAATCTTGGGTATGTTGATACGTCGAAAACGTATCTATGATTTTTGATGCTTCATGCTTGTTTAGTATCTACTTTGCTTTACTTGTCTACACTTTGAGGTGCTTTTTACATGTTTTCTGCTGTTTTTTGGTTTCAAAAAAGTTAGTAAAGAAATATTCTCGGAATTGGACGGGACAAACGTCAAAGTCAATTAATTTCCGTGGGGAACAAGAAGTCCAGAGGGGAGCCGAAGAGGCCGGCCAGTGGGGCCATACCCACCCTAGGCGCGGGTGGGCTCTTCCCCACGCCTGGGAGGGGTGTGGGGCCCCTGGCCGCCGCCCTGGCCTCCCCCTTCGCCTATAAGAAGCCTGCAATGCAGAAACCCTAAGCACATGATCAAATATCCATGAAACCTTCTGTAACCGCCGCCACCATCGTCCACAGATCAGGGGGATCTGAAGTTCTTCCCGGCACCCTGCCGGAGGGGAGATCATCCTGGAGGCCTTCTCTCCGGTATGATGCGTGAGTTATTCCACCTTGGACTATGGGTCCATGTAGTATCTATATGGTTGTATCTCCTCCTTTGTGCTTTCATGTATAGATCTTGTGGGCTTTGTTCATGATCAAGATCTAATCTATTTGCAATCATGCATGTTGTGTTTGCAGGTATCCGATGGATATTGAGATTATTATGTTGGTTTGATTAATGGTTTTGTCTTTATGATTCTATCATGTCTGTGTTGTTTGTGATCCTACATGCTCTCCGTTGTTAGTAGCTATCTTGGCCAAGTAGTTTCTAGTGACTCCAAAAGGGGGTATTTATGCTCGATAGTGGGTTCATGCCTCTAGTTTCCAAGGGAAGTGAAAATAATCTTTTCGGTTGTAGATGTGCTGTTGCTACTAGGGAGAAAACAACGGTCTCTTGTTCATGGAACATGTGGACTGTTTACCTTACACACTTTGCTTAAATCAGTTTTCTATTGCTTGCAACTTAATCTGGAGGGGGTTCGGATGATAACATGAAGGTGGACTTCTAGTCATAGATGCAGTTGGATGGCGGTCTATGTATCTTGTTGTATTGCCCAATCGAATCTCATAGGATCTTTCTGACTAGTAATTGCATTGTTATGCCTTGCTCAGTTCCTGTCAATTGCCCTGCTGTAATTTGTTTACCATTCATGCCATGATATTACTTGTTCTTGTGCTATTTGTATCTAGTCACTCTTATGAACTTTGATGGTTTCCTATGCATCTATTTGCTACTCCATGAGGGACAAGCTAAATGCCACTATGCCATGTTTTCTGTAAGTGAAACAAACAAACATTTTTTAACGCATGTTATTCATGATCTTTGTTTGTAACCTTTCATGTTGCATGCATAGTTACTTTGTCTTATTGTTAACTCCATCTAAGGTTGTAGATGTGTTGTTGCCACTAGGGAGAAAACAACGGTCTCTATTTAAGCAGTTATCTGTTGCTTGTAACTTAATAATGGAGGGGGTTTGGATGATAATCTGAAGGTGGATTTCTAGTCATAGATGCAGTTGGATGGCGGTCTATGCATCTTATTGTATTGCCCAATCGAATCTCATAGGATCATGAATGTCTAGTATTGCATTGTTATGCCTTGCTCAGTCCTATCAATTGCTCTGCTGTAATTTGTTTACCTAGCATGCCATGTTTGTTTATCTAAGGAGAGCACCTCTAGTGAACTATGGACCCCGGTCCAATCTTTACCATTGATACATCTTCCACTTTTACTTGTTTACTTGCTGCAAACCATTACCTTCCACACGGTATGTTTAATCCTTTTTTACAGCAAACCGGTGAGCTTGACAACCTCACTGATTCGTTGGGGAAAATCTTGAGTTTGTGTTTTGCAGGTCTCCTCATTGATTGCAACACATGTGTGACTTTTCTTTCCTCCTTTGGGTTCGATAACCTTGGTCTCTACTGAGGGAAGACTTGCTGATGTGCTCATCACACCTTGCTCTTGGGGTTTCCAACGAAGTGCTCCACGTCAGCACCATCACCAGACGCGGCGCAGGGCCCACCCGTGCCTAGGGGGATTTGGCCGCCCTAGTTCGCGTCTCTGCCTCGTCTTCTGGATTCGTGTCCCTCACGGTATTGACTTTGCCTTTTGTCCCGTCCAATTCCGAGAATATTTATTTTCTTCCTTTCTAGAATCAAAAATAGAAGAAAATAGGCAACTGGCACTGTGGCAACTTGTTAGTAGGTTAGTTCCAGAAAAGATATAAAAACACCTCAAAGTGTAGACAAAGCAAAGCAAAGTAGATACTAAACAAGCATGGAGCATCAAAAATTATAGATATGTTTCCGACGTATCAAGCATCCCCAAGCTTAACTCATGCTCGTCCTCTAGTAGGTAAGTGAAAAAAAAGAATAATTTTTGAGGTGACATGCACCATCAAAACCAAGCCATTTGCAGGCATTGAAAGCTGGGATCAAAGAACTCTAAACATGTGCATGAAAGATGGAGTTCTAACAATCACTACTAGGAAAATGGCCTTTAGTGGTGCACCATGAAACATCATCTGTGGCGCACTAGCAGTGCGCCACGTGCCTTGCGCTACAGAAGTTTAAACTTCTGTGGCGCACTGCCTAGTGCGCCACAGAAGTTTAGAGACAGGCGTGGCGCACATGCCAGTGCGCCACAGAAGTTTGGGCAGGTGCGCCACGCGTATGAAACGATAACCGTGGTGCACTAGGTGTTGTGCGCCACGGATGTAAATTTCAAAATTCAAAAAAAAGCAGCAGATCTGGATCTCGTCGTCAGTGCGGCCGCGCGTCGGTGCAGGTCGCCATCGCCGTCAGTGCGGTCGCGCGTCGGTGTCGTCGTCGGAACTGCAAGGAGGAGGAAGAGGAGAATGGGAGGAAGAGGAGGAGAAGAAGAAGAAGATGAGGCAGAGGAGGAGAAGAAGAGGAGGAGGAGGAGAAGAGGAGGAAGAGGAGGAGAAGAAGAAGAGGAGGCAGAGGAGGAAGAGGAGAAGAAGAACAGGAGGCAGAGGAGGAAGAGGAGGAGAAGGAGGCCGCCGTTGCACCGCCGTCGCGAGGAGGAGGAGATGGAGGCCGCCGTTGCACCGCCGTCGCCCGTTGTCACTGCGAGGAGGAGGAGAAGGAGTTCGACGTCGTGCCATCACTGCAAGAAGAGGAGAAGGGGAAGGAGGAGAAGGGAGAAGGAAGAAGGAAGAAGGAGAAGGGAAAGGGAGAGGAAGAGGGAAAAGGGGAAGGGAAAAGTGGAAAGGGAAAGGGAGAGGAAGAGGGAAAAGGGGAAAGGGAGGAGGAGGGCGGGGTGGGGATTCAAATTTGAATCCCGCCCAAGCTTATCCGTGGCGCACTAGGTGTAGGTGCGCTACGGATAAGTCGCCCTGTATTTTTTTTTCTGCAGGAAAAAACGGTTTTTTGACCGTAACTTTTTACTCTTTTCGAATTTTGAAAATCTAAAAAATCGCTAAACGACCATAGGTCATTGCGAGCAGATGCGAAATCTCGTTCTCGTCATTTTGGTATATTATACGATTTTTTTCGATATCGTATCCAAAAGTTATGGCCTTTTTACTGTGGCATAACTTTTTTTTGCAAATAAAGTCGAAACTCATTTTTGTTAATTTTACTAGAAGCTATACCACATTACCTACCTAAATATGAAAGGATTTAATTTTTTGAAGTGTTTATCATTTTCTTTTATTTTTTGCAAACCCTAAAAAGGCGATCCACGGGGGGGGGGGGGGGGGGGGGGGTGGGGTGGAGTTGGTGCATGCCACTACATCTGTGGCGCACATGCCATAGTGCGCCACAGAGAGTACAAACTTCTGTGGCGCACTATGCCATGTGCGCCACAGATGCTTGCGGATGGTTCACATCAGAGAGGGGCGTGCGCTTAGGCGTAGCGCACCCCCCCATGTGCGCCACAGATGACACTAACAACCGTGGCGCACATGACTATAGTGCGCTACAGATGTTTGGCGTGCGGCCAACAGGGCCCTGGCCCACACACATCTGTGGCGCACTATAGTCATGTGCGCCACGGTTGTTCTAGTTACTAGTAGGGCACTGCCCACAGGTGAGCCACGCCTGTTTTAGCCGTGGGGCACTTCAACCATGTGAGCCACGGATGTGCTAATTACCTATAGCTGTTTTCCTAGTAGTGAATAGGACTTAGTAACTATGGATGCAACATGAAAGGCTACAAACAAATATCATTAGTAACATGCATTGAAAAACTTTTGTTTACTTCACATACAGAAAACATATCATAGTGGCAATCATCTTGTCCCTCATAGAGTTGCAAATAGATGCATAGCACACCTTCAAAGTTCACAAGGTGTTGGGGATATGCTATATGGGTATCCTTATAGCATGTCTCTTATCCGACCAACCCGGGTGGCCCATAGTCGGTAGCATGGCCTATGTCCTGCTGGGCGGCCTAGTTAGGTGGATCTAGAAGGGAGGCCCATGCTGGATAAAGGAAGGCTACGGTGGAGTCACCAGCGTACCCTGAGCCTTGGAGTGAAAGATACACAAGACTAGTAATAGACGGTGTAGGACTCTGTAACCTGTCCGGCTAGGACTTTTCCCTGTAACCCTAGGACCTGGCGACTATATAAGTCGGGCCTATGGGAGCCTTTAGGGCACAATCTCATACAACATCAGACAACCTCGCACAGCGAACCTATCTCTGTAACTCGGCGTATTTGCCCTTATAGTGATTTATAGCAGGAGTAGGATTCCACCACCGTTGTGGGATCTGAACCTGGATAAGCTGCGTTACCTCGTACCCATCAACCGTCCGCCTTACCCCACGTCTCTAAACATGCACTGTGAGGACCCCTCCATGGCGTACTCGTCGGCAATACCACGACACAAGGGTGACTAGAAACAAATAGCACAAGAACAAGTAATATCACAATATGCATCAATTAATAAGCTTTGGAACACTACACACAGAATGACAACTATGCTCTCTTAATGGTTCCTAAAGGTAGAAGGTGGAGACTCCATAATGATGGAAGAAAGGCCATTTTTTAAAGGAAGCAGGGATTACAAGTTTCAAAAAGAGCTTCCAAAAATTATGGTACTTGTTAGATTTCAGCCCTCATTGCCCCTATCATAAGCATCTTTAAGTGATTAAGGTTAATGTGAACAAAGATGTATTATATGCTTGACGAAGTATAAGTTGGCAATCTCAAGTCCCTTGAATACGAGGGCCACACCTCATGCTACTCAACTTCAGTCACCTGTAAGTTCTTGTCACTATAAGTTTTTGCATATCATAGAGAACCGCCAATGGGGCACCCCTTGCACATGGTACAGGAACTATCCCATAACCAAAATGACAAGGCAAGCAGACAATGAGCATCTCAGCGATCTTTTTATTTACTATATGCATAGCTTTTTATTGAGGATGCTTCATAGACAAATCACTATGGTGATGCTGCAAGTTTCCACCATGATTAGGCATGGCTTAGGCTAGCGGCCCAGGCGTTTCTCTAACACAAAATGCAAAATGCATGGACTTACAAGTTCCCTCTTTATTTCACACCGGTGATATCCATAGACAAAAGAGCATGATATCAACTAAGTACAAAGTACAAGTGCAATGTTAAAAACGTTCCCCGTGACAGCACGGTTCTGCTAATTCCAACGTATCAGTGCAAGCATATACAACATAGATTACACAAAGATTCAAGTTTATTAGGGTCAAAGAATATAAAGTGTTCCATCAAGTTCGTGAGGGCTTTAATCACTAAGTTTTCACATAAAAAATAGTTTTTAATTGGAAGATAGCTGAAAACAAGAATATACTTGGAATGGTGTAACACACCATGCATAGGAGTTTATAGTGGACACTTTGGAAAAACTTGGTTTTCTTGGGAGTTGGAAGCATGAGTAGAGCTTACTCATACAAGTGGAGGCTAGCAAAAGACTGGGAGCAACCAACTAAGAGAGCATAATGGCCATAATCATGCAGAGCAACAAACCATTACTAGTCAAAGCATAGAGTGGTACTACAAGTCAAGGACTGAATGATCATAGAGGCTATGGTGACTTGTCATAGTCATAACATGGTGTGAGAATGTGCCAAGTCAACCCAAACAAAGCATCAAAGGATAATACCACAATACTATGCTTTTGCATGCTAAAACGACACAAAATTTCTTCAAGGCACACTAAGCAATCCCAATTGTTTGGAACAAGACATGCTACAGCAATAATCACTAAGCATAAGGTCAAAACAACACATATCATGTCATGCTAAAGTCTAAGTCACAGTCAATGCAAGCTCCTCTTGCACTTTCAAGCAGGAACTTCCTACTCCTTTCCAACACAAAGCAACTTATTTGCAAAACAACACAGTGAGAAAGGGGGTCCAAACTACTTTATTCAAGCGAAATAAACAAACTAAGAAAACCAAATGAAAACTAAGACGCTCCAAGAACAACATAGTTGTGCATGAAACAATAAAAACGAATTGTCTAGACAGACCTGAGCTTTTTATTGATGAAGAAGGGGATGCCTTGGGCATCCCCAAGCTTTGAAGCTTGTAACTCTTGGATATTTCTTGGGGTGACACCGGGGTGGCATCCCCAAGCTTGATCTTTTGTCCATTTTTCATCTCATTGCATCATTCTCTCTCTACACCTGAAATTTTTCCTTCATACAAAACTTCACACAATCTTCATTAGCAACATTAGTTTATTCAAAAGATATTAGACCTCTGACAAAGCTTTGGAACAACAAGTCTTTTCACTAAAAACACAAGATACTATAGTAACTCCTTCAAAAAGCTCAATTCATCTAAAGAGAACTCAAAAAAGAATCAATAAGAAGCAAATGCAAATAATGGCAGAAATCTGTCAAAACAGACCAGCAGGTAGAAACCGATTTTTTCGAACATCTTCTGTTGCTCAAATAAAAAAGTATTGAACTAACAAAAGTTAGATAACATACTGGGGGATTTATTCATAAATTTTCAGCTCAATCCGAGTTACAGAGACTCCTCACGAATGTTTTGGTGAAGGACAGAAATTTGTTTCAGGACAACAACTCCCCAAATCTTACTTCCCTCTCATTAGAGGTCATTCTTGGCACAAAAAGAAAACAAAAAGGATAAGTAAAGGTCATTACTGAAGGAATAACTTCCAAGACTCAAGGACACTCTTGGGCTATCTCCCAACAAGTACTTTTCTTTAACGCCTTTAAGTTAGGCACAATAAGCAAGAAGAATCAAGTATTTTCAAATGAGGAAGCATTCACATCAAACCTTGCTTTCAAAGGAGGAGCAAAAAGCAACTTATCTCTCCACATAGGGAAGTGTTCAATACATTTATTGAATGGAAAATGATATTTAATGGTGCCTTCTTTCATATCAATGATGGCACCAACTGTTCTAAGAAAAGGTCTTCCCAAAGTAATAGGACAAGAAACATTGTATTATGTTGGAGATATGCCCAAGAGGCAATAATAAAGTGGGTTATTATCATATCTTCATACTTATGATAAATGTTTACATACCATGCTATAATTGTATTAATAGGAAACATTAATACTTGTGTGATTTTTAAACATAAAAGAGTCCCTAGTAAAGCCTCTTGTTAAACTAGCTAGTTGGTTAATATATGATCATGGTTTCCTGATCATGAACATAGAGATGTTATTAACAATAGGGTCATATCATTAGGAGAATGATGTGATGGGCATAGTCCTATAGTTAAGCGTAGCATAAAGATCAAGTCATTTAATATAGTTCATTTGCTATAAGCTTTCTGATAAATAGTAACCTAATTCCTTCGACCATGAGATCATGCTAATCACCATCACAGGAAGGATGCTTTGATGACATCAAAAACCACACCGTAACTGGGTGGCTATAAAGGTGGCATTGAGTGTTCGGAAAGTATGTGTTGAGGCACATGGATCAAGAGTGGAATTTGTCCATCCATATGACGAATAGATATACTCTGGGCCCTCTCGGTGGAATGTCATCCAATTAGCTTGCAAGCATGTGACTGGCTCACAAGGGATCACATACCACGGGAACGGGAAAAGAGTACTTATCGGTAACGAGGTTGAACTAGGTATGCAGAGATACCGACGATCATAACCTCGGATAAGTAAACTATCGTGAGACAAAGGGAAATTGGTATCGTATGTAAGTGGTTCATTCGATCGCAAAGTAATCGTAGAAATATGTGGGAGCCATATGAATTTACATATTCCTCTATTGGTTATTGTTCGGAGAAGTGTCTCGATCATGTCCCCATAATTCACGAACCGTAGGGAGACAAACTTAAGGATTCGACGTTGTTTGAGTAGTTATGGAATGATGAGTAAGAGACCGAATGTTGTTAGGAGTCTCGGATGGAATCCGGGATATCACGAGGAGATCCGGAATGGTCCGGAGAATAAGATTCATATAAGAAAAGTCCCGTTTGGGAGTTCGGAAATGATTCCGGTGTTTTCATCGGGAATGTTCTAGAAGGTTCCGGAATGTCCGGCACTCCGGAGGGGAAAGGGTACATGAATGTGTCATTCCAAGTTGGAATGATTGCATCATGTACTAAGTGTCATCGCTGTTCCAAATAAAGGATTAATCGAATCCTAGTTTGAAAAGTCAAATAGCTAAATTGAAAAGTCAAACGGCTAAATTTGGAAAGTGGAAAAGAGGAGGAGGAAGTTTGAAACCGAGTTGGGGAGGAGTTCCCTCCTCCAATCGGCGGCCCACCTCCAAGCCGAGTTGGGGAGGGACTCCCCTCCCCTTGGCTGCACCTCCCACCTATAAAGGGAAGGGCAGGGCTGCCCCTCCAAGACACACAAGATCCTCTCCTCTAAACCCTAATTTGGTGCCGCCGCCTCCTGCAGCTGCCGCCACCTCCTAGGGCTCCCCTTGGTGCCGACTTGGGCAAGCCCCAAACCCTAGCCGCCGCCCTACACTACTAGGAAAATGGTCGTCTGTGGCGCACCTAAAAGGCCCATCCGTGGCGCACCTGTAGTGCGCCACGGGCCTTGCGCTACGGCTATCTCTCAGCCGTGGCGCACTGCCTAGTGCGCCACGGTTGTGTAGAGATAGGCGTAGCGCACCACCTAGTGCGCCACAGAAGTTTGGCGTGGTGCGCTACCCCTTGGATCTTCTGTGGCGCACTACCCAGTGCGCCACTAAACATCCATGGTGCGCTTTAGGCGTAGTGCGCCACAGAAGGTAGAACATGTGCGCCACAGATGTATTTTTTGTTTTTTTTTTAATTTCCAAGCCAGATTATATGCAATACAGATTATATACAATATTACAGCAGATATACACACACAGATACAAGATATACAATTATATATATAAATACTCGATATGAAAAACAAGATTGAAACAAATACATATAGATAAGTCTCATACATGAATACATAGTCCAAGTTACATTGTTTTGATCATGTTACAAAGTAGTAGTTGGTGACATGCGAATACATGTGTCGATCGAACAAGTTAGAGCTCGGAAGCTCGCCTAGACATCTAAACTAGCTAGCTAGACACAAACGCGGGATAAATAACCAAAGAAGATAAGCATGATCACCGCCGCGACGAAGGTGTAGGTCTTCATCCGGTTCCTTGTCCTAACTCCCGCTAGATAGCGCGTGTATCTATCTTCCGCCTCCGCCATAGTGTTGTACCCTTTGTAGCTATTGCCGCTGAAACGGTGCACCTGTCTCCGGCAGTCTTCCCAATCATCGTAGACTCCGGGAACCCGTCCCTTGTACACGACGTACCACGTCATCTACAAGTTGACAATAATAACTAACCGGTGATTTAAAAAACATGTATAATTAAAGTCGCATATGAAGATACACTTATAGAAAGTACTCTTAAACCAAAAAGAGCAAACTCAAAAAGCATGCCTCATATATAACTAGCTAGGTCGTTGGACACAAGAATTGCTTATGACGGGACTGTTAGCCAAGTAGGATGCACAATTCCTGGACTTGTGCATATCACAAGGCTAACAATCCCGTCATAGCACATTCACATATATATTGTGCCACGACATTTCAATCATCGGCATATTCTCGAAAAAGACAAAAATAACTCGAAAAGCATGCCTCATATATAACTAGCTAGGTCGTTGGACACAGGAATTGCTTATGACGGGACTGCTAGCCAAGTAGGATGCACAATTCCTGTACTTGTGCATATCACAAGGCTAACAATCCCGTCATAGCACATTCACATATATATTGTGCCACGACATTTCAATCATCGGCATATTCTCGAAAAAGACAAAAATAACTCGAAAAGCATGCCTCATATATAACTAGCTAGGTCGTTGGACACAGGAATTGCTTATGACGGGACTGTTAGCCAAGTAGGATGCACAATTCCTGGACTTGTGCATATCACAAGGCTAACAATCCCGTCATAGCACATTCACATATATATTGTGCCACGACATTTCAATCATCGGCATATTCTCGAAAAAGACAAAAATAACTCGAAAAGCATGCCTCATATATAACTAGCTAGGTCGTTGGACACAGGAATTGCTTATGACGGGACTGTCAGCCAAGTAGGATGCACAATTCCTGGACTTGTGCATATCACAAGGCTGACAATCCCGTCATAGCACATTCACATATATATTGTGCCACGACATTTCAATCATCGGCATATTCTCGAAAAAGACAAAAATAACTCGAAAAGCATGCCTCATATATAACTAGCTAGGTCGTTGGACACAGGAATTGCTTATGACGGGACTGTCAGCCAAGTAGGATGCACAATTCCTGGACTTGTGCATATCACAAGGCTGACAATCCCGTCATAGCACATTCACATATATATTGTGCCACGACATTTCAATCATCGGCATATTCTCGAAAAAGACAAAAATCGGGACTCATTTCATACAAGAACCCGCATACACGACATAATAAAGTGCTTCATATACAAGCACAAGCACAATTTCTAGTTCTACAATTATATTACCACAGATCAGTACTACTAGACCATCTCCAGCAAGCAAACCAGTACTAAAACCATCACCAGGATCAGTACTAACACCATACAACATAACTAGGATTTCAGCATGAGCATTTCATCAGTATATACATCATAACTAGGATTTCAGCAGGAGCATTTCATCATTATATACACATTGTTTCATCATAACTAGCATTGCAGTAACAATATAAGATGTACTGCATCCCAGTGGCAGTGCTTGACAATGTCTCTGTTTGGTAGAGTCTTGACACTCTGTTAGGTGGAGGAGTAGTAGTACTGGTACTCTGGTAGGGTTATTACTAGGGTCTGTAGTATATATTGTTCAGGTGTTTGTTTAGGAGATGTTAGCTGGCTGGAACAGGACACTTGAACAAAATAAGGGGCTTGCAAAAGCAAGTACCAGCTCAACATCAACACCATAACATGTCTCTATCAGCTGTTCAGAAGCAGCTGGCTCTGCATAAGATTAACAACTGGAGCCATCACTTGAACAAATGGAGCCATCACTTGAACAAATGGAGCCATCAGCATCAGATTAACAACTCATTTGACAGCAAACTTTATTTATACAAGGGAGACCTCTGGCTCTTCATACATGGCGAGGATGCCATATTCCAAGATGACATGTGTAACATCCCAAAAATCATAGTTTCAAAACTCATTCATATCATCTTCACATCATTCATTCATTTAAGGTTTTCTCAAAAATCACTTAGAAACAGAAATTGGAGCTATGATTTCATGTAGAGAATTTATCCCAAATGACCATCACCCTTTGTAATTTGAAAGTTTAAATACTTGTTTGCTTGCCTTCATTTATGGAAAGTATAGGTGAAACTTTTAAACCCCAAGATTTCAAATTTAGAAGTGGTGTTCAAAATCCCTTTCAATTACTTGCAAACAGGAACAAATCCCTAATTATTTTGAAACCAAGCTGGACCAAGCCTTGCAAGTAACCACTTAGTTTTATGACTATTATTGAATCCACAAAAACCCTGCAAAAGTCCCAAGGCAGTTTGAGTTTAAAAGGATTTGAATTCATATTAAAATTCATACCAGAAAATGAATTTAGGAAAAGAAAAAGAAATAAACAATAGAAAAGGGCCACGCGGCCAGAATCTGGCCCAACAGCCAAACTAGCCCAGCAAGCCCACCCGGGGATCCTCGTTTCTTCTCACACGCGCAAACTCACGCAGACAGACGCTGACAGCCCGACCCCACCGAAATCCTGCGCGCTTCGCTGACAAACGGGCCAACTCCACGCCAGCATCGTCTCCACCCGCACGACCCGTTCATCCCCAAATCAACGCGGGCGTTTCTGGCTTTAAATCGCGTCGTCAATTCGAGTTATTGGCAGAGTGATTCTCGCTCGCGACCAGGCTATAAGAAACCCCTCCGTCCCCTCTCCCTTTTCCCCAAAACCTCAAGCACTGAACGCCCCCAGGCTGCGCGCATTGCTCTCTGCAACCCCGCCGTCTCCGACGACTGCGCCGGCGAATTCCGGTGAGCCTCGAGCTCCCCTCGCTCTCGCGTTTACTTTATCTTGTTCAGTGAATCTCTGCGCATCTTCTGACACTCTCCGTTTGCTTTCGCATGACCCCTAGCTTCGGCAACGTCGACGACTGACCGCCACCGTCTCCTGCAAGAACTCCGGCGACCTCCCTCCGTAAGTAGCCACCGCCCCTTGCCCTCTGACTAGTACGCCCAGAATCCACATCGTCTTGCGCATCTAACAGTACCCCTGTTTTGACTTAGCGCGACGAGGAACCTCGCCAACATTGACAACTGACCGTGGCAGACGCATTCGCGAACTCCGGCGAGAAATCTCCGACGAACCCGTGCGCCCCTTCCCAAGCCACTGCCACCTTGAGCATCAGCAGCCTCCTGCGGATCTGGTAAGCATCTCCTTCCTTCTCCGGGCGACCTAGAACACCGGCACCGCCACTGACTGACGCGCCGCCGCCTGTCACCGCCGGCAGCACCGCTCATTTTTGGTTAGAAGAATTTTAGCCGTTAGATCTGAATCCTACGCGTAGAAGCACATCACTTAGCGAAGGGGTATGGACGGATCTGAGCCGCGCGTTGTTAGTTAGATCCAACGGCACAGAAGGGTGATCCGGTGCGAACCGGTACGCGCCAGTAATAACGCGACGTGTGGCAAGGTTAGATTAAAAACAGAATTTAAAACCTGATTTAGATTCAAACTTCAAATGCTTATAACTTTTGAACCACACGTTGGATTTTTACAAACTTTATACCGTTGAATTTAGGGAAACAAGGCCTTTCTGAATATCCACTTTGTTTAGCATATAGTAACAGTTAACCTGATTTTATTTGTAGAACAAGTTTAGGGCTATTTTGGTTATAGAATTAACTTTATAAAAGTGTATTATGGCCAAATAAGTTTATTAAGCAAACTTGTGACATGTTATGTTTCTGTACCCATGAACACACTTGGTAGAATTTTCAAAATTTAACACTTGATAAATTCTTGCATGCATGCATTCATATTATTTTTGGTTGTATTTAATTGTGTGTAATTGTATGTTTTGATTTCTTGTGTAGATTTTGATAGTGATTGTGATTGTGAAGAGTGCTACTCTCCACACTTCCAAGGCAAGTGATATTTCATGAATATTTCTATCCTAAGTTTTTGTGTAGGCATTAGTTATTTTGCTAAAGTATTGCATGATATTTTTGCTTAGTGCTAAGTTGGGAAATCCTAAGTAGAGTGAAATAGTAGAAATGCTAGGGAAACCTTCCTAACTTAAGTTACCATATTTTGCCTAGCCTAGCTTATAGCAAACAAGGGTGGTGAACATCTATATACTATATGATAAAAATATACTAAGTCAAGAGACTTATATTTTTCTTAATAAAACAACTAAGACAAATGAACTCCTAGGTGGAATGGAAAGATTGGGTTATGTTGAGTGGTTACACAAGGCCATGGACTTGGGTTGTGTATCTCACTTGTGGAATGCCACCCAGGCACAAAGGGATTTGGAGGCCAAAAGTTGAGATAGCTTACAGTGCAGCCACTTGGCAAAATGGGCTCTGCCTTGATCATATAGGTTGCTAGAACTTAGTCTTTTGGACAGTTGGTGGTAGATGGGATGATAGGTTGGAACGCGTCCATTTGACTAAGGAAAAGCTTCTGAAAGGTCCTGTCTTGGGAAACCAAGTCTGGTGGGGAAAGTGCACAACCTCTGCAGATGGAAAAACTAAGTACTTAGCCTAGTCCAAGGAAATGGACACTTTGAGCATCAAGACATGGAAGCTACAAGAATCTCATCATTCCAACTTCTACAATAAAAATTTGTGGGTGAACAAGGGAGAAGGTCCCCAATGTCTATTGGTGGTTTCCTTGGGATTGTTTTTGATAAAGAAAAATTAGTAATTTTCAACTAATAGGAAAAATCTATTTTCAAGCAAAAGCAAGCCAAGCTACACTTAGCCAAAATGCATATAGATATATAGTCCACTTAAAAATATACTAAGGTATCACTTGCCAATACTATTCCAAAGTATTGACCCTCTGTGGCTGTAACTTGTGATGTTGCAGGTTATTCCGATGATGATTAGGAGTCATGAGTCTACACTCAACATGCTTGCCTGTGGCACATGAAGATGAAGACTTATGTTTATTTACTTGTTCCTTAGAACTCTCGTATTAGGCCTATGGCCATGAGTTGTAAAAGACTATATTTTATCTCTGGAATGAATGTAATAAACGACCCTTGTATCTGTGTACTTCATCTTAAACTGTGGATGCTAGCATTGATCCAGGGACTAGCATTGCAATCATAGGGATCCTTTCCTCTATAAAGGATGGGTCTAACAGATGGTATCAGAGCATTGTGTTGCCTGTAGGATTATGACCCTAGGATTGGAAAACCACTAAGGAAAAAGTTTTTCAACTGCTTCTACACTTGTCAATTCTTCTCGTAAAACTTTTCTAATCCCTTTCAAACTTCCCTTGTAGATGAATTCCATCAACGAAGCCGTGAAGAAGGGACCACTCATGACCATGACCTTAGAGTGTGAGACTGAGTTTCCCAACATTCTCAAGGACCTCATGGAGGCAATAGATGCACATGGTGAAGCCGTGTACAAGGGCTTTCCAGTGATGGATGAAGGAGTGGAGTATTGGTGGGTGCAACTTCACTTGTACAAAAACAAGGAAGACAACCACAAAGAAAGGGGATTCTGTATGTACACCAACACAACAATGCACACCACATTCTTTGAGTCAGCCAGGGATGCAGCTTGGAGGACAATCAAAGAACTAAGTGCTAGAGTCAAATGCAGAATGCTCAACCTCCAAAAGGACTTAGAAAAAGAGAAGGAGCTTACTCAAGAGTTGGAGGACAACAACCAAGAAATAAGGGGAGATGTTATAAACTTAGTGATTGAGTCAAGAGAGCAAGATTGGTGGATTGCCTCTAGGAACATTGTGTTTAATAATAGATCCCGTGAGATTGGACTGTAATAGACATCGTTAGATGGACCACCACCTATCACCTTATTTCCAAAACATATTCTAATTAAGTGTTGGACCTTTGATTAATGTAATAGATTTATGTATGCATGATTTGTGTGATGATTGTATTCCATGGATATGTATGAATGTTTGTCTCGAATTACCTTGATTTGTGTTATTCTAACTTTTTCATTCTCATAAATAGATGACTATTGCTATCAGCACTATCGAGGAGTTTCGGGTTACTCGTTTTGGTTCCCGTATCATCGAGCTTACCACTCTGCTTGATCTCCCTCTTCCTACCATTACGGTGTACCCACTCACCAAGTTCGAGAGGAAGGACCTCTGGGGCTTCAAGGTGACCCGGCCAGGACGCCAGACTGAGCCTACTACAGATGCCATCGTCTTCAAGTTGATGCACGATGACAGGGAGAGAGGCATGGAGGTAGTCATGCAGGACCTGATAGGACGACTGTTAGGCCGTCACTCCCGACAGGTTAGAGGTACTCACTTTCACGTCTTCGGAAGACGTGATGTTGAAGGAGAGTCCATCGACTTTGAGGACGACTCGAGGAGCACCGCAGAGCCGATACGCCTTTATCTTCAGGACTTAGAGACTCTTCTCCGACACGTAGATACGGACAGGACGAACGTCATGCTAGGTAATGACGAGCTTCAGGTACAGCTTCGCGAGAAGGACAAGCTTTTTGCGCAGCAGGATGAGATGATCAAGGAAATGGAAACAAAGTTCGAAGCCCAGGACCGCAAGTTCAAGAGTCAAGAGAAACGCGTCCAGGATAGGAACAAAAGAATCCGGGACATGACCGAGGAGCTGAAGTCCAAGGACTTCGAGCTTGAGCAGCAGCAGATGGTTATTGAGAGGCTTCGCTCCTAGAAGAGGTCTCTCAAGGCCAAGGTCGATTCCTTGACCACTACGATTGAGGAGAACAAGACCGCGATGGAGAACGCAGGTCTTACTTTCGTCGAGGAGGAGATTGACGCTGATGAGTAGACTTGACTACTCGTTTATCTTTTTATTCATACTTGTTTTGTGAACTTGTTATAGGACCATCCGACATGTGGATGGCTTGCCACTTGTGTGTATCACTTCATGAGTTTGTTATGTGGTTGTTGAACTTTTATTCTTATGTTGCTTGTTATGTGATTGCTCATGTTGTATTGTGCATAAAACATCTATGGGTATCTCATTCTTATCTAATTGAACAAACCACAGATGCCTCCCCGTCGTGCAAACCCCAACCCCAACAACATCACCCCAGAAATGCAACAAATGATGAATGCACAAACCAGCTTATGCAAATGATGACAACGTTCATTCAAAACCAGAACAACAACAACAATGACCCCAACAACAACAACAACAACAACAACCCTCCGGGTTTCGATATGCTCACCAGATTTCTGCGTCTGAGGCCAGCAAAGTTTTCGGGAACAACTGATCCCATGGTAGCCAATGACTGGTTACGTTCTGTGAACAAAGACTTAGTGACCGTGGGCTGCACGGATGCTGAAAAAGTCAAGTTTGCAGCACATCTGTTGGAAGGACCAGCCGCCACATGGTGGGACAACTTCCAAATCACCACTCCTATTGATGAGGTGACATGGGCCGTCTTTCAAGATGGTTTTCGCACTGCTCATATCTCATCAGGAATGATGAGTCTGAAAAAGAAGGAGTTTCACAACCTGAAACAGCGCCACCGCAGCGTGGCAGAATACATAGAAGAGTTCAACAATCTGGCGCGCTATGCACCGGATGAGGTTGATACAAATGCCAAGAGAAAAGAAAAGTTCTTGGAAGGTTTGAATGACGAGCTGAATCTGCAGTTGGATGTGGCGTATGTTCCAACTTATCAGTCTTTGTGTGACAAGGCTGCTATTTTGGAGAGTAAGATAAAGCAAGTCGAAAGTAGAAAGAGGAAACACTCCGACAAGCACAGCTCGGGATCGTCTCACAAACGATCTCACTTTGATGACAGCGGCAGCTCAGGTTCCCATAAACATGGGAAATTCAGCAAGCACAACCACAATCGTCATGACAACAAACATCACCGCAGTCACGACAAGGACAAGTACAAGAACCACAAGGGTGGACATAAGAGCCACTATGGTGGAATTGGTAGTGGTAGTGGAGGCCAACCTCCTAAAAAGGACATTAGTCAGGTTGAATGCTTTAAATGCAAGAAGTTGGGACACTATGCAAATGAGTGCCCCGAAAAGAAGGTGGAAGGACCTAACAAGCCAAATCCTTTCTAGAAAGGACAGGTTAACCACATCAATGTGGAAGAGGTCTATGAGGAACCTGATGCCGTGACTGGTAAGTTCAGACTCAATTCAATTTCAGCATTTGTACTCTTTGATACCGGTGCATCTCATTCATTCATATCAAGAGCATTTGTTGAAAGAAACGAACTACCGGTAGAAACCATAGGGTGTCCTATAAGAGTAAGTTCTCCAGGGGGAGAAATGATAGTGAACTCAGGATGTCATGACTTAGTCATAGAAATTGGAAAACATAAGTTCCCAGTGAACCTAATAATCCTGAATTCCCAAGGGTTGGATGTGATTTTGGGAATGGATTGGATGGCTAAGTACGAAGGAATATTAGATTGTGCCAATCGTACGGTTACACTCACAACTCCCGAAGGAAAAAGAGTAAAATTTAAGTCAAACTTTGAATCCAAGGGAAGTAAGCTAAATTCTCTTAAGGGGGTTAGCATGGACAGTGTACCAATAGTATGTGAGTATCCGGATGTGTTTCCGGAAGAGTTACCAGGAATGCCCCCAGATAGAGATGTGGAGTTTCTGATAGATTTGATGCCAGGATCTGGACCAATAGCTAAGAGACCGTACAAAATGTCTGTTGATGAACTGAAAGAGCTCAAGAAACAGCTAGGAGAACAATTACAGAAAGGGTTTATTCAACCAAGTTCTTCATCTTGGGGAGCCCCAGTGTTATTCGTGGAAAAGAAGGATAGAACACAAAGGTTATGTATTGACTACCGCTCTCTCAACGAGGTTACAATCAAAAACAAGTATCCTTTGCCAAGAATCAACGACTTATTTGATCAGCTAGAAGGAGCATGCGTATTTTCGAAGATTGATCTCCGGTCAGGGTATTTTCAACTCAAGATACGAGAACAAGACATACCAAAAACAGCATTCACCACAAGATATGGATTGTATGAGTATACTGTGATGCCTTTTGGATTAACCAACGCTCCAGCATACTTCATGAATATGATGAACAAGGTGTTCATGGAATTCCTTGACAAGTTCGTTGTCGTTTTTATCGATGACATCTTGGTCTACTCCAAGAGTAAGGAGGAACATGAAAGACACTTGCGCTTGATACTTGAGAAACTAAGGGAACATAAACTTTATGCCAAATTCAGCAAGTGTGAGTTTTGGTTAGAGAAAGTTGGTTTTCTTGGTCATGTGATGACAAAAGATGGTGTGGCAGTTGACCCTGCTAAGGTTTCAGCTGTGACAGATTGGGAATCACCCAAGAATGTGAAAGAAGTTCGTAGTTTCCTCGGCTTAGCAGGTTACTACAGAAGGTTCATAGAAAATTTCTCGAAAGTTGCTAAGCCTATGACAGAATTACTAAAGAAGGACAAGAAGTTTGCTTGGACTGAAGGTTGCGAAGTCAGTTTCCAGGAATTGAAGAAGAGACTTGTAACAGCACCAGTTCTATGTCTGCCAGATTTGGAAAAGGATTTCCAAGTGTATTGTGATGCTTCTCATCAAGGTTTGGGTGCCGTACTTATGCAAGATGGTAAAGTCGTAGCTTATGCTTCGAGACAGCTCAAAACTCATGAAGTAAACTATCCTACTCATGATTTGGAGTTAGCTTCTGTCGTCCATGCACTAAAAACATGGAGACATTACCTTTTGGGAAAGCGTTGTGAAGTATTCACCGATCACAAGAGCTTGAAGTACATCTTCACCCAGAAGGAAATCAACATGAGACAAAGAAGATGGCTAGAACTTATTAAAGATTACGACTTAAGTTTGCAATACCATCCCGGGAAAGCAAATGTAGTAGCGGATGCTCTAAGTCGTAAGACATTTGTAAATGGCCTTACAAAAGGGGAATTGCTAGATGACTTGTGTAAGCAATTCAAAGAACTCAGATTGGAGATTGTACCAGAAGGACATCTCATGTCCTTAGATGTTCAACCCACTCTGTTGGACAAGATCCGAGAAGTCCAGAAGACTGATGAGGAAATTGAAAAGATTAAAGTAAACATTGGTTTAGGGAAAGCTAAGAGTTTTCATGTTGATGAAAAGGGTACCTTATGGCACGGGAAACGTATATGTGTTCCACAAGACCCGGAGTTACGGAAACTGATCTTACAAGAAGGTCACAACTCTCCATATTCTATTCACCCGGGAAACACCAAGATGTACATGGATATGAAAGAAAGATTTTGGTGGAACAATCTCAAAAGAGACATCGCCGAACATATCGCTTTGTGTGATGTGTGTAGCAGAGTCAAAGCGGAGCACCAGAAACCGGCAGGTTTGCTTCAACCACTACCTATTCCTGAATGGAAGTGGGAAAATATTGGTATGGATTTCATTACCGGATTACCAAGGACTAGATCGGGATATGATTCCATATGGGTAGTGGTAGATCGCCTAACAAAAGTGGCTCATTTTATACCAGTAAAGACAACTTATACAAGCGCCAAGTTAGCAAAAATTTACATGAGCCGGATTGTATGCCTTCATGGTGTACCAAAGAGTATTGTGTCTGATAGAGGAACACAGTTCACGTCTCACTTTTGGAGACAACTTCAAGAATCCTTAGGAACCAGATTAGAGTTTAGCACTGCTTTTCATCCTCAAACGGATGGACAAACAGAGAGGACCAACCAAGTTCTTGAGGACATGTTGAGAGCTTGTGCTTTAGACTATGGAGCAAGTTGGGATGAAAGTTTACCTTACGCGGAGTTCTCTTACAATAACAGCCATCAATCAAGTATTGGAATGGCACCGTTTGAGTTACTCTATGGAAGAAAGTGTACCACCCCATTATTATGGAATGGTGTGGGAGAAAGAAGCTTATTTGGACCTGATCTTATCAAAGACGCCGAGGAGAAGGTCAAGTTGGTTAAAGACAGGTTGAAAGTAGCACAGTCCCGACAGAAAATCTACGCGGATTCTAAGCGTAGAGAAGTCACCTACGAAGTTGGGGATAGAGCCTACCTCAGGGTATCACCACTCCGTGGAGTGAAAAGATTTGGAATCAAAGGTAAGTTGGCACCAAGATATGTTGGGCCATTCAGGATTCTAAGTCGCAAAGGAGAAGTTGCATATGAGGTTGAATTGCCAGAATCTCTATCAGCAGTCCATAACGTATTTCATGTGAGTCAACTTAAGAAATGTCACCCATAAATGGAAGAGTCTTCTTTGAAGGATACCATACCTTTGGAAGAGGTTCAACTAGAAAGTGATCTCACTTATGAAGAAAAGCCTGTCAAGATTTTAGAGACCGCAGAGAGAGTCACCAGGACCAAGACTATCAAATTTTGTAAAGTACAATGGAACCATCACTCCGAAGAGGAAGCAACATGGGAAAGAGAAGATGATCTTCGGAAAAACCACCCTCACCTATTTGCTAGCCAATCCGAATCTCGAGGGCGAGATTCACCTTAAGGGGGTTAGATTTGTAACATCCCAAAAATCATAGTTTCAAAACTCATTCATATCATCTTCACATCATTCATTCATTTAAGGTTTTCTCAAAAATCACTTAGAAACAGAAATTTGAGCTATGATTTCATGTAGAGAATTTATCCCAAATGACCATCACCCTTTGTAATTTGAAAGTTTAAATACTTGTTTGCTTGCCTTCATTTATGGAAAGTATACGTGAAACTTTTAAACCCCAAGATTTCAAATTTAGAAGTGGTGTTCAAAATCCCTTTCAATTACTTGCAAACAGGAACAAATCCCTAATTATTTTGAAACCAAGCTGGACCAAGCCTTGCAAGTAACCACTTAGTTTTATGACTATTATTGAATCCACAAAAACCCTGCAAAAGTCCCAAGGCAGTTTGAGTTTAAAAGGATTTGAATTCATATTAAAATTCATACCAGAAAATGAATTTAGGAAAAGAAAAAGAAATAAACAATAGAAAAGGGCCACGCGGCCAGAATCTGGCCCAACAGCCAAACTAGCCCAGCAAGCCCACCCGGGGATCCTCGTTTCTTCTCACACGCGCAAACTCACGCAGACAGACGCTGACAGCCCGACCCCACCGAAATCCTGCACGCTTCGCTGACAAACGGGCCAACTCCACGCCAGCATCGTCTCCACCCGCACGACCCGTTCATCCCCAAATCAACGCGGGCGTTTCTGGCTTTAAATCGCGTCGTCAATTCGAGTTATTGGCAGAGTGATTCTCGCTCGCGACCAGGCTATAAGAAACCCCTCCGTCCCCTCTCCCTTTTCCCCAAAACCTCAAGCACTGAACGCCCCCAGGCTGCGCGCATTGCTCTCTGCAACCCCGCCGTCTCCGACGACTGCGCCGGCGAATTCCGGTGAGCCTCGAGCTCCCCTCGCTCTCGCGTTTACTTTATCTTGTTCAGTGAATCTCTGCGCATCTTCTGACACTCTCCGTTTGCTTTCGCATGACCCCTAGCTTCGGCAACGTCGACGACTGACCGCCACCGTCTCCTGCAAGAACTCCGGCGACCTCCCTCCGTAAGTAGCCACCGCCCCTTGCCCTCTGACTAGTACGCCCAGAATCCACATCGTCTTGCGCATCTAACAGTACCCCTGTTTTGACTTAGCGCGACGAGGAACCTCGCCAACATTGACAACTGACCGTGGCAGACGCATTCGCGAACTCCGGCGAGAAATCTCCGACGAACCCGTGCGCCCCTTCCCAAGCCACTGCCACCTTGAGCATCAGCAGCCTCCTGCGGATCTGGTAAGCATCTCCTTCCTTCTCCGGGCGACCTAGAACACCGGCACCGCCACTGACTGACGCGCCGCCGCCTGTCACCGCCGGCAGCGCCGCTCGTTTTTGGTTAGAAGAATTTTAGCCGTTAGATCTGAATCCTACGCGTAGAAGCACATCACTTAGCGAAGGGGTATGGACGGATCTGAGCCGCGCGTTGTTAGTTAGATCCAACGGCACAGAAGGGTGATCCGGTGCGAACCGGTACGCGCCAGTAATAACGCGACGCGTGGCAAGGTTAGATTAAAAACAGAATTTAAAACCTGATTTAGATTCAAACTTCAAATGCTTATAACTTTTGAACCACACATTGGATTTTTACAAACTTTATACCGTTGAATTCAGGGAAACAAGGCCTTTCTGAATATCCACTTTGTTTAGCATATAGTAACAGTTAACCTGATTTTATTTGTAGAACAAGTTTAGGGCTATTTTGGTTATAGAATTAACTTTATAAAAGTGTATTATGGCCAAATAAGTTTATTAAGCAAACTTGTGACATGTTATGTTTCTGTACCCATGAACACACTTGGTAGAATTTTCAAAATTTAACACTTGATAAATTCTTGCATGCATGCATTCATATTATTTTTGGTTGTATTTAATTGTGTGTAATTGTATGTTTTGATTTCTTGTGTAGATTTTGATAGTGATTGTGATTGTGAAGAGTGCTACTCTCCACACTACCAAGGCAAGTGATATTTCATGAATATTTCTATCCTAAGTTTTTGTGTAGGCATTAGTTATTTTGCTAAAGTATTGCATGATATTTTTGCTTAGTGCTAAGTTGGGAAATCCTAAGTAGAGTGAAATAGTAGAAATGCTAGGGAAACCTTCCTAACTTAAGTTACCATATTTTGCCTAGCCTAGCTTATAGCAAACAAGGGTGGTGAACATCTATATACTATATGATAAAAATATACTAAGTCAAGAGACTTATATTTTTCTTAATAAAACAACTAAGACAAATGAACTCCTGGGTGGAATGGAAAGATTGGGTTATGTTGAGTGGTTACACAAGGCCATGGACTTGGGTTGTGTATCTCACTTGTGGAATGCCACCCAGGCACAAAGGGATTTGGAGGCCAAAAGTTGAGATAGCTTACAGTGCAGCCACTTGGCAAAATGGGCTCTGCCTTGATCATATAGGTTGCTAGAACTTAGTCTTTTGGACAGTTGGTGGTAGATGGGATGATAGGTTGGAACGCGTCCATTTGACTAAGGAAAAGCTTCTGAAAGGTCCTGTCTTGGGAAACCAAGTCTGGTGGGGAAAGTGCACAACCTCTGCAGATGGAAAAACTAAGTACTTAGCCTAGTCCAAGGAAATGGACACTTTGAGCATCAAGACATGGAAGCTACAAGAATCTCATCATTCCAACTTCTACAATAAAAATTTGTGGGTGAACAAGGGAGAAGGTCCCCAATGTCTATTGGTGGTTTCCTTGGGATTGTTTTTGATAAAGAAAAACTTAGTAATTTTCAACTAATAGGAAAAATCTATTTTCAAGCAAAAGCAAGCCAAGCTACACTTAGCCAAAATGCATATAGATATATAGTCCACTTAAAAATATACTAAGGTATCACTTGCCAATACTATTCCAAAGTATTGACCCTCTGTGGCTGTAACTTGTGATGTTGCAGGTTATTCCGATGATGATTAGGAGTCATGAGTCTACACTCAACATGCTTGCCTGTGGCACATGAAGATGAAGACTTATGTTTATTTACTTGTTCCTTAGAACTCTCGTATTAGGCCTATGGCCATGAGTTGTAAAAGACTATATTTTATCTCTGGAATGAATGTAATAAACGACCCTTGTATCTGTGTACTTCATCTTAAACTGTGGATGCTAGCATTGATCCAGGGACTAGCATTGCAATCACAGGGATCCTTTCCTCTATAAAGGATGGGTCTAACAACATGTGATGTTGTTTATTGGATTGATTGATGCTCACATGGAGACAGAATATTGGAGTTCTTAATATGAAAGTGCCAACATGCTCAACTCATTTATCCAGTCCATTTCAAGCCAAAAATAGAAGCTACAGCAAAACTACTGCACTGGTTTAACTAGCCCATTTCAAGCCAAAAATAGAAGTGACATGATTGACTGATTTATTAACAGAACATGGAGAGGTCCAGTGTAGTGAAATTGTGGTACCCTAACCCATTTTTGTCTAACATTCTTCAAGCACTAGCACATTTTTGTCTAACATTCTGCAAACACCAAAGTACAATAGCCTAACCCTAACCAGATGCAATGGATTCAGGAAGAAAATAGCCTAACCCTAACCAGATGCAGAGGAGGAGAAGGATAGAGGGGAGGGGCAGAGCTCACCTCTGAGATTGCTCGAGGAGAGAGGGGGAGATGACGACGACGAGGGCTGGCGGACGACTCTGCATGAACCTCCTCCTCCTGGCGCGGGCAAGGCGGCCTCCTCCTCCTAGCGTGGAGGCCTCCTCCTCCTGGCGTGGCGTGGCGGCCTCCTCCTCCTCTTGGCGTGGCGTGGCGGCCTCCTCCTGGCGTGGCGGCGGCGGCCTCCTCCTGGCGTGGCGTGGCGGCCTCCTCCTCCTGGCGTGGCGTGGCGGCCTCCTCCTCCTCTTGGCGTGGCGTGGCGGCCTCCTCCTGGCGTGGCGGCGGCGGCGCCTCGATGCGGGGATGGGGATGGGGATGGACGATGTGTCTGATGAGGACGACGATCGGAGGGCTGTTGCGGCAATTACTAGTTAGGTATAGATAGTCATCCTGATATAATAAGCAGTGGGCAGTTTTAGTTAACCATTCCGTTGTAGTTGCGACACTTACTAGTCAAATACAATTACCATGAGATATCCCAAAACCCAGCAGTTGTTGGTACTTTTATTTAGCCATTCCGTTGTAGTTGCAATACTTACTAGTCAGATACAATGGTCGCAAGCGACAACCCAACAAGCCATTGTTGGCAGTTTTATTTAGCCATTCCATTATAGTGAAGCTGATTACTAGTCATTATAAAGTCAAATTTATAGCACTACTTTAGTTATAGTTGTCTATGATCGAGATACTGTGCTCCAAGTCGTCCATAACCGCGGACACAGCTTTCAGAAAGTTTTACCCTGCAGGGGTGCACAAATAGCAACACACACTCGATCAACCTCGGAAAAACCAAATCAAAACCCAACGAGGCCTTCACGACAAAGCAATCACCAGATTCAGAAATATTTCAGGGGGCCACCCCATTAAGTATACCCGCAACGAAGTTAGCTGACTTCGAGACGGACTCAAGGTTTGTGGGGCCGGCTGTAAACGACTGGGAACCCGAAAGTGTGACTGGGCTTGTCGATACCGCGTAAACGGGTCACGATCCTAAACAGTACAGGTGCTCCTCGCACAATCGTAAATAAAGCAGTAAAGCATGGCATAAGTACAGGATAGTAAATAAAACCTCAAACTAGTTTGTGGCCCCAAGAAATAAGAATGAATCAAGCTCTGGCTCAGGGGGGTCCCATAATCCTCCCGGATGTGGATAGCGCGAATATTCAAGGAACAGGTATCAAGTACTCGGGGTCCTACGGGACACAAGTGGACGGTTAACAACCAAATAACATCTATTGCCCACCTGTGCCTCTGCATTTACCTACTTCAATTTTAGTTATTAAACAGTAATTAAAGTCTTGATCATCTCCAACAATAAACACACGGCAATACTCCAACAACTGTGGTACTTGACGACACGCAACAGCACTTGAGCAAGCGACTACAACGCGCAGGTCCAACTATCTACCAAACAACAGGTAATAGGAGGTGTCCAAGGCAATATAAGGCTGCAAGGGATATCACAGGTACGAAAGCTAGAGCATCGCAACACATATAGCAATAGATCAACAGGAGGGAATAAATACTATAAAAGTAAGATAGGTAGAAAGGGAGAGATGCTCGCCTGAAAACATTGCCGAAGGTTCAACCGAAGATCGGATCGACACTCGCATCAACTCAACGGCCTAATCCGTGAAGAAGCAAAGCACTAGAAGAAACACCGGATTGCACTATTTAATACTACGGCAGAAGATCGAGCATGATGCATGTATGATGTATGACATGGCAAAGGTGCGGTGCAATTAGGCAATATTAAGCGGAACCGGGGGTCCCGATAATTAAATATATGGTTCATGTTGTTTAGCTACCCCACAATTTAAATGTTGTCTTAACATGGCAAAATATGGCCTCGATTCGCTACGCAAATTTAAATGGATCCAATATTAGATTAGTTTCGCCCGCATATGGGCTCCATATTTAATTTAGGTGAATCGACAAAGTACCCCGAACAAATAAATATGTATGCGAGTATAAATGATTTAATATGCAACAAGTTTAATATGGCGATTTATAAAATAGCGGCTTGAATAGAGGTCTTACGGTTCGGATCGGAGAGACAAAGAGACGATCTTTGCAATATAGTTGAAGTAGCGGTTACCAGAAGAAGATCTTGTCTGAGGGTGGTGGCATCGGACAACAAATCGGACAAGTTGAATTAATAGAAGACAGTACCACAACTCTTGCGGGTATTTTGTAAAACACGTGATAGACATAGCTCCAGGAGCAGCTCCGGCGAGGATATGAAACCAACATTTAGCAAGCAACATATTGAGGAGCCAAAATAGTGTGCTGGCGCGCGAAAAAATCAGAGCACCTGGCTAGCCTGCTGATGAACGGCACTTGGAGGCGAGCGGGAGGTGGCCTACTGCTTGCGGAGCGTCAAGGGGACCAGGTGTGACGCTGCTCTCCGTGTGCTGGCATCGACCTGGGGCGGGGCGAGCAGGAAGCAGTCAGCAGCAGCGATGTACACTGGGCTGCAGGTCTGAGGCGGGAGCGGCCTGGTCGGCGGTTGTCCTGGAGCATGCCCGGGCGGCGACCGAGGTGAGGCCAACGGAGTGGAGATTTAGAGCTGCCCGGCTTCTGTCGTAAAGGGCCTAGGTAGAGTGGTGGTGGTGATCCGGTTGTACGTTGCTGCTGGTGGATTAGATGGGGAGCTGAGAGGAGCCCTGCAGGGTCAAAGATCTGGCTGCCGCTGCGCACGAGTGAAGAGCTAAAGCGGCGGCTACCTACTCTGCTAACTAGCGGTATCCTTGCAACCTGATGGTGGAGAGACAGATTAAATCAACAAGACAGGATCGTGACATGTTGAGCTGGTTCTGGTGATGATTGATTGGAGCAAGGGAATAGATCAGGCTGTTAGCTCAAGAATTAAGACAGGGAGGTCACGATGGGATTTGGGGCTGCTCTTGCAAAAGGAATTTGAACTACTTGGTGAGATATCGTCTGTGGACAAAGAGGAAGGAAGATGACCAGATCGATGCTAGCTGCTCTCTCACGCCGGCAAAAGAAATGGGGAACGGCGGTGAGCAGATTCTTGAGCGAGGAGTATCTCAGATTTGGGGAATAGGGTTCAGTGAGAAATAAAGTGGAATGGACTACTTATCTAGTCCAAAGTAGACTAGATGGGGCTAGTTTTGGGCCAAAAATTTAGACGGGCCTTTAGCCTATTTTTATTTTAGTCAAATAAGCAAACCATGGTCACGTAATGGGACCGAAAAAATTATTTTGTTTTATTTTGAAAATAAGAAAGGGAAACAAATTTAATAAAACCATAGGGATATTTTAGTAAAACAAAAATAAGGTTTTTAGCAAAATAGTTTACAGTCAAAATTGCGAACAAAATATGCATGATGATGACGATGCTCAAATGCAATGTGGCATGATGACATGAGCATGCGGTCATGATGACGCAATGCACAAAAACAACGCGATTTTCTAGTAGTGGTTTTGCGGGGCGCCACAATTCGACACCACTAACAATGGATCTCGCCCTCGAGATCCGCCTCATGGTACCGGGAAGAAGGGCGGCGATCTGAATCTTCTCGCATCGTGTAGATCCTCGCGACACCACTAACAATGATTCCTTCTCCATCTTGAAATCGGCGACACCACCAACAAAGGTCGGTTCTCACGTTCGTCAAGAGAACACTCCGGAGAAACAAAGGACGAAGGTAGAGGTATCAAAAGATAAGGCCAACTCTAACTTCCATGAGAAGAGGAAAAGTTACATTGATCCACCAGTTCGATGTACAAGAGTGAACAGTAAGAGTCGGGTAGGGTGATCAGTCCATCCCGTACCCAAACTATCAACTCTATACATGAATAGGAAAATCAGGCAACTCAACTCTCGAAATTTAGAATGAAGATCTTCATAAGCAATATTCGGAACAAAGGGATGATGCCAGCTCTGCATTGGAGCTGATGTAGACGAGGTCATCACATCGGAAAACACCGGAAGATACCAAAGAAATCGTATGAAAGACACAATGATTAGGTTCCGTGATGGTTCCATTGGCATGAACAACACATGCTCAAGGTATACTCCAACTTCACCAATGCTCGTCCTTCTCATATGTTTTTCAACGATACGGATATCCAGGAAGGTACACATATAGATAAAGAGTTCAAGAACAAAAGATTGGATGAAGGGTACAACAGACAAGTGGCAGTTTTGATGATCGTAGCACCTCCGTTATAAATGGGAGAAAGCGAAACCCTGAAGGTACGACGGAAACCCAACCGCGAGAAATCCTGGACTCGAAGAAAGATAAGAGAGTAGATTCAAAACACGCAGAGGTAAGAAGAGAATAGCAGATGGGTAAGGAGAAAAATTAGACCTAATCAGAACTATCCAACCGATTTTGCAAAAATAGTTTTGACACTCTACTTCGGTCGTTAGCTAGGTTATCCTATAGGCTGGACTTGTGGGGTATCGCAACTGCTGAGCTCTGATACCACTCTGTAACACCCTCAGAATCGGCCCTATGCAAGTTTCAGCGCTTCCCGCCAAACCCGCATAGAAACGATTCAAAGGTGCCCACCAGGCACTTTCGTGCGGGTGGATAACGAAGTAATAACATTACACAACAGTCCTCGATGGGACCCACAGAACAGATATATATATACAACACGACTCCATGAGTCAAGATTACAGATATACGGTACAAAGATCCAAATCACCTTGAGAACGATATAGCGTCCAGCTACGGACAAGATGCAAATGGGGCTAAGAGCCCTGAAGAATAACCAATGGCGTCCATAACCCTGCCCAGGCCAAGCCGGAAGGGTAACCCTGCTAACGACGTCGATCTCAAAACCTGCTTAAACAAAAAGGGGTGCCGACAAAGGGCAAAGGGAAAAGAAAGAGAGCGGTCAGTACTGAGGCCAGTACACGGCGAGGCTAGAATTCGGCGGTCCTCGCCTACATAGGTATGGTGGACTGAAGCGGCAGCGCAGCATGCACTAAACAACCTATAGAGACTCGGGATAACTGTCGGCTATCAGAGAGGGATAAGAAAGACCTATCCGGAACCATCCTGATACTACCACAAAACATACCCATCCTGGCGTTTACCCCTCGAGACCAAACGAGGAAGTCAACCGAGGAACTCACACCGTTGGCAGTTTTACTCATTCTGTTATAGTTGTGGCAATTACTAGTCAGGTATAGATAGTCATCCTGATATAATAAGTAGTGGGCAGTTTTAGTTAACCATTCCGTTGTAGTTGCGACACTTACTAGTCAAATACAATTAGCATGAGATATCCCAAAACCTAGCAGTTGTTGGTACTTTTATTTAGCCATTCCGTTGTAGTTGCAATACTTAATAGTCAGATACAATGGTCGCAAGCGACAACCCAACAAGCCATTGTTGGCAGTTTTATTTAGCCATTCCATTATAGTGAAGCTGATTACTAGTCATTATAAAGTCAAATTTATAGCACTACTTTAGTTATAGTTGTCTATGATCGAGATACTGTGCTCCAAGTCGTCCATAACCGCGGACACGGCTTTCAGAAAGTTTTACCCTGCAGGGGTGCACAAATAGCAACACACACTCGATCAACCTCGGAAAAACCAAATCAAAACCCAACGAGGCCTTCACGACAAAGCAATCACCAGATTCAGAAATATTTCAGGGGGCCACCCCATTAAGTATACCCGCAACGAAGTTAGGTGACTTCGAGACGGACTCAAGATTTGTGGGGCCGGCTGTAAACGACTGGGAACCCGAAAGTGTGACTGGGCTTGTCGATACCGCGTAAACGGGTCACGATCCTAAACAGTACAGGTGCTCCACGCACAATCGTAAATAAAGCAGTAAAGCATGGCATAAGTACAGGATAGTAAATAAAACCTCAAACTAGTTTGTGGCCCCAAGAAATAAGAATGAATCAAGCTCTGGCTCAGGGGGGTCCCATAATCCTCCGGGATGTGGATAGCGCGAATATTCAAGGAACAGGTATCAAGTACTCGGGGTCCTACGGGACACAAGTGGACTGTTAACAACCAAATAACATCTATTGCCCACCTGTGCCTCTGCATTTACCTACTTCAATTTTAGTTATTAAACAGTAATTAAAGTCTTGATCATCTCCAACAATAAACACACGGCAATACTCCAACAACTGTGGTACTTGACGATACGCAACAGCACTTGAGCAAGCGACTACGACGCGCAGGTCCAACTATCTACCAAACAACAAGTAATAGGAGGTGTCCAAGGCAATATAAGGCTGCAAGGGATATCACAGGTACGAAAGCTAGAGCATCGCAACACATATAGCAATAGATCAACAGGAGGGAATAAATACTATAAAAGTAAGATAGGTAGAAAGGGAGAGATGCTCGCCTGAAAACATTGCCGAAGGTTCAACCGAAGATCGGATCGACACTCGCATCAACTCAACGGCCTAATCCGTGAAGAAGCAAAGCACTAGAAGAAACACCGGATGCACTATTTAATACTACGGCAGAAGATCGAGCATGATGCATGTATGATGTATGACATGGTAAAGGTGCGGTGCAATTAGGCAATATTAAGCGGAACCGGGGGTCCCGATAATTAAATATATGGTTCATGTTGTTTAGCTACCCCACAATTTAAATGTTGTCTTAACATGGCAAAATATGGCATCGATTCGCTACGCAAATTTAAATGGATCCAATATTAGATTAGTTTCGCCCGCATATGGGCTCCATATTTAATTTAGGTGAATCGACAAAGTACCCCGGACAAATAAATATGTATGCGAGTATAAATGATTTAATATGCAACAAGTTTAATATGGCGATTTATAAAATAGCGGCTTGAATAGAGGTCTTACGGTTCGGATCGGAGAGACAAAGAGACGATCTTTGCAATATAGTTGAAGTAGCGGTTACCAGAAGAAGATCTTGTCTGAGGGTGGTGGCATCGGACAACAAATCGGACAAGTTGAATTAATAGAAGACAGTACCACAACTCTTGCGGGTATTTTGTCAAACACGTGATAGACATAGCTCCAGGAGCAGCTGCGGCGAGGATATGAAACCAACATTTAGCAAGCAACATATTGACGAGCCAAAATAGTGTGCTGGCGCGCGAAAAAATCAGAGCACCTGGCTAGCCTGCTGATGAACGGCACTTGGAGGCGAGCCGGAGGTGGCCTACTGCTTGCGGAGCATCAAGGGGACCAGGTGTGACGCTGCTCTCCGTGTGCTGGCATCGACCTGGGGCGGGGCGAGCAGGAAGCAGTCAGCAGCAGCGATGTACACTGGGCTGCAGGTCTGAGGCGGGAGCGGCCTGGTCGGCGGTTGTCCTGGAGCATGCCCGGGCGGCGACCGAGGTGAGGCCAACGGAGTGGAGATTTAGAGCTGCCCAGCTTCTGTCGTAAAGGGCCTAGGTAGAGTGGTGGTGGTGATCCGGTTGTACGTTGCTGCTGGTGGATTAGATGGGGAGCTGAGAGGAGCCCTGCAGGGTCAAAGATCTGGCTGCCGATGCGCACGAGTGAAGAGCTAAAGCGGCGGCTACCTACTCTGCTAACTAGCGGTATCCTTGCAACCTGATGGTGGAGAGACAGATTAAATCAACAAGACAGGATCGTGACGTGTTGAGCTGGTTCTGGTGATGATTGATTGGAGCAAGGGAATAGATCAGGTTGTTAGCTCAAGAATTAAGACAGGGAGGTCACGATAGGATTTGGGGCTGCTCTTGCAAAAGGAATTTGAACTACTTGGTGAGATCTCGTCTGTGGACAAAGAGGAAGGAAGATGACCAGATCGATGCTAGCTGCTCTCTCACGCCGGCAAAAGAAATGGGGAACGGCGGCGAGCAGATTCTTGAGCGAGGAGTATCTCAGATTTGGGGAATAGGGTTTAGTGAGAAAGAAAGTGGAATGGACTACTTATCTAGTCCAAAGTAGTCTAGATGGGGCTAGTTTTGGGCCAAAAATTTAGACGGGCCTTTAGCCTAATTTTATTTTAGTCAAATAAGCAAACCATGGTCACGTAATGGGACCAAAAATATTATTTTGTTTTATTTTGAAAATAAGAAAGGGAAACAAATTTTTTAAAACCATAGGGATATTTTAGTAAAACAAAAATAAGGTTTTTAGCAAAATAGTTTACAGTCAAAATTGCGAACAAAATATGCATGATGATGACGATGCTCAAATGCAATGTGGCATGATGACATGAGCATGCGGTCATGATGACGCAATGCACAAAAACAACGCGATTTTCTAGTAGTGGTTTTGCGGGGCGCCACAGGCGCTGATTGTGCGATCGTGACGGTCCCAACCTGATCGATCTACAACTCTGCAGCAACGGAGAGTCATCTCCTCTTCGGCGCTTTCGACTTCACCGCCCACTCGCCGGCCACCATGAAGGACTTCGAGCCCGTAGGCGACGGACTCAAAATCCTATTCGGGAGCTTCTGCTTCCAGGTGGGGCAAACTGGCACCCTCCGCCTACCTGAGTGGGTGCCCCTACCATCAATCAGGCCCGCTTCATGGGCCCCACACCCCGTGCTACGCACAGCATCATCAGCAAATGATTCCTACGACAGCAGCAGCTGCAACTCCGATCTGTGCGATCCGCCATCGGATGCAGGGACCTACGGTTCTGGAACTGAAAGCTGCGGCAGCAGCATGCCAATCTACGAGCGCTACCAATGCGCCGCAGTCATCCAAAGCGACGTGGATCAGCAAACATCCAACCCGCCGCCTAACCCACCAGAACGAAACGGCGGGAACAGAAGAAGCCAATCTCCCCCACCCGAAGGGGAAAACAACGGCGGCCACGTCATCTGCCTTAGCAAAGAGGGATGGACCTAGGTCCGCGAAGCTGTGGCAGGCAACATAGTACTGCCCGCAGACGCCTCGCGAGATATGCTGATGGCCTACCACCTACTCCTAATCGAGGAGCACAAGAAGCAGGTCAAGATGCAGGATGTGCTAGACAAACGCAAGCAAGCAGCCTCAGAGTCCAGCGCGCGACGAGCCGCGCTCTCCGCCATGGGCATCGGCTCCAGCTCGAATGCCAACCCAGGCAACAAGCACCGCTCTCGGATGGAGAACATGGATCCCAAGGAGCGCCGCGAGTTGATGCGAACTCTCCACACATCCTTCATGGAGATGGACGCCGACGGCAACGTCATCCCGAAAACGCCGCAGGCTGCGATCATGGCAGCCACTGCGTACCTCGTGGCCCACCCACCTCCCGAGGGGGACCCGAAGAGGGCCAAGCATAAGTCCGCACTTACCGGACTCGGACTTGTCTGAGCTGCGCTCCACCAAGACGCTCCTGTGGAGCCAAAGAAGAAGGCTCCGGCCAGGCATGACCGGAGCCCCACCCCTTCATCCTAAGAGGAAGAGAACACGACCTTCCTCGAAGGAAGAAGAGCTCGCGTCACCATAAATGCGACTACGACGCCAGAGACGCGCTCACACAACGCAAAATCGACAAAGCACGAGCCAAGCGCGCATGCTCATCTGAATCCGAGATGGACGAAGACAAAGGAGAACTCTATGGAGCCCGATGCTTCAGCAGATCCGTTCGGCGAATGCGGATGCCATGAAATTTCAAGATTCCTTCGGATACTCCGAAGTTCGATGACACGCAAGATCCAAAAGCATGGCTCAGTGACCATCTGTCATCTGTCAAGCTGCACGGCGGTAACAAAGAAACCGACATGCAATGCCTTCAGCTGTAGCTGACAGGCGCGTCACGGATGTGGATCAGCAGCCTATCATCAGGGGCCATCCGAAGCTAGGAGGAGCTAGCTTACAGCTTCATCCGAAATTTCAAGGGCACCAGCAAGAGGCCCGCCTCAATCGAAGAGTTGCGCGCCTGCACTCAACGAACGCGCGAATCCATTCGCTCATACATACTACGCTGGTCCAACACCAAGAACTCCGCAGCACACATCTCTGAAGAGAGGGCCATCGACGCCTTCAGGGACGGCGTCAAGCGCCAACACTTCAAGGAGGAACTTGGGCGCGTCAAGCCCAAAACACTCGACCACCTCATGAACATCGCCAATAGGTGGGCCGACGGCGAAGATTCCATTCACCGAGCACAATCGGATGAAGAGGATGACTACGGCCGAAGACGGGAACGCCGTAGCAAGCGGAGATCGCGCGTCTACGACGATCGCGACGGACCCGACATGGTCGCGGCTGGCTACGCCGATCGCCGCAACGACGCCAACCGCAACAGCGGCGGATACCGCAGAGGAAACTTCCGCGATGGAGGACGCCCAGCGCAGTCGTGGCAACGTCGCGACCGCGATAACGGACCCTCAGCATACGAAAAGCTTTCGGGTCCATGCACCATCCACTTCTACATCGACAAGCAGGATGGCAAAAAGAAAGCGAGCCACATGCTCAAGGACTGCCGCGAGTTCCAGAAGCTCAGCGAAAGAATGGTGCAGATGAGGCAGCAAGCTCCAATCCATGCGTTCAGAAACGCACATGCGCCAGGTGAGATAGCGCATGGAGCTCCTCCACCGCCACCTGTAGGAGGCCCGAACCAACCAGTCGCACCAGCACAGAACAACGCTGGAAACGGGTATCCCCCGCCGAAAGGAGCACTGATGATCCAGAAGGGGCGCCCTATGAATAGGGTGCAGAAAAAAATCACCCGACAGATCAATCTGGCCGTGGCAACTCCACCCGCCATCCCTGAGTACCTCAGCGGATCGGAGTCCTGCATCATGTTCACTCGTTCGGATCACCCTTGCCAGATTCCTCGCCCAGGTCATGCTGCCCTGGTGTTGCAGGCGTAGATCGGAGGTTTCGAGATGAGCCGCGTCTTCATGGACAGCGGCAGCGGCATCAACCTGATGTTCGCAAGAACTCTAGCAGCAAAGCGGATCCCGCAGTGCAGCCTGGAACAATCAGACACAACGTTCCACGACATCGTTCCAGGGAAGGGCATATTTCCCCTGGGCAAGATATGGCTCGACGTCATCTTTGGCAAGCCGGACAACTTCCGACTGGAACGGCTCGAATTCGAAGTGGTGCACTGGCCATCACAGTACCACGCCATCCTCGGGCGTGTAGCATTCGCAAGGTTCCTGGCTGTCCCACATTATGCATACCTGCTACTCAAGATGCCAGGACCGAAGGGCGTCATCACAGTCCACGGGAGCTTCACCCGATCAGACCAATGCGACAGAGATTTCAACAGAATCTCCCAATCATTCGGAATGCAGGAGGAGCTCCTTAGGCTCCGCGAGGTGACGGACAATGGGGCACCCCCAATCACACGACAAAACGCACCAGACATGTCTTTCGACTCCACGGTCAACACATAGAAGGTGCAGATCCACCCAGCGGATGCCTCCAAGACGGCGCTGATCGCCAACGACCTCAGCCTCGCATATGAAGGCGCACTCGTCGAATTCCTCCGTGAGCGCGGGGAAATCTTCGCCTGGTGTCCTGTGGACATTCCAGGAGTTCCCAGAGAATTCGCCGAGCATGCACTCAACGTCTTTCCAGACACCAAGCCCGTCAAACAGTCCATCCGAAGACTGTCCGAGCCACGATCCGAAGCTATCGGCAAGGAAATCAACAGACTACTCGCTTCAGACTTCATCAGGGAAATCAAAGAAAGCAAGTGGCTTGCAAACACAGTCATGGTCCCAAAGAAGGACACGGACATCCTGCGGATGTGCGTGGACTTCACGTCTCTAAACAAGCATTGCCCAAAGGACCACTTCCCTCTTCCTCGGATCGATCAGATCATCGATTCGACTGCAGGTTGCGAGAAACTCTCATTCCTCGACGCCTACTCAGGCTATAACCAGATTCGAGTCAAGGTCGAAGATCAGGAGAAAACGGCGTTTATCACACCGTTCGAAGTATTCTGCTACAACACAATGCCTTTCGGGCTAAAGAACGCAGGTGCCACGTACCAGCGATGCATGCAGGCCTGCCTCAAGGACCAGATTGGTCGGAACGTCCAAGTCTATGTTGACGACATAGTCATAAAAACCAAGGAGGCAAGGACACTTATCGACGATCTCCGCGAGACGTTCGACAACCTTAACCGCTACAGGATCAAGCTAAACACCGAAAAGTGCGCCTTCGGCGACCCATCGGGTCAGCTGCTTGGGTACTTCATCTCTCAGCGAGGGATCGAGGCGAACCCGAAGAAAATCAGAGCCATCATGACGATGGAGAAGCCGAAAAACATCAAGGGTGTCCAGTAGCTCGCAGGACAAATAGCGGCATTGAGCAGATTCATCAGCCGCATGGGCGAGAAGGCCCTACCATTCTACCAGCTGCTACGCAAATCAGATAAATTCGAGTGGACGCCGGAAGCCAACGATGCATTCGAAAGCCTCAAGCGGCTTCTCTCCACCTCGCCCATCTTGGTCACGCCAAAGGAGCGAGAGCCTCTGCTGCTATACATAGCAGCCACACACCAAGTGGTCAGCACCGTGCTAGTGGTCGAACGACCCGAATAAGGAAAGACCCACGGGGTCCAGCGCCCAATCTACTACCTCAACGAGGTACTGACACCAACAAAGCAGATGTACCCTCACTACCAGAAGCTCGCCTACGGCGTGTTCATGACAGCTCGACGGCTGAGCCATTACTTCCAGGAGCACCAGGTAATGGTCGTCAACGAGGCACCCCTGAACAGCATCCTAAATAACCCAGAGGCCACAGGACGCGTGGCCCTGTGGGGCATCGAGCTGTCACCCTTGGACATCATCTATGAAAAGCGACTCGCAATCAAATCTCAAGTCCTTCCGGATTTCCTTGTGCATTGGATGGAGCTGCAGCTGCCAGACACCCCTGACATGTCGCAGTCGTGGACAATGCACTTCGATGGATCCAAGCGCGAAGCTGGAGCAGGAGCCGGGGTCATATTGAACTCCCCGCAGGGAGACCAGATGAAGTACATCCTACGGATGAAATTACGAGCCTCCAACAACGAGGCCGAATACGAAGCCCTCATCCACGGCATGAGGATGGCAAATATATGCGGCGGAACGCGCCTGGTCATCTACGGTGACTCCAACCTCGTCGTCCAGCAGACAATGAACGAGTGCGACGCACACGCCGAAAACATGATCGCGTACCGCGTTCTTTACAACCCACTCGAAGGAGAATTCGACGGATGCGAGCTTCGGCACGTCGGAAGAGAAAGAAACGAGGAAGCCGACAGACTCGCCAACATCGGCTCCACCTGCGCGAAGGTGCCACAAGGTGTGTTCCTCGAACAGATCTGTGTGCCATCGATCAAGCGAAAATTCCCCAAAGGATCACCCGAAGAAGCAGACCACTCGGGGGCCACACTGCCCGAAGGACATGAAGGACCCGAGAAACTGGACACAGAGGTTGCCATGGTAAACCTAATGCAGGTCATGGAAGTCGAAAAAACTTGGACGCGACCATACCTCCAGTTCTTGATAAACGGAGAACTGCCTGACAGCCCGACAGATGCCCGGCACATATCTCGTCGGTCAAAAGCCTTCACCATCATCAATGGCGAGCTGTACAAGCGCAGTATTACGGGTGTACTAAAAAGGTGCGTCACCATCGGTGACGGAAAAGCCATCCTCCAAGACATCCACGAGGGCATCTGTGGCCATCACGCAGGCAGCCGCTCCCTAGTCGCCAAAGCTCTACGAGCCGGATTCTACTGGCCAACGGCCATGAGCGACGCAAAGGACATAGTTCAAAGATGCAACGGGTGCCAACGGTTCGCCGACAAACCGCACGCATCAGGGTTCGAGCTCAGACCCATACCTATAGCCTGGCCTTTGGCTCAATGGGGCCTCGACATGATCGGCAAACTGCCAAAGTCCTCGGAAGGGGGACACGTTTACCTCCTGGTCGCAGTCGACAAATTCACCAAGTGGATCAAGGCCATGCCGGTTACCAACCAGAAAGGAAAAACTGCCGTCAAGTTCTTCGAGTCCATTGTCTACAGGTTCGGCGTACCGCATAGCATCATCACCGACAATGGATCGAACTTTATCTCCAAGGAGTTACAGGACTTCTGCGAAGGCCTTGGGATCAACATCACGAACGCCTCAGTGGCACACCCGCAAACAAATGGGCAAGTGGAAAAGGCCAACGGCCTAATCGGCGCTGGCATCAAGAAGCGCCTCATGAGTCCACTCGAACGGAAAGCCGGAGCCTGGACAAAAGAGCTACCATCCGTCCTGTGGAGCTTACGGACTACGCCAAACATCTCCACAGGCTACACACCGTTCTTCATGGTGCACGGAGCTGAGGCCGTGCTACCAGCCGAAGTACGCCACCAGGCCCCCCGGGTCGTCGCTTACAGCGAAGCCGAATCCATGGCTCCACTCGAAGACGCCGTCGACACACTCGACGAAGCAAGAGACATAGCAGCAACTCGATCAGCGGTGTACCAGCAGAGTCTCCGCAACTACCACAGCCGCCGGCTTTGCCCCAGGTCCTTCGTCGAAGGAGACCTCGTCTTGTGACTCAAGCAAGAGCATCCGAAGAAATTCGAGTCACCATGGGAAGGACCCTACGTCATCACCGAAGTCATCCCAGGAGGCGCCTATCGCCTCAAGCACGTGGAGTCTGGAGTCGCATACTCCAAGCCATGGAACATCGTGCACTTGCGACGATTCTACCCCTAGCTACCTACCCCTTTACTTTCAATAAGGCTTTTCAGCCAAGGCTATTCAGCCAAACAATGTACTTCCTCCATTACGATATAAATAAAGCTAAGTGTCTCGCCCCAAACTTCCATTCATTATTTGCAACTTTACTTTATGCTACAAACGCAATCGGGGGCTCCCCCCACCTCACGATTCCATCGACCGAGGATTACGCGTGTACACCTGAGTAGCTGACAACGTCAGGCAAACGAAAAGGACACGTAAATAAAACAAAGTACTGCGTGCTTACAACAAACAAATATTTGCAACAAAGGGCAAAACACGCCCAGTCGAAATATACAAATTTTACATCTATCTCTTTTACAGGTACTATCTATTCTGAAGAATAACCTGAGCACGCTGCTCAAACAAATCTACGACCTGTTCGGCATACTGCCTTACAGCTGCGTAATGTGGACGCATGTCCCACTCATCACCATCCGGCCGAGGAGGCGGCCCAGCTGCCACAACAGACAAATCTACATCAGGCCGGTGCAGCCTCACAAGAGACAAAGCAGCCTTCACTCCTGCGACGAGCTGTTGCCGCACCAACTCCTTGACATTGCTCACGCTCCGAAACTTCAACAGAAGACCCGCAAGGCTCGTCGGTACGGCATCCAAAGGAAACATGACGTGCAACACTGAGGCAAGCGACGTCTGCACTTGGCGAAGCACCCACAAAAACCTGGTGCACACGATCCTGCACCGTCGCCAGAGCCATGGCACGGTCACGATCCATCCAGAAGAAGCCACCGACCTCCATGTCCTACTGAGTCAAGCAATTGACCCGAACGGCGACACCCTCTTTCTCTTCCCTCGGAGCAAGGTTAGCACCTGCGACAATTGTACAAAATAAGGGGCAAGGGCAGCAGGCCCATCCGAAGAACTGAGCTACAGCTCGAAACAAAGAACAACTTACATTGAAGTTGCTCAGATAACAGAAGTAGTTCCGCCATCAAGTACTCCTCCCTGTCTGCACCACGATCCGCCTTGGACTTCCAAACATCGGCGTGACCACGCAACCCAAGCAACTCCCTCTCAAGACTACGAACACGGTCCCGAAGAAAAGCGAGTTGCAAAGGATCATCCAAAGATGGCCGCAGCTGCACTGGGGGCGAGGTGTCAACAGGGTCAGCACCCGAAGGAACCTAGAGGAGCAGAAAAAGAAAAGGACACAAACATTCATATAGTGGTAGAGCACAACTCAGAAGAATTCATTAAGCATATAAGGCCACTACGTGGCACAAGGACTGTGTTCCTCAAAATATTTACAGGAAAAGCAGAATACTAACTATCCTACATCTACAACGCCTAAGACGCGGCACCCTGAGCCGCCTCGGAGCCGGATTGCCTAGCCTTGGCCTCCCCTTGCTGCCGCAGCGCATAATCAGACAGCAAATCAATGAGCTTCGGCCCATATCGCTTGCAGCGAGCAGAGTAGGCAGCAAAGGCTACCTCGGATCCGTCTGCGGTCGTCGGCATCCCGGAGGTGATCTGGGGCAGGTCCAGCTCCGCTCCAGCCGCCAGATCCATCGCCAGCCCGACGGACGCGCCGATGCCCTTCTGCTTGCGCTTGTATGCCGCAGGCGCTTCGGCTGACAAAGCCTCCGCCAGAGCATCCACATCATCAAGGGCCGCGCCCTTAGGGACAAGCTCCTTGTAGAAGCGTCCAAGGACCTCCTTCGCCTTGGCAAGGGAGCTGACGATGGTGCTGCAACGATCTTCGACCGCTGCAGTAGCATCATCTAGAGCACTACGGTGCTCCAGAGTGCCGCGGTCAAACTTGATTCCTGCGGCATCTGATACAAAAAAAAGACATGACGAAAGCAACGCAGAAGAAGACAAGAAAACAAGAAGAAAGAAGCACAAATACAACACTCACCCGAAACAGCCTTGGCAGCAGCCATGAGCTTGCCTGCCACCTCTCTCTCGCGCGTAGCCGCAACAGTTGCCAGCTGCTCCTCACGGTCCACGGCCTCCTGCTGCAGACGCTCCTTAGCTTCGGCTCCCTTAGTCAGCTCTAGCTCGAGGCGTTCCTTCGCACCAACGGCGGCCTCGTCCTTCTTCTCCGATGACCAAGGCTCTTCTTGAGAGCGTCGACCTCACGGAGAGAAGTATTATGCTCCTCTGCAATCGAAACAAGCAAACGTCAGAGAGCAGGACCGGAATAAATGAAAGAAGCACCAAAAACAAACAGGTACCTTGAAGCTGTCGGAGGTTAGCCTCTAGCACTAGGCGCTCCTGCACCAGCCGCTTGGCGTCCTCCACAAAAGTCTGCCGAAAAAGAAACACCAGTAAGGAAAAAGGACTTGGGGGTTGTTCCCAACATTAAGGAATAAAGGCAAAACTCGAACACGAAGACACTCGGGGGCTCCCTCCCGAAGATTCGAAAAAAGAACAACACACGAAATTTTTCAGACACCCGGGGGCTCCCCCCGTGGTACGAAGCAGAGGTACTTACATGCTCTGATGGCGACTCCGAAGGCCCGCTGGCGAAATTCTGAGGCGCAACCACCTGCACCTCCTGCAGAGGACGATTCGGAGCGGCGCCCCCTGACGTTGCCACCGTTTGAGGAGGAGGAGATGCAACTTTCGACTCCCCCATCATCTCCCGAGCACCATCGCTGGAGGAGTCGTGGGAGGAATGCCTGCATACGAAGCAATCAGTACAAGTGCAAAATCAAGAAATTAAAAGGACAGTAGTAAGACAAGAAACTTACGAGTCTAGCGAGCTCAGGTCAAAGACAGGAGGAGTCCTTCGGGCTCTCTTCTCCACCTTCTTCTCTTCCTTCTTCTCTTCCTTCTTCTCTTCCTTCTTTTCTTCCTTCTTCCGCTTCGCTTGCGGGTGTGGCGCTACATCCCGCACAGGAATGGCAGGAATGGGAGAAGAAGAGCCTCCATGCCCGTCACTATGACGCTCAAGGCACAAAGGGTTTCTGGGAGTCGGAGGAGTCGAGGCATCCGAAGACTCGCTAGAGCTCCGTGATCGTTTGCGCGTATGGTCCTCACTCGACTCGTCGGCATCTTCCGCCGGAATCCACCACGTCATTATCCGAGGCATTCGGATATTTTTCAGGCAATGGCGGTACCATGCCCGAAAGGTGTTCCCACGCAATCGCTATCGCTGTTCCTACGACGTAGTCAATACGCATTGGAATAATGGCATCCCCTCCACCATAGTAAGAAGTAACGGGTCTACGCCCTGCTTCCTTGTTCGGTTCTGGTTACGGGAACGGTTGACTTTCGAAATCAAATACCCTTCTTCCCTGTTTTGAAAATTCACCTAGAGCTAGCGAAGCGAGTCCGTTTCCTAAGGACGAGCGATGAAGAGCTTTTTCTAATGAAATATTGGTCTATGCCCTCCTTTGATGCCCCACCTTGAAGCTCTGGAAAACCAAAAGGGACTTTGTTAGCAAAGAAAGGAAAATAAATACGCAGTCGACAACAAGCGCTACGCGCACAAATCTACACCTGTGGAACATCCAATGCCGAAGAAAACGGCGGAGTCAGCGACTTCCCCGGGATTTTCTCTCCAGCCTTGAACTTCAGCAGCGAGCGAAGGGTCATGCCAAGATCCCCCTCGGAGATTTTCTTAGCTGAAACCCTCGTCGGATCACGGCGCCCAGAATAAAGAAACATCGGGTGCGCCCTCGCCTGGAGAGGCTGCACCCGACGCTCGAGAAACGTCTGGATGATGTCCACGCCATTCACTTCCTTCTCCGGAATCAACTGGAGATCCTCCACCCGACGGTAAAGGGCCTCTATCTCCTCTTTCTCGCCATCCAAGATCTAGTTTTTCCAGGATCTTTTTGGCTCGATTATCTGGGAGGGGTCGAAAGGAGCAAGACTAAAATGCTGCCCAGCAACTGTAGAGTCGCGAATGTAAAACCACCGCCTCCTCCAGTATTGTACATATTCGGACATAGAGAAAGAAAAGAAGAGAATATTGGCTTTGAGGGAGATGATGCAACCCCCAATGGGATACACACCATCCGAACCGGATTGCCTCTTCACGGAATAGAGTTTCCGGAAGAGGCCAAAATGCGGCTCGATGCCGAGCCAGCACTCGCAAAAAATGATGAAACAAGCAATGTGAAGAAGAGAATTGGGCGAAAGATGATGCAGCTGGATGCCATAGAGAAAGAGCAGCCCACGAAGGAAGTCGTGGACTGGGAAGGAAAACCCACGCATAACGAAGGCAAGAAACATAACCCGATACCCAACAGGGGGATGGGGGATTACCTCGTTGCCGGGGAGTCTGACGGCCTCCCTATCTTGCGGGATCAAACCCCGCTCGCGAAGCTTGCGGAGATCACTCTCCCGCGTCTCTGATCGCCGCCAACCACCGTCGGTGACACGGGTAGCGGTGGCGCCTTTCATTCCTCCGGCGGCGCTGGTACCAACTGCAGATGATGATTTCTTCGGTTTCCCCATCGCGCTACGGCGGCGCCGGCGGTGAAAGCGCAGAAGGGAAGATGGAAATGTGGAAGGAAATCCCAGCGCGCAGCAAGAATCGCTAGAGCACAAGGAGGCAGTGAAAACAAGAACTGATGCGGTGAAAACAAACCGCAGCTCTCCCCAAAGATTATAACGACGAAGAAAACGCACGGCAGCCGTCCATCCAGAAGACCTAACGCCAACGGCAGATCTGACCATACACGTGTCAGCATCACAACGAACCGTCGTTACCACGCCGTCCACTACGCGCGGAAATCGAGGCGACGCCGTAATTATGTCCACGCCGCACGTGACCGGTCAATTCAAGGTCAGCAAGTGGGACCCACGTTCGTCCAGTCAAGTCAGCTCTAGCGTAGCAGACGCTTGAGGTCATTGATCGTCAGCACTGATGTCATCAAAAGCTATACTAGCACCAACTACAAGTCTTCGGCTCCACAGCTAAGAGTACTCACTCGAATCTTCAATTCGACTAAATACTCAGGGGCTACTCCTATCAGGAGCGCTGGCCGCGCACCCGAAAGACGAATAAAGACAAAATATTTCTTTGAGTCCTACGTCGAGTCTACGATCCACTACGGACTCGGGGCTACTCCCATAGTGAGGATGGATTTAAGCATCCAAAATTTTTTGTGTCCTACGGACTTAAAAATAAACAAAGTGCTTGAATAAAAGTCTCCGCCCTAGTCTACGACTCGAACAGACACTTGGGGGCTACTCCCATAGGGAGCGCTGGTCGTGCACCGTATGAATTCTTCGACTGCGATCTTTCGGATCAAACACGCAAAAAAATTTCAGCAACTTTGCCTCAGTAGAATGCTAAGTGAGCAATGTTTCTCCTTGGCCACCCGAAACACCTCCGCGGTGACAAATGTTCGGATGCTGCGTCTGCGACGCAAAGATAAGACCTACAGATATCATCTGGTGGCCTGGCAACGCACCCGACTGTGCTCTGCTAGTATGAATCCGTGCCAGCAGGTGCGATGAAAAATCCCGACGGACGCGTTGGGTACATCAATTAAATTCACTGGAATTCAACTCCTATAAGTCCTCCGCGGCCTGAGTCGAATTACGCCAGCATATGTTCCAGTTTCGAGTTGAGGGACTCGAACCTGAGGAAGATCGTGTCGTTTCGTCCTAAGACAGTTAACAGACCCTGATTCGTTGGGTGAGTCAGGCACACGCATCAACAATCCCTACACATGAACTATTGAAATACATAGTTACACCCAAAAGACTGAAGAGTCCTCAGCCGAATCTACGATTCGACTGATCACTCGGGGGCTACTGACATGGTTATACCCCGCGGGTGCATGACCTCAGCATACCTAGTCCAGCCCAAGGAAGGCCCACGGCAAAAGTACGTTTGCCCATGAAGATTTTCAGGTCGCCCAGGCCCATGGTGCCTTCGGATCCTTGGAGAGCAAGACTAGAGTAGATAGGAAATTCAAAGGGGTAAAACCCTAGGAACTGTAACCGACTAGGACTATGCCCGGGACCTGCCTAAGTCTATATAAAGGCCAGGAGGGCACGACCTAGATCTCTCGACTCATACTTCCTCATACACACCTCCATGCCAGATTGCATCTGCGCACCCCTGTAACCTTCGGTTCCACCGTAATCAAGAGCATACAAGCAGGAGTAGGGTTTTCCCTCCGGGGGCCTGAACCTGGGTAAACCTTGTGTCCCCGTGTTGCTTGTTTGCTAACCGTTCCACGATCTCCAGCATCCCCATCTTCTCCAAAACCCAAGTCCATAACAATGGGCATTGATGAGATCAAACCTCGTCACCACGCGGGCCGGGTCGTTCTCGTCATCGAAGTTCAGGGCGCGCCCCTGGACGGTGGGGTTCAGGCGCGACCTGATTCGCTCCTGGTGGTAGCGCGACAGCTCCTGCACCGTCACCTGCTCGAGGCGAAATTTTTCGCGCTCGGCTTGTTCCTTGCGGACTACCTCCGCCAGCTTTAGGCGAAGTTCCTCGACCTCCGTTGCCGTGGCGTTAGGAGGGATCGGGGTGGAGAAGGGATCCTCCGGCGGATCGGTGCCAGTCGCCATGTAAGTCGTGGCGTGGCGACTGGTCCCATCGCGGAGATCGGCGGAGTTTTCTGATCCGGAGTCGAAGTCGAAGATCCCAAGGATGGAGGGATCCTCGAAGTCTCCCATGTGGGAGACCTGGGTGATGGAGCCTGCGGGTGAAGCCGCGGTGATGGATCCGGCGAGTGACGCCGGGGTCGCCGAGTGGGCGTCGTCGTTGAGGGCCACGTCTTCCGTGGCCGTGGAGTTCTCGGCCACGTTGCTATGGGCCGAGTTGTACTCGGAGGCGAGGCGATGGATCGTGCAGACCTGGCTCTCGGAGAGCCGGTCGCGTGGCGGCGACTCGCGGATGCGAGCCGAGTCCTCCGAGGCGATGACGTCGGTGAGGCCGACAAAGAGGCTGATCGTGCCGACCGGCAGGATCACGTTGTGCGTGACGGGTCGCGCCGCCGGGACATAGCTGCTCGGGAAGATCTGGAGCATCTTGCCGATCCCTATCATGCGGCCGGTGGCGACCGTCTCGTTGATGGGCAGATTGGATCTCGCCGCAGAACACCGGCCAGACCTGCCAGGCCTCACGGTGGGCGCCACTGTCGTGGGAATGGTCACGGCAGATGCTGCAATCGGCAGCGAGTAGTACAACGAGGGGCAAGGGTGGCCAGCCATCTGCGGTGCAAGATGAGGGCGGAGACACAGGGTTTTACCCAGGTTCGGCCCCCGGAGGGTAAAGACCTACTCCTGCTAGATTGTATTATGACGGTGGTACAATGGGGCGAGCCCGACGGCTAGGCGACGAGTCGCTTGGGTGTATGATGGAACGTATCTCTACACGCCCTGTAGGGAGGTTTATATAGACTCACCTCCCCTAGGGTTTACATATCTCAACCGAATCAGTTAAGGCTTCGGTACTCGTTTAACCTAATCTGACTGGGCCTATCTACTCGCCTGGGCCTTCAGCTTCCAGTCGCTTGGATCCTCACCGGGCCTTGATCCAGTCACCGTCTTGCAAGCCCACTCGCCAGTTCCTGGGCCAGTCGGAAACGTCCTACTGGGTATACCCCGGTAGGCATATCCCCATCATCTACAGTTTTGTTGAAAGAATTTTGTTTACTAATAAAGTCTTTGAGCATGAATTCAAGTTCAGAAGGGGCACTTCTAGCATTGTTGTAGGAGTTTCCATAGGTATTGCCATTATTAGGAGCATAAGGCCTATAATTGTTGTTACCACCAAAATTATTCCTATAGGCATTGTTGTTGAAATTGTTGTTTCTAATGAAGTTCACATCAACTTGCTCTTCTTGAGCAACCAAAGAGGCTAAGGGAACACTATGAGGATCTAAAGGATCTTTCCCATTAACAAGCATAGCCATAATAACATCAATCTTATCACGTGGAGCTCTCTCAGTGTGCTATTCAGAGTAGTTAATTATCATATTATCAAGGATTCCAGTTGCAGCACCCAAAGTGATGCTCATAAAGGTAACTCCAGCAGCTGATTCCAACAGGTTCCTTGAGGATAAGTTCAAACCTGCATAAAAAGTCTGGATAATCATCCAAGCAGTGAGTCCATGAGTGGGACAATTCTAAACCAAAGATTTCATTCTTTCCCAAACTTGAGCAACATGTTCATTATCAAGTTGTTTAAATTTCATAATGTCACTTCTCATAGATATAATCTTAGCAGGAGGATAGTATTTTATAGTAAAATCATCTTTAAACTTAGTCCAAGAATCAATACCATTTTTAGGCAAAGATAGCAACCAATCTTTAGCTTTTCCTCTCAAGGAGAAAGGAAAAAGCTTGAGCTTAATAATATATCCATCTACATCCTTATACTTCTGAATCTCACAAAGTTCAACAAAGTTATTAAGATGGGCAGCAGCATCATCAGAACTAGCACCAGAAAATTGCTCTCTCATCACAAGATTCAAAAAGCAGGCTTAATTTCATAAAAGGTAGCATCAGGAACAGGTGCAACAATAGGAGTGCTTAGGAAATCATTGTTGTTGGTGCTAGTGAAGTCACACAACTTGGTGTTCTCAGCAGAGTTCATTTTGGCACAGGTGGGCAAGCCAAAAATAGCAGCAACTAGAGCAGGAACTAATTTTTTGTGTTTTTGAATAAAGCAAGCAAACCAAACTAGACTAATTTTTTTTGGGTTTTTTGAAAAGAGGCAAACAAAAACAAGCAAAATAAACAAATCAAACTAAAAGCAAAGTAAAGAGAAAGGAAGTGAAGGACTCCCCTAGTGAAGACGTCCTTAGCCTCCCTGGCAACAGCGCCAGAAAGAGCTTGACGGGGAGGAAGAAGATTAAAGGCTTGATTATCCCCGACAACGGCGCTAGAAAGAGATTGATGGCTAATGTGCAGCCTGTTGGCAACCCCAGGAGGAAGGTATGAAGCAGCACAACAACAAGTTTTCCCTCAGTAAGAAACCGAGGTTATCGAACCAGTAGGAGGAAGGAAACGTCACACAGGTGTTGCAAATAACGTGGAGACCTGCACAACACAAACTCAAGACTTTGCCCCAACGAATCAGTGAGGTTGTAAAGCTCACCGTTTTGCTGTAACAAAGGATTAAACGTATGGTGTGGAAGGTAATGGTTTGCAGCGAGTATACAAGTAACAATGGAAGATGTATCAATGGTAAAGATTGGATCGGGGTCCATAGTTCACTAGAGGTGCTCTTCTTAGATAAACAACATGGCATGAAGGGTAAACAAATTATAGCAGGGCAATTGATAGGAACTGAGCAAGGCATAACAATGCAATACTAGACAAAAAGATCCTATGAGATTCGATTGGGCAATACAACAATATACATAGACCACCATCCAACTTCATCTATGACTAGAAGTCCACCTTAAGTTTATCATCCGAACCCCCTCCAGTATTAAGTTGCAAGAAACAGACAACTGTTTTAAGAAAATTGTGTAAGGTAAACAATCCACTTGTTCCATGAACAAGAGACCGGTGTTTTCTCTCTAGTAGCAACAACACATCTACAACCGAAGAGATTTCTGTCACTTCCCTTGGAAACTAGAGGCATGAACCCACTATCGAGCATAAATACCCCCTCTTGGAGTCACTAGAAACTACTTAGCCAAGATAGTTGTTGGGCCACACGGAGATAAAACAAAAATTTCCTCTCTAACGTGGTGATCCCAAGATCTAGCTGAGGTAGAATGCCACGGGGTTTTACCACTAGACGCGCAGTTGCGGATTACTGATGAAGCGCATCAATTGATGCAGTGCAGTCCTTTGCGATCCGATCGTCCTGGTGCTGATCGTAAAACACCTCTGCTGGTATCCACACGTACAAGGAGGAGCACCGGCGGCGAACTACTAGGTTCATAACGACGGTAGGACTGCTGTGGAGCTAGGGTTTCCAACACATGGAATGACCTAACCGAACAACGATTAACCTTTCTGGGTTATGATCCTCCACTATATATAGGGAGTGAACGTGGGCTCTGCTCCCGCGGACCATTCACTAAAGCCCATATAACACTAGTCACCGTGAGTCCAACTCACTAACTCAGTCATAATCCGGTTTAGGTCCAACCCAACCACATTACAGGTTCAGATCCAATCCAAACTTGCTCCCGCTCTTAAGTGTGTGACCCCGCAGGCTCATGGCTACTTGGACACCATTGGAGTTCGACTCTCAATCGATCAGTCGATAGCAGATCCTAGCAGAACGTGCCGACTCCCAAGTACCAAAGAGTCATGGCGACTTGCCTTTCCAATGCGACTTACGTCCGAGTCCCTTTTTCCTCACGATATACCTTGTCAGACTATAGGCGAATAATTGTCATCCCTTAAATAGTCTGACTCTCTTCTCGATCCGAGATAAGTGATTCACCCGACTAACTCTTAGTCGATCGCCTCAGTTAACACTTAACCGAGTCATGCATGGCCATGCTTTCCGAATCATATATCACAAGAGGGCCTAGAGAATATCTCTCCAAGTGGAGGGGCAAAATCCCATCTTGGTTATTCACATCACGCAGCTTGATTCTCAATCGACCCGAACTCTGCCTTTATAACTGCCCAGTTACGGATCAGCGTTTGACATAACCTAAGTCGGTGATCCTCAACTCGGATTATGCAATAACCTCAGGTCTAAGGATTACATCGATTGAGATATACAAATGTCAACTTGTTCGTTGTACCTCAATATGGGTCAATACGACTCGCTAAACTCTTTAGAAGAATCTGTCTAAGTTGGAATAGCATCTCCATGCCCATGACAAGTGGAACCGAGTCATCAAGCCAACTTTCACATTGGTCTATGTTGTGTGTCCATGACAACCTCAATGCCCAAGGATATTTAGTACAAACAACATGAATGCATAGTTCCACAACCGAATCACATATTCAATGATACGCATCAGATTTTTATACAAGGACAACTTAATATCTTTATGAATACAATGGGAAATATCATCATACATGATTACCTCTAGGGCATATTCCCAACAGTCTCCCACTTGCACTAGAGTCAATCTTCTGACATCACATGTCGAAGCATCTAATGCCCATGGCTCTTAGGTGCGCCTCATGCTTCGGCTGTGGTAACGGCTTTGTCAACGCATCCGCAATATTTGCATCCGTGTGTACCTTGCATAACTTGATATCACTCTGGTCTACGAACGGGTGAATCAGGTGGTACCGCATGAGTACGTGCTTGTTCTTCTGGTCCTGTCTAGGTTCCTTGGCTTGTGCAATAGCACCATTGTTGTCACAATACACGTCCAACGGATTGGACGAGCCCTGAACCACACCAAGATCCATGAGGAAATTCCTCATCCAAATAGCTTCCTTTGCTGCCTCCAAGGCGGCAATATACTCAGCCTCTGTTGTAGACGCCGACACAGTCTCTTGCTTGGAACTCTTCCATCTCACAGCACCTCCGTTACCCTTCCAGCTTGGCCTGGGCAGGGTTATGGACGCCATTGGTTATTCTTCAGGACTCTTAGCTAAATTTGCATCTTGTCCGTACTCGGACGCTGTATCGTTTTAAAGGTGATTTGGATCTTCGTATTGTATATCTGTATTCTTGACTCTTTGAGTCGTTGTTGCATATATCTGTTCTGTGGGTTCCATCGTGTACTATTGTGTAATGATATTACTTTGTTTTCCACCCGCACGAAAGTGCCTGGTGGGCACCTTTGAATCGTTTCTATGCGGGTTTGGCGGGAATCGCTGAAACTTGCATAGGGCCGATTCTGAGGGTGTTACAGAGTGGTATCAGAGCTCAGCAGTTACGATACCCCACTAGTCCAGCCTGTAGGATAACCTAGCTAACGGCCGATGTAGAGTGTCAAAACTATTTTGGAAAATCAGTTGGATAGATCTGATTAGGTCTTCTTTTACTCCTTACCCCTCTGCTATTCTCCTCGTACCTCTGCGTGTTTTGAATCTACCCCCTTATCTTTTCTTTGAGTCCAGGAATTCTCGTGGTTGGGCTTTCGGCGTACCTTCAGGGATTCACTTCCTCCTCTTGTAAGGGTTCTTCAACATCCGACCTTCATGCTATCTGATGAATCTTTCATCTGTTGTACCTTTCAATGGACCGAAAAATCAATAAAATTTTTATTTCTATCGTCCAGTGTTTTCCGATACAACAAAGTCATGTAAATCAGATCTGATGAGAATCTTCATCCCTCCTTTGTTTCCAAACCTCGCTTGTCGAGATCTTCAGTCTAAATCCCGAGAGTTGGTTGCATAAGTCTTCTATTCATGTACAGATTAATGCTTTGAGTGCGGGATGGAGTCGCGACCATACCACTACTCATACCATTCGCTTTTGTACATTGAATGGTGGATCGATGCAATTCTTACTCCTTCCATAGAAGTTAGAGGTGGCCTTACCTTTAACTTCGTCTGTTGTTATCCGGAGTGTTCTCTTGACGAACAGGATCAACGACATCTTGTTGGTGGTGTCTCCGATTTCAAGATGAAGAAAGAACCCTCGTTAGTGGTGTCGCGAGGATCTACACGAAGCGAGAAGATTCAGACCGTCGGTCTTCTTCCCCATACCATGAGGCGGATCTCGAGGGCGAGATCCATTGTTAGTGGTGTCGAATTGTAGCACCCCGGGTAAAACCATTACTAGAAAATCACATGTTGAATAAAACTTTGTGCATCATCATGGCATCATGCATCTTTGGCTCTCAGAATATTTTAACTAAAAACTATTTGGTCTGATACAATACATCTTCTCTTATTTCAAAACAAGTCTTATAATTATCTGTTAAACTAATTGCCTAAAAACTATTTGCTAAAAAGATTTAAAACAAAACAACAGAATATTTTATAAATAAATAGTAAACCTAAATCTAGACCTAAACCAGTCAGGCCCAAAAATGCCCAACCGGTTGGACCAAACCCTAAACCTAGATCCCCTCTACCCAAACCCTAATCCAACCCCACCGCCGCCGCCACCCAACGCACACATCACCCTGTCGCCCTTCCCCGCGTGGACCCCACCCCTGCACGCCTCGCGTCTTGGTAGCGACAACCATCGCCCGCTCCCCGCGTCCATCATGCACCCCACCCCGCGCCGTGTCCTGGCCCCACCCTGGAACCCACCTTGCTTCGCTACTGTCCCCGAACCTCACGAACCCCATCTTCCTTCGATCCCCGCCGCCACATATCCTGGACAGCCGCCAGGGCGCCTCCTTCCCGTCCCTATCGCCTCCTACCGCACCCGACGCCAATCCCCACCTCCTCTCCCTGCCGTCCCTTCCCACCTCGCGGCTTCTCTCCTACCCGACGACGCCCCTCCTCCTTGCACCGGCCCCTCCACCCGAGCTGCTCCCCGTCGCCTCCTTCCTCTGCATCCGGCCTGTTGGAATTATGCCCTAGAGGCTATAATAAATATGTTATTATTAAAATTCTTGTTCATGATAAAGTTTATGTTCCATGCTAGAATTGTATTAAGCTGAAACTTTAATACTTGTGTGGTTTGTAAACAACACCGTGTCCCTAGTACGCCTCTATGGACTAGCTCATTGATCAATGATGGTTAAGGTTTCCTAACCATAGACATGAGTTGTCAATTGATAATGAGATCATATCATTGGGAGAATGATATGGTGGATAGACCCAAACAAAGCAGAGCAATTAGATCGTGTCATCGTGTTCGTCTTTGCGAAGCTTTTCCTATGTCAAATATTGTATTCCTTAGACCATGAGATAATGCAACTCCCTGGTATCGGAAGAAAGCTTTGAGGTCATCAAACGTCATCCTATGAGAGGGTGATCATAAAGGTGTCTCTCAGGTGATCGGAAAGTATCTGTTGGGTTGTATGTATCGAGATGGAATTTGTCCCTCCCAAGTCGGAGAGATATACTTCGGGCCCACTCGGTAATCGACATCAACACCGCTTGCAAGCATGTGGTTAAGGAGTTAATCACAAAGTGATATCGGATTACGGAACGAGTAAAGTACTTGCTGTGAACGAGATTGAACTAGGTATGACGGTACCAACGATCGAATCTCGGGCAAGTAAAATATCGCGAGACGAAGGGAATATATATATGGGATTGTTTGAATCCTGGCATCGTGGTTCATCCGATATGATCATCGATGAATGTGTGGGAGTCAATAAGGGTGCCCAGACCCCGCTGTTGATTATTGATAGAAGATCATGTCTGCATATTCTCGAACCCGCAGGGTCACACACTTAACGTATCTCGACGCTAGGATAGATTGAATAATTGGTTTATGAATTTTTGTTCGGAGTATCGGATGGGATTCGGGATATCACGAGAGGTTCCGGAATGGTCCGGAGAATAAGATTCATATAAGGCAGTGCAGTTTTTGGAGTTCGGAATTGTTCCGGGTTAATCGGTATTGTACCGGAAGCTTCTAGAACCTTCCAGAAGGGGACCAACGTGGCCCCACCTTCCGGGAGGGGGCATGGGCCTATGAGGGAGTGTCCTGGCCGCATTGGGCCAGGGGCACAAGGCCCCATAGGGCCCAGCCGATTCTAGAGAGATTTGACTCGTTTAAATCTCGGGATAGAATTTCTAGATAAGGGAGAGTTTAAATCGTTTAATCTAGAGATAGGATTTCTAGATAAGGGAGAGTTTAAATCGTTTAAACTAGAGATAGGATTTCTAGATAAGGGAGAGTTTAAATTGTTTAAACTAGAGATAGGCTTGGAGGAGGGGCAAGGGCTGCCCCCCCCCCTCTATATATAGAGGGGTGGTGCGTCCCCTCCCCACACACACACACACCTTCCTCCAAGCCCTAGCAGCCTTGCTACCTTCCTCTCTCCCTCCCGACTGTTTGTAGGCGAAGCCCTGCAGCAGAAATTCTCCACCATATACACCACGTCGTCGTGCTGTAGATCCAATCTATCTCTCCACCATACTCGCTGGTCCGAGGAAGGAGGAGACGTCGAGGTGCTGCATGTGTGCATCTCACGGAGGCACCGCCACTTGTGGTGCTAGATCGGATCGGATCACGAGGAGGAGAAGCGAGTACGACTACATCACCCACGTTCCGACGAACGTTCCGCTGTGCGAATCTTCAAGGGTATGAAGATCTAATCCAATCTCTCTCGTTGTTTGCATCTCCTAGATTAGATCTTGGCTTTCCCTCTGTTCGCTCCGTAGAAAATTTTGATTTACTATGCCGCGAAACCCTTCAGTGGTATCAGAGCTAGATCTATGCGTAGATGTGTTTCACGAGTAGAACGCAACATGGTTGTTGCGGGCGTTGATGTTTTCTGTTGCAAGCCTCTTGTTTGTGTTCTTCTTATGACGCGGGATAGTGAGATTGAAGCAGTCCAGGCCAACCTTACGCGACGTCGTTCGCGAGACCGGCTCCGCACTTGACGTGTGGCTTGTACAACACATGCGGCTGGTGGATGTCAGTTTCTCTCACTATAGTTGTCATGGGATTAACACCGGAGTTTGGCAACCATAATATCACCGTTGTGGCTTTCCGTAGGTAAGAATCGTTCTTAGCATCTGCTCCCATAAGCCACGTAAAACATGCAACAACAAAGTAGAGGCGTCTAACTTGTTCTTGCAGGGAGTGTTTTCTGTGATATGGTATGGCCCAAGATGTGATGTGTATAATGTATGCGATGATCATGTTTTGTAATGTTTCACGACTTGCATGTCGATGAGTACACAACCGGCAGGAGCCATATGGTTGTCTTTATAATTGTGTATGAACTGCGAGTCAACTTCTTATACGCCATGTAATAGCTTTACTTTATCGCTAAGTAGTTAGCAATAGTTGTAGTTGCTATTCGTGGTGAAGGCAATCATGGTGGAGTGATGGAGATCATGCCGGAACGCACAAGATGGAGATCATTGCGCGAAGATTGGCTATACCATGTCACATAAAGTTATATGCATGTGATGTTTATCCTTTATGTATCTTATTATGCTTAGATCACGACGGTAGCATTATAAGATGATTCCTCACTTAAAGATCAAGATAAAAACTGTGTTCTCCCCAAGTATGCACCGTTGCGAAAGTTCGTCGTGTCCAAGCATCACGTGATGATCGGGTGCTATAGACTCTACGCTCACATACAACGGGTGCAAGCCAGTTTTTGCACACGCGGAAATACTTGGGTCTAACTTGACGAGCCTAGCATGTACAGACATGGCCTCGGAACACAAGAACCGAAAGGTTAAGCATGAGTCATATGAATGATATGATCGACACTTCGTTGTTCACCATTGAAACCACATCTCTTCTCGTGATGATCGGATTAGGTGTGGTGAATTTGGATCGTGTTCACTAAACAACTTGAGGGATGTTGAATTTAGTGGGAGTTCATCTAGTAATTTGATTAAGTTGAACTATTTATCATGAACATAGTCTAAATTGTACTTGCAAATACTGTAGATCCAATGGCCAAGTCCAACTTCAACTTCAACGTTTTTGCTGAGAAAGAAAAACTTAGAAACAATGGGTCTAACTTCACCAACTGGTTCCGCAATCTAAGAATCATTCTGTCTGGCGGACAAAAGGACTATGTCCTTGAGAAAGCGTTAGGTAACCCCCCTGCTGCAACTGCGCCGGCTGATGAGAAAGCTGTCTATCAGTCGCGCAAAGATGATTATGGTGTGATTAAGAGCACCATGTTGTTTGCTATGGAACCGGAGCTTCAAAATCGTTTTGAAACCTATCCCGGGCCCTTTGAGATTCTCGAGGAGCTGAAAACCATGTTTCAGACTCAAGCCCGTTCTGAGAGATATGAGATCTCTGAGAAGTTCTTTAACTGCAAGATGGAGGAAGGGAGTTCCGTTAGTGAGCACGCCATAAAGATGTCGGGCTACACTCAACGCCTTGAGCAACTGGAATGCACGATTCCAGAGGAGCTCAAGATTGACAGGGTTCTGCAATCACTCCCTCCTAGCTACAAAAGTTTTGTAGTGACTCATAATCAGATTGGTTCCACTGATACGATCACTGAGCTCTTCGCAAAGCTGAAGGCTGCGGAAGTGGACATCAAGAAGGATAATAATGTGTTGATGGTCAACAAGCCCTCCTTTAAGAAAGGTAAGGGAGCAAAGAAGCCCTTCAAGAAGGGCGGCGGCAAGCGCAATGCCCCTGCTGAGAAGAAGCTCAGGTCTGGTCCCAAGCCGGACACTGAGTGCTTCTATTGCAAGGACAAGGGTCACTGGAAGCGCAACTGTCCGAAGTACTTAGCGGACAAGATGGCTGGCACCATCAAAGGTATATTTGATATACATGTTATTGATGTTTTCCTTACTAGCCCTCGTTGTAGTGCCTGGGTATTTGATACCGGTTCAGTTGCTAATATTTGTAACTCGAAACAGGAGCTACGGAATAGACGGCGGCTTGCGAGGGATGAGGTGACGATGCGCGTTGGCAACGGATCAAGAGTTGATGTGATGGCCGTCGGCACGCTCTCCTTAGTTTTACCTTCGGGATTAGTTTTAAACCTTAATAAATGTTATTATGTGCCTGCGTTGAGCATGAACATCATTTCCGGATCGTGTTTATTGCAAGATGGTTATTCATTTAAATCGGAGAATAATGGTTGTTCTATTTATATGAGTAACATATTTTATGGTCATGCACCTCTTGTGAATGGTTTATTTCTTCTAAATCTCGAAAGGGATGAAACACACATCCATAACATTGAGGCTAAGAGATGCAAAGTAGATAGTGATAATACTACTTATTTGTGGCACTGTCGTCTAGGTCATATTGGAGTAAAGCGCATGAAGAAACTCCATTCTGATGGACTTTTGGAGTCTCTTGATTTTGAATCATTTGACACATGTGAACCATGCCTCATGGGCAAGATGATCAAAACCCCGTTCTCCGGTATGATGGAGCGAGCAACGGACTTGTTGGAAATCATACATACCGATGTATGCGGACCGATGAGTGTTTCGACGCGTGGTGGATATCGCTATTTCCTCACTTTTACCGATGACTTAAGTAGATATGGGTATATCTATTTAATGAAACATAAATCTGAAACGTTTGAAAAGTTCAAAGAATTTTAGAATGAAGTGGAGAACCATCGTAACAGAAAGATTAAGTTTCTACGATCCGATCGTGGGGGCGAATATTTGAGTTATGATTTTCTCACGCATCTTAAAGCAAGCGGAATTGTTTCACAACTCACGCCACCCGGAACACCACAGCGCAATGGTGTGTCTGAACGCCGGAATCGAACCCTATTAGATATGGTCCGATCGATGATGTCTCTTACTGATTTGCCGTTATCATTTTGGGGTTATGCATTAGAAACCGCTGCATTCACTTTAAATAGGGCTCCATCTAAATCCGTTGAGACGACACCGTATGAACTGTGGTTTGGTGCTAAACCTAAGTTGTCGTTTCTTAAAGTTTGGGGATGCGAAGCTTACGTCAAGAAGTTGATGCCGGACAAGCTCGAACCCAAAGTGAAGAAATGCGTCTTCATAGGATACCCTAAGGAAACTATTGGGTATACCTTCTATCACATAACCGAAGGCAAAGTGTTTGTCGCAAAGAACGGTTCCTTTCTTGAGAAGGAGTTTCTCTCGAAAGAAGTGAGTGGGAGGAAAGTAGAGCTAGACGAGGTTATTGAACCTTCTCTTGAATTGGAGAGTAGCGCAGCACCTGAAATTGTTCCAGTGCCGCCTGCACCAACAATAGAGGAAGCTAATGACAAGGATCATGAAGCTTAGGACGATGCTGCTACTGAACGTCGCAGGTCGACAAGGTCGCGTGCCCCTCCTGAGTGGTACGGCAACCCTGTCTTGACTGTCTTGTTGGTAGAAGACAGTGAACCTACGAACTATGAGGAAGCGATGATGAGCCCAGACTCTGAGAAATGGCTGGAAGCCATGAAATCCGAATTGGGATCCATGAGCGAAAACCAAGTATGGACTTTGGTGGATCCTCCTAGCGACCGAAAGGACGTTGAGTGCAAATGGATATTCAAGAAGAAAACGGACGCGGATGGTAATGTTACCGTCTATAAAGCACGGCTTGTCGCAAAAGGTTTTCGACAAGTTCAAGGTGTTGACTACGATGAGACTTTTTCTCCCGTAGCGATGTTTAAGTCCATTTGGATTTTATTAGCAATTGCTGCGTTTCATGATTATGAAATATGGCAGATGGATGTCAAGACTGCTTTCCTCAATGGCAACATTGATGAAGAGTTGTATATGATGCAACCCGAGGGTTTTGTCGATCCTAAGGATGCTAGTAAAGTATGCAAACTTCAGCGTTCCATTTATGGACTGAAGCAAGCATCTCGGAGTTGGAACCTTCGTTTTGATCAAGTGATCAAGAGCTTTGGATTTGTTCCAAATTGCTACGAAGCTTGTATCTACAAGAAAGTGAGTGGGAGCTCGGTGACATTTCTGGTACTATATGTGGATGACATATTGATTATCGGAAATGACATCAACATGCTTAACGATGTGAAGAGTTATTTGAACAAGTGTTTTTCAATGAAAGACCTAGGTGAAGCTGCTTATATATTGGGCATCAAGATCTATAGAGATAGACAAAGACGCCTGATAGCTTTAAGCCAGAGTACATACCTAGACAAAGTTCTGAAAAGGTTCAGAATGGATAAGGCAAAGAAAGGTTCAGTGCCTATGTTGTCAGGTAAGATATTGAGCAAGGCTCAGTGTCCAGCTACGGTAAATGATAGGGAAGCTATGAGCAAAGTGCCTTATGCCTCGGCCATAGGTTCCATCATGTATGCCATGCTGTGTACTAGACCAGATGTGTCCAATGCTCTTAGTTTGACGAGCAGATATCAAAGTGATCCAGGAGTGGAACACTGGACAACCGTGAAGAACATCCTAAAGTACCTAAATAGAACTAAAGAAATGTTCTTAGTCTATGGGGGTGATGAATAGCTTGTCGTAAAAGGTTACGTCGATGCTAGTTTCGACACCGACAAGGATGATTCTAAATCTCAGACATGATACGTTTATATTTTGAATGGAGGAGCTGTGAGCTGGAGAAGCTGCAAGCAAAGCGTGATCGCGGGATCTACAGTAGAAGCGGAATACATGGCTGCTGCAGAAGCGTCAAGTGAAGGAGTTTGGATCAGAAACTTCATCACTGAGCTTGGCGTGGTTCCAAGTGCATTGGACCCACTGGAGATATTGTGTGACAACACTGGCGCCATAGCACTCGCTAAGGAACCAAGATATCATCCAAAGACCAAGCATATCAACCGCAAGTTTCGTATAATCCGAGATTATATAGCAGATGGAGATCTGAAGATTAGCAAAGTACATACGGATCTGAATGTCGCAGATCCATTGACTAAACCTCTTCCACGTGTAAAACATGATCAACACCTCAGTGCCATGGGTGTGAGATTGTTGCCAGATGTAAACTAGATTATTGACTCTAGTGCAAGTGGGATACTGTTGGAATTATGCCCTAGAGGCAATAATAAATATGTTATTATTATAATTCTTGTTCATGATAAAGTTTATGTTCCATGCTAGAATTGTATTAAGCGGAAACTTTAATACTTGTGTGGTTTGTAAACAACACCGTGTCCCTAGTACGCCTCTATGGACTAGCTCATTGATCAATGATGGTTAAGGTTTCCTAACCATAGACATGAGTTGTCAATTGATAATGAGATCATATCATTGGGAGAATGATATGGTGGATAGACCCAAACAAAGCAGAGCAATTAGATCGTGCCATCATGTTCGTCTTTGCGAAGCTTTTCCTATGTCAAATATTGTATTCCTTAGACCATGAGATAATGCAACTCCCTGGTATCGGAAGAAAGCTTTGAGGTCATCAAACGTCATCCTATGAGAGGGTGATCATAAAGGTGTCTCTCAGGTGATCGGAAAGTATCTGTTGGGTTGTATGTATTGAGATGGAATTTGTCCCTCCCAAGTCGGAGAGATATACTTCGGGCCCACTCGGTAATCGACATCAACACCGCTTGCAAGCATGTGGTTAAGGAGTTAATCACAAAGTGATATCGGATTACGGAACGAGTAAAGTACTTGCTGTGAACGAGATTGAACTAGGTATGACGGTACCAACGATCGAATCTCGGGCAAGTAAAATATCGCGAGACGAAGGGAATATATATATGGGATTGTTTGAATCCTGGCATCGTGGTTCATCCGATATGATCATCGATGAATGTGTGGGAGTCAATATGGGTGCCCAGACCCCGCTGTTGATTATTGATAGAAGATCATGTCTGCATATTCTCGAACCCGCAGGGTCACACACTTAACGTATCTCGACGCTAGGATAGATTGAATAATTGGTTTATGAATTTTTGTTCGGAGTCTCGGATGGGATCCGGGATATCACGAGAGGTTCCGGAATGGTCCGGAGAATAAGATTCATATAAGGCAGTGCAGTTTTTGGAGTTCGGAATTGTTCCGGGTTAATCGGTATTGTACCGGAAGCTTCTAGAACCTTCCAGAAGGGGACCAACGTGGCCCCACCTTCCGGGAGGGGGCATGGGCCTATGAGGGAGTGTCCTGGCCGCATTGGGCCAGGGGCACAAGGCCCCATAGGGCCCAGCCGATTCTAGAGAGATTTGACTCGTTTAAATCTCGGGATAGAATTTCTAGATAAGGGAGAGTTTAAATCGTTTAAACTAGAGATAGGATTTCTAGATAAGGGAGAGTTTAAATCGTTTAAACTAGAGATAGGATTTCTAGATAAGGGAGAGTTTAAATTGTTTAAACTAGAGATAGGCTTGGAGGAGGGGCAAGGGCTGCCCCCCCTCTATATATAGAGGGGTGGTGCGCCCCCTCCCCACACACACACACACACACCTTCCTCCAAGCCCTAGCAGCCTTGCTACCTTCCTCTCTCCCTCCCGACTGTTTGTAGGCGAAGCCCTGCAGCAGAAATTCTCCACCATATACACCACGCCGTCGTGCTGTAGATCCAATCTATCTCTCCACCATACTCGCTGGTCCGAGGAAGGAGGAGACGTCGAGGTGCTGCACGTGTGCATCTCACGGAGGCACCGCCACTTGTGGTGCTAGATCGGATCGGATCGCGAGGAGGAGAAGCGAGTACGACTACATCACCCATGTTCCGACGAACGTTCCGCTGTGCGAATCTTCAAGGGTATGAAGATCTAATCCAATCTCTCTCGTTGTTTGCATCTCCTAGATTAGATCTTGGCTTTCCCTCTGTTCGCTCCGTAGAAAATTTTGATTTACTATGTCGCGAAACCCTTCACGGCCACCCCGCGTCGTCTGTGCCGCCGCCAGCGACCACGACGTCCGCCGCCCGTCGACAGCGCCGCCGCTAGCCTCGCCCCTGTCTCCCGGCCGCCTCTGCACGCATCCCCTGTCACCCCGCCGCCATGACCGTCCGCAGCGCCTCCCAGGGCCCTGCCACCGCGGCCCGACCTCCCTCTTCCTTGCCTCGTCGCGCCACCTGCGGCAGCACGTCGGTGCGCCATGACCCCGCCTTTCGGTGCTCCTCTATGTGGCCTTGGCCGCTGTCGTACGTGCAGGGTCGATGTTCATCTGTGTTGCAGTGCTGTTGTGTACTCAACTCAGTCGACCTCGCGAGTTCCTGTGGTTTTGTGCTCGAGCCTATGCCAGGATATGTTCCTGTTGTTGTGGTGATACCATGAAGACGAACCCGAGAAGATGGTGTGGTAGCGTTGACGCGATGTGAGTGCCACCTTCCAAATACAAGGTCGACACCGACACGCCAATCGAAGCCACGAGATACCTCAAGTTCCCCTACACGGACACGAAGATCGCCTACATGGACCCGATGGCCGAGACACTGAAGACCTGATCCCGGATCCGAAGTCTAAATCCTGGCACCGACTTCATGTTCTCCTTCACAGATGCAAGACCCAGTTCCCGGAGGTGAAGACCGACCCGGCCGAGACCGACCCCGTCGAACCCCTAACCAAGATCGCCGATACCCCTATGTGTGACCCCTTTTCCGAGCCCCATATTTTTATAATATGATATTTCACTTGTTGCATATTAAATTGCCATTCTTGCATACATATTGTGGTTTGAGGGATGTTGTCGTTTCACCTCATAATTAAATATGGAGGCCATATGCAGACAAATCTAGTCTTATATTGGCCCCATTTAAATTTGTGTAGCGAACCGGTGCTATGTTTTGCCTTGTTAATACCACAATTAAATTGCGGGGTATCTAAACAACATAAGTCACCTAATTAAATGTCGGGACCCCGGTTCCGCTTAATGTGGCCTAGTTGCATCGCACATTTGCCATGTCATACATCATACATGCATCATGCCCGATCTTTTACCGTAGTATTAAATAGTGCATCCGATGTTTTTTCTAGTGTTTTGCTTCTTCGCGGATAAGGCCGTTGAGTTGATGTGAGCTTCGCTCCGATCTTCGAATAAACCTTCGACAATGTTTTCAGGCGAGCATACCCCTCTTTCTACCTATCTTACTTTTATAATCTTTATTTCCTCCTGTTGATCTATTGCTACCGGTGTTGCGATGCTCTAGTTTTCGTACCCGTGATATCCCTCGCAGCTTTATATTGCCGTGGACACATCCTATTACCTGTTGTTTGGTAGATAGTTGGACTCGCGTGTCGTAGTCGCTTGCTCAAGTGTTGTTGCGTGTTGTCAAGTACCACAGTTGTTGGAGAAATGCCTTATGCTTTTATGTTGGAGTTGATCATGACTTTAATTAACGTTTAATAACTAAAATTGAAGTAAGTAAATAATGAAGAGGCACAGGTGGGCAATAGATGTTATTTGGTTTTTAATCGTCCACTTGTGTCCCGTAGGACCCCGAGTACTTGATACATGTTCTTTGAATATTCGCACTATCCGCATGTGGGACCATGAATCCCCCTAGCCAGAGCTTGAGTCATATTTATTTCTTGGGGCCACAAAGTAGTTTGGGGCTTTATTACTATCCTGTACTTATGCCATGCTTTACTGCTTTATTTACGATTGCGCGTGGAGCGCCTGTACTATTTTGGATCGCGGCACGATTACGCGGTATCGACAAGCCTAGTAACACTTTTGGGTTCCCAGTCGTTTACAGCCGTTCTCGCAAACCTCTGGGTCCATCTCGGAGCCGGCCAACTTCGCAGCGGGTAGCTTGGTGGGGTGGCCCCCTGAAATTTATATGAATCTTGCAATTGCTCCGTCGTGACGCCTCGTTGGGGTTTTATTGGTTTTTCTCGAGGTTGATCGTGCGTGTGTTGCTATTTGTGCCCCCCTGCAGGGTAAAACTTTCTGAAAGCCGTGTCCGCGGTTATGGACGACTTGGAGCACAGTATCTCGATCATAGACAACTATAACTAAAGTAGTGCTATAAATTTGACTTTATAATGACTAGTAATCAGCTTCACTATAATGGAATGGCTAAATAAAAGTGCCAACAATTGCTGGTTTGGCTTGTCACCTGTTACCATTGTATCTGACTAGTAAGTATTGCAACTACAACGGAATGGCTAAATAAAATTACCAACCACTACTGGGTTGTGGGATGCCTCATGCTATATGTATCTGACTAGTAAGTACTACAACTACAACGGAATGGTTAACTAAAACTGCCCACTGATTATTATATTAGAATGACTCATGCTATCTATATCTGACTAGTAATTGCCGCAACTATAACGAAATGAATAAAACTGCCAACGGTGTGAGTTCCTCGGTTGACTTCCTCGGTTGGTATCGAGGGGGAATACCAGGATGGGTATGTTTGGTGTTAGAATCAAGTTGGATCCGAGTAGGTCTTTCTTATCCCTATCTGATAGCCGCCAGTTGTATTGAGTCTCTATAGGTTGTTTAGTGCATGCCGCGCTGCCGCTTCAGTCCACCATACCTATGTAGGCGAGGACCGCCGAATTCTAGTCTCGCCGTGTACTGGCCTCAGTACTGACCGCTCTCTTTTCCTTTGCCCTTTGTCGGCACCCCTTTTGTTTAAGCAGGTTTTGAGATCGACGTCGTTAGCAGGGTTACCCTTCCGGCTTGGCCTGGGTAGGGTTATGGACGCCATTGGTTATTCTTCAGGGCTCTTAGCTCAATTTGCATCTTGTCCGTACTCGGACGCTGTATCGTTTTAAAGGTGATTTGGATCTTCGTATTGTATATCTGTATTCTTGACTCTTTGAGTCGTTGTTGTATATATCTGTTCTGTGGGTTCCATCGTGGACTATTGTGTAATGATATTACTTCGTTTTCCACCCGCACGAAAGTGCCTGGTGGGAACCTTTGTATCGTTTCTATGCGGGTTTGGCGGGAATCGCTGAAACTTGCATAGGGCCGATTCTGAGGGTGTTACACCATGTCCAACAAGGTTTGATTCTGCCTTTCCGAAACACCATTCCTTTGCGGCGTAGTAAGTCGGGGAACTATTCCACAACTTTTCAGATGGTCATCAAACTCATGGCTCATGTACTCGCCTCCTCGGTCCGACCGAAGAAACTTTATTTTCCTGCCGAGTTAATTATGTGCTTCATTCTGGAATTCTTTGAACTTTTCAAATTATTCCAACTTATGTTTCATCAAGTAGATATATCCATACCTGCTCAAATCATCAGTGAAGGTAATGAAGTACTCATAACCACCCCTGGCTGTCGTGCTCATTGGTCCACATACATCACTATGTACTAGTCCTAGCAAGTCGGACGCCCTTTCGCAACCCTTTGCAAAAGGTGTCTTGGTCATTTTGCCGAGTAGACACGATTCGCATGTCTCGAATGACTCCAAGTCGAACGAAGTTAGGAGTCCATCATCATGGAGCTTCTTCATGTGTTTCCAACTTATATGACCAAGCTGACAGTGCCAAAAGTAAGTCATATTCAGATAATTTGGTTTCAACCTTTTAACATTTATGTTATAAACCGACTCACCATCAAGATTCAAAATAAATAACCCATATTGGACGGGTGCAAAGCCGTGAAACATATAATTCAAATACAAATAACAACCATTATTCTTGATATTCGACTCATAGCCTTGCCTCATCAAACATGAAGCAGAAATAATGTTTCGACTGAGCACTGGAACATAATAACAATTATTCAGTTCCATAATGAATCCGGAAGGTAAATGAAGTTGCATCGTGCCAACTTCCAATGCAGTAACTCTTGCTTTGTTGCCGACTCGAATATCAACCTCGCCTCTTGCTACGCTCCTAGTTCTTACCAGTCCCTGCAACGAGTTGCAGATGTGAATAATTGATCCGATATCATATACCCAAGAACTATTAGGTGCATCAGCAAGATATATGTCTATAACATTGCAAACAAGTGTACCTGAGTCGGAAGTCATACCTCCACTCTTGGCTTTATCGGCCAAGTACTTGTTGCAGTTCCTCTTCTAGTGGCCATCCGCCTTGCAGTAGAAGCAAGTGGATCCGGATGAAGGAGATGGCTTAGTACCTGAGGAAGTGCTTGGGACCAGGTCCTTAGCCTGCTTTCCTCCTGACTTAGCCTTCTTCTTAGTCCAAGAAATCTTCTTGAACTTAGGCTTATTCTGCACCATCAACACTTGGCTGGCGCCCTTTTTGAGATCCACCTCTGCCTGCTTGAGCATCGCATGAAATTTAGTGAGCTTCTTATCCATACCATGCATGTGGTAGTTTGAAATGAACTGCCCATATGCACTAGGAAGAGAGTTCAGAATTATATCCGTAGCGAATTCTTCGCTAATGGGGTAGCCAATCCTCTCCAAAGACTGCACGTAACCAACCATTTTTATCACATGCGGACTCAGTGGATCACCATCCTTAAGCTTGCAACTCAGCAAAGCCTGAGAGACTTGATACCTCTCAGTCTTCGCCTGAGCCTAGAACATACTTTTGAGGCTTTCGATCATATCGTAGGCCTCAACATGCTCAAACTGCTTTTGCAAGTCCGGTTCCATGTGAGCAAGCATAAGACAACTAATATCCGTGGACTCATCCTTAGCCCGACGGTAGGCATTGGTGGCTGCGACAGTCGCATTCTCATTCGGATCATCTGGAAGTGGGTTGTCTAGGACATGGTCCTTCTTTTCTTGTTTGAGAACAATTCTCAGATTTCGATACCAGTTGGTAAAATTAGTGTCGTTCAGTTTATCTTTCTCAAGAATGGTTCTCAACACAAAACCGGGTATCTAAGAGTGACTGCTACTTGGTGCCATGATCTACAACAGAAAATATGCAAAACACTTAAGACATGTATTCATAAAATAGCAAGCATATTAAACATTTTAATATTTTATGCTCCCACTAGAACCAACACCCCTCCGATGGTTGCTTAGTGATTCAGGATCCTAAATAAGCAAGTCGGCTAGTGAGCTTTAGCATCACCGCTAGCCGCCAAGTGATCTAGGTAGACAACTCCTTGTCAATCGCATCTCATACGACTCCTGTTGGACGGGTGGCATCACATGCCCCGGCTCCCATCCGACTTTTCCCCGAGTCCCACAACCGTTGTGATAGACCCGTCTAGATTACCGAGTGTTTCCGCAGTAAGAGTCCGACTCGAACCCACCTAGTCGGAAAGAATTGGCAGCACCTCAATTTTATGAGCCCACTACCAAAAATGTCCGACTTGTGATGGTGCAAACACTGGCGAGGAAAACCGACTAGACCTTCTTTGAGGGATTAAATTTTACCGAATATTTAATAGAGGTAAAACAGAGACATAACAATAACACAAAATAAAGCAATTATAATGTGAAATGGTATGGATCCCTTCATGGCGATCTCCATCTCCACAAAGCCTGTAATCTGACTCGTGCCAACTCTTGTCACTTGCCGTCTTACTCCATGTCATCGACATGTACAATGCCTTGCATGCCTTCCGGGTTCTCCAAACAGCTACACTAGCTTAGTAAAGTAAATTACAAGGAGAATCCGACACGCGGGTCGTTATACAATAATATGACAACACCTAGGCTCCAGCCGGCTGACAAAACCCCTGATTCGCAGATCACGTATGGATTACACGTATACATCACATGCACATGAACCATACCATTCACAACTTCTTGCAAAAATAAGTTATGTATAGATACAATATCTACCGGTGTTGTGAAACTCGCAACGACATCTAAGGCGCTACGACAGGGCGAAGCCGGCGGTCCGAACATGGATTCCGACCATCGTTCCGATTCGATCAAACTCTTTGATCTTCGATCACCGCTTATGGATTTACGTATCACAGTCTACCCCGATGGCGGAAGCCGACCGGTAGGGGTATGTCGTTCCACGACCTCAGCAGTATGATCACAGAAATCAGATCTACCATTCCCCGAGTACAATTGATCCAATCAACCTCGTACAAAACCGATCTATCTCATAGATCGACCACCAAAACAACATATAGATATCATCTACATCCTAGCGCATATCACATATGCGAGATCTCGAGCCTAAAACCAGAAGCTATCGCTCTGATACCACTGTTGGGCCACGCGGAGATAAAACAAAAATTTCCCCTCTAACATGGTGATCCCTAGATCTAGTTGAGGTAGAAGGCCACGAGGTTTTACCACTAGACGCGTAGTTGTGGATTACTGATGAAGTGCGTCAGTTGATGCAGTGCAGTCCTTTGCGATCCGATCATCCTGGTGTTGATCGTACAACACCTCTGCTGGTATCCACACGTACAAGGAGGAGCACCGGCAGCGAACTGCTAGGTTCGTAACGACGGTAGGACTACTGTGGATCTAGGGTTTCCAACACATGGAATGACATAACCGAACAACGATTAACCTTTCTAGGTTACGGTGCTCCACTATATATAGGGAGTGAACGTGGGCTCTGCTCGCGCGGCCCATTCACTAAAGCACATATAACACTAGTCACCGTGAGTCCAACTCACTAACTCAGTCCTAATCCAGTTTAGGTCCAACCCAACCAGATTACAGGTTCAGATCCAATCCGAACTTGCTCCCGCTCTTAAGTGTATGACCCCGCAGGCTCATGTCTACTTGGACACGATTGGAGTCCGACTCTCAATCGATCAGTCGGTAGCGGCTCTTAGCACAACGTGCCGACTCCCAAGTACCAAAGAGTCATGATGACTAGCCTTTCCAATGCGACTTACGTCTGAGTCCCTTTTCCCTCACGATATACCTTGTCAGACTATAGGCGAATAATTGTCATCCCTTAAATAGTCCGACTCTCTTCTCGATCTGAGATAAGTGATTCACCTGACTAAATCTTAGTCGATCGCCTCGGTTAACACTTAACCGAGTCGTTCATGGTCATGCTTTCCGAATCATATGTCACGAGAGGGCCCAGAGAATATCTCTCCAAGTGGAGGGGAAAAATCCCATCTTGGTTATTCACATTACGCAGCTTGATTCTCAATCGACCCGAACTCTGCCTTTATAACTGCCCAGTTATGGATCAGCGTTTTGACAGAACCTAAGTCGGTGATCCTCAACTCGGATTATGCAATAACCTCATGTCTAAGGATTACATTGATTGAGATATACAAATGGCAACTTGTTCGTTGTACCTCAATATGGGTCAATCCGACTCGCTAAACTCTTTAGACGAATCTGTGTAAGTTGGAATAGCATCCCCATGCCCATGACAAGTGGAACCGAGTCATCAAGCCAACTTTCCCGATGGTCTAAGTTGTGTGTCCAGCACAACCTCAATGCCCAAGGATATTTAGTACAAACAACAATAATGCATAGTTGCACAACCGAATCACATATTCAATGATACACATCAGATGTTTATACAAGGACAACTTAATATCTTTATGAATACAATGGGAAATATCATCATACATGATTGCCTCTAGGGCATATTCCCAACAATAGCTACTAAAAACAGAGAGCATGCAAGATCACAAACAACACAGACATGATAGAATCATAAAGACAAAACCATTAATCAATCTGACATAATAATCTCAATATCCATCGGATCCCCGCAAACACAACATGCATGATTACAAATAGATTAGATCTTGATCATGAACGGAGATCACAAGATCTATACATGAAATCACAAAGGAGGAGATACAACCATATAGCTACTACATGGACCCATAGTCCAAGGTGGAACTACTCACGCATCATACCGGAGAGAAGACCTCCTGGATGATTTCCCCTCCGGCAGGGTGCCAGGAAGAACTTCAGATCCCCCGATCTAGGGACGATGGTGGCGGCGGATACAGAAGGTTTCGTGGAATATTGATTGGGTACTTAGGGTTTCTGCATCGCGGGCTTCTTATAGGCGAAGAGGCGAGGTTGGGAGGCGGCCAGGGGCCCCACACCCTACCCAAGCGTGGGGCAGGGCCCACCCACGCCTAGGGGGGTCTGGCCGCCCAGGTTCGGTTCTCTGTATTGTCTTCTAAATTCGTGTCCCTCACGGTAAAATATTGACTTTGTATTTTGTCCCGTCCAATTCCGAGAATATTGATTTTCTGCCTTTCTGGAACCAAAAACAGAAGAAAATAGGCAACTGGCACTATGGCAACTTGTTAGTAGGTTAGTTCTAGAAAAGATATAAAAACACCTCAAAGTGTAGACAAAGCAAAGCAAAGTAGATACTAAACAAGCATGGAGCATCAAAAATTATAGATACGTTTCCGACGTATCACGCTGCGGTCCCTCTCAGGGAGGGGTGGACTATTGTTTCTCGGTGGAGACGGTAGACTCGGAGGTGATGGTGGCCTCAGAGGTGATGGATTGCTTCTCGGAGGGGAAGATTGCCTTGGTACCCAGCCTAGAAACACGATGTGCTGTTTTTTCCAAAGAATGATCCCACCCTCCACTTCTCCTAGTGTTTTCTCCCCTTCACCTACAGGGATGTCAAGCTCCATTGATCGACATGTCAGTTCAACTTAATCCACACCAACACGAGCATAGCCAACTGGAATCTGACTTCCATGGTAGGTCGCTTCCGGTGGACAAGGTAAAGCAAAGCCGAGTGCCACCTCATAGAAATGTTCTTCACTATGACATGTAGCTCACAAGTTGTCCTTTTCTCGACTGCATCCACAGGGTAGTGAACCATCGTTGCACCGTCTGTATCATGTATCACCAGTGCATTATTCTCCATCAGTAGTAGATTATTGGCTTGTACCTCTATGGAAGCCACGCTGCTTCTCTGCTGAGATGGGCCCACCGGACTGTCTAATGCAGGATCTTGCTCTCAGGCCAGTACTCTAAGTTCATTAATCTGCTCCTGCTACAGCTTGAACAAGGCTTGAAATTCCTTGTTCCTTTTTTCAACCGCCTCCAACCGCGCTGCCTCCCCCGCCTTTTGCCGGTTCGTTTTTCTCGATCGGCTTATAAGTGTCGATGTCCTGGGGAAACCCTGTCTTCCATGGAACAGATGGGCCAAAGCCTCGTGTTCATCCGACTTTTTCAGGATTCCCGAGGGCATATGTCAGCTCATCGTTCTCTCTATCGGGAACAAACTTTCCATATTTTCTCTATTGTATCACTTTAACAAGTTCATCTTTAGGTTTAGTAATGGCCTACTTTGTAACAATAATCTCCCTGGTTTCAGTGTCATACGACCCACCATGCCCAGGCAACCATTTTTGACCTCACGGGCCACTGATTTGTAGCTGGCATGACCCCTTTATCACACATTTCTTTCTCGGTTTTTGCCCACTTAGGCATGGCCGTCTAGTAGCCACATGTCCCTATAGTATGGTGATATTTCTTTTTGGCCGCGTTTAACTTATTCTTTTCCGACTTGGTCGTAGATACTTCTGATTCCGAAGGTGGCGGCCGACTCCGAAGACGTCAATTCGAGATCCCTGAGGCCATAGGCTCGTGCAATTGTTGCTCGGAAGATGCAAGAAAAACCCTCGGAGTCTTCGGGTGACCATGTAAGTGATCTATTTCTTTTCGTGGGTGAGCCCTCGAGCCCTTTATTCATCTGTTGTGCTACTTTCCTTTGCAGCCCTTCATCCGCGATGTCAATCGCCTGGTCCAACAATACCTTGCCCTGGAGGGCAATCTCAAGCAACTTCAAGGTGCGTAGGTTTTTCTATTTGATTGCAAGTTATGATAAATACTGTTTTGTGCTGACTTTTACTTGTTGAATATTGCATATGAAAACAATGAGGCCCTCTGCAAGCTGAATGCACTCAAAAAGTGTCTCGGACAAGCGGAGACCAAGGTGAAGGATGCTGCAGAGGCCCTCCAACGCAAACATCAAGAAGCCTAGGATCGTGAGCAGCAGCTTGCGACTGCCAACGCGTCTCGGGAGAAGGCCATGGCGGAGAAGCTTATGGCTACTACCAAAGCGCTATCTGGTAAATCACCTCATTCCTTTTCTTGAGTATATTTCTTGTCAGGCGATTTTCCTATGTCTCATCCGAAATTTCTCCATGTTTTGCAGATCCGACTGGTGTTGCGTTTGATTGCAGCGTCTTAGATCATGGGGATCCCATGGCGGATGCTGTTGCAGCGGTCAAAGATCACTGCATCTCTGCTATGGAATCGATGGGAAAGGCCAAAGAGGTGCTCGCCCACTTCTACAAGGAAAACAATCCGAAAGGCGCCGCCCTTAATGACATCGAATCCCTAGCGGAATCCTTGGCGGGTGATACCCCTGCGAGCTCCAAGAGGGCGTAGAAGGGTGTGGGTGCCACCATGGGGCTGGCGATGGCGGTGGCATCGGACGCGCAACTAGATCTTCAGCAGGTCACCTTCAGGATGCCAATGGCAGCTGAGGTAGCGTTCGCTCCATTCGCCTCCCGCTATAAGCACTTTGGCCCTAAGCTGATTGACCTCCTTGCCGGATATGCGCTAGAGCAGCAGTGTGCAGCCAAGGCTAGAGTCTCAGAGTCTGGAGATGCTCCGGATGCAGCCGCCTAGTTCTTCTATGTCATAGCTTTAGTAGTATTTTGATTTTTCTTTGCCCTTGAGTATGTAATTCTCCACGTTGGACAAGTTTACTCTACCACGTAGTGGTTAAGTTATGTAAATATAAGTGTCTCTTTTGAAAGTTGTCAAATTTCTTGATTTTTATACTCTGTTTATTGCACACCCTTAGGGTCCTTCGAGTGCTAATCCGGTGGTCACGTCTCCTCCTTTATTTGGTGCTCATGATGACCCACAAGTGTAGGGGATCGCAATAGTCTTCGCGGGTAGTATTACCCAATTTATTGATTTGACACAAGGGGGGCCAAAGAATACTTGCAAGCCTTAACAACTGAGTTGTCAATTCAGCTGCACCTGGAAATAGTTCTTGCTTACAGAAGTTTATCAGTAGCAACAGTTTGTAGTAGCAACAACAACAGCAGAACAAGAGCAATAGTAACAGTAGGATTCGAGTGAGGTAGGCATAGGGATGGATGGAAGGGCGTTGCATGGACGAGTCTAAACATGTAACTTCAAGATCTAGGGCATTGCAGATAAATAATAACAAGCATCCAAATACTAAACAATCCTAGGCATGTGTTCCAAATATAGTCATACGTGCTCGCAATGAGAACTTGCACAACATCTTCTATCCAGGCAGCCTGTGGCAGCGGGGCCTCTAGGGAACTACAGGCAATTAAGGTGCTCCTTTTAATATAGCACCGGAGCAAAGCATTAACACTCCGTGAACACATGTGATCCTCACACCACAGCCATCCCCTTCGGTTGTCCCAATTATTTTCACTTTGGGGCCTTTGGATCCGGACAATGATATTTGTACACAACTTACAGATAAGATCACAAACAATACTATCATAATGATTCAATAATAAGTTCAGATCTGAGATCATGGCACTCGGGCCCTAGTGACAAGCATTAAGCACAATAAGTTGCAACAAAGTCAAATAGCACTAATAGAGATACTAGGCTCTATGCCATAATATATCTTATTCGATTACATGATAGAACTCATACAATCCCTACCATCCCCAAGCCTAGAGTGGGGGATTACTCACTCATGCATGAGGGAAACATCGGTGGTTGATGGAGATGCGTTGGTGATGACGATGGCGATGATCCTCTCCAAATTCCCCGTCCCGGCATGGTGCCAGAATGGAGTTTCTGGATCCGAATCTTGGTTTCTGGTGGAGGCGGAGCGGAACTCTTTCTGGAAAACTATCAAACCCCCCTCGGTTTTTAGGTCGAAAGTCAACTTATAGGCGCAGAGGGAGGCCGAGGGGGTGCCTAAAGTGGTTGCACCCCCTCCAAGCACGGCCAGTGGTGGGCCCGCACCTGGGGTGGGTATGCCCCCCCCCAGGCGTCCTCTTTGTCTCCTCTTCTCGCTCCGTGGATCTTCTGGTGAAATATAATTTTTGGTATATTTTCCGGGATTTTTCCTAATAGTTGATTTTCTGCGCAAAAACAAGACACCAAGGTAATTCTGCTGAAAACAGCGTTAGTCCGTGTTAGTTGTATCCAAATCACACAAGTTTACAGGAGAAACAATAGCAAAGTGTTCGAGAAAGTAGATACGTTTTGGACGTATCAACTCCCCCCAAGCTTAGCTTATTGCTTGTCCTCAAGCAATTCAGTTGAAAACTGAGTGCGATAAAAGAACTTTCATGAACACTTTGCTTCATATGATTTATATATTCTCATCACAGGAGTAGATGCTTAGATAGTTCATAATAATAAGTATGCAACTAAGTCTACTCAATAGTCATTGAAAGCTATGAAGAGAAACCAACTAAATAATAATAAGTATCATGAAACATAAACATAAGAAACATTGCAATGCTCATAGTAAGGTATGATGGAGTGGTATCTCACTTGCCTTTGTTTGTAGAGCACAATATAAATTCCAAGGCACCTCTGAAGTTCAAGTGAACACTAGAGGTAAAGATATCAGAGATATAAGCATCAAAGTCATGACATAATTAACCAAGTTTTGGAACAAACACAAGAATGACAACTATGCTCTCAAGAAGGTGCTCATAGAATAAGTGGTGACTCAACAAAATTGTGAAAACGGTTTTGTGAAGTTTTTAAAGGCTTCCCAATGATGAAATGAAGGTACTCATTAGATTTGAGCTCTCATTGCCCCTATCATAGGCATATTCATGTGGTTAAGGTGAAAGTGAGGTCCACTCCGAATCATATGCTTGACAGAACATAGAGTAGAAATCCCAAGTCCCTTGAGTATGAGGGTCGCTCTGCATGCTACTCAACTTTGGTCACCTGAAAGTTCTTGTCATTGTAAATACATGCATATCATTGAGAACCGCCAACGGGGTACCCCTTGCATATGGTACAGGAGATTTTCCATAACCAAAATGACAAGGCAAGCAGACAATGAGCATCTCAGCAACCTTTTTATTTACCATATGCATAGCTTTTTACTGAGGATGCTTCATAGATGCTCATTATGGTGATGCTGCAAGTTTCCACCATGATTAGGCATGGATTAGGCTAGTGGCCCAGGAGTTTCTCTAACACAATGTATAAACTCCATGAACTCATAACCTCCCCTTTTTTCACATTGTCGACATCCGTAAACAAAAGAACAAGGAATCAACTAGATGAGATATCCCAAAGGTGTTGAAAGCGTTCCCCGTGATAGCACGGTTCTATTATCTCCCAGCATATAATAAGCAAGCATATAAATTTCATGGACTAGTCACAATGGTTCAAGATTATTAAGCGCAGGGAATAAAGTGTGCCATCAAGTTCATGAGATCTTTACTAACTAACTTTCTCAAAACAGACAAACATTTTATTTTGGAAGGAAACACGGCATATATAAAATATGCACTGAAGTAGCAAATGATGCTAATAGATAGGTATGGTGGACACAGTTGGCAATATTGGTTTTGAGTAGTTGGAAGCACAGGTAGAGCACATACTCAGTGCAAGTGAAGGCTAGCAATAGAGAGGGAGCGACAAACGAGAGAGCAATAACTGTCATAATCATGCTTGCAACAAAACAGGACTAATTATGGCATGAAAGTGATACAAGAACTCTGAGGCAAAATAAATCATCGAGGCTTATTGACTATTGATTAGTCATATGCATGCGTGAGCATGTTCCAAGTCGATTCACATGAACAGTCAGAGGAGGATACCACAATGTCATAACAAAATATGAATAAAACAATGCAAGCAAATATTCATATGACATGCTACAAACTATTAGCAAGCTGGATCTAGTCATAGACAAGCAAGAACTACTAAGCATCCATAATGACATACACCTTACACAGATAGGCTAAGCATGCTCACAATGATGAGTATATGTACAAAAATGAAACAAATAGAGTTTATTACCAGCCTCTTACCACACCTCGAGTTGTGTTAATCTTCATTATTAACCTTCACTTGTGTGACTTCAATATTAACATGAAACCAAAATCCACTAAGAACGGTTGAACCCTGCAAAGAACTCACAAAATCAAAGAAGAACAACAAATATTTTTGGTGTTTTCGAATTTTTAGAAACAAGCAAACAAAGAAAAACCAAACAAAAACAAAGCAAACCAAACAAATAAAAATCTTTTTGGATTTTTCTTTTAAAGCAAACCAAAGCAAAGAAACAAAGAAACAAAGAAACAAACCAAGAGAAACAACGAATTTTTTTTTGGTATTTTTGTGTTTTTGAGAAACAAACCATGAGCTGCTGACGCACCCTTCAGATGCTAGCCAGTGGAAAGCATTGGACCTCGAATTCCCAGAATTCGGTCGAGATTCGAGGAACATCAGGCTTGGTGCGAGCACCGATGGACTCAATCCGTTCGGTAGCCAGAGCAGCACGCACAACACTTGGCCCGTGTTTGTATGGATGTACAACCTCCCTCCATGGTTGTGCATGAAGAAGAAGTACATACAAATGAGTATGCTAATTCAAGGGCCGAAACAACCTGGTACCGACATCAATCTGTATCTCGGGCTGTTGAAAGAGGATCTAGCCACATTATGGGAATCTGGAGCCAATACTTACGACGCCGTCGCACAAGATTATTTCACTATGAGAGCGGCGGTGGTCACTACGGTGCAAGACTATCCAGGTTGTGGGTATATCTCGGGGCAGGTTATCCAAGGATTCTACGCATGCGTTAGGTGCATGGATAACACAAGCTATATCCAACTAGAGAAAGATCCAGGGTCATCGAAAACCGTGTTCATGGCACACCGGAGGTGGCTCGGCAAGAATGATCCATGGAGAAAACGTGGAGACCTGTTCGATGGAAAATCCGAGACCCGAGGAATCCCAGAGCGTAGGAGCAGCGAAGAAGTGGAAGAGTTGCTGAAAAACTGGAAAGATTGTCCTAAGGCTGGAAAGAAGCGAAAGAGGCAGCAACAAGACAAGCCGCTGATGAAGGTATGGAAAACAAGGTCTGTTTTCTGGGAGTTGCCATACTGGAAGTTTCTCCGCACGCCTCATAGCCTCGACATCATGCATATCATGAAAAACGTGTGCGAGAGTCTGGTCGCCACCATAATCAACATGCCAGATAGGACGAAAGATGGTCCGAAAGCAAGGCACGACCTGATATGCATGGGTATCCGGAAGGAGCTTCACGGAGGACGCACTACTCCTGATGATCAGGAAGATGACGATGATCATGAGTCGGAGACGACACAAGGTCGTCAGAAGGGTAAAAAGTTCAAGAAGAACGAATATTACTACCCTCCTTCTTGCTTCACTCTAAGCCAGGATGAGATCAAACAGTTTTTCAAGTGCCTTATAGGAGTCAAATTTCCTTACGGCTACGCGGGCAAGATAAGCAGATACCTAGAAGAGGCGAAGCAGAGGTTCAGTGGCATGAAGTCTCACGACTGTGCCGTGCTAATGACGCAGGTACTTCCGGTTGCACTAAGAGGGATAATGGACGAGCACGTCCGTGAAACGTTATTTGGCCTCTGCAAGTTTTTCGACGTCATCTCTAGGAAGTCGATTGGCGTGAATCAGCTCGGGAGGCTACATGAGGAGATCGTGGTGATACTATGTGAGCTTGAGGTCTAATTCCCACCCGCATTCTTTGACATTATGGTGCATCTGCTGGTCCATGTCGTGGAGGACATCGTATAACTCGGGCCGATGTTCCTCCGCAGCATGATGGCGTTCGAAAGGATGAACGGACACATCAAAGGATACGTTCGCAACAGGTCCCGTCCAGATGGAAGCATCGCTATAGTGGACCCTTACTACATGCATGACGGCTACTTGGGTTCCCCCGCCGAACGATGTATCATGGCCTCATACCTAAAAAGAATCCTCGTGGCGAACAAGACAAAGGAATACATTCTCGTGCCTTACTTTCCCGAGTAAGTCGTTATTCACTCGCCACCGTCGATTGCCTTTATTAGATCATCATCATTCTTTTTCCAACACATTCCATTTGTATTTTTTGCGCAGAGATGAACACTACACACTCATCTCCTTATCGCCGAAGCATTCCCACGCCACGTATTTCGACTCGGGGAGTCTAGAAAAGAAGAAAAACTACGACAAGATCAAGGAAGTTCTGGATAATGCTCTCACTGGCTTTCCCTCGACGGAAGGCACCACCTTCGTGCGTAAGAAGGTCAAGTTCGGCAGGCACGTCTTCAACCACGTAACGGATTTCCCCTGCGTGAAGCAGCCGGAAAACAGTAAGAAGGAAGCCTACTACGCACTCCATCACATGAGGCCGTTCCTACTTGACCAACAGAATTCTACGCTGCCAGATCATCTCAAACAGTGGGCCGAAGCAAAGGCCAAGATCACTGATTCAGATATTAGACAAGAGATGTATCGCATCCAGCAGCAGTTTGGGGCAATCATCTTTCGTGATGTCATGACTTCGGGGGGGATCTTCTACGGAGGAAATATCCCGAATAACCGTGACATAGAAGATCGCCTAGAGATGCAGGGTGACTATAGGAAGTTCATGACGAGACAAGGCGTCCTCCTGTTCCCTAAGCCGAGCCAGAAGGCTTGATGTTGGCCTAGTTGTAGTTACAAACTATAGATGACCTTTGTGTGTGTGTGGAAAAGTGTACATGCTACTATACTTATCTTATTAGGTTTATGAATCATCGCTTACTTATTTTTCTTATTATTATTATATATCAATCAATGCTTGGTTTTTTTGCTTATTTTTGGTCCTTTGCTCACTTTGGTCCTTCTTTTTTCCTTACTATTTTTTCGAGAATAATGCCGATGATTGAAATGTCGTGGCACACTATATATGTGAATGTGCTACGATGGGATTATGAGCCTTGTGATATGCACAAGTCCAAGTCTTGTGCATCCTACTTGGCTCACGGTTCCATCGTAGCATATTCCTGTGTCCAACGACCTATGTATATATATGAGGCATTCTTTTCGAGTTATTTTTGTCTTTTGCCAGAATAATGCCGATGATTGAAATGTCGTGGCACAATATATATGTGAATGTGCTACGACGGGATAGTTAGCCTTGTGATATGCACAAGTCCAGGAATTGTGCATCCTACTTGGCTCACTGTTCCGTCGTAGCATATTCCTGTGTCCAACGACCTAGCTAGTTATATATTAGGCATTCTTTTTGAGCTACTTTGATATTTTTCGAGAATAATGCCGATGGAAATGTCGTGGCACAATATATATGTGAATCTGCTATGACGGGACTGTAAGCCTTGTGTTATGCACAAGTCTAGATGTTGTGCATCCTACTTGGCTTACAGTTCCATCGTAGCATATTCCTGTATCCAACGACCTATGTATATATATATATGAGGCATTCTTTTTTATTTACTTTGGTCTTTTTTGAGAATATGCCAATGATTGAAATGTCATGGCACAATATATATGTGAATGTGCTACGACGGGATAGTTAGCCTTGTGATATGCACAAGTTCAGGAATTGTGCATCCTACTTGGCTAACCGTTCCGTCGTAGCATATTCCTGTGTCCAACGACCTATGTATATATATATATATATGAGGCATTCTTTTCGAGTTACTTTGGTCTTTTTCGAGAATAATTCCGATGATTGAAATGTCGTGGCACACTATATGTGATTATTCTGCGATGGGATTGTTCACCTTGTGCTATGCACAGGTCCAGGTGTTGTGCATCCTACTTGGCGAACAGTTCCATCGTAGCATATTCCTGTGTCGAACAACCTAGTTATATATGAGGCATGCCTTTTGAGTTTGGTCTTTTTGATTTAGGAGTACTTTCTATAAGTGTATCTTCATATGCGACTTTAATTATATATGTTTTTTTTTCAATCATCGGTTAATTATTATTGTCAGATGACGTGGTACGTCGTGTACAAGGGACGGGTTCCCGGAGTCTATGATGATTGGGAAGACTGCCGGAGACAGGTGCACTGTTTGAGCGGCAATATAACTTGATCGAAACAATGTAACTTATACTATGTATTCATGTATGAGACTTATCTATATGTATTTGTTTCAATCTTGTTTTTCAAATTGTGTATTTATATATATAATTGTATATCTTGTATCTGTGTGTATAACTGCCTGTAATATTGTATATAATCTGTATTGTATATAATCTGGCTCGGAAATAAAAAAAACAAAAAAACACCTGTGGCGCACATGACCTACCTTTTGTGGCGCACTACGCCTAAAGCGCACCTCAGAAGCTTAGTGGCGCACTGGGTAGTGCGCCACAGAAGATCCTAAGCGTAGCGCACCTGCCCACATAGTCGTGGTGCACTAGCAGGTGCGCTACGCCTATCTCGACACAACCGTGGCGCACTAGGCAGTGCGCCACGGCTAGGAGATAGCCGTAGCGCAAGGCTAGTGGGGCACCCCTAGTGCGCCACCGATGCTCTTTTCAGGTGCGCCACAAATGGCCATTTCCCTAGTAGTGCTCGTCCTGGTATGAGATCGAGGACTCCCCTGTGTAGTGTACCACGGGGTCATATGAGGGCGCTTCCTCCTGATAGTGCCCGTGGAAGTTGAGAGAACGCGGCTTGTCATCCATCTCCGACTTCGAGAGTGACCAAGGTCCTTGAGAAATACTGAACAAAGTGGTTTGGGGTAGAGAGATCTCTCTCTCTCTTCCCCGTCAATAAACAACATTCTATAAACCAAGTTCGCAAGAGTAGATCTAGTGGTGACAAAGTGGTGCGCCTTCATGGAAGCAAGATCAAGCCTCTGAGGAGCCAAAACTATATCATGAGGATCAACAACAATGTTCAAGGCAGCAGAAATACGAGTAGCAATAATTCCCCCATAAATGGGTCCCTTAGCAGCTAAACGACGAGCAATGAGGTAACCAAGATTATACTTATCCTCATTGTTGAGTGCAGTAGCTAAGAAGGCCAATTGATAGTTGGAAATATTACTAGTGTTCTCCCTACCAAGAACACTGGTGGCAAGATAGTAGGCAAAGTACCTGATGGCTGGAACTTGAATATTCTTTATCTTTCCTCGTTTAGCTTTGCGGTCATCATCATTGGTTATTCCTCGGTAAAGCTCCAACAAATCAGCGGGAAGAGATGGAATTTTCTTTGTTGACCCAGCTGTACCAAGTCCCAAGGCCTTGCAAAATTTCTTCAAAGTCATAGAATGAGCCCTGCCATAAATTTTGAAAGACACAGAAGGCTTGAACATGCTGTTAGTAAAGGAGAAACTCTCCACAATTGTTTTAGTAAGAAAAGCATATTGTGCACTCTCATCCTGCATGTAACTTGTTAGACCAGCCCTCTGAATTAAAGTCATAAAATCGTTAAGAATCCCAGCAGCTTGCAAGAAAGTTTGGCAAGGAAAGGTGGAGGGGTGTGCATCCCCTTCATCTCCCTCGTCACCAAATCGCGGAGTGATGAGATCCTCATTGTATGAGGGTCTAGTACTGGTAGATGACCTTGGAAGCCTTTCCCTTCTAGGTGCATCACTCTCAAATATACCATCAAATGTATGGTGGTCCATGACTTCACTTTTCTAAAATTTTAAACAACCATCAAACCAAGTGATTTCTAAGTTGATAAATGATGACAAAATACTATATGAACTTGCTGGAGGACTACACATGCATCAAAATAAAGTTTCTAAGCATAGAACTAGCATGCAAGATCAAACAACCTGTCACCTATAGCAGCAAAATACTCAAGATACAATCTACGAATCACAGATCTAATTGGACAAGTGGAGGAGGCACATACCAAGGAGCAATCCTCCAAAAATCAACACTTGATATGGGCTAAACAAGGATATCAAAAATCACGAGCAAGAACAGCAAGAACTCGAGCTTGAGAAAGTTTTCCGGTGTTTTTCGGGAGAGAGAAAGAAGGCGTCTTTGAGGAGGCAGCCTGGAGGGCCCCGGGTGAGCCAAACCCTCCCTAGGCGCCACCCTCTGGTAGGACGCGCCTACCATAGGTGTGGTGGCCTGGGGTGGCCCCCTAGGTCACTTCAGGTGCCTCTCTATCCCTTTTTTCGAGGAAAAAATTATTTTGAATTTTCTGGGATTTTTTGGGAAACTTTATTTTTGGCCAATTTTCAGGGTATGAAAATTCATTTTCTTGCAGAAACAGTTTTTTTAGAAGAAGAAAAAGCAAACAAAAATGCAAACTACAGGAGCTCTAAGAAACTCAAACAAGAAAACTACTAGCAAAACTAAAGTTAAAGCAAAGACTAGGAAGGAGAAAAGTAAACGAAAGCAAGTACAACCACAGTGGAAACATTATTTTGTTCATTAAAATCCTTTTGTTAACAAGGTTGATCAAGTCTTGTTACCAAAACAATCTTATATGAAACAAAACTTTGCATTCCACAAGGTGATTATGTTACCTCATACTTGATAGCAATGGTCCCAATCATAATAGTTTCAAAATTTTCTTGTGCAATGGGACAATATATTTCTCCAACCTTGATGCTCTCAATATTTTCAATGGAATTCAGGCAATAGCTTTTAACAACCTTCTTTGGGAAATAGACAGTGTGCTACAATATTAAGAAAAGGTCTCTCAAGAATAATAGACATGTTATCATCTTCAGGCATTTCAAGCACCACAAAATCAGTTAAAACCAAGAAATTATGAGCCACTTGAACAGGAACATCCTCACATATACCAACATGAATAGTAGTTGACTTATCAACCATTTGCAATGATATATCAGTTGGTATCAACTTCTCTAGCTGGAGTCTCTTGTTGAGAGAAAAAGGCATAACACTAACTCCAGCTCCCAAATCACATAAAGCAGTTCTAACATAATTATTCTTAATGGAGCAAGGAATAGTTAGTATACCTCGATCACCAAGTTTCTTTGGAACCTTACCATTGAAGGAATAATTAGCAAGCACAGTAAAAATCTCCTCATTAGGAATCTTCCTTTTATTAGAGACAATATCCTTCATATACTTCGAATAAGGAGGCAACTTAATATCATCAGTCAAAGGAATTTGCAAGAATAAAGGTTTCATCCACTTAAAAACTTGTTGTAGTGTTCTTCCACCTTTGACTTGTGTTTCTTACCTGGAAAAGGCATAGGTTTCTGCACCCAAGGTTCTCTCTCTTTACCATGTTTATTAGCAATAAAATCTTCCTTTGTGTACCTAGTGTTCTTAGTGTTCTTTCTCAGGTTCTTCCTCAACTTCCTACTTATCAGGAGCATCATTATTATTACCACTCTCAGTTTTAGCATCAGAGACAGATATACTATTAGGATCTACAATAGGTTCAAGTGGTTCCTCAACTATCTTATGTTTCTTCTTCTTCCTCTTATGAGGACTACCACTATCTTCACCTTGGTGTGAATCCTGCTCTATTATTTTAGGGTGTCCTTTAGGATATAAAGGATCTTGAGTAGCTATACCACTCCTAGTTCTAATTTCATAAGCATGTTTATCTCCTGAAGCATTAACTAGCATATCCTTTTGTACCTTAGCAAGTTGATCAAGTTGAGCTTAAACCATTTGAAATGTTTACAAAGCATTTTAATATCATTAGAAGTTATTTCCACAATATCTTTCAACTCATGGATAGCTCTAGAGTTTTCCAACAAATGATTCTGAACTTGTTTATTAAAATACCCTTGTTTAACAATAAATGTGTCAAGTTCCTCTAAGCATTGATCAGGAGGCTTACCATAAGGAATATCACCTTCATTAAAGTGGAGAGAATGTACCTCAATAGTAGATGAGTGGGGAATTGGCTTACATAACTCTTCTATAGGAGGTAGATTCTTCACATCTTTAGCTCTAATACCTTTCTCCTTTAGACACTTCTTAGCTTCCTTCATCACTTCATCATTTAATGCAATAACTCCCCTCTTCTTTGTTGTTGGTGCTGGAATTGGTTCAGGAACAACTGGTTCAGGAGTAATAGGATCAAGTGTATTTAGCTCAGTTGAAGTCCAATCATCATAATTCATGCTTATCTTGGTCATTAATTCTTTAGCATATATAGGAGTCCTTTTCCTGAAAACACAATCAGCAAAGCTATCTAGGTATGTCCTAGAATCATCAGTTAGTCCATTATAATAAATATCAAGAAGCTCATTCTTAGGTAATGGACATCCAGGATGTGCATGAATCAAGGCACAGAACCTTGTCCATGACTTAGGCAATTTCTCTTCTTCTCCCTGTTGAAAATCAAAAAGTCTCTGCAAAGCAGCATGTCTAGCACTAGGAGGAAAATATTTTTGGAAGAAAGAAGCAATCTAGCAATCAGGGCTATCAATGGAACCAGAAGGTAATCTATTAAACCAAGCCCTAGCTTCTCCTTTTAATGAAAAAGGAAAGATCTTAGTAACAAAGTACTTGCGCATTTTAAAATCATCAGAGAACAAAGCACTCATAGTAGAAAGCTCATTCATATGAGTCACAACACTCTCATTTTCAGTCCCACAAAAAGGTTCTTTCTCAACAATATCTAAATAAGATAAATAAAGAGAGAAATCATAATCTTTATCTTTAATATCTATAGGAGAGGTGGCAAACTTAGGATCAGAGGACAACTTAGGCTTGATAGTACGTCTATCAAGGAGACTCTTAATAGCACTAGTACCATGTGTGTTTTGGCACTCTTCAACAAATTCATTAGTGAACTCAATGTAACCATCATTAATATCATAACTCTCACTAGACTTAGGTGAGCTAACAGGTGTAACCGTGTCTTCACTAGGAGTTTTGGTATTTCCTAGACTAGACATAGTAGCATCTAGAAAATGACCTAATGAACCACCCGCATCAAACACAGTAGAAGTTATATCATGAGCATCAAAAGCAGTTTCAGATTCAGCAGTAGTAGAAGTGTGTGTAGCATGAGTATGTGGTGGTGGTGTAACAAGCTTACTTATAACAGACGGTGAATCAAGAGCAACAGAGGTGTTTATGACTATACCTCTTCTTGTAGTGGATGCTAAAATAGGGATATTTCCGTCACGAGACTTCCCCATGATGAAAGGAGTAGCAGTGAACAATAATAGATCCAAGCAAACTTACAAATAAAGCTATGCTCCCGGGCAACGGCACCAGAAAATAGTCTTGATGACCCACAAGTGTAGGGGATCGCAACAGTCTTCGCTGGTAGTATTACCCAATTTATTGATTCGACACAAGGGGAGCCAAAGAATACTTGCAAGCCTTAACAACTGAGTTGTCAATTCAGTTGCACCTGGAAATAGTTCTTGCTCACAGAAGTTTATCAGTAGCAACAACAAAGCAACAGCAACAGCAGAACAAGAGCAATAGTAACAGTAACGATAACAGTAGGATTCGAGTGCGGTAGGCATAGGGATGGATGGGCGGGCGTTGCATGGACGAGTCTAAACATGTAACTTCAAGATCTAGGGCATTGCAGATAAATAACAATAAGCATCCAAATTCTAAACAATCCTAGGCATGTGCTCCAAATATAGTCATACGTGCTCGCAATGACAACTTGCACAACATCTTCTATCCAGCCAGCCCGTGGAAGCGGGGCCTCTAGGGAACTACTGGAAATTAAGGTGCTCCTTTTAATAGAGCACCGGAGCAAAGCATTAACACTCCGTGAATACATGTGATCCTCACACCACAGCCATCCCCTCCGGTTGTTCCAATTATTGTCACTTTGGGGCCTTTGGATCCGGATAGTGATATGTGTATACAACTTGCAGATAAGATCACAAACAATACTATCATAATGATTCAATAATAAGTTTAGATCCGAGATCATTGCATGCGGGCCCTAGTGACAAGCATTGAGCACAACAAGTTGTAACAAAGTCAAATAGCAATAATAGAGATACTAGGCACTATGCCCTAATAGATCTTACTCGATTACACGATAGAACTCATCCATTCCCTACCATCCCCAAGCCTATAGCGGGGGATTACTCACTCATGGATGAGGGAAACATCGGTGGTTGATGTAGATGCATTGGTGATGACGATGGCGATGATCCTCTCCAAATTCCCTATCCTGGCAGGATGCTAGAACAGAGTTTCTGGATCCGAATCCTTGTTTCTAGTGGTGGCGGTGGAGCGGAACTCTTTCTGCAAAACTTTCGAACCCCCCTCGGTTTTTAGGTCCAAAGGAAACTTAAAGGCGCAGAGGGAGGCCGAGGGGGTGCCTGCACCCCCTCCAGGCACGGCCAGTGGTGGGCCCGCGCCTGGGGTGTGTGTGGCCCCCCAGGACTCCTCTCCGTCTCCTCTTCTGGCTCCGTGGATCTGCTGGTAAAATATAATTTTTGACATATTTTCCTGAATTATTCCTGATAGTTGATTTTCTGCACAAAAACAAGACACCAAGGTAATTCTGCTGAAAACAGCGTCAGTCTGTGTTAGTTGTATCCAAATCATACAAGTTTAGAGGAGAAACAATAGCAAAGTGTTCAAGAAAGTAGATACGTTTTGGACGTATCACTCATCCGCCGCCTAGTGAGATGTCGCAGTTGCCGATGCTACACGATCGCATTCGAAGACGGGAGAAGGACGTACTCATGATTCGTGGTCATGCGGATGTGTGGAATTCTAAGACCGAGCCGGCCGTTGCGAGAGAGGAGTTTCTGCTTCAGGAGCTTCGGCAGATTGGCGAGCAACTCTAGTGTAAGTCACCATGAGCTTTTCTTTTCGACTGCGCCATGTTTTTATGTCTTCTCACCTGCTGCTTCTTTGTGCAATTATAAACCTTCTTCCAAGAAATAGAAAGAGCGTGTTGCGATTCAAATGAATTGCTTAACACAACATGAGTTGGAGGCCGGTGTATTCTTCTCGATGGACTATGATCGAGCGGTTGTTCACGCAACAGTTCAAGACCGTGTCCATCAAGTATTTCGCCTGTTGAGGGGTGCAAGTTCGTCACTCGTAGTGATATGGGCCACAATGTTTCCATTGGATGCAGCTCCCTCCAGCTTCCTGGGCTTGCTGAGAAAATTCCGTGATACGGTAGCTATGAAGGAGCTTGTGCATCATCAGTTGGTGGCAGGTGTGAAGGCAGCTATCATCGGTTCGGTTGCATCGTAGAGATGTTGACCTGGCGGAGATAGCAGCTGGGCCTCCTCCTCCAGATGGAATGGCCTGGGATACACGTCGACATTATGCAGCAGTAGCGCATCATGCCGAAGAAATTATAGATGTTTTTGAGGAGCGGACGAACGTCCTGCTCCAACATGGCTGAATCCTGCAAATAGCAAAATAGAATAATGTAAAGTCTGTAATTTTTCAAGTGGGCTTTAATGCCCTTGTAAAGTTGTATTTCTTGGCACGTGGTGCATTTGTTGATTATGAGTTTTGCATGTTATTTTCATTAGCCTGACGTGGTCAGCTACTCAGGGTTTATGTGTTGTTGTTGTCAATCGATGAAGTCATGAGGTGAGGCGCCGCCCCCGAGCGTGTTTAACGATGTTAATGTATATAAGATAGAGAAAATTAGACCAAGGAACTTAGCTTTTATTCATCATAATGTAGGAGGTATAGTGTTTGGCTGAATAGCCTTATTTAAAGTAAAACAACTAAGGGTAGAAGCATCGCAGCCGTGCGACGTTTCAGGGATTGGAGTATTCAACTCCAGACTCGACCTCCTTTAGGAGGTAGGCTCCACCTGGGATTACTTCAGTGACTGCATAGGGTCCTTCCCAGGGTGATTCGAGCTTCAGTTGCCTCTTCTGCTTGAGTCGTAGGAAAAGGTCTCCTTCGTCGAAGGACCTTGGAGTGGGAGTAGTAGTCGTTTCTTGATGCCGTTGCCGATGAGACCTTTAGCCTTTTCGACCAGCTCGTTGGTATGCGGATGTGCCACAGAGGCGTACGTGAGGTTTATGCCGAGGTGTTCGCAGAAGTCGTGGAACTCATTCGAGGTGAACTTCGAGCCACTGTCGGGGCACTCTGAACCTGTAGACAATGGACTCAAAATACTTGACGGCGGCGGCACCGCTTTGGTTAGAGACAGGCATGGCCTCGATCCACTTTGTGAATTTGTCAACTGCCACCAGGAGGAAGACATGCCCTCCTGGCGAGGACTTGGGCAGCTTTCCAATCTTGTCGAGTTCCCATTGGGAAAGGGCCAGGCCAATGGTATGGCCCGCATATCTGAGCCTAGCGCATGCGGCTTGTCTGCGTACCTCTGGCAGGCGTTGCATCTCTGGACAATCTCCTTGGTGTCACTCATTGCGGTTGGCCAGTAGAAGCCATCTCGGAGAGCTTTGGTGACGAGCGTGCGGCTGCCCGCGTCGTGCCCGTAGATACATTCATGGATGTCAAGGAGGATGCTTTTCCCGTCACTGTTAGTGACGCATCTTTGGAGCACACCCAAAATGATGCGCTTGTACAGTTCGACATTGATGATGGTGAAGGACTTTGATCAGCGAGCTATGCGTCGGGCGTTAGTCGGGTCCTCAGGCAGTTGTTTGCTTATCAGGTATTTGAGGTATGGCTGAGTCCATGTTTTCTCTATTGTCATAACCTGCATAAGGCTCACCAGTTCAACCTCCGTGTCGAGCTCTTCGAGTCCTTCGGTTTTCTCGGGTGGTGCAACCCCCGAGTTTCCCGTGGCTTCGGTTGTGTCCTTTGGGAATTTTCGCTTGATAAAAGGCACGCTGATTTGCTCAAGGAACACACCTAGTGACACTATGGCATGGGTGGATCCAATGTTGGCCATCTTGTTTGCCTCCTCATTGCTTTCCCTTCCAACGTGTCGGAGTTTGCAGCCATCGAAGTCCCCTTTGAGTGAGTTGTAGAGCGCACGATATGCGATCATTTTGGCATTGTGAGCGTCGCACTTGTTTATTGTATGTTGGACGATGAGGTTGGAGTCACCGTAGATGAAGAGGCGCATGGCGCCGCACACTTTGTCCATCTGCATTCCATGTAGGAGTGCCTTGTATTCAGCCTCATTATTTGATGTGCGGAACTTCATCCAAAGGACGTATTTCATCTTATCCCCTTGGGGAGGCGTCAAGATTACTCCAGCTCCTGCTCCAGCCTCGCGTTTGGAGCCGTCGAAGTGCATCGTCCAGGACTACGACATGTCCAGAGTGTCCGGTAGCTAGAGCTCCATCCATTGGATGAGGAACTCAGGGATTACATGAGACTTGATGGCGGTGCGGCGTTCATAGACGATGTCCCGAGGGGACAGCTCGATGCCCCACAGGGCTACGCGCCAGTAGCTTCGGGGTTATTTAGGATGTTCGACAGTGGCGCGTCGTTGACGGCTACGATTTTATGCTCCTGAAAGTAGTAGCTCAATCGACGTGCCATCATGAATACGCCGTAGGCGAGCTTCTGGTAGTGGGGATACCTCTGCTTCATTGGGGTCAGTACCTCCCTGAGGTAATAGACTGGTCGCTTCACCCCATGAGTCTTGCCATCTTCGGATCGTTCGACCACAAGGGCGGTGCTTACCATCTGGTGTGTGGCTGCGATGTATAGTAGCATGGGCTCCCTCTCCTTTGGCATGATCAGAACTAAAGATGTGGAGAGTAGGCACTTGAGATCTTCGAATGCCTCGTCAGCCTCGGTCGTCCACTCGAATTTTTCGGCCTTGCGTAGCAGCTGATAGAAAGGGATAGTCTTTTCACCCATGCGGCTGATGAACCTGCTGAGCGCTGTGATTCATCCAGCTAGCTGCTGGACCCTTTTGACGTTCTTGGGCTTCTCTATGGCTAGTATAGCTCTGACACTACAACAAAAATTACACATAGAGACGCCCCACTGTCGACGCTTTTGTATTCGTCTTTATGTGGAAATCCATCCCCTTGATAAAGACGATTTTTAAGACGTTTGACAGATCGTTTGACAGATCGTCTCGTCGTGACCAGATTCATCGCTCGCGCTGCTTCAAGAAAATAAATCTATTTAACGTCCTCAGTATATCTCTCCCGTCTGTTTCAAGAAAAATAAATGAATCTCTCTCTCGTCTCCTACATGTGGAAACCTAGCGCCGCCACTAATCTCGAGGGCGGCACCTCTCCAGCAAACTCTACGCAGTGACCGGCGGCACATCAGCGAGGATACCATACTTGGAGCAGCGGTGCCATGTCCCATCATGCTGCGGCTTTCTCGTACTTCCCCACCCTTCACAATCCGCCCATGGCGCCTTGCATCCATCCAACTCCATGTAGCCGTGGATCCACAACCGCTGGTATGTTCTTGCACTACTAATTTAATCTCAATTTGTATCTTTTATTCAACCGAACATATATCTATTTAATTTGTACGTCTCTGCAGTCACTGGACTAGTGCTTGCCAGATTCCAAGATATGGCATTTCGTTCCTTTTCGTTGTTCAACCAGTCCAGCTAATACACTCAATCTAGTGCTAGATCGAGGACTACAATCTGTAGGATATTGTGCCCAAATAGATGATCTGATTAAATACGTGGGACATGTCAATTTCATCACGTAGGCATGAGAATTTGATTACATCTTGAACTGATGCAAAGTTGGATCAGATCGCCTTGGATTTATATCGCAATTTCCATTTTTTTGTATTCTTGAACTTGAGCCAATAATTTCTTTATCACTTATGTCATTCTTTTGTAATCCATATAAAACTATCGTTGGATGTGATTTATTTAGACCCAGTGATTTACTAATCTGAAACTATTTCTGTATTTTAAGGAATGCATACATGAAGTCTGTGGAGCCTTCCAAGTACATTATTCTAAAGTTGACTATAGCTGATCTATTCAAGCAGCAATTTTGCCATGTATTATTGAAGATATAAGTTAGATCTCTTAAGTAATCGAGACTAATGTGTAAGGCTTACGGATATATTGTATAGCTTAAAAACATATAAGTACCTTTCGTCATGTTTTTCTTAAATTATCTCTAAACGAGCACCACTAACCTTTGCTTCTTCAGGTAAAAAAAACCTTTGTTCTTGATAGGTCACTAAATGCATCAAAACTTCAAGTTGTACTACCTAAAAGTGAACTGATAAAGTTCTCAAGATGCATCATAAGGATGTTGCTGCATCAGTCCGGCTGTAATTATTTCGTAAAGAAAATAAGTATTGTGACTATGTAGTTTAAGCTTAAAATAAATTCCATCAAGCTAGCTATAAACTGACGTTTTCTGAGTATTTTCATTTATTTGGACATTTTATCTAACCATAGTTAGATTTTCAGTGCATAGTTATGATTATGCTCCCAAGGAAATTACCCTGATATAGGTACATATATTGGCCAATGTTGAACAATCATTGTCTGTGATGCCAATTGTTTTGGTATTCACCTTCATGAGTTTTCTGAAGAAAGTATTATTGTAGAATTTTAATGGATCTCAGTAAAGACCATAAGGAGAAAATCTACACGATGCATTGAAGACCTTGCCCATGGGTGTTGATGTGCATTGAAAAGTTTAGAAGATTCCAGCTTGCTAGAAATATGAGTATTTGAAGTATTTTTTTACTCATGATACCTCCTCGTATATGGAATGTACATTTCAGTTGTAAAGTACAATTTTCCTTGATTAATATATGAATTTTTCCTGAATGCACTACACATGTCTATTGAGTTGCAAGTGTACGTATTTTCTTTACTGTATGAGGCGATGATTTGGTCATTTTAAAAATTTAAATGATTTTCTCCTATTAGCGCGCCTCAGAGCGACTCAACATTATGTAGAGACGTCATGAAGTCCAGCTTTGTGGTCAGCTCCAACTACATCTCTATTGGAATATACACGCTCAGAACGTCTCAGAAAATTCCTAAACACGCTTTCGAAATGTCTTTGTGGTCTTTGAGACGGTGCATAAGGAGATGTCCAGGTGAAGCTTAGCGACTCTAAAACAACCTCGAGGCGATATAAAGAGTCCTTAACACCCAAATTAAACGTCCCTACATGTATTTTGTGTTGTAGTGTGATTTTCTTCGGGTTGGCCTCGATGCCTCTCTAAGAGATTAGGTACCCGAATAGTTGTCCGGACGAGACGCCGAAGGCGCACTTGTCCGGGTTCAGCTTGATCTTGTAGCGATCGAGGTTGTTGAACGTCTCGCGGAGATCGTCAATGAGTGTTCTAGCCTCCTTGTTCTTGATCACTATGTCATCAACATAGACCTGGACGTTGCATCCGATCTGGTTTTTCAGGCACGCCTGCATGCACCGTTGGTATGTGGCATCTGTGTTCTTCAGCCCGAAAGTCATCGTGTTGTAGCAAAACACCCCGAATGGCTGTGACACCCCCGGGATCAGGGCTAAACAAATTCCAGACCTCCGTCTGACATAATCTTAACCTGGAGCTCAAGGATATCCAGTGGAGAATCGGTAGCACAACACTGACCCTACGACACAAAATTTATTACATACAGCTCATAGCGGAACAAAGAACCAAATTATTACAAGCATATGTCACCGACCACAAACATCAAACAATGGAAGGCAAATGATGCTATTAAGTATAGCAAACTTAACAAATGGCCTAAGAGGCCTGCAGCATAACAGTGACGTCCTAGCCCTTAGGTTCCAGGCTGCCGACCGGAAACCCCAAGCTACTCATCGGTGTCGATGTAGTACCAAACTGATCTTCAGGGAACACTTATTCTGGCAAAAGTATCAACAAAGCAAGGGTGAGTACAGGGTGTACTCCGCAAGACTTATGGCTGGTGGAATTGTTTTGCATAAAGCCACTTTTGTTTATAAAACAAGAGGGAGAAGAAGCTCGTCTAATCAGAATATGTTAAAAGGAGATAAGGGAGCGACATGTCCAAAGTATTGATCATCATCTTTTGATATCCACCAAGTCATCATCATATACCAACAAGGATCACCGCCTCATACCCACGAGGAAGCATTCTTAAGCACACGTTGATCTAAAAGTTTTATGATTAGGTTATAGTTTTCTATGATCTTAGAATTCGGTCACCAAGCATTCATAACCGTTAACATGGATTTTCGAAAAGATTTAACCCTGCATGGGTGTACAACTTTACCCACATGTACTAACCTTCTCTTAATGCCACTAGTAATAGCCCTCTTCCTTGGAAGGCCGGCAGAGGGTGGTTAGACACGACCTTTACCTTGCTTTCGCTGAGACCATGAGTCACGCAATAAGGATGGTTTCGCTGTAATGGATCAAATCCCGAAGCCAGTTCTTAAATATGCGAGGCGAGGTTGGTTCACCAGGGGCTCCATCGAGCCCAAGCAACCCGGTCCACGCTTTCCTACCTATTATGAATGCACCTCCTTCACCTCCTTCTTTCGAAAACGTTTTCAATGCGTATGTCAAATGGAACACCCAAACTATGTGACTCATGAAATTTACTAGGCAAGTTAGTCAATCGAGGGGTCCCCATAAACCCCGTGTGGATGTATGCTCGTATTGGTCCAAAGACAAGAACTTGGGTCCTAGTGGTGGCGAGCATGGGACTAGAAATACCACATCCCACCGTGGTATCCCATACAAGCCTTAGCATGTTTTACCTTTACCATTGATGTCATCTCATCACGGTCTCCTGTCATACTAGATTCTCTGCAATCTGACACATCATTTGGATGAACCAGACTCAATAGCTAAGCACGGCTAAGAAAGACACGAATATAAGCTCTAGCAATGCACACAAGCCAAACCTAGTTATGCTAGGAGCAGTGGATAAGGTAATATAAGCTCAAAGGGAGTAATGCAACAAATAGGATACTCTATCTATCGATAAAAGACCATAGTAGAATCGTATGAATTGAAATGCTTTCAAAATAATAGTCTTATATCATGGTGGGGCTATGCTTGCCTTTGCCCGTTGATAACCAATAAGCAGATCTTCAGAATCCTTGTACTTGACTTGGTTATAGTTGGTCAAGTGATGTTCGTCAATCTTCGACGGTGCTGATCTCGGTCTTTGATCTCGATCTCGTATTCTACCGAGAAGAACCAAACACCGAAGAGAAAGGGGGAAACAATCAACACATGGCATCGATGCAATGCTCAAGCAATTATGATGATATGACAAGTTAATTTGTATCGAAATGAAACCCTAAGGCATGCTTGACAATTTAATCGGGGTTCTGAGGGGCACAAACCCTAACTCGGGGAAACTCCAGAATCACCTGTGAGGGGTTACTATGTTCTTCTAATTAAAATTGTCATGTAAGTTGATTAACAATGCATGATTATAGCTTAGATAGGTATATCTCATTTTTCTAAAGATTTTATTATATTATTTTTATTTTTATGACTTATAATTAATTAGTTATTGAATTTACAAGTTTAAGCCAATTTCTGAAATTATTTAAAACTCGTTAAAACATTTTACACCGGGTTAGCTCTAGCTAATGAGGCTGACAGGAGGACCCCCGTTGCCACATCTGCATCCACGCAAGCAAGCAGGACCCACCACATATTTGAACATGTTGACCCCGCCTGCTTATGTAACCAAGACGTCAGCGTGACGTCATTCACTAAGGAACAACCCTAGATCATCGACGGGGAGGGCACTGGAGAGCGAGCGGGATAACCTGCCTACGCGAGTTCCACGCGGACGACTGCGGGAACCAAAATAGGGTGGCACCGCTGGATTTTGACCACCGGAGGAGCTCCGGCGGACCTGTCCGCGGCGGTGGGCGGAAATTGCATGACACGGGAGCGATACAAAGATGGAGGGAGAAGGTGGAGAGGCTCTGGGGAACCGCTAGCTCACCTAGATGATCGCGGGGAGGTCGTCGAGGCAGGGCGGTGTCAGGTGCAGCCAGAATCGGGGTTGAACACAACGGCCGGAGTTAGGGAGGGAGGTCACGATTCCATCGATTGAGGGTGTTGCGGCTGGCGCTGACTGGGGCAATCGACCAAGTTGATCACGGTGGTCACGCCTGTGAGCTCGGACTGACAAGAGGGGGCGATAAACGACGGTAAGCCAGAGCTAGGGTTCGAGTGCTTGGAGAGAGCTAGAGAGAGTCCACGGGAGGAAGATATAAGATTAGGGGGAGAGAGAGGAGTCTCGGGGTGTCTTATCCTTGCATCTAGGGGCGGCGGGGCAGCACGAATCGTAGCGCAGCGACGACAGCGGTGCTAGCGACACGCACTGCTTCGCCTCGTCCTTCTATCGACTAGAAGAAGAATAGGAAAATTAGAATGAAGGGGTACGGGCTGCCAGTGGGCTGAGGTTGGGCCGGACTGGGCTGCGCACAGGCGACAGGGAAGAAAGGGACAGGGTGGGCTCGGCCCAGGTAGCTAGGGTTTCCTGATTTTTTTCTAGAAAACTATTTTCTATTTCTATTTTGATTTCTCACTTTGTAATTTGAATTTCCAAACTGTTTTTAATCATTTCAAAAATACCAGAAGATTTCTAAAATATATAAAAATATCTCAGGGGCCCTTTAAATTAATTTGGTCTCCATTGTTTTGGTGGTGTTAAAAATATTCAAAACCATTTTGAATTGCTTTCAAAGAGAGAGGGGTATTAGGGTTTTATTTTCTTTCTCTTTGCATGCATTTTAAAATATGATGCTCATGGATGCACAAAAAACCCTAAATATTATTTAACTAAAACTAGGGTGTTACACCGGCATGATGAACATCGTTTTCTCCTAATATTCGACCTTCATTAAAATTGGTTGTATCCAGAGTAGGCGTCGAGGAAGGAGTTTCTTGCATCCTGCAGTTGAATCGATGATCTGGTTGATTCGTGGTGAGGGAAGTGGCCCTTAGGGAAATGCTTGTTAAGCGACATGAAGTCCACACACATCCGCAGGATGTCTGTGTCCTTTTTGGTGACTAGCACGGGGTTAGCTACCTAGGTGATTTCCTTTATCTCCCTTATAAAATTGGCATCGAGGAGTTTGTTGACTTTGATACCAACAGCTTTGGCTGTTGTCTCGGACAGTCGATGCATTGACTACTTAACTGGATTTGCATCCCTATACACATTGAGTGCATGATCAACGAATTCCTTAGGAACTCCTGGCATGTTCGCATGACACTAGGTGAAGATTTCCCAGTGCTCACGAAAGAATTCAAAGAGCGCTCTTTCCTATGCGGAACTCAGATCGTTGGCGATCAACACCGTCTTGGAAGCGTCCGTCCGGTGAACCTGCACCTTTTTGGTGTTGACTGTGGAGTCGAAAGACATATCAGTTGCGTTTTGTTTGGTCACTGGGCAAGCCTATTGTTTGTGACCTCCTTTAGTCTTGCGAGCTCCTCCTCCATGCCGAACGATTAGGAGATTCGGTTGAAGTACCTATCACAGCTGTCCGACCTGGTGAAGCTTCCTGGGACGATGATGACACCATTGGGTCCTGGCATCTTAAGTAGAAGGTATGCGTAGTTCGGCACCACCAAGAATCTTGCGAGTGCCACTCACCCAAGGATGGCATGGTACTACGAGGGCCAATCCACCACCTCGAACTCAAGCTGCTCGCATCAAAAGTTGTCGTGTTTGCCGAAGATGACGTTGATCCATATTTTGCCCAGGGGTATATTCCCTTCCCTAGGACGATGCCCTGGAACATCGTGTGTCACGCCTCTAGGCTGCATAGCGGGATCCGCATAGCTGCTAGTGTGCTGGCGAACATCAGGTTGATGCCGCTGCCGCCGTCCATGAAGACGCGGCTCATCTCGAATCCTCCTAGCTAGGCCTCAAGCACCAGGGCATAGTGATCCGGGCGAGGTATTTGGCATGGGTGATCTGAGCGATAAAAGGTGATGCAAGACTCCGAGCCCCTGGGGTACTCAGGTATGGCTGGTGGAGATGTGACGCCCAAGTTGACTTGGCGGTGATCTTCTTCTGCACCCTGTTGGTTGGGCACCCCTTCTTTATCATCATAGACCCTAATGGTGGCGGGTATGCATCTGCCCCGTTATTTTGTGTTGGCTTGGCCGCAGGCTGCACAGGTCCTCCTGGTGGTGGAGGTGGAGCTCCATGTGCGACAGCTCCTAGAGGGGGGCCGAATCCTAGATTCACGGCTTGGAGACGCATCTGGGCAAAGCCCTCATGGAGTTTATGCAACTCCCTACAATCCTTGAGCATTTGGCGGCCTTTTGTCTTACCATCCTGTTTGTCGATGTAAAAGTGGATGGTGCAGGGACCCGACAACTTTCCGAATGCAGATGGATCTTCATCGTGGTTGCGGCGTGATACATCAGAAACATATCCATAATTTTTGATGTTCCATGCTTGTTTCGTATCTACTATGCTTTGCTTTGTGTCACATCCCAAAATTCTCCAAATTTTGAAATGTGAAAAATAAATAAACAAAAGAACTAATTGTTGAAATTTAGGTTGAAAAGAAACTTTTTGCTTCTAAATGGAAACATCAAAACCCTACTTGAACAAAATTTGAATAAGAAAACAACAAACAAATATTCCCAAGTCAAATCCATTTATGCATGAAATGAATCTTGAATTAAAAACACTTGGGAAAAGATTAATCCAAAACCCTAAACCCTAAAGAAAGAAATCATATCCAAGATCTCTCTAAGACTATGGCTTTGATCCATATAAAAATTTAGCAACAAACATTTATAAATGATCAAAATTGATAAACAAAAATATTATAAAACCATAGGAATTGGTTTCATTCAATTTGTAACCATGGATAAAAACTTATGAATTTAATAAGGTAAAAGGAAATAAATTCCAAAGCTAATAAAGCTCCTAACTAAAAACAATACCAAAATTGTCAGAAAAATAATCCTAAAAGGATTTAAAAGGATAAACAAATATTAAATAAAACTATACAAATTGGAATCACCAATTTTGAACCATAAATAAAAAGATATGGATTTTTTAAGACAAATAAAGAAATATATAAAAAAGGAATATTTAAAGGACAATTAAATCTTGGCCAAATCCATAAGTAAATGGAATAAATATAATCCAAATAAGAATAAAGGAATAAAGATTATTGAATAAAATTATATGGGTTTGAACGATATTAAATTTGAATAAAGACAAATGCCTCAGTTAAATAAATAATAAATCATAAGAAAATATTTTGAATTAATTCAAAGTGGACTTTTAAAACACACTAATAAATAAGTGCAAACCTACTAAAAAAGTTCTGGAAGTTTTCAATTCAAACAAATGATTAAAACATTTGATTCAAATGAAAACAGAAATCAGAATGGAAAAAGAAATAGAAATAGAAAAGAAGAAAATAGAAAATAGAACCAACCGACTAACCTACCCAGCCCAACCTGGCCCAACGAGCCCAGCACATCCCACCCGGCTCCACTCTCTCCGCTGGACTTTTCGCACCCCACCGTACCCGCTCACCTCGGTGACAACCAGGTCCCACCTTCCTCGTCATCATCTTCCCCGCGAGACCAGTTCCTCCCCCTCTCCCCCGGCTGTTTCTGCAGTTGATTCCTCACTTCAATTCTTTTGAATGCGTCAGTAAATTCTCCCCGTGACAACGCATGATTAAGATCCCCTCTCTCCTCTCTCTTTCCCCTCACTCACCACCCCCTTTCCGCCCCTAGGCTGCCCCAATTTTCCCCTCACACCACCACTGGTTCCAACAACTTCGGCGACAATTCCGATGAGACTGGACCCCCCTTGCCTCTGGCTCACACGAGGTTGATCGCCTACATCTTGCGCACCTTCTACCATGCCCCGTTCGCTCGTGCATGCCCTAGAGCCTCGCCTCGGTCCACGTATTAGCGCCACCGACAAATCCCGCAACTCCGGCGACTCCTCCTGGTAACTCCTGACCACCCCTCTCCCTCTCATTGACGCTTGTATACTCACTGTTCTCTTGTGGGTCTAACGCCCCCCTCCACTTGTATGCTTGTGGCCCGTAGCTTCACCACCGACAACGCTAGTACATGCCTGACGCCGACACCATCTCCGGCGAGCAATTGACAGCAACCCCGTGCACCCCTACGTCGACGGCGACCACCTCGAGCATCCCCACGCCACGGCGAACCCGGTGAGCCTCTTCTATTCTTTCCTTGATTCATGTATCCGCCGGACCAACACTGACAGAGCATCGCTGCCACGCGTTCGTCGCCAGCACCGCCAGTTCCTGGCAATGTGTTGTGAGCCGTCCGATTTAGATCTAAGAGATAGGATAGATTGGCTTAGCGAAGAGGTACGCATCAATCTTTAAATTAGATCATGCGGCCTGTGTAGCGTGATCCTTATGAAACGGTATCAACCAATAGAATTAAGACGCGTGGCAGTTCTGTCTGTTTAAAAATCCAGAAAAGGAATTTGAATGATTAAACTTGCAAAAATCATAACTTTTGTTCTACTTGGCCAAAAAATACAAATTTTATATCAATGGAATCAGGAAAATGTAAAATTTGCAACTATGGCCTTAATTTAGTATTTTGCTTCTTAAAAATTAGGTGTTTTTGCATAAACATTTGTAGGACTATTTTGAGTATAAAAATTATTCTAAAAATGCTTTTTGGGTAAAAACTATTGCAAATGGTTTGATTTGAACTCTCTAACCCTTAACACTAACATTTGAGTTTAAAAATATATTTTCCTAACACAAGGAAATATTCCTTTGAATAAAATCATTTCTAACAAAACAAAAATGATTTAAAAGGGCCATTTTCACTAACTTGTTTTCAAATGATTTTCCACTTTTATAAATGACCAGTATGTGTTTTAAAATGTTTATAGCCTTATTAGAAACCACTTTTCCAAATAAAACAACATTTGAATGCTTTCATGCATTTCTTTATTTTTATTATTTTATGTGGTGAATTGTTTGAATGCTAGTTTGAATTTTTGCCTTTATTGAATTGTACTGAACTTTGAAGAGTGTGACAATTGCAAGATCAAGATCAAGGAGTGTGACAATTGAAGAGTGTGAAAATTGCATTAGTGATATTTTGAGTAGGACTTGCATGGAATTTTCTAAGTATAAGCTATGCCATGGGAAGTCCTATATGTTGTCTTAGTAGAATTATACTAAGTTAGGAAACCTGACATGTTATCATGCTTAGCTTAGCTAATAGAAAACAAGGGTGGATTATTCATGCTATGAAATATTTCTAAGTCAATGACTTGTCTTTTGCTTAATAAAACAAAAATGTGAATGAATCACCTGGGTGGAATGGTATGAATGGGTTATGTTGAGTGGTTACACAAGGCCCAGGATGGCAACCTTGTGTATCACACTTGTGTAAAGCCACCCAGGAACAAAGAGATTTGAGATCTTAAAGTGTTGAGAAGCTTCTAGTGCAGCCACATGGCAATATGGGCTCTGCCTGGATCATATAGGTTGCAATAACTTGGCCAGATGGACAGAAGGTGGTGGGGTGATAGGATGGAACGTGTCCATTTGGTCTAAGGGAAGGCTTTTGAAAGATCTTGTATCAATGCATGTCGAGTCTTGTGGGGAAAGTGCACCACCTCTCGAGAACGAAAAACCTAAGTACTTAGCCGTGTCCCCGGCAACGGACAATTTGAGCATCAAGACATTAAAGCTATCAAGGATCTCCTCATCCCAATTTCTAAGTTAAAAACTTGTGGTTGAACAAGGGTTAAAGGTTCACCAATTTCTATTGGTCGTTCCTTGGGTGATTTTGATAAACAAAAACTTAGTGTTTTCAACTAATAAGGAATACCTTATTTTGAGAAAAGCCAGCCTAAGATCCACTTAGCCAAATGCATATACTCCCTCCGTTTAGAAATATAAGATGTTTTAGGTTTGTGAAGGAGATGTATCAAGACACGTTTTAGTGTATAGGTTCAAATGAATCTAGACACTAAAATCTGTCTAGATACATCTTCTTCACAAACCTAAAACATCTTATATTTCCAAACGGAGGGAGTAGATGATAGATACCACTATTGTACCATAGTATCACTTGCCAATACAATTCAAATGTATTGACCCTTGTGGATGTAACTTATTATGTTGTAGATTTGTTTGATGTTAGTGAAGTTTGATTGAGTAGGGATTACAAGTCTACAACCAACATGATTGCCTGTGGAATATGAAGATGAAAGACTCCATGCTATATAGTTATATATGCTGCATTGTAATGAGATAGCCATATGAGCTATGTAAGATGTAATGAATTATTTTATTCTTGGTTATAAGTTGTAATATGACCTTTGTTTCTTGATATTACATCTTAAACTATGGATGCTAGCTATTGATCCAGGGACTAGCATTGTAAACACAAGGATCTCTACCTTATCAGGTTGGGACCTCTACACTTTGTCTACACTTTGAGGTTTTTTATATGTTTTCTGGTACTAACCTATTAACAAGATGCCACAATGCCAGTTGCCTGTTTTCTTATGTTTTTGGTTCCAGAAAAGGCAGAAAATCAATATTCTCAGAATTGAACGGGACAAATGACAAAGTCAATATTTTACCATGGGGAACACGAAGCCAGAGTACGAGATGGAGAAGATCCACTAGAGGGCACACCCCTGGCCGCGTAGCCAGGCTAGGCCCACGCCTGGGGCGAGTGAGGCTGCCCTAGGTGCCCCCTACCTCGCCTCTTCGCCTATAAAGATCCCCCGATACGTAAACCCTAAGTACCCGATCAATATTCCACAAAATAGTCCATAGCTGCCGCCACCATCGTCCCTTGATCAGGGGGATCTGAAGCTCTTCCCGGCACCATGCCGGAGGGGAGATCTTCCCGGTGGCCTTCTTCATCATCATGCCAGCCTCCGGTATGATGCGTGAGTAGTTCCACCTTGTACTACGGGTCAATGTAGTACCTAGATGGTTGTATCTCTTACTTTGTGCTATCATGTTTAGATCTTGTGAGATCCGTTTAGGATCAAGATCATCTATTTGTAATCATGCATTTTGTGTTTGTGGGGATCCAATGGATATTGAGATTACTATTTTAGATTGATTAATGGTTTTGTATTATCGATTCTATCATGTCTATGTTGTTTGTGATCTTTCATGCTCTCCATTTCTAGTAGCTATCTTGTCCATGTAGATGCTAGTGACTCCAAGAGGGGTTATTTATGCTCGATAGTGGGTTCATGCCTCTATTTAATCTAAGGGAAGTGACAGAAATCTCTAAGGTTGTAGATGTGCTGTTTCTACAAGGGAGAAAATAACGGTCTCTTGTTCATGGAACAAGTGGATTGTTTACCTTACACACTTTGCTTAAAGCAGTTATCCGTTGCTTGCAACTTATTACTGTAGGGGGTTTGGCTGATAACCTGAAGGTGGATTACTAATCATAGATGCAGTTGGATGGAGGTCTATGTATCTTGTTGTATTGCCCAATCGAATCTCATAGGATTATGAATGTCTAGTATTGCATATGCCTTGCTCAGTCCTGTCAATAGCCCTGCTGTAATTTGTTTACCCAGCATGCCATGTTTCTTTATCTTAAGGAGAACACCTCTAGTGAACTAAGGACCCCGGTCCAATCTTTACCATTGATACATCTTCCACTATTAATGTTTACCTTTCTGCAAACCACCATCACCTTCCACACCATACAGTTAATCCTTTGTTTTCAGCAAACCGGTGAGATTGACAACCTCACTGTTCGTTGGGGCAAAGTCTTGAGTTTGTGTTGTGTAGGTTTCCAAGGTGCTAGCAACACCTTTGAGTCGTTTCCTTCCTCCTACTGGTTCGATAACGTTGATTTCTTACTGAGGTTAGACTTGCTGTTGTGCTCATCACACCTTCCTCTTGGGGACTCCCAACAAAGGTCTACATTGATCTGAGCCACCATCAAGATTTTCTAGCACCGTTTCCAGGGACATAAGGATAGCTTCAATCTCTTCCTCCCCGTCAAGCCTTTTTCTGGCGTCGTTGCCGGGGAGGCTAAGGACGGCTTCACAAGGGGAGTCCTTCACAACCTTTCTCTTTACTTTGTTTTTGTTTTGCTTAGTTTATTTCGTTTGGTTTTGTTTGCCTCTTTTTTTATCAAAAACTAAAAAAAAAATAGTTTAGTTTGGTTTGCTTTCTCTTATAAAAAATACAAAAAAATTAGTCCCTGCTCTAGTTGCTGCTGCTGTTGGCCTGCTCCACTTTTGCCAAAATGAACTGCTGAGAACACCAAGTTGTGTGACTTCACTAGCACAAACAACAATGATTTCCTGAGTACACCTCTTTCTCCACCTGCTCCTGATGCTACCTTTTATGAAATTAAGCCTTCTTTGTTGAATCTTGTGATGAGAGAGAAATTTTCTGGTGCTAGTTCTGATGATGCTGCTGCCCACCTCAATAACTATGTTGAACTTTGTGAGATGCAAAAATATAAGGATGTAGATGGATATATTATTAAGCTCAAGTTGTTTCCTTTCTCCTTGAGAAGAAAATCTAAAGAATGGTTGCTATCCTTGCCTACAAATAGTATTGATTCTTGGATTAAGTGCAAAGATGCTTTTATTGGAAAATACTATCCTCCTACTAACATTATATCTATGAGAAGTGAAATAATGAAATTTAAATAACTTGATAATGAACATGTTTCTCAAGCTTGGGAAATAATGAAATCTTTGGCTAAGAATTGTCCCACTAACGGACTTACTGCTTGGATGATTATCTAGACTAGTTGGAAAACTTTTAAGGGTGGTAGTACCCTAGTTGCTTTGAGCCAACTTGTAACCCCTATCTTTCCCATATCTCGGGACGAGATTTTTTTAAGGGTGGTAGCCTGTCACATCCCAAAATTTTCCAAATTTTGTAATGTGAAAAATAAATAAACAAAATAAATAATTGTTGAAATTTAGGGCGAAAAGAAACTTTTTTGTTTCTAAATGGAAACTTAAAATCCCATCTTGAACAAACTTTGGTTAAAGTTTGAATCCAACTAAATTCAAATCAAGTGAAATGCATTCATCAATGAATGTATCTTGAAATTTAAACACTTGGAAAAGTTAAACCAAAACCCTAAACCCTAATGTAATAAATCATTTCCAAGATCTCTCTAAGACTATGGATTTGTTCCATATAAAAATTTGTCAACAAAAATTAACAAATGATCAAGAATGATAAATAGAAATATTATAAAACCATATTAATTGATTTCAGTTAATTTGGAGCCATATATAAAATTTTATGAATTTAATAAGATAAGAAAATTGAATTTCCAAAGCTAATAAAGCACCTATCTAGAAATCCATACCAAATGGTGAGAAAATAATCCTAAAGACATTTAAAAGGATAAACAAATATTAAATAAGATTTTACAAATTGGAATCACCAAGTTTGGATCTATAAATAAAAAGATATGGATTTTATAAGATAGAGAAAGAAATATTAAATGAGGAATATTTAAAGGCCAAATTAAATCTTGGACAAATCCATAAATAAATGGAATGAATATGATCCAAGTTCAAATGAAATAAATGGATAAATAAAATTCAAATAAAATAATTTGGCCCTAACCAAATTCTATTCCATTTGATTAAGACAAATTCCCTAATAAGAATGATTAATTAAATCATGGGAAAATAGTATTTGGAATTTACCCAAGTGGAATAAAAGTTATTTAATTAACTTAAATGAGATCAAAGAAATCTTCTAAATAAAAATTATGGAATTAAAACCATATTTGATTTCATTGGAATAAAAACAAATACCCAATTTAAATGATTTATAATCATATTAAAAATATTCCAAATAATTCAAGGATAATTATTTGACACCCTATTAAATAAATAAAACCTACTGAAAAGGTTTTGTAAAAAATTGAAACTTAAATAAGGGTTGAAAATATATTTGATCTTATTTGAATTTAAAAACAAGGGCCTACTTTAAATAATCAATATACCCTAAAAAGAATAAAAGAATTATTCTAAATTTAACTTCAGAATATTTTAATAAACAGTGTTTGATTATACACAAAGTTTGGTTGAAGTTTGAATTCAAATTGTTGTTTGAATTGATTAAACAAAATCAAAAAAGAATAATAGAAATGGAAAAAGAAAAAGAGAAGCAGAACAAAAAAAATGAACAAAGCCAGCCCAACCCAACCTGGCCCAGTCCAGCCTAGCAAACCCATCTTGCCTCCCCCGCAGTGAATCATTTTTCACTCAGAAAGCCACCCACTCAGTCGCTGACTACAAGGTCCCACTCTTCCTCTATCTCTTTCGATGTCAGGCAGACCCCACCGGTCAGATCATCTTCTTCACCCGCCCCTGACCACACCCTCCTCCGCGAGCTGTTTCTGTCGCCGTTTCTTCGATTAAATACGCGGTAACGACGCCATTTAACCACCCCCTGACCACACCCTCTTAAGCGTCTGCCCCTCCTCTCCATTTCCCCTCTCTCGCCCCTCCCTTTATGCCGTCAGGCCGTCAAAATTCGTCTTCACACCGCCACTGCCTCCGACGTCTTCCGGTGAGAATTCCGGCCAGCCGCCGTCGCCCCTCGCCCCCTCGACCACACGAGCGCACTCCCCATCCCCTGGCACTTCTCTCTGAACCCTCAACTCACTCGCGCGCGCCTCAGCCGCTCGGCAACGACGACGTCTCCTCGCCACCGTCCATTGCCTTCACTCTGGCGAGTCCTCCTGGTAAGTGCAAACCACCCCTGACCCTCTAGTTGATACTCCTGTAACCACCACACTCGCACGCATCTGACTGTATCTTCCTCTTGCCTTCTGGTGACCTACAAGCTCGCCCCCGACGACGACAGACCTCACCCGACGCCAGGCACCTCTCCGGCGAGCAATCGTCAACGCCTCCGTGCTCCCCTTGGCCAACCAAAGCATCGACGAGAATCAGTGCTTCACGGTGATTATGGTAAGCATCCTCACTCTTCCCCGCGCGTCCTAGTTCATCGGCAGCGTCATCGTCAGAGCCGCGCCGCCGCATGCCACCGTTGAGCCGCCAGTTTCTGGTTGAGGCACTGGGAGCCGTGAGATCCAGATCGGAGCGATAGGATAGTTTCACTGATCGAAGGGGTATGAGAGCATCTGTGCCGTGCCTTTCGCATTAGATCCAACGATCCTTAGTGCTTGATCCAAACGAACCGGTACCAACGAATCAAAACATTCCACGTGGCCAGTCTGTTTTAATAAAAACCAGAAACTAATCTATTAGATGATCAAACTTGTAAATTGCATAACTTTTGATCCACACGTCCAAATTTTGCAAATTTTATATCAATGGAATCAGCAAGACAAGTACTTTACAACCATGCCCTTTTTTAGTAAATTGCTTCTGGTAAAATAGTTGTTTTTGTAGAAACTTGTGTAGGCATAATTTGAATATAAAATCCATTCTAAAATTATTTTTGTGATAAAATCTTTGCCAAATGGTTTGTTTTGAACCTACTGACCATAGAAACCAACTTATGGATTTAAAATGGTATTTTGAGAAGTTAAAGAATGAATCCTTGAATTTGAACATTTCTAGTCAAGTAAAAATAATGTTATTATGTTAAAAATTCTTTTGGAGAAAAATCTTAGGGAAATGTTTTGGATTAAAACTCTCTGACCCTAAACACAAAGTTTTATGATTTAAAAATATATTTGGTGAACCCTATATAGATTATTACTTTGCTAAAAAGCATTTTTCAACCACATAAAATATTGATTAGGTTTAAAAATGATTTATAGGTAAAATCTTTTGCAAATAGTTTTGCCACTTTTATAAAATGACCAATAGATGATTTAGAATGTTTATAACCTATTAGAAACCACTTCTGTAAATAAAACAATATTTTGCATGCTTGCAAGCATTGCTTGGTTTCTATTATTTTATGTGATGTTTGCTTGAATGGTAGATTGTAATTGTGCCTTGGTTGATTGAATTGTAGTGGAATTTGAAGAGTGTGAATATTGCAAGATCAAGGAGTGAACTTATATTCTCTACCAAAAAGGCAAGTGATTCTTCATACTTTTGTCCCAATATTTTCACTATGCATTAGTGATATTTCAAAGTAGGACTTGCATGGAATTTTTGCTAAGTATAAACTATGCCATGGGAAATCCTAGTAGATGAAACCTTAGTAAAAATTTCATAAGTTAAGATTCCTACTACTATCATTCTTAGATTAGCTAGTAGAAAACAAGGGTGGATTATATTCATGCTATGTAATATTTCTAAGTCAAGGACTTGTGTTTTGTTTAATAAAACAACTAAGTGAATGAAACACCTGGGTGGAATGGAAGGATTGGTTTGTGTTGAGTGGTTATACAAGGCACATTTCTATGGTTTATCTTGTGTATCTCACTTGTGGATGGCCACCCAGGAACAAAGAGATTTGAGATGTCAAATGTTGAGAAGCTTCAAGTGCAGCCACTTGGCATTATGCGCTCTGCCTGGATCATATAGGTTGCAATAACTTAGCCAAATGGACAGTTGGTGGTAGGGGATTGATAGGTTGGAGCGCGTCCATTCTGGTCTAAGGGAAGGCTTCTGAAAGATCTTGTCTGGGTGAAACCAAGTCTTGTGGGGAAAGTGCACCACCTCTGCAGAGTGTAAAATCTAAGTACTTAGCCATGTCCCTGGTAAAGGACGATTTGAGCATAAAGACATGGAAGCTATCAAGAATCTCCTCATCCCAATTTCTAAGTTAAAATTTTGTGGTTCAACAAGGGTTGAAGGATCACCAATTTCTATTGGGCGATGCCTTGGGTGATTTTGTCAAACAAAAACTTAGTGTTTTCAAATGATAAGGAAAATATATTTTGATCAAAGCAAGCTTAAGCTCCACTTAGCCAAATGCATATAGATGATAGATACCACTATACTACTATAGTATCACTTGCCAATACAATTCAAATGTATTGACCCTTGTGGCTGTAACTTATTATGTTGCAGGTTTGTTTGATGTTAGTGAAGTGTGTTGATTAGGATTACAAGTCTACAACCAACATGTTTGCCTGTGGCACTTTGAAGATGAAGGACCCCATGCTATAGTCATATTCTGCTGCATTGTAATGTGGTAGCCAAATGAGCTATGTAAGATGTAATAAATTATTTTATTCCTGGTTATAAAGTTGTATTATGACCTTTGTTTCTTGATATTACATCTTAACTGTGGATGCTAGCTATTGATCCAGGGACTAGCATTGTAAACACAGGGATCTATACCTTATTAAAGGTTGGGACCTCTACATAATCACTTCAAGATGCTTATGATAGGGGCAATGAGAGCTTAAAGCTAACAAGTACCATAATTTTTGGAAGCTCTTTTTAAGACTTGAAATCCCCGCTTCCCTATTTTATGAAGGGTCTTTATTGCACCATTATATTGAGACTCCACCTTCTATCTATAGGCACCAGTTAAGAGAGCATAGTTTCCATTCTTAGTTCTATGTGCATTGTACAAAAACTTATTGATTGATGCATATTGTTGATATTACTTGTTCTTGAACTATTTGTATCTAGTAATTCTTATGAACTTTGAAGGTGCCCTATGCATCTATTTTCTACTCCATGAGGGACAAGCTGAGTGCCACTATGCTATGTTTTCTATATGTGAAACAAATAAACGTCTTTCAAAGCATTGTTATTCATGATCTTTGTTTGTAACCTTTCATGTTGCATGCATAGTTACTTTGTCTTATTGTTAGAACTCCATCTTTCATGCTCATGATTAGAGTTCTTTGATCCCAACTTTCAATGATGGAAAATGGTTTGATCTTGATTTTGATGGTGCATGTCACCTCAAAAATTATTATTTTTACCACTTACCTACTCGAGGACGAGCAGGAGTTAAGCTTGGGGATGCTTGATACGTCAGAAATGTATCTATAATTTTTGATGTTCCATGCTTGTTTAGTATCTACTTTGCTTTCCTTTGTCTACACTTTGAGGTGTTTTTATATTTTTCTGGTACTAACCTATTAACAAGATGCCACAGTGCAAGTTGCCTATTTTCTTCTGTTTTTGGTTCCAGAAAAGGCAGAAAATCAATATTCTCGGAATTGGACGGGACAAAAGAAAAAGTCAATATTTTACCGCGGGGAATACGAAGCCATAGTACGAGACGGAGAAGAGCCACCAGGGGGCCACACCCCCTGGCCATGCGGCTGGGCTGGGCCCACGCCTAGGGGGGTGCATCCGCCCTAGGTGCCCCTGCCTCGCCTCTTCGCCTATAAAGAGACCCCGAGACCTAAACCCTAAGTACCCAATCAATCTTCCACGAAACAGTCTGTAGCTGCCGCAACCATAGTCCCTAGATCGGGGGGGGCTCTGAACCTCTTCCCGGCACCCTGCCGGAGGGTGATCATCCCGGAGGCCTTCTTCATCATCATGCTAGCCTCCGGTATGAAGCATGAGTAGTTCCACCTTGGACTACAGGTCCATGTAGTAGCTAGATGGTTGTATCTCCTCCTTTGTGCTATCATGTTTAGATCTTGTGAGCTCCATTCATGATCAAGATCAACTATTTATAATCATGCATGTTGTGTTTGTGGGGATCTGATGGATATTCAGATTACTATATCAGATTGATTAATGGTTTTGTCTTATTGATTCTATCATGTCTGTGTTGTTTGTGATCTTGCATGCTCTCTGTTTCTAGTAGCTATCTTGGCCAAGTAGATGCTAGTGACTCCAAGAGGGGGTATTTATGCTTGATAGTGGGTTCATGCCTCTATTCAATCTAAGGGAAGTGACAGAAATCTCTAAGGTTGTAGATGTGTTGTTGCTACTAGGGAGAAAACAATGGTCTCTTGTTCATGGAACAAGCGGATTTTTTACCTTACACACTTTGCTTAAATAAGTTATCCGTTGCTTGCAACTTAATACTGTAGGGGAGTCGGATGATAACCTGAAGGTGGATTACTAGTCATAGATGCGGTTGGATGGCGTTCTATGTATCTTGTTGTATTGCCCAATCGAAACTCATAGTATCATGAATGTCTAGTATTGCATTGTCATGCCTTGCTCTGTCATGTCAGTTTCCCTTCTGTAATTTGTTTGCCCAGCATACCATGTTTGTTTATCTTAAGGAGAACACGTCTAGTGAACTATGGACCCCGGTCCAATCTTTACCATTGATACATCTTCCACTATTACTGTTTACCTTTCTGCAAACCATCGTCACCTTCCACACCATACATTTAATCCTTTGTTTTTAGCAAACCGGTGAGATTGACAACCTCACTGTTTGTTGGGGCAAAGTCTTGAGTTTGTGTTGTGCAGGTTTCCAAGTTGCTAGCAACACCTTTGAGTTGTTTCCTTCCTCCTACTGGTTCGATAACCTTGGTTTCTTACTGAGGGAAGACTTGCTGATGTGCTCATCACACCTTCCTCTTGGGGACTCCCAACGAAGATCTACATTGATCTGAGCCACCATCATGGCTTGCTAGGTTTGTGCAGGTCTCCGCCATCATGATAGTTGCCACTGCGATACCCACTGTTGTGGTTGCCATCGTCGCGGCGATTGGCATAGCCAGCCGCAATCATGTCGACCTCCTCGCGGTCGCCGTAGACGCGTGGTCTTCTTTTTCCGCGGCGATCGCGCCTGCGACCGAAATCGTCCTCGTCATCTAAACACGATCGGTTCACGACATCTTCGCTGTCGGCCCATCGATTGGCGATTTCCATCAGGTGATCGATGGTTTTGGGCTTGACGCGCTCAAGCTCCTCTTTGAATTATTGGCGCCTTACGCCATCATTGAAGGAGTTGATTGCCCTTTCCTCTGAGATGTTCAGAGCGGAGTTTTTGATAATGGACCTGCGCAGTATGTACGAGCGGATAGACTCATTGGAACGCTGGCATTAGGCGCGTAGCTCTTCGATTGAAGCTGGTCTCTTGCTTGTGCCTTTGAAGTTGCGGATGAAGCTTTATGCTAGATCTTCCCAGCTACGGATGGATCCGTAGGGGAGGCTATTGAGCCAGGCTCTGGCTGCGCCCGTAAGCTATAGCTGAAGCCATTGCATGGCCGTGTTTTTGCTCCTGCCATGGAGCTTGACTAACGACAGGTGATCGTCAAGCCAGATCTTTGGCTGTTGTGCGCCGTTGAACTTTGGGTTATCCAAAGTTTGAAGTTTTTGGGCATCCGTGACTGCCGCAAGGCCCTGCTGAAGCATCTGGCACCGCACAGCTCCGTGTCCTTGTCTTCAAACTCCGTGGAGCACGCGCGCTTTGCGCAGGATTTGTCGATCTTGCGTTGCACGAGCTCATTACGAGTGTCATAGTTGCTGCTCCTGCACCGTGGGCTACGGCGGTGTCGTGATAGGTCATGTTCTTCCTCTTCGGATGAGGGTGTGCAGCTTTGAGTGAATTATACCGTGACCTTCTTCTTCAGCTCTACGGGTGTTTCGTCGTGGAGCGCAGCTTCGACAAGCCCGAGAACTGCAAGCTCAGATTTGTGGATTGCGTTACACGGGTCTCCTGCAGGAGGCGGGTTGGTCGCTAGGTAAATAGTGGCCTCCATGACCGCGGCTTGTGGCGTTTTGGAATGATGTTGCCCTGCGAGACCATTGTCATGAAGTACATGTCGAGTTCCTTTGTGGCCTCACGTCGTGCGGCAGGATCCATTCATTCCAAGCGGGAATGATACTTGCGGCCATTGTAGCCCTTCGAGTTAGAGCCACCAGAGGAGAGCGCAGCTCTCCTCGCGCTTGACTCGCCAGCTGCTCTCATGCGCTGATCGTGCTCCTTTTGCTGCTTGATCTTTCGATTGTGCTCCTTGATGAGGAGCCAGTGGTAGCCCATCAGCATATCGCGAGGGACGTCGACTGGTAGGGGGTGGGTGCCTCGCACAGCATCACGCACCTTATCCCACTCGGCGTTGTTTAGGTTGATATCCTGACGAATGTGATTGATGCCTTGAGCATTGTCGGGTGCCCTGTTCCTATTCGGATTAAGCGAGGGGTGCCCCGTTTCCTCCGTTCTTAGCCTTGGGGTTGGGAGGGGGATTCAGTGGCGGCTCGGTTCTGTTGTCGATGTTGCCGTTGTGGATGGCCGCACATATGTAGTGAGGTAGGAGGTCGTTACTCCCACAACTTTCAGATCCGGAACCGTAGGTTCCTTCATTAGCGGGGATCACATAGATCGGAGTTGTAGCTGTTGCTATCATTCGAATTGCTTGTTAGCGACATGGTGCACAGGGCGTCGATTCGTGGCACCCACGAAGCGGGCCTGATCGACGGAGGTGGCACCCGCTCTGGGAGCCGGAGGGTGCCGGTCTTCCCTACCTGGAAGCAGAAGCTCTCGGATAGCATCTTGACTCCATCTTCTACGGAGTCGAAATCCTTGCGAGTTGCTAGTGAGTGGGCGGTGAAGTCGAAGGCACCGAAGAGGAGATGATTCTCCACAGCAGAGGAATCATAGATCACGGTGGATGGTACCGTCACGACCACACGGTCAGCGTCCCAGTTCCCATAGACGGAACCAATTGACGAGGGTTCGACTCGTCAATGCCCATTGTTATGGACTTGGGTTTTGGAGAAGATGGGGATGCTGGAAATCGCGAGACAGTTAACAAACACGCAGCAAGGGGACACGAGGTTTACCTAGGTACAGGCCCTGGAGGGAAAACCCTACTCCTTATCTGTTTTTGATTGATGGCGGAACCAAAGGTTACAGGGGGTGCGCAAATGCAATATGGTGTGAGGTGTGTGTATGAGTTGTCAAGGTCCTCCTTGCCATGCCCTCCTGGCCTTTATATAGATTGGCCAGGTCTTTGGGGGTAGGTTGAGTCGGTTACAAGTTAGGGTTTCACCCTTCAAATTTCTATCTACAACTAGGTCGTGTTTCCCAAGGAGTCAAGCTTCTACCGGGCTTGGGCCATCCGGACTCTCGTTGGGAAGCAAGTCTTCTTGTGGGCCTTCACTGAGCTGGATTTGATATGCCAATGTAAGGTACCCGTAGGGTATATCTATGTCAGGTATAATTGATGGTTTTCTGAGGTTCTCAAGGGCTATGCCGGGTGGGATGTCTTGCATGGATGAGATGAGTTTTGAAAATACGTCGGCTGCATCATTTTTGGCCCTAGGTACATCATGGAATTCGCATCCGTCAAAGTACCCGCTTATCTTTTGCACATGGAATCTGTATAATGCCATATTGGCGTCAAGTGCATCCCAATTTCATGATACCCGATGTACGACCAGGTCCGAGTCACCAAAACATTGTATCCGACGTATACCAATGTCTTTTGCTACTTTTAAGACATGGACCAATGCCTCATATTCGGTTACGTTGTTTGATGCTACAGAGATCTCTCCGCTACGACCGTGCCGCTCGTTTCTGGCCTTGCCCCGCCGCGCCACTTGCTCACGTAGAGCCCTTGCTCCGCTCTATCCTAGCTTCGCTTCTTAAGACCGTGCCTTCCGCCACCGCGACGGGTTTGTGGCAATCTACTGTAACACCCCAGTTTTAGTTAATCTATATTAGGGTTTGTTTTGCGCATTCATGAGCATCATGTTTTTAATTGTGCATTAAATAAATCATGCAAAACCCTAATACCCCTCTCTTTTTTTGAAAGCACTTCAAAATGGTTTTGAATATTTTGAACATCACCAAAACAATGGAGCCCAAATTGATTAAAAGGGCCCCTGAGATATTTTTATATATTTTATAAAGCTTATGGTATTTTAAAATGATTCAAAACAGATTTGAAATTCAAAATACAAAAGAGAAAAACAAAACAAAAAAAGGAAAAAAGTTTCTGCAAAATAAAAACAAGCCAGAACGCAGCTAACCAGGCCGCAACCCAGCTAGCCCACCTTATCCCTCTCTCTTCCTGACACCCACACGTGCCCGTATCCGGCCCAGCAACAGCCCGTACCAGTTCGTCCCGTCTGTCTGTCGTCGTCTTCGCAGGCGACACGAAGTAGCTCACTGTAGCGCCGCCGGCCGTCGATCTTCGCCGCACGCCAAGATCCCTGCTTCCGCCCCTGGACACAAGGAGAAGATCGCCAGGCCGACGCCCTCGGCCACCCTATCCTCTCACTCCTCCCTGCAGTTCCCCTCTCCTTTTCTCCAAGTCGCCGAAACCCTAGCCCCCCGAATGTCATTGGCGCCCTGCCGACCCGTGCCGCCCCGAGCTTCTCCAACATGGCCACGAGCTCCGCCTCCTCCCCAGCAACCTCCTTGCAAAAGGAATCATCCGTGGCCGAGAAGAATCGAGCCCCCCACCTGTTTCCACTTTGATGCCGACCACCACCGGCGCCATCGATTCTGGAGTCCTCTATGCTCGCCTCACCTCCTCGACCCCTCTGCGAGCTTCCCGGTGAGCTCACGGTCCTCGTGGCCCTCTTTGTTTTCCCTCTACCTCTCTGTATCGTTTCCGTCGCAACCATCTGTGCACGCCGCCGTCGGCCGTCGTCGTGGATGTCGCTCCGGCGACCATTTCTTGGCGGTGCTGCCCTTGTTCGACTTGGCGCACCCGTCCGCATCCAGCGCGCCCAGCCCCGCAGCCCCGCGACATCCCCAGCGCCCGCCCCACGCTTGATCTGAGGATCAAGCTCCATGGCTGACGTCAGCACTGCATCATGCTGATACAGTATTTCTTTTCTTATCTTTTAATGTTTTTCTAAAATAATTTCGGTAATTAACAAATACCTGACAGGTGGGTCCACCCTGTAAGAGAGATAAACTTTTTCAGAAATTTTTTCTGATTAAATAAAATGTATAAGTATTTCCAAAATGGAAATTATTTTACAATATTCTAAAAATGATTTAAAATGGATTAAAATGGATAAATTCATAACTAATTCATTTTAAATCAGAAAATACAAATAATATATCAAAATGTTCAGAAAAATGAGAAGTATCTAATTAAGATATAATCATGCATTGTTCAACAACTTTCAAGATAAGTTTAATTAGAATAACATAGTAACCCCCATAGGTGATTCCAGAGTTTCTCTGAACTAGGGTTTATACCCCTCGGAACTCTGATTAATTTGTCGAGCATGCCTTAGGGTTACATTTCGATACAATTCAACTTGTCATATCATCATCCTTGCTTGAGAATTGCATCTATGCCATGTGTTGATTATTTCCTTCTCTTTCCAGTGTTTGGTTCTTCTCGGTAGAATACGAGATCGAGATCAAGATCGAATCCAGAGATCAACACCATCGATGCTCGAAGACAAATACTTGGACAACTATAATCAATTCAAGTACAAGCTTCCGAAGATCTATTTAGCTGTTATCAACTGGCAAAGGAAAGCATAGACCCACCTTGATATAATCCTATGATTTCGAAAGCATTTCAATTCCTGCCATGATGCATACGATTCTACTGTGGTCTTTTATCGATAGATAGAGTATCCTATCTATTGCATTACTCCTTTGAGCTTATATTACCTGATCCACTGCTCCTAGCATAACTAGGTTTGGCTCGTGTGCATTGCTAGAGCTTATATCTGTGTCCTGCTTAGCCATGCATAGTTGTTGAGCCTGGTCCATCTAGATGATGTATCAGATGCAGATAATCTAGTATGCAGGAGAACATGATGATGTGATATCAGAGGTGATATGAGATAATCATGATAAGGCTTGTATGGGAGGCCATGGTGGGATGTGGTTTTTCTAGACCCATGCTCGCCACCATTAGGATCCGAGTTCTTTCCTCTTGAACCAAGACAAGCATACAACCACACGGGGTTTATGGGGACCCCCTGATTGACTAACTTGCCTAGTAGATTCCATGAGTCACATAGTTCGGGTGTTCCATTCGACATATGCATAGAAAACCTTTTGAAAGATTTGTCGGGTGAAGGTGCATCATAACAGGTAGGTAAGCATGGTCGGGGTTGCTTGGGATCGATGGATCCCCTGGTGAACAACCTCGCCTCACATCTTTAAGTAACGGCTACGGGATTTGACCCGTTACGACGGAACCATACTTATTGCGTGACTCATGGTATCGGCGAAAGCAAGGTAAAGGTCGCGTCTAACCACCCTCTGCCGGCCTTCCAAGGAAGAGGGCTAATCTTAAGTGGCATTCAGAGAAGGTTAGTACATGTGGGTAAAGTTGTACACCCCTGCGGGGTAATTATGTTTTGGAAAGCCGTGTCCACGGTTACGGATGACTTGGGAATGGATGTGAGATCATAGAGAACATGAACCTAATCGTAAAACTTGGCAGATCAACGTGTGTTTAAGGATGCTTCCTCGTGGGTACGAGGGGGTGATCCTAGTTCAGGAGATGATGATGATTGGTGGATATCAAAAGATGATGATCAATAATTCGGAGATGTCGCTCTCTTATCGCCTTTTAAAATACTCTGACTAGACGAGCTTCATCTCCCTCTTGTTTTATAAACAAAAGATGGCTTTATGAAAAACAACTCCACCAGCCAAAAGTCTTGCGGAGTACACACTGTACTCACCCTTTCTTTGTTGATACTTTTGGCAGAGTAACTGTTCACCTGAAGATGAGTTCCATACTACATCGACATTGACGAGTAGCTTGGGGTTCTCGACTGGCAGCCTGGAATCTATGGGCTGGGACGTCATCGTTATGCTTCAGGCCTCTTAGGCCATTTGTTAAGTTTGTTATACTTAATAGCATAATTTTCCTTCCGTTGTTGATGTTTGCAGTGACCTATGCTTGTAATAATTTGGTTCTTTGCTCAGTTATGAGCTTGCTGTAATAAACATTGTGTCGTAGGGTTACTATGGTGTTACCAATTCTTCTCTGGATATTATCTAGGTCAAGGTTAAGATTATGTCAGACGGAGGTCTGGGATTTGTTTAGCCCTGATCCCGGGGGTGTCACATCTACGCCTTTTCCTTCTGCCAGCATTTCTTCCTCCGACGACCCCATGTCAATATCTCACATCATCCCCGTTACCGGAGAAGAAGACACCACCACCGTCTTAGAGCGCGGTTCTTGGCAAGGGTCTATGGTGACCCGGCGAGAGATCAAGTGGCTCGTCAAGACCCGCCGGATCCCGCCTGGGGTAAGTTATCGATTACCCAGCCCATAACTTTCCCCCGTTATTGAGTAGGGTGAGTTCGTAGTTTTTTCTCGCATTTCGCTAGTGGATTCGGCCTTCCTCTTAGCGATTTTGCCAAGGAGTTTTTATAATTCTTTGGCCTCCAGCCCCCCACTTGTTGCCTGATGTCGTTGCTTCTCTTTTGGCTTTTATATCGGCCACCGAAGGATACCTCGACCATTATCTCTCTATAGTAGTTTGATCCAAGTTCTTCCAAATCCGGGCTAATGTTGTGCCGGATAAAAGCATGCGTCCCTTCCGAGAGATCCTTGACAAAGTGTGGTGCCGCCTCCATCACCCTAGGAAGAAATCTATCTTCACCCGAGTCATGGGCCTCGAGTCATACAAGAAGTGGAAAAGGTTGTTCTTTTACGTGAATAATAGTGGAAAGGAGGACAAGATCCGGCTGCCGGCCTTTTCAGTCAGCGTGCCCACCAATAAGAACTAGGATTTTGACCTGAAGAAGACCAATGCTCTTGCCGAATCAATCATGCTTCAACTTAAGGAGCTGAATGGGGCCGGGCTACGCGGAGATGATATTATGGCTACCTTTGTTAATAGACGCATCTGCCTGTTCCAGAAGCGCACACACAAATTATGCTATATGAGCAGCCCTCCGATCCGAATAGGGTCTCAATCATCGACCTTGAAGGTGAGCAGATTCGGAAATGTGTCCAAGCTATCTTCAAGACGGATATGGCCGAGGATTGGCAGTGGGGCATAAAGCCCTTCACTCGCGACAACCCTCCTCCTAAGGTAATTCGATTTCAAATCATTTCATTTGAATCATGTATTACTTTGGATTTATTGTGTATTCAATTTCCCTTTGTACTTTCCTCTTCGGAAATTTGATGATCAAGCCGTAGAAGATGGCGAGATTATTGCTCTTATTTGGAGAAAGGATCGCGATACTTCGGACAATGGCGATCCTAATTCGGAAGAATTCATTCCGAAACCTGACTCGACCCCCATCCGAACTTGGGGTAAGGCTTGCAACCGTCCCGAGGACGATTACTCGGATGAAGTTGAAGTTCTTGAGGTATATGGTCCGGCGCCAATCTCATATGCCTACCTGGATTCTTTTCCTCCAGCTAATCCGGATGGCCAGGTGCATGAGGTATATCCCCGTGCCGTGGGAGGCCAAGTTCTAGTGAGGAAACGGGCTGAGACGAGAGATCCCTTGGCCAAAGATCCCAAAAAATGAATATAGAGATCTACTAAGAAGGCTCCTAGGACCAAGGTTATTCCTGGAGTTTCTAGGTAAGTTTGTTCATCCGAAATGAAGTTTTATTTCTTGTTTCTATCTTTCATTTTTCTTACTAAATTTTCTCTTTTCATATGTCGGCAGTGCTCCTCTTGTTATCAATCAAAGTGGTTCAAGTATGGCCTTGCCCATTACTCGGCCGCCATCACCACAAAACCAGAGTGAGGTCCTAGTTCCTAGCCCAGCTCGAGATGATCCTTGTCCTGCATTGACCAATAGTCCACCTCGGCAGGAGGAGGTAGAGGCTAGAGCTGATGGCGATGCCGACATTGCCATGTCGCATCAACCAACTGATTCGGCTACACCTATGGAGATTGCCAAGGATCAACATGATGAACCAACACCCGCCGAAGCGCCAACTATCTTGGCCTCTGTTCAAGATCCAAATCCCTTGGCTCCAGCATCTGTGTCAACGCCTTCAGATTCTTCCAAGATTAGACAAGAAGGCCAAGCTCAGCAGAAGCCACGCTCATAGTTTGCCTCTCCTTCTGCAGCTCCAAGAGTTGCTCCAACTGTAGCTCGGCCGACTAAATCTCATCTGACTGCCAAGGCATCTGCTAATGCCAAGAAACGTGGAGCTGCTAAGCCTATTCAGAAGGAGACTGGGACAATTTATTCTCAGCCCAACATCACTGAGATATTCCAGAAGGGTGCCCCCGCTTCTGCCTCTGCCTCCACTGCCCGCACATAGATGGTGCTTCACAAGAGTCTACCGGCCGAGGTAGTTTCTCAACATGCACGAGAGTCTACCGGCCGAGGTAGTTGCTCAACATGCACCCCCGCTTTTAGTGGTGGGATCCTTGGATCTTTGGAGGAGTATGATATAAATTGGAATGTTGCCGATTAGGTCGAAGTTAGCTCGGCGGCCAATCCAGGGACCAAGCCTTTTTGTCTCCCCGACATCAGCAACCACTTGCACCTTGCCACCCGTGTTATCCTTGAAGCTAATATCATGAATGAGGTAAACAATTCGGCCTACACTTATACCTTGTCGCATAATGCAGTGTATGCCCATTAGTCCACGATCCTCCGAACAAATGATTTATCATTCGGTCGGATGCTCTCTTCATTTAGTGTGGTCGAGGTGCAAAAAACGAATCATTTTAACTTAAACAAAAAATTCTTAGCTTCAATTATCCTGCCACCTAGATCCGGACAAATTTTTACTTGGTTCGGATCTTTTCAGTTTACCTTCAATTATCCAGCCACCTAGATCTGGATCAAGTTTTACTTGGTTGAGATATTTTAGTTTAGCTTCAATTATCCAGCCACCTAAATCCGGATCAAGTTTTACTTTGTTCATATCTTTTAGTTTAGCTTCAAATATCCAGCCACCTAGATCTGAATCAAGTTTTACTTGGTTCGGATCTTTCAGTTTAGCTTTGAATATCTAGCCACCTAGATTCGGATCAAGTTTTACTTTGTTCGGATCTTTCATTTTAACTTCGAATATCCAGCCACCTAGATCCGGATCAAGTTTTACTTTGTTCGGATCTTTCAGTTTAGCTTCAAATATCCAGCCACCTTAGATCCGGATCAAGTTTTACTTTGTCGTGGGAATGGCCACGGCAGATGCTGCGAGTGGCAACGAGTAGTAGAACAAGGGGCAAGGGTGGCCAGCCATCTGCGGTGCAAGATGAGGGCGGAGACACAAGGTTTTACCCAGGTTTGCCCCTAGAGGGTAAAGACCTACTCCTGCTAGATTGTATTATCGAGAGATTACAGTCGGAGAGCTCGGCGGATTGGCGGCGAGTCGATGGGGTGTATGATGGAATGTAAGTGCTATGCCTGCCATCAGAAGGTTTATATAGGGGTGCCTATCTAGGGTTTACAGATCTACAACCGAGTTGGATAAGGACTCGGAGGGTTTTGACCTAATCCGACTGGGCCTAGCTATGCTTCTGCGCCTTCAGCTTCCAGTCGCCTGGCTCCCTCTTGGGTCATGGTCCAATCGCTGTCCTGCAGGCCCACTCACTGAGAGTATGATCCAGTAAGGAACGTCCTGCTGGGTATACCCCACTCGGCATATCCCCATCAGTAGTCCCCGAGGCCATCTTTGATTCGTCGCAGGTGTTCTTTGGCAGTCAGAGTATTCGGGTCCAATTTGGACGCCCATTCGAATCAGTGGTGGACTCCTTTAATGAAAGAAAGAATCTTCAGCATGTATCCTCAGTCGCAATATCGTCGACCGGTCGACTCGCTGATTTGGCAGGTAGTCGAATCGTAGCTTTAGCGAATGGGTCGGCGAGTCAAGTAGACAAAGTTGGACCGTCATCTTTGGTCAAACTAGTCGTTGGGTAATCCAACGGTAATATCGGCATAATCACCACGTGGTAACGGCTCCCTCGAAATTGGTGGGAGACAACCGCTATATAAGAAGAGTGACGGGCGAGTTGCGAGTATTTCTCACATTTCCTCCGACTCTGCGCGCCCTTATGTCTCCCATTTCCTATCGATCCAGAACCTTCAGAGCGATTCAGTGAGTCCAAATTCTCGATCCGATGACGCCCCCGAAGGAAGTGTGGGGGAAATCCAAGTGCACCAGGGCGACGCTGAAATCCTTCGAGGACGCAGGGATTCTCTGCTCCGGAAGATGGCGACTCCCCTCGGCCGGAGAGGTGGAACCATATTCGCGCACCGGCGAGTTCATATGCTTCACCAGCCACCTCGAGGGGGGCTCAGATTCCCCACCACAATCTTCTTTCGTCGATTCTGCGCCTACTACGGCATCCAACCTTCAGATCTAGGGCCTCACAGTATCGAGCAGCTCGCCATTTTTGGGGCGTTCTAAGAATTCTACTTGGGTTGCCACCTGTACTTCCCCCGATGGTAGGAGATTTTCCATGGGTGGATTAGTCGTGAAGGGGAAGGCAGCCCGATGCTGGCGGCGGGCGGCCTCACCTTTCATCTTAAGACCAAGGCCTCCTTCCTCAACCTTATGTTGCCGAAGAAAGCAGCCAGCAAGTGGAAGAAGCACTAGTTCTACGTCAGCGAGTCGACACCGGACGGCGAGGTGACTCTCCCAGCATACACCACCGAGCGGAGCAAGCCACGCCGGCTACAGGTGGCAAAACTTCCGGATGACTAGAGGATAGTCGTGGATGAGATCCTGATGACAATTCATCAGCTCAAGAAGGACGGGCTCTAGAGCATCAACCTGTATAACTACTGGCTCCGGCGACGACTGGTGCCACTGGCCAGTCGCTCCCACTAGATGTACGAGTACACCAGCTGGGACGATGGAACCAAGGCCTGCACCATTGAGTGGAAGTCCGATGATTACTCCGCCGCACTGAAGAAGATCACATACTCGGAGTATAGCGATCCAAAGGCCAGGATCGCCCCATACACCGTGAAGTGCAAGGCACTGACGGTGAGTCCTTTAGTCATGTCTATTTTCGCAGTCGTAGGAGTGCAGTCGTGGTTTATTAACGTGCAATTTCATTTTTCCAGCTGTTCCAAGTCATGGATGGATTGATTCCTCCCGCTGACGACGAGAGCTCCGAGGAGGTCGAGGAGGACCAGAGAGAGTCCTCCTCCGACGATGATGATGACGATGACGAGGCGGTGGAGGTCGCCGCGCCCACGGTTCGGAAGACTCGCAGGCAGCGTCAACGCGAATTCGAGGCCAGCATTAGCTTCGAGGGACACGACAACCTGCTGCGACGATGCCAAGGCGCCTGCGGAGGGCGAGAAGAAGAAGAAAGGAGATGACACCGTCATAATTTTGGACGATCCTGCCGATGCGCCAAGCGGAGTTCCGACTAGAGTGGACACGGCCGCGAAGGCAGACGTGGACACGGGGTCGTAGCAGGTTGAACTAGCGGTGCTGGTTGGGGCATCGGAGCCCACGACAACTGCCACAGGGCGGTGGCGGCGACCTTTCCTCGCTTCATGGGGAGGGCCTCCGCTGCGAGTGCCATGGCACAATCGCCTCAAGTGCCCAAGGTATTGGGCGCAGACGTCGAACAACATCGTGGACGCACGCCCTTCGTGCTGTCGTCAGTAGATGTGGTAGAACTGCATAATATGCTGGGTGCAGCTATCCAGGTACGTCCAGTCCCCGAGGATTTGCTCGCTGAATTTCAGCGGGTAGATTCTTATTACTTTTGTTCTCTAGTCCCCAAGTGGCTAGTCACTGAATTTCAGTGGCTAGGCACTTAGGAATTTTTCGTGTCCAGTCCTCGAGTGGCTAGTCGCTGAATTTCAGCGGCTAGGCAGTTAGGAATTTTTCGTGTCTAGTCCCCGAGTCGCTAGTCGCTGAATTTCTGCGGCTAGGCACTTACAAATTTTTGGTGTCCATATCCGAGTGGCTAGTCGCTGAATTTCAGTGGCTAGGCACTTAGGAATTTTTTGGTATCTTCTCACACTTCTTTCATCGTTGCAGGGCCTTCAGCGTGAATTGGCGGAGCGACTGGCCGCCAAGGAGCATCTGGAGCGCGACCTCCGATCCGTGCCGGAGGTGAATCAACAGTCTCGTTTTGCTGCAGAGGGGCATTCCGCCACGGTTGCCATGTCCTGCGAGGGTTTTGTCCCAGCCGACAAGTTGGAGGCTGCACAGTCGTCGTTGACCGCCGAGGAGAAGCGGGTTGCCGAGCTAGAGAAGGAGGTCAAGTCTGGCAAGGTGGAAGCGAGCTCCTCGGAGGAGAGGGTCAAGGCTACTGTCACTACAATGGAGGACGAGCAGAAGGTTTCCAACGCTCTTGTCGCAGGACTACATGACGAGTTGTCGGGTGTTCAGGACTTCGTCACCGGGCTCTGCTGTCCACTCCTTGGTGAGATTTTCAGACTTGTTATTTCAGCGAGTCCCCGAGCGGGCGGCTCTCCTATTGCGGCGAGTCCCCGAGTTGGTGAGCTTGAAGCTGTGCGTCCTTCTAATGTTGAATTGGTGTTTATTGCAGGGAAAGTGCTTGACGATGAGCCTGAGGCGCAGACGTATGACGCCAAGCAGTGCGTCACTATGCTGGTGGACTCTTCCGCCCTCTCAGCGACATGCATTCGCGCATATCTCTAGGAGATCTCACCCACGGAAGTGATTCCCAACGAGCTCATAGAGGTGTGGTACTAGCTCGAGAGGGCGCCGATGGTGGTCGACTACATCTCGCGGTCAGCTTTTCGCCGCGGGGCCGCGACTGCGCTGAGCCTTGGGCTCGCGCACTTCCCTGATGACATCGACCTCGATGATATTACCAGCGGGTACCCAACTGCGACCGGCTCGGTGGATATCGGCGTGGTCCTGAAGTTGACCGTAAGGGAGGCTCTGTACTCAGAGTGGGTGCTGGTGATGGGCGATCTCCTGCCGTACCAGGAGACGGTCGTTGCTACGAATGATGTCGAGCCGATGCACCGCGACTTTAAGACGGTGCATCCATTCCGGTCAGTGATGGCGGGCAGCTTGATGACTTACCATTCGAATCCGTGGGTGCCCTTCATCCGTGTTCGTGGTGGTGGCGGCGCATCATCTTCTAAGCCTGCGGAGTAGACAACTTGCCAACTGGTGTTTGTATTAGTAGAAATAAGTATATCTCTGCCCTTGTAAGCAAACAATGTTTTGTTGACATAAGGAATGGAAGTATTTATCTAGTCAGTTTGATTTGAGTTTGGATTGTTTTGTTCTGCGAGTCCCCAAGCACGTCCGCCCTTTTACGGGGTTTACCTCGTGTTTATGTATGTATGATTTTTTTATACTCTTAGTTAGTTGAAGTTGACTCGCCGATGCTTGGAAAGCTAGTCGCTTGGAGACCCCAACGGGTGCTCTGTACTTAGACATTTTCTCGGACGCGAACGGGATCTTTTGGGCAAGTTCCCGAGCGTGGTACTTAGCAGTTCTAGTCGCATGCCCACGGTAGGCAAGGACGAGGCGCGTTGTACATGGTGCGTCACTCCGCCTGACTCGAGGAGCCAGTTGCGTGGCAAGTCCAGGGTGCACTCTCATACTTGGTGTGTTCCCGAGCCGCGCGGGTTGAAGCGAGTCCCCGTGCATGGTACTTAACCGTTCGACTCGCTGCGCCGAGGATGCGGAGGACCAGGTCGCTGTATGAAGCGTTTGCGGTTGTCTTGGCCTGGCGGGCCAGTCGAGCGGGAGGACTCCGATGGGGGCTCCGGATTGGCGTTTTTTGTGGACGACGCAAGGCCCGAATTTCTTCGATGCCCTTGCGTCGCACTACTTAGCCGTGCCAGTCGTGCAACCCAAGGTTGACTTCTGTGAGTAGCGTAATGCTGTGGTTACGAGTGCGATTGGCACAACAATTGGATATTATACACGATTTGTGTGAGTCGAATGTATGTTATTGCATGGAAGGGAGGGGGAATACATGTCGGAGTTCTAGGTGTAGAACTTCCTTAAGAGATTTACATTCCACAACCGCTTGACGTCTAGTTGCCCGTTGCCTCGGACGTCGACAAGGTAGTAGGCATCGTTTCCAAGGACTCGCCCTATGGCGAATGGTCCCTCCCATGGGGGAGAGAGCTTGTGCATGCCCTTCCTGTCATGGATCGATCGCAGGGCCAGGTCGCCTTCCTGGAAGGTGCGAGTCTGGACTCGTTGGCTGTGGTAGAGGTGGAGTCCGTGCTGGTAGATGGCGGTGCGATGGCGACCAAGGTCGTCCTTCATCAAGCTGGTCGATCCTGTCTTGGTGTCTGAGCTCGTTGTCAGCCTCCGCGTAGTTAACGACGTGAGGCGAGTCGTGATCGAGGTCGGTCGGCATGACGGCTTCGACGCTGTACACCACAAAGAAGGGCATGAACCCAGTGGATCGGTTGACAGAGGTGTGGATGCCCCAGATGACGGAGGGGAGCTCTTCGACCCAGCATCCCGATACGTCCAAAATGTATCTACTTTCTCGAACACTTTGCTATTGTTTCTTCTCTAAACTTGTGTGATTTGGATACAACTAACACGGACTGACACTGTTTTCAGCAGAATTATCTTGGTGTCTTGTTTTTGTGCAGAAAATCAACTATCAGGAAAAATCCCGGAAAATATGCCAAAAACTATTTTTCACCAGAAGATCCACGGAACCAGAAGGGGCGACAGAGGGGAGGCCTAGGGGGCCCAGACCCACCCCAGGCACAGGCCCACCTGACCCCGCGCCTAGAGAGGGTGCTACCACCCCAGGAAGCTCCTCGGCCTCCCTCTGCGCCTATAAGTTGTCTTTCGACCTAAAAAACCGAGGGGGGTTCGATAGTTTTCCATAAAGAGTTCCGCTCCGATGCCGCCACCAGAAACCAAGATTCGGATCCAGAAACTCCGTCCTGGCACCCTGCCGTGATGGGGAATTTGGAGAGGATCATCGCCATCGTAATCACCAACGCATCTCCATCAACCACCGATGTTTCCCTCATCCATGAGTGAGTAATCCCATGCTGTAGGCTTGGGGATGGTAGGGATTGGATGAGTTCTATCATGTAATCGAATAAGATCTATTAGGGCATAGTGCCTACTATCTCTACTAGTGCTATTTGACTTTGTTGCAACTTGATGTGCTTAATGCTTATCACTAGGGCCCGAGTGCCATGATCTCAGATCTGAACTTATAATTGAATCATTATGATAGTATTGTTTGTGATCTTATCTGCAAGTTGTGTACACATATCATTGTCCAGATCCAAAGGCAACCGGAGGGGATGGATGTGGTGTGAGGATCACATGTGTTCACGGAGTGTTAATGCTTTGCTCCGGTGATTTATTAAAAGGAGCACATTAATTGCCAGTAGTTCCCTAGAGGCCCCGCTTCCACGGGCTGGCTGGACATAAGATGTTGTGCAAGTTCTCATTGCGAGCACGAATGTCTATATTTGGAGCACATGCCTAGGATTGTTTAGTACTTGGATGCTTGTCATTATTTATCTGCAATGACCTAGATCTTGAAGTTACATGTTTAGACTCGTCCATGCAACGCCCGTCCATCCATCCGTATGCCTACCGCACTCGAATCCACACTGTTATCGTTACTGTTACTATTGCTCCTGTTTCACTATTGCTGTTACTGCTGCTGTTGCTTTGCTGTTGCTACTGATAAAATTCTGTGAGCAAGAACTCTTTCCAGGTGCAGCTGAACTGAGAACTCAGTTGTTAAGGCTTGCAAGTATTCTTTGGCTCCCCTTGTCTAGAATCAATAAATTGGGTAATACTACAAGTGAAGACTGTTGCGATCCCCTACACTTGTGGGTCATCAAGATTATTTTCTGGCGCTGTTGCCGGGGAGCATAACTTTATTTGTAACTTCACTTGGATCTATTATTGTTCACTGCTACTCCTTTCATCATGGGGAAGTCTCGTGATGGAAAGTTCCCTATTTTACCATCCACTACAAGAAGAGGTATAGTCCTAAACACCTCTGCTTCTCTTGATTCACCGTCTGTTATAAGTAAGCTTGTTACACCACCACCACATACTCATGCTACACACACTGCTACTACTACTGAATCGGAAACTGCTTTTGATACTCATGATGTTACTTCTACTGTGCTTGATGCGAGTGGTTCATTAGGTCCTTTTCTAGATGTTACTATGGCTAGTCTAGGAAATACCGAAACTCCTAGTGAAGACACTATTACACCTGTTAGCTCACCTGAGTCTAGTGAGAGTTATGATATTAATGATGGTTACATTAAGTTCACTGATGATTTTGTTGAAGAGTGTCGAGACACACATGATACTAGTGCTATTAAGAGTCTCCTTGCTAGACGTACTATTATGCCTAAGTTGTCATCTGATCCTAAGTTTCCACCTCTCCCATAGATATTAAAGATGAATATTATGATTTCTCTCTTGATTTATCTTATTTAGATATTGTTGAGAAAGAGCCTTTTTGTGGGACTGAAAATGAGAGTGTTGTGGCTCATATGAATGAGATTTCTACTATGAGTGCTTTGTTCTCTGATGATTTTAAGATGCGCAAGTACTTTGTTACTAAGATCTTCCCTTTTTCACTAAAAGGAGAAGCTAGGGCTTGGTTTAATAGATTACCTCCTAGTTCCATTGATAGCCCTGATTGCTTGATTGCTTCTTTCTTCCATAAATATTTTCCTCCCAGTGCTAGACATGGACATGGTTCTGTGCCTTGATTCATGCACATCCTGGATGTCCATTACCTAAGAATGAGCTTCTTGATATTTATTATAATGGACTAACTGATGATTCTAGGACATACCTAGATAGCTTTGCTGATTGTGTTTTCAGGAAAAGGACTCCTACAGATGCTGAAGAATTAATGACCAAGATAAGCAAGAATTATGATGATTGGAATTTAACTGAGCTAAATACACCTGAGCCTATTACTCCTGAACCAGTTGTTCCTTAACCAGTTCCAACACCAACAACAAAGAAGTGGGGAGTTATTGCATTAAATGATGAAGTGATGAAGGAAGCTAAGAAGTGTCTAAAGGAGAAAGGTATTAGAGCTGAAGATGTGAGGAATCTACCTCCTATAGAAGAATTATGTAAGCCAATTCCCCACTCATCTACTATTGAGGTACACTCTCTCCAATTTAATGAAGGTGATATTCCTTATGGTAAGCCTCCTGATCAATGCTTAGAGGAACTTGACACATTCATTGTTAAACAAGGTAATTTTAATAAACAAGTTCAGAATCATTTATTGGAAAACTCTAGAGCTATCCATGAATTGAAAGGTATTGTGGAAAGAACTTCTAATGATATTAAAATACTTTGTAAACACTTTCAAATGGTTCAAACCCAACTTGATCAACTTGCTAAGGTGCAAAAGGATATGCTAGTTCATGCCTCAGGAAATAAACATGCTTATGGAATTAGAACTAGGACACCCTAAAATAATAGAGCAGGATTCCCAACAGGGTGAAGATAGTGGTAGTCCTCATAAGAGAAAGAAAAAGAAACACAAGATAGTTGAGGAACCACTTGAATCTGCTGTATATCCTAATAGTATATCTGTCTCTGATGCTGAAAGTGAGAGTGGTAATGATAATAATGATGCTCCTGATAAGAAGGAAGGTGAGGAAGAACCTGAGAAGCACACTAAGAACACTAGGTACACTAAGAAAGATTTTATTTCTAATAAACATGGTAAATATAGAGAACCTTGGGTGCATAAACCTATGCCTTTTCGAGGTAAGAAACATAAGTCAAAGGAGGAAGAACACTACAACAAGTTTTGTGAGTGGATGAAACCCTTATTCTTGCAAATTCCTTTGACTGATGCTATTAAACTGCCTCCTTATTCAAAGTATATGAAGGATATTGTCTCTAATAAAAGGAAGATTCCTAATGAGGAGATTTCAACTTTGCTTGCTAATTACTCCTTCAATGGTAAGGTTCCAAAGAAACTTGGTGATCCAGGTATACCAACTATTCCCTGCTCTATTAAGAACAACTATGTTAGAACTGCTTTATGTGATTTGGGAGCTGGAGTTAGTGTTATGCCTTTTTCTCTCTACAAGAGACTCCAGCTAGAAAAGTTGATACCAACTGATATATCTTTGCAAATGGCTGATAAGTCAACTACTATTCCTGTTGGTATATGTGAGGATGTTCCTGTTCAAGTTGCTCATAATTGCATGGTTTTAACTGATTTTGTTGTGCTTGAAATGCCTAAAGATGATAATATGTCTATTATTGTTGGAATACCTTTTCTTAATACTGCAGGTGCTGTCATCAATTGCAATCAAGGAAAAGTAACATTTAATATTAATGACAAAGAGCACACTGTCTATTTCCCCAAGAACGTTGTTAGAATCTATTGCCTGAATTCCATTGAAAATATTGAGATCATCAAGGTTAGAGAAATATATTGTCCCATTCCACAAGAAAATTGTGAAACTATTATGATTGGGACCATTACTATCAAGTATGAGGTCACATAATCACCTTGTGGAATGCAAAGTTTTGTTTCATATAAGATTTTTTTGTTATCAAGACTTGATCAACCTTGTTAACAAAATAATTTTAATAAACAAAATAATGTTTTCACAGTGGTTATACTTGCTCACTTTTATTTTTCTCCTTTCCAATCTTTGCTCTTCGTCGTGCCTAACTTAAAGGCGTTAAAGAAAAGTACTTGTTGGGAGATAATCCAAGAGTTTCCTTGAGTCTTGGAAGTTATTACATCAGTAATGAACTCTCCTTATCCTTTTTGTTTGCTTTTTGTGCCAAGAATGAACTCTAATGAGAGGGAAGTAATATTTGGGGAGTTGCTGTCCTGAAACAGATTTATGTCCTCTACCATAAAAATTTGTGAGGAGTCTCTATAAGTCGGATTGAGATGAAAATTGACTAATAAATCCCCCAATATGTTATCTAACTTTCGTTAGTTCAACACTTTTTGATTTGAGCAACAGAAGGTCTTCGGAAAAATCGGTTTCTACCTGCTGGTCTGTTTTGAAAGATTTCTGCCATTATTTGCATTTGCTTCTTATTGATTCCTTTTTGGGTTCTTTTTGGGAAATTGAGTTTTTGAAGGAGTTTCTATAGTAGCTTGTGTTTTATTGAAAATTCTTGCTGTTCCAAAGCTTTGCCAGAGGTCTAATATCGTTTGAATAAACTAATGTTGCTAATAAAGATTGTGTGCAGTTGTGTATGAAAGAAAAATTTCAGGTGTAGAGAGAGGATGGTGTAATGAGATGAAGAATGGACAAAAGCTCAATCTTGGGGGGAGCCACTCCGTGTCACCCCAAGAATTACTCAAGAGGTACAAGCGTCAAAGCTTGGGGGTGCCCAAGGCATCCCCTTCTTTATCAATAAAAATCTCAGGTATTTCTAGACACATCGTTTTTATTGTTTCATGCACAGTTGTGTTGTTCTTGGAGCATCTTAGTTTTTTTTTGTTTTTTTTGCTTCATTTGGTTTTGCGTTGGTTGCCTTCTAAAACAAATCGAAAACACCAAAAATATTTGTTGTTCTTCTTTGGTTTTGTGAGTTCTTTGCAGGGTTTAGCCGTCCTCAATGGATTTTGGTTTCATGTTAATTATTAAAGTCACACAAGTGAAGGGCAATAATGAAGATTAAGACAACTCGATGTGTGGTAAGAGGCTGGTAACGAACTCTATTTGTTTCATTTTTGTACATATACTCATCATTGTGAGCATGCTTAGCCTGTTTGTGTAAGGTGTATGCCATTATGGATGCTTAATAGTTCTTGCTTGTCTATGATTGGCTCCATCTTGCTAATAATTTGTAGCATGACATATGAGTGTTTGCTTGCATTGTTTTATTCATACTTTGGTATAATATTGTGGTATCCTCCTATGACTGTTCATGTGTGAATCGACTTGGAACATGCTCGCGCATGCATATGACTAATCAATAGTCAGTAAACCTCGATGATTTATTTTGCCTCAGAGTTCTTGTATCACTTTCATGCCATAATTAGTCTTGTTTTGTTGCAAGCATGATTATGACAGTTATTGCTCTCTCGTTTGTCGCTCCCTCTCTATTGTTAGTCTTCACTTAAACTGAGTATGTGCTCCACCTATGCTTCCAACTCCCCAAAACCAATATTGCCAGCTATGTCCACCATACCTACCTATTAGCATCGTTTGCTATTTCAGTGCATATTTAATATGCCTTGTTTTCTTCCAAATAAAATGTTTGTATGTTTTGAGAAAGTTAGTTAGTAAAGCTCTCACGAAGTTGATGGCACACTTTATTCCTTGCGCTTAATAATCTTAAACCATTGTGACTAGTCCATGAAAGTTATATGCTTGCTTATTATATGCTGGGAGTCAGCAGAACCGTGCTGTCACAGGGAACGCTTTCAAAACCTGTTGGATATCTCATCTAGTTGATACTTTGCTCTTTTGTTTACGGATGTCGACGATGTGAAATAAAAGGGGAAGTTGTGAGTTTATGGAGTTTATACATTGTGTTAGAGAAACGCCTGGGCCGCTAGCCTAATCCATGCCTAATCATGGTGGAAACTTGCAGCATCACCGTGATGAGCATCTATGTAGCATTCTCAATAAAAATCTATGCATATGCCAAATAAAAAGATTGCTGAGATGCTCATTGTCTGCTTGCCTTGTTATTTTGGTTATGGGAAAGCTCCTGTACCATATGTAACGGGTACCCCGTTGTTGGTTTTCGATGATATGCATGTATTTACAATGACAAGAACTTTCAGGTTACCAAAGTTGAGTAGCATGCGGAGCGACCCTCGTACTCAAGGGACTTAGGATTTTCAGCCTATGGTCTGTCAAGCATATGATTCAGAGTGGACCTCACTTTCACCTTAACCACATGAAGATGCCTATGATAGGGGCAATGAGAGCTCAAAGCTAACGAGTACCTTTCTTTCAGCATTGGGAAGCCTTTCAAACCTTCACAAAACCGTTTTCACAATTTTGTTGAGTCATCACTTATTCTATGAGCACCTTCTTAAGAGCATAGTTGTCATTCTTGTGTTTGGTCCAAAACATGGTTAATTATGTCATGACTTTAATGCTTGTATCTATGATATCTTTATCTCTAGTCTTCATTTTAACTTCAGAGGTGTGTTGGCATTTATATTGTGCTCTTGAAACAAATGCAAGAGAGATACCACTCTATCTTACCTTATTATGAGTATTGCAATGTTGCTTATGTTTATGTTTCATGCTACTTATTATTATTAAGTTGGTTCCTCTTCATAGCTTGCAATGACTATTGAGTATACTTAGGATCCATTTGGCTTAGCTTTTTCAACCTGTTTCTGTTGTTGAAAATCCAAACGTCAACCAAACGGTTTTAATTCCACCGTAGATTCTAGGAAGCAGCCTGATTTCTCTAGTGTAATTTTCAAAGCAAGTTGACCCCTGCTTCCGCTTCGTTGTGAACCAACTTCTGAGCAAAATTACCCACATTGCCACTGTCATACCAATTCGATCTAATTTTTCCATCCACGTGAAATATATCACGTCATCTCTCGTAGGATCCCAACGATCGGGAAAAAGAACCCAAACCGCTAGCTTTGACACCGCACCGCACCGCTTCTCCGGCCGGCCGACTGTCGCGCTCCGACAGTCCAGCCGCCATCGGCTGCTCTGACTCCGTTCCCGCGCTTTGACTCGCCCTGTGCTGCCACCTCCATTGATCTGAACTTGCGCCGCCGGACGAAGCGACAGTTGCGCCACTTGCGTCGTCTCCTCCCTAACCTGCAACGTAAGAAAAATACCCACCATCCCTATCTGTTTATTTCTACCGACCCGCCATGTCTATAATATGCTCTTCTGCATCTCTTCACCCACCTATCCCTATTCTTCTTTTTTTGTTTGTGGAGCTAGTTAAATGTTAAATCACAGAGATAGTTAGGTGTGCTGGCCCGCCATGTTTTCTAGCTGTAGTAGTTTTTACACAGCTGCAGTGCACTCATCTGATATATATACTATGTGACGAGTAAATCTTGACTGCATACACAATGGAATATTTCATATGGGTAAAACCTTTTTTTTGAACTGGAGGAAAATCTTGTTGGTTACTCTGTAACCGGTTGCTTGTGACCTCGTGATAAGTTGAATCATATGAACCCAGTCTTGCGCATGATAGATATATGTCTTTTGTAATTAGTTGAGAACATCGCTTACTATTAATATTAACTACAATTATGGAAACTTATGAAACTAAAAAATATTGTTCTAAAATGGTGATTTACATATTAATGTGTATATATCGATCTGTTCTGATCGATTAGAATATGAACAGTCTCACTAGATCTTTAGGGGCATTACAGATATTTCCATCCAAACACACAGTTCATAGTTGCTAAAATCAAACAACTTCGAGAAAATCCACAGTTCTCAAATCACAGCAGTTTTTTCACAGCTTACAGTTCACAGCAGCTTTTTCAGAATCCACAGCTCAACCAAACACACCTTTAGTTGCTTACTTCTTATTATGAATTGTCTAAGCATCTACTCCTGTGATGAGAATATATACATCATATGAAGCAAAGTGTTCGTGAAAGTTCTTTTATCGCACTCAGTTTTCAACTGCATTTTCCTGCTGCTTCACCGCCTTGGCCACCAGGTCATAGACTTGTTCCACTGCCTCAGGCGATCTATCCTGCTCCAGAAGGGTCTTGGCGACGACGAGGTTAAGGAGTGGGGTGGGCATCACCTGCTTGCCTTCACTGTCAATGTATGGCTTGGCCTGTGCCGGCTTCGAGGGAGCCCATCCTAGGTTGCGCCGTACACCAGGATCTTTGATGATGCGATCCGGAGCTTTCTTAGCCTTCTGCTGTTGTAGCAAAGTCTTGTACTTGGCCTCCATTACTCTAGCTTTCTCTATGGACTTCTGCGCGTTGACCAGATCTCGGTCTAGTTTAGCGCCTTGCTCCGCGATGGCTTGCGCCTCCTCCAGCAGTTGCTGGCGCTTCTCGTCAAGCTGGGTCACGTTCCGGATATGAGCAACGGTTAGTGGCTCGACGAGGAGATTGGTGTACATCACTCTATCAGCTGGAGTTACTTGGGCTGTTGCAGACGTAGATGCTGGAGGCGGCAAGTTTGCGGTGTTATTGTTGCTCGGGCCGGTGCCGAGTTCTTGCGGCTGCTGCACTGGGTTAGACGGAGGAGACATGACCTTTGCGCGATCAACGTCAGCAGCAATAAGTGGCCCCCACTACTAGAGAAAAGCCTATGCGAGGCGCACCTAAAAGCCTATCCGAGGCGCATATCATATGCGCCTCTAGCTTCAAGCCTCGGGTATTTTTTATGCGAGGCGCATATGATATGAGCCTCCTATACTTCACATATGCGAGGCGCATATCGATATGCGTCTCATATATTATTATGCGAGGCGCATATCGATATGCGCCTCGCATATGTGAATTATAGGAGGCACATATCATATGCGCCTCGCATATGTTTTACAATGCGCCTCGTATATTTATAGTATATGCGCCTCCTATAGTATCCTATATGCGCCTCCGGTAATATTTTCGAAATTCAAGTTTTACAGACCACTATAAATAATAATATACAGATATTCAAATATACAATATAGTCAAGAATACAGTATAAATAGCAAAGAATTTTCCAGAAACTTGCAATTGGCCAAAGCATAATAGAACCAACATGAATACAAGTACATTGCACATCAATCGCGACATACGAGTTCATACATCAAGTAGAATCAACAAGTGCCAAGTTTTCACACAACACCAAGTATTTGTGCCACAAGATCTCACCTCCGATTACAAGTTCACAACCACGTTACAACTCCGACGATGGACGTTCGCGGATGTGCATGAGTATGGCTGAACGTTGACCCCCCAGCAGGCGGGGTCGAGGCCGAATGCGGTGAGGGCGCGCTCGTGGCAGAGCCGATCGATGGCGTCGATGTGCTGGTTCCCGGCGTAGTAGCGAGCCCCCGGGTGGCCCTCGGAGTACTTGTTGGGGAGGTGGCTACCGAGGGCCTCGAGCACGGCGCGGCAGACGAAGTTCTCCGAGGCGATCAGCTCGATGCCGCGTACCTGGCGCTCCTTCTCGCGCTCCATGAGCGCGTGCACGTCCGGGTCGGCCTCCGCGAGCGGCTGATTCCCCCATGCGCGAACGGCGCCGCGCCGGGCCTCTAGAACCTGACCTTCACGTCTACCTGCAGCGAATTGAGCAGCAGGAGTTACTGAACTGAGAGAAAATCCAGTGTATGAAGTGGAGTGGCAGCTGAACTGACGAACATCTACTGGTGCTGACCTTGGTGGGATCGTAGAGGTCGTGGAGGCTCAGCATCATCTGGGTGCACAGCTCGGAGACATCCGACCTCTGCACCGGCGCCACCGCGGTGCCGCTCGCGCAGCCCCCCACGAAGAACCGGAGTTGGCGTGCGGTGGCGGCGGCATGAGGACGAGGATGAGTACGGCGTTGCCGCGCCGCGCGACGTGCACCAGCGCCCACGCGGCGGCCGCCCTGGGGAACTCCCTCGCTGCGGCCCGCGCCGCCACCACCACCGTCGCTCCCCGGCCACGCGGCTCGCCGGCGTGTCCCCTCGCCGCCGCCGCCATCCCCGAAATGCAGCAGAACGCGACGCCGCGGGGGCGTGTCTCCTTTTTCTGGGTGTTTCGAAATTTGAAGTTATCGACCAGGAGAGAAAAGAGCTGTAGAAGAGTCAGTGAGCGCTCTTATCAAATTTCACATCGTTCAGAGTACTACTACTCATGATTAGAGAGAAGTGAGCAAAGTGAACTACTACTAGCCCCTAGTGACAACTTTATGTTCTGCTTTTAATTGATGAAGAAAAGTAGTGCCAGGTTATAGGAGGCGCATATTGCACGATATGCGCCTCCTATAATTCAAAATATAGGAGGCGCATATAGCAATATGCGCCTCACATATGCGGCCACCTACCACTGTCCGGGTCCGCAGGAGTTACTTAAGGCGCATATGACCAATATACGCCTAGCATATTATCAAATATAGGAGGCGCATATAGCCATATGCGCCTCGCATATTCGTGCATCTACCAACACGCGGGCCCACACAGATTATGCGAGGCGCATTCTGTCCATATGCGCCTCGCCTATCTGATATATAGGAGGCGCATATGACTAAAATGCGCCTCGCATAATATGGGGCTGCTAGATTCTGTCCGTACAGGGATTATAGGAGACGCATTCTTATCATATGCGCCTCGCCTATTTTTATACTAGAGGCGCATATCGCAAAGTGCGCCTCGTCTATTTTTATAGGAGGCGCATATGTCTAAATGTGCCTCGCATAAGCATGTCTCCTATAGCCTTTTCTCTAGTAGTGTCCTTCCCCTTGTCCAGCGCTGTAGGCGGAGCTTGTCCGGGTTGATCTTCATCCATCACCGTCCCAATGGTGACGAACACCCCTCGAGACGTGACGGTGTTTTTGGCTTGCTCGTCGCGCGAGTACTCCTCCATCTCCTGCATAGCGGAGTCTAGCTCTTCTGGACTAAAGTCTATCTCCTCTGAATCTGCACTGAAATCAGCATAAAGCACGTCAATGACAGAGTCAGAGGGTGCCAGGACTTCCTAGATGACGAGCGGTGGAGGTGCAACGGCCTCGACGATGACTGGAGGTGGTGGTGCTGCTGCGACAATGGCGGCCGGAGGCGGTGGTGGTGGTGGCTGAATCGGAGGGGCTCCGTCAATGAGCGCAAGCGCTGTCTGAGCTGCCGCTTCGGCCTCTGTGTAGTTGTTGACGGTGTTCACCATGCCTTCGAAGATATGGCGTCCCGACGCCTGTTGCCGTCTTAGAGAATGTCGGAGAAGCGTGCCATGGTCCAGTCCTTCCACAAAGTGATAGATAGCATCATCATTGGGGTAGTGGGCCAGATCGGCTCGTATACGGAGCCACCTGGCCAGGTAATCGCGAGGGTTTTCGCCCTCTCTCTGAACGCAGCGCGCCAGATCGAAGATGGTAACCACGCCGACGAACTTGGATCTTTGTTGTCTAGACGCACGGACGAATCCGGCGGATTTGCAGTGATCTTCCACCTTTATATCCTGCACATGGGCGGTTTGGGTGAGCCTTGAATTTTTTCGATCTTTGCCGGCAAACTCCGAGGAGAGATCTGACATTGATCCTTCCGCAAACATATCCTGCCCGTAGGTGGTCCGTGCGGGCCTTGATGCTCCTTCGACTCCCAGGGAACTAGTGCCCGAGTCGGTTTCGCCGATGAAGAGGTGGATGTCTCTGATAGGAATGATCGAACACCGCGTAGGGTTCGACTTCGCCGGGATCCAGAACTCGTCAGGAGGGACGATCGGAACATTGCCGGAGAAGAGAACGCGACCGATGGCTATGGTTTCGCCGATTCCCACGAAGATCTTGGTCCTCGCCCGCTGAAGAGCCTGAAGCGCCTCTTGCCCCACGGTGGGTGCCAACTGTCGTGGTATTGCCGACGAGTACGCCATGGAGGGGTCCTCACAGTGCGTGTTTAGAGACGTGGGGTAAGGCGGACGGTTGACAGGTACGAGGTAACACATCTTACCCAGGTTCAGATCCCACAACGGTGGCAGAATCCTACTCCTGCTATAAATCACTATAAGGGCAATACGCCGAGTTACAGAGATAGGTTCGCTGTGCGAGGTTGTGTGAGGTTATCTATGATCGTATGATATTATGCCCTAAAGGCTCCCATAGGCGCGACTTATATAGTCGCCAGGTCCTAGGGTTACAGGGAAAAGTCCTAGCCGGACATGTTACAGTGTCCTACACTGTCTATTACTAGTCTTGTGTATCTTGCACTCCAAGGCTCCGGGTACGTTGGTGACTCCACCGTAGCCTTCCTTTATCCGGCATGGGCCTCCCTTGTGGATCCACCTAACTGAGCCGCCCAGCAGACCATAGGCCATGCTATCGACTATGGTCCACCCGGGTTAGCCGGATAAGAGACATGCTATAAGGATACCCATATAGCATATCCCCAACAGGAGGCCGCGATGGTGCAAGCGAAAATGGGGACAACCTGGGGGCTCTCTGGTGGCGTTGGTTGGGGGAAATGGAGAGGAGAGGGTGCTGGTTAAATGAGAGTAATCGAGGGGAAGAATTGCTGGCGTGATTACGCGAATTGAACCGAGGATTAATGAGCAGAAATGGCCAGAGTCGAGGGCAAGGTCAGCGCGGGGTTAGGGAAGATGACTGGAAGGTGGGGCAGCCTCGTCAACGAGAGAGGGGGAGTGCGCATGGGGTCCGGTCGTCAGTGAGGGAGCGGGTGAGAGTCTGAGTGCGAATCGTTTTCCTGCGGGGAGAGAGTGATGGGCTAGATGGGCCGGACTGGGCTGGTTAGGCTAGGCTGGGTCCTTTCCATTTTTTTCTTCTCTATTTATTTTTCTTTACTATTTCTTTTATTCTGTTTGAATTTGTTCAAACAATTCAACCAACCATTTGAATTCAAATCCTTACCCAACTTCCGGTAAGTTTTAATGTTGTTTATTCATGTATTTTAAATACCATTTTAGGAATAATTCTTTTATGGTTTATATTTTATTTAAAATGGGCACTTGTCTTTTATTCAAATAAGATTTTAATTTTATTTTCAAACGTTTATTTGAATTCTAATTTTTCACTAAACCTTATTCAATATTTTTATTATGATTTATTAATCATTTAAATTGAGCATTTGTCTTTATTCAAAAAAATATAATATGGTTTTAAATCCATATAAATGTTTATTCAAATGATTCTTTTATTGCATTTAATTTAATTAAATAAATTTTGTATCCACCTTGGGAAATTCCACTTTATTATTTCCCATGATTTAATTAATCATTTCTATTAGGGATTTTGTCTTTATTCAAATAGAATAGAATTTGGTTAATGTCATATTATTTTATTTGATTATTCTTTATCCCTTTATTTCATTTGGATTATTGTTATTCCATTTGCTTATGGATTTAACTCAATATTTAAATTGCCTTCTAAATAATTTACTTAGGATTTATTATTTAGGCAAATAGTCTTTGTTAGAATAAAATTGAATATGGTTCACAACCCATATTGTTTTATTTAAATAATATTTATATTTACTTTTATTATTTAATAAAGATTTATTTGTTTATGGACTTGGCCAAGATTTAATTTGGCTTTTAAATATTCCTTATTTATTTAGTTATTTCTTTCTTTGTCATATAAAATCCATATCTTTTTATTTATAGATCCAAAATTGGTGATTCCAATTTGTATAATTTTATTTAATATTTGTTTATCCTTTTATATCTATTTAGGATTGATTTGCTCACAAGTTGGTATGGATTTTAGATAGGAGTTTTATTAGCTTTGAAAATTAATCCCTTTTAACTTGTTAAATTCATAAGTTTTTATCCATGGTTCCAAATTGAATGAAATCAATTTCTATGGTTTTATAATATTCCTATTTATCATTCTTGATCATTTATAAATATTTGTTGACAAAAAATTTTATGGATCAAATCCTTAGTCTTAGATAGATCTTGGAAATGATTTATTCCATTAGGGTTTTAGGGTTTTGTTACTTTCCAAGTGTTTAAATTTCAAGTTTCATTCTTTGATGAAAGCATTTCACTTGATTTGAATTTTGTTGGATTCCATTTTATTCAAAGTTTGTTCAAGTTGGTTTTTGATGTTTCCATTTAGAAACAAAAAGTTTCTTTTCACCCTAAATTTCAACAATTATTTATTTGGTTTATTTATTTTTTTCACATTACAAAATTTGGAAAAATTTGGGATGTGACAAAGCTGATGATCCTTTTATTGCTGAAGAAATTCAGAGGATATCTCAAGGTCAAGCATCAGTTTTTCGTTTAGGATATTATGGATCTTTATGGTTCCAAGATCATCTTTGTGTTCGAGATGTGCCATAAATTCGTGAAGTGATACTTCGAGAGGCACATGAGACACCATATTCCATTCATCGAGGCTAGCCTCCTTCCCGAACTAGGGTTCGGGAAGGGGGCTAGCATGACCATAGAAGGGCCCTAGGATCAAATCGAACTGGACCAGATGGACGAGCATGGTCGACAACCTCGCCCTGCACCACGGCGGCGTGAATAGCCGACGACAGCATCGCTCACCATGGGGTTGGGAGAGGAGAAGAAGAGAGGTGAGATCGAGGGAGAGACAGAGGGTAAGTTGGGCTGGTTGGGCCAAAAACCCTTCGGGGTGTTGTTTTGACTTTGCCCTACTAGGCTACAAGGGCCCAATAAACCCAAACAGTCAGCCCAAAACATTTAGAGCCTAATTTAATAAATAATAAAAGACTAAAATGCTCCTGAACTTAAATAAATTCTAGAAAATGAAATAAATCCAAAAATTATAAATAAAATATTTTTGGATTCGCAATAATCCAAATTATCCAAATAAATTAAGAAATAAAATTTTAGACATTTAAAAGTTATTAATAATTTTGTAATATATAAATTGCTTTTGGAATTTTACAAAATTATTAAAAGATGATAAAAATAAATAAAAATCACTTTCAATATATATTAATATTGTAGTATTTTAGAAAAATACTAAATAAATATTTAATATAAATTTTTGGTATTTATTGATAATTCTTAAAGGAAATATTAAATAATAAAATTCAAATAAATTGAAATAAAATAAAAGCATACAATATTCAAAAAAATATTAAAAATTAATATTTATAAAATTCTGTATTATCAAAAGAACTTTTATAATTTAAATAAATGGAGAAGAATACATATAATGCTAAATGATGCATTACATTACTTTGCATAATCATTTTGCTTCTTTAAATATTGTCCTTACCGGCTAATAATGATGTTTTTGTAGACATAGCTCAAGGCCCAGTGTAAGCATCAGACTTCACTACCTTGCCATCACAAGGCAAGTTCATCACTTGTTCATATCCTTTGAAGAGTCTTTATCAAAGTATTTGCAAATTGTGTGTTATCTTATATACTCCAAAGAAAGAAAATATTATTTTTACAAATAAATAAATCTTAGATATCATCCGAAGTGATGATATAATGGAGCAATAGAACCTAGGGTTCTATTTGTAATAATGATGATCAATTAGGGACTTAATAACCCCTGACATCAGTGATTCTAGCACCGTATATTACGCATTAGCCATGAGATTTGGAGTGGGACAGAGAAGTCAGTTGTATCTTCTTCCTCTCGCATGTAGGAGGATGTGCAGGTCGTGGTTGTTATCCTCATAGCGTGCATATTAATTGGTAATTCGTAGAGGATATGCAACATATTGGTGGGAACCCTCATCGTCCCACGATAGTTCTGGCATCTAACGGTTTGTACAGACCATTGCCGTAATTCCATATGTGGGCATGGTGTACACCAAGGAGGCATGCGAGGTCGCGAAGGAGGCAGTGATTGGCTTGGACCAACTACTGGGCCCCACATCATGGAATTGTGGATGGGAAAGTACGCCCGGTTGTGCAACAAGGAGTTGATCTCTCATGGGTAAAGTAACGCACCTCTGAAGAGTGTAAGAATTACTCCCTATTCCGGGAAGGAGCTACGAACGCGGCAGGAAAGGAACTCCATGAAAGTTCTAGTCAACCTGTGAAGGCTGATGGTCATAGATTTTTATAATAACATCAATCTTTGAAGAAAGATTTACAAAAACTGCATAGTTCCAAGGATTTATAATCCGAGGTGGTAGTTAGAGCATCAAACTTCCCACGTTGCATTTAATGAACTTGTTGGGTAACGCTGTTACTCATCCTTTCCTTTGATCCCTTGCTTAGACTCTAAGGATCCCGAAGACGTGCCAATGTATGCAGCCGAATGTCAAGAAGATGTGTTCTACGAGGAGCCTGGCCTGTCAGGAGGTGTTGAAGGAGTGGATTACGAAATCCGCTATGGTGTCGATGACAATGAGTCCAACTAAGTATCCTAGTTAGTAGTAACCGACAGAGCCAAGAAGCCTGAACTCTATAGAATAAGCTGCTGAGCTCAACTCCTGGTTGGAGTTGCTACTTTTAAATTCCGCTGAAACACTTTATATTTTGGTTTGTAAGTTGAATCCTTTTGAAGTCTTGAACTTCTGGTATTGTAATAATAATAATGTGTGAATGTTTGTAATATGGACCCGCAATGTTTCTGTTGTACCACTCTGAGGGATGTGATATTTACAGAACGGTGTTCTATGGATGTCATGTCAACGACTATAGTATACTACACATGCAGTGGTATGCTGGGTCACCGCAGCCTATAAGCACCGTGTAATCCACTATTTCCCCAGCAATATAAACTCTGAATTACGGTGCTATTTCTTTGTCTGAATCTTCAGTTATTCTTTTCTTCAGTAGTTAGAGGCTTGGGGCCTGTCACCCAGTATTACATCAAAAATCTAACCCTAGGAATAGCTACATCTACCACTGATCTCGGGCTCCTGCTGATATGGCTGCTACTGCTGAGGAGGAAAGTTGGATAGCACGACGAGGTTACCGTGCTGCTTCTTCTTCTAGGGGAGGGGGTAGGTAGGAGAGCTCGGTGAGTTCCTCGTGTTGCCGATGATTCTGGGGGCACGTCGGAGTGTAGAGCGAGGTCGCCATGCTGCTTCTTCTAGGGTGCCAGGTTGGAGTCGAAGGCCAGATCCTAGCATTGGTGTTGCAGAGTGGGCATCGCTGGCTGCCGGGGGATGGACGACGGTTGTATATGGGAGGCGTTGGCGAGTGATGCACGGCCGATTGGGGTTGTCAGATGTGGTAGGATGGATGAGGAGAGACCGATGGGAAGATTGGGATGAATATAGGGAAGTGTATGGGACTGCACAGAGATTTCCGGAAAGAATTTTCCCACATGTCATATTTCAAGTGTACATGCCACTAATCTCTAGAGAGGTAGTGCATATAGGTGCTCCCACGGCACAAATATACTGCCTTCTATGGTATCTTCCATCACATCCTCTGTGCATAGCAATTTGAGATACCGACACCATATAATACAATAGAAATTCATAATAGTATCAGTGATTAAATATCTCTTTGGCATACAAGTTTTTCTAAACTAGATAATATTTCTAGATCATAATAGTCTTCGTAGTACACTTTGGATCATATTTGTTGCTGGCATATACAATGGATAAATTAATAAAATATATATATATATATATATATATATATATATAATTACGAATGCACTTATTATATATGAAGACGTACACTAACCTGGTATTATGGTAAAAGGATATATAGTGTATGAATCAAGATCGCCATAGATCTTTTTCCGCTGGTAGTTGTTAATATCTAATTGCAACGCTACCTTCTTCGACCTATAACCAAGATATATTTTGTTGGGTCACGCAGAGATAAACAAAAAAAATTCCATACGCGGGGATCTCAAAATCTAACTGAGGTAGAAGGCCACGAGGATTACCACTAGACACGTGGTTACGGATTACTGATAAAGCGCGTTAGTTGAATGCAGTATAATCCTCACAATCTGATCAAATCTCATGATCATCGAAGTGCTGAACATACAACACCTCTGCCAGTATCCACATGTACGAGGAGGAGCTTCGACGACAGACTGCTAGGTTCGGTGCGGCTGTTGGACTGAATGGGACTAGGGTTTCCAATACATGGAGTGGTCTAACCGTGCCCTTTGGGAATCCTGCACCCCAGTAATATATATGAAGTGGAAGTGAGCTCCACTCACTTGTGTCCCATCCACTAAAGCCTATACGAGTCACTGTGATTCCAACTCAGTGACTCAGCCCGTGTCTTATTTGGGTCCAACCCAAACGACTTACTCAGTGGCTCATGGAAACTTGGAAACGATTAGAGGCTGACTCGCAATCGATCAATTGGTACAGGCCCCTAGCAGAACGTGCCGATTCCCAAGTACCAAAGAGTCACGACAACATACCTTTTAATGTGAATTACGTCCGAGTTTCTTTTTCCTCATGATATACCTTGTCGAACTATAGGTGAATAAACAACATCCCTTAAATAGTCTGAATCTCTTCTTGATTCGTGATATGTGATTCATCTGACTAACTCTTAGTCGACCGCCTCGGTTAACACTTAACAGAGTCATGCATGGCCATTCTTTCCGAATCATATCACACGAGAGGGCCTAGAGAATATCTCTCCAGTTAGAGGGGCGAAATCACATGCTGGTTATCCACATCACGCAACTTGATTCTTAATCGACCCAAACTCTACCTTTATAAATGTCCTATTATAGATAAGCGTTTGACAGAACCTAAGTCGGTGATCCACAACTCGGATTGTGCAATAATCTCAGGTCTAAGAATTACATTGATTGAGATATACAAATGACGACTTGCTCGTTGTATCTCAATATGGGTCAATCCGACTCGCTAAACTATTTAGCGGAATCCATGTAAGCTGGAATAGCAGCATAATGCCCATGACAAGTGGAACCGGGTCATCCGCCGAATTTCACATTAGTCTAAATTGTGTGTCCAGCACAACCTCAATGACCAAGGATATTTAGTATGAACAACATAAATATATAGTTTCACAACTGAATCACATATTAAATGATATACATCATATGTTCATGCAATGACAACTTAATAACTTCATGAATACAATGGGAATTATATCATACATGATTGCCTCTAGGGCATATTCCCAATAGTCTCCCACTTGCACTAGATTCAATCTTCCGACATCACATGTCTACGCATATAATTCCCATAGCTCTTAGGTGTGCCTCATGCTTCGTCTGTGGTAGTGGCTTTGTCAATGGATCTGCAACATTTACATCCATGTGTACCTTGCATAACTTGATATCACCTTGATCCACAAACTGGCGAATCAAGTGGTACCGCATGAGTATATGTTTGTTCTTCTGGTGTTATCTAGGTTCCTTGCCTTGTGTAATGGTACCATTGTTGTCACAATACACGTCTAACGGATTGGACAAGTCTTGAACCACACCAAGATCCATGAGGAAGTTTCTAATCTAGACAACTTCCTTTGTTGCCTCTGAGGTGGCAATATACTCAGCCTTTATTGTAGACACAGACATAGTCTCTTTCTTGGAACTCTTCCAGATCACAGCCTCTCCATTTATTACAAAGACATATCCGTACTGCGAATGAGAATCAGTTGAGTCAGTGAGATAACTCACATCCGTGTAACCCTTTACACTAAGTTCATCCTCATCTCCACAAACTAGGAACATATCCTTAGTCCTTCTCAATTACTTAAGGATATTTTTAGCCGTTTCCTAGTGGATTTCTCTAGGGTCAGCCTGGTATATGCTCACAACACTTAGAGCATAGGAAACATCCATCCTAGTACAAATCATGGCATATATGATGGATCCGACTACCGAAGCATACGGAATCGCACTCATCTGACTTCGCTAATCAGTCGTCGAAGGACACCGAGTCTTCCTAAGTTTTATGCCATGGTACAACGGTAAGAACCCCTTCTTTGAAGATTCCATGTTGAAATTCTTCAACACTCTATCCAAATATGTACTCTGACTCAATAAAATGAGCCGCCTGGATCTATCTCTATAAATCATGATTCCAAGAATGTAAGTCGCCTCACCCAAGTCTTCCATTGAGAAACTCCTTTGCAATGATTCCTTGGTTTCTAGCAATATTTGGACATCATTTATAATCAATAATATTTCAACCACATATAATATTAGAAAGTTTACTTTGCTCCCACTAAAATTCTTGTATAAACAAGAACCATGATCACTTTTGATGAAGCTAAACGATTTGACTACCTCATCAAAATGAATGTTCCAACTCCGAGATGCTTGCTTCAACCCATAAATGGATTTTGAAGTTTGCATACCTTGTCAGCATTAGCCGGATCGACAAACCCTCGGGTTGTATCATATACATGTCCTCGGTTAAATTTCCATTAAGGAAAGCCGCTTTGACATCCATATGCCATATCTCATAGTCGAAATAGGCTGCTATGGCTAACAATATCCAAACTGAATTAAGCATCGCTATGGGTGATAAAGTCTCATTGTAGTCAACTCCTTGAACCTGTAGGAACCCCTTTGCGATAAGCCATGCTTTATAGACAGAAACATTTCCATTTGTATCATTTTTCTTCTTAAAGACCCATTTGCACTCGACGGGTCTTGCACCATTTGGCAGATTAACCAAGTTCCAAACTTGATTTTGATCCATGGAATTTAACTCGGATCTCATGGCTCCAAGCCATTACTCAGAATCAGATCCCACCATTGCTTTCGAATAAGTTATCGACTTATCACTATCTAACAGTAATACGTCACGGACACTTTGCAATCTGGCAGATCTTCACGGTTTGGGTGTAGTTGCCGGATTAGATACCACGACCGGATCATACTCTAAGGCTCTTGATGACACGCTACTAGCCGGTTCCTCTCGAATTTCTTCGACCTGCATTGTGCTCCCACTGACTCCCCGATCGAGAAACTCTTTCTCAAGGAATACACTATTCCGAGTGACAAACACTTTGCCCTCTTCACGGTTTTAGTAGTAACCCAAGGTTTCCCTCAGATACCCCACAAAAATACACTTATCCGACTTGGTTGTGCGCTTGTCCAACTGAAGTCGCTTGACAAATGCTTCACAACCCCAAATCTTAAGAAAAGACAAACTTGGCTTCTTGCCAGTCCATATCTCATGTGGTGTCTTCTCTACCGACTTTGATGGTACTCTGTTTATTGTGAACACTGTAGTTTCTAGATAATAACCCCAAAATGATAAAGGCAGATATGTCCGACTTGTCATTGATCGTACCATGTCCAACAAGGTATGATTTCGCCTTTCCGACACACTATTCCTATGCGGAGTTCCCAGCGGTGTAAGTTGAGGAACTATTCCACAACTTTTCAGATGGTCATCAAACTCATGGCTCATGTACTCTCCCCCTCATTCCGACCCAAGAAACTTTATTTTCTTGCCGAGTTGATACTGTACTTCATTCTAATTTTTTTGAACTTTTCAAAGGCTTCCGACTTATGTTTCATCAAGTAGATATATCCATACCGACTCAAATAAACAGTGAAGGTAATGAAGTACTCATAACCACCCCTGGTTATCATGCTCATTGGTCCACATACATCACTATATACTAGTCCCAACAAGTCAGGCACCCTTTCACAACTCTTTGCAAAAGGTGTCTTGGTAATTTTGCCGATAGGCAAGATTCGCATGTCTCGAATGACTCCAAGTAGAACGAAGTTAGGAGTCCATCATCATGGATCTTCTTAACGTGTTTCCAACTTATATGACCAAGCCGACAGTGTCAAAAGTAAGTCATATTCAGATCATTTGGTTTCAAACTTTTAACATTTATGTTATAGACCGACTCACCATCAAGATTCAAAATAAATTATCCGTCCTGGATAGGTGCATAGCCATGAAAATATCATTCAAATATAACGAACAACCATTATTATTAATATTTGACTCATAACCTTGTCTCATCAAACATGAGGTAGAAATAATGTTTCGACTAAGCACTGGAACGTAATAACAATTATTTAGCTCCATTATGAATCTAGAAGGGAAATGAAGTTGCATCATGATGACTTCCAACGCAGCGACTCTCGCCTTGTTGCCGAATCGAATGTCAACCTCTACTATTTCCACGCTCCTAGTTCTTACCAGTCCCTACAACAAGTTGTAGATGTGAATAACTGATCTAGTATCATATACTCAAGAACTATTAGGTGCATTAGCAAGATATATGTCTATAACATTGCAAACAAGCATACCTGAGCCAAAAGTCACACCTCCACTCTTGTCTTTGTCGGCCAAATACTTTCTTCAATTTCTCTTCCATTGGATATACTCCTTGCAGTAGAAGCAAGTGGATCCGTCTGAAGGATATGGCTTAGTCCCTGAGCAAGCACTTGGGACCGGGTCCTGAGCCTTGCCTCCTGACTTAGACTTCTTATTAGTCCAAGAAATTTTCTTAAACTTATCCTTATTATGCACCATCAACAATTAACTGGCGCATTTCTTAAGATCCGCCTTTGCCTTCTTGAGCATCCATGTAATTTAGTGAGCTTCCTATCCATACCATGCATGTGGTAGTTCGAAATGAACTGGCCATATGCACTAGGAAGAGAGTTCAAAATTATATTCGTAGCAAACTCTTTGCTAATGGGGTAGCCAAGCCTTTCTAGAGACTACACGTAACCAATCATATTGATCACATGTGGACTTAGTGGATCACCACCCTTAAGCTTGCAACTCAGCAAGGCTTGATAGACTTGATACCTCTCGGTCTTTTCCCGAGCCTGGAACATACTTTTAAGGCTTTCGATCATGTCGTAGGCCTCAACATTCTCGAACTGTTGCTAGAAGTCCGGTTCCATGTGAGCAAGCATAAGACAACTTATTTCTATGGACTCATCTCTAATCCGATGGTAGGCATTGGTGGCAGCGACATTCACATTCTCATTCAGCTCATCTGGAAGTGGGTTGTCTAGGACATGGTCATCCTTTTCTTGTTTGAGAACAATTCTAAGATTTCGATACAAGTTGGTAAAATTAGTTCCATTTAGTTTATCTTTATTTAGGATTATTATCAACGCAAAAGCGAACATCTGAGGGTTACCCCTACTTGGTGCCATGATCTATAATAGAAAATATGCAAAACACTTAAGACATGTATTCATAAAATAGTAAGCATATTAAACATTTTAATACTTATGCTCCCACTAGAACCAACACCCCTCTGATGGTTACTAAGTGATTCAGGATTCTAAATAAGAAATTCAGCTAGTGAGCTTTAGCATCATCGCTAGCCGCCAAATGGTCTAGGTAGACAACTCCTTTCCAATCGCATCTCATGTGACCCCTGTTGTTTGGGTGGCATCACATGCCCCGACTCCCGTCCGAATTTTTATAGAGTCCCACAACCCTTATTATAGACCCTTCTATCTTACCAAGTACTTTTGTTGTAAGAATACTACTCGAACCAACTACTCAGAAAGAATTGGCAGCAACCCAATTTTATGAGCCCGCTACCAAAAATGTCTGACTTGTGACGGTGCAAACCCTCGCAGGAAAACCGACTAGACCTTATTTGGGGGATTAAATTCTACCGACTATCTAATAGAGGTAAAATCAGAGACATATCAATAACACAAAATAAAGAAATTATAATGTGAAATGGTATGGATCTCTTCATGGCGATCTCCGTCTCCACAAAGTATGTAATCTGACTCGTGCCAACTCTTGTCAGTTGTCGTTTTACTCCATATCGTCGACTTGTACATCGACTTGCATGCCATCCGGGTTCTCCAAATATCAACACTAGCTTAATAAAGTAAATTACATAGAGAATTTGACATGTAGGTTATTATACAATAAAACAACAACACCTAGGCTCCATTCGGCTGACACAACCATGATTCGCAGATCACGTATGGATTACACACATACATCACATGCACATGAACCATACCATTCACAACTTTCTAAAAAAACAAGTTATGCATAGATACGATATCTATCGGCATTGTGAAACTTGTAATGACATCTAAGGTGCTACGATAGGGCGAACAAGGATTTATTCATCAGATAATTTTTTTAGCCAAATATGACCCGTACTCCGATTCGATCAAACTCCTTTGATATTCGATCACCGCATCTATATTTACGTGTCACAGTCTATCCCGATGGAGGAACCAACCGGTAGGGGTATGTCGTTCCACGACCTTAGCAGTATGATCATGGAAACCAGATCATCCATTTCCCCGAGTATAGTTGATCCAATCAAACTTGTACAAAACTAATCTATCTGATAGATCGACCACCAAAACAAAAAATAGATCCAATCTAATCCTAACTGTACATTACGTATGCACGATCTCGAGCCTAAAACTAGAAGCTATCGCTATGATAACACTGTTGGGCCACGCAAAGATAAGCAAAAAATTTACCTACATGGTGATCCCAAGATCTAGCTGGGGTAGAAAGCCACGAGGATTACCACTAGACGAGCGGTTGCGGAATACTGATGAATCACGTTAGTTGAATGTAGTGTAGTCCTCACGATCTCATACAATCCCATGATCGTCGAAGTGTTGAAATGGATCGTATGGGGTGCTACTCATTTTTTTAGTTCTTTTTCAATTTTAGGCTTGACACAAAGTAAATTCTCTAGATATGCAACTACGAGAATTTCCCTATATGCAAACCTAGCTACTAAGCACGTAAAGAGATGAGCGAGGAAACCTTAGTGGAGCATGCGGAGACACATGGATCTGTTTTACCGTAGTTCCTTCTTTGTTAAGGGAAGTATATCTGCGTTGGAGGGGTGGGCGGTTCTAATACCACCACGCCACAATAGGCCTCACCCTATTCTCCGATGGATCTCGCCACGAAAGGCCTGATCCACCTTCTCCACTATTGGTACCCTTCGAGGCGGGAACCAGTGCCTTTACAACTCTAGCAGGACACACATCCACAACCGAATTGGAGGCTCTCGTAATGACAACAAGCTTCCACAAGAACAAGGATTATCAATATAATCAACACAAGGATATAGATATTTGCAAGAAATACTAGATGGAAGATTCTCCAAATGAATGGAGAGGACATGAAGCGCTTGATTGTACTTGGTGAAGATCGAGCCCTACTCCTTCGATTCCCCAAGGAACGGGGCCTTTGGGTGGATGAAGGTGGAGATATCTTGGATGAAACTTGAGAAGCAGATCTTGTCTTTTTCGAATGAACGAAGAGTTCTGGTAGGAGGGAGATGGCTGGTCTAAATACCCGCTACACAGATATGGCCGTTGGTGAAGTTTGGGGGCGTATTATCTGCCCCCCACTAGGGGAGGACTATCCGCCCTAGGGAAAAAATCCGCCCCTGGACGGAAAGTCCAGGGGAAATCCGCCCCCAACAAAGTGGGCCACACCAAGCTTGACTTGGTCAAAATCCTCGAGGGGGTGGATTATCCACCCCCCTCAAGGGCCGGACTATCCGCCCCTAGGGAAAATCCACCCCAGAGACGGAAAGTCCGGCAGAAACTCCGCCCCCTCTCTTAGTGATGTTCCGTGGCAACCTTTGAGGCAGATCCTGGGGGGCGGACTATCCGGCCCCCTGGAGGGGCGGATTATCCGGACTGGGCAAAAACTCTGGCCCTGGACTTAAAATCCGTAGGATATTCCGCACCCCATTCTGAGGGATGCGCCCTTGCGCACTTGTGAAATAGGGGAGGGGTAGATTATCCGGCCCCTGGTAGGGGCCAGATAATCCGCCCCCAGAAACACTTTAAAATCTCATTTTCAAGTTAAGATCTGCATCACTTCAACACACATTAAAAGATCCTTGGTATTGTTATCTAACACACAAAATACTAGGGATCATGAAATGTTCTTTCAATCTCCCCCTTTTTGGTGTTAGATGACAATACTAGGATTTGCAATGAAACCTACTAACATCATCTTCAAGAAATGAAAGAGGCTCCCCCTAAATGTGTGCATATTAATAATTTGTATTTGAATACAAATGCACACACTAAAGAGCAAGCCAATTTCATAATATTGAAAACTATAACGAGGATGAGTTAGGAAACATAGTCATACCACCGAGATGTGAAATAGCCAATGTGAACAAAGAGAATATTAAGCCTCGAACACATTCCAAAATATTGATGCAATCAATAGATAATTCCATAACTCCATATGACATCAACATAATTCCATACTCCATAGATAAATCCAAAATTCCATACGAATACTTCCACAAGATAAATCCAGAATTCCACACAAGAGAACAAATAATACCACACGACATAGTCTTATACAAACCAAGCACAAATAAGTTCAACGCTAAAAGGGCACAAGAAAGCAAATGTATAAAATGAATGATAAAGAGGCAAATGCTTGTGCCCGACCCATGCAAATTTAGGACCTAATAGAACTACTTCTCCCCCTTTGTCATCGAAACGCAAAAAAGGAAGAAGAGCGATGATAGCGCCCCCTTTGGCTCAAAGAGGGAAAAAAGTCTTGGGTTAAGAGCAACAAACTGATATGGTACTACACACCCAAAACTACAAGAACAAAACAACTAAAATCCAAGATTGGCTGTGTTTTCCATAAGAACAAGAGATATGCAAGAAAAGACAAAAAGAGCCAATAGAAACCAACTCTTCGCAAGGAAGAGGGCGGTGGCTGAAGCCACCATGTTGGAGCGCATGGCATGACACCGCGAATATGTATCTTGAGTTCAAAACCAATGCTCATCGATGACCCCACATATCACAAAATGATATTAAGGGAAATTATTTTTCTTGCTTTCGGCATTATGGGGGGAGGGTTAGCCTAATAAATTAGGACCACACTCCCCCTATGTCTATGCCTGCATATAAACCAAGTACATGAAGAAGTGTAAGTGAGTATGCAAGGGTAGTCAAGCCAAGATCCTTGAATCTATGATATTTACCTCATTCCTCAAATAACAAAATCTTTCTTCATCAAGAGGCTTCGTGAAGATATCATAAAGTTGGTTCTCCGTGCTCACAAAAGATAGTGCAATATCACCACGAGCAACATGATCACGAATGAAATGATTGCGAATATAAATATGTTTTGTTCTTGTATGCTGCACCGGATTGTAAGCAATTTTGATAGCACTTTCCTTGTCACATAAAAGAGGCACTTTGTCACAATTGACAAAATATTCCTTTAAATTTTGCCTCATCCATAATAATTGTGTACAAGCACTTGTAGCAGCAACATATTCAGCTTCGGCGGTTGAGAGTGATATGCAATTTTGTTTCTTCTAAGACCAACACACTAGAGACCTGCCCAAGAATTGACATGCACCAGACGTTGATTTTCGATCATCCTTGTCACCAGCCCAATCTGAATCACGTAACCACATAGAGAGAAACTAGAGCCTTTGGGATAGAATAAACCAAATTTTGGGGAATGAACCAAATATCTGAAGATTCTCTTGACCGCCACTAAGTGGCTTTCTTTAGGAGTGGCTTGGTACCTTGCACACACTCCTACACTCGACACGATATCGGGCCTAGATGCGCAAAGGTAAAGGAGAGAGCCGATCATGGATCGGTATACCTTTTGGTCCATGTCTTTACCCTTTGGATTAAGCTCACGATGACATTTAGTTTGCATTGGAGTAGCAACGCCATTGAGATCTGTCATCTTGAACCTCTTGAGCATGTATTTTATGTATTTAGCTTGATTAATGAAGGTTCTCTCTCTAAGTTGCTTGATCTCGAATCCAAGAAAGTACCTTAACTCTCCCATCATAGACATCTCAAACCTGTCAGTCATAAGCTTTGAAAATTCATAATTAAAATCTTGGTTAGTAGAGCCAAAAATAATGTCGTCTACATATAGTAGGCATACAAAAAGATCCTAAAAAGAGTGGGATCGATTTTCCCAACTTCGAATCCATTGTCTAACAAAAGCTCTTTAAGGTGCTCATACCATCCACGTGGTTCTTATTTAAGGCCATAGAGCGCCTTATCAAGTTTGTAGACATGGTTCGGAAATTTAGGATCCTCAAATCACGGGGGTTGCTTGACGTATACCAACTCATGTAGTGGACCATTAAGAAAAGCACTATGAACATCCATTTTCTGTAATTTAAAATTATGATGAGCGTCATAAGCAACAAGGATACGGATGGACTCAAGGCGAGCCACATGAGCATAGGTTTCGCAATCAATGTCTTACCCTTGAGAGAATCCTTGATCCACTAGCCTTGCTTTATTCCTTACAACAATGTCATTTTCATTTTGTCTGTTCTTGAAAATCCACTTGGTTTCGATAACATTATGACATTCTTTGGGTTTCTCTACGAGCTTCCAAACCTTATTGCGCTCGAAGTTATTTAGTTCTTCGTGCATTGCAATCATCCAATCGGGATCTTGAAGGGCATCAAAGACCTTCTTTGGTTCAACCATTGAAATGTGTGCTTGATGATCACAGAAGCTAGCAAGTTCTCTTCTAGTAGACACTCTTCTTCTTAGATCACCTACAACCTTGTCAAGAGTGTGGCCCCTTAACTCAAGGTTCCGATCAGCACGAGCTTTGTGACGAGCCTCAATTTCCTTATTGTTTCTAGAAGGAGTTTATTCAGCATTTGGATCCTTGTCTTGGACACTACCTTTCCCTTGATATTGATCTGAGTGTAAAATAGGATACTATTGTTGTTCTGGTTCTTCAGGGCCGAACAATCCGCCCCTGGGTGGGGCCGGATTATCCGGCCTAGGAGATGCGACTGCATTTTCTTCTTCGTGAATGTCCCTGGCAGAACTTGGAGTACCAGGGCCGGATAATCTGCCCCTTGGGGCCAGAGAATCCGGCCTGGGATTTTCTAGACTTGTTTGCTCTTCATGATGTCCTCTGGAGCGAGTTGGAGTGCCAATGGCGGACAGTCAGCCCCTTGTAGGGGGCAGATAGTCCGGCCTGGAACTACCATTTTGCCCAGAAGACAGGTGATCTTCAGGAGGTTGTGGTGTTGGTGCAGAGGTATCTCCAGCAGCAAGGGCTTGTTGATCTTGTGAAGATGAGGGCTCCACTTGAGTGGAGCATTGTCCTTCCCGATCCGCCACAACGGGTTCCTCAATGGGGCAGAAAAATCCCATGCACATTCTTCTTATGGCATCTTGGGGTATTTCAACATCTGAATCACAAACGTCAACTTTACCCACATGGGAGCCATCATTTTCATCGAATTCCACACTACAAGATTCTACAACAATCCGGGAGAGCTTGTTGTAGACTCTATAAGTGTGGGATTCAGCACCGTAACCAACAAAAATACCTTCTAAAGCCTTAGACTCAAATTTATACAAGCAAACTCTTTTGATGAGAAAGAAACACTTACAACCGAAAACCCGGAAGTACGAAATGTTGGGATTGTTACCGGTAAGTATTTCATACGGTGTTTTGTCCAAGATCTTGCGGAGGTAGAGTCGATTTGATGAATGACAAGTGGTAGATATGGCTCCAGCCCAAAAGTGTTGTATGGAGACTTGAATTCAGCCAACATTGATCTATCCATATCCATCAAAGTGCGGTTCTTCCTCTCGGCTACACCATTTTGTTGCGGGGTGTACGCAGCGGAATATTGATGTCTTATGCCCTCTTCACTTATAAATTCATTTAATGTGTAGTTCTTAAACTCGGAGCCATTGTCACTTCTTATTGCCAATATGGGGACGTTGTCTTGACGCTGAACTTCATTGGCGAAATCAATGACAGTTTGTTGAGTCTCACTCTTTAGCTTGAAGAAATAGACTCACGTGTATATTGAGTAATCATTGACTATCACCAAGCAATATTTCTTCCCACAGAAGCTATCATGAGATGGAGGACCAAATAAGTCCACATGCAGTAAATCCAATATCCTCTTTGAGGAAACAATAGTTTTCCTCTTGTGGGGAGAGTCAAGCATCTTACCTTCAACACAAGCCCTACAAACACGATCTTTGGCAAAGGAAACATTGTATTTTAGTCCAAGGATGTGGCCACCCTTGCGAAGACTTTGCAAAGTCCTCATGTTGACATGGGCTAAACGGCGATGCCATAGCGAGCCCATGTCGGCCTTTCCGAATAAGCACATCGGACCCGAAGTGGTTTTCCCCAAAAATTCCACCACATACAGGTCATTTTCGACATACCCAACGAAATCGACCTTTAGAGTCTTGCTCCACAAGACTACCAATAAATCACCATCAATTTAAACCGCAAATCCCATCTTACCAGGGCACGAACAGAAAGTAAATGGTAACCGAGGGTCGCAACAAGCATGACGTCCACGAGAGAGATATCGTGGGAGACTACAACCTTGCTAAGACCCAATACCTCAGATTTAGACTTATAACCATAGGATACTGTAATATGATCATGATTGGGTCGCATCTCCGTGATGATTTCTTTGCTTCCGGTCATATGACTAGTGCACCCACTGTCCAGCACCCATTTAGACCCACCGGAAGCATAGCCCTGCAAGAGAATTACTTCTTGGTTTTAGGTACCCATTTTTCAATAGGTCCTCTCATGTTAGTAACAAGGGTCTTTGGAACCCAAATAGACCAAGCAACATATTCATCAAAGGACCAACATAATAATAATATACATCACCATAATAATCACAAAAAAGTTCATAAATTGGATTGTGAGACCCTGCAAAACCAATATGGTCAGTTTTGTCTTTTGTAACATTCTTCTCAATAGTGTTTGTCTTTGCTTGCTCACTCTTGGTCTTCTTCTTCTTGGACTTGGTGACATATCCAAATTCCTCTTTTCCAAGATTTGATCTTTGCTTGCCAAGAATATCATCAAGTACACCCTTACCATTGGGAGTGGTGTCATTGACAAGCTCATCTTGCACCCTAGCATTTTCCTTGTGAATATATGTTGATTTAGATGTGCTAGGAACATCATACTTGGTCAATCAAATTTGGATCTGATCATGCAACTCATTGAGAATGGAGAATTCACTTTTCAAAGCCTTGTGAGCAATGTCAAGTTTATCCAATTCCTCGGAGAGTCTAGCATGAGAAGCCCCAAAGTCAACCTTTTATTTCTTTAGCTTCTTTGCTTTTGCTACTACATTGTCACGTTCCTTAACAAGCTTTGTCACCATTTCTTCATGTGACTCCTCAATAGACTCAAGCCTCTCTTCAAGAGAAACCTGAGCCTCTTCTTCTTCTAGAGCATTTTTAAGGATGCAATTTCCATTTCATCCTCCCTTTCAATCCTTCCCTTTTCTTCAAGAAGCACTTCATTTTGGGCCAGCTGGTCCATAAGGGCCAGCTACCCTTTTCAAAATGTATTTTGTGCTCATCTTTCAAGTTAGTGAAGAAATATTCCAAAGAAATAATTTCTTCTTTAACCTTAAGACTAGTAGGATCATCCATGTCAATCATATCCTTAGGAAAAGAAGTGTTAGAAGATGATACCTCGGAACCTCTTGCCATGAGACAAGTAACGTTCTTGTTGAAGACCTTTTTGTTCGGAGAGTCGAAGAGAGATGTTGGTGTAGATGTGGTGACTATACCAGCCACCTCTCAAGAGCTATCATCCTTGTCTTCATCTTCACTTCCCGAAGTATATTATTCTTGAGCCACTAGGACAATCTTTGGTTTCTTCTTGAAAGGAGCATTCTTCTTCACAAATTGTTTCTTTCATGGAGCCTTTGACTTTTCCTTGAGAATGTGTCTTCCTCCATTATCTTCTCTACTTTGATAAGGACACTCGTCTACAAAGTGCATCTGGTCTCCATAGTTGAAACACGTTCTTAGCTTGGGACCATTTTCCCTTCTTCCATTTGCTCCACTCTTGCGTTCTAGTTCAGATTTGGCTTTGGTTGGATCCTTCCAAAAGTTTCTAGCATAGAAGGCCATGTATTGTCCATGAGCTCTTTTTACATCCTCAGGACAGTACATATCTTCTATTCATCTTCATCATGATCAGCCACACTTGTCTTCAAGGACATGTTGACCCCCTTTTGCATCCCAATGGCTCGTGCACGAGCATCTTCGGCAGCCACTTTGAAAGCTGCCATCTCTTGCATTACCTCATTGGATGTCATTATGTGGTAGTTATGCCTTCCTTGGAGACTCTTCAAATCTGTGGGATCAAAGGGAATAAGAGCACTGACATACTTGCGCTTGATCCAAGCACCATCAACATGAGAGGAACCATGATTTCTGAAAGTGGTGGCTATTGACTTGAGCCTCCTATACTTGTCCCCGTGATCTTCTCCATCCAACATATAGAATCCTTCAGCTTCATTACTCAAAGCATCATATCTATTTCTTATCATGCTTTCATTCCCATTGAAGAGCTCGGTGAGGGCATCCCAAGCTTCCTTAGCTGTGTTGAGATTCTCTATGTGTGGCATGTCTTTGGTACCTACACCAAGCTGAATCATGTGTAGAGCCGTTGCATTGAGTTAACTGTCCACAACCTATCTTATTGTTCGGTTGTTGGGATCGCCAACATGAAGACCACTCTTTGTGATTTTCCACAACTCAATGGAGCTGCACACATGCCACTTCATCAAAAATTGCCATTGATTAAAAGTAGATGCTGAAAGTTTGGGTGGATCACCCCTATTAAGTATATGAGGATGTGGGATAGGTGGATCAGGCGAAGACACATTGGAAACCTCATTGTATCCTTCCTTACCACTATCCTTTTTCTAGGAGGAGTTCTTGCTAGTGCCATCACCAACCACTTCGTTCTCTTTGGAATCGGTTTTACCCGTTTCCTTGGATTGCGGAGTGGTAGCCTCAGAGGTAGATGGAGGTGATGTTGCAGATGGGGAGAGACACATTATCATTTGACGCATCTCTTCCTTCTTAGCCTCCATGTAACTAATCAAGGTTGTTTCCAACATCTTGAGATCGTTCATGGTGACTACCTCCAGAGCATCACTCCATCACCCTTGGAACCCATACTTCTCTTAGGCGGTTAAGCCCGAAATAAGAGCCGGGGCTCTGATACAAATTTAAATGGAGCGTATGCGCACCTAGAGGGGGGTGAATAGGTGCTACTCAATTTTTTAGTTCTTTTTCAATTTTAGGCTTGACACAAAGTAAATTTTCTAGATATGCAACTATGAGAATTTTCCTATATGCAAACCTAGCTACTAAGAACGAAAAGAGAGGAGCGAGGAAACCGTAATGGAGCACACGGATACATAGGGATTTGTTTTACCACAGTTACTTCCTTGTTAAGGGAAGTACATCTGCGTTGGAGGGGTGGGCGGTTCTAATACAACCACGCCACAATAGGCCTCACTCTATTCTTGGATGGATCTCGCCACGAAAGGCCTGATCCACCTTCTCCAGTATTGGTACCCTTCGAGGCGGGAACCGGTGCCTTTACAACTCTAGTGGGGCACACATCCACAAACGAATTGGAGGATCCCGTAATGACAACAAGATGTCACAAGAACAAGGATTATCAATATAATCAACACAAGGATCTAGATATTTTCAAGAAATACTAGATCGAAGATTCTCCAAATGAATGGAGAGGAGATGAAGCGCTTGATTGCAGTTGGTGAAGATCGAGCCCTCCTCCTTCGTTTCCCCAAGGAATGGGGCCTTTGGGTGGATGAAGGTGGAGATCTCTTGGATGAAACTTGAGGAGCATATCTTGTCTTTTTCGAATGAACCAAGAGTTCTGGCAGGAGGGAGAGTGGCTGGTTTAAATACCCCATGCACAGATCTGGCTGTTGGTGAAGCTTGGGGGCGGATTATCCGCCCCCCATTAGGGGCGGACTATCCACCCTAGGGAAAAATCCGTCCCCTAGACGGAAAGTCCGGGGGAAAATACGCCCCCACACAATGGGTCATGCTGAGCTTGACTTGGTGAAAATCCTTGAGGGGGCGGATTATCTAGGGGGAACTCCGCCCCCTCTCTAAGTGATGCTCCGTGGCAACCTTTGAGGAAGATCCTGGGGCAGACTATCCGCCCCCCTAGAGGGACGGATTATCCGGCCCGTGGCAAAACTCTAGCCCTGGCCGGAAAATCCACGGGGTATTCCTCCCCCCATTCTGAGGGTTGCGCCCTTGCGCCCTTTTGAAATACTGGAGGGGCGGATTATCTGGACCCTGGTAGAGGCGGATTATCCGCCCCCAGAAACACTTTAAAAGCTCCTTTTCAAGTTAAGATCTGCAGCACTTCAACACACATTAGAAGATCCTTGGTATTGTTATCTAACACACAAAATACAAGGGATCATGAAATATTCTTTCAGAACGTACATCACCTCTACCAGTAAACACACATACAAGGAGAAGCTCCAATGGTGAACTTCTAGGTCAAGTGCGGTGGTTGGACTAAATGGGGCTAGGGTTTCCAACGCATGGAGTGGTCTAACCGTGACCTTTGGGAATCCCATGCCCAGTATATATAAGGAGTGAAAGTGGGCTCTACTCACTTATGGCCCATCCGCTAAAGACTATACGAGTCACCGCGAGTCCAACTCACTAAATTAGTCTGTGACTTATTCGGGTCCAACCCAAACGACTTGCTCCCGTTCTTTAGTGTGTGACCCCGCAGGCTGATTGGAGTCCGACTCGCAATCGATGCTACCGCTAGCATCTCCTAGAAGAATGTACCGATTCCAAAGTACCAAAGATTCATGATGACATGCAGTGACCCAACATGTAGGTGTCGGGTCATGCGGTGACCCAACATACCACTGCATGTGTAGTATACTATAGTCGTTGACATAACATTCATAGAACACCGTTCCGTAAATATCACATCCCTCAGAGTGGTACAACAGAAACATTGCGGGTCCATATTGTAAACATACACACATTATTATTATTACAATACCATAAGTTCAAGACTTCAAAATATTCAACTTACAAACCAAATATAAACTATTTCATCGAAAGTTTTAAAGTGACAACTTCAACTCCAAATTGATCTCAACAACTTATTGTTATATATTGTTCATGTTGCTCGGCTTAATTGGTTCCTAGTACTATGGTAATTATTATGACTCATGGTGCTCTCCTCCATAGACGACGTCGTAGTCCACCCCTTCTATGGCACCGTACAGATCGGACTCTTCATAGAAGACCTCCTCTTGGATTTGAGCTGCATACATTGGGGTATCTTCTGGATCCTCAGAGGCTAAGTAGGGGATCAAAGGAAAAGGTGAGTAACAACGTTACCCAGCAAGTTCATTATATGCAAGGTGGGAAGTTTGATGATCTATCTACCACCTCGGACTATAAGTCCTTGGCACTATGCATTTTTCGTAAATCTTTCTTCAAATGTTGATTTTATTGTTAAAAACTATGTCCATCAGCCTTCACAGGTTTACCAGAACTTTCATGGAGTTCCTTTCCTGCCGCGTTCGTAGCTTCTTCCCGGAACAGGGAGTAACAAGTTACAATTCTTACACTCTACAGAGGTGCTTTACTTTACCCATGAGATATCAACTCCTTGTTGCACAACCGAGCGTACTTTCCCGTCCACAATTCCATGATGTGGGGCCCAGTACGTGATCCAAGCCAATCACTGCCCTTTTCGCGACCCCATATATCTACACAATCCTTCGGGGATGGCTCACCTCCGTTAAGCCCCCTTTCGGGCAGGCTAAAACCCTGATGAGTTCCTGAAGACTCTATGAGCTGGTGATGTCCCTGGCAAGTACCTTATAGGTCCGGCTAAACCCCTAACAGGCACTCATAGATAATCTAGACACCAAAAATGTGGGGCCTAAAGGTGCCCACCCATATGTTGTATCTGCACAAGGAATCACAACATCACATTAAGGTCGTCTTGCCTCCATACGAAAGGAAAAGGATAAAACTGACTTCTCTGTCCCATTCCAAATCTCATGGCTAACGCATTATATACGGCGCTATAATCACTGATGTCATGGGTTGTTAAATTCCTAGGTGATTATCATTGTTGCAAATAGAAACCTAAGTTCTATTGCTCCATTGTATCATCACTTAGGAAGATATCAACAAATTATTTATTCGAGAAAATAATATTTTCTTTCCTTGAAACATAGATGATAACAGACAATTTACAAATACTTTGGTAAAGACACTTCAAAGGACAGGAGCAAGTGATGAACTTGCCTTATGATTGCAAGGTAGTGAAGTCGGATGATTGCACTGGACCTTGAGCTTCTATGTCTAAAAAACATCATTATTGCCCAAAAAGGACAATATTTAAAGAAGCAAATGAGCATGCATAGTAATGTAATGCATTATTTATTATTTATCTTCTTTGTGTGTTTTATCCAATATTTTGGTTTCTAGAATTTCTTTAAATAATAAAGGAATTCATTTTAAGGAATAACCTTTCATATTTTATAAATATTATATTTACCATTTTACAATGTAATAAACTTTTTATAGAATTAAAAGCTAAATTTTTTATTTAATATAAACTCTTGTATTTATTTGTTTAATAATTCTTTTAAGAATTATCATTTAAATAAAAGATAATTTCTTTTGGGTAGCTCTAAATATTTATTTCGTATTTTTCTAAAATACTATAACAACAAAATATAATAAAAGTTATTTTTATTTACTTTTATCCTTTTTCTTTAATTTTATAAAATTCCATAAGGAATATATATAGTATAAAATTCTTAATAAAAATTTTTGTTGATTAAAAATAGTTTCTTAATTTAATGAAATAGGTTGGATTATTATGAATCTAAAAATATATTATTTGTATTTTTTCAGACTTCTATTTTATTTTCTGGAATTTATTGAGTTCTAGGGGTATTTTGGTCTTTTATTAAATTTTAAAATTCCCTTTTTGGTTTTGGGCCAACCCATTGGGCTTATTGGGCCTAACTTGGCCCAAATGGCCTAGCCAAAAGTCCTCCCCGAAGAGGTACTGGTCCTATGGGCCCAGTCCTCTTCCTCACCTTCTCTCGACCTTATCCCTTTCTCCTCCTCGACCCCGTGGTCGCTGACGTCGCTGCCATGCGATTCCCGCCGCCGTGGTCTTCCTGGTCCAATTCGTTTTGGCTCTGGGGCTCTCCTTCGGCCAGGCTAGCCCCGTCCTGAACCCTAGGGTTTAGGGTGGTGCTGGTGACGCCTTCGCCGATGCTCTCGTGGTGCGTTGCTATGGTGGCGCTATGCGTCCTCCTGCGCTGTTATGGCCGTCGCCTCAGCTTTGTGCGGGTTGTAGGGCCCTTTCGGTGCTCCCCGTGCCACCGTGTGCTCGTCGGCCTGTCTACTTCCTCTTCTATTATATATCGAGGACCACATGTGAGTTTGGTCTTGATTACTACTCGTGCCTTCTATCCTCTGTCTCCTCTGAGTTTATCTATGTGCCTCTAGTTATCATCCCTAATTAGGGTTCATACTGGTTCTAGGGTTCTTCCCTAATTCTAGGGTTCATCCCTCTATGTGCTTGTAAAATGATGATTTGGCCTGATAGTGGTGCCTAGTAAGTATTGTGATCTAATGCACTTCATTGCTTACTGTCATGATTTCATTATCTGATGCTATTGGTGATCTGATACTAGTGGTTCTATAGTATTCCTCTAATTGGTAATTGAGCTTGGTTAAGCTGATGATATTATTGTGAAACCTTGTTGGTTGTGTTGATGCTTAGTGTGTTCATCTACTGTCAGTACTCTGGTACTGACAGTAGCACTATTAGTGGTTATTTACTGCATCAGTATATGTTGGCTTGTATGATCATCAACAGACTGAACTTAATCATTTGATTTTCATGATGCTCTGAAGATACATAGATATTTTTGATGATTTCTAAGTGTAATATCAGGAAAATGATGTCATTCGCTTGCCACTTACTTTATGGTAGCCTGTTAATGGTTTTACTTGGTTGATAGAGTCTGTTCTTGTGACACCATTTAACTATGGCACACAAGTTGTGATTCTACTATTGGCTTTACTTTGGTCAGTGCTTAAGATTGGATAAATGCCAAATATAAGTTGAAATCTTATCTTTATATTTATGCCTATGATGTTGGTCTGAGGCTTAGGAACTAGATTCCTATCTTGCTGTCCCTCATAGATATGCTCAAGTATCATGGTTGTTCACTGGATCTTGGATCCTAATTGGCTAAGATGATTGGTTTGCTCATAGCTTTATGTTGATGCATAGGGTTTATGAAATATGAGGTGTTACTCCATTAGGAGATATGCCCAGAATATTATAAGTTATGTCGAAACATGTGGGAATATATAAATTGTTTGGCACCTCCAGGATCTATGATGATGGTTTGAGATCCTGATGGATTTGGTAGGATTTACTTCTGGCCTTTATATTTCAAAATCCTCTATGATAGGTTCACCCCACTTGGGTGATTACCAAGAGGTTAACTATAAAACAACACATTATTTTATGTTTAGATAAGATGAATAGATTATGTGAGTGTTTTATGATACTCACCACAATAGTTGATGATTGTGGTGGTTGTTGGTTGATCTGGTGGCTTGATCTTGCTGATTCTGTTGTTGGCCTGATCTTGTCCTTCACCTCCTAGTGCTGCTCCTGCTACTTCTGGTTCATTTGAGCTTGTCTTTGATCTACCCTGCACCTCCTAGTCCCTGCAACTTGACCTATTTATCCACCTGATCCACCCCCTCCTTATGTCACCATCTAGTGATGCTAGGATGATCTGGTGTGTGGTTTGGCTGGTGGTTTATTTGTCTTTGATAAACTGAGTGTGTTCTTGGTGTGGTGTTTGAGATGAAAAGATGAGCTGCTAGAGCTGCCCATGGCTGTGCTACTCCTTTTACTTGTGTGAGCTGTTGTTTCTGTGCTGACAGCACACACCATGCATTTTGGTGATTATGCTGCCTGTGTGATTGGTACATGATTTTGGATCAGATCAGTGAGGTGTCTCACCTTTTTATCTTTTAACTTTTCTGGTGAAACTTGCCCCTCTTACTTGTTGTGAATATCTGACTTATGGCTTATTTATTATGGAAGACCAATTTCTTTCATATTGGTGAAACTTGCCCCTATAATTATTACTCAATGATGTAATTTTGAGCAGTGCACGTCACTTCTCTCTACTGAGAGTAGAACTAACAATTCGAATTTTATTTTCATTTTGTTTTCTTTGTATTTTTGCAGGTACAATATCTGGAGATTCAAGATTTAGTTTTAGGATTGCTTAGATAGATAGATTCCTTTGTAATCTTTATTTCATTCTTTTCTAAGAATTTGTAATACTTTATTCATATATGAAATACTCTTCTTGTAATTTATTTACTGTAATGAATATTTATTTTGAATGAGTTTATCTTTGTACTTTATTTTTGAAATAAAGATTCATCTCTTATTTGAATTTCTTTATATTGAATTCTTATTACTATTTATTATTTCTTTATCAAAACAAATAATATTACTAAATCATTTTTGAAATTTATTCTAAAATATTAAATTCTAACTTGAAAATATAAGTTCAAATTTCAAATTTAAATTCACATTATTTCCCCCAAAACACACCAATTCATAAAGATCATGTCAAAATTTATAACAATCACTCTCCAGAGCTATTCCTACACCTAGAGAATGAAAGAAACTCTGATCACTTTAGGTTTTTTTATTTGGCAAAAAATTTACCCACAGTTTACAGATGAATGCATGCATATGCACAAATTATTAAATCTACCCTTCGTTGGTTCTTAAATGTTGGGATAGTACAGATTTCCCCCCTTAAATTAAACTTCGTCCCGAAGTTTTCTGAAGTGTACCTGAATAATTCTGGATAGGCTTCTCTTAAGTCATTCTCTTTCTCCCAGGTGGCTTCTCTTGGGGTGATGCTCCCGTTGTACTTTGCAGTACTTGATTGCCCTGTTTCTCAACCTTTTCCAGTTCTCTTCCAGAATTTTACAGGGTTTCTCAACATATGTCAAGTCTTCTTGTAATTCCACCTCTTGATGTGTAATTGCATCATCAGGAACCTTAAGACATTTCCGGAGTTGTGACACATGGAAAACATTGTGAACTTTAGCCAATCTTGGTGGTAGCTCTAAAGCATAGGCTATGGTCCTGTTCTGACTTAGTAATTTGAATGGTCATATATATCTGGGACTCAGTTTTCCTTTAACTCCAAACCTCTTAACTCCTTTCATTGGGCTTACTTTGATATATACCATGTCTCCTAATTCAGGATGCCATGATCTTTGGCTTAGATCAACATAACTTTTCTGTCTACTTTGAGCTATTTTCAATCTATATTTGATTACATCGATGATATCTTGCCTTTCCTTGATATAGTCTGGCGCAAATGCTTTGCTACTACCAGGATCATACCAACATATTGGTGATCTACACTTTCGTCCATAGAGTACTTGATATGGAGCTGCCTTCAGACTACTCTGATAGCTATTTTTGTAGGAAAATTCTACCAATGGTAGATGATCTTCCCACGAACTTCCAAAATCTAATGCACAATCCCTAAGCATGTATTCCAATATTTGATTGGTTCTTTCAGTCTGAACCCCAGTTTCTGGATGATAGGATGTGCTGAAATCCAACTTTGAACCAAGTGCTTTATGTAATTGCTTCCAAAATGCTGAAGTAAACACAGACCCTCTATGAGTTACGATGCTGCTACCACCGCCGCGGATCCTCTCGTGGTGAGGAGCGGTGCTTGTGTGCTGTTGTGGCCGCCGTCGTGGCTGGTGCGGGTTGCAGCGCCCTTTGGGGTCCTCCCCGTGCCACCGCGAGCTCATTAGCCATTCTGCTTCCTCTTCAATTCGTCAGCGAGGATCCCAGTGAGTTGTGTCTCTGTGGAACCTAGTTCATGTTATCACCTTGAATTCCTCTGTATGTATCTAGTGGCCAGTTTGTGCTTAAATTGCTACTAGGGTTCATCTCAGGTGTTTGTAAGATGCTCCTATGGTCTGGTTATGATGTTTAGTGGGAATTTGGGTGCTCTGCACCTCAGTGCTTGTGGTCACCCCTTTGATCGTGTGGTGATGTTGTTGGTTTGAGACTAAGGCTGGATTAAATGCTAGGGTTGCATAGTATTGCCTCTGGTTGGTACTCTGGTGAATTGATGTGTTTATCTGTTGTCAGTATCTTGATACTGACAGTGATCTAGTCAGTGATGATTCACTGACCTAGTTATTGTGGGCTTGCCAGATTATACTTGGTCTGAATTTTATTCAATAGAATCCAATGATTCTTTGAACATGAATAAATAATTAGGATATGATCCATGTATCTGGTCTCAGGGAGATGATTTGTGTATATTGGACTATTTGATGGTCTTTGTGATAATGTCAGTGCTTATGAAACCTTTTTAGGATGGTACATAAGTAGATCTTGTTTCTGACTATACTGATGGTCATTTCTGGGACTTGATGGATGTTGATAGATAAGTTGGGAAACTTATTGTTTGATCAAGCCAATGATGCTGGTCTGAGGCTCTAGGAACTAAGTTCCTATGTTGCTGTCTTTTACAAAATTGATTAAGGCATCAGCTGCTTAATAGATCTTGGATCCTAGTTGGTTAAGTGTATGGTTTTGTTTGTGGCTTATAAAATCTGAGGTTATACTCCTTCTTGGTGATGTGCCCAGATTTTGTAAGAATAAATGATAGAATATAGAAGTTGCCTTTGGTATCACCAATTTTGTGAGGCTGGTCTGAGAATTTGGTGTTTTTAATAGAGTTCTGATCTTTATATTTAAAACCTCTAGGATAGATTCACCCCACTTGGGTGATTATTGAGAGGTTGTCGTATGCATCAGCACATATATGCTGCTTGGATAAGATAAACAAATCATATGGTTGTTTATGATAATCACCACAAAATCTATGATTGTGATGGCTTGATGTGCTGGTGGTGTTGCTGGTCTGATCCAGTCCTTCTCCTCTTGATGTTGTTCTTGTGTTCCCCTGATGCTTGTGCTTGTCCTTGATAAATTTTGCTCCTCCTAGCTCTTGTGAGCTTGGCCTTGCTATTCACCTGATCCTCCCCCTCATTATGTCACCATCAGGCGATGTGTGGCTTGATCTGGTATGAGATTGTGTTGCTGGTTTATTTGGCTCTGGCTAAACTAGCTATTCTTGTGTGGTGTGAGTAGTGGAGAGATGCACTAGTGCTTCCCCACGGCTGTGCTTGGTCCTTTTTACTTGCTTGGACTGCTGGGGCTGTGTCGACAGCACACACATGCAGTTAGATGACTGAGTTGCGTGTATGCCTGCTGCATAGTGGTGGATAAGATCAGTGAATGATCTACCTTTTTACCTGATTACATTTATCTGCCTGGTGAAACTTTGCCCCTCTTACTGATTGAAATCATTTGACTTGTGGCTTATGGGTTATGAAAGATTTAATTCTTTCATATTGGTGAAACTTGCCCCTAAAGATTTACTCAATGATGAACCTTAATTCTTACTAATTTACTCAAGTCTGAGAGTAAAATAATTTTAATCCTTAACCTTCTTTATTTTATGTTTGAGTTTGTTTTGCAGGTACCAGACTTGAAGATTAAGACTTTAGTTTAGGTTTTCTTTTATTTATATAATAGTCACTTGTAGTATTTTTTTCTTTTGTAATTTTTTTATTCTTTTGTAATAAAGATTGTACTATTACTTTAATATATAAGTATTCTTCTTTTGCTATTGTAAAGTTTGTTGCTCATTTCCATAAGTTATATGTGTGTAACTTATTTATTGAATAAGATTTTGAAATGAAAATTCTTATTCTTAATTGTTTTTCTTTATATAAAGCTTGAACGACTAATTATTAACCCTTGACTAAAGCATAATTTTTAAACATAATTTTAAATCCTTTTGAACTATAAATTCAAACATTCAAGTTTTAAATTCAAATTCCATTTCCCAAAACACTCTAATCCACAACGATCATATCAAAGTTTATAACAATCATCCTCCAAGACTATACCTAATCTCAAAGCATGAAAAAAACTTTGATCACTTAAGGTTTTTATTTGGTGAAAAATTTACCCACATTTTCGCAGATGAATGCATGCACTATCAGAGATTCCTAAATCTACCCTTCGTTAGCTAAATGCTGGGATGTTACATAGGCCAAACCACGAATAGTGGAGGATGGGGGTATTGTCACATCCCAAGATTTTCCAAATCTTGTAATGTAAAAAATAAGTAAACAAATTAAATTATTATTGAAAATCAGGGTGAAAAGAAACTTTTGTTTTTAAAAGGAAACTTAAAATCCCATCTTGAACAAACTTTAATTAAAGTTTGAATCCAACAAAATCCAAATCAAAAGAAATGCATTCCTCATAAAATGCATCTGGCAAATTAAACACTTGGAAAATAAATCCAAACGCTAAACCCTAATGGAATAAAAATCATTTCCAAGATATCTCCAAACCTATGGATTTGATCCATATAAAAATTTGTCAATAAACATTTACAAATGATCAAGAAAGACAAATACATATATTATTAAGTCATAGAAATTGGTTTCACTTAATTTGGAACCATAAATAAAATCTTATGAATCTAATAAGACAAGGAAATTGAATTTCCAAAGTTAATAAAAAACTTATCTATAAAATCCATACCAAATGGTGAGCAAATAATCCTAAAAATATTTGACGTGATAATTAAATATCAAATAAGATTTTACAAATTGGAATCACCAAGTTTGGATCTCTAAATAAAAAGATATGGATTTTATAAGATGAAGAAAGAAATATTAAAATAAAGAATATTTGAAAGACCAAATTAATCTTGGCCTAATCCATTAAGCAAATGGAAAGAATGTAAACCAAATCAAATAAAATAAAAGGATAAAGAATTTACAAAATAAAAATAAAATGGCAATAACCATTCTATCCCTATTTTAATAAAGACAAATCTCTTATAAGAATAATGTTATAAATCATGAGAAAATAGTATTTTGGAATTTACCCAAGTGAAATAAAAGTTGTTTAATTCAGCCTAATTAAGATTAAAGGAATCTTCCAAATAAAATTTAGGGAATTAAAACCATATTTAAAAATCCATTGGAATTAAAATAAACCCAATTCATATGATTTAAGAATCATATTAAATTACTCCAAATAATTCAAGATGAATTATTTGACACCCAAATAACCAAATAAAAACCTACTGAAAAGATTTGGAAGGTTTTGGAAAATCAAATGGTGTTTAGAGATATTATTAAATCTTATATGACTTAAAACTAGAACCTATTTTGAATAATTAGAAGACCCCAAAAAGAATAATATTTTATTCTTAAATGATATCAGAATGTTTTAATAATCAGTGTTTAAAGCTACACAAATTTTGGCAAAGGATTGAATTCAAATGAATGTTTGAATTTACCAAACAAAATCAAAACAGAATTAAAGAGAAGGAAAAAGAAAAACAAACAGATCAAAAAAAAGTGAAAGACTCAGCCCAACCTAACTGGCCCAACTAAGCCCATCGCTAGCCCACGCAGGAAACCCCTCTCTGGATCTTTTATCACTCGAACCCGCACCCCTCGACCGCTGACAGAACGACCCCACCCCCACTCTCTCTCACTCGCAGACAGCCAGACCCCACTGCCACCTCACCTTCTTCCTACCCGCGACGACCCCTTCTTCCTTCCCTCGTCGCCGTTTCTGGCTATGATTCCGTGGGATTAATTCGCCTTAACACTGCAGCCATTACTCGCTGTGATCACGCACACTTAAACGCCCACGCCCCCTCTCCATTTCCCCCAGTCACCTCACCCTAGCGCGCCCCCAGGCTACCCAATTGCTCTCTGCACCGTCCTCTGTCCGACGACGCTCCGACGACGATTCCGGCAGCCCCTCACCGCCCCTTGCCCCCTAGACCACCCTCACCTTCTCCCTAGACCCTGGCGCATCTCCCCGTAGCGTTAGCTCGCCCGCGCGTGCTCTACAACGTCGACAACAACGACGAACAGTAGCGCCACCGTCTGCTTTCTTCTCCGACGACTCCTCTGGTAAGAACCTGACCACCCCTCTCCTTCTCCTTCACGCACGCATCATCGCCATGACCTTGCACATCTAACCGTGATTTCCGTTTGCTCCCTCGTGACCCGTAGCGCCGCCCTCGACAACGACATAGCGTGGCCGTCATCAGACGCAACTCCGACGAGCGATTATCAACAACCCTGTGCGCTCCTTCGTCAACCGCGGGCAGGTTGAGCATCCCCACGTCACTGCGATCAATGTGAGCCATCTCTCTTCCCTTCTCGCTTCCAGCATCGCCAGCTCCGCCTCTAGCAGAGCGTCGCCGCCGCGCGCTGCCGCTGAGCGCCGCCAGAATTTGGTCAGGTCGTCTCCAACCGTTAGATGCAGATCGTAAGGTTGCGATAGAATCACTTAACGCCGAAGGGGTACGAAATATGTGCCGTGCGATGTAACTTGATCCAACGCCTCACGTTGCTGATCCGGCCGAAGCGGTACCGACGAATAGAAATGCGCCGCGTGTCACAGAGTCAGATTTAAAAACAGGATTTGATCTATTTGTGATTCAATTTTGTCAAATCTATAACTTTAAATCTACACGTCCAAATTTTGCAAACTTTATATCAATGGATTCAGAAAAACAAGACCTATCCAACCATGCACTTTTTTTTAATAAAAAGCTTCTGGTAAAATGTTTGTTTTTGCAGAAACTTATGTATGCATGTTTAGAATATAAATTTTGTTCTAAAATGATTTTGGGGATAAAATCTTTGGCAAATGGTGTGTTTTGAACCTACTGACCATAGGAAACAAATTGTGGTTTCAAAAATGTATTTGGTGAAGCAAAATAATAAATCTTTGATTTAAGACCATTTCTAGTCAAATAAAAATATGGTTTAATTGTTAAAAACGATTTTGGAAGAAAACCTTTGAGAAATGTTTTAGAAATAAACTCTCTGACCCTAAACACAATGTTATATGGTTTGAAAACATATTTTGTGAAACCTATAGAATTTTGCCTTATTAAAAGCATTTCTACACCACATAAAAGGATGACTTGATCAAAAATGGTTTATGAAGTAAAATCGTATACAAATGATTTTGCCACTTTATAAAATGACCATTAGGTGTTTTCAAATGTTTATGACCCATTAGAAACCACTTCTCCAAATAAAACAATCTTTAGCATGCTTGCATGCATTGTTTTGTTATTATTATTTTATGTGTTGAATTGCTTGAATGGTAGTTTGAAATATTGTTTTCTTGATTGAATTGTAGTGACTTGAAGTGTGTGAACATTGCAAAGATCAAGAAGTGAACTTATAATCTCTACCAAAAAGGCAAGTGATGCTTCATACTTTTATCCCATTATTTTCACTATGCATTAGTGATATTTCTAAGTAAGACTTGCATGGAATTTTTGCTAAGTATAAACCATGCTATGGGGAATCCTAGTAGATGAAACCTTAGTAGAATTTTCCAAAGTTAATATTCCTACTACTATCATGCTTAGCTTAGCTAGTAGAAAACAAGGGTGGAATATATATTCATACTATGGAAAAATTTCTAAGTCTGAGGACTTGTGTTTTGTTTAATAAAACAACTAAGTGAATGAATCATGTGGGTGGAATGGAAGGAATGGTTTGTGTTGAGTGGTCATGCAAGTCCAGTATGCTGGGGAAAACTTGGGCATCACCAAGTCCAGTATGCTGGGGAAAACATGGTATCTCACTTGTGGATGGCCACCCAGGAACAAAGAGATTTGAGATGTCAAATGTTGAGAAGCTTCAAGTGCAGCCACTTGGCATTATGGGCTCTGCCTAGATCATATAGGTTGCAATAACTTAGCCAAATGGACAGTTGGTGGTAGGGGTTTGATAGGTTGGAGCGCGTCCATTTTGGTCTAAGGGAAGGCTTCTGAAAGATCTTGTCTTGGTGAAACCAAGTCTTGTGGGGAAAGTGCACCACCTCTGCAGAGTGAAAAATCTAAGTACTTAGCCATGTCCCTGGCAAGTGACAATTTGAGCATCAAGACATGGAAGCTATCAAGAATCTCATCATCCAAATTTCTAAGTTAAAAACATGTGGTTGAACAAGGGTTTAAGGTTCACCAATTTCTATTGGTGGTACCTTGGGTGATTTTTGAGAAGAAAAAACTTAGTAATTTTCAAATGATAAGGAAAATCTATTTTGAGCAATGCAAGCCTAAAGCTCCACTTAGCCAAATGCATATAGATGATAGACTCCACTATACTACCATAGTATCACTTGCCAATACAATTAAAATGTATTGACCCTTGTGGCTGTAACTTGTTATGTTGCAGATTTTGTTTGATATTAGTGAAGTTTAATGATTAGTATTACAAGTCTACAACCAACATGTCTGCCTGTGGCACTTTGAAGATGAAGGACCCCATGCTATTGTTGTATTCTGCTGCATTGTAATGAGATAGCCATATGAGCTATGTAAGATGTAATAAATTACTTTATTCCTGGTTATAAAGTTGTATTATGACCTTTGTTTCTTGATATTACATCTTAACTGTGGATGCTAGCTATTGATCCAGGGACTAGCATTGTAAACACAGAGATCTCTACCTTATTAAAGGTTGGGAACCTTATAGATGGTATCATAGCATTGTATTGCCTGTAGGATTTGTAAACCTAGGATTGGACAAAATCTCTTAGAAAAGTAGGAGTTATATTTGTTCCAAAACTTATTTACAAACAATCTTGTAAACTCTTTCCTCAACCATTTTGGTTTTGATTCTACATCTCTTCTATTTCAAACTTGATGGAAAATCCTACCCCATGACCAAAGACTTCACCATGTGAAAAGGACTTCATCAACTCTAATGACTTCAACATCTTCAACATTTTCACCAAGGATTTCAACCTAAGATATTACTAAGTACTACAAGTGTGATAAGAAATATTACTCAAGACTTGAAGACTAAGGAAACACAACTTAGAAGGAACCATGATCACTTTAAAAAAATTTGACCGAGATTCAAGAAATTCTCTAAGGATACAAACATCTTGTTCAAGAAAAATCAACTAAGAAGGATGGAAGGATCTCAAGTGAACCATATAGATGGACCACCATATTTAGTTTAAGTCAAACCCACCAACTTATGTGGTGTAACAAAAAAAATATTTTTGGTTGCCTAAAAATATGCTTGAAACTTGTTGTTTGAGTGGAATGCTTGTTTGTGATTGCTTGTGTGAACTGTGATGTGTGTGATTAGAATTATTCCATTAGAAATACTTTGCCTATTCTAATCCCAATCCAACCCAAACAGATGACTACTGCAAGAGACTCCAACATCAAGGATGGCAACAACAACAACCAAGAGGTCAACATGAGAGACCAACTGCTTGCAAGACAAACCCATTTGAACCAAGTGACAACTCAGTTTTTAGCCAACAACAATAAGTTAGACCCAACCATGCAAAAAGTTTTGGAAACTCAATCCCAATTGTTGCAAGGGATGGCTACTCAAATGATCAACATGGGAGAAAACTCTTCCCAAGGAGCTTATGACAACAAGGATGACAAAGATGTTATTCTAGAAGGAACCCAAGCTTGCAATATTTGTGGAGACAAGGATCACACTTCCAAGGAGCATGAAGATTAATGCCCCAATTGTGAAGAGAAACATCCAATTGACCAATGCCCCACATCCCAAGCTATTTGTTACCTATGTGAAGGAAACAATCATGTCCCTATCCAATGCCCCATCTATTCCATAGTTGAACAAAGGAAACAAGGTGGAGTGCAACAACTGATTTCAGACTACCATGAGAGAGCCAAGTCTACCAAGAAGGATGAAGACAAAGGAAAATCTCAGCTTGTACCTCCCAACAACATGACTCAATTTAAAGGACCAAAAAGGAGACATATGTATTATCCAAAGAGTAATAAAAGGTCAAGGAGACCAGTAGACATTCCTACCTATAAGATAGCATATGAAGAACATGAACTAGAAGCACTCCTAGCTTTGGAGAAACCCAAGAAAAAGAAGGACAAAAGCCATGTGCAATGTGGTCATTGCAAAGAAATGGGACACTATGCCAGTGAATGTCCAGAGAAGCAAAAGTATAAGGAGATTAGCCAAGTGTGGTGCAACAACTGCAAAGAGCTAGGCCATTATGTATCAACTTGCCCACAGAAGATACGAGAAGAACTCAATCTTATCACATGTTACAATTGTGGTAACCAAGGACATTATGCAAGCAACTGTCCAGAAAAGATGAAGCACAAGATAAACAAGCCTATCAAGGATCTCAGCCTTGTCACATGTTTCAAGTGTGGAAACAAGGGACACTATGCAGATGTTTGCCCAGAGATATTTCAACAAGATCCCAAGCAAGCCAAGATGTAATTTAGTTGGAAATTTTTTAAGGGTGGTAGTACCCTAGATGCTTTTGAGCCAACTTGTAACCCCTAGGCTCCCCAAATCTCGGGACGATATTTATTTTAAGGGTGGTAGCCTGTCACATCCCAAGATTTTCCAAATCTTGTAATGTAAAAAATAAATAAACAAATTAAATTATTGTTGAAAATCAGGGTGAAAAGAAACTTTTGTTTTTAAAAGGAAACTTAAAATCCCATCTTGAACAAACTTTAATTAAAGTTCGAATCCAACAAAATCCAAATCAAAATTAATGCATTCCTCATAAAATGCATCTAGAAAATTAAACACTTGGAAAATAAATCCAAACCCTAAACCCTAATGGAATAAAAATCATTTCCAAGATATCTCCAAACCTATGGATTTGATCCATATAAAAAAAATTCAATAAACATTTACAAATGATCAATAAAGACAAATAGATATATTATTAAGTCATAGAAATTGGTTTCACTTAATTTGGAACCATAAATAAAATCTTATGAATCTAATAAGACAAGGAAATTGAATTTCCAAAGTTAATAAAGAACTTATCTATAAAATCCATACCATATGGTGAGCAAATAATCCTAAAAAGATTTGAAGTGATAATTAAATATCAAATAAGATTTTAAAAATTGGAATCACCAAGTTTGGATCTCTAAATAAAAAGATATGGATTTTATAAGATGAAGAAAGAAATATTAAAATAAAGAATATTTGAAAGACCAAATTAATCTTGGCCTAATCCATTAAGCAAATGGAAAGAATGTAAACCAAATAAAATAAAATAAAAGGATAAAGAATTTACAAAATAAAAATAAAATGGCAATAACCATTCTATCCCTATTTTAATAAAGACAAATGTCTAATAAGAATAATGTTATAAATCATGAGAAAATAGTATTTTGGAATTTACCCAAGTGAAATAAAAGTTGTTTAATTCAACCTAATTAAGATTAAAGGAATCTTCCAAATAAAATTTAGGGAATTAAAACCATATTTAAAAATCCATTGGAATTAAAATAAACCCAATTCATATTATTTAAGAATCATATTAAATTACTCCAAATAATTCAAGATGAATTATTTGACACCCAAATAACCAAATAAAAACCTACTGAAAAGAGTTGGAAGGTTTTGGAAAATCAAATGGTGTTTAGAGATATTATTAAATCTTATATGACTTAAAACTAGAACCTATTTTGAATAATTAAAAGACCCCAAAAAGAATAATATTTTATACTGAAATGATATCAGAATGTTTAAAGCTACACAAATTTTGGCAAAGGATTGAATTCAAATGAATGTTTGAATTTACCAAACAAAATCAAAACAGAATTAAAGAGAATGGAAAATAAAAACAAACAGAACAAAAAAAGTGAAAGACTCAGCCCAACCTAACTGGCCCAACTAAGCCCATCGCCAGCCCACGCAGGAAACCCCCTCTGGATCTTTTATCACTCAAACCCGCACCCTTCGACCGCTGACAGAACGACCCCACCCCCACTCTCTCCCACTCGCAGACAGCCAGACCCCGCTGCCACCTCACCTTCTTCCTACCCGCGACGACCCCTTCTTCCTTCCCTCGTCGCCGTTTCTGGCTATGATTTCGCGGCTGTAATTCGCCTTAACGCTGCAGCCATTACTCGCTGTGATCACGCACACTTAAACGCCCACGCCCCCTCTCCATTTTCCCCAGGTCGCCTCACCCTAGCGCGCCCCCAGGCTACCCAATTGCTCTCTGCACCGTCCTCTGTCCGACGACGCTCCGATGACGATTCCGGCAGCCCCTCACCGCCCCTTGCCCCTATACCACCCTCACCTTCTCCCCAGACCCTGGCGCATCTCCCTGTAGAGTTAGCTCGCCCGCGCGTGCTCTGCAGCATCGACAACAACGACGAACAGTAGCGCCACCGTCTGCTTTCTTCTCCGGCGACTCCTCTGGTAAGAACCTGACCACCCCTCTCCTTATCCTTCACGCACGCATCATCGCCATGACCTTGCGCATCTAACCGTGCTTTCCGTTTTCTCCCTCGTGACCCGTAGCGCCGCCCTCTACGATGACAGAGCGTGGCCGTCGTCAGACGCAACTCCGACGAGCGATTATCAGCAACCCTGTGCGCCCCTTCGTCAACCGCGGGCAGGTTGAGAATCCCCACGTCACTGCGATCACTGTGAGCCATCTCTCTTCCCTTCTCGCTTCCCGCATCGCCAGCTCCGCCGCTAGCAGAGCGTCGCCGCCGCATGCTGCCGTTGAGCGCCGCCAGAATTTGGTCAGGTCGTCTCCAGCCATTAGATGCAGATCGTAAGGATGCGATAGAATCACTTAACGCCGAAGGGGTACGCAATATGTGCCGTGCGATGTAACTTGATCCAACGCCTCACGTTGATGATCTGGTCGAAGCGGTACCGACGAATAGAAATGCGCCGCGTGACACAAAGTCAGATTTAAAAACAGGATTTGATCTAGTTGTGATTTAATTTTGTAAAATCTACACGTCCAAATTTTGAAAACTTTATATCAATGGATTCAGAAAAACAAGCCCTAGCCAACCATGTACTTTGTCTAATAAAAAGCTTCTGGTAAAATGTTTGTTTTTGCAGAAACTTATGTATGCATGTTTAGAATAGAAAATTTGTTCTAAAATGATTTTGGGGATAAAATCTTTGGCAAATGGTGTGTTTGAACCTACTGACCATAGGAAACAAATTGTGGTTTCAAAAATGTATTTGGTGAAGAAAAATAATAAATCTTTGATTTAAAACCATTTCTAGTCAAATAAAAATATGGTTTAATTGTTAAAAACGATTTTGGAAGAAAACCTTTGAGAAATGTTTTGGAAATAAACTCTCTGACCCTAAACACAAGGTTATATGGTTTGAAAACATATTTTGTGAAACCTATAGAATTTTTCCTTATTAAAAGCATTTCTACACCACATAAAAGGATGACTTGATCAAAAATGGTTTATGAAGTAAAATCGTATACAAATGATTTTGCCACTTTATAAAATGACCATTAGGTGTTTTCAAATGTTTATGACCCATTATAAACCACTTCTCCAAATAAAACAATCTTTAGCATGCTTGCATGCATTGTTTTGTTATTATTATTTTATGTGTTGAATTGCTTGAATGGTAGTTTGAAATATTGTTTGCTTGATTGAATTGTAGTGACTTGAAGTGTGTGAACATTGCAAAGATCAAGAAGTGAACTTATACTCTCTACCAAAAAGGCAAGTGATGCTTCATACTTTTGTCCCATTATTCTCACTATGCATTAGTGATATTTCTAAGTAATACTTGCATGGAATTTTTGCTAAGTATAAACCATGCTATGGGAAATCCTAGTAGATGAAACCTTAGTAGAATTTTCCGAAGTTAAGGTTCCTACTACTATCATGCTTAGCTTAGCTAGTAGAAAACAAGGGTGGAATATATATTCATACTATGGAAAAATTTCTAAGTCTGAGGACTTGTGTTTTGTTTAATAAAACAACTAAGTGAATGAATCACCTGGGTGGAATGGAAGGAATGATTTGTGTTGAGTGGTCATGCAAGTCCAGTATGCTGGGGAAAACTTGGGCATCACCAAGTCCAGTATCCTGGGGAAAACTTGGTGTCTCACTTGTGGATGACCACCCAGGAACAAAGAGATTTGAGATGTCAAATGTTGAGAAGCTTCAAGTGCAGCCACTTGGCATTATGGGCTCTGCCTGGATCATATAGGTTGCAATAACTTAGCCAAATGGAAAGTTGGTGGTAGGGGTTTGATAGGTTGGAGCGCATCCATTTTGGTCTAAGGGAAGGCTTCTGAAAGATCTTGTCTTGGTGAAACCAAGTCTTGTGGGGAAAGTGCACCACCTCTCCAGAGTGAAAAATCTAAGCACTTAGCCATGTCCCTGGCAAAGGACAATTTGAGCATCAAGACATGGAAGCTATCAAGAATCTCATCATCCAAATTTCTAAGTTAAAAACTTGTGGTTGAACAAGGGTTTAAGGTTCACCAATTTCTATTGGTGGTACCTTGGGTGATTTTTGAGAAGCAAAAACTTAGTAATTTTCAAATGATAAGGAAAATATATTTTGAGCAATGCAAGCCTAAAGCTCCACTTAGCCAAATGCATATAGATGATAGACTCCACTATACTACCATAGTATCACTTGCCAATACAATTCAAATGTATTGACCCTTATGACTGTAACTTGTTATGTTGCAGGTTTTGTTTGATATTAGTGAAGTTTAATGATTAGGATTACAAGTCTACAACCAACATGTCCGCCTGTGGCACTTTGAAGATGAAGGACCCCATGCTATTTTTATATTCTGCTGCATTGTAATGAGATAGCCACATGAGCTATGTAAGATGTAATAAATTACTTTATTCCTGGTTATAAAGTTGTATTATGACCTTTGTTTCTTGATATTACATCTTAACTGTGGATGCTAGCTATTGATCCAGGGACTAGCATTGTAAACACAGGGATCTCTACCTTATTAAAGGTTGGGAACCTTATAGGTATAAACCCTAAAATTGTGTTTCCCCTTCTCTACTCAGGGATAGGATTAAATAGAAGAAAAGAACTAAGTGGCAAACAACATGGTGGTTGAAGCGATAAGATGAACAACTATAAAGCTAAGCCGATGGTGCGAAGTGGTATTGGTGAATCTGGAGCGTTGATGGCTGATATCCAATCTGGCAACCATAGATGTCCTTGACTAGGTCAGAGGTCATGACAACTCCCCCTTTCGAGAACATACTTTCCCTCAAGGCTAAAATGCTGGAAAAGCTTTCTGAATGGAAGTGGAATCTTCCCAAGTTGCTTGCTCAGCTGGAAGATTTTTCCCATTTGATCTTCGATTGAACCACTGGAATCGATATGGAACCCTGTGCCCGAGGTATTAGCTTCATTTCCAGTATTGCTTCAGGTTCCAGAAGAATTGTGCCATCTGGGTTAAGTAGAGGCAGATGTGGCATGGGTATAGCTTTAGACCCCAAGTGTTTCTGCAGCTGACTCACATGGAATGTGTGATGGAGTTGACATCCCTTAGGTAGGAGTAGCTTGTAGGAAGTATTACCCACTCTTTCCAGCACCCTAAATGGTCCATAGTATTTGGAATGCAATTTCAAACATCTATGGATAATGAGAGAGGTGTGTCTGTATGGTTGAAGTTTGAGGTAAACCATATCTCCCACTTCCAACTTCCTTTCTTGCTTGTTCTTGTCTTGTATTTTCATCCTGTCTTGGGATTTCTGAAGATTTGCTTTGATCTATTTGGCAATGTCTTAAGTTGTTGTGGATGGTATCGAGGTAGAAGTGATGTCCTCAGTAGGTAGCAACATTTCTATTAAAAGTGATGGTGGTCTGCCATATAGTACCTGGAACGGTGTCATTTTTAGAGATGCTTCGAATGATGTGGTGTACCAGCATTCAGCATCTGTCAACCAGTGATGCTATTTTTTTGGCTGCAGGAATTCCATGTTTCATAGGTAATTATCCAGGCATTGGTTAACTCGCTCTGTTTGACCATTAGTTTGAGGATGGTAGGAAGTGGTAAAGTGCAACTTGACTCCCAATGATTTGAATATATCCTGCCACAATGTGCTAGTGAAGAACATATCTCAATCTGTTACTATGACAGTTGGTAAACCATGTAACTTGAAGATGTTGTATCTAAAAGCTTAGCAACGGTTTTCATAGTAATTCGGTGTTTCATGGCAATAAAGTGGGCGTACTTAGTGAATATGTCCACAACCACTAAGATGATATCCTTTTGTTCAGAGAGAGGTAAGACTTCCACAAAATGCATGTTTATGTGTGTCCAAGAAAAATATGGGATATGCAAAGGTTGTAGTAGCCCCGGGTACTTATAGTGCTCGGTTTTGTTAAGTTGGCAAGTGGGCCATTGTTTAATGAAGTCCACCACTTGTTGTTTCATGCTGTCACATCCCAAAATTTTCCAAATTTTGTAATGTGAAAAATAAATAAACAAAATAAATAATTGTTGAAATTTAGGGTGAAAAGAAACTTTTTATTTCTAAATGGAAACTTAAAATCCCATCTTGAACAAACTTTGGTTAATGTTTGAATCCAACTAAATTCAAATCAAGTGGAATGCATTCTTCATAAATGCATCTTGAAATTTAAACACTTGGAAATTAAACCAAAACCCTAAAACTCTAATGAAAGAAAAACATTTCCAAATTATCTCAAAGACTCAAGATTTGATCCATATAAATTTTTTGTCAACAAACATTTATAAATGATCAAGAATGACAAATAGAAATTTTATAAAACCATATGAATTGGTCTCACTTAATTTGGAGCCATAGATAAAATCTTATGAATTTAATAAGATAAGGAAATTGAATTTCCAAAGCTAATAAAGCACCTATCTGGAAATCCATACCAAATGGAGAGAAAATAATCCTAAATACATTTAAAAGAATAAACAAATATTAAATAAGATTTTACAAATTGGAATCACCAAGTTTGGATTTATAAATAAAAAGATATGGATTCTATAAGGTAAAGAAAGAATTATTAAATGAGGAATATTTAAAGGCCAAATTAAAATCTTAGCCAAATCCATAAATGGAATGAGTATAATCCAAATCCAAATGAAATAATGGGATCAAAGAAATCTTCCAAATAAAATTTATGGAATTAAAACCATATTTAATTTCATTGGAATAAAGACAAATACCCAATTTAAGTAATTAATAAATCATATTAAAAATATTCCAAATAATTCAAAGTGAATTATTTGACACCCTAATAAATAAATAAAACTTACTGAAAAGGTTTTGTGAAAAATTGAAATTTAAATAAGAGTTGAAAATATATTTGATCTTATTTGAATTTAAAACAAGGGCCTACTTTAAATAATTAATATACCCTAAAAAGAATAAAAATATTGTTCTATTTTGGACTTTAGAATATGTTAACAAACAGAATTAAAATATACCCAATGTTTGGAAAAGGTTTGAATTCAATTAGTGTTTGAATGAAAATCAAAACAGAAATTCAAAATAGAAAAAGGAAAATTTTCTGTATAAAAAAAAGAGAAACAAAGTAGCCCAGCCAGCAGGCCCAACCTAGACCAACAGCTAGCCCACCAGCTCTCCCCTCTCGCGAACCGTTTTTCACCCAGAGGCAAACCCGTAGAGTCGCTGAACGCCCGGCCCCACCTTTCTTCTCTCTCTCTCTCTCTCGCAGACAGAACGGCCCCATGCTGCCAGCCTTCTCTTCACCCACGCCGGCCATTTCCCCCTTGCTCAACGCCGTTCTGCCGCGAATCAATTCGTGTTAATACGCGTTGATGGCTGAATTACTCCTCGCCGTGACCATGCGCCTTTAAACGCCTCGCTCTCCTCTTTCGTTCCCCCAAGCCACGCCTCCTCTCTGCCTCCAGGCTGCGCGAATTGCGAACTCGAGCACCACTGCCCCGACGAGCTTATCCGGCCGATTTCGGCGCCGTCCGACCACCCCATGCCTCCCATAGCACGCGAGCCTGCTCCCCATCTCCTGGTGCATCTTTCAGTGCCGCTCGCTATCCCGCGCATTCACCAGAGGCTCGACAACCTCGACACCCGAGTGCCACCGTCGTCTGCCATTTCTCCGGCGACCCTTTCCTGTAAGTACCGTCCGCCCCAGTCTCTCCCGATGATGCCTTCATGACCGCCACACTCACAGGAATATAACACACCTTTTCTTTATTCTTCTGGTGGCCTACAAGCTCGCCTCCGATGACAACCATAAGCATCCGACGCCGACGCCGTCTCCGGTGAGCAATTCCTCGGGAACCAGAGCGCCCCTCGACGAACTGATCACGCCTTGAGCTTCACCGCAACCACGCGAGCACGGTGAGCATCCTCACTCCCTCCCTCGCTTCCTAGATCATCGCCAACGCCACCTTCTGAGCGTGCGCCGCCGCCAGCGCCGCCTGCCCATGGTCAGATGCGCTGTGTCCATTGGATCTTGATCTAGTGGCTCAGATTAGATTTAAATGAAGGGGTACGCGTCCATCTGTGCCGTGCGATTTAAGTGAGATCCTGTAGCCAGGGTTGATCGATCAGCATGAACCGTTTTCAGCCAGTAGAAATGAGCCACGTGGTTAGGGTTTGATTTAAAACAGAAATTAGGATCTATTAGATATGCAAACTTGCAAAATTCATAACTTTTAATCTACACGTCCAAATTTTGCAAATTTTATATCAATGGAATCAGAAGAACAAGTACTTTGCAACCATGCACTTTTTTTTTAATGTTTTGCTTCTATAAAATTGGTTGAATTTGCAGAAACATGTGTAGGCATAATTTGAATATAAAAATTGTTCTAGAAATATTTTTAAGGTGAAATCTTTGCTAAATGGTTTAATTTGAACCTACTAACCATAGAAACCAATTTATGGATTTCAAAATGTATTTTGTGAAGCCAAAGAATAAATCTTTGAATAAGAGCATTTCTAGTCAAATAAAAATATTGTTTATGTGTTAAAAATACTTTTTGAGTAAAACCTTTGGAAAATGATTCGAGTTAAACTCTCTATCCCTAAACACCAAGTTTGAGATTTAAAAATATATTTGGTGAACCCTATAAAATTACTAGTTTGCAAAAAGGCATTTTTAACAACATAAAATATCACTTTGGTATAAAATTTGTTTATGGGGTGAAACCTTTTGGAAAAGGTTTTACCACTTTTGTAAATGACCAATATGAGCTTTAAAATGTTTAGATCCTAGTAGAAACCACTTTACCAAATAAAACCATCTTTTGCATGCTTGCATGCATGGCCTTGTTTTGTTATTTTATGTGGTGAAATTGTTTGAATGCTAGTTGAATATGTGTTTGCTTGATTGAATTGTAGTGAAGTTAGAAGAGTGTGATATTAGCAAGATCAAGAAGTGAATCAATATTCTCTACTAAAAAGGCAAGTGACACTATCATCCAAGTCCTACTATTTTTCATTACACTTAGTGGATTTTTGTAGTATGCATGAAATGACTACTATATTTTTATGCTATGCTAAACCCTATTAGGATACCCTTGTATCTTCCTTAGTGAAAACATTGTAGTTGTAGAATGCTTAGCCCTGTTATATATTTGGGATGGGATACATGATATGGTTAAATAAAGTGTTGGAAGAATATATGTTTTATATAATAAAACAAGTACTCAATGAACCACCTGGGTGGAAAGAGGATACTCAATTTTGGACAAGGTGGCAACAGAGGGAACCATGTTTATATGGCTATCTTTTTGTATGTGCACTAGAAGAAAACCACCCAGGGACTTAGAGATTGAACATGTTTCTCGTACAGTGGCTTCCGTGTACAGCCACATGTTAAATGGGCTCTGGCTTAGTCAACTACATAGTGGAAGAACCATGCATTGGCATCTTCAGGTTAACTAGAATTGTGTATGGGAAATATATCCCTACATTTGTGCCTGGTAGACAAGTTAGCATTGTGTATTGGGAGGACTCCTATAGAAAGACTTTGTCACATTCTCGATCTGCCAGTATTCCATTTTGGTGAGTACTTATCCAGCGGCCACTGGTGGCATCAAGACGAGATTGTGTCATGTGGGTAAAGTGTACAACTTCTGCAGAAGATCAAATTCTAAGTACTTAGCCGTGTCCCCGGTTATGGACAACTCTGAGCAACTAAGTCCTGAAGCTATGGAAGATCTCGACATTCCAACTTCTCAAAGTAAAACTTGATGGTGACAACAAGGGATTAGAAGAACTTGGAGTTTTCCAAGGAGTTCGGAAAGAGTTGACAAAAGATCAAAACTATTTTGAAAAGATAGGACAAAACTTTATTGCTTTCTGCAAATGAGCCTAAACCCTACTTAGCCAAATATGCATGTAAGGATATGATCCACTTATTTATACCTAGTAGTGAAACTTTCCAATACAATTCAAACGTATTGACCCTTGTGGATGTAACTTATATGTTGCAGGTTTGTTTGATGTTAGTGAAGTGTGTTGATTAGGATTACAAGTCTACAACCAACATGAATGCATGTGGCACTTTGAAGATGAAGGACCCCATGCTATAGTTATTTCTGCTGCATTGTAATCAGATAGCCAAATGAGCTATGTAAGATGTAATGAATTATTTTATTCCTGGTTATAAAGTTGTGTTAGGACCTTTGTATCTTGATATTACATCTTATCTGTGGATGCTAGATATTGATCCAGGGACTAGCATTATAAACACATGGATCTCTACCTTATTAAAGGTTGGGACCTCTACACATGCATGGCCAATGGAACAACATCCTGATCCTTTGGTATGTTCCTTTTTATCCAGAGTGCCCTCCTAGTTCAGAGTTGTGCAAGGAGTCAATAACTTTGGTTCTCAAGTTAGTTGTGCTGCCCACAAAGATCTTGTTTTTGTACCTCAGTATTTGATACGTCGGAAACGTATCTATAATTTTTCATGTTCCATGCTGGTTTAGTATCTACTTTGCTTTTATTTCTCTACACTTTGAGGTGTTTTTATATGTTTTCGGGTACTAACCTATTAACAATATGCCACAGTGCAGTTACCTATTTTCTTCTGTTTTTGTTTCCAGAAAGAGAAAAAATCAATATTCTCGGAATTGGACAGGACAAAATCCAAAGTCAATATTTTACCGTGGGGAACACGGAGCCAGAAGACGAGAAGGAGGAGGGCCTCGAGGGGTCCACACCCCCTGGCCGTGCGGCCAGGCCGAGCCCGCGCCTAGGGGGGTGAAGCCTCCTCGGGCACCCCCTCGGCCTCCCTCTTCTCCTATAAGAAGCCCCCGATGCCTAAACCCTATGTACCCGATGAATATTCCAAGAAACCGTCTGTAGCCTCCTCCACCATTGTCCCTAGATCGAGGGGATCTGAAGCTCTTCCCGACACCCTGCCGGAGGGGATAACATCCTGGAGGCCTTCTTCTTTATCATGCCAGCCTCCGGTATGAAGCGTGAGTAGTTCCACCTTGGACTACAGGTACATGTAGTAGCTAGATGGTTGTATCTCCTCCTTTGTGCTTTCATGTTTAGATCTTGTGAGCTCCGTTCATGATCAAGATCTAATCTATTTGTAATCATGCATGTTGTTTTTGAGGGGATCCGATGGATATTGAGATTACTATGTCAGACTGATTAATGGTTTTGTCTTATCGATTCTATCATGTTTGTTTTGTTTGTGATCTTGCATGCTCTCGGTTGTTAGTATCTATCTTGGCCAAGTAGATGCTAGTGACTCCAAGAGGGGGTATTTATGCTCGATAGTGGGTTCATGCCTCTATTTAATCTAAGGGAAGTGACAAAAATCTCTAAGGTTGTAGATGTGATGTTGCCACTAGGGAGAAAACAACGGTCTCTTATTCATGGAACAAGTGAACTTTTTACCATACACACTGTGCTTAAAGCAGTAGTCTATTGCTTGCAACTTAATACTGGGGGGGGGGGTCGGATGATAACCCAAAGGTGGAATTCTAGTCATAGATGAAGTTGGATGGAGGTCGATGTATCTTGTTATATTGCCCAATCGAATTTCATAAGATCTTGATGATTAGTATTTCATTGTTATGCCTTGCTTATTCCTGTCAATTGCCCTGCCGTAATTTATTTACCCAGCATGCCATGTATGTTTATCTAAGGAGAATACCTCTAGTGAACTATGGACCCCGGTCCAATCTTTACCATTGATACATTTCCACTGTTACTGTTTACTTGTTGAAAACCATCATTACCTTCCACACCATACAGTTAATCCTTTGTTACATCAAACCGGTGAGATTTACAACCTCACTGTTCGTTGGGGCAAAGTCTTGAGTTTGTGTTGTGCAGGTCTCCAAGTTGCTAGGAACACCTTTGAGTCGTTTCCTTCCTTCTACTGGTTCAATAACCTCGGTTTCTTACTGAGGGAAAACTTGCTGTTGTGGTCATCATACCTTCCTCTTGGGGTCTCCCAACGAAGTGTTCATGCACTCATCAAGCCTTTTTCTTGCGCCGTTGCTGGGGTGGCTAAGGACGTCTTCACAAGGGGAGTCCTCCACAACCTTTCTCTTTACTTTGTTTTTGTTTTTCTTAGTTTACTTTGCTTGGTTTTGTTTGCCTCTTTTTATCAAAATATCCAAAAAAATAGTTTAGTTTGGTTTGCTTTCCCTTATAAAAAACACACAAAAATTATTTCCCACTCTAGTTGTCACCTTGCTCTAGCTCACCATGTTGATCCCCAAGTTCACCCTGAAAGACCTTTCATTAGGAAGTGGCTCCATAATTGGGAAAGAAAATATTGAAGAATTCTTTAATCATGTTAGGAAACATGAGGATATTGAGGATAAATATATAGCAGAACTTGCTCCTAATTATTAAATTGCTGCAGCTTCTTTAGTTCATACGTTGGAGACTCGCTTTGTTAACCTTAACCCCATGATGCAAATTTTGTTTCTCAAACTAAAATAAAAGAAGGATGCTGAAAAGAGAGAATTTATCCTTGGAAATTTATTGAGAGAACTCAATGATGTTGCTAAGGAAGCAAAAAGGTCTTTGAACATTTTTATATGCTAGGCTCATGTGTAGATGTTATGGGTACTTTAGATAAAACCAAAACTAGAGAGGAAATTAAGATACCCATACCTTTTAAACTTGTAGGAATGCATGAAGACTTGGAAAAGAATTTTGATTGGATTGTTCCTAAAATCCTTTTGATGAAATTAGTGAACCAAGTAGAGATGAAAAGGGATCCTCCAAAACTCATTTGGATGAGATACCTTTCCTATTTGAAGATATTGCAAGTATTGATCTTAATTCTTCATTTGAAAACACTTGATTCTTGCTTCTTGTGCCTAACTTAAAGGCGTTAAAGAAAAGTACTTGTTGGGAGATAACCAAAGAGTTTTATTGAGTCTTGGAAGTTATTACTTCAGTAATGACCTCTCCTTATTATTTTTGTTTGCTTTTTGTGCCAAGAATGACCTCTAATGAGAGGGGAGTAAGATTTGGGGAGTTGCTGTCCCGAAACAGATTTTTGTGCTCCACCGTAAAAATTCGTGAGGAATATCTGTAAGTCGGATTGAGCTGGTATTTTACGAATAAAAACCCTAGTATGTTAGCTAACTTTCTCTAGTTCAAAACTTTTTGATTTCAGCAACAGAAGGTCTTATAAAAAATAGGTTTCTACCTGCTGGTCTGTTTTGACAGATTTCTGCCATCATTTGCATTTGCTTCTTATTGATTCCTTTTTGGGTTCTTTTTGGGAAATTGAGATTTTTGAGGGAATTTCTATAGTATCTTGTGTTTTTAGTGAAAGTTTTGCTGTTCTAAAGCTAAACCCAAAGGTCTATTATCTTTTGAATACAGTAATGTTGCTAATGAAGATTGTGTGAAGTTTTGTATGAAGGAAAAAATTTCAGTTTAGAGAGAGAATGATGTAATGAGATGAAGAATGGACAAAAACTCAAGCTTGGGGATGCCACCCCGTGTCACCCCAAGAAATATTCAAGAGGTACAAGCGTCAAAGCTTGGGGATGCCCAAGGCATCCCCTTCTTCATCAATAAAAAGCTCAGGTCTTTCTAGAGACTTCGTTTTTATTGTTTAATGCACTGTCGTGTTGTTCTTGGAGCATCTTAGTTTTCGCTTAGTTTGCTTAGTTTGCTTGAATAAAGTAGTTTGGACCCCCGTTCTCGTTGTGTTGTTTCAAATAAGTTGATTGGTGTTGGGAAAGGAATAGAAAGTTCTTGCTTGAATAGTGCAAGAGGAGCTTTCCTTGACTGTGACTTAGAATTTAGCATGGCATGGTAGGTGTTGTTTTGACCTTATGCTTAGTGATTATTGATATAGAATGACTTGTTCCAAACAATTGGAATTGCTTAGTGTGCCTTGAAAGAATCATGTGTTGTTTTAGCATACAAAAGCATAGTATTGTGGTATTCTCCTTTGATGCTTTGTTTGGGTTGACTTGGCACATGCTCACACCATGTTATGACTATGAACAAGTCACCATAGCCTCTATGATCATTTTGTCCTTGACTTGTAGTACTACTTTATGCTTTGATTAGTAATGTTTTGTCGCTCTGCGTGATTATGGTCATTATTGCTCTCTCAGTTGGTCGCTCCCAGTCTTTTGATAGCCTCCACTTGTATGAGTAAGCTATACTCATGCATCCAACTCCCAAGAAACCAAGTTATTCCAAAGTGTCCACTATAAATTCCTATGTATGGTGTGTTACACCATTCCAAGTATATTCTAGTTTTCATCTATCTTCCAATTAAAAAGTATTTTGTTATGTGAAAACTTAGTGATTAAAGCTATCACAAACTTGATGGCACACTTTATTTTTCTTGCCCCTAATAAACTTGAACCATTGTGTCATCTATGTTGTATATGCTTTCACTTATACGTTGGAATTAGCAGAACCGTGTTGTCACGGGGAACGCTTTCAACATTGCACTTAAACTTTGTACACAATTGATAACATGCTCTTTTGTCTATGGATGTCGCTGGTGCAAAATAAAAGGGGAGCTTGTAAGTCCATGGAGTTATGTATGTGTGTTAGAGAAACGCCTAGGCCACTAGCCTAAGCCTTGCCTAATCATGGTGGAAACTTGCAGCATCACCATAATGACATATATGAAGCTTTCTTCTTATAAAAAAGAGACACATTGAAAATAGGAAAGATATAAAAAAGCACCATATTCCCATGGTAAATAAGAAGATTGCTGAAATGCTCATTGTGTGCTTGCCTTGTCATTTTGGTTATCGGATAGCTCCTGTACCATGTGCAAGGGGTACCCCATTGGCGTTTCTCTATGATACACATGTACTTACTATGACAAGAACTTACAGGTGACTAAAGTTGATTAGTATGAGGATCGGCCCTCGTATTCAAGGGACATGATATTGCCAACTTATACTTTGTCAAGCATATACTCCATAGTTTGTTCACTTTAACCTTAATCACTTCAAGATGCTTATGTGTAGAGGTCCCGACCTTTAATAAGGTAGAGATCCCTGTGTTTACAATGCTAGTCCCTAGATCAATAGCTAGCATCCATAGTTAAGATGTAATATCAAGAAACAAAGGTCATATTACAACTTTATAACCAGGAATAAAATAATTCATTACATCTTACATAGCTCATGTGGCTATCTCATTACAGTGCAGCAGAAATAACTATAACATGGGGTCCTTCATCTTCAAAGTGCCACATGCAATCATGTTGGTTGTAGACTTGTAATCCTAATCAACACATCTCACTAACATCAAACAAACCTGCAACATAATAAGTTACAGCCACAAGGGTCAATACATTTGAATTGTATTGGCAAGTGATACTATGGTAGTATAGTGGAGTCTATCATCTATATGCATTTGGCTAAGTGGATCTTAGGCTTGCTTTTTTCAAAATAGATTTTCCTTATCTTTTGAAAACACTAAGTTTTTGTTTGTCAAAAATCACCCAAGGCATCTCCCAATAGAAATTGGTGACCCTTCAACCGTTGTTCAACCACAAAATTTTAACTTAGAAATTGGGATGAGGAGATTCTTGATAGATTCCATGTCTTGATGCTCAAATCTTCCTTTACCAGGGACATGGCTAAGTACTTATATTCTTCCATGTGCAGAGGTTGTGCACTTTCCCCACAAGACTTGATTTTCACCAAGACAGGACCTTTCAGAAGCCTTCCCTTAGACCAAATGGACGCGCTCCAAACCTATCATCCCACTACCACCAACTGCCAAATGGCTAAGTTATTGCAACCTATATGATCCAGGCAAAGCCCATAATGCCATGTGGCTGCACTAGAAGCTTCTTAACATTTGGCATCTCAAATCCCTTTGTTCCTGGGTGGCTTTCCACAAGTGATATACACAAGGTAAACCATAGAAAAGGGCCTTGTGTAACCACTCAACACAAACCATTATTTCCAATCCACCCAGGTGTTTCATTCACTTAGTAGTTTTATTAAGCAAAAACACAAGTCCATGACTTAGAAATATTTCACATAGCATGAATATATAAACCACCCTTGGTTGCTACTAGCTAGGCTAAGCATGGCAATAGTAAGCATCTTAACTTAAAGGAATTTTCTAACAATTTTACAACTACTAGGATTTCCCAAGCATAACATATAGATACTTATCAAAATATTCATGCAAGTTCCAATACAAAATATTTCTAATGCATAGGAGAAAATATAGGGATAAAATCATGAAGCACCACTTGCCTTTTTGGTAGAGAATATAAGTTCACTCCTTGATATTGCAATACTCACACTCTTCAAATCACTACAATTCAATCAAGCAAGCAATAATTCAATCTACCATTCAAGCAACCATCACATAAAATAATAGAAACAAAGCAATGCATGCAAGCATGCCAAAGATTGTTTTATTTGGAAAATTGGTTTATAATAGGTTATAAACATTCTAAAACACATATTGGTTATTTTATAAAAGTGGCAAAACCATTTGCAAAAGATTTTACCTATAAACCATTTTTAAACCAAATCAATATTTTATGTGGTTGAAAATGCTTTTTAGCAAAGTAATAATCTATATAGGGTTCACCAAATATATTTTTAAGTCAAAAACTTTGTGTTTAGGGTTAGAGAGTTTAAATCAAAACATTTCCCAAAGGGTTTAATCCAAAAGCATTTTTAACATATAAACATTATTTTTATTTGACTAGAAATGCTTTGATTCAAAGATTTATTCTTTTGCCTCACAAAATATGTTTTTGAAACCACACTTTGGTTTATATGGTCAGTAGGTTAAAAACAATCCATTTTCCAAAGGTTTTATCACAAAAATAATTTTAGAATAAATTTTATATTCAAATTATGCCTACACAAGTTTATGCAAAAACAACCATTTTTCCAGAAGCAATTCACTAAACAAAGTGCATGGTTGGAAAGTACTTGTCTTGCTGATTCCATTGATAAAATTTGCAAAATTTGGACGTGTGGATCAAAAGTTGAATTTTGCAAGTTTGAATAACTAATAGAACATTTCTGGTTTTTATTAAAACAGACTGGGCCACGTGGCTGCTTCCTATTCGCCAGTACCGTTTCGCGTGGATCGACTAACGTGGGCCGCTGGATCTAATGTGGATCGTGCGGTACAGAGACAGCCATACCTCTTCGATAAGTGGATCTATCCTATCGCTCCGATCTGGATCTGACGGCTCCCAGTGCCTCGACCAGAAACTGGCGGCGTTCAACGGTGGCATGCGGCAGCGCGGCTCTGACGGTGACGCTACCGACGAACTAGGACGTGCGGGGAAGATTGGGGATGCTTACCAGAATCGCCGTGAAGCACAGATTCTCGTCGATGCTTTGGTTGGCCAAGGGGAGCACGGAGGCGTTGACGATTGCTCGCCGGAGAGGTGCCTGGCGTCGGGTGAGGTCTGTCGTCGGGGGCGAGCTTGTAGGTCACAAGAAGGCAAGAGGAAGATACCGTCAGATGCGTGCGAGTGTGGAGGTTACAGGAGAATCAATGAGAGGGTCAGGGGTGGACGGAAGTTACCTGGGGAGTTCGCCAGACTAAAGGCAGTGGATGGTGGCGAGGAGACGTCGTCGGAGGCGACGTCCTGGGCGCGCGCGAGCGAGCTACTTCTACTGTAAGGCACGCCTGGTGCTGGCGAGCACCCTCGTGTGCTCCAGAGGCAGTGGGGTTGGCTGGCTTCGCCGTAATTCAAGCGGAACCTCGTCGGAGCTGGTGAGGTTGCAACGAGAAATTAGGGTAGCCCTGGGGCTGAGAGGAGCTGGAAACAGAGGGGAAATGGGGAGAAGAGGGAGGCGTTTAAGGGGGTGTGGTCAGGGGGCAGTTAAATGGCGTCATTACCGCGTATTCAATCAAAGAAACAGCGACAGAACCATCTGGGGAGGTGGGGCCTGGCGTCAGCGAGTGAGAGAGAGAAGGAGTGGGTCCAGGTAGTCAGCGGCGATGCGGGTGTGGGTCTGGGTGATAAAACGATTCGCTCGGGGGTTAGAGGGATGGGCTGATGCTGGACTTAGTGGGCCAGGTTGGGTTGGGCTGGTTGGTTTCATTTTTTTTGTACTAATTGTTTTTCCCTTTTCTTTTTCAATTTATCTGTTTTGATTTTTATTCAAACAAACCAAGCACTATTTGAATTTAAACTTCCACCAATCTTTGAGTATTTTCAAATAGTGTTTATTAATATATTCTAAAGTCAAATTTAGAATAATTCTTTTATTCTTTTTAGGGTCTTTTATTTATTTTATAAATGGACATTTCTCTTTATTTCAAAAAGGTTTTAATGTGTTTTAAAACTTTATTTGAAATCCATATTTTTGCCAAACCTATTCAGTAGGTTTTATTTATTTATTTATTAGGGTGTCAAATAATTCACCTTGAATTATTTGGAACATTTTTAATATGATCTATTAGTCATTTAAATTGAGCATTTGTCTTTATTCCAATGAAATTAAATATGGGTTTAATTCCATAAATTTATTTAGTTGATTTCTTTGATCCCATTTAAGTTAATTAAATAACTTTTAATCCACTTGGGTAAATTCCAAATTCTATTTTCCCATGATTTAGTTAATTATTTCCATTAGGGATTTTTTCTTTATTCAAATAGGGATAGAATTTGGTTAATGCCATTTTATTTTGGAAAATTTCTTTATCCTTTTATTTTATTTGGATTTGGATTATATTCATTCCATTTGCTTATGGATTAGGTCAAGATTTAATTTGGTCTTTAAATATTCCTCATTTAATATTTCTTTCTTTATCTTATAAAATCCATATCTTTTTATTTAAAGATCCAAACTTGGTGTTTCCAATTTGTATAATCTTATTTAATACTTTTTTATACTTTTAAATGTCTTTAGGATTATTTACTCACCATTTGGTATGGATTTTTAGATAGGTGCTTTATTAGCTTTGGAAATTCAATTTCCTTATCTTATTAAATTCATAAGATTTTATCTATGGCTCCAATTTAAGTGAAACCAATTCATATGGTTTTGTAATATTTCTATTTGTTATTCTTGATCATTTTGAAATGTTTGTTTGACCAATTTTTATATGGATCAAATCCGTAGGCTTAGATATAACTTGGAAATGTTTTTCTCCCATTAGGGTTTTAGGGTTTTGGTTTAACTTTTCCAAGTGTTAAAATTTCAAGATACATTCATTGATGAATGCATTTCACTTGATTTGTATTTAGTTGGATTCAAACATTATTCAAAGTTTGTTCAAGATGGGTTTTAATATTTCCATTTAGAACCAAAAAGTTTCTTTTCACCCTAAATTCCAACAATTATTTAATTTGTTTAATTATTTTTCACATTTCAAAATTTGGATATTTTTGGGATGTGACATTATAATAGGGCAATGAGAGCTGAAAGCTAACAAGTACCATTATTTTAGGAAGCTCTTTTTTAAACTTGAAATCCCTGCTTCCCTTTATGAAGGGCCTTTCTTCCACCATTATATTGAGTCTCCACCTTCTATCCTTTAGGCACCAGTTAAGAGAGCATAGTTGCCATTCTTAGTTCTATGTGCATTTTCCCAAAACTTATTGATTGATGCATATTGTTGATATTACTTGTTCTTGTGCTATTTGTATCTAGTCACTCTTATGAACTTTGAAGGTGTCCTATGCATTTATTTTCTACTCCATGAGGGACAAGCTGAATGCCACTATGCCATGTTTTCTGTATGTGAAACAAACAAACGTTTTTCAATGCATGTTATTCATGAATCTTTGTATGTAAAATTTCATGTTGCATGCAGGGTTACTTTGTCTTACTGTTAGAACTCCATCTTTCATGCTCATGTTTAGAGTTCTTTGATCCCAGCTTTCAATGCTTGCAAATGGTTTGATCTTGAGTTTGATGGCGCATGTCACCTCAAAAATTATTCTTTTTATCACTTACCTACTCGAGGACAAGCAGGATTTAAGCTTGGGGTTGCTTGATACGTCGGAAACGTATCTATAATTTTTGACGTTCCATCTTTTTTAGTATCTACTTTGCTTTTCTTTGTTTACACTTTGAGGTGTTTTTATATGTTTGTAGTACTAACCTATTAACAAGATGCCACAGTGCCAGTTGTCTGTTTTCTTCTGTTTTTGGTTCCAGAAAGGCAGAAAATCAGTATTCTTGGAATTGGACAGGACAAAAGTCGAAGTCAAAATTTTACCGTGGGGAACACGGAGCCAGAAGACAATACAGAGGAGGGCCTCGAGGGGGCCACACCCCCTGGCCGCTCGGACAGGACTGGCCCACGCCTTGGGGGGTGCAGCCGCCTCGGGCACCCCCTCGGCCTCCCTCTTCGCCTATAAGAAGCCCCTGATGTCTAAACCCTAAGTACCTGATGAATATTCCATGATGCCTGGGGGGTGCATGCTCTCCGTTGTTAGTAGATATCTTGGACAAGTAGATGCTAGTGACACCAAGAGGGGGTATTTATGCTCGATAGTGGGTTCATGCCTCTATTTAATCTAAGGTAAGTGACAAAAATCTCTAAGGTTGTAGATGTGTTGTTGCCACTAGGGAGAAAACAACGGTCTCTTGTTCATGGAACAAGTGGATTGTTTAACTTACACACTTTGCTTAAAGTAGTTGTCTGTTGCTTGCAACTTAATACTGGAGGGGGTTCGGATGATAACCCAAAGGTGGACTTATAGTCATATATGCAGTTGGATGGCGGTCTATGTATCTTGTTGTATTTCCCAATCGAATCTCATAGGATCTTGATGATTAGTATTGCATTGTTATGACTTGCTCAGTCCTATCAATTGCCCTGCTGTAATTTGTTTACCCAACATGCCATGTTTGTTTATCTAAGGAGAACACCTCTAGTGAACTATGAAACCCGGTCCAATATTTACCATTGATACATTTCCACTGTTACTATTTACTTGTTGCAAACCACCATTACCTTTCATACCATACATTTAATCCTTTGTTACATCAAACCGGTGAGATTGACAACCTCACTGTTCGTTGGGGAAAGTCTTGAGTTTGTGTTGTGCAGGTCTCCAAGTTGTTAGCAACACCTTTGAGTCATTTCCTTCCTCCTACTGGTTCGATAACCTCGGTTTCTTACTGAGGGAAAACTTGCTGATGTGCTCATCATACCTTCCTCATGGGGTCTCCTAGCGAAGTGTTCAGGCACTAATCAGTATTCCTCTAGAAAGTGTGTAATTTGGGTGGCTAGTAGGTGAAACTGTGAGTTGCTGGCTCAGTTCCTTGCACTTGTCATCTTCTTCATAAGATTTGATGACTTTAGTTATCTAGACTAGAATAGCAGTCCTGGTGAACATATAAATGAGCTTATGTTTAACTCTAGATAGAGCATCTGCCACTTTGTATTCTTTTCCCTTTTTGTATTCCACGGTGTAATTGTATCCCAACAACTTGACTAGTAACTTATGATGGATGCCATCAATGATCTTTTGGTCCTGTATATATTTGAGGCTTTGTTGATTAGTCTTGCTTATGAGTGAAGAAGCTGAGAAATAGTGTTTCCACTTTTTTAAAGCTTCTAAGATAGCCATAGCTTCCTTATCATAAGTGGATAACCCAGCAGATTTAGGTCCAATACTTCTTCTCAAGAAGGAAATTGGTTTCCCTTGCTACATCAACACAGCTCCAATTTCATAGTCACAAGCATCAGCTTCTAAAGTGAATGGAATTGAGAAATTTTGTAGGGCTAGCACATGTGGCTCAGTCATAGTTTTCTTGAGCAGCTGAAATGCCTTGTTTTGTGCTTCATTCCAAAGGAAGTTATCTTTGTTCAAGGCATCAAACAATGGTCTGCATATTATGCCATAATGCTTAATGAATCTTCTGTAATATCTTGTGAGGCCAAGAAATCCCTTAATTTGGTGACATTAGCAGGTTGTGGCCACTTAAGAATTGCAGCAATTTTCTCTGGGTCTGTTGCCACTCCTGCTGAACTAATGATGTGCCCCAAGTACTCCACCTTGTCGGTAGCAAAGGTGCATTATGAAAGCTTGGAATACAACTTGTTTTAAGTGGAACACATGTTCAGTCATGGATTTGTTATACACTAGAATGTCATCAAAGAAGACTAGTGTAAACTTTCTCAAGATAGGATCCAAGACAGAATTCATAAGTTGCTCAAATGTTGCTGGTGCATTTGTGAGACCAAATGGAATCACCAGGTACTCATAGTTCCCTTGGTGTGTAGTAAATTTTGTTTTACTAATATATTCTTCCTTCATTCATATTTGGTGATACCCACTTTTGAGATCAATCTTGGATAAAACAGTAGCTCCATGAAGTTCATCTAGCAAAACTTCTATTATTGGAATTGGGTACTTGTTTTTCACTATTTACAAATTTAGCTTCCTGTAGTCAGTGCATTTCCTCCATGAATTTTCTTTATTTTTAACCAATACCACAGGTGATGAGTAAGGGTTGGAGTTGTGCCTAATCATACCTCTTTTGAGAAGGTCTGTAACTATGTCTTCTAGGGCATTTTTTGTTAGCGTGGCAACCTATAAGGTCTTTGTTTAACCACCTTGGCCTCTGTTAATAGTGGAATTGTGTGATTAGATTCCCTCTTAGGTGGCAGCTGTGTTGGTTCCTCAAAAACTTGCTTAAATTCATGAAGTGGTTTCTGGATGAGAGGGTTGTATACACGGTTGGCAGGAGTAGTTTGTGAAATTGACCTGGCAAAGAGCACTGCCCCATAAGTAGCATTGAGCAAAAGCTTCTGCAAATTCTTACTTTCTCTGATTGTTGAGGTAACTGGGAGACTTTCATCATGAAATGTAATGACTACATTATCTTGAATTGTTGCTTGTGAGGTCATTTCTTGTAATCCAATGTTACTAGGCTTTGCTGGTATATCCAATCAGCTCCTCAGATGATATCATAACCACTGAGGTTCCAGGATCCAGAAGTCAGATTTGAAGGGGACACCTTGGATAGAATAGTCACACTGGAAACAAGTGAACTCAGTCCATAGATTTTATCCATTAGCCACAATCACTTTCAATTTTGTTGTTGGAGTCAGTTGGCATTGGGATTTAAGAGCAATTGAAGGTGACATAAATGTGGTGGAACTGCCTGTATCTATTAACGCGGTCGCATATGTAGTGCCAATGAGGACTGACACAGTGAATGCATGCTTTGTTGTTTTGATTCCAAGTAGTGAATGCATAGATAGTTGTAGCTCAGAAGCTGGTTGTGTTTCAGAGTCCTCTTCACTGTCAGTATCTTCAGTGATGTAGATGATATATTTGATTCAGCTGGAGCTTCTTGTAAAGATAGGATATAATTTTTGTTGTCCATTTTACACACTTTCTTATGACCAGGGAACCAAGGTTCCTTGCACTTATAGAAGAGTCCCTTCAAGGTAGCATCTTGAATGACAATTTCCGGGGATGTATTGGCTGGTTTCTTCTCAAATTGGACTTGCCTCGATACAGGATAGGACTGGCTAGTGTAAGACTTTTTAGGAGGGTTTTCCAGTTCCATTCTTCTTGATAACCACATAGCTTTCTATAGATCCTCTGGTTTATGACATTGGACATGAGCTTGTATGTAATCACTCAAGCCAAAGATAAAACTATTGACATAGTAGTCTTTAGGTAGGACAGGTTTATCTCTTTTAAGAAGATTCATTTTTGCCTCAAACTTCTCGATGTACATAGCTTTTGTGGATGTTTATGTGAGGGAATGAAATGTTCTTACATTGTCACAAATTGAGCTGACAGGAAACATGTCCCCAATATATCTGGAAAACCTGTGACAAGGTAGGTTATAAGCATTGTAATGAGTTCCTCTCCACCATTGCATTGCATCCCCTTTGAGATAGGTTACTGCTACCTCTATTCTTTGTTCCAATGGAGTTCTGGCCGCACATCAAAGTACATTTCTATTGTTTGTATCCAAGAATCTGCATCTGTCCCATCGAATTCATGTATATTCATCTTGGCTGGCTTCACTGATGGCAGTCCTTTTTGCACTTCCAGTTGGTGCTGATTTTGCACTCTATGCTTGTTGTTCCTCATGTTTCCATCCCCAGGTAACTCTGGAATTGGTTCCAACTGGGTATTTTGATGGTGGTTCTTGGAAATTGTAGGATCCAAATCCTTAGGTTTTTTTCCTACGGTAGTTGTTAATTTTGTAGAATTGAAGCTCATGTGTTGCACACATTTCATTACAAAATCTAACATCCACTCAAACTTCATTGTAGGAATCCTTTGTTTTTCATGTGATTGAATCAAACAGACTTTTAGGGCTCCTTTAATTCATGAGATTTCCAAATAATTTGTAGGATCGTGGTCCCATGGTATAGTACCTTGCAAGTATATAATAACACTATAGCTTCTCATTCCTATAGTTCGTACTAGTCTACCCTAATACATTATTGTGTATATGTCATGTATAATTCAATATACCTCGAGTCGAGAAAAATATACTAATTAGCTGCAAAATATTTATATATGTTACTGCCTAGCATTTGGTATGTTTATTTTCTATATGTCATGAAATGGGTCGTATACTCTAACTAACTTGTACGCAACATATAATATTGTTGCCCATGAATTGATGGATCAATTAATTATGTTTACCTTGCTATGTATGTACATCACATGTTTCATATCATATAAAGGAATACTACTCTGATGACACCGTGGAAAAAGACGATGAGTATGACCACTACAAGAAAATGCTAAAGTTGTTGGAGGTTGGAATCTACAAGGTGTATCGGTGTAGGGCCTATCGATGCCCCTTTCAGGATAAGGTGGTAGATATGTCTTACAAAAGCCTTCTACAGCATGCCGATGGCAGATCCAAAGGCAGCACAAGGAAGCCACGTGATAGGGCATAACACAAGGCTCTTTCCCACTACCTGCACTAGTGGAAACGAGGCCTCTAACACCGGTTCGTAGAGGCCTCTAACAGCGGTTCCAGAACCGCTGGTCGGGGTTCGGTGTTAGAGGCCCCCCTTTAACAGCGGTTCTTGTACGAACCACTGTTAAAGGGTGGTGCACGTGCCCCTCTTTAACACCGGTTCGTAACACGAACCGGTGTTAAAGATTCTCTGCCGCGGCAGGAAAAAGACATAAATCTCTGCCGTGGCAGGAAAACGGCCTAAATCTCTGCCGCGGCAGAGTTCTGCCGCCGCCCCGTTCTGGGCATATTTCTGCGGCGCGGCGGGGATGGGGAGGGGGAATCGATCGGGAGAGGTATACACATACATCGTCGTCGGTACATACGAGTACATGAATAATTAAGCAACTATTATTATACACAAACATCGTCATTGTGGTATTCTCCGTAAACGTTGAAGCATCAAGTACAAGACAAACACGTTCAAGCATATATACAACATTCATTTTGGTGGATATCTAAAGAGTTCTCCGCCAGGCGTGACGACATCATCAAGTATGAACCCCGCCAATTCCTCTTGAATGGCTCGTATGCCGTCAAATGTTAGGAGTTGGTCCCGCATCCGTTCGATCTAAATATATATGAAGAATGGGGTCAATATATATATAAGAATAAAACTCAACACAATTGATGGTAATAAAATAATGTTGTGTACTTTGTTTACTTACTCTAAGTTGTTCTAGTGCGGCTTGGTTTGTCGCACATATCGTGTTGTGAATGAACTCGCAAACATAGTGTCGACATTAGTTATTGTCGGGTCCCTGATGCGCCCACTTTACGAGAATAGAGAGTTCAATCAAAATAATAATCAATAAATCATAATATAATGGAATTGGAAGCGGAATCAAAGAGATACATAGACCTAGATAGCTAGTATTACTTACATTTTGGTCTACAAATTTTAGTTCTTCTGACCATTCACCCACGGACCTTCCCATGAACCTTTTTCAAACCCCGTCCGACAAAGAAAATGGATAAAGGAGTAATTAATTACTTGTTGTCATGAAAGTATCCTATCTAGTGCGATAATATGACTGAAATTACCTCTGGAGCATCTCTTTAAAGTCTGCCCATAGCTCTTGGTATTTTCGTAACGATTCCATGACAAGGACTTTTCCTGAGTCAGGTTGAATGACTAGCAGAATAAAGTGGAACCTACGCACGCATAACTCATCATCAGTTACACTTAACATCGAGTAAGCCGAAACAGAATGTGTACAAGAGAGGGTAACACTCACGAGAAGTTGTAAGGATATAGTATTTCCCTTTTGGTTTGTTGTCTCAGTAAAGACGTTAGCAAGAAATCTTCTGTTTGCCCGGGTTTGAGTTTTACCACTTGTTCATGAACTATATTTGGGTCAACGAACCCAATGTCAAAAGGACCTCCTTTCATGCATTCCATAACCTTTTTACTGCATAATAGTATATACATATATGGTGAGCATATATATACATGCAATTAATGAATTGAATGAGATGAGATAGAAATTACAGAAATAATACTTACACACAATAAAGGCTGATGGCGGCTTTGTCGAGTTCCTTCTGATTGAATACAAAATGCAAGTCTTGAATGTTGAAGCTGATCTCGTCGTCTCCGAACAAGAAAATATGATCTCTTATATGCGCCGTGATCCATTCTTCCTTTCTCGTCTTGCAGAAATCAAGGTACCACTTATGCAATCTTCGCATCTTTGTTGGTAGATTCTTGAGCTCCTCTTTCTTGACGAGATTCTTCCCATACTTCCATGGATGTATGGGGTTGGCATCGCCTTTGGGCAAGTTGTCTCCCATGATGTTCAAATATGCAATGTAAGTCATCCCCATCTCATTGACCTTTCTTTGTAGCTCTGCCTCGTAATCATTTATAGGAGGAGCGTTCCATGTGTCGAACACTTGGAGCGGGGCGCATGATTGGTTTTCCTACTCTCCGAGCATGGGAATTGTTTTCTAGGGTGCCGCACGACTGCTACTTTCAGACTCCCTCCACCTTACATCCCCTTCATAATCTGGCGCTCGTAGTCTGGCGCAAAGTGGGGTTTCAAGTTTCAAAAGATTATTGTAAAACTTCTCCACCACCGCCGGATCTAGTTTCTCCTTTGGCTCGTCCCGCCTAGGTGCAAAGAATTTCTTGACCTCTTCTTCCGAGATCCTATTGGTCTCCTCGTCGCTGCGATTCCACGATAAAACCGGCAATGGCTTGGCGAAAGGCTGCGGGACGTAGTTTCTTGAACTCTTTGGCATACGGTTTCCTGCGGATTTCTTTGTGGCAGTGCTAGGTAATTCTCTTCGTGGGAGTGCTCTTCCGCTTACGCTGAGGAGATGGCTGAAGCGCCGGAGATGGCTGACGCGTAGGAGATGGCTGTCGCGCAGGAGATGGCTGGCGCACCGGAGATGGCTGTCTCACAGGAGATGGCTGAAGCGCCGGAGACGACAGGGGAGTATTCTGATGACTTGGAGATGGCTGAGGCGGCTCGGATTGCTGACGCTGCGGAGACAGAGAGGGTGCTAGTGGCCTCCAATTTGGAAGCATGATGTGTTCCTTCTTCCAAAGAATGGTTGTTTTCACTGCAAATTTGATTTGAGTTTCCCCTTCACCTGTAGCATGGTCAAGCTGTGCTTCCTCATATTCCTTCACAACCTCAACCACCCCGACAATAGCATAGCCATCTGGAATTGGTCGGAAGTGGTAAGTTCCAAAAGCTATAGGAGGTAAGACATAGACGACCGTCACCTTAATGGATAAGCCCATTAATCTCATATGCAGCTCAGCATGTTCGCTCTCCGTGATCTCATCCACGGGGTATCGAGGACTCGCCATTTCAAGCGTGGGCTGCATGTTCTCCGTGGAAGCCACGCTGCTTTCTCGCGCAGAGTCTAGGCCGTCGGCAGCTTCCAATGCAGGCTCTTCGTGCCGCTGAGACAGGCCGGTAGCTTGCTGTCTCTTTTGTGCATTCACTTGCGCCTGCAGCGCCACAAGTGCATGTTCTATCTGTGTCATCCGCTCTATACACTCTTTTTCTTTTCTGTCGCACCATCTGTAAGAGTCGCCCCACTTGGCAAACCCATCCTTCCACGTCATACCCCGTGTGCCTCGTGCAAGTCCAGAGTGTTTTTTTTACCGATGGCGCGTGTCAGCTGGTCATTCTCTCTGTCGGGATGGAAGGTCCTGGCGGCTGTTTCCTTATATGCCGTGATGAGTTCAGTGACGGGTTTGGCAAGGAGGGTTGGGAAGATACACAATCCCGTTTCTGGGTCCAACCTTGCCCCGATTCCGTAGAACCAAGTCTTCGCACGTAGGTCCCACCCATGTGTCTGGGGTGTGATCCCTCTATCGCGCAGGGCCTTCTCATCTTCCTCCCACTTAGTCCTCTGAGATATGTAGCCACCTGACCCCGACCTATGGTGAGATTCGTTCTTCTGGTCATTTAGCATATTGGTTTATGACCTCTTTGTAGCTATAGAACCTTCCTTGTATGCCACAAATTCGGGCCAGTGAGGTCTTATCTTTGCATAATATGCGTCTTCGAAATCTGGAGTCTCGCGAGCTTTGACAAATTTGTTCAATTTTGTCTTCGAGTTGCGGAAAGCGTCAGCCATCTTCTTTAGAGTCCACTCTTTGACCTTTTCCTTTATAACCGGTTTATTTTCATCCTCCTCTCGCGGAAGGGTGAAATTTACCAACAGCGAATTCCAAAGCGTTTCTTTGGATCTTTCATCAACAAAGGTACCTTCACCCTTCTTTGGCTTATTCCAATATTCAATTATGATTGGGATTTGGTCCCTAACAGGAACTCCAGCCTGACGTATAAATTTGTCTGTGGCCTTCTTGGGCTCCATCGGCCTGCCGTCAACACAGACTGCTTCTATCGCGAACTTTACACGATCTTTCAACCGATGGCTCACGCCTCGCTTGCTCTTTTTAGTAGAAGAAGATTGTTGCTGACTGGTCGATCCGGAGAGATAAAAGAAGAAAGAAGCGTTAATTAATACATGTACATATATATACAAATCAATCGGTGCAAGTCAGCAGAGGCTTAATCCATGCATATACCTCAACGGACTTTGTAATCACTAAAGTGCGTTCACCGGAGTCGTCATCTTCTCCATGACAACTTGAGCTGTCATCATGTCCCTCCAAGTTCAGATATTGTGAGATGTCCTCGTGGATCATGTTCTCCATTATTTCTTCCTCTTCAAGGTTTCTATTGAGTGGATCCATAGTTTCCGAAACAATAATATTATCACACAAATATCAGTAATACATCTATTGAAATGCTCGAGCAAGGATGATGATATGACAGGTTAAAAGTATTGAAATGTAACCCTAATACATGCTTGGTCATTCCAAACCCTAATTCAGAGAAACCCCGGATTCATATGAGAGGGTAAATTTAGTTCTTCTAATTACAGTGTCTGGCGGCTCTAGGGCAAGAGCAGGGATGCGTGGGGTGTGTGGGGATGCGTGCGGCTTGCGGGGAAGCGTGCGGCTGGCGGCGCTAGTGCCAAACCCTACACCAATATATATACATCGCACGGTCGAGTGTGCGGGGATGCGTGCGGCTGGCGGCTCTAGGGCCAAACCCTACAACAATATATATACCTGCACGGTCGGGTGTGCGGGGATGTGTGCCGCTGGCGGCGCTAGGGCCAAACCCTACAACAATATATATACATCGCACAATCGGGTGTGTGACGATGCGTGCGGTTGGCGACGCTAGGGCCAAACCCTAAAACAATATATATACATCGCACGGTCGCGCTAGGGACAAAATACATACAATTACACACAAAAACATTTATATACATTTATATATACAATATATACATATATGCCACATTTATATATACAAACATACAATATAAAACAAAATACATATAATGCATACAATATATACATATATGCACCATTTATATACATATAATACATATAAAACATACAAATAATTAAAACAAATAAAACATATATACACACAAATAATAATATAAATCCAATACATATATATATATATCAACACGGATTTGCTATCTAGGATGCTACCAATGCACGCAAGCGTTGACGTTGGATACACGGAGTACGTGACGGTGTTATTTGCCATTTTTAGAATGGCAAGACCAGACTGTATTGTAGCATACCAAACAGCCTATACTGTTGCAAAAATTTCTACAAACTACACCTGACTAGTTGTACTAGTTGATGGGGATGTGTGCATGTTAGCATGAATCCTAGCATGAAAACATACAAGAATTTCTGCAATAAAACCAACCGTGGGAGTAGACCAACATATCAAGCAAATTACCATGCGTTCTAGGTTGCATGAATTTTGGCCAATATTTTCGCGCGTGACTTTCGTTTTAGCGCGGGAGTGCTTCCCGCGTCCGTTCCCGCTAGATTTTTCCGGTAGAAAAGCAAAACCCATTTCTTTATATATAGATGGGATTCCAGATCATTCTCCCTATCAGCCTCCTTTAATGTACTAGTTGCCATATCCTTTTTAGCCTCCCACACAGACGGCTTTGCTTCTCTTAATCCTTTCGCCTGGCTATGGCTGATCCGGACTCGGTTGACGAGTGAGCTCTATGGCCTTTCTTGCGTTTCTCAAATATTGGTCTACTTAATGGTCTATGTGTAGTGCTAATTTACATGCTCGAAAAATGGTCTGTTCAATGGTCTACATGTAGTACTAGAATGCGTGCTGAAATTTTGGCTAGTTCAATGGTCTGAATGTATTGCTAGAATGTGTGCTGAAATTTTAGTCAGTTCAGTGATCTACTAGTATTGCTAGCTCGGATGCATGCGTGAGCTGTTGCTAGTTTGCATGCATGTACTAGCTTGCATGTGTACTTGCATGTACTAGCAATGCATGCAAAAAATGCTATGCATGTAACGGGGATGATGTTTTCCGTTAGATATTTTCTGCTCCTGCTGCTCAACTTTATGCTTTCAATAGAATATCCAATGGTTGGATTAGTATGCACAAGTAGCATCCTAGATAGCCCACTATTTCTCATATATATATATGCATGCATGGATCTCACCGCCGGCAAACTCGACAGGGGTGGCCGACGTGGGGGTGGCGGTGAGTGGACGAGGGTGGCATCGGTGATGAGGTGGTCGCTGCAGGGCAGTGGCGAGCGCGGTCGGGGTGGCGCGAGGACGAGGTGGCAAGGACAGTGAGGCAGCGATCACGAGGGCGATGTTGGCGCGGTTGGGCGCGGGCACAGATGCACGATTGGGAGAGGTCGAGACGAGGCATCGAGCGCGAGGATGAGGTGGCTGAAGACGAGGGAGGCGGCGAGGTCGACGGGCATGGACGGGCGTGGCGGCGACGGCGGCGGACGGCACGGCTCCCGCGCGCGAGTAGGCGGGCCGGCGTGGACGGACGCGGCAGACTGCAGCCCGACGACGGGGAGTGGACAGGCGTGGACGGTGACGACGCAAGCTCCTCTGCTTCTTCCTCTGTTCCATCGATCTGGCTGGGGGAAGAGGAATAGGAAGGCATGCTGCGTTATAACCCCACCCCCCCCTTTAACACCGGTTCCAACCACGAACCGGTGTTAAAGGGGGGGGAATTTGTTTCGCACCCGCACCCCCCTTTAACACCGGTTCCAGCCACGAACCGGTGTTAAAGGGGGGGTGCGCGCGCGAAACAAAATAAATGCCCCCCTTTAACACGGGTTCATGGCTGGAACATGTGTTAAAGGGAGGGCATTTATTTCGTACATTAAAGGGGTGGGGGCTTTTTTAATTCAAAAAATAGGATATAATTTAGAAAATTCATATCTTTTTCATTTCAACTAAAAAAATATGAATAATATATCATAATTTTCATAAAAATAAGATCTATCCATTCATATAAAAACATTTTATAGTTACTGTAGATGAAAATTTTCAAAATGATTAAAACACTTACATATAAATTTTGATTATTCAATTAAAACAAAAATAAAATAGTCAAACCCTAAAACTTTGAACATTAGAAATATTAAGCATCTAAAAAGGAATCTAACCCTATTTTATTAGATCAAATCATATTTTATTTTGTATTAACATTTTTGAATTGTTTGGATATTTAAATGCCACATCTTTTGTATACTTTGGAATCTGACAAAACCTCGCTAAACTTGCATTGAATTTTTGATAAAATAGCATATTGTGAACCTAAAAATGATTTTTGTAAAAAATCATGAGCATCGTATCATGTACCTGTAGTTCATATCTGACCCACTTCCTACCGATTCAGTAGGAATTTGTCTTTTTCACCAGAGGTGGACGGAATGGTTTCAGATCCCCCTGTTGGTACATTGTCCATATAAGGTGGTCTAGTATTTTTGTAAAATGTGGTGGTAGTTTTTTGAATTAGTCATTTGGTGGTTGCTTCACAAAACGTCTGTTTTTTATGCTCGGAAAATGGAAAATGCCTTTTTGGTGCGACAAAAAGGAAAACTTCCTCTTGCAACATTGTGTTCCATCCCATGATGCACATGTATGCACAATATGGCCACATTATCATAAACTATGCCTTGATTCTAGCCATAACATTGGTCATTTGACCCGAAAGCCAAGAAACTTCGAATGAGACAGGTCATTTTGTGAAGTTTTTTAGAGACATAATCAATATATCAAGTTTTATATTTTTCCTTCTAACTATGTCACATAATATAACACCACGCGAATGTTTCGCATTGTTTCGATCGTTTTTTAATTTTTTATCCCCGTTTTAAACTATCATCAACTTTGTCGAACAACGGGCATGAAGATTCTTAGATCGGGGCCAAGCCTCGCTAAAATTGCATTGGATTTTTGATAAAATACCAAATTGTGAACCTAAAAATGATTTTTGTAAAAAATCATGAGCATCGTATCATGTACATGTAGTTCATATCTGACCCACTTCCTACTGATTCGGCAGGAATATGTGTTTTTCACCAGAGGTGGACGGAAAGGTTTCAGATCCCACTGTTGGTACATTGTCCATATAAGGTGGTCTAATACTTTTGTAAAATATGGTGGTAGTTTTTTGAATTAGCCATTTGGTGGTTGCTTCACAAAACTGTTTGTTTTTTATGCTCAGAAAATGGAAAATACCTTTTTGGTGCGACAAAAAGGAAAACTTCCTCTTGCAACATTGTTTGCCATCCCATGATGCACATGTATGCACAATATGGCCACGTTATCACAAACTATGCCTTGATTCTAGCCATAACATTGGTCATTTGACCCGAAAGCCAAGAAACCTCGAATGAGATAGGTCATTTTGTGAAGGTTTTTTTAAGACATAATCAATATACCAAGTTTCATATTTTTATTATGATAGGACTAGAATTAAAGTACATAATGCAACTAACAGTAAGTTACATAAAGCACGACTGAAAATTAAGATACATAAAAGAACTGAAAATTAAGATACATGGCCAGATTAAGTCACAATCGGCCGAACTTGTTTTGGAATGTTGGAGTGATTCAGTCATGCTCCTTCCTACACCTGTAGTACTCGCCACTGTAGTCATCGTACTCGTCGCGGCCGTCGTCGCTGTCGTCGTCGGGGTCGCCGTAATTAAACCTTGAAGGCTGAGTACGCGTGGGATGGACTTGAGGGTAGCGTAGACGGGGGTTAGAGTCGGCGGCAGTGTCGTAGGCCATGACGCTCTGGAGAGTCCGACCGTGCCACCACAGCCGACGGCTGTCCTTGTTGAAGTTTAGAGGAGGTGGGCCGTCCTCCTCGTGCCTGGCGAGCGCCCTCTCACGCCGATCCCCGAAGAAGGCTTCCCAAGTCAGGAAATAGTCGGGATGCCATCTGGGATTCCTCCGCTGCTCCGGCGTGAGCTCGAAGTAGTAGTGGTTCGTGATGGCCATCCGGCCCGCCACACCTAGAGGGACAGGAGGAACCGGCATGCCATCGGCGCTCAGCATCCAGCCGACAGGGACGCAGTAGCCCGGCGGGCAGGGGTAGTTCGAGGCGCAAAGCGCCTCCGCCTCCCTGGGGGTTAGTGGTATGGTGGAATCCATGGGAAAGAGTGATGAGGTTGCAGATATGAGTCTAGAGATGTGCAATGACAATGGAGGCCAACCCTACATATATATATATAGTGAGAAATGGCAGTAAGATAACTGGAGGGAAGAACTGGCGGAAAAACTGGCACGAAGAAATGGCGGGAAGAACTGGCAGGAAAAAATGGCGGGAAGGAAAATGGCTCATTTAATACATATAGTGTTAACAGAAGAAATATGAAATTGATTTCCATGTTGAGATACATATGTGTGCCAAAAATGGCTCAATTAATACATATAGTCAATCTTATGATCGCGTCGGTCGTAACCATGGAGTATCAGCACCGTTTAATAGGATGGTTGGGTTAGTCTTCACTCTAAAGGGTGGAATTTCATCAAATTTATTATAATCTTCTAACATGTCTGTCTTTTCCTCCAGTCCCACGATGTTTCTTTTCCCTGAAAGAACTATGTGACGCTTTGGCTCATCGTGTGATGTATTTGTTTGCTTAATTTTTCTTTTTTTGGTTTGGTAGACATGTCCTTCACATAGAAAACCTGAGTCACATCATTGGCTAAGGAGAATGGTTCGTCTAAGTTCTTGTCTACCTTCATAATATTGTTGAGATCCACTGTTGTCATTCCGTACTTCTTGTCTACCTCAACCCCTCCTCCTATTAGCTTGACCCATTTGCACCGAAACAAGGGGACCTTAAAATTAGGTCCATAGTCAAGTTCCCATATCTCCTCTATGGACCCATAATACATGGTCTTTTGCCCATTGTCTTCTGCTGCATCGAAGCAGACACCACTGTTTTGGTTGGTGCTCTTTTTATCTTGGCCTATCGTGTAAAATGTATTCCCATTTATCTCGTACCCTTGGAAAGTACATACAGTTGAAGATGGTGTCCTGGCCAACAAGTACAGCTAATCTCCAACAGTGGTGTTATTCGTGAGAAGTCTTTGCACCCAGCCGCCAAAACTCGCCATGTGTTCATTTATAATCCATTCATCAGACTGCCCCGGGTGTTTGAGGCGTATAAAATTCTTGTGTTCATTGATATACGGGGCAACCAAGATAGATCTTTGTAAAACCGTGTAGTGTGCTTGATTGAGAGAATGCCCGTCCCTACATATCATTGCTTTACATCCTCGGGTGCCTTTTCCACGCAGTCTCCCCTCATGTCGTGATTCTGGAACACCAATCGCCTTAAGGTCAGGAATAAAATCAACACATAACTCAATGACCTCCTCTGTTACATAGCCCTTGGAGATGCTTCCTTCTGGCCTAGCACGTTTATGAACATATATCTTTAAGACTCCCATGTACCTCTCAAAGGGGAACATATTGTGTAGAAATACAGGACCAAGAATGGCAATATCTTCTACTAGGTGAACCAGGAGATGCGTCATAATATTGAATAAGGATGGTGGGAACACCAACTCAAAGCTGACAAGACATTAGGCCACATCTGTCTTTAACCCTGGTAGGCTTTCTGGATCGATACCTTCTGAGATATTGCATTGATGAATGCACATAGCTTCACAATGGGTACTCGAACATTTTTAGGTAGAATCCCCCTCAATGCAATCGGACGCAATTGCGTCATAATCACATGGCAGTCATGAGACTTCAGGTTTTGGAATTTTTTCTCTGCCATATTTATTATTCCCTTTATATTCAATGAGAAGACAGACGGGACCTTGATACTGCTCAGGCATTCAAAAAAGATTTCCTTCTCTGCTTTGGTAAGAGCGTAGCTGGCAGGAGTTAAGTGGCATTGTTTACCCTTCTCATTCTCAGTATATGCATAGGATCTTCAGGGTCTTTCATACGTTGTTGGTCCTGCCATGCTTCCGGTGTATCTTTTGTCTTCCCATACACTTCTAGGAAGCCTAGCAGGTTCACGCAAATATTCTTCGTCACGTGCATCATGTCGATTGAAGAGCGGACCTCTAAGACTTTCCAATAGGGTAGGTCCCAAAATATAGATTGTTTCTTCCACATGGGCGCGTGTCCGGCATCGTCATTCGGAACAGATAGACTGCCAGGACCTTTTCCAAAGATTACTTCTAGGTCCTTGACCATACCAAATACCTCCTCACTGGTACAGAGGACAGGCTTCCTCCGGGGTTCTTCCAGACGTTTGAAATGCTTGGCTTTCTTTCTTACTGGATGCAGGTTCGGAAGAAATCGGCGATACCCTAGGTACACAACCTTCTTACATTTATCCAAATATACACTTTCAGTCTCATCTAAACAGTGTGTGCATGCATTGTATCCCTTGTTTTTCTGCCCTGAAATGTTACTAAGAGCAGGTCAATCATTGATGGTTACGAAAATCAATGCTCGTAGGTCAAATGGCTCCCCTTTGTGCTCATCCCACATACGTACACCTGGTTTGGCCCACATCTGTAAAAGTTCTTCAACTAATGGCCTTAGGTACACATCAATGTCGTTGCCGGGTTGCCTCGGGCCTTGGATGAGCACTGACATCATAATGAACTTCCTCTTCATACACAACCAAGGAGTAAGGTTATATATATATAGAGTCACAGGTCACGTGCTGTGACTGCAGCTCTGCTCACCAAAAGGATTCATGCCGTCTGTACTTAGACCAAACCTTAAGTTCCTTACGTCATGTGCCAATTCCGGGTACTCTTGCTCGACTTTTCTCCACTGTGACCCATCAGCAGGGTGTCTCAACATCATGTCTTTCTTACGGTCTTCCATGTGCCATCGCAACAACTTGGCATGCTCTTTATTTCTGAAGAGACGTTTTAACCGTGGTATTATAGGAGCATACCACAAAACCTTGGCGGGAACCTTCTTCCTACGGGCCTCGCCCTCAACATCGCCAGGATCGTCTCGTCTGATCTTATACCGCAGTGCAGTGCATACCGGGCATGCATCCAAATTCTCGTACTTCTCACTGTGGTAGAGGATGCAGTCATTAATGCAGGCATGTATCTTCTGCACGTCTAATCCTAGAGGGCAGACAACCTTCTTTGCTTGGTATGTACTGTTGGGCAACTCATTATTTCTTGGAAGCAGATTCTTCATTTTTACCAAAAACTTTGAAAATGTGCTATCAGGCACACCGTTCTCTGCCTTCCATTGCAGCAAATCCAGTGTGGTACCTAGCTTTTTGTGGCCATCTTCGCAAGTTGGATACAACAATGTTTTGTGATCCTTTAACATATGCTCCAGCTTCTCCTTCTCCTTTTCAGTTTCACATTCTTCCTTTGCATCAGTAATGGCCCGACCAAGATCGTCATCAGCGGGCCCATCTGCTGCCTCTTGATCTTCATTATCTACCCCCGTTGCAGTATCATCATATTCAGGATACATATTATGATAGTTGTCATCATCCTCTTCTTCGTTGTATTCCATCACAACCCCTTTTTCTCCGTTCTTGGTCCAACAATTATAGCTGGGCATGAAACCGGATCGAAGAAGGTGGGCGTGAATGGTTATGGTATTTGAGTAGTCTTTCTTGTTCTGATAGTGAACACACGGACAACACATAAAACCATTGTGATTCATTACCCACAATGATGAAATTTTGGAGGCCCGTAATGTACTCGGAAGTGCGTCGGTCACCGTACATCCATTGCCGGTTCATCTGCATTAATATATAATATACCAAAAATTAATAGGGAGATGACCATTTATATAGTACATTAATGACACATGAAAGGATATAGTTGCCAACCTTGACCGAGAAGGAAAGAGCAACGAGAAAACTTATTTCGAGCTCTCGGGCATTTCACTGAACACCTCTTGTGCATAGGAAAAAAACACAAATTATCACACCTCTCACCCTCTTGCTATGCTCCAAAATGAGAGAGTGAAAAAATGGAAGAGAGGGGTGTGGGCTGCGGTGTCTTATATAGCCCCCCCTTTAACACCGGTTCAAGCCATGAACTGGTGTTAAAGGGGGGGCTGCGCGGGCCACTCGTGTAGGGCCTTTAACACCGGTTCGTGGCTCGAACCGGTGTTAAAGGGGGTGCTCCTTTTTGCTCTATGGACCACGCTGGTACGGGCACCCCCTTTAACACCGGTTCGTAGAAGAACCGGTGTTAAAGCCCATTTCCGACCTCAACCAAAGGCCTCATTTCCACTAGTTTCAGGATATCATAACCACTGAGTTTCAGGATCCTGAAGTCAGATTTGAAGGGGACACCTTGGATAGAATAGTCACACTGGAAACAAGTGAACTCAGTCCATAGATTTTATCCATTAGCCACAATCACTTTCAATTTTGTTGTTGGAGTCAGTTGGCACTGGTATGTAAGAGCAATTGAAGGTGACATAAATGTGGTGGAACTGCCTGTATCTATAAACGCGGTCGCAGATGTTGTGCCAATGAGGACTGACACAGTGAATGCATGCTTTGTTGTTTTGATTCCAAGTAGTGAATGCATAGATAGTTGTAGCTCAGGAGCTGGTTGTGTTTCAGAGTCCTCTTCACTGTCAGTATCTTCAGTGATGTAGATGATATATTTTGATTCAGCTGGAGGTGCTTGTAAAGATAGGATCTAATTTTTGTTGGCCATTTTACACACTTTCTTATGACGAGGGAACCAAGGTTCCTTGCACTTATAGAAGAGTCCCTTCAAGGTAGCATCTTGAATGACAATTTCCGGGGCTGTATTGGCTGGTTTATTCTCAAATTGGACTTGCCTTCATACAAGATAGGACTGGCTAGTGTAAGACTTTTTGGGAGGGTCTTCCAGTTCCATTCTTATTGCTAACCACATAGCTTTCTATAGATCCTCTGGTTTATGACATTGGACATGAGCTTGTATGTAATCACTCAAGCCAGAGATAAAACTATTGACATAGTAGTCTTTAGGTAGGCCAGGGTTATCTCTTTTAAGAAGATTCATTTTTGCCTCAAACTTCTGGATGTACATAGCTATTGTGGATGTTTGTGTGAGGGAATGAAACGTTCTTACATTGTCACAAATTGAGCTGACAGGAAACATGTCCCCAATATATCTGGAAAACCTGTGCCAAGGTAGGTTATAAGCACTGTAATGAGTTCCTCTCCACCATCGCATAGCATCCCCTTTGAGATAGGTTACTGCTACCTCTATTCTTTGTTCCAATGGAGTTCTGGCCGCGCATCAAAGTACATTTCTATTGTTTGTATCCAAGAATCTGCATCTGTGCCATCGAATTCAGGTATATTCATCTTGGCTGGCTTCACTGATGGCAGTCCTTTTCGCACTTCCAGTTGGTGCTGATTTTGCACTCTATGCTTGTTGTTCCTCATGTTTCCATCCCCAGGTAACTCTGGAATTGGTTCCAACTGGGTATTTTGATGGTGGATCTTGGAAATTGTAGGATCCAAATCCTTAGGTTTTTTTCCTACGGTAGTTGTTAATTTTGTAGAATTGAAGCTCATGTGTTGCACACATTTCATTACAAAATCTAACATCCACTCAAACTTCATTGTAGGAATCCTTTGTTTTTCATGTGATTGAATCAAACAGACTTTTAGGGCTCCTTTAATTCATGGGATTTCCAAATAATTTGTAGGATCGTGGTCCCATGGTATAGTACCTTGCAAGTATATAATAACACTATTGGTTCTCATTCCTATAGTTCGTACTAGTCTACCCTAATACATTATTGTGTATATGTCATGTATAATTCAATATACGCCGAGCCGAGAAAAACATACTAATTAGCTGCAAAATATTTATATATGTTACTGCCTAGCATTTATTGTGATTATTTTCTGTATGTCATGAAATGGGTCGTATACTCTAACTAACTTGTATGCAACATATAATATTGTTGCCCATGAATTGATGGATTAATTAATTATGTTTCCCCTGCTATGCATGTACATCACATGTCATATCATATGCAGGATTACTACTCTGATGACACCGTGGAAAAAGACGATGAGTATGACCACTACAAGAAAATGCTAAAGTTGCTGGAGGTTGGAATCTACAAGGTGTATCGGTGTAGGGCCTATCGATGCCCCTTTCAGGATAAGGTGGTAGATATGTCTTACAAAAGCCTTCTACAGCATGCCGATGGCAGATCCAAATGCAGCACAAGGAAGCAACGTGATAGGGCATAACACAAGGCTCTTGCCCAATACCCGAGGAACCTTCCCTACGGACCGAAGGAAGCGGCGAAGGCGAACGATACTTTCCCATCCAAAAGGTATAAGAAGGCCAAATGTGTGTATTTTTAGTTTGCCGAGGATGTTGATTAAGTTGTGGTTTGTTGGTCTAAACTTTGTTTCAATAACATGGTTTGTTGGTCTAAAATTTGTGTTATGATCTTCTTGTGTGTTAGTGGTACTCAAGTGAACATTTTGTTCATGTTTTAGTAGTATTCTAAGGTCTATCTCATGCCATCTACAGAAACTGAATGTTATTGTTGGATACATTAGAAGTTGGCGCTGCTCCAGCTGTGGGAAGCTATAGATTGAGGTGAAATTATTTCTTGTTAAATGTTAACCACTCCAGCAGTAGTGTAGAATTAGATTGAGTAAAATCTGTTATGTGCTTCGGTCACTGGAGTAGTAAATTTGGTAGAAGAACCACAATATTTGGTAGAAGAACTACAAGGTAATATAAGGAACCTGTTAGGGACTATGTTGTTCAAAAGAATTTGGTTCACACATGTTTGATGCAACTCACCGGATCAGGGGGGTTGGTTTTACTTTGGTATTTTCAAACCTCTTAATTGCTTGATTGTGTTGCTCTATTGATCCTGTCTGGCCGGAATAAGCGCGGGAACAACGAAATCATGGTGGGAAACCAGAACAGAACTGTATTAGCCCAACAACCAACTATCAAAATCCAGGGATGAGCACATTAGTTGTTCGTCACCGCCAGATCTGCCCAGTCGACGAAGAAGATGTGTTGAACTTGTAGAACCATCCGACGAACAGGTCATCATTGTTATACCTCAACTGATAGAAATACATGCCACTACTTTCCGTAATTGTCACCAGTATGTGGTACAGACATGACAGGCACAATAGGTCGAATGTCATAGCTTTTTTTGGCCTCGGGATCGTCCAAGAAACATGTAGCAAGTACAAACCTTTTCTTCTGCTAGTCAGCGGTAAGCCCTACGGGGATCAGTTCGCGACCTATAGGTGACGTTCTTTTGTTTTCTTGTTGGGGGTACACGTTACCACCGACAGAGTTTTGCTTTCCGCTAGTAAGGCTACCGCGGCTCTAAGCCTTTTTTCCCAGTAGTGATGAATAGTACATATTAGCACATGGTCAAAATTCACTTGTATTGACAAACAAACACCGAAAACTCAGTTATGGAGATAAATGTCCTTTCAACTGTCATGATGAGTCACTTGCATACGTCATGTCACTAATATTGTGAGGCAAAGGGATTTGGACAGACCATCACATTGAGGCTACTCATTGGTATCTAGGAGCAGTCATGATTTGCTAGAAGCCATTGTCATCTTATCAGTTCTAAGTGTGTATCACTGAACTATGGCTGGCTTACCTTGATCATGTGGAGTCACACACTTAAGAGAGTCGATCTAGTCGGATGTTATCGACTAGCACGAGCCAGCTAAGTGCAGACTTAGATGGGTAGGTACATACCTCATTAGTTTGTACCCACTTTGACCCGGGTTAGGCTTGTGAACTGAGGGACACAAGGGTTGTGTCGCATCATCTACTCCTGTATAGAGAAGGGTGGGCTAGCGGCGGCAAGGTAAGCTTCACCAACAAGTCAGCGTTGTGACACCACCTTGTCCCGAGGGTAGCGGAACCAAGCCTAGCACCTCCTGGTCACCACTCCACGTTTCATGTGTGTGAGCCAACAGAGGCACCACGTTTGCGGTGCTCATGTGGCAAAGCAACCAGATTCAGAGAGGAGGAGAAACATGATATGCAATACAAGGAATGCACTTCCTTGATGCCCTTCCTCGAGCATATGCACATGCGCGTCTAGGGGTACGAACCGTGGCCATCTCCGTCGGTTGGATCTTAGTCGGAGCCTCACCGGAGTTGGGTAGAAAAGTTTATTTTTTCTATTCTTGCTTCGACTATGGCCCAGCATACACACCAAACCATATGACATGTGGTCAGGTATACACCAAAATTAGGATATGGTACAAAAGCAATACAACTCGCCACAAACAGTAGTATGGTTGTTACCTTTGTGCCTCAATGGGCGTGAATCAATGTAAAGTTGTATCTCTTGTGTAAACCAATCGAATATCTATGTGTAACCACCCCATGTTAAGTATTGCTGAATTTAAGCACCGACAAATGGATGCCACGACGCCACACATGTGCACACGTCGGCTAGTACATGGCACATGATCTAGAAAGTATGCAAAGGACCCAATTGGATTGGACATACGCGTGGCCAAGGTCCATTAGAAAGACCCTCATCATGTGTTCCAACAACCATTCTTACTAATGTTGGCGCACCACTGTGCTCGAGAGACTCGCTTGAGGGGCGGAGGAAGGGGAAGGAGTTCAGGGAGAAAGGGAGAAGGACGCCCTACCATAGACATCCTCATACGGCCTCCTTCAACAGCCGCGAGGGACTAGACGACAGGACAGAACCCTCTTGGTTTATGATGGTGGCACCTCTGGAATTGCTACAATGTCCGAGTGGCTAGGGTTAATGTGATTAAATAGTTGTGTCCCTTGTGGAAGTTATTTTGGTATTTCGTTATCCCTAAAGTTCATCTCAATTTGAGAGCATTGCAACACTAAGAGATATGTAGTGTTTTTTTCATGTATTTATAATCTGTAACCTACAAGAAATGATTGTGTTTTATAATACAATATGTATAATATATTTCAGATTTTAGAGATTGGAAATATCAAGAAAAATCAGTAAAGAGAATACACTAATATCAAGAAATTATGAAGTACAACTGGCCTTTCCAATAAGTCAATGCCATGAGCAGTTCGTAAAAGAATATTTCATGATCCCTAGTGTTTTGTGTGTCAGATAACAATACCAAGGATTATTTACTGTGTGTTGAAGTGCTGAATATCTTAAAAATATGAAAAGGATCCCCAAAGTGCTTTTGGGGGCGGATAATCCGCCCCTGCTAGGGGCCGGATAATCTGCGCCTCCCCCAATCTCAAAGGGCGCAAGGGCATGCCTCACTGTGTGGGGGTGGAATATCTCCCAGATTGTCTAGCCAGGGCTGGAGTTTTTGCCCAGGTGTAAGATCCCACCTTTATAAAGGTAAAGATCCCTGTGATTGCAATGCTAGTCCCTGGATCAATGCTAGCATCCAAAGTTTAAGATGAAGTACACAGAAACAAAGGTCATTATTACATCGTCATTCCAGAGATAACATAGTCTTTTACAACTCTATAGCCATAGGCTAGTACAAGAGTTTAACTTAACAATATAAAATAGAAGTCTTCATCTTCATGTGCCACAGGCAAGCATGTCGAGTGTAAACTCATAACCCCTAATCATCATCAGAGTAACCTGCAACATCACAAGTTACAGCCATAGTGGGTCAATACATTGGAATAGTATTGACAAGTGATACCTTATTAGAATATTGACATCTAGTTACTACATGAATTTGGCTAAGTGTAGCTTAGGCTTGCTTTGCTCAAAATAGGTTTTACCTATCAGTTGAAAATACTAAGTTATTGTTTGGCAAAAACTTTCCCAAGGAACCACTAATAGAAATTGGTGAACCTTCACCCTTGTTCAACCACAAGTTTTAACTTAGAAAATTGGGATGAGGAGATTATTGATAGCTTCCATGTCTTGATGCTAAAATTGTCCAATACCAGGGACATGGGTAAGTACTTAGGTTCTTCCATCTACAGAGGTTGTGCACTTTCCCCACAAGACTTGATTTTCACCAAGACAGGACCTTTCAGAAGCCTTCCCTTAGACCAAATGGACGCGTTCCAACCTATCATCCCACTACCACCAACTGTCCAAATGGCTAAGTTATTGCAACCTATATGATCCAGGCAGATCCCATAATACCATGTGGCTTCACTAGAAGCTTCTTAACATTTGGCATCTCAAATCCCTTTGTTCCTGGGTGGCTTTCCACAAGTGATATACACAAGGTAAACCATAGAAATGGGCCTCGTGTAACCACTCAACACAAACCATTCTTTCCATTCCACCCAGGTGTTTCATTCACTTAGTTGTTTTATTAAGCAAACATAAATCAAAGACTTAGAAATATTTCTCATAGCATGAATATATAATCCACCCTTGTTTGATACTAGCTAGGCTAACCATGGCAATAAAAAGTATCTTAACTTAGGGGAAATTCTAACATTTCTACAACTACTAGGACTTCCCACGCATAGTATATTGATACTTAGCAAAATATTCATGCAAACTCTTTACAAAATAATTCTAATGCATAGGTAAAATTATTGGGACCAAAATATATGAAGCACCACTTGCCTTGGTAGTTTGGGGAGTAGCAACAATCTTCACAACCACAATCACTATTAGCACCAAAATCTACACATAAAATAATGGCACCAAATTCTCATATCAAAAATATACAAGCAAAAATATATGAATGCATGCAAATGCCATGTGATGATTTTCTACACCAAACAAGACAAGTATACAGTACTGAATCATAAACAAGACAAATACACACTAAATAAACTTTATTTGGTCTTTAAATCATTTTTCAAATAATTTCTATACTCAAAATAAGCCTATAAATGTCTCTTCAAAAAAAACCAATTTTACAGAAGCAAAACATTAAACACATTGCATAAATGGATAGAATTCTTTCTCCCGATTCCAATGATATAAAATTTGCAAAATTTGAACGTGTGGATCAGAAGTTATGAATTTTGCAAGTTTGAATGTCTAATAGATCTAAATTCTGTTTTTAAATCTAACTCGGGACACGCGGCAGCGTCTGATTGGACTGTACCGCTTCGCACTGGATCATGATCGCGCACCATTAGATCTAAATTAAAACATGCGGCTCTGATCTGCCCGTACCTCTTCGGCCTGGCTTCTAATCTAAACCACTAGATCTAGATCCAGTGGATCAAAACTCTCTGACCTAAAACAGGCGGCGCAGCTGGTTGCTGGCGGCGGCAGCGTTGCTGCCGATGACGTTCCGGTGGTTCTAGGAAGCAAGGGAGGGAATCGAGGGGCTTACCGAGCTCGTGGGGTCATCGCGGTGCTCAAGGTGTTTGCGGGAGGGGCAGGGGTGCACGGGCTCGACCGCTATTGCTCGCCGGAGAACCTACAGCCGTCGGTTACGGTCGCTCGTCATCATTGGCGAAGATATAGGTCGCGCCTAGAAAAAAGGATGGTGTCGTTAGACATGCACAAGTCTGGCGAACATGTGAGCATCAAAAAGAGAGAAGGGGCGGTCGGGGCATACGGGAAGAACTCGCCGGAGTGGACGCGGTCGTCGGTGGCGTTCTGGTGTTGACGCTGGCGAGGTTCTGGATGGTCCTAGCATGCACCATTGGGGTTAAACGATGCACAAGGTTGCGGAGATCATTTTGGCAAGATCAAAAGGCAAGGGGCGAAGTGTGCTCACCGGAATCCACCGCCGGAGTTCGCCTGTACAGCGGCAGAGTGAGCTCAAATACGAGCAGCCTGGGGGCAACTGGGTGTGGGTGTTTGGGGGGAAAGGACCGTGGTGATGTGGTGATTAAATAGCCAGAGCAGGGGCGAAAATCTCGCGGTGAATCAATGCAATTGATCGAGGCAGTGAAAAGGAGGAAACAACCGGCGACGACGTGTTCATCGCGCGGGTTCTGGGGAGGACGATGACGACGTGGCGATGGGGCCACTAGTCAGCGACTGGTTGGGTGGCACGGGTGCGGTGAGAAAAACAGGAAGAGAGGGAAATCCCGGGTGGGCTGGTTAGTGGGATGCTTCTGTTTGTGGGCTCAATTGCCAGCGACAGCCCTTTTCTATTTCTTTATCCTTTTTCTTTTTCTGTTTGAATTTCCAGGAAACAATTTCAAATGTGTTTGAATTCAAACCACTTCTGGGTTTTTATAAAGTGGAATTTATACACATTTGGTTGCAGAACAATGTTGTACACTTAAAAATAATTTGGCACTTTGGAATTTTAAAATAAACAATGTTCTTACCCATTGTTTAATAAAGACATAGAAATGGTTTTAAATTTGTTTCTTTGTTTTGAAAACTTTTTCCAAGCTTTGGAAATTATCAAACAAACCTATGATCAAAGATCTTTGGTTTAAAACAAATAATCTCTTTACTAGAGAGTAGCATTGGATCAATGCCTTGCCTACATAAAATAATAGGCATTCAAATGCTTTTGTTTTTGTAATGACTTTGAAAAAGATCCTATAATGATTATGAATGCATGGATGATATGCAAACTTTGAAATCGTGATTTTAGGGATGTTACACCAGGCTAGATAATCCGGCCCTCAAGGGGGCCGGATAATCCGCCCCCAGGGAGTTGGCAAAGGGAGCCACGACATGGCTCTCTATATGGGGGCGGAGTTTCCCCCGGACTTTTCGGCTCTGGGGCGGACTTTTCCCCAGGGCGAATAGTATGCCCCTTCGAGGATTTTTCACCGAGTCAAGCTTGGCGCGTCGCTCTGTGTGGGGGGCGGATTTTGCCCCCGACTTTCTATCCCTGGGGCGGATCCCCTCCCCCCAGGGCGGATAGTCCGCCCCTAGTGGGGGGCGGATAATCCTCCCCCAAATTTCTACAACGAACAATTCTGGGCAAGGGTATTTAAACCCATCTTCCCCCTCCTGTCAGAACTCTTGGTTCATTCGAAAAAGACAAGATTTGCTCCTCAAGTTCCATCCAAGAGATCTCCACCTTCATCCACCCAAAGGCCCCATTCCTTGGGGAATCAAAGGAGGAGGGCTCGATCTTCATCAACATAAATCAAGCGCTTCATCTCCTCTCCATTCATTTGGAGAACCCTCAATCTAGTGTTTCTTGCAAATATCTAGATCCTTGTTTTGATTATTTTGATAATCCTTGTTCTTGTGACAGCTTGCTGTCATTACGAGAGCCTCCAATTTGGTTGTGGATGTGTGCCCCTCTAGAGTTGTAAAGGCACCGGTTCCCGCCTCGAAGGGTACAAATAGTGGAGAAGGTGGATCAGGACTTTCGTGGCGAGATCCATCGGAGAATAGGGTGAGGCCTATTGTGGCGTGGTGGTCTTAGAACCGCCCACCCCTCCAATGCAGATGTACTTCCCTTAACAAGGAAGGAACTGCTGTAAAATAAATCCCTGTGTCTCCGCGTGCTCCACTACTGTTTCCTCGCTCCTCTCTTTACGTGTTTTGTAGATAGGTTTGCATATTGCATATCTAGAGAATTTACTTTGTGTCAAGCCTAAAATAGAAAAAGAACTAAAAATTGAGTATCACCTATTCACCGCCCCTCTAGGTGCCTATATGATCCATTTCAATTGGTATCAGAGCCCTGACTCTTTATTCGGCCTTAACCGGCTAAGAGAAGTATGGTTTCCAAGGGATATGGGAGTGATGTTGCAGAAATAGTCACCATGAACGATCTCAAGATGTTGGAAACAACCTTGATTAGTTCTATGGAGGCTAAGTTGGAAGAGATGCAACAAATGATAATGCGTCTCTCCACACCCACAACACCACCTCCATCTACCTCTAAAGCTACCACCCCGCAATCTAAGGAAAAGGGTAACACCGATTCCAAAGAGAACGAGGTGGTTGGTTATGACACTAGTAAGAGCTCCTCCTCAAAAAGGATAGTGGTAAGGAAGGATACAATGAGGTTTCTCATGTGTATTCACCTGATCCACCTATCCCTCGCCCTCATATACATAATAGGGGTGATCCACCCAAACTTTCAGCATCTACCTTTAATCAATGGCAATTTTTGATGAAGTCTCATGTGTGTTTCTCCTCCATTCAGTTATGGAAAATCATAGAGAGCGGTCTTCATGTTGGAGATCCAAACAACCTAACAAGAAGAGAGGTTGTAGATAGTCAACTCAATGCAACGGCTCTACACATGATTCTCTTGGTGTGGGTAACAAAGACATGACACACATAGAGCATCTCAACACAGCGAAGGAAGCCTGTGATGCCCTCACCGAGCTCTTCATTGGAAATTAAAGAATGAGAAGAAATAGGTATGATTCTTTGAGTAACCAAGCCGAAGGGTTCTATATGTTGGATGGAGAAGATCACGAGGACATGTATAGGCGGCTGAAGTCAATAGCCACCACTTTCAGAAATCATGGTGCTTCTCATGTTGATGATGCATGGATCAAGCGAAAGTATGTTAGTTATCTTTTGCCTTTTGAGCCCACAAATTTTCAGAGTCTACAAGGAAGGCATAACTACCACCTAATGACATCCAATGAATTAATGCAAGAAATGGCAGCCTTCAAAGTGGCTGCTAAGAATGTCGTAGATGCACGTGCAAGTGCCATTGGAATGCAAAAAGGGGTCAACATGGCCTTGAAGTCAAGTGTGGCTGAACAAGATGTAGATGACATAGAAGATATGGACTGTCCCGAGGATGTAAAGAGGGCTCATGGACAATACGTTGCTTTCTATGCTAGAAATTTTGGAAGGATCCAGCTAAAGCCAAATATGAACTAGAACGCAAGAGTGGAGAATATGGGAGAAGGGAAAATGGCCCCAAGTTAAGAACATGCTTCAATTGTGGAGACCGGCTGCATTTTGTAGCTGAGTGTCCGTATCAAAGTAGAGAGGATAATGGAGGAAGACTCATTCTCAAAGATAAGTCAAAGGCTCCACGAAAGAAGCAAATTGTGAAGAAGAGTTCTCCATTCAAAAAGCAGCTGAAGATTGTCTTGGTGGCTCAAGAGGAGTATACTTTGGGAAGTGAAGATGAAGATGGGGATGATATCTCTCGAGAGGTGGCTGCTATAGTCACCACGTCTACACCAACATCTCTCTTCGACTCTCCGAATGAAAACTTCATCAACAAGAAAGCCACTTGCCTCATGGCAAGAGGTTCCGAGGTATCGTCTTCCAACACTTCTTTTACTAAGGCTATGACTAACATGGATAATCCTACTAGTCTTAAGGTTAGAGAAGAAATTATTGCTTTGGACTATTTTATCACTAACTTGCAAGGTGAGGACAAAAGACATTTTGAGTCTCTCATGGACTAGCTGGCCCAAAATGAAGTTCTTCTTGAAGAAAAGGGCATGATTGAAAGGGATGATACAATGTAGATTGCATCCCTAAAAAATGCTCTAGAAGAAGAGGAAGAGGCTCGTGTTTCTCTTGAAGAGATACTTGAGTCTATCGAGGAGTTACACGAAGAAGTGGTGACCAAGCTTGTTAAGGAACGTGAAAATGCAGTAGCCAAAGCAAAGAAACTAAACAAAGAAAAAGTTGACTATGGGGCTACTCGTGCTAGACTCTCCGAGGAATTGGAGAAACTTGACATTGCTCACAAGGCTTTTAAAAGTGAATTCTCTATTCTCATTGAGTCTCATGATCAGCTCCAAATTCGATTGACTAAGTATGATATTCCTAGCACATCTAAGTCAACATATATTCATGAAAAAAATTCTAGGGTGGAAGATGATCTTGCCAAAACATCCACTTCTAAAGGTAAGGGAGTTCTTGATGATATTCTTGGCAAGAAAAGATCAAACCTTGTAAAAGAGGGACTTGGCTATGTTTCCAAGTCGAAGAAGAAGAATAAGGACAAGGAAAATAAGACCAAGAATGAACAAGCAAAGACAAGAACCATTGAGAAGAACATCACAAAGGACAAAACTGACCATATTGATTTTGCAGGGTCTAACAATCCTAATTATGAGCTATTTTGTGATTACTATGGTGATGTATATGATAATTATGTTGGTACTTTTGATGAATATGTTGCTTGGTCTATTTGGGTTGCAAAGACCCTTGTTACTAACATGAGAGGACCCATTGAAAAATGGGTACCTAAAACCAAGAAGTAATTTTCTTGCAGGGCTATGCTTCCGGTGGTTCTAAATGGGTGCTGGACAGTGGGTACACTAGTCATATGACCGGAAGCAATGAGATCATCACGGATATGAGACCCAATCATGATCATATTACAGTCTCCTATGGTGATAAGTCTAAATATGAGGTATTGGGTCTTGGCAAAGTAGTGGTTGCCCATGATATCTCTCTCATGGACGTCATGCTTGTTGAGACCCTCGGTTACAACTTATTTTCTGTTCGTGCCCAGTAAGATGGGCTTTGCTATTTTCATTGATGGTGATTTAGTGGTTCTTTTGTGGAGCGAGACTCTAAAGGTCACTTTCGTTGGGTACATCGAAAATGACGTGTATGTGGTGGACTTTTCAGGGAAACCCACTACAGGTCCGATGTGATTATTCAGAATGGCCGATGTAGGCTGGTTATGGCATCGCCATCTAGCCCATGTCAATATGAGAACTTTGCAAAGTCTTCACAAGGGTGGCCACATCCTTGGACTAAAAGACAATGTTTCCTTTGCCAAAGATCATGTTTGCAGGGCATGTGTTGAAGGAAAGATGCACGATGTCGTGGTATTGCCGATGAGTACGCCATGGAGGGGTCCTCACAGTGAGTGTTTAGAGACGTGGGGTAAGGCAGACGGTTGACGGGTACGAGGTAACACAGCTTACCCAGGTTCAGATCCCACAATGGTGGCAGAATGCTACTCCTGCTATAAATTACATGGATTGGTTCGCTATGCGAGGTGTATGTGTATCGTTCTGACTTGTTCCCTAAAGGCTCCCATAGGCCCTACTTATATAGTCGCCAGGTCCTAGGATTACAGGGAAAGTCCTAGCCATACAGGTTACAGAGTCCTACACAGTATACAATAGTCTAACGTGTCTTGCACTCCAAGGCTCCGGGTACGTCGGTGACTCCTCCGTAGCCTTCCTTTATCTGGCATGGGCCTCCCTTCTGGATCCATCTAACAGGGCCTCCCAGCAGGCCATGGGCCATTCTACCAACTGTGGGCCACGCGGGTTATCCGGATAAGAGACATGATATGAGGATACCCATATAGCATATCCCCAACAGTAGCCCCCGGAGAACTCTGAGATCTTGTGCCATCTTGCCTCTTCAGGTTGAATGCTCCGTCTAGATGAATGTCGGCAAATCATCAAGCAATATCTTGTAGTCCTCCCAAGAACCCTGCAGTATTCTCCGTCTTCAACTTGCAAGTCGGAGAAACGCTAAATATTCCATCGTACTCTTCTCATAGCCGGACTGGATCTGTCCATGCCGGAATATTACGATGTGATGGTTCATCTGCTAGTGACAGCTAGGACGACATAGACATAGATCAGCGACGCCTCGTAACTCACACATGCAGAGAACACAATCATGTTCGTTTTTCCCGCGCAAAGGATACGAACCGTTGGCGGCGGCGGTTAGGAATGTGGCGAAATTTCCGCGCACACGTCGTCCACACGCCGACCATTTGATCACTCTGCACGAATCTTGACGCCAGGAGTTATAAATTATGACTGTAGTGGATTTTTTACTTTTCACCTCATTCTCCTCCTGCGTCATCTTCTTCCTCTAGCGAGCACTCCTCGAACCTTCCGCACGAACGCAAAACCCTAGCTTTCCAATCTCGCAGTCACCTCCCCTTCCTTCATCAATGTCGAGCAGCAGCACCATCGCATCCATGGCGGTGACAAGCCATGCCGCGGCGAAGCCGGCGGGATCTGTTCATGTGCCCCTAAAGGGCTTGCTGCTGCCTAAATCCGCGGTGGTCTAATCCACCAGCGGAGACCAAATTCCAGCGGCGCTAGAGCTGCTGGAGGAAGAAGGCGACTCCCACAAGGGAGATTGGCACGGCTCGGATATCACAGACAGTGATATCAAGGAGCTGGTTGTTGAAGGTTACCTTCCCTCGTCGGAGGGACTAGTCTGGCGGGCGGAGCCAGCCGGCGAGGTCACCCCTTCTCCCCAAGCCGGAGAGAAGGTGTACCTCAAGGCCCAATTGGTACGCGGTGATTCCCTACCCATCTCCAATTTCTTCGTAGCTGTCCTCAACCATTACCGAGTTTAGCCTCAAAACCTCTCCCCCAATAGCATCTTCGCGCTCAGCAAATATGCGACGCTTTGTGAGGGTTACTTAGGGATTAGGCCTAGGCTAGATATCTTTATTTACTTCTTCACCGTCAAGAGGGAAGACAGAGCCAACAAGGACGAGCTTAGGAACTGTGGCACAATTAGCTTTAAGATCCGTCCTGGTCGGCGGTTCCCCGACATAGTCGGCCATGAGTCATGCAAAAACTGGCAACAAACGTAGTTCTACAGCCCAGACATTCCTCTGGCTGGCTGAGAAGCGACGTATCTGGACTTCGTCGATGGAGCTACCGCCGAAGCCTCAAAATGGAGATCCCAGGCCTCCCTCCCCTCCGACATCGACGCTTTCCGCGCTATAAGGCGGATAGAGTGGTTCATAGAGACGGGTCTGATCGGATTGGACCTGGCCATGTGCTGGTTCGTCAGGCGGAGCTAGCCTTTGCAGCACCGCTCTAAGTTGATGCATGATTATACCAAGGAGAGGAAAGATAGCCTCCGCATCTCCGAGGACAACTTCTCCAGCGACTCCGTCAAGCTCCACCTCAAGGACATCGTCCAGGTGAAGGATAGGAAGCGTGGCTTCACAATCACCTATGACATGTTCGAGGAGGTAAAGTGCCCAGAGGTACCTGTTTATTTTCCGTGTATGACATTTACTCCAGTTCTTCCATCTTTCCTTTGTCATCTAACACCTTATGATTTCACTTAACAGCTTAAGAGTCTAAAGGAGGATGACATGGCTGTCCAAATTTATGACCCAAAGATGAAGGAAGTCACTTTCGTGTCCGATGATGATGTCCCGTTGGAACGAAAGCGGAAGAGATCCACCTCTAACGCTGCCGACAGAGGCAAGAAGAAGAAGATGGAGGGTGGAGCCTCCAAGAATCCCATTGTCGCCCTGGAGGCGGAGAAAAGAAAGCTTACCGGGATCCCTTTTACCAAAGCACCCACAATTGTGTAAGTTTATTTTCCTCCGACATTGTCCATTGTTTTTTCCTTTTCTTTTACTTATACTTTTGCACGTTTCAGGTGTAGGGTTCACAGCATAGAAAAAAATTCCTATGATGGGAACTATGTACCAAGATCTATCTATTAGATACAAACAACGGGCAAATGTATATCCGTAGAGAACATACCCTTGAAGACCGACAAATCTTAACGAGTTAAACTCGTGGTTGATGTAGACGACCTCTTGCCGATCTCAAGATCGAGAGGAAGTCCTAGCGCCACAAAGCAGCAGTGCATCCGTGCTCGCACACACGTACAAGACACCGAGAAACCTCTGCCTCCTCGCTCCAGCGATGCAGCGGAAGCACAACCCTTTGTTTCCGAATAGCCACCAGGAATATGTATCTCGCTAGTCCGAGACCATGGGGGATAAATTCTAGAGGGGGAGAGAGATCCTTCACGAGGAGGTGTGAGTGAGAGAGAGGGAGAGGGGTGCCTTTTATAGGAGGAGGGGGGCACCCAAGGGGGTGGCCGCCGGCCATGGGGGCTGCCCCCTCCCCTCCTTCATTCATGTGGGTGGACACTCCACTCACAAAAACCTGTTCAATTTCCTCCACTCAAAATCCCACTCAAAATTGCTATTAAATTTCCACCAAATTTAATGCAAACTCTCATTAAATAAAACTCTTTTTATTTATTCAGAATTTTGTCAGTTACTTTAATGACAAACATTCACATATAACCCCTTGCTATAATTCCATTTCACATGCAAAAACACTTTCTGCAATTTCACCCGAAAACCTGTTTCGGTATCTAGTGAAATAAATTCCTGCGCTTGTTATTCTTTCCGGCATGAAACATTTGCTCCAACTGGATGTCAGTGTCCCTTAAGTGTGTCACCCTACGGTTCGCGAATAATGCGGACATGATCGAGACCCTTCTCCGATCAATAATCCGAAGAGGGACCTGGAGATCCATATTGACTCCCACACATTCAACGATGACTTTCATGTGATCGCCGGAACCTTTTATGCTTGTATTTTAATCCCTTTGTTTCACGATATATTACATGTCCGAGATCCGATCCTCGGTATCTCCATACCTAGTTTGATCTAGTTACTGACATGCACTCTTTTCTCGTTCCCGTGATATAACATTCTAGTGATCAAATCACTTGCTTGCAAGCTAACCAATATGATATCACCGAGAGGGCCCAGAGTATATCTATCCTTCATCGGGATGAACAAATTCCACTCTTGATCCATGAGTCTCAACATAACACTTTAGTAGAAGCCATCTTTATAATCACCCAGTTACGGTGTGACGTTTGATGTCAACAACAAACTCTTCCGGTGTTAATGATAGGCATGATCTCATGGTCTAAGGATTAGGATCACTTCGTAAGTTTTTTATATCAATATAAACTAAATGACTTTGATCGTAATGCTATACTTCGGATGATTGTTCATCACATCATTACACTAATGTTTTGATCTCGTTATTAACAACATCCAATGTCTATGATCAGGAAACTGTGATCATCTTGTTAATCAACAAGCTAGTTTATTAGAGAGGCATAACTAGGAACTTTCTGTTTGTTTATTAAACACACATGTATTAACGTTTCCGTATTAATACAATTATAGCATGCAAAATAAACATCTATCATATACTTGGAATACACATAATAAACACTTTATTATTGCCTCTCAAGGCATATTCCCTTCAGTCTCCCACTTGCACTAGAGACAATAATCTAGTTACATAGGGATGTATCTAACACCCATGGAGTTCTGGTGTAGATCATGTTTTGCTCTAGAGAGAGTTTTAGTCAACGGATCTGCTACATTGAGATCCGTATATACTTTACAAATCTGTATATCTCCATCCTTGACATGCTCGCGGATGGAGTGAAACCGGTGCTTAATATGCTTGGAATGCTTGTGAGACCTTGGTTCTTTGGCATTGGCAATGGCACTATTGTTGTCACAATAGATCACCATTGGGTCCAACGCGTTTGCAATCACACCTAGTTCGGATATGAACTCCTTCATCCAAACTGCTTCCTGAGCCGCTTCCAAAGCAGCAACCTATTTGTCCTCCGTTGTTGATCCCGACACCACAGGTTGTTTCGAGCTCCTCCAACTAACCGCTCCGCCATTCATGAAAATACGTATCCGGATTGAGACTTAGAGTCATCCAGATCGGTGTCAAAGCTAGCGTCAACATAACACTTAGCGACGAGCTCTTCTTCACCTCCGTATACAAGAAACATATCCTTAGTTCTTCGTAAGTACTTAAGGATATTCTTGACCGCTTTCCAATGTTCTGAACATGGATCCGATTGGTACCTCCTAGTCAAACTAATAGCATGTGCCACATCCGATCTTGTACATAGCATGGTGTACATTATAGAACCTATGGCTGAAGCATATGGGACTTTATCCATTATCTCTCTTTTTTCCGCCGTAGCCGGACTTTGAGTCTTACTCAATGCCGTGCCTTGTGTCATAGGTAAGAACCCCTTCTTACGATCTTCCATTTTAAACTTCTTTAAAATCTTATCAATGTATGTACTTTGCGATAGCCCTATTAGGCGCCTAGATCTATCTCTATAGATCTTTATGCCTAATATTATGACGCTTCACCTAGGTCCTTCACTGAAAATTTGCTGTTTAGATAACTTTTAACACTGTTTAAAAGATCTATATCATTTCCGATAAATAATATGTCATCCACATATAGTATCAGAAATGCCACATTTCTCCCACTCACTTTCTTGTAAATACAAGCTTCTACATAAGTTTGGACAAATCCAAACTCTTTGATCACCTCATCAAAACGGAGATTCCAACTTCGTGATGCTTGCTTCAATCCATAGATGGATCGCTGAAGCTTGCACACCTTGTTAGCATCCTTAGGATCGACAAAACCCTTTGGTTGTATCATATACAACTCTTCTTCAATATTACCATTGAGAAACGCGGTTTTGACATCCATCTGCCATATCTCATAATCGAAATATGCAGCAATTGCTAACATAATCCTAACTGATTTTAGTATCTCTACGGGAGAGAATGTCTCATCGTAGTCAACTCCTTGAATTTGACGAAACCCTTTTGCGACAAGTCGAGCTTTATAGATGGTCACATTACCATCAGCATCAGTTTTCCTTTTGAAAATCCATTTATTCTCCACGGCCTTTCGGTCGTGAGGTAAGTCCACCAAGTTCAAAACTTGATTTTCATACATGGATTCCATCTCGGATTTCATGGATTCTAACCATTTTTTGGAATCCGGGCTCATCGTCGCTTCTTCATACGTCACAGGTTAATCATTTTCATCAACCATGAAATTCATGACAGGATTTCTGAACAGCTCGGGAGCTTCCCGCGTCCTGCTAGACCTGCGAGGTTCGGTAGTACTCACTTTTGGAGTTTCATGATCATTATCATTAGATCCTTCTTCAAATGGTGAAGCCAACTCCGTAACGACTTCCGGCGCTGCGCTACTCGCCATACTTTGAAGAGAAGGTTAAATAACCTCTTCGAGTTCTACCTTCCGACTACTCACACCTTTCGCGAGAAACTCTTTCTCTAGAAAGGATCCATTCTTGGCAACAAAAACCTTGCCCTCGGATATGTGATAGAAGGAATACCCAATAGTTTCCTTACGGTATCCTATGAAGACGCATTTTTCCGCTTTGGGTTCGAGTTTATCCTGTTGAAGTTTCTTCACATAAATATCGCAACCCCAAACTTTAAGAAATGGCAGCTTAGGTTTGTTTCCAAACAATAATTCATACGGTGTCTTTTCAACGGATTTAGATGGTGCCCGATTTAAAGTGAATGCAGCAATTTCTAGTGCATAACCCCAAAATGACAATGGCAAGTCCGTCAGAGACATCATAGATCGAACCATATCTAATAAAGTACGATTACGATGTTCCGACACACCATTTCGCTGTGGTGTTCCGGCAGGTGTGAGTTGTGAAACAATTCCACACTCTTTCATGTGAGTGCTAAACTCGTAACTTAGATACTCACCTCCACGGCGGACCGTAGAAATTTGATCTTTCTATTATGATGATTTTCCACTTCATTCTGAAATTCCTTGAACTTTTCAAAGGTTTCAGACTTGTGTTTCATCAAGTGGATATAACTATATCTACTCAAATCATCCGTGAAAGTAACAAAATAACGATATCCACCTCGCGCTGACACACTCATTGGACCAAATACATCAGAATGTATGATTTCCAATAAATCCGTCGCCCGTTCCATTGAACCGGAAAACGGCGTTCTAGTCATCTTGCCCATAAGGCATGGCTCGCATGTATCAAATGATTCAAAATCAAGTGATTCCAAAAGTCCATCCGAATGGAGCTTCTTCATGCGTTTAACGCCAATATGACCTAGACGGCAGTGCCACATATATGCGGATATATCATCATTTAGTTTAATCCTTTTAGCATCAACATTATGAATATGTGTAACATTATTATAGAGATCCAATATAAATAAACCATTCATCATCGGTGCATGACCATAAAAGATTTCATTCATATAAATAGAACAACCATTGTTCTCAGATTTAAATGAATAACCACTTCGCATCAAACACGATCCAGATACAATGTTCATGCTCAGTGATGGCACCAGATAACAATTATTCAAGTTTATTACTAATCCCGACGGCAAGTGGAGAGGTAGTGTTCTGATGACGATCACATCAACGCTTGATCCATTGCCGACACGCATCTTGACCTCACCCCTTGCTAGCGGTCGCATGTTCCGCAGCCCCTGATTCGAGTTACAAATATTAGCAACTCAACCGGTATCAAATACCCAGGTGCTACTGTGAGCACTAGTCAAGTACACATCAATAACATGTATATTATATATACCTTTGTTTGCCTTGCCAGCCTTCTTGTCTGCCAAATACTTGGGGCAGTTGCGCTTCCAGAGGCCAGTCCCCTTACAATAGTAGCACTCGGTATCAGACTTAGGGCCAACTCGGGGTTTCTTTTCAGGACGGCCGCCCTTACTTCCATTCCATTTTCCCTTCTTGTCTTTCTTGAAACCAGTGTTCTTATTGATCATCAACACTTGATGTTCCTTTTTGATCTCCACTTCTGCGGTTTTAAGCATTGACAGAAGCTCGGGGAGAGCCTTCTTCATGCCTTGCATATTATAGTTCATCACGAAGCTCTTATAGCTAGGTGGCAGAGACTGCAGAACACGATAGATGCCTAAGTCAATGGGAATCGATATTCCCAAGGACACAAGCTTATTGGCGTAACCCGACATCTTGAGTACATGCTCCTTAACGGAGTTGTGCTCTTCCATCATGCAGCTAAAGAACTTTTCTAAAGCATTGTAGCTCTCTACAGCAGCATGTGTGTCAAAAATCATTTTCAACTCACCCATTGTATCAAATGCATTGCTGTTTTCGAAACGCTTTCGAAGTTCCGGCTCTAGCCCATACAATATGCCGCAATGAACTAAGTTGTGGTCCTCCTGACGAGTCTGATAGACATTCTTCTCCTCGTCAGGGGCATCATCAAAAGGTGGGGGGCCTAGCGGCGCTTCTAGCTATTGCTTTTATGCAGCAGAGAGGAGAATCCTCAAATTCATGGCCCAATCGGTAAAGTTGCTACCGTTCATTGCGAGTTTCTCTTTCTCCATGAACACATTAAAATTAAAAGAAGGTGGTGTCATCTACAACAGAATTTGTAAAGTTTAGACTAAGTTTATGATAGATTGAGTTCAACTAATCCATATTACGAACGAACTCCCACTCAAAAATGACATGCCTTGTGCCTTTTTGGTGATTACATGAACCAAATACACTACACCAAGTCCGATCATCACGTGACTCGGTGTAGCTTCAAAGGCGAGCATCAAATGGGCATCATATCTACTATATGACTCATGCTTAACCTTTCGGTATGTGTTCCGAGGTCATGTCTGTACATGCTAGGCTCTCCAATTTAGAACCTTAGTATTTGCGTGTGTAGATGTCTTACACCCGAAATATGGTCGTGGATCCAAGAACACCCGATCATCACGTGATGTCTTGGAGCGACGAAAACATAATCGGTGCATACTAAAGGAAGAACACATTCTTATCTTGATATTTAAATGAGGGATCATCTTATTATGCTAATAAAGCGCTAAACAAGCAATATAAGATGCTATCAAACATCACATGTTTATTAGTGAAAAGATATGGTTCTCGCATATGATCTCTATCATGTGCATCGTGATATGATCACTATCATACCTTTATGTGTAAGGCCAAGGTCTATGGAACTTACACTCTATGTGTGTTGTAAGAGTATCATCTCATACTTCTACTTACAACATCACCATATCATAACACTAGCCCAGCAACAATCTAAACTAGACACCTCTAATTTATCGATTGCAAGTTTTACGTGGCTTAGGGCTTTCGAAGATAGAACCATTCATACCTACGAACATGAACCACAACGAGGATAACCAAATTGTTGACAACTCGTTGCAAAATAGATATTGACTATAGTAGGAGAGACAGACACCCGCTAGCCACTTATGCAAACTAGTTGCATGTCAAGCGTGGAACATGTCTCATGTGCGAGGACATGTAAAGTTTGTTCGGGCCGCTTCATCCCACTACGCCACCAATATCCAAAATTACAACTAAGAAGCAACAACATGATCATCATCTCCCACATACTCATATGTGTACTACCCGTGTAAAGCATCTACGCATAGATCCGGCTCTGATACCACTATAGGGTTCGCAGCATAGAAAACAAAAAATTTCCTACGATGGGAACTATGTACCAAGATCTATCTATTAGATACAAACAACGTGCGGATGTATATCCGTAGAGAACATACCCTTGAAGACCGACAAAGCTTAATGAGTTGAACTCGTGGTTGATGTAGACGATCTCTTGCCGATCTTAAGATCGAGAGGAAGTCCTAGCGCCACAAAGCAGCAGCGCATCCGTGCTCGCACACACGTACAAGACACTGAGCAACCTCTGACTCCTCGCTCCAGTGATGCAGCGGAAGCACAACCCTTTGTTGCCAAATAGCCACCGGGAACATGTGTCACATCCCAAAATTTTTGAAATTTTGAAATGTGGAAAACCTTAAACAAAGTGAAAAGAAAAAACTAAGTCTTGGAAATTCAGAGGGAACAAAAACTTTTTGACTATTTAATATAACTCCTTCAAAGCAAAAGTTAAATAAAATGATTTTGTTTGTAAAGTTGTATGCATGCTTTCAAAACCTCAAAATAATGAAGCATGCATGGTAGCCATTTTAAAACCAAGTAAAAAAACTTTTTTCTCAAAGTTGAAATGATCACTTAACAACATGAGACTTTGTATATATTTCATATTTAAAATATACAAAAGAATTCCTAAGTGAGCTAAAAAGATAAAGGACAAAATTATAAAGCCATAGAAATTAGTTTGACTCTATTTGAAGCTAAATTTATAAAATATAAGAAGAAAAATAGAGTCAAGATAAGGCAATGACTAAAAACGAAATGAAAGTATTCTTAAATGAGTGATTATGATAAAGAATAAAATTATAAAGCTAAGGAAATTGGTTTAAACCCTTTTGGTGTCCTAAGTCAAAAGATATGGTTTTTGTAAGAAAAAAGAATAGAAATTAATAAAATTAGGCATACGTACCATGCTTATTTAAAAAAAATGAATTATATTTTATTAAAATAATATTTCAAATACTTTAATTGCAGTAAACTGTCAAATTATATTTTATATATGAATTTTTTGAAAAGGTTTCATACAAATTTTAATCAATTTGAAAATTTAATCCAATTAAAAAAAACAGAAAAGAAAAGGGAAAAACAACAAAAATAGTGTGAACCAACCTGTCCAAGTTTCACCGTGGTGTCTCCCTTCCCTAATTTGTTTTTATTTCCTTTCTCTTATTTCTTTCTAAGACTGATCCTTGGCCTATCTACCTAGGAGAACAACGATCGAGTGCGCTCGTGCATGTCTGTCCTTAATTTCCACTAAATAACGTACACACTACAGGAGTTGAGCAGTCATGACATTTTTACTCTCGGTCCTTTACGTGCATTAATTTCCAAAATAAATCTGCACTAAATTGTCCACTTAAACTCCACGACCCCCTCCCCATTTTATCTCATCTATCTCTACCTGATAGCCACCGAGCTTCTGGTATTCGAGCTTGTCAACCTACATCAACCGACGAACTACGGCGACAACTCCGGTGAAGACAGTCACTCTCGCGCCCGCCTTTTCATTCTACCCTTTCTAGTAGTTCCTGGTGCATTCCCTTTATTTGTTTTTGTGCTTTCTCGTGCTCCAGATCGTGGCCACCGTCTTCATCCGTGAACACCGTCCGTGCTCGGAACTCCGGCGAGAGATTACTAACGAGTGAGTTCATCTCTGTGACGGCGCCTTCATTATCGAGACCGCCTCGACCTTCCGCTTCAACTGGTATAGCCCACGGACTCTCCAATCCTCTGTAGCGTGTAGAACGTGTTTTCTTGACGCGTTGTCGTCCGTGATATTGCTTCCGATGAGAAGAGAACTTTTTTTCTCCAATCGTTTAATCCATCCAGAAAATTAATAATAGAACCAAGAATTCAATCAATAAAGAACTGCAGGTTTTAGATTGATCGGTTCATGTTGAATCACTCAAACGAAAGTGTACGACCCAATGAAAATCTGCCACTATTCATATCAACTTCTAATTTTCGGATTTTTAGACATAAGAACATAGAAACTTGTAAAAATCATATCTTTAATTTTGAATATCTAAATTTAGTAAATAATATCTATGGATTCACAAAAACGAGTAGAACACAGTGGAGCCATAATTTGGTATTTTTGAGTCGGTTAAAATTACGTTTTATACAGAACCATTTGTGGAGTATTTTGAGTATAAAAATTGTTGTGTAAATTATTTTTAAGTGAATCCTTTTGCAAATGGTTGTAAATTGAACCCTCCGTCCAGTAAGACCAACATATAATTTTAGTCTAGTATAAATAATATCGTGGCAATTATTTAGTGAGAATGGCCTTTCCAAGTGTTAGAAAATATTGCTAATTGCTACAATTGCACAAATTGTTGCATTTGTAATCTTGAAAATATAAAATATTCATAAATCACTTAGTAATGTTCAGAACCTTGTCATAACAATTTGTATAATAAAAATTGCCATCTTGCATGGTTGCATACTTTGCATGATTTTTGTGTTGTAAGTAGTATTGATCTTGTGATTGTTTTGTCTTGGTTGTTTGCTTGATAGATTGTGTTGATTGTCAAGTGTGTTATTGCGAAGAGTGTACCAACACCACCAACTACTAAGGCAAGTGACACTATCATCCAAGTCCTACTATTTTCATTACACTTAGTGGATTTTTGTAACATGCATGATAGGACTACTATATTTTATGCTATGCTAAATCCTAATAGGAAATCCCTATATCCTCCTTAGTGAAAACATTGTAGTTCTAGTATGCTTAGCTCTGCTATATATTTGGGATGGGATACATGATATGATTACATGAAGTGTTGGAAAAATTATATGTTTTATATAATAAAACAAGTACTCAATGAACCACCTGGGTGGAAAGAGGATACTCACTTTGGACAAGGTGGAAACAAAGGGAACCATGGTTATATGGCTATCTTTTTGTATGTGCACTCGAAGAAAACCACCCAGGGACTTAGAGATTGAACAAGTTTCTCATAAAGTGGCTTCCGTGTACAGCCACATGCTAAATGGGCTCTGGCTTAGTCAACTACATAGTGGAAGACCCTTGCATTGGCATCTTCAGGTTAACTAGAATTCTGTATTGGAAATATATCCATACATTGGTGCCTGGTAGACAAGATAGCATTGTGTATTGGGAGGACTTCTATGGAAAGACTTTGTCACATTCTCGATCTGCCGGTACTCCATTTTGGTGAGTACTTATCCAGCGGCCACTGGTGGCGTCAACACGAGATTGTGTCATGTGGGTAAAGTGTACAACTTCTGCAGAAGATCAAATTCTAAGTACTTAGCCGTGTCCCCGGTTATGGAAAATTCTGAGCAACTAAGGCCTAAAGCTATGGAAGATCTCGACATTCCAATTTCTCAAAGTAAAACTTGATGGTGTCAACAAGGGATTAGAAGCACTTGGAGTTTTCCAAAGAGTTCAGAAAGATTTGACAAAAGATCAAAACTATTTTAAAAAGATAGGATAAAAATATATGCTTTCTGCAAAAGAGCCTAAACCCTACTTAGCCAAATATGCATGTAATGATAGGATCCACTTACTTCTACATAATAGTGAAACTTGCCAATACAATTAAAATGTATTGACCCTTGTGGCTGCAACTTATTATGTTGCAGGTTTGTTTGATGTTAGTGAAGTGTGTTGAATAGGATTACAAGTCTACAACCAACATGTTTGCCTGTGGCACTTTGAAGATGAAGGACTCCATGCTATATAGATATTCTGCTGCATTGTAATGTGATAGTCAAATGAGCTATGTAAGATGTAATGAATTATTTTATTCCTGGTTTTAAGTTGTATTATGACCTTTGTTTCTTGATATTACATCTTAACTATGGATGCTAGCTATTGATCCAGGGACTAGCATTGTAAGCATAGGGATCTCTACCTTATTAAATGTTGGGACTCTTACAGATGGTATCAGAGCACTGTGTTGCCTGTAGGATTGTAACCCTAGGATTGGACAAAACCCCTTAGAAAAATAGGAGTTGTTATTGTTCCAAAACTTATTTAAAACAATCTTATAAACTCTTTCCTCAACCTTTTGGTTTTGAATTCTACACCTCTTCCTTTTCAACTTGATGGACAAAGCCTTCACCATGACCAATGACTTCAACTTTAGTTTCACCAAGGACTTCAACTTAGACATCACTAAGGACTACAAGTGAGAACCAAGAGACATTATATTGCTTACCAAAACATTAATATCATGTTAGTGTATGGATCATATTGACCTATGAGGTATGACTATAATAAGTTAGTTATTTCAAGAAAACTTGTTGTTTCCTTCAACTCATGAGTTAAGCTCATAAGTTGTTAAGTGAATGGTTGTTTGTTGATTGCTTGATGGTTTGATTGAACTTGATTGTGTTGTGTTGTGTGTTAGAACTTCCTTAGGTCTATCTATCATTACTTATCCCTATCAAACCAACAGACGCCTCCCCGTCGTGCCAACCCCAACCAAAACAACAACAACAACAATGCCACTCCCGAGATGCAATAGTTGATGACAGCTCAAGCTCAAATAATGCAGATGATGACACAGTTTATGCAAAATCAGAATCAGAACAACAACAACAACAACAACAACAACAACAACAACAACAACAACAACAACAAAAACAACAACAACAACAACAACAACAACAACAACAACAACAACCAAAATAATCCTCCAGCACTTGACATGCTCACCAGATTTCTGAAACTAAGGCCTGCAAGGTTCTCTGGAACAACTGACCCAATGGTAGCCAATGACTGGTTGCGTCCGGTGAATAAGGACTTAGTGACTGTTGGCTGCACCGACAAAGAAAAAGTTAGGTTTGCAGCATTTTTGCTTGAAGGCCCAACAACAACATGGTGGGACAACTTTCAGATCACCACTCCCCTTGGGAAACCAGCTCACATCTCATATAGAGTGATGAACTTGAAGAAAAAGGAGTTCCACAATCTCAAACAGCGTCACCTTAGTGTGGCTGAGTACATTGAAGAATTCAACAATCTGGCACGCTATGCACCAGATGAAGTTGATACTGATGGTAAGAGGAAGGATAAATTCCTCGAAGGACTTAATGATGAGTTGAACCTGCAGATATCCGTTGGCTATGTCCCAACTTATCAATCACTCTGTGACAAAGCCACCATCTTGGAAAACAAGATGAATCAAGTCGAGAAAAGAAAGAGAAAGCATAAACTCAAGTATCACTCAGGATCATCACAAAAGAAGCGTTCATTCAAAAAGATCAATGAAGATTCTGAACCACATTAGTATCACCACAACAACAATGGAAGTGATAATAATGGAAATGATACTGACAATGGAGATGACCTTGGTCAGAACCAACATGACAATTTCAGGAAGAAAGACATTAGCCAGTTGCAGTGCTATAATTGTAAGCAACTTGGACACTATGCATCAGACTGTCCTGAGAAAGAAAAGAAAAAGGATGCTAGAAACTCCAATGGAAATGACTCAACTGTGACCTAGGAAGGACATGTGAACCACATTGACATGTATGGAACCCTTGAAGAAATAGAGGATATGGATGTCATGAATTAGTTAACTCAGATGAGTCAAATAAGGATTCCTTGTTTGGATATCAATCATTAAACCCATAGTCAAGTGAACCATCAATGTAACCCTATAAGACTTTCTTTTAAGGGTGGTAGTACTCTAGTTGTCTTCAAGCCAACTTATCACATCCCAAAATTCTCCTAATTTTGGAATGTGAAATAAATAAATAAGTTTGATTGATTGTTTGACTATGTTGAAAATTCTGAAAGAGAAGAAACTTTTTGAATAGAAAATCCTCTCAACCTTGAATTCAAAATCTTATATTCTTTTGTTATGACCTAAGTAGCCATATAGGCAAAAGGGCATGGATTGATTATGGATTGTATAATTGGTGTGCAAGATTTCAAAATGAAAATCATGAAGCATTCATAAGCATTTCATTACATCCATGCAAAGTTCTCACAAAATAAATCCAAATCCTGGTATCTAAATCCTACAGTTGATTCGCCCAAATGTTCCTAAAGGTAATTAAATTGACTTTATAAAACCTACTGTTTCTAAGGCATAAATTATTGTTAAATTATAGCCTAAAAATATCCAATTAATATTACAAAATTTTAGGAACAAAATTGAGCTCATTTGAAGCTAGTATGAAAAAGTTATGGAATAAATACAAACAAATAAATATATAAATAAAATGGAATATACAAGGATTTATAAATCCACTACTTCCAAAGTAGTAAAAAGATTACAAATTTGATCATATAATGATCTATTCTATTTTACAAAAATTTAGAAACAAGAATCGTATCATTTGGAGTTCGTATGCAAAAGATATGAGAAAAACAAGTAAATAGAAAAAGAGAAAAAAAGAATTTTTTTTTCTAACGGGCCGGCCCACCCGGACCGAGCCAGCCGGCCAGGCCACGCGCATAGGAAGGATCGATCGATTTGTTTGCTTTAAAATCCGTGCAAAATCTATTTTGTCAAACCTATCTCTACTCAAACTCTCATAACTTTTTATCTACAACTCTGAATCAACTTCCGTTTGTTTCTACTTGTTCCCTACTCCAATACCTATCTCTAAAACATCCTAAATCTCCATATAAACTCGTGAAGCCATTGCTGTACGAGTTTCTCTCCTCGAAATCCCGAATCTACACATGCCCGAATTTTAGTTCGCTTTTTAACCCATCTAGACTTCGTCGTTTTCCTTCGGTCAAAAAACGAAAGTTGTAGGAATCGTCGAAATCTTTCAATCCCGACAAACCTCACCTCTTTTCATCCACCACGGCCGGATAATTTCGTATCACAATATTTCAGATCTTACGGTGTAAATCCAAGATGTACTCGCGCTCGTTTCTTCAAATCCAAATTCCTTTGGTGAGAAGGTAGGAATAATGATTCCCACAACTTTCGTGTTCTAAGTTTTTCAATTTGACCAACAGATTTGTCTCTCTAACACAGATCTGTTTCTTGTCTATTCTGAGCCAAAATTGGGTCAATATCTTCTTCTAGCCACCGGATCATATCCAGACGGTCGAGATCCAATCAAACCGGTGCGTGCCATGTCGTCATCCCGGTCAACTTCCTCATCAACGCCACGTCAACGTCAGGTCAACATCTAGTCCCAGACAGCATGCAAAGTCAACCTGTCCAGTCAGCGGAATATTCCCTAGAATATTCCGTTCGAATTTAAAATTGCATATTATAGATCTAACTTGTAAAATTCATTAAAAATTCATACCACGTCCAAAAATTGCGTATAATATATAAAATTGAAGATAATTTTACGTAGAATCATCTTATCAGAATAGATCTAACTTTTACTGTACGTAGTTACTGCAGTAATTTAATTAGTTTTAATGGTCTTTTAGGTTAATAAATTCATAGAAAATTATCTGTAACTCCGAAAAATATGAACAATATATCAAATTGAAGCTACTGTAATGTAAAATAATAATATCGGGTTGGATCTAGCCTTTGCTGATTATTTAACCTGTAGAAATTTAATTAGTTTTAATGGATTTATAAATCATTAAATTCATAGTAAATTAATTGCTTGTCACATAAATATAAATGATATACCGATGGAAAGCTGGTTCCATGTAGATCATCAATATGAAATTCGTTCAGCCTTTTACTGTAAGGTTTTGCCGTGAAGATTTAAATGGTTTAATGGCTTATTTAGAGTAATAAATTCATAAGAAAATAAATACTATTCAGAAAATTACAAATAATATGTCCCTGAAATCACAATTCCGTGGAGATTATAGATATAATTTTAGTTTGATTTTTAGACACAGAAACTATATGAATCATTTAAAACCCATTAAACACTATATAAATCATACAAAAAGATCTATAACTCCGATTAGGGTGAATCCAAGTGCTAAGGTTTTGTATTGACAATATCTATACAGAGAAATTGGATGACAAATTATTTGGTACTGTTAAAACAGAAATTCATACAGAAATATTTAAACCCATTGAAATAGTGTTTTAATCATAGGAAAATATCTATAACTCCTTTTTAGGTGATTTAAATTGCCACCGTCCCTAAATTGCATTACCTATCCATTAGCATCTAGTTCACAATTTAATACGATATAAACATATTTAGTTCAATTAAAGTGGTATACACCATATTAAATGGATACAACTTTAGTAATAAAAGCTTTAGTGCATTAAATGACTTTCCACGTGCATCATGTAATCTAATTATGTTCAGAACACTAAATGCAACCATTGTGACTCATTAAATCATCATGCATGCATCTGTTCATCATTGTTTTATTGTAATGTTGCACTGTTGCATGTTTGCAATGTTTTGAATGGTGTGTTTGTTGTGTTTGCTTCAAACGTTAGATTGCGAGGAGTGCAACTACTGTGATTGCAACTACTATAATTGCAAGTATTATGGTTATTGCGAAAGAGGCCATTATAATTGTGAGGATTATCTAATCGACTACATCTACAACAAAGGCAAGTGGTGCTATCTTGGTCATAAATGTCTTATTGTTTTCCTATGCATTATAGATGTTTTTGTAGAATTGCATATGTAGGAATTGATGTGTATATGCTATGCTATGTCCCATATTATTCCCTAGCATTCCTTGTTTATGAGCCACCGTTGGTAGATGTGCTTATCCATGCTATGATGAACGAGGGCTGGGTTACATCATTGAAGTCGTTTCTAAATGTGTTGGTTTGCAAAAACTAAAACAACTTAATCAATGAATCTCCTGGGTGTGATGGGATTGATAATTTTTGGTGGTATCATTGCGGAAAGGCACCCAGGACAAAGAGAAATGATTGGTTTCTTTGTTTGGAAGATTTCGTGTGCAACCATGTGCAAATAATGAAATGGGCGGTTGGCTGAACTCAGTAGGTTGTGGTAACTCGAACCCGCGTATCCAGAGATGTAGATAGTGTAGGTTGGACCGGTGCGCGTCGGGATTGGGGAGCTACTTCCCGAACGTTTCCTTCTTGGACTTCTCCCTATCATCACCCAATATGAGAGTGGTGGTACGAGCTGGGCTAGCCAAGTCACATGGGTAAAGTGTACTAACCCCTGCAGGGTGTATAAACTAAGTGCTTAACCGTGTCCCCGGTTATGGACAATTTGAGCGACCAGATACTGATGCTATGATATTTCTCACTCATCCTTATTTCTTAATTACTTAAAACTTGTTGGGTGAACATAATTGGGTACGAGCACCTGGGAGTGAACCAGAGTGTCCTATTTATCGTATTGGAAAACTACTTTGTTACAAATGTTAGGATAAAACTGTTGCTTTATGCAAATGAGCCTGAACTCCACTTGGCCAAATAAGCATGTAGTTGATAGACCTGTTGTTAACCACTTTAGCCTACTTGCCATACATTCAATGTATTAACCATTCGTGGCTGCAACGTTTCATGTTGCAGGTTATATCGTATCTGAGTGATCGTTCATAGTTCGCGAGACTCCACTCAACAAGTTCGCCTGTGGCATATTTGAAGGATGGAGGTCTACCTTATATTCATTTTCCGCTATGTACTTGAATAAATAATGTAAATTCTGGATCATATTCGTTGTATTTATGATGCATAGTTATATTTGGTATCATTTTGTACTGTGTGTGCCAGTGAACCGATCCAGGGATTGGCACTATACACATAAACTCAGCCTTATCAGGCGAGGGTGTTACACAACTTCTAACCTCTAACCTTCACAAATCTCGGGATGAGATATCTTTTCAGGGTGGTAGTCTGTCACATCCCAAATTTTTTCAAATTTTGAAATGTGGAAAACCTTAAACAAAGTGAAAAGAAAAAACTAAGTCTTGGAAATTCAGAGGAAACAAAAAGTTTTTGACTATTTAATATAACTCCTTCAAAGCAAAAGTTAAATAAAACGATTTTGTTTGTGAAGTTGTATGCATGCTTTCAAAACCTCAAAATAATGATGCATGCATGGTTGCATTTTAAAACCAAGAAAAATAACGTTTTTCTCAAAGTTGAAATGATCACTTATGAATATATTCCATATTTAAAATATACAAAAGAATTCCTAAGTGAGCTAAAAAGATAAAGGACAAAATTATAAAGCCATAGAAATTAGTTTGACTCTATTTGAAGCTAAATTTATAAAATATAAGAAGAAAAATAGAGTCAAGATAAGGCAATGACTAAAAACAAAATGAAAGTATTCTTAAATGAGTGATTATGATAAAGAATAAAATTATAAAGCTAAGGAAATTGGTTTGAACCCTTTTGGTGTCCTAAATCAAAAGATATGGTTTTTATAAGAAAAAATAATAGAAAATAATAAAATTAGGCATAGGTATCATGCTTATTTTTTTTAAAATGAATTATATTTTATTAAAATAATATTTCAAATACTCTAATTGGAGTAAATTGTCAAATTATATTTTATATATGAATTTTCTAAAAAGGTTTGATACAAATTTTAATCAATTTGAAAATTTAATCCGATTGATAAAAACTTAAAAGAAAAGGGAAAAACAAAAAGAATAAAAAAAGTGTGAACCAACCTGTCCAAGTTCCACCGTGGTGTCTCCCTTCCCTAATTTGTTTTTTGTTCCTTTCTCTTATTTCTTTCTAAGACTGATCCTTGGCCTATCTATCTAGGAGAACAACGATCGAGTGCGCTCGTGCGTGCTTGACCTTAATTTCCACTAAATAACTTACACACTACAGGAGATGAGCAGTCATAACGTTTTTACTCTCGTCCTTTACGTGCATTAATTTCCAAAATAAATCCGCACTAAATTGTCCACTTAAACTCCACGACCCCCTCCCCATTTTATCTCATCTATCTCTACATGAGAGCCACCGAGCTTCTGGTATTCGAGCTCGTCAACCTACATCAACCGACGAACTACGGCGACAACTCCGGTGAAGACAGTCACTCTCGCGCCCGCCTTTTCATTCTACCCTTTCTAGTATCTCCTGGCATATTCCCTTGATTTGTTTTTGTGCTTTCTCGTGCTCCAGATCGTCGCCACCGTCTTCATCTGTGAACACCGTCCGTGCTCGGAACTCTGGCGAGAGATTACTAAATAGTGAGTGCATCTCTGTGATGGCGCCTTCATTACCGAGACCGCCTCGACCTTCCGCTTCAACTGGTATAGCCCACGGACTCTCCAATCCTCTGTAGCATGTAGAACGTGTTTTCTTGACGCGTTGTCGTCCATGATATTGCTTCCGATGAGAAGAGATCTTTTTTTCTCCAATCGTTTAATCCGTCCAAACAATTAATAATAGAACCAAGAATTCAATCAATAAGGAACTGCAGGTTTTAGATTGATCGGTTCATGTTGAATCACTCAAACGAAAGTGTATGACCCAATGAAAATCTGCCACTATTCATATCAACTTCTAATTTTCGGATTTTTAGACATAAGAACATAGAAACTTGTAAAAATTATATCTTTAGTTCTGAATATCTAAATTTAGCAAATAATATGTCTATGGATTCACAAAAATGAGTAGAACACAGTGGAGCCATAATTTGGTATTTTTGAGTCGGTTAAAATTACGTTTTATACAGAACCATTTATGGAGTATTTTGAGTATAAAAATTGTTGTGTAAATTATTTTTAAGTGAATCCTTTTGCAAATGGTTGTAAATTAACCCTCCGTCCAGTAAGACCAACATATAATTTTAGTCTAGTATAAATAATATCGTGGCAATTATTTAGTGAGAATGGCCTTTCCAAGTGTTAGAAAATATTGCTAATTGCTACAATTGCACAAATTGTTGCATTTGTAATCTTGAAAATATAAAATATTCATAAATCACTTAGTAATGTTCAGAACCTTGTTATAACAATTTGTACAATAAAAATTGCCATCTTGCATGTTTGCATACTTTGCATGATTTTTGTGTTGTCAGCAGTATTGATCTTGTGATTGTTTTGTCTTGGTTGTTTTGCTTGATAGATTGTGTTGATTGTCAAGTGTGTTATTGCAAAGAGTGTACCAACACCACCAACTACTAAGGCAAGTGACACTATCATCCAAGTCCTACTATTTTCATTACACTTAGTGGATTTTTGTAACATGCATGATATGACTACTATATTTTATGCTATGCTAAATCCTAATAGGATATCCCTATATCCTCCTTAGTGAAAACATTGTAGTTTTAGTATACTTAGCTCTGCTATATATTTGGGATGGGATACATGATATGATTACATGAAGTGTTGGAAAAATTATATGTTTTATATAATAAAATAAGTACTCAATGAACCACCTGGGTGGAAAGAGGATACTCACTTTGGACAAGGTGGCAACAAAGGGAACCATGTTTATATGGCTATCTTTTTGTATGTGCACAAGAAGAAAACCACCTAGGGACTTAGAGATTGAACAAGTTTCTCGTACAGTGGCTTCCGTGTACAACCACATGCTAAATGGGCTCTGGCTTAGTCAACTACATAGTGTAAGACCCTTGCATTGGCATCTTCAGGTTAACTAGAATTGTGTATTGGAAATATATCCTTACATTGGTGCCTGGTAGACAAGCTAGCATTGTGTATTGGGAGGACTTCTATGGAAAGACTTTGTCACATTCTCGATCTGCCGGTACTCCATTTTGGTGAGTACTTATCCAGCGGCCACTGGTGGCGTCAAGACGAGATTGTGTCATGTGGGTAAAGTGTACAACTTCTGCAGAAGATCAAGTTCTAAGTACTTAGCCGTGTCCCCGGTTATGGACAATTCTGAGCAACTAAGGCCTGAAGCTATGGAAGATCTCGACATTCCAATTTCTCAAAGTAAAACTTGATGGTGTCAACAAGGGATTAGAATCACTTGGAGTTTTCCAAGGAGTTCAGAAAGATTTGACAAAAGATCAAAACTATTTTGAAAAACTAGGATAAAACTATATGCTTTCTGCAAAAGAGCCTAAACCCTACTTAGCTAAATATGCATGTAATGATAGGATCCACTTACTTCTACATAATAGTGAAACTTGCCAATACAATTCAAATGGATTGACCCTTGTGGCTGCAACTTATTATGTTATAGGTTTGTTTGATGTTAGTGAAGTGTGTTGAATATGATTACAAGTCTACAACCAACATGTTTGCCTGTAGCACTTTGAAGATGAAGGACTCCATGCTATCTAGATATTCTGCTTCATTGTAATGTGATAGTCAAATGAGCTATGTAAGATGTAATGAATTATTTTATTCCTGGTTTTAAGTTGTATTATGACCTTTGTTTCTTCATATTACATCTTAACTGTGGATGCTAGCTATTGATCCAGGGACTAGCATTGTAAACAAAGGGATATCTACCTTATTTAAGGTTGGAACTCCTACAACATGTATCTCGCTAGTCCGAGACCATGGGGGATAAATTCTAGAGGGGAGAGAGATCCTTCACGAGGAGGTGTGAGTGAGAGAGAGGGAGAGGGGTGCCTTTTATAGGATGAGGGGGGCACCCAAGGGGGTGGCCGCCGGCCATGGGGGCTGCCCCCTCCCCTCCTTCATTCATGTTGGTGGACACTCCACTCATAAAATCCTCTTCAATTTCCTCCACTCAAAATTTCTATTAAATTTCAATTACTTTAATGACAAACATTCACATATAACCCCTTGCTAGAATTCCATTTCACATGCAAAAACTTTCTACAATTTCACCCGAAAACCTGTTTCGGTATCTAGTGAAATAAATTCCTGCGCTAGTTATTCTTTCCGGCATGAAACATTTGCTCCAACTAGATGTAAGTGTCCCTTAAGTGTGTCACCCTACGTTTCGTTAATAATGAGGACATGACCGAGACCCTTCTCCGATCAATAATAAAAAGAGGGACCTGGAGATCCATACTGACTCCCACACATTCAACGATGACTTTCCTGTGATCGTTGGAACCTTTTACGTTTGTATTTTAATCCCTTTGTTTCACGATATATTACATGTCCGAGATTCGATCCTCGGTATCTCCATACCTAGTTTAATCTCATTACTGACATGCACTCTTTTCTCGTTCCCGTGATATAACATTCTAGTGATCAAATCACTTGCTTGCAAGCTAACCAATATGATATCACCGAGAGGGCCCAGAGTATATCTATCCATCATCGGGATGAACAAATTACACTCTTGATACATGAGTCTCAACATAACACTTTAGTAGTTTTGAATCCATCTTTATAATCACCCAGTTACGGTGTGACGTTTGATGTCAACAAGAAACTCTTCCGGTGTTAGTGATAGGCATGATCTCATGGTCTAAGGATTAGGATCACTTCGTAAGTTGTTTATAGCAATATAAACTAAATGACTTTTATCGTAATTGTATACTTCGGATGATTGTTCATCACATCATTACACTAATGTTGTGATCTCGTTATTAACAACATCCAATGTCTATGATCAGGAAACTGTGATCATCTTGTTAATCAACGAGCTAGTTTATTAGAGAGGCATAACTAGGAACTTTCTGTTTGTTTATTAAACACACATGTATTAACGTTTCCGTATTAATACAATTATAGCATGCAAAATAAACATCTATCATATACTTGGAATACACATAATAAACACTTTATTATTGCCTCTGAGGGCATATTCCCTTCATCAGGAAGAAAGCTGGCTTGAGTTTGAAGAAGACCTCCAAAACATCGGGGGCTTCTAAAAACATCAAAGATATGTTGCAGCATGATGTACTACACCAAGCATCTCCCTCTATCGCCCCCATCACCCCCAGCGTACAGCCCTCGCATGCTCCGACATGCTCTCCGGCTAAGGATGCATCTGGCCCTTCCGCCAAGGAAGTGGACTCAGCTGCCTTCACGGATCTCGTCATTGCCGGCAAGCAGGCGACGCAAGAAAGCACCGCAACCAGAATGGCTGAAGCTCCGGCTAAGGATTCCATCGGTAGCGACAAAGGCGATGGTGGTGGGTGGAACATCTTTTGAAGGTAGCGCCTCGGCACCCAGGATAACCATCGAGCTCCCGAAGATAGTCTACCTGGCTCTTACGCCGAGTAGCTCCACTCTGGCTCCTGGTGCAGCTCCGACATCTCCAACCTATGGTTTTGACGAGCTCCTCTGACAAGGAGACATCTTGCAAGGAAACAGCCTTTCCTTCAGCAAGTTGTTTGCCGAGAGAGATACCAACCTCAAGATCATCGCACTTGTAAGTTTTATTTGCCTTTTGCATTTCATATGAGTATCCCATTGTAGCCCCCGAGGATTTAGATGGAAAACCATAGGTCTTTGCATCTGAATACTCTAAGAGTGACTAAGCTAGAAAACTTCTCACTGTTGCCCCCAAGTATGTAGTTTGAATGAATTATTCCGACTAGATACTTCCAGAGTAGCATCCGCAGTGTTTGTAAATTTCAATACTATAGCCCCGAATCCTCTAGTTATAACTGAATTAGTTCCGACTAGATGCTTAAAGAAAGACTAAGCATATGACTGAGTAAAAACTTTATACTGTAGCCCCCCAAGCTTCTAGTTGAAAACTGAATGAGTTCCGACTAGATGCTTAAAGAAAGACTAAAGCATATTGCCAAGTTTAAAACTCTCACTGTAGCCCCCAAGCCTCTAGGCGGATAGTTATCCGACTAGATGCTCCAAGTAGACTAAACAGCTTCAATTCTTCTTTCCTCATAATGAGAATGCTCGGAGAGGTGTCGCCAATGAGAAATTCCACAATATGCGCGCGGAGTTGGAAGCTGAAAAGGGTAAACCTGACTTCTTGAAGGAACAAATCACCAAGAGCAAGAGTCTGTTTTTCCTTTCATTTTCGTAATCCGACTTGGTCTTGTGCCAGCACTCTCCGATTACTCACTGTGTAATGTCATTTCTCTGACTTGTAGAAACCATTGCCAAGGCCAAGGATATTTTTGAGCAATCCAAGCACATTGAGTTGCTGGATAGAGAAAACAAGATCCTTTAGCTGGAGAGAACAGATATGCTGAATATGCACGAGGATTCCATGAAGGTCCTGCAGGAGTCCGCCAACACGGAGATGAACCGCTTGAAGAAGGATATTGCAATGCTTAAAGAGCAGAAGAAAGCTGCCGATGAGCAAAATCATCGCAATCTTGAAGCATGTAAGTGTTGGAGATATGCCCTAGAGGCAATAATAAAAGTGGTTATTATTATATCTTTGTGTTTATGATAAATGTTTACATTCATGCTATAACAGTATTAACCAGAAACATTAATACTTGTGTGATTTGTAAACTAAATTACAGTCCCTGGTAAAGCCTCTTTATAAAACTAGCTTGTTGGTTAATAGATGATCGTGGTTTCTCGATCATGAACATTGAGATGTTATTAACAACAAGATCATATCATTAGGATAATGGTATGATGCACATACTCCTATAGATAAGCGTAGCATAAAGATGAAGTCATTTCAATAGTTCGTTTGCTATAAGCTTTCTAATACATAGTAACCTAATTCCTTCTACCATGAGATCATGCTAATCGCCATCACCAGAAGGATGCTTTGATGACATCAAACACCAGACCATAACTGGGTGGCTATAAAGGTGGCATTGAGTGTTCGGAAAATATGGGTTGAGGCACATGGATCAAGAGTGGGATTTGTCCATCCATATGACGGATAGATATACTCTAGGCCCTCTCGGTGGAATGTCATCCAATTAGCTTGCAAGCATGTGACTGTCTCACAAGGAATCACATATCACGGGAACGAGAAAAGAGTACTTATCGGTAATGAGGTTGAACTAGGTATGCAGAGATACCGATGATCAAAACCTCGGATAAGTAAACTATCGTGAGACAAAGGGACATTGGTATCGTCTGTAAGTGGTTCATTCGATCGCAAAGTAATCGTAGAAATATGTGGGAGCATTATGAATTTCTAGATTCCTCTATTGGTTATTGATCGGAGAAGTGTCTTGCTCATGTCCGCATAATTCACGAACCGTAGGGAGACACACTTAAGGATTCAATGTTGTTTAGTAGATATGGAATGTTAGTAGGGATACCGAATGTTGTTCGGAGTCTCGGATGGGATCCGGGATATCACGAGGATATCCGGAATGGTCCGGAGAATAAGATTCATATAAGGAAAGTCTGATTCCAAAGTTCGGGAAATATTCCGATGTTTTCATCGGAGAGGTTCTAGAAGGTTCTGGAAGGTTCACCGGCCCGGAAGGGGAATGGTCCATGAATCTGTCATGGGTAAGTGGAATGATCTGATCATATCCTAGGTCACTTGGTGTGGGCATTTGTGGGAGAGAACTAAAGCCCTAGCCCTCTACCCCGTGCGTCGCAGCCGCACCGCCGCCGCCTCGCGCCGTCACCGCCTCGTCGCCGCTGCCCTAGCCACCGCCGACACCTCCTCCTCCCGGTCTTCTAAACCCTAGATCATCAGGAAACCCTAGATCCACCATAAGTCGCACCGGCTTAGGCGAAGCCCTGCGGGATCTTCCCTCTACTTCCGACACCACACCATCGTGTTGCCGGAATCGCAAGGGGAGAACTACAACCTCCGCTGCCTACTAGAACAAGGGAGAGGAAGGTCTTCATCGAGTACCGAACGTGTGACCGACTTTGGAAGCGCTGCCGGAACGCAGCGCCGGAAGGATCGTCTACGCGATCTTGAGATAGGCAAGTGTACCACTACATCACCCACGAGAATCTGCTCTCGTTAACCGCTTTGGACTCTTCAAGGGTGAGTGCTTCTATCGACTCGTTGCTACAATCTAGTAGATAGATCTTGGATTGTTTGTGTGCATGCGGTAGAAAATTTTTGTTTTCCATGCTACGAACCCCTACAGTGGTAGCAGAGCCATGTCTATATGTAGATCTATTGCACGAGTAGAACACAATGGTCATTGTGGGCGGTGGTGTTTTTATTATCAATTTCTTTTTGTGTACTTTGCATCTTGCGGTATGATGGGATGAAGCGGCCCGGGCTAGCCTTACATGACATCGTTCATGAGACTTGCTCCACGCTTAACTTGCAACTTGTATTGCATAAGTGGCTCTGCAGGTGTCTGTCTCTCCCATCATAGTATAAATTCAATTTACAATGGGCACTTGATAGTTCAAACATCAATATTTTGGTTCTTGTTCGTAAGTTAGAACGACACTTATTGAAAGCCCCAAACCACGTAAAATATGCAAATAAAATTAGAGGAGTCTAAATTTGTTCTGCAGGGGTGTGCTGTGATGTGATATGGCCCTGATTGTGATTATATATGATGTATGCAATGATCCTTATTGTAAGTTGGCAACCGGCAGGAGCCATATGGTTGTCTTTTAAATTCAGTTAAGACCTGCACGTCTATTCAAAGTAGTTGTAATAGTTGACGCTGGTGGACGACATCCATGAAGCGGCGCCATTGACCTTGACGCCATACCGGTGATTATGGAGATCAAGTTCGTGCTTGAAGATGGAGATCGGAAGCACAAGAATAAAGGCCATATCATATCACATATTATGAATTGGATGTGATGTTAATCCTTTTATGCATCTTATATTGCTTAGTTCACGACGCTAGCATTATAAGATGATCCCTCAAGCACAAAATTTCAAGTGTTAAAGTGTTCATGCTTAGTAAGCACCGTTGCTAAAGCTCGTTGTTTCGAAGCACCACGTGATGATCGGGTGTGTTTGATTCTGCGAGTGTATACAACGTGAGCAAACCAGATTTGCTCATGCCGAATCTAAGGTTTGATCTTGACGAGAATAGCATGTACATACATGGTCTCGGAACATGGATCACCGAAAAGTAAAGCATGAGTCATATAGTAGATATGATGAACATGTTGATTGTTCGCCATTGAAGCTATATCAACTCTCGTGATGATCGGTTTTGATGTGGTGGATTTTGTTCGTGTGATCGCTAAAACAATGTGAGGGATATTGTTTTGAGTGGGAGTTCACCTAGATTAATTTAACTATTAATTAGAACTCAATTTGTCATAACCTTAGTCTAACCTATTGCAAATATGTTGTAGATCAATGGCGGCCCCTACCATCAATTTTAATGCGTTCCTAGAGAAAGAAAAGTTGAAAAAAATGGAAGCAACTTCGCGGATTGGTTCCGCAATTTGAGGATTGTCCTCAATGCTGGTAATTTGACCTATGTGCTGGATGCACCGCTGGGTGACCCGCCTGCAGCTGATGCTACCGATGAGGTAAAGAATGTTTTCCTCGCTCGGAAGAATCAGTACTCCATAGTTTAGTTTGCTATCTTGTATGGTTTGGAATCGGAGCTTCAGAAAAGGTTTGAGAACCATGACCCACATGATATTGTCCGTGAACTAAAAATGATATTTGAGGCTCACGCGGCAGTTAAGAGTTATGAGGCTTCTGAAAAGTTCTTTAACTACAAGATATAAGAGGGGCAGCTCCGTCAGTGAGCACTTCTTAAGATGTCTGGGCATGCAAGCAAGCTTCAAAGCTTAGGTATAGTGATTCCTAATGCTTTGGGGATTCACCGTGTCCTCCAATCACTACCACCAAGTTACAAGAACTTTATGATGAACTACAATATGCAAAACATGGACAAGTCATTGCCCGAACTCTTCTCCATGTTGAAGTATGTAGAAGTGGAGATCAAGAAAGAGGACCAAGTGTTGTTGGTCAATAAGACCACCAAATTCGAGAAGAAAGGCAAGTCTAAGAAAAAGGGAAACTTCAAGAAGGGCGATAAGAAAGTTACCGCGCCGGCGAAGAAGACCAAGGCTGGACCTAAGGCTGATACTGAGTGATTTTACTGCAAGGGAGAGGGTCACTGGAAGCGGAATTTCCCTAAGTACTTGGTGGATTTGAAGAACGGAAACATCAAGAAGAAAGGTATATCCGATATACATGTTATTGATGTGTATCTCACTATACTCGTAGTAGTGCCTGGGTATTTGATACTGGTTTGGTTGCTCATATTTGTAACTCGAAACAGGTGCTGAAGAATAAACGGAAGCTAGCGAAGAACAAGGTGACGATGCGCGTTGGAAATGGATCAAAGGTTGATGTGATCGCGGTCGGCACGCTACCTCTTCATCTACCATCAGGATTAGTTTTATACTTAAATAATTGTTATTTGGTGCCTGTGTTGAGCATGAACATTATATCCGGATGATGTTTATTGCGAGATGGTTACTTGTTTAAGTCCGAGAATAATGGTTGTTCAATTTATATGAGTAATATGTTTTATGCACATGCACCTTTGATAGATGGTCTATTCTTATTGAATCTCGATTGTAGTAGTACACACATTAATAACATTGAAGCTAAACGATTGAAATTGAGTGATAACTCGACCTATATGTGGCACTGTCGTCTTGGTCATATTGGAGTGAAGCGTATGAAGAAACTCCATTCTGATGGACTTCTTGAATCACTTAATTTTGAATCACTTGAAAGATGCGAAGCATGTCTGATGGGTAAAATGACTAAGACTCCATTTTTTGGTATGATGGAGCGAGCTACAGACTTATTGGAAATCATACATACCGATGTGTGTGGTCCAATGAGTGTAGCATCGCGTGGTGCTTATCGCTATGGTCTTACCTTCACGGATGACTTGAGTAGATATGGGTATATCTATTTCATGAAACATAAGTCTGAAACTTTCGATAAGTTTAAGGAATTTCAAAGTGAGGTAGAGATTCAACGTAACAAGAAGATTAAATTTCTATGATCTGATCGTGGAGGTGAATATCTAAGTTACGAGTTTGGAGAGCATATGAAGAAATGCGGAATACTTTCACAATTAACATCGCCGGGAACACCACAACGTAATGGTGTGTCCGAACATCGTAATCGAACTCTCTTAGATATGGTTCGTCCTATGATGTCACTTACAGATTTACCGCTATCATTTTGGGGTTATGCATTAGAAACAGCCGCATTCACTTTAAATAGGGCACCATCTAAATCCGTTGAAACGACACCGTATGAATTATGGTTTGGGAAGAAACCTAAATTGTCGTTCCTTAAAATTTGGGGTTGGGAAGCTTATGTAAAGAAGTTACAGACCGACAAGCTTGAACCCAAAGCGGAAAAATGCGTCTTGATTGGATACCCGAAGGAAACTATAGGGTATACCTTCTATCATAGATCCGAAGGCAAAATCTTCGTTGCCAAGAATGGATCCTTTCTAGAGAAGGAGTTTCTCTCGAAAGAAGTGACTAGAAGGAAAGTAGAACTAGACGAGGTTGTTGAACCTTCTCTCGAACTTGCGAGTAGCGCAGCACCGGAAGTAGTTCCTGTGGCGCCTACACCAATTAGAGAGGAAGCTAATGATGTCGATTATGAAACTTTGGTTGAAGTAACTACAGAAGCTCGCATGTCAACTAGAACTTGTACCACTCCTGATTGGTATGATCCCGTTATGAGTATCATGTTGGTGGACAACACTGATGACCCTGCAACATATGAGGAAGCGATGATGAGCCTAGATTCCAATAAATGGCTAGAAGCCATGAAATCCGAGATTGGATCCATGTACGAAAACCAAGTATGGACTTTGTTGGACTTACCAGATGGCCGGAAGGCTGTCAAGAACAAATGGATTTTCAAGAAGAAAACAGACGTTGATGGTAATGTTACTGTCCATAAAGCTCGACTTGTCGCAAAAGGGTTTCGAAAAATTCAAGGAGTTGACTACGATGAGACTTTCTCACTGGTAGCGAAGCTAAAGTCTGTTAGGATTATGTTAGCAATCGATGCATATTATGATTATGAGATATGACAGATGCATGTCAAAATGGCGTTCCTCAATGGAGACATTGACGAAGAGTTGTATATGGTACAACCCAAAGGTTTTTTCGATCCTAAAGATGCTAACAAGGTATGCAAACTTCAACGGTCCATTTATGGATTGAAGAAAGCATCCCGGAGTTGGAATCAATGTTTTGATAAGGTGATCAAAAGCTTTGGTTTTATACAAACTTATGCAGAACCTTGTATTTACAAGAAAGTGAGTGGGAGCTCTGTAGCATTCTTAATACTATATGTAGATGACATATTGTTGATTGGGAATGATGTAGACCTTTTTAATAGTGTCAAGGATTATTTGAATAATAGTTTTTCAATGAAAGATCTTGGCGAAGCATCTTACATATTAGGCATAAAGATTTATAGAGATTGATCGAGACGCCTAATATCATTGTCACAGAGTACATATTTGGACAAAGTTCTAAAGAGGTTTGGAATGGAAGATAGCAAGAAAGGGTTCTTGCCCATGTTGCCCAATACGGCCTTGAGTAAAACTCAAAGTCCTGCAACGGCAGAAGATAGAGAAAGGATGAGTAAGACTCCATATGCCTTAGCCATAGGATATCTTATGTATGACATGCTATGTACTAGACCCGACATTGCATATGATGTTAGTTTGACTAGCAGATATCAAAGTGATACAGGAGTGGATCATTGGACAGCGGTCAAAAACATCCTTAAGTACTTGAGAAGAACTAAGGATATGGTTCTTTCTTATGGAGGTGATGAACAGCTCGTTGTTAATGGTTACACCGATGCTAGTTGGAACACCAATCCGGATGATTCTAAATCACAATCTGGATACGTATTTACTTTGAATGGTGCAGCAGTTAGCTGGAGGAGTGCAAAGAAAAGCGTTGTGGCGAGATCTTCAACTGAATATGTACAAAGTTGCTTCAGAGGCTTCACAAGAGGCGACATTGATGAAGGAGTTCATTACAGAGCTAGGTGTGGTTCCAAGTGCACTGGACCCAATGCCAATCTATTGTGATAACATGGGAGCCATAGCCAATGCACAAGAACCAAGGTCACACAAGAAGCTGAAGCATATCAAGCTACGTTTTCACACTATTCGAGGGCATGTCCAAGATGGTGACATAAAGATTTGCAAAGTACACACAGATTTGAATGTGGCATATCCGTTGACTAAACCTCTCCCGAGGGCAAAACATGACCAGCACCAAACCGCCATGGGTGTTCGGTATATTACCATGTAATCTAGATTAGTTGACTCTAGTGCAAGTGGGAGACTGTTGGAGATATGCCCTAGAGGCAATAATAAAAGTGGTTATTATTATATCTTTGTGTTTATGATACATGTTTACATTCATGCTATAACAGTATTAACCAGAAACATTAATAAATGTGTGATTTGTAAACTAAATTAGATTCCCTAGTAAAGCCTCTTTATAATACTAGTTTAATGGTTAATAGATGCTCTTGGTTTGTCGGTCATGAACATTGAGATGTTATTAACAACAAGATCATATCATTAGGAGAATGGTATGATGGACATACTCCTATAGATAAGTGTAGCATAAATATCAAGTCATTTCAATAGTTCGTTTGCTATAAGCTTTCTGATACATAGTAACCTAATTCCTTCGACCATGAGATCATGCTAATCACCATCACCGGAAGGATGCTTTGATGACATCAAACACCACACCGTAACTGGGTGGCTATAAAGGTGGCATTGAGTGTCCGGAAAATATGGGTTGAGGCACATGGATCAAGAGCGGGATTTGTCCATCCATATGAAATATAGATATACTCTGGGCCCTCTCGGTGGAATGTCATCCAATTAGCTTGCAAGCATGTGACTGGTTCACAAGGGATCACATATCACGGGAACGAGAAAAAAGTACTTATCAGTAACGAGGTTGAACTAGGTATGCAGAGATACCGACGATCAAAACCTCGGATAAGTAAACTATCGTGAGACAAAGGGACATTGGTATCGTATGTAAGTGGTTCATTCGATCGCAAAGTAATCGTAGAAATATGTGGGAGCCATATGAATTTCCAGATTCCTCTATTGATTATTGATCGGAGAAGTGTCTCACTCATGTCCGCTTAATTCACGAACCATAGGGAGACACACTTAAGGATTCGATGTTGTTTATTAGATATGGAATGTTAGTAGGGATACCGAATTTGTTCAGAGTCTCAGATGGGATCCGGGATATCACGAGGAGATCCAGAATAGTCCGGAGAATAAGATTCATATAAGGAAAGTCCGATTCCGGAGTTCAAGAAATTCCGATGTTTTCATCGGAGAGTTTCTAGAAGGTTCACCGGTCCGAAAGGGGAATGGTCCATGAATGTGTCATGGGTAAGTGGAATGATTGGATCATATCCTACGTCACTTGGTGTGGGCATTTATGAGAGAGAATTAAGGCCCTATCCCTCTACCCCGTGCGCGCCGCCGCCCCACGCCGTTGCTGCGCTGTCGCCACCTCATCGCCGCCGCCATAGCCTCCGTCGACACCTCCTCCTCCCGTTCTTCTAAACCCTAGATTACCGGGAAACCCTAGATCCACCATAACTCGCACCGGCTTAGGCGAAGCCCTACGGGATCTTCCCTCTACTTCCAACACCACACTGTCGTGCTGCCGGAATCACGAGGGGAGAACTACAACCTCCGCTGCCTGTTGGAACAAGGGAGAGGAAGGTCTTCATCGAGTAGCGAACGTGTGACCGAATGCGGAAGCGCTGACGGAACGCAGCGCCAGAAGGATCTTGAGATCGGCAAGTGTACGACTACATTACCCACGAGAATCTGCTCTCGTTAACCACTTTGGAATCTTCAAGGGTGAGTGCTTCTATCGACTCGTTGCTACAATCTAGTAGATAGATCTTGGCTTGTTTGTGTGCATGCGGTAGAAAATTTTTGTTTTCCATGCTACGAACCCCTACAGTAAGATCCTCCGACAAGATAGTGACTCCATGGCGGAGACACTCCAGCAGGCCGAGGCGAGCATCTTTGGTAAGTGATTCTCCGTCTTGTACTTCTGTAAGTCAGGTACTTTGGATTTTTGTATTATTGAACTCATGCGATCCCTTGTCGGAATTGCAGATCCTATTGGATTAACCCAATCACCTCCTCCGCCTAAGGAATGAATGGTTATCGCTGGCAACTTTATCCGCCCCGCCATCAGGTAGGCCAAGGAGATAGCCAAGCCCCTCCATATTAACATCAAAGAGGTGGATTCTGTGATGAAGTTCTCGGAGATCCTACGCCAAGATCCCGAGCATATTCTAAGATGGAAAGCTTCATGTACACGGGTTGGTGCAAGGATGGCACTATCGATGGTTAAGGCATATTATGAAGACGCCGACATCAAGATGGTAACCTCAGGTCTTCCCGACGTAGACGATGACGGCCAGAAGATTGACCATAAGTCTATCTGGGAATCTCTCGCGGGCTATGACACAAGGGTTGCCGAGTTGGTGGACCACAATGTCTTCGTTCCCTTAGAAACCATTGACGGCGCCCAGCAAAGCTCCTCCGAGTCCCTCAAGACCACCGATTTTGAGGACGATGACTCTCCTGCTGCCGATGACGCTGCTTCCAAGTCTCCTGCGCTAGAGGAATGAAAAACAATATGTAATATTTGTTTCCTCTGGAATTTGTATGCGGAAAAAACTACTTGTTAACTTAAGGCGTAAAAATGATAGTTGTATTTTCCTGCTACTCAAGAACTAGTTCCAGCATGTATATATTTTTAAGCAAGTGTTGGTTTATCCATTACTTTGGTTTTTATGCTTGACCTTTCATGAGTCACAAGACTCGTAGTCGGAACCATGCGCTCATGTGTTGATGCCTAATGGCACCGCCAAAAACCTAAGCACAAAATCGCCGACAATAAGTGCCAAAAGTCACTACTCCAGAATCCACATAAAAACAACAAAGAACATGTAGAGCAGAAAACTTAAGCTAACACCCGTAGGCGGAATTTTCACAAGTGCAAATGCAAACTTACGCATAAAGGTTTTATATGATCCAAAAAATGAACACTAAAGGAGGTAAAAGACTCAGTAATATGAGTGCACCAGAGAGCTTTATTTCATTGATCATATAAGGGGTACACAGTAGATAAAAAATACGCTAAGTGTAGAAAGGACGTAGATATGATATGTTCCATGGCCGATCAAGCTCCGGGTAGTAATCATCTGGGTCATGTCGCTTACCCTTACGATATTCATTGGGTCTATCCTTAAGTTCACGATTGTTAACAAGGTAGTAAGACCCATTGAGCAGCGCCTTGCTTATGATGAACGGTCCTTCCCATGGCGGGGATAATTTGTGTGACTTCTTCTGCTTAAGTCGGAGCACCAAATCCCCCTCTTTAAACGAGCGATGCCTAACGCGGTGACTATGGTAGCTGTGTAGCTTCTTCTGGTAGATGGAGGATCTTTGGCATGCCAAAATGTGCTGCTCCTCGAGAAGGTCCACATCTAGGCGTCTGGATTCTTCAGCGTCATCTTCGTCATAGGCGGCAACTCTTGGTGCATCATGGAGGATGTCGGAAGGCATGATGGCTTCTTCTCCATATACCATGAAGTAAGGGGTGTAGTCGGTGGATCTGTTAGGTGTAGTTCGTAAACTCCACATCACAGATGGTAGTTCCTCCGCCCAGGCTCCAGCTGCTCTATGTAGCGGTGCCTCAAGACGTGGCTTGATTCCCTGCAGAATTAATCCAGTGGCTCGCTCAACTTGGCCATTGGAGTGTGGGTGTGCCATAGATGCTAGGTCAAGTCGGATGCCCTTGTCCCAACAATAAGATTCCACTTCTCCGAGTGATAAGTTGCTGCCGTTGTCGGTGATGATGCTATGTGGCAAATCTCACCACTAGATCCCGGACAAACCTAAGGGCAGTTGCCCCATCAAGCTTTCTAATGGGTTTAGCTTCTATCCATTTGGTGAATTTATCAACTGCTACTAGCAGATGCGTAAACCCACATGGTGTCATCTATAATGGACCAACCATGTCTAGCCCCCAGACTGGAAACGGCCAAGTTAATGGTATTGTTCGCAATTCTTCAGCTGGAACATGGGGTTGTCGGGCATAATAATGGCATCCCACACATGTATCAACCAGATTTTCGGCGTCCGCCTTCACTGTCAGCCAATAGAATCCTTGCCGGAAGGCTTTGGAGACCAATGATCGAGGAGCGGCGTGATGCCTGCAATCTCCGAGATGGATCTCACGTAGGATTTCAATACCTTCTTGCTGGGAAACACACTTAAGGTATACAACAGTGGTGCTTCTTTTGTAGAGCTGCCCATTGATTATGGTATAGCCCTTTGCTCGACGTACTATTTGTCGTCTTTCGACTTCATCGTCGGGCAAACTTCCATGAACGGTTGTGTCCAAGCCGGAGGGACCTTTGTCACTGTGTGAACGAAAGAGTCAACTCTATCCGGGTTGTCAATGTCCGCTCCCTTCATGGATAGTGTCCGTAGATGCTCCAGAAAAACGCTAGGAGAAATTTGTTTGCGCCCTCATCCAAGCTTAGACAGTAGATCAGCTGCCTCGTTTTGCTCCCTAGGTACATACTTGACTTCGTAGCCCAAGAAGATCTTGGCTATCTTGTCCACTTCATCTCGATATGCCGCCATCATAGGGTTCTGCGCGTTCCAGGTGTCAGCCACCTGTTGGGCAACCAAGTCAGAATCTCCACAGCAAACTATGTGCTTGATGGCAATATCCTTGGCTACGCGTAGTCCATGGATGAGTGCTTCATACTCTGCCATGTTGTTCGTAGACTCGAATTGGATCTGCAGAACGTAGTGTAGCTTTTCCCCGGTTGGTGACTACAACAGTACACCAGCCCCCGAGCCATTGAGTAGCTTTGATCCGTCAAAGTACATTACTCAGTACTCTGGCTCCGACATTGGGGTAATATCTGGAATCTCTGTCCAATCTGCGATAAAATCCGCCAAGGCTTGTGACTTGATAGCGTCGCGTCTCTTGTAGGTGATCTCGAAGGCGGCAATTTCAATGCCCCACTTCGCGATCCTTCCTGTAGCTTCGTTGTTGTTGATGATGTCGGACAGTGGAGTCTTGCTCACCACTATGATAGGGTGCTCCTGGAAGTAGTGCCTTAGCTTCCGAGAAGCATGGAATACTCCATAAGCTATCTTTTGGTAGTGCGGGTAACGCTGCTTGGACTCTGTCAAGACCTCGCTTACATAGTAAACTGGTCGTTGAACTCCGTACTCATTCCCTGGTTCTTTCCGCTCTACCGCGACGACGATGTTGATTACCCAGTTGGTGGCCGCCATGTAGATTAACATAGGCTCCCCAGGCTCGGGTACTGCAAGGATAGGCACTGAAGATAATGTCTCCTTTAGCTGCTTTAGTGATGCATCTGCCTCGTCCGTCCATGTAAATTTGTCCGCCTTCTTCAGCAAATTGTATAGCGGCAGAGCCTTCTCTCCAAGCAGGCTGACGAACCGACTAACCACTGCAACGTATCCTGTTAGCCGTTGTATGTCCTTCAGGCATGTCGGACGATTTATGTTTAGGATGGCCTTGATTTTCTCCGGGTTCACCTCGATTCCACGCTGGGAAACAATGAAGCCCAACAATTTGTCGGCTAGAACCCCAAAGACGCACTTCTTAGGGTTAAGCATCATGTTGTATTTTCGGAGATTATCAAAGGTTTCTTTAAAGTCGGAGATTAAGTCGTTTGACTTTTTAGACATCACCGATATATTGTCCACATAGGCGTGAACGTTTCGACCAATTTTATCATGTAGGCAACGCTGCATTGTCCGCTGGTACGTAGCACCTGCATTTTTTCAGCCCAAAGGGCATCATGACATAGTAAAACATGTCGTAAGGTGTGGTGAACGAAGTGGCCAATTGGTATGACTTCCTCATCTTAATTTGGTGGTATCCTAAGTATGCATCGATTAAACACAAAATTTCTGAGCCAGCCGTCGACTCAATGACTTGGTCAATGCGAGGCAAAGCAAACGGATCTTTGGAACACGCTTTATTCAAGCTAGTGTAATCAACACACATTCTTAATTCTTTGGTCCCCTTTTTCGGGACAAGTACAGGATTTTCCACCCATCGGGTGTGAAGGACTTCTTGGATAAAACTAGACTTCAGTAACCTAGCTATCTCCTTGCCTATGGTGCGTCTCTTCTCGTCTCCGAAGCGTCGTAGAGGTTGTTTCACCGGTTTGCATTTTGGATCAATATTCAAGCTATGCTCGGCAAGTTCCCTAGGTACACCTTTCATGTTGGTAGGTTGCCAGGCAAAGATGTCCCTATTCTCACGGAGGAACTCGACGAGCACCCTTTCCTCTTTGGGAGCCAGGTTCGTCCCAATGGCGGTGGTCTTGGAGGCATCGCCTACCAAAAGTTCCACCAGCTTGGTTTCGATGGAAGCCTTGAAAGATGGGGCGGAGTCAAAAATCTGCTTCTTCGATGCCGGCATCTCCAAGGCATCGACCTTTCTCTAGATCTCCTTGAATTCTTCGCTGTAGAGGACAGCTTCCGCAAAGGCTGCTTATCAAATCTCGCAGTCTCTTGCCTTGGTAAAGCTTCCCGATACGGTGATGACACCGTTCGGACCGGGTATCTTGAGCTTGTTGTAGACGAAGCATGGCTTGGCCATGAAGGCGTGGAAGATGTCGCAAACGAATATGACGTGGTACACGCTCTTGAAGGGAACCACCTCAAAGGTATTGCATTCTTGGCGGTAATTATTTACATCGCCAAAAGCGACCTGAAGCGTGATGCACCCCAGGGACCGAGCCTCCCGACTAGGAACTACGCCGTGGAAGGTGGTGCTGGTCTGCCTTAGGTTAGCCTCCGTCAAGTTCATCTTGTGCAGTCTATCTAGGTACATGATGTTGATGCTGCTTCCACTATCCACCATACATTTGGTGAACTCATTGCCATCAATCAAGGGGTTGATGACTATGGCGTACTGGTTCTCCGTAGGGATGAGGTATGGGTGATCCTTCATGTCCCAAGTGATTGGAATCTCCGACCAGCGCAGGTATTGGGGAACTGGGGGTAGAGTAGCCATCAGTATCCTCATGGAGATTTTCTGTTGTCAGACGGTGGGGGTGCCAAGGAAAGTGTGCAAAACGGCCGCCTTCTTCTCGAAGGGGTTCTTGCCATTTCCATCGCTCTGGGCAGCGTGCTTGGGGTCAACATCCTCATCCATGTTACTTGAATCCTTGGACTCCTCTTCCTTCTTCTTCCCCTTGCCCTTGCCTCTCGGTCTGTTCTTCCGAGTTTGCTTGTAGCCAGACTCCGGGTCCTCCTTGAGGTCGTTGACGAACTTGCAATGGCGATTGGTGTGGGTGGCCTTGCCGTTGGCGTCTAGGTGTACGAGGCACAGCATATCACGGTACTCTTCGTAGGTTTCGGGAACGCGGAGCGCTGCTGAGGTAGTTTCACTTCCTCGTTGCTGCCCACGACCAGCTCCCCATCATCGGCCACGCTATCCGCCATCACCTCGTCCTGCAAAAGTCATAGCGACCATGTCGGAGGTTTGCTTTTCTTCTGGCGCGGTCTTCCGCTTAGTGCTGCTGTTCCTCCGAGCTTGAGTTGGAACGGCCATTGCCGGTAGGGAGTGGCGAGCATCATCGTCGGTAACCACGAACTCACTGGCCAACTGAATCATCTGGTTGAGATATAGCTGGTTTGTCCTGCAGGCGCTTCAACTTATGTCGGAGCAACGTGCCCCTTTACAACCCATCAATGAAGGAAGCCATGGCGGTCTGAGCGTGCACTCCTACACAGGAATTCTTCATATCCAGCCAGTGGGAGAGGTAGGCGCAAAATGTCTCATCTTTCTCCTGCACGCACCGCTGTAGATCGCCAACAGTACAGGGACATTTGTACGTACCTTCGAAGTTATTGGTGAACGCTTCTTGCATGTCCAACCAATTGCATATGGATCTCTCCGGCAAGTCATCAATCCATTGCCGGGACTTTCCCGCCAACATTAGTGGGAGGTACTTGACGATGACGTTGGGGTTACACCAGGCGATCTCCACCGTGTTACCGTAGTCCTGCAACCATGTAGCTGGCTTGGCGGTGCCATCATAGGGATTGATGGTCTTGTCAATCCAGAAACCTTTCGGGTAAGTTGCAGACCGTATCACAGGTCCAAAGCAACGTGGTCCTAGGTATGGTCCTTCCCAGGCCTCGTGGATCTTGTCCAGACGTGAACGTGCATCGTATGGATTCGGGCTTCTTTTCTTCTTATTGCCATCACGGGATGGGCTGCGTGAACGATGCGGGCCTCCTCCGCCATGGTGGTTGCTAGGTGGCGACGAAGGCGGAGGTGGCGGTGGGTTAGCCTTCTTGCTGTTACCCTCCTGCGACGCCTCACGCTTGTCCCGGTTGCTTGTCGGACATGGAGGGTCATGGCGCGACCTGCTCTTGTGTCCTTGGTTGCGCTCTCCTCAAGACGGGTCTTCTCCACATTATCGCGGATGACGATGTCGCTCTGCCTTGGCAGAGGCATATCCGTATGACATTCACCTTGGTATCTTCACGATGTCACGGGGACTGGGGCGGTGGAGATGGGCGACGAGGTTGAGCCTTTCCCCCATGGTCGGAGGATATGGGGATAGCTTCCTTCATGTTGCGCGCATCCCTCCGTCTTTGTTCTGACGAACTCGTCTGGGACCCGACATCATGAGGAGATTGATCCCTTGGCGGCTTATGCTGGCTAGACTGGCAGAACGCTGGGTCAGACTCAAGCCTCTGAGAGGTGGCATTTTCCTGATGTTTCAGCGCCTTGGTCACAAGGTCATAGACCTGGTCCACAACCGCGGGTGATCTATCCTGCTCCAGGAGGGTCTTGGCGACGGCGAGGTTGAGGAGAGGGGTAGGCATCACCTGCCTGCCTTCATTGTCAATGTATGGCTTGGCCTGTGACGGCTTCGAGGGAGCCCATCCTAGGTTTCGCCGTACACCAGGATCGTTGATGATGCGAGCCGGAGCTTTCTTAGCCTTCTACTGCTTGAGCACAGTCTTGTACTCGGCCTCCATTGCTCTAGCTTTCTCTGTTGACTTCTGCGCGTTGGCCAGATCTCGATCTAGATGTGAGCCTTGCTCCGCGATGGCTTGTGCCTCCAGCAGGTGCTGGCGCTTCTCATCAAGATGGACTAAGTTTCGTGTCCACGGTCATGGGCTCGATGAGCAAGTTACCGTACATCACTCTATCAGCCGGAGTAATTTGGGCAGCAGCAGACGTAGATGCTAGAGGCAGCAGGTTTGCGGTGTTGTTGTTGCTCGGAACGGTGCCGAGTTCCTGCGGCTGCTGCACTGGGTTAGGCGGAGGGGGCATGACCTTTGCGCGATCATTGTCGGGAGAAACAAGTGGTCCCTTCCCCTTGTCCAGCGTAGTAGGCGGAGCTCATCCGGGTTGATCTTCATCCATCGTCGTCCCAATCACGACGAACACCTCTCGGGACGTGATGACATTGTTGGCCTACTCGTCGCGCTTGTAGTCCTCCTCCATCTCCTGCATGGCAGAGTATAGCTCCTCTGGGCTCAAGTGTATTTCCTACGATTCAGTGTTGATGTCGGTGTAGAGCGCGTCAAGCACCGAGTCGGAGGGTGCCGTGGCTTCCTCATTGATGGGTGATGGAGGTGCAACAACAGCGACGATGACTGGAGGTGGTGGCGCAGCTGCGGCGACGACGACCAGAGGCGGTGGTGGTGGTGGCTAAGGCGGAGGGGCTCCGCCAACGAGCGCAATTTCTATCAGAGCTTCCTCCTCAGCCTCCGCATAGATATTGATGGTGTTCACCATGCTTTCGAAGGTGAGGCGTCCCGAAGCCTGCTGCTGCCTTAACGTATGTCAGAGAAGCGTGCCTTTATCTAGTCCTTCCACAAAATGATAGATGGCATCATCATTGGGGTAATGAGCCAGACCGGCCCGTATACGGAGTCACTTGGCAAGGTAATCGCGGGGGTTTTCACCCTCTCTCTGAATGCAACGCGCTAGATCGAAGATGGTCACCACTCTGACGAACTTGGATCTCTGCTATCCAGACGTGCGGACGAAGCCGGTGGACTTGCAGCGATCTTCCACCGTTATATCCTGCACAGGGGCAGTTTGGGTGGGCCTTGAATTTTTTCGATCTTTGTCGTCAAACTCCGAAGAGAGATCCGACATCGATCCTTCCACAAACGTATCCTTCCCATAGGCGGTCCGTGTGGGTCTTGAATTTTTCCAATATTTGTCGGCAAACTCCGAAGAGAGATCCGACATCGATCCTTCCGCGAACATATCCTTCCCGTAGGTGGTCCGCACGGGTCTTGATGCTCCTCCGACTCCCAGGGAACTAGTTTCCCGAGTCGGTTTTGCCAATGAAGAGGTGGATATCTCCGATGGGGACGATTGAGCACCAAGTAGGGTTCGTCTTCGCTGGGATCCAGAACTCGTCAGGAGGGACGATCGAAACATTGCCGAAGAAGAGAACGCGACCGATGGCTACGGTTTCTCCGATCCCAGTGAAGATCTTGGTCCTCGCCCGCTATAGAGCCTGAAGCGCCTCTTGCCCCACGGTGGGCGCCAACTGTCGTGGTATTGCCGACGAATACGCCATGGAGGGGTACTCAAAGTGCGTGTTTAGAGATGTGGGGTAAGGCGGATGGTTGACGGGTATGAGGTAACACAGCTTACCCAAGTTCAGATCCCACAACAGTGGCGGAATCCTACTCCTGCTATAAATCACTATAATGGCAATACGTCGGGTTACAGGGATTGGTTCACTGTGCGAGGTGTATGTTGTATTGTTCTGACTTGTGCCCTAAAGGATCCCATAGGCCCGACTTATATAGTCGCAAGGTCCAAGGGTTACAAGGAAAGTCCTAGTCGGATAGGTTATAGCGTCCTACACAGTATACAATAGTCTAACGTGTCTTACACTCAGAGGCTCCGGGTACGTCGGTGAATCCTCAGTAGCCTTCCTTTATCCGGCATGGGCCTCCCTTTTGGATCCATCTAACTGGGCCTCCCAGCAGGCCATGGGCCAGGCTACAAACTGTGGCCCACCAGGGTTATCCGGATGAGAGACATGCTATGAGGATACCCATATAGAATATCCCCAACACACGACTCTCCCCACAAGAGGAAAACTATTGTTTCCTCAGAGAGGATCTTGGAATTACTTCATGTGGACTTGTTTGGTCCTCCATCTCATGCTAGTCTTGGTGGGAAGAAATATTGCTTGGTGATTGTCCATGATTACTCAAGATACACATGGGTCTATTTTTTCAAGCTAAAGAGTGAGACTCAACAAACTGTCATTGATTTCACCAATGAGGTCCAGCGTCAACACAATGTCCCCATATTGGCAATAAGAAGTGACAATGGATTCGAGTTCAATAACTACACTTTAAATGAATTTCTAAGTGAAGAGGGGATAAGACATCAATATTCCACTACGTACACCCCTCAACAAAATGGTGTAGCCGAGAGGAAGAATCGTACTTTTATGGATATGGCTAGATCTATGTTGGCTGAATTAAAGTCAGCATACAACTTCTGGGCTGAAGCCATATCTACTGCATGTCACTCATCAAACCGGCTCTACCTCCGCAAGATTTTTAACAAAACGCCATATGAGATACTTACCGGTAACAAGCCCAACGTATCATATTTCCGGGTATTCGGTTGGAAGTGTTTCTTTATTATTAAAGGAGTTCGTTTGTCTAAATTTCAGTCCAAGGCTTTAGAAGGTACTTTTGTTGGTTACGGTGCTGAATCCCACACTTATAGAGTCTACAATAAGGTCTGTGAAACTGTTTTAGAATCTTGTAGTGTGGAATTCGATGAAAATGATGGCTCCCATGTGGGGAAATTTGATGTTTGTGATGCAAATGTAGAAATACCCAAGATGCCATAAGAAGAATGGGTGTGGGATTTTTCCGACCCATTGAGGAACCCCTTGTGGCGGATCGGGAAGGACAATGCTCCACTCAAGTGGAGCCCTCATCTACACAAGATCAACAAGGCCCTACTGCTGGAGAAACTACTACACCAACACCACAACCTCCTGAAGTTCATCAGTCTTCTGGGAAAACTTGTAGTCCCAGGACGGACTATACGCCCCCTCCAAGGGGCGGACTATCCGGCCCTGGCACTCCAACTCGCACCAGGGGAAATCAGGACAAACAGGTAAGCGCTGAAAATCCTAGGCCGGATTATCCGGCCCCAAGTGGCGGATTATCCGGGCCTGGAACTCCAACTCATGACAGAGGAAACCAGGAAGAGTAGACTCAAGATGAAACTCCCAGGCCTTATTATCCGGCTCCACCTAGGGGTGGATTATCCACCCATGAAGCTCCAGAACAGCAGAATCCTCCTGTTATGAATGCAAATCAAGATCAAGGGCCAGGTTCTTCATCTCCAATTCATATTAATCAAGTTGTTGATGAAGGACAATGTAGTGGGTAAGACGAGGATCCAAATGTTGAAGAAAATCTTCCAAGAAACAATAAATAAATTGAATCTCATCGCAAAGCTCGTGCTGATCGAAACCTTGAGCTAAGGGGCCATACTCTTGACAAGGTTGTAGGTGATCTAAGAAGAAGAGTTTCCACTAGAAGAGAACTTGCTAGCTTCTATGATCATCAAGCTCATATATCAATGGTGGAACCAAAGAAGGTTTTTAATGCTCTTTAAGATCCAAATTGGGTGGTTGCAATGCATGAAGAACTGAATAACTTCGAGCGTAACAAAGTTTGGAAGCTCGTAGAAAACCCAAAGAGTGTCACAATGTTATCAACACAAAGTGTATTTTCAAGAACAAGCAAGATGAAAATGGCATTGTTGTAAGGAATAAGGCAAGTCTAGTGGCTCAGGATTCTCTCAAGTGGAAGGCATCGATTTTGGCGAAACCTATGATCCTATGGCTCTCCTTGAGTCCATCTGTATCCTGCTTGCTTATGTTGCTCATCATAATTTTAAATTATAGCAAATGGATGTTAAGAGTGCATTTCTTAATGGTCCTCTACATGAGTTGGTATATGTTAAGCAACCCCTGGGTTTTGAGGATCCCAAGTTTCCTAACCATGTCTACAAACTTGATAAGGCTATCTATGGCCTTAAATAAGCCCCACGTGCGTGGTATGAGAACCTTAAAGAGCTTTTGTTAGACTGTGGATTCGAGGTTGGGAAAATCGATCCCACTTTTTTACTAAGGTTAACGGGGAGCTTTTTGTATGCCAACTATATGTAGACAATATGATTTTTGGCTCTACTAATCAAGATTTTAATAATGAATTTTCAAAGCTTATGACCGACATGTTTGAGATGTCTGTCATGACCCGGGATTAGGGCTAGACAAATATAAAATCCTCATCTGATTTAAGCCTAACCTAAGTTCCGAAGAGCGCAGGGAAAGATCGTAACATTACATAACATACAAACCATACATTAATAAGGTAAACTCTTAAGAGAGTTACAAATCAGTCATACAAGACAAGGGTCATAGACCCATCATTACAACAAACCAAAGGAAGCAAACAAGTTGTTCTAAACAACAAACTTATCAAAGGGACTAAGAGGCCAAAAACAGAAGTAGCGACCCTTCCATAGATCCTAGGATGCTTCCCGGGAACCCTAACTACTCGTCGACTTCAACGTAGAAAGCACCTTCAGTTGGAGTAACTTCATCTGTAGAAAACATCAACGAATCAAGGCTAAGTACAGGGTGTACTCCGCAAGACTTATGGCTAGTGGAGTTATTTTTCATAAAGCCATCTTTTGTTTTCAAAACAAGAGGGGGAAGAAACTCGTCTAGTTAGATAATTTTCAAAAGGGATAATAAGACTAGAACTCTAGCTCTTAGAATCATCTTCGATATCCACCAAGTACCATCATCAACTGTATCTCTCTTCCCGGACTATCCCCTCAAACAACCCCGAGGAAGTATTCTGGTTCTCACATTAGTTGGCCAAGTTTTATTCATTCAGTTATAGTTTTCTATGATCATAGAATTCCTTCCCAAGTCGTCCATAACCGTGGACATGGCTTTTCGAAAAGATTATAACCCTGCAAGGGTGCACAACTTTACCCACACGTACCAACCGATTCTTAATGCCAACTTATTAGCCCTCTTCCTTGGAAGGCCGGCAGAGAGTGGTTGACCACTACCTTTACCTAGCTTTTGCCGAGACCATGAGTCACGCACTAAGGAGATGCCGCCGTAACGGGTCGAGTCCTGAAGTCGGTCCCTAGCGATGTGAACAGGGTTTGAGATTACGGATGCCGGGCATCTCCCATTCCCTGCCACACTTACCTACCTATGTGAATGCACCTCCTTCACCTCCATCAAGAAGAGCCAGAATGCGTATGTTGAATGGAACGCCCGAACTACGTGATTCATGGAATATACTAGGCAAATTAGTTGGTCGAGGGGGTTTCCAGGCCCCCCGTGTGGTTGTACGCTCGTCTTGGACCATAGGCAAGAACTCAGGTCCTAGTAGTGGCAAGTATGGGACTTCAAAAACCACAACCCGATGTAAGATCCCACCTTTATAAAGGTAAAGATCCCTGTGATTGCAATGCTAGTCCCTGGATCAAATGCTAGCATCCACAGTTTAAGATGAAGTACACAGAAACAAAGGTCATTATTACATCATCATCCCAGAGATAACATAGTCTTTTACAACTCCATATCCATAGGCTAGTACAAGAGTTTAACTTAACAATATATAAATAGAACTCTTCATCTTCATGTGCCACAGGCAAGCATGTTGAGTGTAGACTCATAACCCCTAATCATCATCAGAGTATCCTGCAACATCACAAGTTACATCCATAGTGGGTCAATACATTGGAATAGTATTGGCAAGTGATACCTTAGTAGAATATTAACATCTAGTTACTACATGAATTTGGCTAAGTGTAGCTCAGGCTTGCTTTGCTCAAAATAGGTTTTACTTATTAGTTGAAAACACTAAGTTTTTCTTTGACAAAAACTTCCCAAGGAACCACCAATAGAAATTGGTGAACCTTCACCCTTGTTCAACCACAAGTTTTCACTTAGAAAATTGGGATGAGGATATTCTTGATAGCTTTCATGTCTTGATGCTCATTTGTCCAATACCATGGACATGGCTAAGTACTTAGATTCTTCCATATGCAGAGGTTGTGCACTTTCCCCACAAGACTTGATTTTCACCAAGACAGGACCCTTCAGAAGCCTTCCCTTAGACCAAATGGACGCGTTCCAACCTATCATCCCACTACCACCAACTGTCCAAATGGCTAAGTTTTTGCAACCTATATGATCTAGGCAGAGCCCATAATGCCATGTGGCTGCACTAGAAGCTTCTTAAAATTTGGCATCTCAAATCATTTTGTTCCTGGGTGGCTTTCCACAAGTGAGATACCAAGGTAAACCATAGAAATGGGCCTTGTGTAACCACTCAACACAAACCATTCTTTCCATTCCAACCAGGTGTTTCATTCACTTGGTTGTTTTATTAAGCAAAACATAAGTCAAAGACTTAGAAATATTTCTCATAGCATGAATATATAATCCACCCTTGGTTGCTACTAGATAGGCTAAGAATGGCAATAGCAAGTATCTTATCTTAGTGGAAATTCTAACAATTCTACAACTACTAGGATTTCCCAAGAATAGCATATAGATACTTAGCAAAATAATCATGCAAGCCCTATACAAAATTATCCTAATGCATAGGTAAAATATTGGGATAAAATCATGAAGCACCACTTGCCTTGGTAGTTGGGGGAGTAGCAAAAATCTTCACAACCACAATCACTATTAGCACCAAAATCTACACATAAAATGATAGCACCAAATTCACATATCAAAAATATACAAGCAAAATATATGAATGCATGCAAATGGTAAGTGATGATTTTCTACACCAAACAAGACAAGTAAACAGTACTGAATCATAAACAAGACAAACACTCTAAATAAACTTTATTTAGTCTTTTAATCATTTTTCAAATAATTTCTATACTCAAAATAAGCCTATAAATGTCTCTAAAAAAATAATCAATTTTACGGAAGCAAAACATTAAACACATGGAATAAATGGATAGAATTCTTTCTCCTGGTTCCAATGATATAAAATTTGCAAAATTTGAACGTGTGGATCAAAAGTTATGAATTTTGCAAGTTTGAATATCTAATAGATCTAAATTTTGTTTTTAAATCTAATACAGGCCAAGCGGCAGCGTCTGATTGGACGATACCGGTTCACGCTAGATCACACTCGCGGCCGTTGGATCTAACTAACTGCGCACAACCCAGATCTGCGCATACCCCTTCGCAGTTTGATCTAATTGCATCCGTTGGATCCAGATCCAGCGGACCACTTTGCTTTGAGCAAGAACGGGCAACGCAAATGGCTACCGCGGCGGCTGCGCGTCTGCCGGTGACGTTCCGGCGAGACCAGAGGGGCAGGGGGGTCGGACGTGTTCTTACCGAGACCATGGGAACGTGGGGATGCTCAACGTGTGGACGGGCAGGGTCGGGGCGCACGGACACAGCAGCAGGACCTCGTCGGAGTTGCTGGCGGCGTCGGGTGCTTGCAAACGAGATAGTTGCCGAGGCTCTGGATCGCCCTAGCATGAATCAGACGAGTCAGGAGGTGCGCAAGGTCATGGCGAACACGATAGCATCAAGGAGAAGGCAAGGGGCAGTCAGCTTTTACCTAGATTGCTTGTCGGAGTCGAGCGGTGGTTTTGTCGCTTGCAGGCGCGAACGGGGATGGCGACCTGGATCGCCAGAAGACAAACAAATGGCATCAGAAGGTGTGCGTGGGCACGAGGGTCTCAATCATTTGAACCAGAGGCAGAAGGCGGTTGGAGCTCACCGAAATCACACGCCGGAGTTCGTCGGGCAGCGGCGGTTTGAGTTTGAATGCGAGCAGCCTGGTGGCGAGGAGAGGGTGCTGTGTGGGGGGAAATGACCACGGTGGCGAGGTGTTTAAGTAGCCAGGAGCAGGGCAAGGATTACGCGCTGATTCAATGGGAAGTAAGCAAGGTTTAATCGCGGCGTCACTGCGCGGTGGTAACGGCGGAGAGGTGACTGCGCGCGAGATTCTGGGGAAGACGATGCTGACGTGGAGAGGGCCTAGTGTCAGCGGCTGCAGGGTACGCTTCGCGCGGGTGAGAGAGGATAGAGGGGGAACTGGCTCGGGTGGGCTTAGTGGGCTGGGTTCTGTGCTGGGCCAAATTGGCAGCGCCGGCCTTTTCTGCTTTCTTTATTCTTTTTCTATTTCTATTTTGATTTTCAGGAAACATTTTTCAAATAAGTTTGAATTCAAACCACTTCTGTATTTTTATAATGTGAAATTTGTACAAATTTGGTTGCAGAACAATGTTGTACACTTTAAAATAATTTGGCACTTTGGAATTTTAAAATAAACAATGCTTAATAAAGACATAAAAATGGTTTCAAATTTGTTTCTTTGTTTTGAAATCTTTGTCCAAGCTTTGGAAATTATCAAACAAACTTAGGATCAAACATCTTTGGTTTAAAACAAGTAATCTCTTTACTAGAGAGTAGCGTTGGGTCAATGCCTTTCTTACATAAAATAATAGTCAATCAAATGCTTCTGTTTTTGTAATGACTTTGAAAATGATCCTAAAATCTTTATGAATGCATGGATGATATGCAAACTTTGAAATCATGATTTTAGGGATGTTACAAATATAACTCCTTTAAGGTGAATCTCGCCCTCGAGATTCGGATTGGCTAGCAAATAGGTGAGGGTGGTCTTTCTGAAGGTCATCTTCTCTTTCCCATGTTGCTTCTTCTTCGGAATGATGGTTCCACTGGACTTTGCAGAATTTGATAGTCTTTGTCTGAGTAACTCTTTCTGCAGTCTCAAGAATCTTGATAGGTTTTTCCTCATAAGTGAGATCACTTTCCAATTGGACCTCCTCCAAAGTTATATTGTCCTTCCAAGAAGTCTCTTCCATCTCTAGATGACATTTCTTTAGCTAACTCACATGAAACACATTGTGAACGGCAGACAATGACTCTGGCAAATTAATCTCATAAGCTACTTCTCCTTTATGACTTAGAACCTTGAATGGTCCCACATATCTTGGGGCCAATTTTCCTTTGACTCCAAATCTCTTCACTCCACGAAGTGGTGACACTCTAAGATAAGCTCTATCACCCACTTCATAGGTGACTTCACTATGCTTAGGATCTGCATAGCTCTTCTGTCAGGACTGTGCTATCTTCAATCTGTCCTTTACTAGCTTGACTTTCTCTTCAGCCTCTTTGATTAGTTCTGGTCCGAACAAATTTCTTTCTCCCATACCATTCCATAGCAATGGGGTAGTACACTTTCTCCCATAGAGAAACTCAAATGGTGCCATCTCAATACTGGATTGATAGCTGTTATTGTAAGAGAATTCTGCGTAAGGCAGACTTTCATCCCAACTAGCTCCATAGTCTAGGGCACATGCCCTCAACATATGTTCTAGAATCTGGTTGGTCCTTTCTGTCTGTCCATCAGTCTGAGGATGAAAAGAAGTGCTGAATTCCAATCTCGTTCCCAAGGACTCATATAGTTGCCTCCAAAAATGAGAAGTGAACTGCGTTCCCCTATTAGACACAATACTCTTGGGTACTCCATGCAGACACACAATCTTATTCATATAGATCTTGGCCAACTTAGCACTTGAGTAGGTTGTCTTCACGGGTATGAAATGAGCCACTTTAGTGAGGCCATCCACTATGTAATATCCCAAAAATATTAAACTAGAATCATCAAACTCTAATCATCAAATTTAGGGTTAACAAAAACTTTTCTAATTAAAATTATGAAGGCATGCATATGTGTATGCATTTAATTTGAAATTCTTTTGAACCACCTTGTTTGTATGTTTCCTTGCTTGTAAAATGTTTCTTAGGTGAAATAAACATCATCTAAACATTTCCCAAACTTTTCCTAAAGACAAATAAATCAAAACCAATAAAATAAAGGAATGGTCATTTTGACCAATTTAACTCCCATGCCTACTTTGGCTGTCTCAAACTTTCAGAACCTAATGGAAACTTTTCTGGATCTTTGCACCCCTTGAATGTACTCATAACAAGGTATCAAGGCCCACTTTGTGATCATCTAGAAACTTTCAAATGCATAGTTTAAATGACAATTCAAAATTGAATCTTTATCATATGGGAAGATCCCACTTTTTCAAAAACCACTCAAACAAGATCAACTTTCAAAACCCAAGCATCTGCAGACTCACTAGCACCAATCTAGCAAACCCACCAAAAATGTTTTCAAAATTCAAAACTTGATTTCATGCGGCCATTTCATCAAACAGGTTGTAGACACAAATCATACAAAATCTAAACACTATAGTGAGCAGTGATTGAAGCCTAACTTGTTCCCTCTCTGGACACCACTAGCCTTGGTAGATCATCTAACAACCTAAACTAACCCTTAGCATCACTGTAAGCTTGGCATTGCCATCAATGGTGAACAGCCGAGCACACCCATGTCACCCCCATGTCGACAGCAAGCTAGGAAGAGAAGAAAGCCTAGCCAGCATGTCTGGGAGGCAGCCCACCGTCCACCGCCACTCCCTGTCCCAGCCGCGAGCGTGGCCAAGCCCTGGACCACACGCACGAACCATGCCAACCTCGCCAGCAACCATGCCGAGCGTGCGCCAGAGCGCCACCCTCGACCAGCGCCCACAGACCACGCGCCGCCCTCACCGCGTTCACACACGATCACCACCGACCCAGGAGACCACCAGACATCCTCGTTCGCCGCCCCGTGACGCACAGCCACCGCTCGCTGTCGAAGACGCCGCCTCTGCCGCGCAGAGCGTCGCATGTTCCAGACCAAGCCGAACCGCCCCACGCCTCAAAACCATGTCGTTGAGCATCGCCAGGGAACACCGCACCGCCCCCTACCTTCTCCCATGCCAATAGCCGCCTGTAACATCGCCCCCGACGAGCTCACCGTGCGCCCCGTCGGTCCCCTCGCTCGACTATAAATAGAGGCCACCCCTAGTCGATTTCTTGACACCATTCTACTCCCCTCTACTCACCGATCGTGCCACACCGTTCCCGGAGCAAGGCGAGAAGCACATCGCCGGAATTTCACCGGAGCCCTCCGCCTCTGGAGAAGAAGGGCGCCATCGATTTCGTCCACCCCAGGAGCTGCTGCGACCACCCCTAAGTTCGCCGTCGTCGACTTCGTCGTTCGCCCGCCTCGCCGGCCCTCGCCTGCACCCCGGTGAGCCCCCAGCACCCCTCACTGGCCGCGCTAGGTTTCTTTCTCGCCGGCGTTGCTCAACGTCAACGATGATTCTCAGCCATTGGATTAGAACTAGATCGAACGATCCACATCGCCCTGTACCGCTTCGCCCCTCTCTGTCTCACTGACGAGTGGGGACACCCACTTAAGCAGCCCGCGGGAGCACTATGCTTAGCAGGCCAGCCCGTTAACTTTTCCCGCGCAGCCCAGTTATTTGAATTAAACCTTTTCCATTTTATTTCAAACTCACTTCTATACCCAACTTCAAAAATCAACCCAGATCGATTCAGTGCACCAAATTGAATGAAACCAATTTTGTTAGAAAGGTCTGAGAATGATGAATCCAAGCCCGTTGGATTCAAGTCATTTGGATCTATAGATCACCCATGGTAAAAATAACAAGGCAGAAGCCTTTCTGCATTCAAACATTTTTCAAATTTAAACTATAATAGCTTTTGAGTTGATTCCAACTCTCAAAAATCACATTTAACCATACCTTTCAGAATACATAAAAATATATAGTTGTACCTTCAGAAAAAATGTTCAAGTAATAAAAGAATGCTACATAGGCATTTCTAGCCACTTTAAATAATTAAAATAAAAGGGTAAAACCTTATTAAATTGTGACACCACTTTAAATCATATTCCATGGACTAAAATATGTGGTGATGACATGTGTCAACATGATCCCATGTTTGGTTTGGAGAATATTAAATCTTAAGTAGTTTTTCAATGAGTAGAAATTACTTTTCTAAAAATAAAAGGAATTAAACCAAGCTTTAATCTTGTAATGTTAGTGATGATGTTATATCATCTATAGGACCCTTGTGTGTGATGATTGCAAGTAGTTAAGTATTGTTTGGTGATTGTGCACCTCGTATTTATTTATAGACGCTAGTACCGACCAAGGATACGAGGAGGGAGGAGGATACTACGAAGAAGAAGCCGAGGAGAACTTCAACCACTACTCTGCACAGGGCAAGCTAACACTTGCAATTTAGCAATCTTATACTAATATTGTGCAAGCTTTATTAACTAAGTGGACCAATGCAAGCTAACCCTTGCAAGATACCCTACTAATGCCAAAAACCACTACTTGTTACTATGCCTACTATATGCCTTAAGCATATATGATCCAACCCACTTGACCAACCAATCCTAGTTTTTATTTACAAGCTTTATAATTTATTTATTTATCAAAGCTACTACTTAGAGTTTACTTAAGTTAATTATAGATACTAGAAAGATATTTGAAGGTTGCATAAAGAGCAAAAAATTTGGCCTAAGCTAGATAATCTTGATATCATCTTAAGGCATGAGATTAAACTTAGTTAGAACTCCACTAGTACACCACCCCTCATTATTGCTTACCCCCACCTGTAGATGCTAGTGCTAAGCATAAAACTTGATCAACTTTAGATGGGAATACTTGGTGGAAAAATGGTTATGAAAACCTTGGAATGATGGATCATTCTATTGAAATGTTTTGGACACGTGTTTCCGAAGACCTGATGATTTTGGGGATGAAAATGTTGAGGCATGAGCCTTAGCCCTTTATAAAACTGATGGTTGTCTAGATGCGATACCATTCCAATTTTTATCGTACAACCACAATACCCGAAGATTGGGTAGGGCTTGACTGGAAACTTATATACCTTAGTATTAGTTCCCTCACGGCCAAGGTCTGAGCTGAGGCTACCTTGTGAAGATTGTCCACCTGTGCAGTACCCAAGATGACAGTTGGTCATGGTTGGGAGGCCAAACTCACAGGAGAGGTGCTTATACTAGGGCGTGTAATTGAAATGTTAGGATTGATTATCCGCATACTGAGTATGGTGAATTCAGGATTTGTTCCTGACGGATGTATCGAATGTTGTGGTGAAAGTGTACAATCTCTGCAGAGTGTCAAACTATTCGAATAGCCGTGTCCGTGGTTATGGACAGTTGGAGTGGCCATACTGTTCCCCCGTCAGACTTTTCAAAATGACTTGTGAAATGATTGGAAACGTTGACTTGACCACAACAGAGTTGTGATATGAAATACAACTTCCCACTTAGGAGTTATAAAATTGTGACGAGCATTCGTTGCTTCTAAACTTAGTAGAGATAAATCTGGCTTTTGCAAAACAACCGTAGAGCCTAGTGTCCTATTATCCAAAAAACCCCTTTACCTGTTAGTATTAGTTTGCGAGTACTTAAAGAGTACTCATGGCTTTGTCCCTAGCCATTCCCATGGCCAGGCTATGAAGAGGAGTACCTGGAGGATGGACCCCAGGAAGGTTATGACAACTAGGATCATCTCCCATCGTCAGCATTGCCTGTGACCCCGAAGATGGAGCTTTGCCTACGCTACCGTTATTATTATGTATTCCGGTGCTTGATGTTGTATTAAGAACTGGACCATGAGATCCCTATTTGTGTAAGAACTTATGTATCGTTTGTAATGGATGATGTACTATGGTATCCAATTCTGTTATGTCTCGCAAAAATGGTAATCCTGGGATTGCGATGTATCGCATAACAGGCATCTGGAATTAAAAATCCGGATGTTGACAAGTTGGTATCAGAGCCATCCTGACCATAGGAGACCCTAGTTAGACTGGATGTTTAAACCAAAAACTTATTTCCCAAAACCAAAGAAAACAAATATTTACAAAAACTTATTATCATTCTTATCCTTTTGATTCTTTCATGAAAATTCATGTTCCTCCAAAATCTCTTGCAAAATACATAAAATTTTGACACACTTAATCACTCTACTAACTTACTCATCCTATATTCTTATAGATGGACGTGAAGTACAACAAGTTTTACCAACTTGGGAATGGAGGAGACCTGATATTTGAGAGGGATTTGGACCAGCTTTCGGAACTTCTGGAGCGTCCGCACCCCGAGTTCTTCGCAGCTCAGCTCAATGATTAAGGAGGAGAAGATCTGCAGTGGCTAATTGTTGCAAGTCTCCGAGGAAAGATTGAACCTCCCACTACGGAGGGAATTCAGTTTACCTTGAGGGAAAATAACTGGCTCGATGGATATGCCAGAGCCATGCAGGAAGCTCTTTCTCGTCTGTGTGGGCAGAGCATCAATCAAATCAAGGGTACTCGCTTTGAGTTTTGCCCAAGGCGTGATGCTAATGGACAACCACTGGAAGCCCCATACCACCCCGAGCTGAAGACTCAATTGGACCACCTTAGCTTCATGATGTACGATGGTCAGCAAGAGTTGGACAACTGTCGTGACTACTGCAACCACAAGTCTGCCATCATCAAGACGAAGGATCAGACCATCGCCATGCTAGCAAAGGATCGCAAGTCTCGCCGCTGTCAGCTCGACAAGAAGGAGCGCATTATTGCCCGTCTTCGCCACCGCATCTCATCTCTGGAGGAGACCATCCACGAGAGAGACATGCAGTTGGAGGAAAGGGAGAATGCCGGAGAGGATCTTCGTGGAGACCCCTACTCCTAGCTCAGCGATGACGACGATTTTCTGGAGGATCGGGCTATGGATTTCTTCACCGATGAGGATGATTTCGCCTTCATCGATGATGATGGGGAGGAGGAAGCCACAGATTCCGAGGAGTAGTAGCACTTGAGCACTAGCGTAGTGAGTAGTATTCGGTCCCACTGTATCGTAGTTCTCAGAATGGTTCTTAAAACCATCTGCCTTCCTTTGGTGTGGTGTGTGTTGTATCGTGTGAATGAATGAATGAATGAAAAAGCAATCTGCTAGAAAAATCTGAGTCAAACCTTAAAAACTTTTCAAAGACCCCAAAACTTTAGAAATTTCCCTCTTTTCTCATGATCTACCTCAATCTTCAGATGCCACGTGGAGGAAGTGGTTCAACCCCGGACCCGATGTTGCAGATACTGCAAATGTTGACTTCTGACCGTGAAGCTGAAAGAGCGGAATGTCAAGCCAACCTAGCCACCCTTCAGCAGATAGCACAGCTAGCCCACAACAACCAAGGCCACGGAAATCAGGACAACCATGGATCTAAGCTCAAGAACTTCCAGAATACCAACTCACATGTTTTCACTAAGTCCTAAGAGCCCCTAGACACCGATGATTGGCTGCAAACCATGGAAAATAACTTAGAAGTAGACGGAGTGGAAGCCAACGAGAAAGTCCTTTTTGCCACCCACTATCTAGCCGGAGATGCCAGAGCATGGTGGAACAGTGTTCGCGCAATGACCGGAGGCCAGATGATGACCTGGGAGGAATTCAAGGTCAAGTTTAGCAGAACCCATGTGCCACCGGGTTTGATCAAGAGCATGAGAGACGAATTCAGAGAGCTGAAGCAAGGAAGGATGACCGTAGTGGAATACCGTGACAAATTCTTGTCATTAGCTAGGTATGCTCCGGATGAGATCGACACTGAAGCCAAGAAGAAAGAAAGATTCCTGAATGGTCTGCATGATGAAATGCAAACGGTGTTAGTCAATATCCCCTTTACGGATATTGAAGCCCTTGTCGACTCAGCTATCCAGATGGAAGGAAAGATCAACCAAGCCAATGAGAACCGCAAGCGTCGCATGATGCATCAGCCAGGAACCCATCAGACCCAGAGTATCGCCCCAACCCATCTCCAGGATTTGCCCCAAGGACCAACAGACCCCCGATGAACCATCTGACCTATCCCAACCGTGGAAACCCGACCCGGAGGAAATCACAACAACCCCACAACTCTAGCAATTTCAATCATGCCCCACCCAAGTTCAACAACAACAATGTTACCGCCAACACCAACACTGCCCCTAGGACTGGAAGCAATGTTGTGCCTGTAGCAGCAAAGGACAAGTCGCAAGTGACTTGTTATGACTGTGGAAATAAAGGCCACTATTCCAACGAGTGCCCTAACAAGAAGAATGCTACAGCCCACAATGCCAATGTCCCAGCTCAGCAGCAGCGTCGTGTTCAGCCAGGAAGAAGATTTGCCCCAGGGAATTCGCTCAACCGCAACGGCCGTCTTTTTCTCATGCATGCTGAAGAAGCTCAGGAAGCACCAGACGTCGTGTTGGGTATGTTTCCGGTTAATTCAGTACTTGCAAGAGTGTTGTTTTATTCGGGTGCATCGCATTCATTTGTCACCGAAGAATTTGCATGCACTAGTAAAATTCAACCAACCAAACTGAAGCATGTTATGATTGTTCAAATTCCCGGATCAACCACCAAGGCTAGGCAAATTTGCAAAGCCGTCCCTATCCAAATCCATGGCATGGATTTTTATGCTAACCTAATAGTACTTGGAACTAAAGGTTTGGAAGTAGTACTAGGAATGGATTGGATGTCCAAACATAAAGGATTAATTGACTGTAACAAGAAAGCCATAACCATGACCAGTACCGCCGGAATATCAGTCGAGCATATATCTGAAACCTTACCTCGCCAATTCAAATGCAACAAGAGTATAGCCCAACCTACCATTGACCAAGTCTGGATAGTCTGTGAATACCCCGATGTATTTCCAGATGTTTTGCCCGGTATGCCCCCAGATCGGGATATCGAGTTTATCATTGAACTAATTCCTGGAACCGGACCCATAGCCCAGAGACCATATAGTATGAACCCGTCAGAGCTTGCAGAACTGAAGAAGCAACTGGATTCCATGCTGGAAATTGGATTGATTCAACCAAGTGTGTCACCTTGGAGATCACGTGTCTTGTTTGTGGACAAGAAGGATGGAGGTAACCGTTTGTGTACGGATTATCGGAAATTGAATGATGTCACCATCAAGAACAAGTACCCCTTGCCCAAGATAAAAGATTTGTTTGATCAGTTGGCCGGTGCCAGAGTGTTTTCTAAGATTGATCTTAGAACTGGCTATCATCAACTCAAATTCGTGCAGAGGATATTCCAAAGACTGCCTTTACCACCAGATATGGATTGTATGAGTATACGGTCATGTCTTTCGGATTAACCAATGCCCCCGCTTATTTCATGAATCTCATGAATAAGATTTTTATGGACTTCCTGGATAAGTTTGTCATTGTTTTCATCGATGACATTCTGATTTATTCCAAATCATAAGAAGAACATGAGCTACACCTAAGGACCATTCTTGGAACCCTTAGAGAGCATCAGCTGTATGCAAAGTTTAGCAACTGTGAATTCTGGTTACAAGAGGTAGGATTCCTCGGTCACATTGTTTCAGCCAAAGGAATTGCCGTTGACCCTGCCAAAGTGAAAGACGTAGAAGATTGACAAGCCCCAACCACTCAAACCCAAGTTCGTGCATTTCTCGGATTGGCGGGATATTATCGCAAATTCGTAGAAGGATTCTCTAGTATCGCCAGACCCATGACCCAATTGCTGAAGAAGGACAAGAAGTTTGAATGGACCGACAAATGTGAAGCGAGTTTTCAAGAACTCGAGAGGAGATTGATTTCAGCCCCATTCTTGATCATGCCAGATATCACAAAGCCCTTTGATGTGTATTGTGACGCATCCAAGATCGGTCTCGGATGTGTGCTAATGCAAGAAGGCAAAGTTATATATATCTATCGCGACAACGGAAGCAACATGAGCAAAACTACCCAACCCATGACCTAAACTCGCAGCCGTAGTTCTAGCCCTGAAGACATGGAGACATTACCTAATGGGAAACCGTTGTGAGATTTATTCGGATCACAAGAGCCTAAAGTATATATTCACTCAGAAGGAGCTGAATATGAGGCAGAGAAGATGGATTGAGCTAATCAAGGATTACGATCTGGACATTCACTATCACCCTGGTAAAGCCAACGTGGTAGCCGATGCCCTTAGCAGATTGCCGTGTCGCTTGAACTCCATGATTTTGAAGGAGCAACCAAGTCTGCACAAAGAGCTAGAAGATTTTCGAATAGAATTAGTAAGTGAAGGATTTCTGGCTAGCATAGAACTCTAGCCCACTTTGATTAGTCAGATTAAAGAGGCGCAGAAGGGAAATGCTAGTATTGACGGAATCAAGCGTCGTATCGGTACAGTCAAAGTACCCGGATTCACCGAGGACGAAGAAGGAGTTTTGTGGTACAAAGGACGCCTTTGTGTACCAGCAGTTTCCGAGTTGAAAGGAGTTATTTTGAAGGAGGCTCATGATACTCTTTATTCTATCCATCCCGGAGGAACTAAGATGTATCAAGATTTAAAAGAGCAATTTTGGTGGCATGAGATGAAGAGAGAAATCGGAAGCTATATCGCCAAGTGTGATATATGTCAGCGAGTCAAGGCAGGACATCAAAGACCCGCTGGATTGCTCCAACCCTTGCAGATTCTGGAATGTAAATGGGATTCGGTAGGAATGGACTTTATCACTGGAATACCTACTTCTAGTGTGGGAAATGACTCTATCTGGGTCATAGTGGATAGATTGTCCAAAGTCGCCCATTTCTTGCCTGTCAAGACCACATATTAGAGTTCGAAACTAGCGGAGTTATACATCGCTAGAATTGTCAGTTTGCACGGAGTCCCCAAGAACAGTATCGGATCGAAGAACTCAGTTTACCTCGAGATTCTGGAAGAAAGTCCAAGAAGGTTTAGGAACCCGTCTAGATTTCAGCACCACGTATCACCCTCAGACCGATGGACAAATGGAGCGAGTAAACCAAATACTCGAAGATATGCTGAGAGCATGTGTGTTAGAATATGGATCCAAGTGGGAAGAATGTCTGTCGTTTGCAGAATTTTCATAGAACAATAGTTATCAAGCCAGTTTGCAAATGGCCCCATTTGAATTCATGTACGGAAGGAAGTGTCGCACCCCTTTGAACTGGTCGGAAGTAGGAGAGAGTCAGATCTTCGGACCCGACATCCTACGAGAAGCAGAAGAGAAGGTTCACAAGATTCGTGAGCACCTCAAGACCGCCCAATCCCGAAAGAAGAGTTACACTGACAAGAGACGTCGAGACCTCGCCTTCAACATAGGAGATTTTGTTTATCTGAAAGTGTCGCCATTGAAGGGAATGCAGCGTTTCCAACTTAAAGGAAAGTTAGCCCCCAGATATATCGGACCTTTCAAAATTCTGAACCGTCGAGGAGAAGTGTCGTATCAATTGGAACTACCCGAAGAGATGTCAGGCGTGCAAAATGTGTTCCATATCTCGTTACTTCGCAAGTGTCTCGAAATCCCCGAGAAGACCGAAGTGTTCAAGAACATCGATCACCGGACCATAGAGATCAACGATGACCTGACCTATCCCGAAGTACCCATCCTTATTTTGGAAGAATCTTTTAGAACCACCAGAACCCGAAGCATCAAGTTTCTCAAGATTCAGTGGAGCAACCACACATAAGAGGAAGCTACCTGGGAACGCGAAGATCACATCAGGACGTAGTTTCCCGATCTCTTCAAATCCTAGGTAATCTTTTCGTCCTTTTTCAAATCTCGGGACGAGATTTTGTTTAAGGGGGGAAGGTTTGTAACATCCCAAAATTATTAAACTAGAATCATCAAACTCTAATCATCAAATTTAGGGTTAACAAAAACTTTTCTAATTAAAATTATGAAGGCATGCATATGTGTATGCATTTAATTTGAAATTCTTTTGAACCACCTTGTTTGTATGTTTCCTTGCTTGTAAAATGTTTCTTAGGTGAAATAAACATCATCTAAACATTTCCCAAACTTTTCCTAAAGACAAATAAATCAAAACCAATAAAATAAAGGAATGGTCATTTTGACCAATTTAACTCCCATGCCTACTTTGGCTGTCTCAAACTTTCAGAACCTAATGGAAACTTTTCTGGATCTTTGCACCCCTTGAATGTACTCATAACAAGGTATCAAGGCCCACTTTGTGATCATCTAGAAACTTTCAAATGCATAGTTTAAATGACAATTCAAAATTGAATCTTTATCATATGGGAAGATCCCACTTTTTCAAAAACCACTCAAACAAGATCAACTTTCAAAACCCAAGCATCTGCAGACTCACTAGCACTATAGTGAGCAGTGATTGAAGCCTACCAAAAATCTTTTCAAAATTCAAAACTTGATTTCATGCGGCCATTTCATCAAACAGGTTGTAGACACAAATCATACAAAATCTAAACACTATAGTGAGCAGTGATTGAAGCCTAACTTGTTCCCTCTCTGGACACCACTAGCCTTAGTAGATCATCTAACAACCTAAACTAACCCTTAGCATCACTATAAGCTTGGCATTGCCATCAATGGTGAACAGCCGAGCACACCCATGTCACCCCAATGTCGACAGCAAGCTAGGAAGAGAAGCAAGCCTAGCCAGCATGTCTGGGAGGCAGCCCACCGTCCACCGCCACTCCCTGTCCCAGCCGCGAGCGTGGCCAAGCCCTGGACCACACGCATGAACCATGCCAACCTCGCCAGCAACCATGCCGAGCGTGCGCCAGAGCGCCACCCTCGACCAGCGCCCATAGACCACGCGCCGCCCTCACCGCGTTCACACACGATCACCACCGACCCAGGAGACCACCAGACATCCTCGTTCGCCGCCCCGTGACGCACAGCCACCGCTCGCTGTCGAAGACGCCGCCTCTGCCGCGCAGAGCGTCGCATGTTCCAGACCAAGCCGCACCGCCCCATGCCTCAAAACCATGTCGTTGAGCATCGCCGGGGAACACCGCACCGCCCCCTACCTTCTCCCATGCCAATAGCCGCCTGTAACATCGCCCCCGACGAGCTCACCGTGCGCCCCGTCGGTCCCCTCGCTCGACTATAAATAGAGGCCACCCCTAGTCGATTTCTTGACACCATTCTACTCCCCTCTACTCACCGATCGTGCCACACCGTTCCCGGAGCAAGGCGAGCAGCACATCGCCGGAATTTCACCGGAGCCCTCCGCCTCTGGAGAAGAAGGGCGCCATCGATTTCGTCCACCCCAGGAGCTGCCGCGACCACCCCTGAGTTCGCCGTTGTCGACTTCGTCGTTCGCCCGCCTCGCCGACCCTCGCCTGCACCCCGGTGAGCCCCCAGCACCCCTCACTGGCCGCGCTAGGTTTCTTTCTTGCCGACGTTGCTCAACGTCAACGATGATTCTCAGCCATTGGATTAGAACTAGATCGAACGATCCACATCGCCATGTACCTCTTCGCCTCTCTCTGTCTCACTGACGAGTGGGGACACCCACTTAAGCAGCCCGCGGGAGCACTACGCTTAGCAGGCCGGCCCGTTAACTTTTCCCGCGCAGCCCAGTTATTTGAATTAAACCTTTTCCATTTTATTTCAAACTCACTTCTGTACCTAACTTCAAAAATCAACCCAGATCGATTCAGTGCACCAAATTGAATGAAACCAATTTTGTTAGAAAGGTCTGAGAATGCTGAATCCAAGCCCGTTGGATTCAAGTCATTTGGATCTATAGATCACCCATGGTAAAAATAACAAGGCAGAAGCCTTTCTGCATTCAAACATTTTTCAAATTTAAACTATAATAGCTTTTGAGTTGATTCCAACTCTCAAAAATCACATTTAACCATACCTTTCAGAATACATAAAAATATATAGTTGTACCTTCAGAAATAATGTTCAAGTAATAAAAGAATGCTACATAGGCATTTCTAGCCACTTTAAATAATTAAAATAAAAGGGTAAAACCTTATTAAATTGTGACACCACTTTAAATCATATTACATGGACTAAAATATGTGGTGATGACATGTGTCAACATGATCCCATGTTTGTTTTGGAGAATATTAAATATTAAGTAGTTTTTCAATGAGTAGAAATTACTTTTCTAAAAATAAAAGGAATTAAACCAAACTTTAATCTTGTAATGTTAGTGATGATGTTAGATCATCTATAGGACCCTTGTGTGTGATGATTTCAAGTAGTTAAGTATTGTTTGGTGATTGTGTACCTCGTATTTATTTATAGACGCTAGTACCGACCAAGGATACGAGGAGGGAGGAGGATACTACGAAGAAGAAGCCGAGGAGAACTTCAACCACTGCTCTGCACAGGGCAAGCTAACACTTGCAATTTAGCAAGCTTATACTAATATTGTGCAAGCTTTATTAACTAAGTGGACCAATGCAAGCTAACCCTTGCAAGATACCCTACTAATGCCACAAACAACTACTTGTTACTATGCCTACTATATGCCTTAAGCATATATGATCCAACCCACTTGACCAACCAATCCTAGTTTTTACTTACAAGCTTTATACTTTATTTATTTATCAAAGCTATTACTTAGAGTTTACTTAAGTGAATTATAGATACTAGAAAGATATTTGAAGGTTGCATAAAGAGCAAAAAAATTGGCCTAAGCTAGATAATCTTGATGTCATCTTAAGGCATGAGATTAAACTTAGTTAGAACTCCACTAGTACACCACCCCTCATTATTGCTTACCCCCACCTGTAGATGCTAGTGCTAAGCATAAAACTTGATCAACTTTAGATGGGAATACTTGGTGGAAAAATGGTTATGAAAAGCTTGGAATGATGGATCATTCTATTGAAATGTTTTGAACATGTGTTTCTGAACACCTGATGATTTTGGTGATGAAAATGTTGAGGCGTGAGCCTTAGCCCTTTATAAAACTGATGGTTTTCTGGATGCGATACCATTCCAATTTTTATCGTACAACCACAATACCCGAAGATTGGGTAGGGCTTGATTGGAAACTTATATACCTTAGTATTAGTTCCCTCACGGCCAAGGTCTGAGATGAGGCTACCTTGTGAAGATTGTCCACCTGTGCAGTACCCAAGATGACAGTTGATCATGGTTGGGAGGCCAAACTCACAGGATAGGTGCTTATACTAGGGCATGTAATTGAAAGGTTAGGATTGATTATCCGCATACTGAGTATGGTGAATTCAGGATTTGTTCCTGACGGATGTATCGAATGTTGTGGTGAAAGTGTACAATCTCTGCAGAGTGTCAAACTATTCGAATAGCCGCGTCCGCGGTTATGGACAGTTGGAGTGGCCATACTGTTCCCCCGTCAGACTTTTCAAAATGACTTGTGAAATGATTGGAAACGTTGACTTGACCACAACAGCGTTGTGATATGAAATACAAGTTCCCACTTAGGAGTTATAAAATTGTGACGATCATTCGTTGCTTCTAAACTTAGTAGAGATAAATCTGGCTTTTGCAAAACAACCCTAGAGCCTAGTGTCCTATTATCCAAAAACCCCTTTACCTGTTAGTATTAGTTTGCGAGTACTTAAAGAGTACTCATGGCTTTGTCCCTAGCTATTCCCATGGCCAGACTATGTAGAGGAGTACCTGGAGGATGGACCCTAGGAAGGTTATGACAACTAGGATCATCTCCCATCGTCAGCATTGCCTGTGACCCCGAAGATGGAGCTTCGCCTACGCTACCGTTATTATTACGTATTCTGCTGCTTGATGTTGTATTAAGAACTGGATCATGAGATCCCTATTTGTGTAAGAACTTATGTATCGTTTGTAATGGATGATGTACTATGGTATCCAATTCTGTTATGTCTCGCAAAAATGGTAATCCTGGTATTGCGATGTATGGCATAACGGGCATCTGGGATTAAAAATCCGGGTGTTGACACACTACTACCAAATAGAATCATATCCAGACCTGGTCCTTGGCAATCCAGTGATGAAATCCATGCCAATCTTGTCCCACTTCTAATCAGGAATAGGTAGTGGTTGTAGCAATCCTGCTGGTTTCTGATGTTCCGCTTTCACCCTACTACATACATCACACAAAGCAATATGTTCGGCGATGTCTTTCTTGAGATTATTCCACCAAAATATTTCCTTCATGTCCATGTACATTTTGGTGTTACCCGGATGAATGGAATATGGTGAGTTGTGTGCTTCTTGTAGAATCAGTTTCTGAAGCTCCGGGTCCTACGACACGCAGATACGTTTTCCATACCATAAAGTACCATGTTCGTCTTCATGGAATCCTTTGGCTTTTCCTTTGCCAATCTTTTCTTTAATATCATCAATTTCCGTGTCCGTCTTTTCGGCTTCCTTGATTTTTTCCAACAAAGTGGGTTGAACACCAATGACATGAGATGTCCTTCAGGCACAATTTCCAACCCGAGGTCTCTAAATTGGGCACACATATCATCTGGTAACTCTCCTTTAGTAAGTCCATTCACAATTACCTTACGGCTTAGTGCATCCGCTACAACATTTTCTTTACCGGGGTGGTATTGTAAACTCAAGTCATAGTCCTTGATGAGTTCTAGCCATCTTCTTTGTCTCATGTTGATTTCTTTCCGAGTGAAGATATACTTCAAACTTTTGTGATCTGTGAACACTTCACATCGCTTTCCCAAAAGATAATGTCTCCATGTTTTGAGTTCATGGACAACAGAGGCTAACTCCAAATCATGAGTAGGGTAATTTACCTCATGAGTTTTGAGTTGTCTCGAGGAATAAGCCACAACTTTCCCTTCTTGCATTAAAACTGCACCTAATCCATGATGAGATGCATCAGAATACACTTGGAAATCTTTCTCCAAATCTGGCAGACATAGGACTGGTGCTGTCACTAGTCTCTTCTTCAATTCTTGGAAACTGAGTTCACATCCTTCAGTCTAAGCAAATTCCTTGTCTTTCTTTAGTAACTCCGTCATTGGCTTAGCTACCTTGGAGAAATTCTCAATGAATCTTCTGTAGTATCCTGCCAAGCCAAGGAAACTTCGAACTTCCTTCACTGACATAGGAGATTCCCATTCAGTTACAGCTGACACTTTTGCGGGGTCAACTGCTACACCATCTCCTCACACAACGTGTCCAAGAAATCCAACTTCATTCAACCAGAATTCACACTTGATGAATTTGGCATACAGCTTATGCTCTCTAAGCTTCTCAAGTATCAAACGCAAATGTCCTTCATGCTCTTCTTTGCTCTTGGAGTAGATCAAAATGTCATCGATGAAAACGACAACAAATTTGTCAAGGAACTCCATGAACACCTTGTTCATCATATTCATGAAGTAAGCTGGTGCATTGGTCAAACCAAATGCCATCACGATGTACTGATACAATCCATACCTAGTGGTGAAAGTTGTCTTAGCTATGTCTTGTTCCCTTATCTTAAGCTGAAAATAACCTGACCGGAGAGCAATCTTTGAGAATACACAGGCTCCTTCTAAATGATCAAACAAGTCATTGATTCTGGGCAAAGGATATTTGTTCTTGATAGTTACCTCATTGAGTGAACGATAATCTATGCATAACCTTTGACTTCTATCTTTATTTTCCACAAACAAGACTGTTGCTCCCCAAGATGAAGAACTTGGTTGAATAAATCCTTTTTGCAACTGTTCTCCAAGTTATTTCTTGATTTCTTTGAACTCATCAACTGACATCTTGTAAGGTCTCTTTGCTATTGGTCCAGATCCTGGCAGCAAGTCAATCAGAAATTCCACATCTCTATCTGCTGGCATTCCTCGCAATTCTTCCGGAAACACATCCGGATATTCTCTCACAATTGTCACACTGTCTATTCTAACCCCCTTAAGATAATTTAGCTTACTCCCTTTTGATTCAAAGTTAGTCTTGAATCTAATCCTTTAATTTTCTGGGGTTGTGAGTGTGATAGTATGATTGGCACAATCTAGCACTCCCTTATACTTAGTCATCCAGTCCATTCCCAAAATGACATCCAATCCTTGGGAGTTTAGGATTATCAAATTAACGGGAAACTTATACTTCCCAAACTCTATGACTAGGTCATGACATCCTGAGTTCACTATCATTTCTCCACCAGGAGAACTTACTTTTATAGGACACCCAATAGTTTCAACTGTAAGTTCATTTCTTTCAAGAAATGCTCTTGATATGAATGAATGTGATGCGCCAGTATCAAAAAGAACAAGTGCTGGAACAGAATTGAGTTTGAACATACCAGCCACAACATCAGGTTCCTCAAAGATCTCTCCAACATTGATGTGGTTCACCTGTCCCTTCTGGAAACGGTTGGGCTTGTTGGCACCTTCAACTTTCTTTTATGGGCACTCATTTGCATAATGCCCCATCTTCTTGCACTTGAAGCATTCAACCTGACTAAGATCCTTCTTGACAGGCTGGCTTCCACTACCAGTTCCATTTCCATTGTGGTGGCTCTTGTATCCACCCTTGTGGTTCTTGTACTTGTCGTTATCATGACTATGATGATGCTTGTTGTCATGATGGCGGTTGTGGTTGTGGTGGTTGTTGTACTTTCCATGTTTGTGGGATCCAGAACTACGACTATCATCATAATGGGAACGCTTGTGAGACGATCCCGAGCTATGCTTGTCAGAGCTGTGCTTCCTCTTTCTTCTTTCAACCTGTTTCATCTTGTTCTCCAAGATGGTAGCCTTGTCACAAAGGGATTGGTAGGTGGGGACATAGGCCATAGATAACTGCAGATTCAGTTCATCGTTCAGTCCTTCGAAGAACTTCTCTTTCCTCTTGGCATCAGTATCAACTTCATCCGGTGCATAACGCGCCAGATTGTTGAACTCCTCAATATATTCAGCCACCCTACGGTGACGCTGTTTCAGGTTATGGAACTCCTTCTTCTTCAAACTCATCACTCCGGATGAGATGTGAGGTGTACGGAAACCATCTTCAAAGATAGCCCATGTCACATCCTCAATGGGAGTGGTGATTTGGAAGTTAACCCACCAAGTAGTTGCTGGTCCTTCCAACAAGTGTGCTGCAAACCTGACTTTATCCTCATCGGTGCAGCCGACTGTTACTAAATCCTTGTTCACTGAACGTAGCCAATCATTGGCCACCATGGGATCAGTGGTTCCTGAGAACTTTGCAGGCCTCAGTCTTAGGAATCTAGTGAGCATGTCAAACCCTGTTGGATTGTTCTGATTTTTGTTGTTGTTGTTATTTTTGTTGTTGTTGTTCTGATTCTGCATAAAAGTGGTCATCATCTGCATCAGATGTGCCTGTGCTGTCACTAGCTACTGCATCTCGGGAGTGACATTGTTGTTGTTTGGGTTGGGGTTGGCACGTCGAGGAGGAATCTGTGGTTTTCATAAGGATAAGAATGAGATACCCATATATTCTTAAGATGCACAATACAACACATAGACAATCACCCAAAACAAACATCAAAATAACATAAAGTTCAACGTCATAAAAAACAAGTTTGAAAAGCAAACACACCATAGCAATCCATCCACATGTTGGATGGTCATTGTGACTCAATCATCATAAGCATGGTAAATGAAAGATAAATGAGTAGTCATCACTACTCCTCTACATCAACCTCCTCATCAACAAGTGTAAGACCTGCATTCTCCATAGCGGTATTGTATTCCTCGACATTGGTAGTCAAGGCCTCTATCTTGGCCTTAAGAGCCCTCTTCTGTAAACGAAGTCTCTCAATCACACCCTGCTGGTGCTCGAGCTCGAAGTCCTTGGCCTCTAGTTCTGCATTCATCTCTCAAATCCTCTTGTTCCTGTCTTAGACTCTTGGCTCTTGAACTTCCTGTCTTGGCTCTCAAACTTGGCCTCCATTTCCTTGACTATCTCGCACAACTAGGAAAATGGCTATAGGTAATCAGCACATCCGTGGCTCACATGGTTGAAGTGCCCCACGGCTAAAATAGGCGTGTCTCACCTATGGGCAGTGCCCTACTAGTAATTGAACAACCGTGGCGCACATGACCATAGTGCGCCACAGATATGTGTGGGCCAGGGCCCTGTTGGCCGCACGCCAGACATCCGTAGAGCACATAGGGTAGTTGCGCTACGGTTGTTAGTGTCAACCGTGGCGCACATGGAGGGGGTGCGCTATGCCTAAGCGCATGCCCCTCTCTGCTGTGAAACAGCCAGACACATCCCTGGCGCACTATGGCATGTGCGCCACATATGTTACTAATCCCTGTGGCGCACTAGGGCCGAGTGCGCGACGGATGTGGCGATTTTTTTTGGCAGCTCCACTTTATGTGCACATGTGTGATCATCCACCACCCCACACTTCACTTTCCTCTTCTTCTTCCTCCTTAGATCTAGTCGGGATCTTCTCCTTCCCACCTCAATTTCTCCACCCATTCACCATTTTTAGCATGTAGAACGTGCCTTGAATGTTACATAAGTAATAGAGGAAGGTCTCCGGTCTCTCATCTCCTTCTCCGGTCTCGCGTGCACCTCTCCTTTCCATCTTTCTCGCGATTGGTCTCTCATCTCGGTAAGTTGTCCATGTAAGGATGTGTTCATGTGTATATGGATGATATGATCATATGTATGTAGATGATCGATGCTCATGATGTGTGTATGAGAGGATCGATGGTCATATGTGTGTGTATATGGAGAGTATCGATGATGCTGATGCATGTGTGTATGGAGAGGATAATGATATGTTCATGTGTGTATGGATCTCGGTCTCTCTCTCTTGTGTTTGTATGTGAACAAGTTGTCATTTGTTTTGCCAAAATGTTGATTCATTTCCATTTTGGCAAGACTTTGGCATTTCGCAAAGGTCCTAATTTTAGGATAGGTCATGCCGAAATTTCCTATCGACCATTGCATACATGCATTCATTATGTGGTTCTAATAGACTTCTAATTGTACTGTGTACACCGTGCAGGCAAAAATGGTCCGCATAATGAGTGAAGGCATTGTGGCTAGATTTTTGAAATGTGCGACGGCCGAAATGATACGAAATAACAAGACGGATATAAGATGTCCGTGCAGAAGATGCAAACTCAACTGGGTGATCGACCCAGATTCCGGGAATCTGCAGGCACACCTGCTCCGCCATGGTTTCATGGATGGATACACTCGTTGGATAAGCGATGACGAAGACGATGGAGACGGTGAAGGTGGCCAACATGACGATGATCATCATCACAGCGAGAACGGGCGAGATGATGAAGAGTCTCCTTGAGATGGTGAAGGTGCGGAAGCAGACCGGGATGATGATGATCTAGATGCCGGAGGAGCAGATGACGATGGAACAACGTCAGGCTGGGTGCGGGACCCTTATGTGCAAGAGCTGCTTCTCAAGCAGACGAGTAACAGTAGGGCTGCCGCTAGAGAGAAATCCAAGCTTGCGCAAGTTGAGAAAGACGGGGTTACTCCATTGTATGAAGGATGCATGCCCGATGATACCCGGTTGAATGTAATGCTCAAGGCTATGGAGATGAAGGCAAAACACATATTGAGCGATGCAAGCTTCGACGATATGATGGCATTCTGGCACTATCGTCTCCCGGAGGGGAACACATGTCCAACTAGTATCGAGGGCGCCAAGAAAATCGTCTGTCCTCTCGATCTACCGCACGTTAGATATCACGTATGCATCAACGATTGCATCATTTATCAGGGCGAGGAAGTCAGAAAACCACATGTCCGGTGTGCGGCGTGAGTCGATACAAGAAAGGGAAGAAAGCACCTCGAAAAGTGGTATGGTACTTTCCTATCACTCCTCGTCTGCAGCGCTATTTCGCGGACCCTAAGGAAGCGAAGCTCATGCGATGGCATGCAGAAAGGAAGAAGCCAGGAGATGATGATGACCCCGAAAAGGATGAGCTACTGGCGCACCCTTCAGATGCTATCCAGTGGAAAGCATTGGACCTCGAATTCCCAGAATTCGCTGGAGATTCGAGGAACATCAGGCTTGGTGCGAGAACCGATGGACTCAATCCGTTCGGTAGCCAAAGCAGCACGCACAGCACTTGGCCCGTGTTTGTATGGATGTATAACCTCCCTCCATGGTTGTGCATGAAGAAGAAGTTCATACAAATGAGTATGCTAATTCAAGGGCCGAAACAACCTGGTACCGACATCAATCTGTATCTCGGGCTGTTGAAAGAGGAGCTAGCCACGTTATGGGAATCTGGAGCCAATACTTACGACGCCGTCGCACAAGATTATTTCACTATGAGAGCCGCGTTGGTCACTACGGTGCAAGACTATCCAGGTTGCGGGTATATCTCGGGGCAGGTTATCCAAGGATTCTGCGCATGCATTAGGTGCATGGATAACACAAGCTATCTCCAACTAGAGAAAGATCCAGGGTCATCGAAAACTGTGTTCATGGCGCACCGGAGGTGGATCGGCAAGAATGATCCATGGAGAAAACGTGGAGACCTGTTCGATGGCAAATCAGAGACCCAAGGAATCCCAGTGCGTAGGAGCAGCGAAGAAGTGGAAGAGTTGCTGAAAAACTGGAAAGATTGTCCTAAGCCTGGAAAGAAGCGAAAGAGGCAGCAACAAGACAAGCCGTTGATGAAGGTATGGAAAACAAGGTCTGTTTTCTGGGAGTTGCCATACTGGAAGTTTCTCCGCATGCCTCATAGCCTCGACATCATGCATATCACGAAAAACGTGTGCGAGAGTCTGTTCGCCACCATAATCAACATGCCAGATAGGACAAAAGATGGTCCGAAAGCAAGGCACGACCTGATATGCTTGGGTATCCAGAAGGAGCTTCACGGAGGACGCACTACTCCTGATGATCAGGAAGATGACGATGATCATGAGTCGGAGACGACACAAGGTCGTCGGAAGGATAAAAAGTTCAAGAAGAACGAATATTACTGCCCTCCTTCTTGCTTCACTCTAAGCCAGGATGAGATCAAACATTTTTTTCAAGTGCCTTCTAGGAGTCAAATTTCCTTACGGCTATGCGGGCAAGATAAGCAGATACCTAGACGAGGCAAAGCAGAGGTTCAGTGGCATGAAGTCTCACGACTGTGGCATGCTAATGACGCAGGTACTTCCGGTTGCACTAAGAGGGATAATGGACGAGCACGTCTGTGAAACGTTATTTGGCCTCTGCAAGTTTTTCGACTTCATCTCTAGGAAGTCGATTGGCGTGAATCATCTCGGGAGGCTACAGGAGGAGATCGTGGTGATACTATGTGATCTTGAGGTCTACTTCCCACCTGCATTCTTCGACATTATGGTGCATCTGCTGGTCCATGTCGTGGAGGACATCATACAACTCGGGCCGATGTTCCTCCGCAGCATGATGGCGTTCGAAAGGATGAATGGACACATCAAAGGATACGTTCGTAACAGGTCCCGTCCAGATGGAAGCATAGCCAAGGGATTTCTAGCCGAAGAATGCATCTCTTTCTGCACGAATTATCTAGACATCGAGAACCCTGTCGGTCTTCCCGTCAACAGGCACTTTGGCAAGCTCGACGGATCTGGTCACCGAGAGGGTCGTCGCATACTGCATGCAGACTTCGATTTTCGACGCGCAGACTTTGATCGAGCAAACCTCGTCGTGCTACAGCATTTAGAACTAGTCGATCCTTGGGTACAGAAGCACAAAAGGTTAATCGAGAAGAAGTACAGTGACCGGGGCATACAGAGGACGCATGGAGAAATAATCAAAGAGCACAACTCAGATTTCACGCGTTGGTTTAGGCAGACGCTCCTTGATAATCCCCCGCGATCGCATTCTTCTGACACGGAAAAGATCATATTCACCTTGTCACAGGGACCGATGCAAAACCTGGTGACCTATCAGGCGTATGATATCAATGGCTACACATTCTACATGGAGGAAAAGGATAACAAGTGTGATTATCAGAACTCAGGCGTAACGTCGGAATTCTACACCGATGACAATGTGAAGGAAAGATTCTACGGAAGAATCGAGGAGATCTGGGAGCTCGACTACTGTGGAGAAAAGGTGGCGATGTTCCGTGTCAGATGGGCAAAGAGCGTCGAAAGAGAAGACCGGTATTTCACAACCATGGTTATACCCGAAGCAGCCAAATCCAAGGCCGCCGGTGCGAACGTGGCCGCGAAAAATGAACCGTGGGTACTGGCTACCAAAGTGGACCAATTTTTTTTCATTACCGAACCGAAAAAGCCTAGCCGTGTTGTCGTGAGGAGAGGAAAAAGAAACATCATCGGAATGGATGGAGTCCCCAACGAGCAAGACTTCGACTAGTACGGTGATCCAAAGATTGAAGATGACGACGACTACGATGCAGTAACATACATCACAAGAAGAAAAAGGACAACCCTACCCAAAAAAGGTAGCCCGTTCGAAAGAACAAAAATTAAAGTGCCGAGGCTAAATTATTCTACCGCGACAAAGAAAGGAAAAAGGATTGTAAAACGCTAGCTCAAAAAATATTGTAAAACGCGTGGTCGAAAAAGATTGTTATATTCATGGACAAATTATTATGACATATTTGTATCATGGACAAATTATTATGACATATTTGAATCATATTTAAATTGTACCACTTTTATGACATATATTATCACTTTCCGGCATTTTTGGAATATTTAAAAGTATTTTAAAAACAAAACAAAACTTTTATGGAATATATCACCACTTTTGGGCATTTTTTTGGAACATTTAAAAATATTTTTAAAATAAAAATAAAAAAGGTGGGCACCAAGATTCGAACCTGGGTGCTCACAGGTTTAGATTAGAGCAGTGGGTGGAACCAGTGGGATAGGCTAGTGTAGTTGTACAATAGGGGTGGCCGCGCCATCTTATGTGACTAGTAGTACCGAGTTAGGCGTAGCTCACCCTAGCAAAGTGCTCTACGGTTACCCGTAGCGCACTTGGCCAGGGTGCGCTACGCCTAACTCGGTACTACTAGTCAACCGTTCCATGCCCACGCGCCTCACCTCCCCATCTCATCCCCAAGTCGATCTGAGCCCCGCCGCCGCGCTCTCGATCCACCGTCGCTCTAGGAGGAGGACATGGAGGAGGAGGAGGATCCCGAGCCCTGCCAGCTGCCGCCGCTCAAGGAGGAGGTTGTGGAGGAGGAGGCCCGTGCGCGTCCGAGGAGGAGGAGTCCGTGGAGGAACCCGCCGTCGTCCGCCATTGTCGTCCGCCCGCCCGCCCGCCATCGTCTTCCTCATCGCCCGCCTGCCTAGCTTCGCGCTCCTTCCTGGTGAGTCCGCTGCCCACCTCCCCCTCTCCGCTCCAAGGTCTCTCCACCTCATCTCATCTCCGGCAACATGTGTGTTTATTTACCGTAGTCAGTCAGTACTGAACTGGATCCAAAAACTAGTACTCAGTCCTATTGAATCCAATTCGGGGGAAGGCAGGAAAATTCAAGCTGCATTATCTCTACTGTACGTCGATTCTTCTTGTCCTAAGCCTGGCACCATCTTCAAGAAGAGCCTCAGTATAAAGCCAAAATTTAAGAATAGGACAGAACAACCCTCAATACAAAGCCAATGAACTAACGGAAATTTCAATATCAGCCAACCATAGCAAAACTTTCAATTAAAAGTGGTTCTGTGAATGCATGAACAAGTGGGCCAAATAAGGAATCACATTCTTAGGTGATGTCAAATAAGGAATTCTATCGTTTTGATTGCTCTTGTAAAGCAAAAAACTGGATGGTCCTCTAATTTCTTCATTGTAGCAAAATGTCTTGTACCCTAGATGATATGAAGCTCTTTATAATGTGTTCATTGGGTTACTTTGGGTCAATCAGGTCATATTGCAATATCAACAGCAGTCTGCACATAAAGTAGGAGGTGATCATCCACTTCCCAAGCTGTAGATGGCTGGAAAAGCCAAGGAGCAATCAATATGATTGACAACCTTTTTCCTGATTTCAAGAATATGACAATCATGAATTTACTAATTTGTAATATTCTGTTCTGAAGAATGATCAAAGGGCATCCTCTATAGCTGGGCAGTCAATAAACGCATAACTTGGACAACTCTAGTGATATCTGAAAGTACATTACATGTCCCTTTTCTAGTGACATGTGTAAGTACAGTTAGCAAAAAACAACAAGATACTAGTTTACATTGTAAATGTGTAACTTTATTTTAGATCCTTCTGTCTTGAATGATGATGTGGTGTTACTACTGGTGTAGATAGTTTCGGCTTGCTGTACAAGTACAACCTATGCCAGTGCTCACCTCAGTTACCTGCATCACTTCTGACTCTTCTCATGCAATGTAGCAGTAGCACTGATACAGTTAGAAGTAATTATCAGGCTACTGTCAGATGGCCAATGTCCTTATCATGGTGATAACAGTCATGAAATTTGACATACATAAAATTGACACTGGGGCCACATGATGCTTCACCAGAAATACACTCTGTGATGTCTGATTAAGCCTAGCCCCAAGTACAAAGATGGTTGTTCAGGAGGAAACTCCTCTATAGTTGGGCAGTCAATAAAATTATGAGTATTTTACTTACATGATTGATCATGCAAATTATGAATAGTATGGTTTTAGTACTGATCCTGGTGATGGTCTAGTAGTGCTGAAAAGGCACTACTGCAAGCAATATGTTGTAGTGAATATATATAATGAATATGTGTTGAACCAAATGTGTGAAAATAAACTTGTATTTGCTTCTTTGTCACGGTTGTGTATTTGCTTGCTGTCATATTTATTATCATATAAACTTGTATTTGCTTGCTGTCATATAATGACAGGTGCTATAATCTGCATGTATTTGCTTGCTGTCATCAATGACAGGTGATATAATATGTGGTGATTTAATTGTAGCACTTGAAATTGTGCTTTTACTTGTATGAAGCACTTTATTATGTGTGTATGCAGGTTCTTGTATGAAATGAGTCCCGATTTTTGCCGGAATGTTGATTAACTTCCGTTTCGGCAGAAATCGGGCACTCCTAGTTTAAGAAAATTAGCAAAGGTCATGCCGGATTTTTCTGTGCATTTAACCAATTATTTGTTTTTTATTAGTGCAAATATGTGTGACAACGACGAGGCTGGATGTTCTAAGCGCATCAGCGCTGAAGGAGAACTCAGACCTCCGAATAAACAATTGACATTCTGGGAGGCGGCCCAGTGGCTAGAAGACAATGAAGAATACCATCCTTCAGAGAGCGAGGATGATGAGATGGAAGACGCGGAGGAAGAAGCCGAAGGAACGGCGGGTGATGAAACAACTGATGGCGGGGAGGGCACATGGAGTGGTAGCAATCCTCCTAAGAAGAAGAAGAAGCCGAAGGACCGGCGCCCAAACACGGTCGGCACTCTCAGGGAGGAAATTACCGAAGTGAGCCCATCAGGGGTTCCTTTGGAGCCTGCCCTTGTTGTCAAAGGGTATGGTGGGAAAGTGGCGGCGATCACCCGAACAACCATCTCGATCAACACCGAGAATCTCCGGCATAAAGATAATGGCCACTTGCGCACACTCCTCTTCGAGAAGCTGCACGCAAGATACAAGTTCCCCGCTAAGTATCAGAACACAAATTATCATGGGAACAAAGTAAACAAATCCGCCCTCACAAAGATGAGCACCGCCCTGGCCAGCTGGAGAACCTGGATAAAGAAGAAGATCTATGAAGAAGGCAAAAGTCTCGAGGAGATCCAGAAGATTGACCCTGTAACACCCTCAGAATCGACCCTATGCAGGTTTCAGCGATTCCCGCCAAACCCGCATAGAAACGATTCAAAGGTGCCCACCAGGCACTTTCGTGCGGGTGGAAAACGAAGTAATAACATTACACAACAGTCCTCGATGGGACCCACAGAACAGATATATATATAACAGCGACTCAACGAGTCAAGAATACAGATATAATATACAGAGATCCAAATCACCTTGAAAATGGTAGAGCGTCCGACTACGGACAAGAGGCAAATGGGGCTAAGAGCCCTGAAGAATAACCAATGGCGTCCATAACCCTGCCCAGGCCAAGCCGGAAGGGTAACCCTGCTAATGACGTCGATCTCAAAACCTGCTTAAACAAAAGGGGTGCCGACAAAGGGCAAAGGAAAAGAAGGAGCGTCAGTACTGAGGCCAGTACACGGCGAGACTAGAATTCGGCGGTCCTCGCCTACATAGGTATGGTGGACTGAAGCGGCAGCGGCAGCATGCACTGAACACCCTATAGAGACTCGATACAGCTGGCGGCAATCAGAGAGGGGTGCGAAAGACCTATTCGGAACCATCCTGGTACTACCACCAAACAAACCCATCCTGGGATTTCCCCCTCGAGACCAAACGAGGAAGTCAACCGAGGAACTCACACCGTTGGCAGTTTTATTTATTCAGTTATCGTTGCAGCAATTACTAGTCAGGTATAGATAATCATCCTGGTAAAATAAGCAGTGGGCCGTTTATTTAACCATTCCGTTGTAGTTGCGACACTTACTAGTCAAGTACAATTAGCATGAGATAACCCAAAAACCCAGCCGTTGTTGGTACTTTTATTTAGCCATTCCGTTTTAGTTGCAATACTTACTAGTCAGGTACAATGGTCGCAAGCGACAACCCAAGCAAGCAATTGTTGGTAGTTTTAATTAGCCATTCCATTATAGTGAAGCTGATTACTAGTCATTATATAGTCAAATTTATAGCACTACTTTAGTTATAGTTGTCTATGATCGAGATACTATGCTCCAAGTCGTCCATAACCGCGGACACGGCTTTCAGAAAGTTTTACCCGGCCGGGGTGCACCAATAGCAACACACACTCGATCAACCTCGGAAAAACCAAATCAAAACCCAACGAGGCCTTCACGACAAAGCAATCACGGGATTCAGAAATATTTCAGGGGGCCACCCCTTAAAGTAGACCCGCAACGAAGCCGGCCGGCTCCGAGACGGACTCAAGGTTGTGGGGACGGCTGTGAACGACTGGGAACCCAAAACTGGGCTTGTCGACACCGCGAAATCGTGCCACTATCCTAAACAGTACAGTGTGCTCCTTGCACAATCGTAAATAAAGCAGTAGCATGGCATAAGTACAGGATAGTAATAAAACCTCAAACTAGTTTGTGGCCCCAAGAAATAAGAATGGATCAAGCTCTGGCTCAGGGGGGTCCCATAATTCCCCGTATGTGGATAGCGCGATAAATCAAGGAACAGGTATCAAGCACTCGGGGTCCTACGGGACACAAGTGGGCGGTCGGAAACCAAATATTATCTATCACCCACCGATGCCTCTGCTTACTTACTTCAATTTTAGTTGTTAAACAGGAATTAAAGTGAACGATAAATAAAGCCGAGATCATCTCCAACATCAAACATGTGGCAATACTCCAACAACTGTGGTACATGGCGACACGCAACAGCACTTGAGCAAGCGACTACGACGCGCAAGTCCAACTATCTACCAAACAACAGGTAGTAGGAGGTGGCCATGGCAATATAGGGCTGCAAGGGATATCACGGGTACGAAAACTAGAGCAACGCAACACAGATAGCAATAGATCAACAGGAGGGAATAAATACTATAAAGTAAGATAGGTAGAAAGGGGGAGATGCTCGCCTGAAAACATTGTCGAGGGTTCAACCGAAGATCGGGGCGAAGCTCACATCAACTCAATGGCCTTATCCGCGAAGAAGCAAAACACTAGAATATACACCGGATGCAATATTTAATACTACGGAAAAGATCGGGCATGATGCATGTATGATGTATGACATGGCAAAGGTGCGATGCAATTAGGTCATATTAAGCGGAACCGGGGTCCCAACAATTAATAAACGGTTCAAGTTATTTAGAACCCCGCAATTTAAATGTTGTCTTAACAAGGCAAGATATGACAACGGTTCGATGCACAAATTTAAATGAGGCCAATATAAGACTAGATTTGTCCGCATATGGGCCCCATATTTAATTATTAGGTGAATCGGCATAAGGCCCCCAAACCACACAAATATGCATGCGAGTATGACAATTTAATATGCAACAATTTGTATTATATTATAAAATAGGGTTCGGGAAAAGGTTCACACATTAGGGTTCGGAGATCTTGGGGTTCCGGGGTTCGGGGTCGGTCTCAGGTTCAGGGTTCGAAGGATCGGCGGAAGCGGATACAAGACGGAGAACTTGACGTGACGTGCCGGGGATCTTGGGTCCAAGCGTTCGCTCTTGTCGGTTCCACGGATCGGCCGGTCTTGTCGTTCGGAAGTAGAACTTGTCGTCCTTGTGGCGATCTTGGCGTCCTTCCGGTTCGGGTGCGGTTCTCGGCGAACGGGTCGGTTCCCTGTCGGAGGCCTTGGCGCTTCGGATCGGTTTCCGGTTCGGGGCCTCAGGGTCTTGGGGTTCGCGTCCGTGGGGCGACCTTGTCGGGTCCGCGGGTCGGGTCGAACTTGGCGTTCCTTTCGGTTCGAGTTTTGGTGTCCGAGGCAGTACTTGGCGTCCGTGAAGGAGAACTGGAGGGTCCAGCGTCTCGGTGTCCTCGGATCCGAGAGGAAGAACTTGTCGGGCCGGGTCCGGCCTTCGGGGTCCGGGAGGGAGAACTTGGCGTTCATGTAGAATTGCTTCGGTCATCGAATCCGTGTAGGCGCACTCGGGTCTCGACGCCTAGGTTCCGTGAAGATCTTGGCTTGCATGGGGAACACTTGAGCGACGCTAGCGAGGAGACAAACACCTGGGTACATACGTCGAACGGGGATGGGGAGCGCCGGGCAACCAAGGCCTAGACGCACTGGTCTTGGCATGGCAGCAACAACAGGCTTGAGCATAACCAAAAACGGGACTGCCAGCGGAAGTCCTTGGAGGCACCTGGACAAACACGTCGCGGGCAGGGAACGGTGAAGCGTTTGCGAGACAGAGCTGCGGGCTTGCTGGACGGGGCGCCAAGGCGGGCGCGACCGAGGCGAGCTCAAGAGGCGGCGGTGAAAGGCGGTCCCGCAGCGGTAGAGGGGCACCGACGGGGACGCGGCAGGAGAGGGACGGCACGGGCTCGGTGGATGCGGGCGGAGCGGCGGTGGAGGAGGGCGGCCCGGCGACGGCGGCCCGCGGGCAGTTGGAGCAGAGGCGGGGAGGGCACGCCGGCGGCGGGCGGAGGCGCGACGGGAGGCGGCGCTCGCCGGGGAGGCGCTGGCGGCGGAGGCCGACGGGGAGGGGCAGAGGGCGTGGTCGCGAGGAGAGCTCGGGAGGCGGAGGTCCGAGGCCGGCGGGCGGCCGCAGACGAGGCGAGGACGGGCCCGCGCGGAGAGGAGGGGGACGGCCGCGGTCGCAGAAGAGAGCGGCGGCGCTCGAGCTCTGCAAGGGGAGGGGCGGGGCGAGGGCGCGGCAGCGCAGCTCCGGCCAGAGGAGGGGCGGCCAGAGGGAGCGGAGCAAGGACGGGGAGAGCGGGACCGCCGGGGCTGGGAGAGAGAGGGAGGAGGGAGGAGGAGGGGAGAAACGGGCGGTGCGGGAGGTGGGGGACGCGTCGGAGGGAGGTAGGAGACGGTGGGGAGGGAGAGAGGTTGGGCAGGCGGGGTCGGGTGGTGGGCCAGACGGGGTGGGGTTGGTGGCGCGTGGGGGAAGGTGGGGGCACGCGGCGTGGGTCCCGCGGGGAGAGGTGGGGCGCGGGCCCAGCGGCCAGGGAGGGAGTGGGTTGGCTCGGTCGGTGGGGTGAGTGTGGCTGAGGAGTGGGGTGGGTTTGAGTGGTGTGTGTGGGATGGATGAGGTGGCGGCACCGGATAGGATAGGGGAAGAGGGGAGGTGAGGTGTCGAGAGGGGGTTGGTTGGGGTGAGGTGGAGGGGGGCTGGGTAGGTTAGGACTGGGTAGCTTTAGGATTTTGGGTGGACCGTTTTAATACCGGGGGTGGTTGACTGGGTCGAATCGGCCCATTCGACTGCCCCACTAAAATAATTAAATATTTTGTTTAATTAAAACCGGGCTTTTGCAAACCGATAGTAGACAAAACAAAATAATCCGGAGAACCGGGTTTTGCGTTTGAATAAAGTCGGGGCGTTTAGAAAACACAAATAGGTTTTTCCGAAATAGTTTTATGCAAGCAAATGCAAGATGATGACGACGCTCAAATGCAATGTGGCATGATGACATGAGGATGCGGTCATGATGATGCAATGCACAAAAACAACGCGATTTTCTAGTAGTGGTTTTGCGGGATGCCACAATTCGACACCACTAACAATGGATCTCGCCCTCGAGATCCGCCTCATGGTACCGGAAAGAAGGTCGGCGATCTGAATCTTCTTGCTTCGTGTAGATCCTCGCGACACCACTAACAAGGGGTCGTTGTACGTGATCGTCGAGAGTACACTCCGGGGACAAAGGTCGAAGGTAGAGGTATCAACAAATAAAGCCACCTCTAGCTTCCGTGGATGGAGTAGAACTGCTGGATCCACTGGTTCGATGTACAAGAGCGAATGATAAGAGTAGTCGGATGGGCGGATTATGCAACCAACTCTCGGAATCAGACTGAAGATCTCGACAATCGAGGTTCGGAAACAAAGGAGTGATGCAGACTCTGCATCGGATCTGGCGTAGATGATGTCGTCGTGTCAGAAAACACCGGAAGGCACAACAAGAAACAAAGAATGGTACCACAGTAGACGGATTCCTCAGACAGCATGAACATCGGATGGTAGAACACCGTTATCAAAGGAGGAAGCGAAACCCTGAAGGTACGACGGAACCCAACCACGAGAAATCCTGGACTCGAAGAGAGATAAGAGAGCGGATTCAAAACACGCAGAGGTAAGAGGAGAATAGCAGAGGGTAAGGAGTAAAATCAGACCTAATCAGAACTATCCAACCGATTTTGCAAAATAGTTTGACACTCTACTTCGGCCGTTAGATAGGGTATCCTACAGGCTGGACTTGTGGGGTATCGCAACTGCTGAGCTCTGATACCACTCTGTAACACCCTCAGAATCGACCCTATGCAGGTTTCAGCGATTCCCGCCAAACCCGCATAGAAACGAATAGGCGGATTATCAGTCCATCGCGCACCCAAAACATTACTCTGCACACGAATAGGCGGATTATGCAACCAACTCTCGGAATCAGACTGAAGATCTCGACAATCGAGGTTCGGAAACAAAGGAGTGATGCAGACTCTGCATCAGATCTGGCGTAGATGATGTCGTCGTGTCAGAAAACACCGGAAGGCACAACAAGAAACAAAGAATGGTACCACGGTAGACGGATTCCTCAGACAGCATGAACACCGGATGGTAGAACACCGTTATCAAAGGAGGAAGCGAAACCCTGAAGGTACGACGGAACCCAACCACGAGAAATCCTGGACTCGAAGAGAGATAAGAGAGCGGATTCAAAACACGCAGAGGTAAGAGGAGAATAGTAGAGGGTAAGGAGTAAAATCAGACCTAATCAGAACTATCCAACCGATTTTGCAAAATAGTTTGACACTCTACTTCGGCCGTTAGCTAGGGTATCCTACAGGCTGGACTTGTGGGGTATCGCAACTGCTGAGCTGTGGTACCACTCTGTAACACCCTCAGAATCGACCCTATGCAAGTTTCAGCGATTCCCGCCAAACCCGCATAGAAACGATTCAAAGGTGCCCACCAGGCACTTTCGTGCGGGTGGAAAACGAAGTAATAACATTACACAACAGTCCTCGATGGGACCCACAGAACAGATATATATAACAGCGACTCAACGAGTCAAGAATACAGATATAATATACAAAGATCCAAATCACCTTGAAAATGGTAGAGCGTCCGACTACGGACAAGAGGCAAATGGGGCTAAGAGCCCTGAAGAATAACCAATGGCGTCCATAACCCTGCCTAGGCCAAGCCGGAAGGGTAACCCTGCTAACGACGTCGATCTCAAAACCTGCTTAAACAAAACGGGTGCCGACAAAGGGCAAAGGAAAAGAAGGAGCGTCAGTACGGAGGCCAGTACACGGCGAGACTAGAATTCGGCGGTCCTCGCCTACATAGGTATGGTGGACTGAAGCGGCAGCGGCAGCATGCACTGAACACCCTATAGAGACTCGATACAACTGGCGGCAATCAGAGAGGGGTGCGAAAGACCTATTCGGAACCATCCTGGTACTACCACCAAACAAACCCATCCTGGGATTTCCCTCTCGAGACCAAACGAGGAAGTCAACCGAGGAACTCACACCGTTGGCAATTTTATTTATTCAGTTATCGTTGCAGCAATTACTAGTCAGGTATAGATAATCATCCTGGTAAAATAAGCAGTGGGCCGTTTTATTTAACCATTCCGTTGTAGTTGCGACACTTACTAGTCAAGTACAATTAGCATGAGATAACCCAAAAACCCAGCCGTTGTTGGTACTTTTATTTAGCCATTCCGTTTTAGTTGCAATACTTACTAGTCAGGTACAATGGTCGCAAGCGACAACCCAAGCAAGCAATTGTTGGCAGTTTTAATTAGCCATTCCATTATAGTGAAGCTGATTACTAGTCATTATATAGTCAAATTTATAGCACTACTTTAGTTATAGTTGTCTATGATCGAGATACTGTGCTCCAAGTCGTCCATAACCGCGGACACGGCTTTCAGAAACTTTTACCCGGCCGGGGTGCACCAATAGCAACACACACTCGATCAACCTCGGAAAAACCAAATCAAAACCCAACGAGGCCTTCACGACAAAGAAATCACGGGATTCAGAAATATTTCAGGGGGCCACCCCTTAAAGTAGACCCGCAACGAAGCCGGCCAGCTCCGAGACGGACTCAAGGTTGTGGGGACGGCTGTGAACGACTGGGAACCCAAAACTGGGCTTGTCGACACCGCGAAATCGTGCCACTATCCTAAACAGTACAATGTGCTCCTCGCACAATCATAAATAAAGCAGTAGCATGGCATAAGTACAGGATAGTAATAAAACCTCAAACTAGTTTGTGGCCCCAAGAAATAAGAATGAATCAAGCTCTGGCTCAGGGGGTTCCCATAATTCCCCGTATGTGGATAGCGCGATAAATCAAGGAACAGGTATCAAGCACTCGGGGTCCTACGGGACACTAAGTGGGCGGTCGGAAACCAAATATTATCTATCACCCACCGATGCCTCTGCTTACTTACTTCAATTTTAGTTTTTAAACAGGAATTAAAGTGAATGATAAATAAAGCCGAGATCATCTCCAACATCAAACATGTGGCAATACTCCAACAACTGTGGTACATGGCGACACGCAACAGCACTTGAGCAAGCGACTACGACGTGCAAGTCCAACTATCTACCAAACAACAGGTAGTAGGAGGTGTCCATGGCAATATAGGGCTGCAAGGGATATCACGGGTACGAAAACTAGAGCAACGCAACACAGATAACAATAGATCAACAGGAGGGAATAAATACTATAAAGTAAGATAGGTAGAAAGGGGGAGATGCTCGCCTGAAAACATTGTCGAGGGTTCAACCGAAGATCGGGGCGAAGCTCACATCAACTCAACGGCCTTATCCGCGAAGAAGCAAAACACTAGAATATACACCGGATGCAATATTTAATACTACGGCAAAAGATCGGGCATGATGCATGTATGATGTATGACATGGCAAAGGTGCGATGCAATTAGGTCATATTAAGCGGAACCGGGGTCCCGACAATTAATAAACGGTTCAAGTTATTTAGAACCCCGCAATTTAAATGTTGTGTTAACAAGGCAAGATATGACAACGGTTCGATGCACAAATTTAAATGAGGCCAATATAAGACTAGATTTTTCCGCATATGGGCCCCATATTTAATTATTAGGTGAATCGCCATAAGGCCCCCAAACCACACAAATATGCATGCGAGTATGACAATTTAATATGCAACAATTTGTATTATATTATAAAATAGGGTTCGGGAAAAGGTTCACACATTAGGGTTCGGCGATCTTGGGGTTCCGGGGTTTGGGGTCGGTCTCAGGTTCAGGGTTCGACGGATCGGCGGAAGTGGATACAAGACGGAGAACTTGACGTGACGTGCCGGGGATCTTGGGTCCAAGCGTTCGCTCTTGTCGGTTCCGCGGATCGGCCGGTCTTGTCGTTCGGAAGTAGAACTTGTCGTCCTTGTGGCGATCTTGGCGTCCTTCCGGTTCGGGTGCGGTTCTCGGCGAACGGGTCGGTTCCCTATCGGAGGCCTTGGCGCTTCGGATCGGTTTCCGGTTCGGGGCCTCAGGGTCTTGGGGTTCGCGTCCGTGGGGCGACCTTGTCGGGTCCGCGGGTCGGGTCGTACTTGGCGTTCCTTTCGGTTCGGGTTTTGGCGTCCGAGGCAGTACTTGGCGTCCGTGAAGGAGAACTTGAGGGTGCAGCGTCTCGGTGTCCTCGGATCCGAGAGGAAGAACTTGTCGGCCCGGGTCCGGCCTTCGGGGTTCGGGAGGGAGAACTTGGCGTTCGTGTAGAATTGCTTCGGTCATCGAATCCGTGTAGGCGCACTCGGGTCTCGACGCCTAGGTTCCGTGAAGATCTTGGCTTGCATGAGGAACACTTGAGCGACGCTAGCGAGGAGACAAACACCTGGGTACATACGTCGAACAGGGATGAGGAGCGCCGGGCAACCAAGGCCTAGACGCACTGGTCTTGGCATGGCAGCAACAACAGGCTTGAGCATAACCAAAAACGGGACTGCCAGCGGAAGTCCTTGGAGGCACCTGGACGAACACGTCGCGGGCTGGGAACGGTGAAGCGTTTGCGAGACAGAGCGGCGGGCTTGCTGGACGGGGCGCCAAGGCGGGCGCGACCGAGGCGAGCTCAAGAGGCGGCGGTGAAAGGCGGTCCCGCAGCGGCAGAGGGGCGCCGACGGGGACGCGGCAGGAGAGGGACGGCACGGGCTCGGTGGATGCGGGCGGAGCGGCGGAGCGGCGGTGGAGGAGGGCGGCCCGGCGACGGCGGCCCGCGGGCGGTTGGAGCAGAGGCGGGGAGGGCGCGCCGGCGGCGTGGCGGGAGGCGGCGCTCGCCGGGGAGGCGCTGGCGGCGGAGGCTGACGGCGAGGGGCAGAGGGCGTGGTCGCGAGGAGAGCTCGGGAGGCGGAGGTCCGAGGCCGGCGGGCGGCCACAGACGAGGCGAGGACGGGACGCCGGCGGGGCGACGCGGCAGCGGCGTCCTGGGAGGCGGGGAAGGCCGGCCGGGCGAGGACGGGCCCGCGCGGAGAGGAGGGGGACAGCCGCGGTCGCAGAAGAGAGCGGCGGCGCTCGAGCTCTGCAAGGGGAGGGGCGGGGCGAGGGCGCGGCGGCGCAGCTCCGGCCAGAGGAGGGGCGGCCAGAGGGAGCGGAGCAAGGAAGGGGAGAGCGGGACCGCCGGGGCTGGGAGAGAGAGGGAGGAGGGAGGAGGAGGGGAGAAACGGGCGGTGCGGGAGGTGGCGGACGCGTCGGCGGGAGGTAGGAGACGGTGGGGAGGGAGAGAGGTTGGGCAGGCGGGGTCGGGTGGTGGGCCAGCCGGGGTGGGGTTGGTGGCGCGTGGGGGAAGGTGGGGGCGCGCGGGGTGGGTCCCGCGGGGAGAGGTGGGGCGCGGGCCCAGCGGCCAGGGAGGGAGTGGGTTGGCTCGGTGGGTGGGGTGAGTGTGGCTGAGGAGTGGGGTGGGTTTGAGTGGTGTGTGTGGGATGGATGAGGTGGCGGCACCGGATAGGATAGGGGAAGAGGGGAGGTGAGGTGTCGAGAGGGGGTTGGTTGGGGTGAGGTGGAGGGGGGCTGGGTAGGTTAGGACTGGGTAGCTTTAGGATTTTGGGTGGACCGTTTTAATACCGGGGGTGGTCGACTGGGTCGAACCGGCCCGTTCGACTGCCCTACTAAAATAATTAAATATTTTGTTTAATTAAAACCGGGCTTTTGCAAACCGATAGCAGACAAAACAAAATAATCCGGAGAACCGGGTTTTGCGTTTGAATAAAGCCGGGGCGTTTAGAAAACACAAATAGGTTTTTCCGAAATAGTTTTATGCAAGCAAATGCAAGATGATGACGACGCTCAAATGCAATGTGGCATGATGACATGAGCATGCGGTCATGATGATGCAATGCACAAAAACAACGCGATTTTCTAGTAGTGGTTTTGCGGGATGCCACAGACCCGCAGATCATCGAAGATCAGTTCCGGGAGTTCAAGGTGAGGTGTGAATCTGAAAGAGCCCTGGCCAATAGTAATCGAGGAAAGGTGCTGCAGGCGATGAATATAGGTCATCACCATCTCGGATCTGGTGGATACAGAACCGCGGAGGCCAAATGGAATAAGGAGGACGAAGAGTATAGATCCAAGGGGATAGAAAACCCCTTTGCGAAATTCGAACCCGGGCAGGTTCGGAACTTCTTTAGGGTCCGTTACCATGTGGACCCAAAAACCAAACAACTCACCGCGGATCCTGCAGTGAGGGAATTCGAGGAAATTGTGGTAAGTATAATCTAATTACCGTGGATCAACTCGATTGCAATCTAATCGATGATCTAAACGATTCACTGTTACTTCTTCTGGAGGAGGAGGAAATTGTTGCTAGTCATGGATCCCAGGGTTCCTCATCCCAGGGGTCGACGGCGGCCACCCGGTGGGATAACCCTTTTAATAGGGCGATGAGCCGGGCCAAGAAAATAGAGCCGGTTACGAAGAAGCCATCGTCGGCTGGCCGTCTGGCCGGCCTCGGGGGTAAGAATTGGGTGGATCATTTTGGTCCACCGCCGAGGATGCATGTGGCGCTGTCGGGAAGGAGCGAGGAGGAAAACCGCGAGGTTCAAGAACTTAAGGAACAAATGGCGCGGATCCCGCAGATCGTCCAAGACAACCTGGCAAGAACCCTCACGTCCTTCCTGCCTATCTTGGTGGAGTCAATAGCGAACTGGAGTGCAGGTGGTCGAGTAGGGCCATGCCCGATTCCAAGCATGGTCAGCAACCACTCGAACAACACGGCGCCGACGAATCAGGCGAACTACGTGTTCGTGACTCCGCCCGCTAGCACCGCGGCGCCGCAAGTGTTGGTGACTCCCCGTGCCATCATCGCGGCGCCGAAGTACATGTTGGTTCCCCCCTGCCATCGTCGCGGCGACACCGGAGCTCCAAGCACCCGTCGGTAGGGAGAATACAACGGCGGCCAGCACCGCGCCATCAAGCAGCCCTATTCTTGCTATGGCCAAAGAGCATGATCCACTCAAGGCCAAGGGTACCATCGTTCAACCCTTGCAGCGCACGTTCCACTCAAGGCCGATGCTAGATAGCGTGCACAGGGTTAAAATTACTCGGGTGCTAAGGGGCTGCGACGACCTAGAACCTCCCATTCAACTCCCAGGAGCGGATGAAGAAGAGTCGGCTATCCTCAGAACTTGCTTCGGCTTATTCTTGCTATGGCCAAAGAGCATGATCCGTTTCGGGACGACGGGGGCCATCACGCCACAGACAATAGCACCGCCTGTCGTGCCAGCGACAAGCGGTGGAAAGGCCCCCTTACCGCCCTCGCCGTCACCTCCACGCGGTGGGTCGGATGATCATGTTGATGATATGCACATGGCGCAGGATCCGGCCGAGGACAACGAAGACTGGAATGATCACTTCTTCAACACTCAGTTTAGCAACGAAGACCTAGCTGGTGGCCCCACAGAGAAAGCCACTATCACCAAGCGTTTGTTTGGTTCTCAGGAGACGCCTCCAGCTTGCGCCTTTACAGAGCCAGCTGATACAACGAACCGGCCCTTTATTCTAAGCCCTGACACACTACATAGGGCGGCCGGTGCTCAGATTGCGGTGTCTGCCCGCTCTCCAAAAGGAAAAAAGGGCAGGAAAAGAAAATCTAGCAGCTCGAGCCAGCCGGTGGCGTCAACAACTGCGAATCCGATCAGGTTTCGGGACGGGCCACCAATACCCGAGGTTATTATGTGGAGGATTCATGTGGCGGGTGAGACCATGCTACCTAAGAATTTGCGGAAGCTCGCCAGTTCGGAACTGCAGAGTGTGCATGACGGCGTGCTGACGATAGAGAAACGCCTTCTATTGGAGAAAGATCCCTCGCACCCGGTATTCGTGGTTAAGGTGCCACCAGGCTTGGGCTTCGTCGACAATGCCCCTGCGGATCTGTTCTTCCTACGGTTCGACGACATCTTCAATATGTTCCACCTATACCCGCTACACTATACCATGGTCCTTCTGTTTTCTCTTAGCCTGGCCATGCAGATCATTAGAGGGAACACACCGGGCATCGCTATAGTGGACCCCTACTACATGTGTGACGGCTGCTTGGGTTCCCCCGCCGAACGACATATCGTGGCCTCGTACCTAAAAAGAATCCTCGTGGCGAACAAGCCAAAGGAATACATTCTCGTACCTTACTTTCCCGAGTAAGTCGTTATTCACTCGCCACCGTCGATTGGCTTTATTAGATTATCATCATTCTTTTTCCAACACATTCCATTTGAATTTTTTGCGCAGAGATGAACACTGCACGCTCATCTCCTTATCGCCGAAGCATTCCCACGCCACGTATTTCGACTCGGGGAGTCTAGAAAAGAAGAAAAACTACGACAAGATCAAGGAAGTTCTGGATGATGCTCTCACTGGCTTTGCCTCGACGGAAGGCACCACCTTCGTGCGTACGAAGGTCAAGTTTGGAAGGCACGTCTTCAACCACGTAACGGAGTTCCCGTGCGTGAAGCACCCGAAAAACAGTAAGAAGGAAGCCTACTACGCAATCCATCACATGAGGGCATTCCTACTTGACCAGCAGAATTCTACGTTGCCAGATCATCTCAAACAGTGGGCCGAAGCAAAGGCCAAGATCACTGATTCAGATATTAGACAAGAGATGTATTGCATCCAGCAGCAGTTTGGGGCAATCATCTTTCATGATGTCATGACTTCGGGGGGATCTTCTACAGAGGAAATATCCCGAATAACTGTGACATACAAGACCGCCTAGAGATGCAGGGTGACTATAGGAAGTTCATGACGAGACAAGGCGTCCTCCTGTTCCCTAAGCTGAGCAGAAGGCTTGATGTTGGCCTAGTTGTAGTTACAAACTATAGATGACCTTTGTGTGTGTGTGTGGACAAGTGTACATGCTACTATACTTATCTTATTAGGTTTATGAATCATCGCTTACTTCTTTTGCTTATTATTATTATATATAAATCAATGCTTGGTTTTTTTGCTTAGTCTTTGGTCCTTTGCTCACTTTGGTCCTTTTTTTCCTTACTCTTTTTTCGAGAATAATGCCGATGATTGAAATGTCGTGGCACACTATATATGTGAATGTGCTACGATGGGATTGTGAGCCTTGTGATATGCACAAGTCCAGGTCTTGTGCATCCTACTTGGCTCACGGTTCCATCGTAGCATATTCCTGTGTCCAACGACCTATGTATATATATGAGGCATTCTTTTCGAGTTATTTTTGTCTTTTTCGAGAATAATGCCAATGATTGAAATTTCGTGGCACAATATATATGTGAATGTGCTACGATGGGATAGTTAGCCTTGTGTTATGCACAAGTCCAAGAATTGTGCATCCTACTTGGCTAACCGTTCCGTCGTAGCATATTCCTGTGTCCAACGACCTAGCTAGTTATATATGAGGCATTCTTTTCGAGCTACTTTGGTCTTTTTCGAGAATAATGCCGATGATTGAAATGTTGTGGCACAATATATATGTGAATGTGCTATGATGGGACTGTAAGCCTTGTGTTATGCACAAGTCTAGATGTTGTACATCCTACTTGGCTTACGGTTCCATCGTAGCATATTCCTGTGTCCAATGACCTATGTATATATATGAGGTATTCTTTTTGATTTACTTTGGTCTTTTTCGAGAATAATGCCGATGATTGAAATGTCTTGGCACAATATACATGTGAATGTGCTACGACGGGATTGTGAGCCTTGTGATATGCACAAGTCTAGGTCTTGTGCATAGCTACTTGGCTCACAGTTTCATCGTAGCATATTCCTGTGTCCAACGACCTATGTATATATATATGAGGCATCCTTTTGGAGTTACTTTGGTCTTTTTCGAGAATAATGCTGATGATTGAAATGTCGTGGCACACTATATGTGAATGTTCTGCGATGGGATTGTTCGCCTTGTGCTATGCACAGGTCCAGGTGTTGTGCATCCTACTTGGCGAACAGTTCCATCGTAGCATATTCCTGTGTCGAACAACCTAGTTATATATGAGGCATGCTTTTTGAGTTTGGTCTTTTTGATTTAGGATTACTTTCTATAAGTGTATCCTCATATGCGACTTTAATTATATATGTTTTTTTCAATCACCGGTTAATTATTATTGTCAACTTATAGATGACGTGGTACGTCGTGTACAAGGGACGGGTTCCCGGAGTCTACGATGATTGGGAAGACTACCGGAGACAGGTGCACCGTTTCAGCGGCAATAGCTACAAAGGGTACAACACTATGGCGGAGGCGGAAGCTAGATACACGCGCTATCTAGCGGGAGTTAGGACAAGGAACCGGATGAATACCTACACCTTCGTCGCGGCAGTGATCATGCTTATCTTCTTTGGTTGTTTATCCCGCTTTTGTGTCTATCTAGTTTAGATGTCTAGGCGAGCTTCCGAGCTCTAACTTGTTCAATCGACACATGTATTCGCATGTCACCAACTACTTTGTAACTTGATCGAAACAATGTAACTTATACTATGTATTCATGTATGAGACTTATCTATATGTATTTTTTTCAATCTTGTTTTTCAAATTGTGTATTTATATATATAATTGTTGTTCGGCCACGCAGAGATAAAACAAAACTTTTTCCTCTAACGTGGTGATCCCAAGATCTAGCTGAGGTAGAAAGCCACGAGGTTTACCACTAGACGCGCAGTTGCGGATTACTGATGAAGCGCGTCAGTTGATGCAGTGCAGTCCTCACGATCCGATCGTCCTGATGCTGATCGCACAACACCTCTGCTGGTATCCACACGTACAAGGAGGAGCGCCGGTGGCGAACTGCTAGGTTCGTAATGACGGCTGGACTGCTGTGGAGCTAGGGTTTCCAACACATGGAATGACCTAACCGAACAACGATTAACCTTTTTGGGTTAAGGTGATCCACTATATATAGGGAGTGAACGTGGGCTCTGCTCGCGCGACCCATACACTAAAGCCCATATAATATTAGTCATCGTGAGTCCAACTCACTAACTCAGTCCTAATATGGTTTAGGTCCAACCCAACCAGATTACATGTTCAGATCCAATCCGAACTTGCTCCCTCTCTTAAGTGTGTGACCCCGCAGGCTCATAGCTACTTGTACACGATTGGAGTCCGACTCACAATCGATCAGTCGGTAGCGGCTCCTAGCAGAACGTGCCGACTCCCAAGTACCAAAGAGTCATGACGACTTGCCTTTCCAATGTGACTTACGTCCGAGTCCCTTTTTCCTCACGATATACCTTGTCAGACTATAGGCGAATATATGTCATCCCTTAAATAGTCCGACTCTCTTCTCGATCCGAGATAAGTGATTCACCCGACTATCTCTTAGTCGATCGCCTCGGTTAACACTTAACCGAGTCGTGCATGGCCATGCTTTCCGAATCATATCTCACGAGAGGGCCCAGAGAATATCTCTCCGACTGGAGGGGCAAAATCCCATCTTGGTTATTCACATCACGCAGCTTGATTCTCAGTCGACCCGAAACCTGCCTTTATAACTGCCCAGTTACGGATCAGCGTTTGACAGAACCTAAGTCGGTGATCCTCAACTCGGACGGTGCAACAACCTCAGGTCTAAGGATTACATTGATTGAGATATACAAATGACAGCTAGTTCGTTGTACCCCAATATGGGTCAATCCGACTCGCTAAACTCTTTAGCCGAGTCTATGTAAGTTGGAATAGCATCTCCATGCCCATGACAAGTGGAACCGAGTCATCAAGCCAACTTTTACAATGGTCTAAGTTGTGTGTCCAGCACAACCTCAATGACCAAGGATATTTAGTACAAACAACATGAATGCATAGTTCCACAACCAAATCACATATTCAATGATACACATCAGATGTTTATACAAGGACTACTTAGTATCTTTATGAATACAATGGGAAATCTCATCATACATGATTGCCTCTAGGGCATATTCCCAACAGTCTCCCACTTGCACTAGAGTCAATCTTCCGACATCACATGTCTAAGCATATAATTCCCATGGCTCTCAGGTGCGCCTCATGCTTCGGCTGTGGCAACGGCTTTGTCAACGGATCCGCAATATTTGCATCCGTGTGTACCTTGCATAAATTGATATCACCCTGATCCACGAACTGGCGAATCAGGTGGTACCGCATGAGTATGTGCTTGTTCTTCTGGTGCTGTCTAGGTTCCTTGGCTTGTGCAATAGCACCATTGTTGTCACAATACACGTCCAACGGATTGGACGAGCCCTGAACCACACCAAGATCCATGAGGAAATTCCTCATCCAAACAGCTTCCTTTGCTGCCTCCGAGGCGGCAATATACTCAACCTCTGTTGTAGACGCAGACACAGTCTCTTGCTTGGAACTCTTCCAGCTCACAGCACCTCCATTTATAATAAACACGTATCCGGATTGCGAACGAGAATCATCAGAGTCAGTAAGATAATTCGCATCCGTGTAACCTTTTACACTGAGTTCATCTTCACCACCATAAACCAAGAACATATCCTTAGTCCTTCTCAAGTACTTTAGGATATTTTTAGCCGATGTCCAGTGGATCTCTCCAGGATCAGCCTGGTATCTGCTCACAACACTTAGAGCATAGGAAACATCCGGCCTAGTACAAATCATGGCGTACATGATGGATCCGACTGCAGAAGCATATGGAATCGCACTCATCCGACTTCGCTCATCAGTTGTCGAAGGACACTGAGTCTTGCTAAGTTTTACACCATGGGACATCGGTAAGAACCCCTTCTTAGACGATTCCATGTTGAACTTCTTCAACACTTTGTCCAAATATGCACTAGGAAGAGAGGTCAGAATTATATTCGTAGCGAACTCTTCGCTAATGGGATAGCCAAGCCTCTCCAAACACTGCACGTAACCAACCATTTTGATCACATGCGGACTCAGTGGATCACCATCCTTAAGCTTGCAACTCAGCAAAGCCTGAGACACTTGATACCTCTCAGTCTTTGCCTTAGCCTGGAACATACTTTTGAGGCTTTCGATCATATCGTAGGCCTCAACATGCTCGAACTGCTTTTGCAAGTCCGGTTCCATGTGAGCAAGCATAAGACAGCTAATATCCATGGACTCATCCTTAGCCCGACGGTAGGCATTGGTGGCTGTGACAGTCGCATTCTCGTTTGGCTCATCTGGAAGTGGGTTGTCTAGGACATGGTCATTCTTTTCTTTTTTGAGAACAATTCTCAGATTTCGATACCAGTTGGTAAAATTAGTGTCGTTCAGTTTATCTTTCTCAAGAATGGTTCTCAACGCAAAACCGGATATCTGAGAGTGACTGCTACTTGGTGCCATGATCTACAACAGAAAATATGCAAAACACTTAAGACATGTATTCATAAAAGAGCAAGCATATTAAACATTTTAATATTTTATGCTCCCACTAGAACCAACACCCCTCCGATGGTTGCTTAGTGATTCAGGATCCTAAATAAGCAATTCGGCTAGTGAGCTTTAGCATCACCGCTAGCCGCCAAGTGATCTAGGTAGACAACTCCTTGTCAGTCGCATCTCATGCGACTCCTGTTGGACGGGTGGCATCACATGCCCCGGCTCCCATCCGATTTTTCCCCGAGTCCCACAACCGTTGTGATAGACCCGTCTAGCTTACCGAGTGTTTCTGCAGTAAGAGTCTGAATCGAACCCACCTAGTCAGAAATAATTGGCAGCACCTCAATTTTATGAGCCCACTACCAAAAATGTCCGACTTGTGATGGTGCAAACACTGGCGGGAAAACCGACTAGACCTTCTTTGAGGGATTAAATTTTACCGACTATCTAATAGAGGTAAAACAGAGACATAACAATAACAAAAAATAAAGCAATTATAATGTGAAATGGTATGGCTCTCTTCATGGCGATCTCCATCTCCACAAAGCCTGTAATCCGACCCGTGCCAACTCTTGTCACTTGCCGTCTTACTCCATGTCGCCGACATGTACAACGCCTTGCATGCCTTCCGGGTTCTCCAAACAGCTAAACTAGCTTAGTAAAGTAAATTACATATAGAATCCGACACGCAGGTTGTTATACAATAAAATGACAGCACCTAGGCTCCAGCCGGCTGACAAAAACCGTGATTCGCAGATCACGTATGGATTACACACATACATCACATGCACATGAACCATACCATTCACAACTTCCTGCAAAAACACGTTATGCATAGATACAATATCTACCGGCGTTGTGAAACTCGCAACGGCATCTAAGGCGCTACGACAGGGCGAAGCCGGCGGTCCCATCGTTCCGATTCGGACATGGATTCCGAAAATGTAGATCTCATCCACGATCCGGACATGGATTCCGACCATCGTTCTGATTCGATAAAACTCTTTGATCTTCGACCACCGCTTCTGGATTTACGTGTCACAGTCTACCCCGATGGCGGAAGCCAACCGGTAGGGGTATGTCGTTCCATGACCTCAGCAGTATGATCATGGAAATTAGATCTACCATTCCCCGAGTACAGTTGATCCAATCAACTTCGTACAAAACCGATCTATCTCATAGATCGACCACCAAACAGCAGATCTCATCTACATCCTACCGCATATCACATATGCGAGATCTCGAGCCTAAAACCAGAAGCTATCGCTCTGATACCACTGTTGGGCCACGCAGAGATAAAACAAAACTTTTTCCTCTAACGTGGTGATACCAAGATCTAGCTGAGGTAGAAAGCCACGAGGTTTACCACTAGACACGCAATTGTGGATTACGGATGAAGCGCGTCAGTTGATGCAGTGCAGTCCTCACGATCCGATCGTCCTGGTACTGATCGCACAACACCTCTGCTGGTATCCACACGTACAAGGAGGAGCGCCGGCGGCGAACTGCTAGGTTCGTAACGACGGCTGGACTGCTGTGGAGCTAGGGTTTCCAACACATGGAATGACCTAACCGAACAACGATTAACCTTTTTGGGTTAAGGTGCTCCACTATATATAGGGAGTGAACGTGGGCTCTGCTCGCGCGACCCATACACTAAAGCCCATATAACATTAGTCACCATGAGTCCAACTCACTAACTCACTCCTAATATGGTTTAGGTCCAACCCAACCAGATTACATGTTCAGATCCAATCCGAACTTGCTCCCGCTCTTAAGTGTGTGGCACCGCAGGCTCATGGCTACTTGGACACGATTGGAGTCCGACTCACAATCGATCAGTCGGTAGCGGCTCCTAGCAGAACGTGCCGACTCACAAGTACCAAAGAGTCATGACGACTTGTCTTTCCAATGTGACTTACGTCCGAGTCCCTTTTGCCTCACGATATACCTTGTTAGACTATAGGAGAATATATGTCATCCCTTAAATAGTCCGACTCTCTTCTCGATCCAAGATAAGTGATTCACCCGACTAACTCTTAGTCGATCGCCTCGGTTAACACTTAACTGAGTCGTGCATGGCCATGCTTTCCGAATCATATCTCACGAGAGGGCCCAGAGAATATCTCTCCGACTGGAGGGGGAAAATCCCATCTTGGTTATTCACATCACGCAGCTTGATTCTCAGTCGACCCGAACCCTGCCTTTATAACTTCCCAGTTACGGATCAGCGTTTGACAGAACCTAAGTCGGTGATCCTCAACTCGGACTGTGCAACAACCTCAGGTCTAAGGATTACATTGATTGAGATATACAAATGACAGCTAGTTCGTTGTACCCCAATATGGGTCAATCCGACTCGCTAAACTCTTTAGCCGAGTCTATGTAAGTTGGAATAGCATCTCCATGCCCATGACAAGTGGAACCGAGTCATCAAGCCAACTTTTACAATGGTCTAAGTTGTGTGTCCAGCACAACCTCAATGACCAAGGATATTTAGTACAAACAACATGAATGCATAGTTCCACAACCAAATCACATATTCAATGATACACATCAGATGTTTATACAAGGACTACTTAATATCTTTATGAATACAATGGGAAATCTCATCATACATGATTGCCTCTAGGGCATATTCCCAACAATTGTATATTTTGTATCTGCGTGTGTATACCTGCCTGTAATATTGTATATAATCTGTATTGCATACAATCTGGCTCTGAAATAAAAAAAATAAAAAAACACCTGTGGCGCACATGACCTAGCTTTTGTGGCGCACTACGTCTAAAGCGCACCTCAGCAGCTTAGTGGTGCACTGGGACGTGCGCCACAGAAGATCTAACACGTAGTGCACCTGCCCACATAGCCGTGGCGCACTAGCAGGTGCGCTACGCCTATCTCGACACAACCGTGGCGCACTAGGCAGTGTGCCACGGCTAGGAGATAGTCGTAGCGCAAGGCCCATGGCTCACCCCTAGTGCGCCACAGATGATGATTACAGGTGCGCCACAGACAACCGTTTTCCTAGTAGTGTCGTCTTGCTCCGCGAAGAGCTTGTCCTTCTCACGAAGCTGCACCTGGAGTTCGTCATTGCTAAGCATGACGTTGGTCCTATCAGTATCTAGGTGCCTAATAAGAACCTCTAGGTCCTGAAGGTATAGACGAATTGGCTCTGCCGTCTCTCTAGCAGCATCCTCGAACTCAATAGCCTCACCCTCCTCGTCGCGTCTTCCGAAGGCGTGAAAGTGAGTACCTCTAAGCTCCCTGGAGTGCCTCCCTACCAGACGCCCAAGTAGATCCTGCATGACTACATCTAAGCCTCTCTCCTTGTTGTCATGCATTATCTTGAAAGTGATAGCCTCCATGGTTGGCTCAGTCTGGCGTCCTGGCTGAGTAACTTTGAAGCCCCAAAGGTCCTTCCTTTCAAACTTGGTGAGGGGAAGCGTCATGATGTTAGGGAGCGGAAGGTTGAGGACACTAGTGAGCTCAATAAGATGCGTGCCAAAACGAGTTCCCTTGAACTATTCAGCCGTGCTGATAGTAACATTAGGCATCTATTTTATAAGATAGAGAAAAAATTAGAATTCAACATTCAATAGAGAAAAATCACAAGACAGATATATCACAAGCATATCTTTTATAGAAAACACATAAGTCATAGCATACACAAATCCATTACAAGCACCAAAGGTTCAACATAACTTAGACAAATTTTTGGAAAATAAAGACGATAAGTGTGGTGGTCCAACTAACGAAGTACGTTACAACTCTCACTCACTAGACAAAATGGCTATCAAAGCATCCTTGGTAGCCATCTATCTATCTTGGTCACAAGATTCCCAAATCAAGTATATGATGTCTCCCCTTAGTTGTTGGTTGGTAGTCTCTAACTCTTGGGTATGCTTCTTTTCTTCTCTAAGGTCATTTTGAGTGTTGAGCATTCTGCACTTGATCCTATCACCAAGTTCCTTGATAGCATTCCATGCTGCATTTCTTGCAGGGTCAAAGAATGTTGTGTGCATTTCTGAGTTGGTGACCATGTAGAATCCTGACTCCTTGTGGTTGTCTTCCTTGTTTTTGTACAACTGAAGTTGCACCCACCAATACTCCTCTCCTTCATCCATCACAGGTAAACCTTTGTACACGGCTGCACCATGTATCCCCATGGTAACCATAAGGTTCTTGAGGGCTTTTGGAAATTCAGACTCACACTCCAAAGTCATGGTCATGAGTGGTCCCTTCCTTACGTCTTCGTTGATGGAGTTGATATACAAATAGAGATGAGAAAGAAGATCAGAAAAGTTTACGAGAAGAAAAAGACAAGTGTAAAATTTTCAAAGTGTTGAAATTTTTCCTTAGTGGTTTCTAATCCAATCCTAGGGTCATAATCCTACAGGAAACACAGTGCTTTGATACCATATGTAAGATCCCACCTTTATAAAGGTAAAGATCCCTATGATTGCAATGCTAGTCCCTGGATCAAATGCTAGCATCCATAGTTTAAGATGAAGTACATAGAAACAAAGGTCATTATTACATCATCATCCCAGAGATAACATAGTCTTTTACAACTCCATAGCCATAGGCTAGTACAAGAGTTTAACTTAACAATATATAAATAGAAGTCTTCATCTTCATGTGCCATAGGCAAGCATGTTGAGTGTAGACTCATAACCCCTAATCATCATCAGAGTATCCTGCAACATCACAAGTTACAGCCACAGTGGGTCAATACATTGGAATAGTATTGGCAAGTGATACCTTAGTAGAATATTAACATCTAGTTACTACATGAATTTGGCTAAGTGTAGCTCAGGCTTGCTTTGATCAAAGTAGGTTTTACCTATTAGTTGAAAACACTAAGTTTTTCTTTGACAAAAACTTCCCAAGGAACCACCAATATAAATTGGTGAACCTTCACCCTTGTTCAACCACAAGTTTTAACTTAGAAAATTTGGATGAGGAGATTCTTGATAGCTTTCATGTCTTGATGCTCATTTGTCCAATACCATGGACATGGCTAAGTACTTAGATTCTTCCATATGCAGAGGTTGTGCACTTTCCCCACAAGACTTGATTTTCACCAAGATAGGACCCTTCATAAGCCTTCCCTTAGAACAAATGGACGCGTTCCAACCTATCATCCCACTACCACCAACTGTCCAAATGGCTAAGTTATTGCAACCTATATGATCCAGGCAGAGCCCATAATGCCATGTGGCTGCACTAGAAGCTTCTTAGCATTTGTCATATCAAATCCCTTTGTTCCTGGGTGGCTTTCCACAAGTGAGATACACAAGGTAAACCATAGAAATGGGCCTTGTGTAACCACTCAACACAAACCATTCTTTCCATTCCACCCAAGTGTTTCATTCACTTGGTTGTTTTATTAAGCAAAACATAAGTCAAAGACTTAGAAATATTTCTCATAGCATGAATATATAATCCACCCTTGGATGCTACTATCTAGGCTAAGCATGGCAATAGCAAGTATCTTATCTTAGTGGAAATTCTAACAATTCTACAACTACTAGGATTTCCCAAGCATAGCATATAGATACTTAGCAAAATAATCATGCAAGCCCTATACAAAATTATTCTAATGCATAGGTAAAATATTGGGATAAAATCATGAAGCACCACTTGCCTTGGTAATTGGGGGAGTACAAATAATCTTCACAACCACAATCACTATTAGCACCAAAATCTACACCAAATTCACATATAAAAAATATAGAAGAAAAATATATGAATGCATGCAAATGCCAAGTGATGATTTTCTACACCAAACAAGACAAGTAAACAGTACTGAATCATAAACAAGACAAACACTCTAAATAAACTTTATTTAGTCTTTTAATCATTTTTCTAATAATTTCTGTACTCAAAATAAGCCTATAAATGTCTCTGCAAAAATAATCAATTTTGCAGAAGCAAAACATTAAACACATTGCATAAATGGATAGAATTCTTTCTCCTGATTCCAATGATATAAAATTTGCAAAATTTGAACGTGTGGATCAAAAGTTATGAATTTTGCAAGTTTGAATATCTAATAGATCTAAATTTTGTTTTTAAATTTAATACAGGCCACGCGGCAGCGTCTGATTGGATGGTACCGGTTCGCGCTGGATCAGACTCGCGGTCGTTGGATCTAACTAACTGCGCACGGCACAGATCTGCGCATACCCCTTCGCGGTTTGATCTAATCGCATCCGCTGGATCCAGATCCAATGGACCACGTTGCTTTGACCAACAACGGGCGGCACAAATGGCTACCGCGGCGGCTGCACGGCTGCCGGTGATGTTCCGGTGAGACCAGACGGGCAGGGGGTTCGGGCGTGTTCTTACCGAGACCGTGGGAATGTGGGGATGCTCAACGTGTGGACGGGCAGGGTCGGGGCGCACGGACACAGCAGCAGGACCTCGTCGGAGTTGCTGGCGGCATCGGGTGCTTGCAAACGAGGTAGTTGCTGAGGCTCTAGATTGCCCTAGCACAAATCAGACGAGTCAGGAGGTGTGCAAGGTCATGGCGAACACGATAGCATCAAGGATAAGGCAAGGGGCAGTCGGCTTTTACCTAGATTGCTCGTTGGAGTCGAGCGATGGTTCTGTCGCTTGTAGGCGCGAACAGGGACAGTGACCTGGATCATCAGAAGACAAACAAATGTCATCAGAAGGTGTGCATGGGCACGAGGGTCTCAATCGTTTGAACCAGAGGTAGAGGGGCGGTTGGATCTCACCGAAATCGCACGCCGGAGTTCGTCGGGCAGCGGCGGTTTGAGTTCGAATGCGAGCAACCTGGTGGAAAGGAGAGGGTGTTGTGTGGGGGGGGGGAATGACCGCGGTGGCGACGTGTTTAAGTAGCCAGAAGCGGGGCGAGGATTAAGCGTTGATTCAATGGGAATTAAGCGAGGTTTAATTGCGGCGTCACTGCGCGGTGGTAACGGCGGAGCGGTGACTGCGCGCGAGATTCTGGGAAGACGATGCTGACGTGCAGAGGGCCCAGTGTCAGCGGCTGAGGGGTACGCTTCGCGCGGGTGAGAGAGGGTAGAGGGGTAACTGGCCCGGGTGGGCTTAGTGGGCTGAGTTATGTGCTGGGCCAAATTGGCAGCGCCGACCTTTTCTTCTTTCTTTATTCTTTTTCTATTTCTACTTTGATTTTCAGGAAACATTTTCAAATGAGTTTCAAATAAGTTTGAATTCAAACCACTTCTGGATTTTTATAAAGTGAAATTTGTACAAATTTGGTTGCAGAACAATGTTGTACACTTTAAAATAATTTGGCGCTTTGGAATTTTAAAATAAACAATGCTTAATAAAGACATAAAAATGGTTTTAAATTTGTTTCTTTGTTTTGAAATCTTTGTCTGAGCTTTGGAAATTATGAAACAGACTTAGGATCAAACATCTTTGGTTTAAAACAAGTAATCTCTTTACTAGAGAGTAGCATTGGGTCAATGCCTTGCTTACATAAAATAATAGGCAATCAAATGCTTCTGTTTTTGTAATGATTTTGAAAATGATCATAAAATGATTATGAATGCATGGATGATATGAAAACTTTGAAATCATGATTTTAGGGATGTTACAAATCTAACCCCCTTAAGGTGAATCTCGCCCTCGAGATTCGGATTGGCTAGAAAATAGGTGAGGGTGCTCTTTCCGAAGGTCATCTTCTCTTTCCCATGTTGCTTCTTCTTCGGAATGATGGTTCCACTAGACTTTGCAGAATTTGATAGTCTTTGTCCGTGTAACTCTTTCTGCAGTCTCAAGAATCTTGATAGGTTTTCCTCATAAGTGAGATCTCTTTCCAATTGGACCTCCTCCAAAGGTATAGTATCCTTCAAAGAAGTCTCTTCCATCTCTGGATGACATTTCTTTAGCTAACTCACATGAAAAACATTGTGAACGGCAGACAATAAATCTGGCAACTCAATCTCATAAGCTACTTCTCCTTTATGACTTAGAATCTTGAATGGTCCCACATATCTTGGGGCCAATTTTCCTTTGACTCTAAATCTCTTCACTCCACGAAGTGGTACACTCTAAGATAAGCTCTATCACCCACTTCATAGGTGACTTCTCTATGTTTAGGATTTGCGTAGCTCTTCTGTCGGGGTTGTGCTATCTTCAATCTGTCCTTTACTAGCTTGACTTTCTCTTCAGCCTCTTTGATTAGTTCTGGTCCGAACAAATTTCTTTCTCCCACACCATTCCATAGCAATGGGTAGTACACTTTCTCCCATAGAGAAACTCAAATGGTGCCATCTCAATACTGGCTTGATAGTTGTTATTGTAAGAGAATTCTGCGTAAGGCAGACTTTCATCCCAACTAGCTCCATAGTCTAGGGCACATTCCCTCAACATATCTTCTAGAATCTGGTTGGTCCTTTCTGTCTGTCCATCAGTCTGAGGATGAAAAGCAGTGCTGAATTCCAATCTCGTTCCCAAGGACTCATGTAGTTGCCTCCAAAAATGAGATGGTGTTGATATCCAGGAAGCAGAGTTTTGGGCACCAGGTACTTGACTTGGTTATAGTTGGCCAAGTATTGATCTTCGAGCTTAGACGGTGTTGATCTTGGTCTTCAGTCTTGGACGTGATCTCGATTACGATATCATATTCTACCGGAGAAGAACCAAATACCGGAAAGAAAGGGAAACAATCAACACATGGCATTGATGCAATGCTCAAGCAGGGATGATGATATGACAAGTTAAATGGCATTGGTATGAACCCCTAAAACATGCTTGACCATCGATGTAATGCAATGCTCATTTTAATTCATTTTTGAAATATTAGAAAAATAATTTACATTTTTATCAAACATAAAACATTTCTGATATTATTTATATCACTTATAGGGTGGACCCACCTGTCAGCATTTTATTAATAACCGAAATGATTTTTAGAAAAATTTAATAAAAGAAATGGGATTATTACCTCATGTTCACGTCAGCAATGGAGGTGCTCTTAGATCGAGAAAGCCCTCATTGATCTGCTGCACGCGGGGCCTCGTGGTTGGGATGGTTGGAAAGAGGAGGTCAAGGCGGACCTAGTAGTAGCGGCGCCGCCCCTTGTTGGTCGTCGGAGAATGTGCAACGGCGAGCAACTGCGGCGGTGAGCAGGAGCGCATGACGCGGGCGGCGAACCAAGATGCAAGGAAGTAAATAGAGAGGTGCTTGAGCCCGCGAGCTTACCCTGATGCCTACGATGGTGTCGGGGAGGCCAGGCGAGGTCGAGGTCGCCGGCAATGTCGACGGAAAGCGGCAGTCAGAGGCATAGAGAAGGTCGACAACAAGCTCGATTCTGGACTACTGGCTTCGATTCCTTCAGCAGGGAGAACGAAGTACAAGGCGAGTCCAATGGAGCCCACGGCTAGGCATGGGGTGGACGGAGACGGTGGTTAGGAAGAGGACCTGGGAGCTAGGGTTTCGGCAAGGCCAGGGAACGGAAGAGGGAGAAGAAGAGGGGAAGTGGGGGACGCTAGGGTTCGTCGGCGGCGGCCAGGGGTCTTGTAGGCACTCGGGGGGGCGGCACGGATCATGGCACACGCCAGCGACGGAGGCGCCGCCAGCGAGCTGCTTCGGGCGATCCGGCGACGGGGAAGACGACCGGAGAAACGACAAAACGGTACGGGCCGGCTGCGGGTTGTGCTTGGGCCCCGGGTGGGCCTCTGCGGGGCTACTCTGCAGCACACGAGCGACAGAGAGAGAGGGAGAGATGGGTTGCGACCCAGTAGAGCTAGGTTCACTATTTTTTTCTAGAAACAGTTTTCATTTGTTTGTTTTTCTGATTTCATTTTGTATTTGAATTTCAAACCTGTTTTGAATAGTTTCAAAATACCAGAAACTTTTATAAGACTATAAATATATTGGGGGACCCTTCTATTCATTTTGGGTTCCATTATTTTGGGTAGTTTTAAAAGTATAAACACCATTTGAATGGTTTGAGAGGAAAAATAACTAGGGTTTTGTTTGTTCTTATTTGATTAAACCAAAGTGCAAGTATTATGCATGCATGCAATGCTCAAATAGGTCTTTATTTATATTACACAGAAGGTGGTATGTTACAATGTCTATGATGGGAGAATTAAGGTTCTTTCTTGGATTCGAGATCAAGCAAATTAGAGAGGAAACCTTTATTAATCAAGCAAAATACATCCAAGACATGCTCAAGAGGTTCAAGATGACGGATCTAAATGGCGTTGCTACACCAATGCAAACTAAATGTCATCCCGAGCTTAATCCTAAGGGTAAAGATGTGGACCAAAAGGTATACCGATCCATGATCGGCTCTCTCCTTTACCTTTGCGCATCTAGACCTATATCGTGTTGAGTGTAGGAGTGTGTGCAAGGTATCAAGCCGCTCCTAAAGAAATCCACTTAGTGGCGGTCAAGAGAATCTTCAGATATTTGGTTCATTCCCCAAATTTTGGTATATGGTATCCCAACGGCTCTAGTTTCTCTCTATGTGGATATACTGATTTAGATTGGGCTGGTGACAAGGATGATCGAAAGTCAACTTCTGGTGCATGTAAATTCTTGGGCAGGTCTATAATGTGTTGGTCTTTGAAGAAACAAAATTGCATATCTCTCTCAACCGCTGAAGCTGAATATGTTGCCGCTCCAAGTGCTTGTACGCAATTATTATGGATGAGGCAAAATTTAAAGGAATATGGTGTCAATTGTGACAAAGTGTCTCTTTTATGCGATAATGAAAGTGATATTAAAATTGCTTACAATCCGGTGAAGCATACAAGGACAAAACATATTGAGATTCGCAATAATTTTATTCGGGATCATGTTGCTCATGGCGATATTGCTCTATCTTTTGTGAGCACGAAGAACCAACTTGCTGTTATTTTCACGAAGCCACTTGATGAAGCAAGGTTTTGTTAATTGAGGAATGAGCAAAATAACATAGATTCAAGGAGCTTGCCTTGACTACCCTTGCATACTCACTTGCACTTCCTCATGTATTTGGTTTATATGAGGGTATAGACATAGGGGGGGTGTGGTCCTAATTGATTGGGATAACCCTCCCCCCATAATGCTGAAAGCAAGAAAAATCATTTCCCTTAATATCATTTTGTGATATGTGGGTCATCGATGAGCATTGGTTTTGAACTCAAGATACATCTTCGCGGTGTCATGCCATGCGCTCCAACATGGTGGCTTCGGCCACCGTCCTCTTCCTTGAGAAGAGTTGGGGTTTTATTGGCTCTATTTTTGGATTTTATTGTTTATATTGTGGGGCGTTATCATCGCTCTTATTATTTTTTGGAGTTTCGATGCAAAGGGGGAGAAGTAGTTCTATTTAGGTCTTGGATTTGCATGGGTCGGGCGCAAGCATTTGCCTCTTTTATCATTTGTTTTCTTTATCGGTTGCTTGTGCCCCTTTAGTGTTGAAATTCTATTTGTGCTTGGTTTTGTATGAGACTATGTCGCGTGTGGAACTATCTATGTGGAATTCAGTGTCGATATCTGGATTTACCTATGTGGAACCATCTGTGTGGAATTCTGTGTGGATATATGGATTTCTGGATTTACCTATGTGAAACTATCCGTATGGAATTCTGGATCTATCTATGGAGTTGGGAATTATCTTGATGTCATATGGAATTCTGGAATTATATATTGATGCATCAAAATGGTGGGATGTTGTCAAGGCCTAATAGTATCGCTTTTTTACATTGGCTATTTCACATCCCGATGGTATGAAATGTTTTCCCTCATCTTCATTTTACCCGTCAATCTTATAAAATTGGTTGGATCCTTAGTGTGTGCATTTGTATTCAAATGCAAGTTATTGATATGCACACATTTAGGGGGATCCTCTTTCATTTTCTGAAGATGTTGTTAGTAGGGTTTATTGCAAATCCTAGTATTGTCATCTAACACCAAAAAGGGGGAGACTGAAAGAACATTTCATGATCCCTAATGTTTTCTTTGTTAGATAATAATACCACGGATTATTTAATGTGTGTTGAAGTGCTGCAGATCTTAACAATATGAAAAGGAGCCCCAAAGTGGTTTTGGGGGGCGGATAATCCGCCCCTCCCCTGATCTGAAAGGGCGCAAGGGCGCGACTCACTATGTGTGTGGGGGGCGGAATATCTCCCGGATTGTCCGGCCAGGGCCAGAGTTTTTGCCTAGGCTAGATAATCCGCCCCTCCCCTAATCTGAAAGGGCGCAAGGGCGCGACTCACTATGTGTGTGGGGGGATATCTCCCGGATTGTCCGGCCAGGGCTAGATTTTTTGCCCAGGCTGGATAATCCGCAACTCAAGGGGGCCAGATAATCTACCCCCCAAGGAGTTGGCAAAGGGAGTCGCGGCGCGGCTCTTTGTATGGGGGGCGGAGTTTCCACGGGACTTTCCTGCTCTGCGGCGGACTTTCCCCAGGGCGGATAGTCCGCCCACTTGAGGATTTTTCACCAAGTCAAGCTCGGCGCGTCGCTCTATGTGGGGGGAGGATTTTGCCCCAGACTTTCCATCCCTGGGGAGGATTTTCCCCCAGGGCGGATAGTCCGCCCCTAGTGGGGGGTGGATAATCCGCCCCCAAATTGCTCCAACGGCCAGTTTTGGGCAGGGGGTATTTAAACCCATCTCCCGCTCCTGCCAGAACTCTTGGTTCATTCGAAAAAGACAAGATCTGCTCCTCAAGTTCCATCTAAGATATCTCCACCTTCATCCACCCAAAGGCCCCGTTCCTTGGGGAATCGAAGGAGGAGGTCTCGATCTTCATCAACAGCAAGCAAGCGCTTCATATCCTCTCCATTCATTTGGAGAATCCTCGATCTAGTATTTCTTGCAAATATCTAGATCCTTGTTGTGATTATTTTGATAATCCTTGTTCTTGTGACAACTTGTTGTCATTATGGGAGCCTCCAATTTGGTTCTGGATGTGTGCCCTGCTAGAGTTGTAAAGGCACCGTTTCCTGCCTCAAAGGGTACCAATAGTGGAGAAGGTGGATCATGCCTTTCGTGGCGAGATCCATCGGAGAATAGGGTGAGGCCTATTGTGGCATGGTGGTCTTAGAACCACCCACACCTCCAACTCAGATGTACTTCCCTTAACAAGGAAGATACTGCGGTAAAACAAATCCCTGTATCTCCACGTGCTCCACTACGGTTTCCTTGCTCCTCTCTTTACATGTTTTGTAGATAGGTTTGCATACAGAGAAATTCTCGTAGTTGCATATCTAGAGAACTTACTTTGTGTCAAGCCTCAAATTGAAAAAGAACTAAAAATTGAGTAGCACCTATTCCCCCCCCCCCCCTCTAGGTTCCCATACAATCCATTTCAGTTCGAACCATGGAGAATTCACACATCCGAAATATTAAGAAGAAAACACTATCCAAGGCTCGCAGCGGTGGACGATATTTTTAACTTGCGGCCCGAAAGTTGAAGCGCCAAGGCAACGCGGGGTCCGACTTCATTTGTATTGGATCGCGATACCCCGAGTTGGCGTGCCAAATGCTTAGAGGGTCTTTTTCGGTACGAATTCAGCAAACCGTTTGAACACGGGAAAACTCGCTAACGCCCGTCAAATTGGGCCCCTCCTGTCACTTTTGACCGTTAAATCGCTGCCATCATGTCTGCCATGTAGACTAGAAGCGCTCGTACCCTCGTGTTCAAACGGTCTTTTTGACCCGTCCTTCTTCCCCAAAGGGGCGATCTGTGTTCACCGCCATGCCGTGGAGCTGGGAGGGAATTCCTTCAGCAGCGAGATCCGGCACCCGGCTGAACCTGATCGTTCTCGCCCTCCTCCTCCCAAAACGGAGCTCGACCCATGGCACGGCAGCACCCATGGAATTGCACTGGGACGAGGTTTCTGCCTCGGGGTCCTTCTCCAAAATCCGAGCTCGCCGTCGCCGTCGCCTTACTCTCTGAACCCCAAGGCCACATCCAATCTGTTCGGCACAATGCCAACAAGGTGAAATTCCATCCAGTTTTCTTCTTGTGATTGTGGTAGTATAAAACATGTACCAATATGTTTTTATTAGACTTTCATTTGAAATCAGTAGCTCCATGATGAAGAAACACAGAGAACCTAAATGGCATAACAATGAAGACCATAGTCTGTACTTTGCATTGCATCAACAAGGGCTTGTTGACGAAGCATGTTACCAAGAGAGTGGAGTTCATTAGCCATTGCCAAAAAATATTGGAACAAATCCATGAGTGATTGAATGCAAATACACGAAGAGAAGCTAGATCCATGTCATCAATAATCAATAGGTGTCACATTATAGTGATGTGTTCAAATATGTACACATTCATAACAATAAGTTATGGCGACAGTATTGCTAGCTGTTTGTATGAGCTATTCATTTTATATGATCGTGGCACCTTACTTTCCTGGATACTAGTAAACTTGAAACTACAACCCCCCGCATTTACTTGCCCGTGTAGCAACCCCCCGCATTTACTTGACAGGAACCGAACCGACGAGAGAGAATGCATGCGGGATCGTTGGCGGTTGGGCTTGCGGTTGGTGTGTGCATGTGGTCGTCTCGTTTCCATACACTTCCCTTGGCATTCCCAGGCCTTCTTTAATAAATCTTTGTCTCTAGAACCGCTTCCTCTGCCATTCGATGGGACTGAGACCACACGAACACCATCATCCATGGACGGCAACAAGCAGTAGGATTCGTCATGGGCTGATCTCCCTAAGGGAGTCGTGCAGAAGATATGTGACATCTACCTGTCGATGGATGACTTCGACTACTACGTATCCTTCCTGGCAGTCTGCAGCGCCTGATGCGGCTTCACGGAGGAGCGTTTTATACCATCCAACTGGATTGTTCTAGCTAGAGCACCATTTTTTGCCGGAGTATGGGGTAGACGACGTCGCCATCACGTTGCTGAACATGAGAACCGGCTGCCACCTTGAGAAGAAGATTAGTTAGGTTATTCGCAGGTGCTTTCTTGATATTCATATGTATATGTGCGATCCTTTTTTTTTGCGTTCACCTCCTATACAATATGTTTTTCAAGTTTTGTTTCTCCATCTACTTGTTTTACCTTGATTGAATCTCTGTCTGTTTACCTTGACTGAATCTCTGCTTCTCTCTCTCAATATCTCACCCTCTCTATGTCTCTAGAAGGTAATTTTACATCGGTAGCACAACCAGCGGCCTCCTTGTGCTTGGACAGAGGGTACAGCCGTACAAGACACGGCTGGACAACCCCTTCTCGGGCGCTATCAAGCGCCTGAGGGTGGAAATACCGACCGAGCAGGTGTCTTCTGTCGTTGGGACGATGTTCCCGTCGTTGATGGTGTTTACATCAAATCTTCAGAACACCATCATTCGGTGGGCAGATCAGGGCACGGAGGAAGGTAGTCGCCCGGTCTTTGGTGAAGGGCGGTACACGCCGAATGAATTCACGGAACTCCTTAGCATGACTTCTTATGTCGGTGATGTTTTTGTCGCAGAAAGATACGGGTCTGTCCTCTCGACTATGCCTGGTGTTGCTCATGGAGATGTCGAGATGCAGCGCTCCGCATGGACCCTGAAGATGCATGCCACCATCGAAGGCCTTGTTCCAGGCTGCCGGTACCCAGAGAATCGTGTTTACCTCGTCAAGTCCGACGGGGAGTTGTTGTTCGTTGTGAGTGGACCGGTCTACGGAGGAAGGCCCGTTGTTTACTGGGTTGATACACAGAACCGTGTCCTTCAGCCGGTCAGAGGCATCGACAACCGTTCTCTCTTCGTTGCTGACAATCGGTGCATCTGCATCGATAGCGCCAGGGTACCCATGATGCAGGCCAGCAGCATCTACTATCCAGACCAATCCTAGATTAGATCTTACAACTTTGAGGCTCTTGCGTGGGAAGAGGAGCCAAGGGTTGACCATGGGTATGGAGTAGTAGGATTATGGATCAATGACCGTCCTTTCGAACTCGATCGATTCCTGAAGAAGTATTGCAGAATCGTAGAGCATTTTGAGCTGCAGATGGTACCTCCTTATAGGGAATATGGTACCACCCACTACGATTACTACGATGGCTACCCATTAGATTAAATTGATGGATCATGTTGGTCTAGTCCATTTGTATTCTCTGTCTGTGAATTATATGCAAGTGCAAGTTGTATGGTGTGCCTGTAATACAATGGATGCTCTATGTTTCAAAAAGATCATGTGTTATACCTCTTTCAATTTCGTTGTTTTCTATGCACATGTAGTAATTATGATACATGAGCAATTGAATGCTACACTCGAGGGTATAACTGAGCTCAACTAAGTGGCCAAGCTTAGACACGAGGGGGAAAACGTGACGCACGGTACGCGTGTCACGGTGCACGGGGCGGTAGCGGACACGTGTGGCCGTGCACGGTGCAGTAGCACACGCGGTTATGCGGTGCACGGTGGTGCAACGAAAATTCTCATCCCTTCACCTTTATAGAGGCCTCCTCACTCTCACTCATCACTCACTCGCTCACTCACGCAACCATCTCCACTATCCCATCACCTTCTGTAAACCCCCAAGAAAAACCCAACCACGCCGGCGATGGCGGCCTCCTCGTCGGCCGACATCCCCGTCCAGACCCCCGTCCCCGCTTGCGCCATAGCCGGCGGCGTGGAGGCCCCCATCCCCGTACAAGCCCCTGCTGTTCTCCATCAGATCCCGCAAGGCTGGGACCCCCGCACCAGCTTAGCCGACCCATGGTCGGAGGTACTAGCATCGATCTGTAGTTGGGATCACTATTCGATTTGGTTTGAGATTTGGGGATTGGGGAATAATCAGGGGATCTCAATCGGTTAATTTATGCAAGTAACCAATCCCGATAATCATGGTATCTCAATCATGTCCTTATTGCACACTACTGTTTTTTAATAGGTGGATAGCAACGACGTCTGTAGCGACGACGAGTCCATGGAGACTAAGAGTCGTCAGGTGCCGAGAAAGCTGAAGTCTGGCCAGTTCAGCGGCTTCTTCGCCGCCGACGTCTACAGGTGCCCCTTCTGCACCAAGAGCCTCCCCACCAAATTCAACTCCCTTGTGATGCATGTAGAGGACGTGAAGACCTGCGGCCCGTCAAAGAACGTCAACGCCTTCAGAGCCCAGCACAAGGCGCTCGGTTTTCACCTCCGCAACCTCCTGAAGGTGTCCATCGAGGAGGGTCGCATGGACCCGATCAAGCCCAGGGCACCCAAGGTCAAGGGACTGGGAAGCAGGAAGCGGAGGAAGCGCCAGAGGGAGGAGGCGGAGGCCCTCCAAGCAGAGGACAGGAGGGACTACAATTTTGTGCTGATGCTGCTGCTGTAAAGCAGCTTCTTTTGTTTTGTTGTCTATGTTGAACTTGTATAAGCTGCTGTTGTTGAGCAGTATAATTGTCGAACCTGGTTTAAGTATCGTACTATATAATCCTTTATTAGCTAATTTATCTACATCTGCTTTGTTTATCTACATATTTAATATGCTGGTTAGATTTGCTGCCTGATTGGGAAAATACGAGGGCCAAAAGGAACCATGAATGATGAGAGAAGCTAATCTAGATTCGCTGCCTTTTTGAGAAAGAAAAGCTAGGCACGGAAAGAAAAGTTGGGCTTCACTGAATATTACGCAGTTAGGTATAACTTAGTCTTACACACATAGTCTGAACTTGTTCTTACACAAATAAGCAAAGCAGTCTTACACCACAGGAACTTCCGGCGAGCCAACCGGCGAACCAGCCTCTGGAGCTGGTGGCATCGTCGGAACAAACCAGAGTGTCGCGTTTGGCCATCTCTCATTCTCTATCAAATTGCACGACCCCACTGATGAGCCAATGGCAGGCCCCTCTCCCCAACATGGATTCGGCTCTAGGTCGGATCTGGAGTGTCAATGTAATAAATGCGTGAGTGCGCAGCAAACATACAGTCTGCTATCAACACTGGAAGTGCTAGCACCTCAGCAACAACATCACCATGTTCTCCCTAGACTCCAAAAGCAGCCTCAGCCGGTATCTTGTTAGCTTCACCAGTAGCAACATCAGCAAGTATTTTGTCAACTTCACCAGCAGTAGCATTAGCGAGTATTTCGTCAGCTTCACCAAGCACAACAACAGCTAGTTCTTCGTCAGCTCCACCACTAGCAGCAACAGCATCATCAGGAGCTGGGGCTGCCTGAGCAATTATAGGTTCAACAGCTTCAGGTTATCGACTCTTCTCTAGACCTGGTATACTGGGTCTTTTGATGGACACGCAAACCTCGAGAATACGTGACACTGCAGCGATGGGTATGAAGAAAGTTGTGTCCCCATATGTTCTATTGTATCACCAACAATGTTAGTGCTCCCCTGATATGAATCCACATGATTTCAGCACCCTGGTTGACATCGCCTCTGAGAGGTGCAAGGAACCAGTGCCATAATACAGGATCAGCATGCGGTGACCCAACATACAACTGCATGTGTAGTACACTATAGTCGTTGACATGACATCCACAGAACACCGTTCCGTAAATATCACATCCCTTAGAGTGGTATAATAGAAACATTGCGGGTCCATATTACAAACATACACACGTTAATATTATTACAATACCAGAAGTTCAAGACTTCCAAAAGATTCAACTTACAAACCAAAATATAAGTGTTACAACGGAAGTTTCAAATTTAAAACTTAAACTCCATATTGAGCTCAGCAACTTATTGCTATATATTGTTCATGATGCTCGGCTCAAGTGGTTACTAGAACTATAGTAATTATTCGGACTCCTGGAACTCTCCTCTGTAGACGATTTCGTAGTCCTCCCCTTCTACAGCTCCATACAAGTTTGGCTATTCATAGAAGATCTCCTCTTGACTCTCAGATGCATACATTGGAGTATATTCGGGATTCTCAGAGTCTAAGCAAGGATTCAAAGGAAAGGATAGGTAACAGCGTTACCCAGCAAATTTATTAAATGCAAGGTAGGAAGTTTGATGCACTATCTACCACCTCGGACTAACAGTCTTTGGCACTATGCAATTTTCGTAAATCTTTCTTTAAAGATTGATTTTATTATGAAAATCTATGACCACTAGCCTTCACAGGTTGACCAGAAATTTCATGCAGTTCCTTTCCTGCAGCGTTCGTAGCTCCTTCCCAGAACAGGGAGTAACAAGTTACAATTCTTACACTCTGCAGAGGTGCGTTACTTTTCCCATGAGAGATCAACTCCTTGTTGCACAACCAGGCGTACTTTCTCGTCCATAATTCCATGATGTGGGGCCCAGTAGATGGTCCAACCAATCACTGCCCTCTCCGCGACCTCATATGTCTGCACGATCCTTCGGCTAGCTCACCCTCTTTAAGCCCCCTTTCGGGCAGGCTAAAACCCTGATGAGTTCTGGAAGACTCTATAACCTAGTGATGCCTGGATTAGTACCATTTACATGGACAATCTCCCTAAACACCATTCATAGATAATCTAGACACCAAAAGTGTGGGGCGTAAGGGTGCCCACCCATATGTTGGATCCACACAAGGAATCACAACGTCACGTTAAGGTCGTCTTGCCTCCATACAAGAGGAAAAGGATATAGCTGACTTCTCTGTCCCATTGCAAATCTCATGGTTAAAGCGTAATATACGGCGCTAGAATCACTGATGTCATGGGTTATTAGTTCCTAATTGTTCATCATTAGTGCAAGTAGAACTCTAAGTTCTGGAAGACTCTATAACCTAGTGATGCCTGGATTAGTACCATTTACATGGACAATCTCCCTAAACACCATTCATAGATAATCTAGACACCAAAAGTGTGGGGCGTAAGGGTGCCCACCCATATGTTGGATCCACACAAGGAATCACAACGTCACGTTAAGGTCGTCTTGCCTCCATACAAGAGGAAAAGGATATAGCTGACTTCTCTGTCCCATTGCAAATCTCATGGTTAAAGCGTAATATACGGCGCTAGAATCACTGATGTCATGGGTTATTAGTTCCTAATTGTTCATCATTAGTGCAAGTAGAACTCTAAGTTCTATTGCTTCATCATATCATCACTTAGGATGATATCTAAGATTTAGTATCTTGAGAAAAAATGTTTTCCTTTTTCTATAGTATAGATGATAACACACAATTCGCAAATACTTTGATAAAGACTCTTCAAAGGACATGATAAAGTTATGAACTTGCCTTGTGATGGCAAGGTGGTGAAGTGTTATGCTTGCACTGGACCTTGAGCTTCTATGTCTACAAAAACATCATTATTTCCTGGTAAGGACAATATTTAAAGAAGAAAAATGATTATGCAAAGTAATGTAATGCATCATTTAACTTGATATGCATTCTTCCCATTATTATAAAAATTCTTTTTAATAATAAAGGATTTATATATTAATTTTTAATATTTATAATAGAATATTGTATTCTTTTATTTTATTTTACTTTTATTTGACTTTTATTGATTTAATAATTCTTTTAAAAATTATCACTTAAATATCAAATATTGTTATTAAATATTTTTTTAGTATTTTTTAAAATATTAATATATAATGAAAGTGATTTTTATTTATTTTTTTATCATCTTTCAATAATTTTGTAAAATTCCATAAGGAATATATAATTTACAAAATTCTTAATAAAATTTATATGTCTTAAATTTTATTTCTTAATTTATTTGAATAGTTTGGATTATAGTGAATCCAAAAATATTTTATTTATAATTTTTGGACTTTTATTTTATTTTATAGAATTTAATTAAGTTCAGGGGCATTTTGGTCTTTTCCTATTTATTAAAACAGATTCGAAATGAATTGGGCTGGCCTTTTTGGTTTATTGGGCCCTTGTGGCCTAGTAGGGCATGGTCAAAACAACCACCCCGAAGGGTTTTCGGCCCACCCAGCCCAGTAACTCGCTGTCTTCTCTCTCGAGCTCACCCCTCTCCTTCTCCTTCCCCGACCCCGTGGTCAGTGGTGTCGCCGCTGGCGATTCACGCCACCGTGGGCCATCCTGGTTGCCGCCGTGGTGCTGGAAGAGGTTGTCGACTCCGCTCTTCCCTCCTGTCCAATTGGATTTGGACATGGAGCTCTCCTGCGACAGATCGATGCCATCCCAAACCCTAGGGTTTTGGGTTGTCGTGGATCCTGGCGCCGTCGCTGTTGTCGTGCGCCGTGGTGATGTTCCTCACCTACAAACGTGGCTATGGTCGCCGTCGTGGCGCTGTATGGGTCGCATCGCCCCCTGGGGGTGCTCCCCGTGCCGCCATGGTCGTCGGCCCCTTTGCTTCCTCTTTTATTCTCCAGCGAGGAGCTTTTGTGAGTGCTTCCTCTCCTCTCGTGCTCTCGGTGTGAAGCCCTCCTATACTCAATGTTGGTAGTGGCCTCTCTGGTAATTTTCTGGTCCTAATTATGGTTCTTGGTTCTGTTTAGGGTTCATACCCTACTGTTGATTAGATACTAATGAATTGGGATCAAGTTTCGATGATCCTTTAGCATGCTAAATAATTGTTTAGTTGTGGCTTGCTGTTTAAGACGAACTGTGGTGGTGGTGCTAGTGGATTATAGATGATCCTATGGATTAAATTTGATATGATCAGATGGTACAGTTGCTCTTAGAAACAAAACTTGGAAATCTAGTGGTTTAACAACACATCACTGTCATTTCTTGGTTAATGATAGTGAGTGGTGTGTGATGAAGTCACTGTATTAACACTTTTTATCTTAAGAATTTATCTGTAGTTTGAGATCAAATGGTTTCAAACAGTGAATATGTACATAGGGATTTCTTTAATTATGATTCCTGTGATGACACGAAAATGATTTTCAGTTGATTAGTTGAATCTATGAAGATTGAATGCTTAACTTGATTAATGCAGAACTGTTCTTGTGACACCATCTTTGTATGGGACACAAGATTAGATTATATTCCATTGTTTGGGTTGGTTTAAGCTTAAGATGAATTTGGCTTTAGAGATAAGTAGGAATTTTCCTTTCTTAAATCACTAAGACCAATGATGTTGGTCTGAGGTTTAGGGATTAAGCTTTATCTAGTTGATTCATATGGATGGTTCTGGTAGTGGTACCAGTTACTATTTCTTGAATCAAAGTTTGGAAAAATGATGGTAGTCTTGATCACTTGTATAAATCCACAAGATTAAATTCTAAGGTGCTACTATTATCTTAGAGATGTGCCTAGAAGTTAAATCTTAGCTATGTTCATTCTTGAATTGAAATATAGCTTGACAATTAGATCAATGATGTTGCCCTAAGATCTAGTTGGATTCTTATACATTTCTGGTTGCTTTTAGAGTTTGAAACCTTAGTGATGGATTCACCCCACTCGGGTGTCTTCTGAGAGTTTGAATAAGAATCATATCATGTATGCTTGTCTAATCTTAGACAGATATATCATTTGATGGTCTTTTAACTCACCATAGTCACTTGATGTTGTGGTTGCTAGTGGTTAATCTTGTGAAAGCTTGATCTGGTGCTCCCCTGGTATTCCCAGCTCCTGGCTTGTCCTTGATCTAGTCCATCATCTCTTGATCCTGATAGCTTGACCTTGGTATAGCTATCCACCTGATCTACCCCCTCCTTATGTCACCATCTTGGTGATGTGATCCTGGGCTTTGGTTTGTTTGATCTAGCTTGGCTTTGCCTTGGTTTAGCTGCTGGCTGCTGTGCTTGGTGTGTAAAAGTGATGAAATGGTGTGGGGATTGGTTTCCCCCACAGTTGTGTTGACAGTTTTGTTTGGTTGTGCTGCTGCTGTGGTGTTGACAACACACACCATGCAGTTTGGTGTGTGTGCTGCTGCACAGATGTGGATATGTTCAGAATTTTGAAAGTTAGTTTTATCTGGTTACTTTAACTTGGTTGGTGAAACTTGTCCTTCCTTGCTGTTATTTGACTTAAGGCTTAAAATTATGAGAGATGCATTCTTTCAGATTGGTGAAACTTGCCCCTTTTTATAAGATTAGTCAATGATGAACCTTGATTAGTGCACTTCACTGAAAAGTTTGAGAGTAATACAATTTTAACCTTAACTTTCTTTATTTTTGCTTGTTTTTGTTTTGCAGGTACCAAACTTGGGAATTCAAGATTTTAGTTTAGGTTTTCTTCTTTATTTGTAGAATAGTCAGATGTAATATTCTTTATTCTTTTGTAATTTTAGTTCTACCCTTTTGTAATATTTATTTTATTATTTTGTAATAAAGATTGTAATATTATCAATAAAGAAATAGTATTCTTTATTTATTTAATATTGTAAAAATTGTGGATGATTTTCATAAGTTACATTTTTGTAACTTATTTATTGAATAAAATTATGAAATGGATATTCATATTCTTAATTGATCTTTTTATATAAAGTTTGAGTTATTATTGGTTAACTCTTAATTAAATCAAAGATTCAAAGATTATCCAAAATTATTTTTAATTACAATTTCAAACACTCAAGTTTTAAATTCAAATTTCATTTCCAAAAACACATAAGTCCACAAAGATAATATCAGAGTCTATAACAATCATCCTTCAAGACTATGCCTCAGCTCAAAGGATGAAAGAAACCTTGATCACTTTAGGTTTTTATTTGGCAAAACATTTACCCATATTTTCACAGATGAATGCATGCAACATTCCAAATTCCTAAATCTACCCTTCGTTAGTTCCTAAATGCTGGGATGTTACAGACTTCCCCCTTAAATTAAACTTCGTTCCGAAGTTTGTTGAGATATACCTGAATAGTTCTGGATAGGCTTTTCTTAAATCTTCTTCTTTCTCCCAAGTGGCTTCCCTTCCAGGGTGATGTTCCCACTGTACTTTGCAATATTTGATTGCTCTATTCCTCAATATTTTCCAGTTTTCTTCCAAAATTTTACAGGGCTTTTCAACATAGGTCAAGTCTGCTTGTAGTTCTATCTCCTGATGTGTGATTGCATCATCCGGAACTTTCAAACATTTACGAAGTTGTGAAACATGGAAAACATTATGCACTTGAGCTAATCTTGATGGTAACTCTAAAGCATAAGCTATAGTTCTGTTGTGACTCAATATCTTGAATGGTCCGATTTATGTTGGACTCAATTTTCCTTTAACTCCGAACCTTTTCACCCCTTTCATTGGACTTACTTTCAAGTATACCATGTCTCCAACTTCTGGATGCCATGATCTTCGACTTTGATCAGCATAACTTTTCTGCCTACTCTAGGCTATCTTTAGTCTCTCCCTGATCTTATCAATGATATCTTGTTTTTCATTGATATATCTGGCGCAAATTCTTTGCTGCTTCTAGCCTCATACCAACATATTGGTGATCTACACTTCCTTCCATACAGAACTTGGTATGGAGCTGCCTCTAGACTACTCTGATAGCTATTATTATAGGAAAATTCTGCCAATGGTAGATGATCTTCCCATGTACCTCCAAAATCTAATGCACAAGCTCTTAACATGCCTTCTAGTATTTGATTTGTTCTTTCAGTTTGACCTCCTTTCTCAGGATAATAAGTTGTGCTGAAATCTAACTTCGAACCAAGTGCTTCATGCAATTGCTTCCAAAATGCTGAAGTAAACACTCATCCCCTATTAGTTACGATCTTTTTGGGCACTCCGTGCTTACTTACTATCTCCTTGACGTAAACTTCTACTAACTTCTCGGCATTATCTTTCTGATTTACTGGAATAAAATGTGCACTCTTAGTGAGTCTGTCCACAATTACCCATATCATATCCTTCCGTTTAGGTGTCATGGGCAATCCTGTGATGAAGTCCATACCTATTTTCTCCCACTTCCACTCGGAAATTTCCAAAGGTTGTAATGGTTCTGCTGGACTTTGATGTTTAGCCTTCACCCTTTGGAAAGTATGGCATTCAGATACATATTTAGCAATATCTCTTTTCATGTTATTCCACCAGAATAGTTCTTTCAAATCCATATACATCTTAGTACTTCCTGGATGTATAGAATATGGTGTTTCATGTGCTTCTCTGAGTATGATATTTCTAATCTCGGTCACATCGGGAACACAAAGACGGTCTTGAAACCATAAAGACTCATAATCTCTAAGGCAGAAAAGTGATTTTTGTCCTTGAGATATCCTCCGAATTTCCTCAGCAATAAAAGGATCTTCTGCTTGATGTCTAAAAATTTCTTGCTTAAGATCACTGTCTTGCTCTGCAACTACCTGCATAGTATCTAATCCTCCAAGAACCTTTGTTCTGATGAATTGAAACTCTAATTTTTCCAAGTCCATTTGTAACTCTTTTGGTAGCTCCCTATTTTTAGGTTGAATATCTGCACTCTTTCTGCTTAAAGCATCAGCTACAACATTTGCTTTCCCTGGAGTATAGTTGATTGTTAAATCATAATCTTTGATTATCTCTAAACAACGCTTCTATCTCATATTCAACTCCTTTTGAGTGAAGAAATATTTGAGACTTTTATGGTCAGTGTATAACTCACATCTGGCTCCATAAAGAAAATGCCTCCATCCTTTCAGCGCAAAAAACTACTGCTGCTAACTCTAAATCATGAGTTGGATAGTTGACTTCATGTGGTTTCAGTTGTCTTGAACCATAAGCAATGACTTTCCGATCTTGCATTAATACACAACCTAAACCTTCTTTAGATGCATCATAGTATACTATAAAGTCTTTCCATGTTTCTAGAACTGCTAAGATTGGAGCTGTGGTTAATATGGTTTTCAACTCCTGAAAACTTGATTCACACTTCTCATCCCAATTGAATGGTGTATTCTTTCTTAGCAATTTGGTCATTGGTCCAGCAATTTTGGAGAAACCTTCAATGAATCTCCGATAATAACCAGCCATTCCTAAGAAACCTCGAATTTGTTTCACATTGGTTGGTGCAGTCCACTCTAATACTGACTGAACTTTAGATGGATTAACAGCAATTCCATCCTTACTGATCACATGACCGAGGAATTCTACCTCATCTAACCAAAATTCACACTTACTGAACTTAGCCTAAAGTTCATGTTCCCTTAGTGTCTGCAATGCTATTCTCAAATGATCAGCATGATCTTCCTTATCCTTGGAATATATCAGAATATCATCAATAAAAACTATGACGAACTTATCCAGATATGGCATGAATATTTTGTTCATCAAATTCATAAATATTGCAGGTGCATTGGTCAAACCAAATGCTACTACCAGATACTCATGGTGTCCATATCTTGAGACAAATGCTGTCTTTTGAACATCTTTCGGTTTGATTTTGATTTGATGGTATCCAGATCTTAGGTCGATCTTTGAAAATACTCCCGGTCCTTTCACTTGATCAAACAAATCTTGGATCCTTGGTAAAGGATACTTATTCTTGATAGTAACGTTATTCAGATTTCTATAATCTCCACACATCCTTCTTCCACCATCTCTCTTATCCACAAAGATTACTGGTGTTCCCCATGGAGATACACTTTCCTGAATAAATCCTTTTTAGATAACTCATCAATTTTCTCTTTGAGTTCTTTAACTCTTTGGGTCTCATATTATATGGTGCTTGAGCTATTGGTGTTGTACCAGGAATTAGGTCAATAGTGAACTCTATCTCCTGGCCTGGTGGCATTCCCGGTAGCTCTGCTGGAAAAACATCTTGAAATTCATTTACTATAGGAATATCTTCCAATTTGACCTCTTTCATCGAGTTCAACTACATATCCACCATGATATGAGTGTGCTTATCTGCTTGGTAAACTATCCTTGCTCCATTTGGAGTTTTGATTGAGACGGTTTTCTCCTCACAATTTATCTGAGCTCCGTGTTCCATCATCCAATCCGTCCCTAGCACTACTGCAATTCCCTTCAAAGGAATCACATGAAGTTCTGCAAAATATGTACAACCATAGATCAAGATAACCTGATCTTGTTTGATGTGGCATACAATCACATTTCCCCTACCGTAACTACGGTCATAGGGTTTTCTAACGTTGCCCTTCTAATCCCGAACTTATCACAGAATTCTTCTGAAATAAATGAAGTAGTTGCACTAGTATCAAATAGAACTTTGCTAGGATTGGTAAGGATATTGAGCGTACCTATCATTGCATGCTCCGAATTATCCACCTCCTCGAGGGTTGCACAGTTCAGCTTCCCGATACGTCTATTCCTCTTGCCATTGTTATTCTTGCCATTATTTCCTCCTTTATTGGGTTGTCCATTACCTCCACTGGCTTGCCTTCCATCTCGAGACGGCCAACCACCTTGTGGTTTGCTTGAACAATTGGGCTTGATGTGACCTCTTCGACCACAAGCGTGACATACAATTAATGGTTTCGGGCAATCCCTACTTATATGCCCTAGGAGTTTGCAATTGTGGCATATAATATTCTTTGCATTTGGATTTGCACTCCGATTGGGATTGTTGTTGTTATAGGGCCTATTCCTTGGTTTGAATTCCAGATTGGGCTTGGGCTTTCTTGCTTGTATCCTCTTGGTTTCCTTCTTAGCTCTCTTCCTTTTATCCTCTTGGACATTCTTGTAATCATCTTCGAAGGTAATAGCTGCATCTAGCAACTGCTGATAAGTTTGCTTATTATCCAACCTCAACTGCATCTTCACAAATGGATTTAATCCACGCAGGAAACGCTTCTTCCTCTTTTCCTCCGTGTTAACCTCTTCCTCATCATAACGAGATAGTTGGCTAAACTCCCGGATATACTTCATAACACTAGTATATCCCTGCTGCAGCTCTTCAAATTCTCTTCGCTTCAACTCCATGACACTTTCCGGAACATGATATTCAAGGAATCTCTGTTTAAACTCTTCACAGGTATACTCCCTTCCTACTGGCTGCATGGCCAACTGATTTTCCCACCAAGATGTTGCAGGTCCAGTCAGAAGATGAGTTGCATACCTCAATTTCTCCTCATCATTGCAACCTACAGTCTTTAGCTTTCTTTATGTATCTGCTAGCCAATCTTCTGCATCCATTGGTTCAGGAGCTGATGCAAAAGGTAACGGCCTTGCATTCTAGAAATCAGATAAACTCACTCCTCCACCCTCAGGTGCCCTCTGATTTGCTCGTCCCAGCAACTCTTCCATGAACTTGTTCTGGGTCTCTTGCATCATTTGCATGCACTGCATAAAGTTCTGCTCCATTAACGGCCTCATTGGTGGTGGTGGTGGTAATGCTCCCTCATTCGCTGCTTCTGCATCGGCCTTCTCCTTGGCCTCTCGTTCCATCCGCTGCTGCTCATTTTTGATTTCTACACCCGTATCCATGACCCTCTAGTCCTGCAACATAAAGCGAATACTCATAATTACATCATTCACATGTGTTCTGAGATCGACTTTACGCACAGAACCAGTCACACAATGAAGATCCAAATAAAATATGAATATGCATTTCACATATTATACATAATATCATAATAATACAAAGTCCTTACAACATATACCATATAGGTATAATCACAAAACTACCTTATTCATCTAACTATCTTATTTCTTGGAGTACAATACACGGTACTTGATATCACTAACTAGTTGCCTACTTCTAGTAGTAACTACGCTCATCATACATGCCTTATGTCCAACCGTGATGACGTGTTGTTCGTCGCACAGTTTGTGGAACAAATGGCCTTCCAGAAGGAACATACTTTGTATTTGAAGTGTCAGGACTTGAGTCATTACTCAACCTGAGTGCATTAACTCCCTCCAGCTCAGCTGAAAAGTCTTCAGAAACATATTCAACATTATCTCCCGCTTGCACCTCCTGAGCTTCATTAGTTGAGTTGTCAACAGGATACGCAGATCCTGCTGTTTCCCAGGTGCTCCATTGGGCAAGATAGTTAAACACTGGATAATGTATATTCCCTGGGTGTTGAGAAGATGTTGATGATTCAAACACTCTCTCCTTAGGATCTTCTTCTTCATCCTGATTATCTATTGACATGGTATTTCTACTACTGTTACTAGGGTTAACTCTTGCACCCATCCAGCTAGATTGTCCAACATTTCTGTCAGAACCATCTGTGGACATCTGGTGTTCATGAGATCCTTCATATGACCCCCTTCTCCAAACATCAGAATTCTCAATAGGAAGTTCTGAATCAGAATCATCCTATGAACCCTGTGGTACCGCATACCTCATATCCATAGCAGGATCGTGTATAGGTTCAGGTCTTGGTGAATAAGGATATGGTATAAAAGATTCAGGATCTATAGGTATATCCTTATAGATAGGTGTTGCACTACTACTTGCTTCCTTCTCCAACTAGAATGCTAACTAATTCCTCGTTTCCGGATCAGTTAGATCCTCTAACATGTCATTTTTATCTTCGACAATCACTTGATGTGTCTTGTAAAAAGACGCAACGAGTGTTCGGTAACTATCCATAAACTTGGAAGCTAACTTAGGATGCTTCTTAACCAAAGTAAGATGATCCGGTATAGCCTCTCAGTCTATAGAATCATGAGGTATCACAGAGAATGTGCTACCTTCTAACTCCTTGGCTTTATGCTCCCGGATATTCGCTATCGCCTCCACAACAGAAACATGATATGCTGCTAAGTGACTCCTACCTTCACCTATAGGTAGACCGTGATATAATCCAAGATCCTCTGGAAGTTGGATACTCACACGATACTTGGATAACATCCGGCCATCAAGGTAAGTTATAGTATTCACTGGAATTATAGTTGTACAACTAAAGATCTTTAAAAGTTGACTAAGTTGGTCTGTGAATGATCCTTGATAATCATCAAGAGTCTCCTCTTTCCTTACCAAAGTCTGTTTTGGAAACTTTGGTGCCATAGCTCTGTATATCAGAAAAATAGTTTTGATTAGTAACCAATAATATATTGCATCATAACAAAGAATTATCGCACTAAAACATATAACGGAATATTCTCATTTGAATAACCATTATATTATTTTTAGAGAATTCTTCATCGTCGCTACACTCCTACAGGTAATACCCTTTACTATGTTTCCAACCTAAGGTCAAAGCAATTTTCTCTGATACCAACTGCAGTGACCCAGCATACCACTTCATGTGTAGTACACTATAGTCGTTGACATGACATCCACAGAACACCGTTCCGTAAATATCACATCCCTCAGAGTGGTACAACAGAAACATTGCGGGTCCATATTACAAAAATAGACACGTTAATATTATTACAATACCAGAATTTCAAGACTTCCAAAATATTCAAATTACAAACCAAAATATAAGTGTTTCAGTGGAAGTTTCAAATTTAAAACTTAAACTCCAAATTGAGCTCAGCAACTTATTGCTATATATTGTTCATGATGCTCGACTCAAGTGGTTACTAGAACATTAGTAATTATTCGGACTCCTGGAACTCTCCTTTGTAGACGATGTCGTAGTCCTCCCCTTCTACAGCTCCATACAAGTTTGGCTCTTCATAGAAGACCTCATGTTGACTCTTAGATGTATACATTGGAGTATCTACGGGATTCTCAGAGTCTAAGCTAGGATTCAAAGGAAAGGATGAGTAACAGCGTTACCCAACAAAATCATTATATGCAAGGTAGGAAGTTTGATGCACTATCTACCACCTCGGACTATCAGTATTTGGCACTATGCAATTTTCGTAAATCTTTCTTTAAAGTATGATTTTATTATGAAAATCTATGACCACCAGCCTTCACAGGTTGACCAGAACTTTCATGGAGTTCCTTTCCTGCCGTGTTCGTAGCTCCTTCCCGGAATAGGGAGTAACAAGTTACAATTCTTACACTCTGCAGAGGTGCGTTACTTTTCCCATGAGAGGTCAACTCCTTGTTGCACAACCGGTTGTACTTTCCCGTCCACAATTCCATGATGTGGGGCCCAGTAGTTGGTCCAAGCCAATCACTGCCCTCTCCGCGACCTCATATGTCTGCACGATCCTTCGGCTAGCTCACCTTCATTAAGCCCCCTTTCGGGCAGGCTAAAACCCTGATAAGTTCCCGAAGACTATGACCTAGTGATGCCCGGATTAGTACCATTTACATGGACTATCTCCCTAAACACCATTCATAGATAATCTAGACACCAAAAGTGTGGGGCGTAAGGGTGCCCACCCATATGTTGGATCCACACAAGGAATCACAACGTCACGTTAAGGTCGTCTTGCCTCCATACAAGAGGAAAAGGATATAGCTGACTTCTCTGTCCCATTGCAAATCTCATGGCTAACGCGTAATATACGGCGCTAGAATCACTGATGTCATGGGTTATTAGTTCCTAATTGTTCATCATTAGTGCAAGTAGAACTCTAAGTTCTATTGCTTCATCATATCATCACTTAGGATGATATCTAAGATTTAGTATCTTGAGAAAATAATGTTTTCCTTTTTCTATAGTATAGATGATAACACACAATTCGCAAATACTTTGATAAAGACTCTTCAAAGGACATGAGAAAGTTATGAACTTGCCTTGTGATGGCAAGGTAGTGAAGTGTTATGCTTGCACTGGACCTTGAGCTTCTATGTCTACAAAAACATCATTATTGCCTGGTAAGGACAATATTTAAAGAAGAAAAATGATTATGCAAAGTAATGTAATGCATCATTTAACTTGATATGCATTCTTCCCATTATTATAAAAATTCTTTTTAATAATAAAGGATTTATATAATAATTTTTAATATTTATAATAGAATATTGTATTCTTTTATTTTATTTTTCTTTTATTTGACTTTTATTGATTTAATAATTCTTTTAATAACTATCACTTAAATATCAAAAATTGTTATTAAATATTTGTTTAGTATTTTTCTAAAATATTAATATATAATGAAAGTGATTTTTATTTATTTTTTTATCATCTTTCAATAATTTTGTAAAATTCCATAAGGAATATATAATTTACAAAATTCTTAATAAAATTTATGTCTTAAATTTTATTTCTTAATTTATTTGAATAGTTTGGATTATTGTGAATCCAAAAATATTTTATTTATAATTTTTGGAATTTTATTTTATTTTCTAGAATTTAATTAAGTTCATGGGCATTTTGGTCTTTTCCTATTTATTAAAATAGATTCTAAATGAATTGGGCTGGCCTTTTGGGTTTATTGGGCCCTTGTGGCCCAGTAGGGCATGGTCAAAACAACCACACCAAAGGGTTTTCAGCTCACCCAGCCCACTCACTCGCAGTCTCCTCTCTCGAGCTCACCCCTCTCCTTCTCCTTCCCCGACCCCGTGGTCAGTGGTGTCGCCGCCGGCGATTCGCTCCGTCGTGGGCCATCCTGGCCACCGTCGTGGTGCAGGAAGAGGTTGTCGACTCCGCTCTTCCCTCCTGTCCAACTGGATTTGGACATGGAGCTCTCCTGCGACAGATCGATGCCATCCCAAACCCTAGGGTTTTGGGTTGTCGTGGATCCTGGCGCCGCCGCAGCTGTCGTGCGACGTGGTGATGCTCCTCGCCTCCAAACGTGGCTATGGTCACCGTTGTGGCGCTGTATGGGTCGCAGCGCCCCCTGGGGGTTCTCCCTGTGCCTCCATGGTCATCGGCCCCTCTGCTTCCTCTTCTATTCTCCAACGAGGACCTTTGGTGAGTGCTTCCTCTCCTCTCGTGCTCTCGGTGTGAATCCCTCCTATGTTCAATGTTGTTAGTGGCCTCTCTGGTAATTTTCTGGTCCTGATTAGGGTTCTTGGTTCTATTTAGGGTTCATACCCTGCTGTTGATTAGATACTGATGAATTGGGATCAAGTTTTTATGATCCTTTAGCATGCTAAATAATTGCTTAGTTGTGGCTTGCTGTTTAAGATGAACTATGGTGGTTCTAGTGGCTTATCAAATGATCCTATGGATTAAATTTGATATGATCAGATGGTACAGTTGCTCTTAGAAACAAAACTTGGAAATATAGTGGTTTAACAACACACCACTGTCATTTCTTGGTTAATGACAGTGAGTGTTGTGTGATGAAGTCACTGTAATAACACTTGTTGGCTTAAGAATTTATCTATAGTTTAAGATCAAATGGTTTCAAACAGTGAAGATTTACATAGGGATTTCTTTAATTATGATTCCTGTGATGACAGGAAAATGATTTTCAGTTGATTGGTTGAATCTATGAAGATTGAATGCTTAACCTGATTAATGTAGAACTGTTCTTGTGACACCATCGTTGTATGGCACACAAGATTAGATTATATTCCATTGTTTGGGTTGGTTTAAGCTTAAGATGAATTTGGCTTTAGAGATAAGTAGGAATTTTCCATTCTTAAATCCCTAAGACCAATGATGTTGGTCTGAGGTTTAGGGATTAAGCTTTATCTAGTTGATTCATATGGATGGTTCTGGTAGTGGTACCAGTTACTGTTTCTTGAATCAAAGTTTGGAAAAATGATGGTAGGCTTGATCACTTGTATAAATCCACAAGATTAAATTCTAAGGTGCTACTCTTATCTTAGAGATGTGCCTAGAAGATAAATCTTAGCTATATTCATTCTTGAATTGAACTATAGCTTGATAGTTAGATCAATGATGTTGCCCTGAGATCTAGTTGGATTCTTATACTTTTCTGGTTGCTTTTAGAGTTTGAAACCTCAGTGATGGATTCACCCCACTTGGGTGTCTTATGAGAGTATGAATAAGAGTCATATCATGTATGCTTGTCTAATCTTAGACAAATAGATCATTTGATGGTCTTTTTACACACCACTGTCACTTTATGTTGTGGTTGCTAGTGGTTGATCTTGTGACAGCTTGATTTGGTGTTCCCCTGGTTTTCCCAGCTCCTGTCTTGTCCTTGATCTAGTCCATCATATCCTGATCCTGATGGCTTGACCTTGGTCTTGCTATGCACCTGATCTACCCCCTCCTTATGTCACCATCTTGGTGATGTGATCCTGGGCTTTGGTTGGTTGGATCTATCTTGGCTTTGGCTTGGTTTAGCTGCTGGCTATTGTGCTTGGTGTGTAAAAGTGATGAAATGGTGTGGGGATTGGTTTCCCCCACGGTTGTGTTGACAGTTTTGTTTGGTTGTGATGCTGCTATGGTGTTGACAGCACACACCATGCAGTTTGGTGTGCGTGCTGCTTGCGTTCCTGCTGCGCAGATGTGGATATGTTCAGAATTTTAAAAGTTACTTTTATCTGGTTACTTTTACTTGGCTGGTGAAACTTGTCCTTCCTTGCTGTTATTTGACTTAAGGATTAAAATTATGAGAGATACATTCTTTCAGATTGGTGAAACTTGCCCCTTTTTATAAGATTACTCAATGATGAACCTTGATCAGTGCACTTCACTGACAAGGCTGAGAGTAATACAATTTTAACCTTAACTTTATTTATTTTTTTTTGTTTTTGTTTTGCAGGTACAAAACTTGGGAATTCAAGATTTTAGTTTAGGTTTCTTTATTTGTAGAATAGTCAGATGTAATATTCTTTATTATTTTGTAATTTTAGTTCTATCCTTTTGTAATCTTTATTTTATTATTTTGTAATAAAAATTGTACTATTATCAATAAAGAAATAATATTCTTTATTTATGTACTATTGTAAAAATTGTGGATAATTTTCATAAGTTACATTTTTGTAACTTATTTCTTGAATAAAATTATGAAATGGATATTCATATTCTTAATTGCTCTTTTTATATAAAGTTTGAGTTATTATTGGTTAAATCTTAATTAAATCAAAGATTCAAACATTATCCAAAATTCTTTTGAATTGCAATTTCAAACACTCAAGTTTTAAATTCAAATTTCATTTCCAAAAACACATAAGTCCGCAAAGATCATATCAAAGTCTATAACAATCATCCTTCAAGATCAAAGGATGAAAGAAACCTTGATCACTTTAGGTTTTTATTTAGCGAAAAATTTACCCACATTATCACAGATGAATGCATGCAACATTCCAAATTCCTAAATCTACCCTTCGTTAGTTCCTAAATGCTGGGATGTTACACAACATCTACTACTGCATCTTCGATCACCGGAGATGGAATGACGCGTGGGGCTGCATGTGTACCTGCGTGTTACCTTCAGTCAATAAGAATTTTGAATGGGAATTTACATGCTATATGACACCATGACTCACCCCAGGTGAACGGCTCCCAAACACGCACGTCGCCGCTAGGTTCAGTGACCGCGTAAATGCGTTGCGGTGTGTCGTAATACATGCTGGAGATGAGGACGGCGTCGACATACTTCTCCGGCCGCAGATGGTCGACGCGCAAGACTGTCCATTCATTGTCATCTGGGCATCTAATGAATGTGATTGCCTTGTCGAACACCGCTAAGAGGTTATAGTGTCAAGTCTTCCACATCAGGACATGCTTCATTGGGAGTTGTACCTTCAGGAGCTCAAGTTCTGCCATGTTGAACCTGTAAGCGAATTCAGATTTTGGCGGCAGCCACCCACTTTTGAATGCAGTAATGCAGACACCCACTACAAATGGCGGTGTATGTCTCAATGATCTATAGACATTTTTTAGAGTCCAAGTACTCCCATCCTGGGATAATACGACCAGCCACTCGCCGTTGCCACCCACCCATTTCTGATCATAGTCCATTTCCGCCTCCTCTGTATCCTTGATATTCACCACTACTGATTACGACCACTTATCTAGGAGCATCAGTTTTGCATGAACATTTTGCAAAAGTTTGTTGTCCGTTGTTAGAATCACCTAGCATGGATTCCATTGCAAATACAATTTGACACCACTGCGCTCAGATTAAAGTATTCTATATGACTGTCTCCTCAGCTCTCGCCTCAATTGTGCATGTGTCACTACGAAAATACCCAATATATCAAGTAGGAGCAGAGCTTCCCCCGAACAAACTCCTGACGGTAAGGGTCTTAGGCAGGGAGATCATATTGCTCCTCTTCTTTTTAATCTAATGATTTATGTTTTTTCTAGAATGTTAATTAAAGGTGTTGAGTGTGAGGCTATTAGAGGGTTGTGTCCTAACTTCATTCCTGGAGGGATTGTCCGTCTGCAATATGCAGATGGCACACTCCTTTTTCTAGAGGCAGATGAATCTGTAGCTACAAATTTGAAGTGGATTCTTACCTGCTTTGAACAAACTTTGGATATGAGAATTAACTATCATAAGAGTGATATTATCCCCATTAACATGGATGAAGCAGAGACAAATCCTTTCTTGGAGATCTTTAATTGTATGATGGGAGAATTGGTTAATGCGTGGGAGGGAGACGATGCAGAGGAGTAAGTTTTAAAGACGGGGCATTCTTAAGTCTCCTCCTAGGGCTCTCCACCTCAAGGCTCATCAGTTGGGTGCCCCGGTAAGGCTTCTGGCTGACGCGTGCACGGTTCGTGCCATGGGCCCCAGCTAGAAGTGAGATTGCAGGCGCGGTACTGTGAGGCCCGTTCCGGTTTGCAGCTGGAGCAGTAGTGGGCTTTTCATAGGCGTGACATGACCACTCGACGAATTATTTAATCTACGCCTCGATCGATTGCTTCTCATAGAAGGGTCGAAAGGAGGGACGCCTAAAAAACCCAAGGTTAAAGCATGGCTAGCCAGACCACGTGTGTTGTCACGCTCTAATGTGAAGAGTACGACGCGTGCAGAGGATGCATCGTTCGACCCCCGCTGATACAACATTACAGTACACCGTACTTGTGCCATGGTGGACACGTTGCAACCGGTTAGACGAGTGTGCCGCCATGTTTCCCCATCGCTGCACTAGAAAATACACACATTTTTTATATTTTTATATACACTCGTATGTATAAATCCAAATAGTTTATAATTTTCAGAGAATAAAAGGAAATGCATAGACACGCATATACGAAAATTATACGCCTTTGTACACTTTCCTTCTAGATTATGGAAGTAAAGTACCGGTGGAAAACTCGTTATTTCGCGTGGATAGAGAAGTCCATCTCCAGAGAGAGAGAGGGAGAGGGGGAGGGGGAACATGGATCCACTGCGCGGATTGAGCCCAAACCCGGCACCTATCTCCCTCTCGGCATTCTAAGCAACTTCTCCCTCTGGAGATTCCAGGGTTCCATGGAGAAATCCAGAGTTTTCGTTTACCGACTCTGGAAAACCAGCGACTCTATCAAAGGAGGTGCGAGAATTGAGCGTGCCCTAGGGCCCAAGGCAATTTACATGCATGCTACATCGTGCCGGACCGCCATCCCCGGGACGTTGGTTCTCATCTCGTGGTGTAAGCGTATACCATATTTTTTCCCGAGTCACGCCCCAGCAATTGCCGTTTCTAACTATAGTTTTACCCTAGAAATTGCCCTGTATTTTCTGGAAAAAATGGTCTAGGGTGCCCCGTGGGGTACCTAGGCTGGGAAAGTGCCTAAAGTTCAAGGTTGCAATGGACCTCGCGTGCCTGCGCGCGTCGGCGGGTTTGCTGATTTTGCCCACCCCCCGAACCCTGGCAATGGGAAATTCATAAAAAATCAATAAAAATACGAAACCAGCTCGAGCAGCCCCTGCGTGTCACCACTACCAACATAAAATCATAAGCAGGACAAACCGGGACTTTTGGAACACGATGTACCCCCGGATGGCTATCGAGTAGTGGTTAACATGGCTTTCAACCCTAGACCTCCCCCTCACTGCCCAGGAACGTGGATCCACTACGCCGATTGAGACCAAACCCGGCACCTAGCTCCCTCTCGGCATTCTAAGCCACTTCTCCATCTGGAGATTCCAGGGTTCCATGGAGAAATCCAGAGTTTCCCTTTACCGACTCCGGAAAACCGGCGACTATATCAAAGGAGGTGCGAGAATTGAGCGCTCTCTGGGCCCGAGGCAATTTACACGCATGCTACATCGTGGCGGACCGCCGTCCCCGGGATGTTGGTGCTCATCTCTTGAAGCAAGCGTATACCGTATTTTTTCCCGAGTCACTCCCCGGCAATTGCAGTTTCTAACTGTAGGTACCCTAGAAATTGCCCCCTATTTTCCGAAAAAATGGTCTGGGTGCCCATCGGGTACCTAGGCTAGGAAAGTGCCTAAGGTTCAAGGTTGCAATGGACCTCGCGTGCCTACGCGCGCCGGCGGGTTTGTCGATTTTGCGCACCCCCCGAATCCCGGCAATGGGAAATTCATCAAAATTCAAGAAAACTACGAAACCATCTCGAGAAGCCCCTGCGTGTCACCCACTACCAACATAAAATCATAAGGACAAACTGGGACTTTTGGCACACGGCGCACCCCCGGATGGCTATCGAGTAGGAGTTAACATGGCTTTCAACCCTATACCTCCCCCTCACTGGCTTTCAACCCTATACCTCCCCCTCACTGCCCAGGAACGTGGATCCACTGCGTGGATTGAACCCAAACCCCGCACCTAGCTCCATGTAGGCATGCTAAGCAACTTCTCAATCTAGAGATTCCAGGGTTCCATGGAGAAATCCAGAGTTTCCCTTTACCGACTCCGGAAAACCGGCGACTCTATCAAAGGAGGTGCGAGAATTTATCGTGCCCTGGGGCCCGAGGCAATTTAAACACATGCTACATCGTGGCGGACCCCATCCCCGGGACGTTGCTGCTCATATTGTGGGGCAAGCGTATACCGTATTTTTCCCCGAGTCACGCCCTGGCAATTGAGTTTTCTAACTGTAGGTACCCTAGAAATTGCCGTGTATTTTCCGGAAAAAATGGTCTCGGGTGCCCCATGGGGTACCTAGGCTGGGAAAGTGCCTAAGGTTCAAGGTTGAAATGGACCTCGCGTGCGTTCGCACGCCGGCGGATTTGCCGATTTTGCCCACCCCCCGAACCCCGGCAATGGGAAATTTATCAAAAATCAAGAAAAATATGAAACCAGCTCGAGCTGCCCCTGCGTGTCACCCACTACCAACATAAAATCATAAGCAGGACAAACCGGGACTTTTGGCACACAGCGCACCCCCCGGATGGCTATCGAGTAGGAGTTAACATGGCTTTCAACCCTAGACCTCCCCCTCACTGCCTAGAAACGTGGATCCACTACACGGATTGAGCCTAAACCCGGCACCTAGCTCCCTCTCGGCATTCTAAGCAACTTCTCCATCTGGAGAGTCCAAGGTTCCATGGAGAAATCCAGAGTTTCCTTTTACCGACTCGGGAACACCGGCGACTCTATCAATGGAGGTGCGAGAATAGAGCACGCCCTGGGGCCCGAGGCAACTTACACGCATGCTACGTCGTGGCGGAATGCCATTCCCGGGACGTTGGTGCCCATCTCGTGGTGCAAGCGTATACCGTATTTTTCCCCGAGTCATGCCCCGGCAATTGCGGTTTCTAACTGTAGGTACCCTACGAATTGCCCTGTTCATCAAAAATTAAGAAAACTACGAAACCAGCTTGACCAGCCCCCGCGTGTCACCCACTACCAACATAAAACCATAAGCAGGACAAACTGGGACTTTTGGCACACGTCGCACCCCCCCGAATGGCTATCGAGTAGGAGTTAACATGGCTTTCAACCCTAGACCTCACCCTCACTGTGCAGAAACGAGGATCCACTGCGCGGATTGAGCCCAAACCCGGCACCTATCTCCCTCTCGGCATTCTAAGCAACTTCTCCATCTGGAGATTCCAGGGTTCCATGGAGAAATCCAGAGTTTCCTGTCACCGACTCCGGAAAACCGGCGACTCTATCAAAGGAGTTGTGAGAATTGAGTGTGCCATGGGGCCCGAGGCAATTTGCACGCATGCTACGTCATGGCAGACCGCCATCCCCGGGACGTTGGTTCTCATCTCGTGGTGCAAGAATATACCGTATTTTTTCCCGAGTCACGCCCCGGCAATTACGGTTTCTAACTGTAGGTACCCTAGAAATTGCCTTGTTTCCGGAAAAAATTTTTTGGGCTGCCCCGTGGGTTACCTAGGCTGGGAAAGTGCCTAAGGTTCAAGGTTGCAATGGACCTCGCGTGCCTGCATACGCCGGCGGGTTTGCCAATTTTCCCCACACCCTAACCCCGGCAATGGGAAATTCATCAAAAATTAAGAAAAATACGAAACTAGCTCGAGCAGCCCCTACGTGTCACCCACTACCAACATAAAATCATAAGCAGGACAAACTGGGAATTTTGGCACACGACGCACCCCCCGGATGGCTATCGAGTAGGAGTTAACATTGCTTTTAGCCCTAGACCTCACCCTCACTACCTAGAAATGTGGATCCACTGCGCGGATTGAGCCCAACCCCGGCACCTAGCTCCCTCTCGGCATTCTAAGCAACTTCTCCATCTGGAGATTCCAGGGTTTCATGGAGAAATCCAGAGTTTCTCGTATCGTAACCCTAACGACTAATAGCAGCCGTCGTATCGTAACCCTAGTGGCCAAAGGAGACCGTTAAATCGTTTCTTCTAGAAGACCCAGCCCGCTTCCACCTTCCCGGGGCGCTGGTTCCGCGTGCCGATGGTTATAGACCGTTCGATCGGGCCACGTGGACGCTAGGATACTTCTTTGTAAGGCCGATCCATGAGTAGGCTGTTCTGCGACATGATTCGCCGCTCTTATAATATTCAAATACATATATATTACTATATGCACCTCCCTCTGACCTATATCAATAGGAGCTCGTGACTGAGCACGTCTCTTCCACACCCCTTCTCCATCGCATCTCGCTGTGCCAGAGGATGCCATCGGCTTTCGCGCGCCGTTCCCCGACAACAGCAACTGACTTGAACCTTAAGGTAGGAAATCATTCTACTAGCGTTTGAATTTATCTTACAAATTTCTGCTGTCGGCTTAACTAACTGTACATCTATTCTCTGATTTCTCGACGATCTACAGATGTGGAATCCGCGCAGCAAGGAGTACTCATATCGCCAGCCCTTGAATCTGGAGGAGACCCTCAGGCGCAACATCCTGGCGACGTACGGGATCGAGTGCTCCCACCATGGATGCTCTCGCTGTTAACCCTACCACGTTCTCCCAGGGCACGAGCTCGCATGCCGGCATGGCACGTGCGGCTGCATGGAGCTAGGCTGCAACTACACCGGCCCGCTGGCAAAGCTCGTGGTCCACCTTGCAAGGGTTCACCCAATCGAAGTGATTAGGCTCTCCTATGGCTACGCCATTCTTCTCCAAGAGCAGGTGTCGTTCCCTGAGGCGACATGCCATCGACTCGTTTTGCAGGGGGGGGGCAGCTCTATTTTTGTCTTGACCATCACCGCTCGCATTCCGGGAACCATTCGAGGAACCGTACCTAGGCCCACCTTCGTGTATGCGGTATGCGTCAGGTCGGTCTCGTGCGCATGGCCGATGTACACTATGAGTATGTGGTCGCACGACCAGCCGCCATCGTCCGATGCGGTGCATGTGACGGCCATGTTGCCGAGTTGCCTGATTCCAGCAAGGTGGAGTTTACGGACCTGAGGTCGGTCCTTTGTGAGCCATCCAAGTACCTTGTCGATGTTGGACCGGCCAAGCAGGTCAATTTCTGCATTCGCATCGAGAAGACCGATAGGGAGTTGTAGAACTTGTGATGTGCTTAAATGTAACCTGTAACCAATACTAGTCCGGTGTGGAGAGCATACTTGTCGGACTAATGTATGTTAGTCGCAGTTCTGTAATAATACTCCTTGGTTTAATACATGTTGTTATATTTATCTAAAAATTTGGTCAAATTTGATAAAGTTTGGCTTAAGAAAAAGCTAGAAGTACACTTATTTGCAGATGGATGGAGTACTCCTTAATAATCATGCGTGCTCCACCTACCAGTGTCACGCTTTCCATGTGCCGCATACATAATACGTTAGATGTGTTCGTGTAATAACAGTCGTTGGATTGTGTTGGTAGGGTTGGCATTCTTTAATTCTCCCCTTCCCCTTGAAGCCACTGTCCTCACTCCATCCCTTAGCCGCTAGAAGGCGGCGCGCCACCCCACCAGCGACCTCTCCTGCCGCCACCCCGCTCCTCCACCTCCTTCTCGTCATGGCTTCGCATGGAGACGACCAGGAAACGCGTGAATATCACACAGATGGTGAAAGCGATGTGAGTCATCTCATACCTTACATTTATGGGGAGTTATTTATTTTGACCTAGATCTACTCTGATTACTTATGTATATCTGGTGTGCTAGGCTATCGTGACTTTGGACGAATCCGATTATCACGATTTAGCGAAGGCAGAGAGTCCTCCCCATTGTAAAAAACATGAGCTTGTGGCTACTAAATTTGTAGCATTCGAGGGACGCAACACATGCAGGAGATTCTTAGGGTGTGGTAAGGGTGAAGCGTGGCCAACCAAAAGTTGCAGCGTTGAGAAATGGGTAAATCCGGCGTGGCCACTGTCTATGCAGAAATCGCTAGATAATCTATGGGATAAGAATGCTGAGATGAAAGAAGCCTTAGTCAGCACACTTCTTGAGAGTGCTGAGATAAATTTAATGGCCCTTGATGATGCACCAACCCTTCGCCGTGAAATTCGTAGGTTGGAAGCCAAGGTTAGCAAAGTCGGGAAGGAGAGGGACGTGGCGATGGCCCTGAAGGCTAAAGCAGAGAAAGACCTGACTACATCAAGGATTGAACTGCACGAGAAGAAAATCCATGATGTCACAGCTATCAATATGCACAGGTTCCTAAGGATCAAGGCAGAGAAAGAACTGACCAAGTGCAAGCAGGATGCCGAAAAGATGGCGCTGACGATTCAAGCCCTAGAGTATCAAATGAAGGGCATCGTGCTAAGGTTAGGAAGATAATGTATGTGTGTGAAAACTAGGTTTTTTCAGATTGAGCTCCCTACTGTTAATTGTAATAGCATTTGTCAACAAAGTGGTTGTAAGTCTGAACTAGTAGGAGCCCAGGCTGAAGCATGTCCGTGGATTTTCAGTTGTGTGTGGGAATGCTCGGAACAAAATGTAATAGTATTTGTCGACCAAGTGGTCTAAAGTCTGAACTAGTAGTGTCTGCTCAGAACAAATTGGGCGTATGTTCGTATATCTTATGCCTTTCCTTGTTCATTTTGTCTGATGGTGGTAATCTGACTTTGCCGATTTGTTTTTAGCGGAAGCTACATGGATTCTGCCGCATGAAAAGGGCACATACACAATTTCTATTGTGGAAGCACGAGCACCTATTAGTGCGTTGAACACAGCTATCGATAATTCCCATTGCAGCCCGCCAAAACCATTACAATAATTGTACTCGCATTAAACAGAACCGAATTTGCAACCAGCCTCAACAACATCTAGACCCAAATCACGGCACTATCATTGGAGTCCAACTCGATTGGTGACCCCTCCATGCCCTTCCCAGTGAAATCCACTTCCGCGTGTGGCTTGCCCTTGGCCAAGGAGGCTTCAATGGTGTTCTGCATTGCTTCGTCGTTGTCCTCATCCTTGTTGGAATCAACAATGATGAAGGGGACGGGGGTGGCAACGATCTATCCCCTTCGCGCCTGGCGTCTCCTGCTCGAGATCGACGCCGCAACAGTGTGTTTGCATATAGGAGGGCCCGAGCTCGGAGATGCAGCGCAGCCGTTCGGCTCAAGAAACCATGGCCATTTTATACTACGACGGTAGGATCTAGGGGTGGATCCGCCGTGGCGAGCCCGACTGCGAGTGTTGGAGTGGATGGATCTGCCACCGCGAGCCATGAAGGCAGATTTTTCCTGATACAGGGTGTACGGAGAGGGTGGAAAACTGTGGGACCAGGCGTGTGACAGCTACTCGGCAAGGCCTCCCAGCAATATGTAGGCGGGCATGAGGCCAAAAATTTTCAGTCAATGAGCGCGAAAGGTCCTTTGAACAACGAAGGCACGAGCTTTGGAGGAGCCCCACCTGTCATCCCAAAGTTGATAGTAGGATTATCCTTGAGTTACTGGGTGGGATAAATCACACTTCACCATTCCCCTTCTCTGACATAAAAAGGCTCCTCCGTCGTCCCGTATTTCCTCTCCCCTCGCTCCCCTAGCCCATGGCTCGCAGCTCATGCAGTTCGTCTCGGGCGGAATCAGGGTTGGCTCAACGCTTCCAGGCAGGTTCCCCCATCAGGTACCAGAAGTCTCCCTACAATTACTACCCCGATATTTTGTGTTTGTGCGGTAAGAAAATGCCGAGATGGATTTATTGGACCGACGAAAATACTGCAGGAAAATTCAGCAACTGCGGCATCAGAGCGGTAAGCTCGTATGCTATGCGCAGTTGGTAACCCCGATCCGGGAACCGTTATGTAATTTTGTGTTTGTTTTCTTCAATTGTTCGCGGGAAGGGAGGGGACTGGGATGTGACAAGTTTGTGTGGATCGAAAACCCCCTTACAGGTTTTCACAAGGAGCTTTTCAGGATCTTCGTGATGCTGTGTGGGACAAGAAGGAGGAGATTCGTGTGCTGGAGAGAGAGATCCGGGAGCTTTGCCGGATGGAGGGGAGGTAGGAGCAGGGGGAGGCGTGCAAGCTAAGTTGCGGAAGCAAGCTGGTGAGATAGACGAGCTAAAGATTGGGCCGAAAAGTGGAAACAATTTCCTCATTATCTGGGCCTTATCTGTTTCCTTTGTTGTTTATGTTGCCATGGCGTTTTCCAGCAGCTGAAATAAATTGCTAATTCATGGGATTGTAGCAGTTTAGAACTTGTTTTTCAGCTCAGAACCTTTTAATAAGTGGAATGCTAAAAACAGGTATTTAATCCGACTAGCACAACCAGTAAGTGCTCATGTAAAGTATGCCTGTCCCACTACCATCCATCGAACTGGATAAGCAATCCCCATCGGCTCCGGTGCTACGGCTGTATAGATAGTAGTGGCACATTCACAATTTTGGCTTCAACAAGTGTCTTCAGACATTACCGAATATCAAGTCGCTACGAGAGCGGGATTACATAGTCAATGAACGGATAAGTACGAGAACGTGAAATAACTCATACTGTCTGAAGACACCGCTACACGCTTGTTTCGCTCGACAATTCCCATGAACACAACTCCAGAATTTTACAGAATACATAGACAGGTTCGACATCAACACATTTCTGTGCTTCTTCGATGCCAGCCTTCTTACCCTTCCTGGGTGCCACTTCTTTGCCTCGGTGTCCTTTTGTATTCTTCATTTCCCGCCTTCCTCCTCTTCCTGTGTGCCATCTTTCTTACCTTCACATACTCTGCATCTCCGGGTCGAGGGAAGTCAGGCCAATCAGCATCAGAATCGTGTTCAGCCTCCTCACTCCACTCGTTTTGATTTTCTTCCCGTAGCAAAATCACTGAGTCTGTAGTCATGTTTCTTACCTTGCGCTTCCTGTCAAAAAACAGGACACGGTTAAGCACCTAATATCTACAGAGTATGACCGAATTTTTTTGTATAGGTGCCATCTCATACCTAGGTTTGGGTTCATTAAGAGGACACCCCGCTGCTCTATGGCCTATGAGACGGCAGGTCTTGCATCGGTGTTTTCCCTTCTTGCTACCACTAAAAGCTGAACCAGCCCTCTCCGGAAAATTCATAAACCTCTTCACCTGTGGTCTACCTCTGCCCCTTTTTGTTACTGGTTGTCACAGATCAAAACTATGTTGGACTTGAGTCCACTGAGATGGGTCAGTATAGGGCTCGATGGAACCAGCGTACACAGCTCTGAACTTTTCCAGAGAAAGTAGTCAGACAAATATTGATACAAATGTGGTAGAGTTCTCTTCTTCACCAAGACTACCATGCGTGGTCGCATGGTTTCCCGGTATGCTGCCACTCTAAGCAAGTGCATTCCCGCTGCTCAATGTTCACAACATCCCTGCGGCCGTTTTTGGACATATCAACCACCTCACAGTTGTTGCTGTTTGACGGGAGAAACCTAAGATGACCAAGCCCTCGGCTTCTCTTATGCAGTTGCTGTACAACAGGCGGTAGAATATGGCCTCTAAGTCTCTGACCAATCTCTCTCCTTATATTTAACAGCTTCATGATCATACCCCGTATGTTGTCCATCAACATATGAATAGGATGGACTTTTATGTCCTTCACCCGGTTATTCAGGCATTCAGCTAGGTTGTTGTTTATGTAATCAACTTTGATGTCAGGTTTGAACTGACTCCTCTTCCATAGCTGCAAATGATGTGCGGCCAAGTATTGGGGATGATCTGGGGCTTCCGCAAATATCTTGCTCATGAAATATTCGCAGCGCCCAGCTTTGTAAGATCTAGCAGCAGCAAACATGTAACCAAATACGCTGCCTGCATAGTGTTTGTACAGGTTGAGCATCAGGTGGGCATGTCATTCTCTACCCTCAGCTCGCGGGAACACCTCCTTCACTGCATACGTCAGCCCTTTGCATGCATCTGTGGAAATAGCCAATGGATCCATTTGTCCTGTAGATCTCCTGAGCTGCCTCATAAACTAGACCCAGTTTTCCTTTGTCTCTGTATCGAACAACCCGAATGCCACTGGGAACATCTAGTTGTGACCATCCAATGTTGTAGCAGATGCCAGACAGCCTTTCCATTTGCCAGTTAAGACAGTACTGTCTACGCTCAGATATGGCCTACATTCGTCCTTGAATCCCTGAATGCAAGGTTCAAGCGCCATGAAAAATCTGTTGAAATAAATTTTACCACCTTCCGATTTAGTGTCGATCTCCACAACACTCCCTGGACACCTAGCCTGTACCTCATCCTTGAAGTTGTACATCATCCTGAAGCTATTAGTCCAATCCCCATGCAAGATTTTCAGAGCTTTCTCTTTACCTTTCCAAACCGTGTAATACGGTAGGACAATGTTGTACTGAGCAACGAGTTTATTCTGAATATTCTTCGCGGTCTCTCTAGGGTTATGCTTTAGTATGACATAGCTTGTAAAGCCACCCACTCTGTATCAGCCATCGAGGATTTTAGCATGCTCCCTGTCGCACACATGTGGGGAGGGCCCAATTTGTCCACTAGCAACACAGATTAATTTACAGCATAAGCGGAGTTTCTTGATAGATCTTGCACATCAACTTTACTTATATTATAGAGTGAAAAATGATAAAGTTGAAATGGTTTGCTCCTTTCATTGCCAGGATACCCTAATTGCCTTTGATGTGGTAGGGCTCTGGCTGCGATCCTCCACGGACAAGGTATCACCACCTGTCCATTCTTCCACTTTAACCTGCAAACCGCCTCATACCTCTGGGCAGTGTTCTCCAGTCTATGAACATCGAACTCTCCCTTGATACAAAAATGCCGGAACGACATCCTGAACTCATGCATGCTGCTGAACTCGGTGCCAACCGAAATTATAGGATCCTCGTGGTCATGTATCACCTTGTCTACGTCGGGACCCAATTCATCATAAGTGTCTCATCGATCTCATCATCACCTGATTCTTGGTGCTCCATAGTTCCATCTTCTATATCTGATTCAGAATCTTCACCATCCTCACCAATGCCTTGCACTGCACAAATCGTATTGACTCCTAGGGGTGGGGCTGCACCATCATTTTCACCTACATGGACCGGAACGTTGGCCCAATCTACCTCCCCGTCAACTATGTTTTCTCCTAGACACTCTGTTGGTGCTGCTGCAACCACAGGGGATGGTCTTACACTGTCATGCATCACATGTTCGTCGGAAGACAAACAGTAATCAGATTCTATTTCATCTCGACTGTATAGAACCCTCTTGCTCTTCTTGTGTACATCCTCCTTCCTGATGGAATCCTTCCTGATGGTATCATTCGTGATGGTAGCCCCATTAGGGCTTGGCCTCTGCGTTGCGTTCCTCACCGACCTAACCTTTTTCCTGCTACACCTCGGTGTGATCTCCTTCTTGTTTCCCCTCACGGGTGCTGGCTCCTGCGCACCGGCATCATTGTCTGACCTCTGTGGCATGTTCCCCTTCGAATTAGCCCTTTTGCTACCACTATTGGGTGTTTTATCCTTCCAGCGGGCATTATTACCGGACCTCTGCGGTGTGTTCCCCATAAATCTAGCATTTTTGCCGCCACTATTGGGTGTGTTCTCCTTCGCGCCGGCATTATTGTCGGACCTCTGCTGTGCGTTCCTCTTCAAGCTAGCATTTTTGCTGCTACTATTGGGTGTGGTATCCTCCGTGCGAGCCACCTTAGCCTTTTTGCAGTTGCTCCTGGGTGTGTTCACCACCTCGTTCACCAGCAGTTCGGCCCTCTTATTTTTTTGCTGCTACTGCTCGGTGTTGCATTATGACCGGATCTCAGGGGTGTACTCTGCAGCGTGGTGCCTCTTTTCATGCAACTTTTGGGTGTCCTCTTCTCTGGCGTGGTCTGCTTGGTGATGCCCTTCTTCGGGGTGCTCTTTCTGGGGATGCTCTTCCTGCTCCTCTTTATGTTGCTCCCCTGTAAGTCTCTCCTCTGTTCGAAGCTACTGTCACTCGAACCATGTCGAGTGAGGTCCTCTATCAGGTCAATCATGTTTTCTACAAGTTCATCTTTATCATTGCGGACCTCAAATTCATGTCCAACCGTTAGCAGGCGCGCGAACAGGTACACTTCTCGTCTAGTTCGACTCATCCTATTTATCAGTACGGCTAAATCACTGTCAACTTTTAATTCTATAGCCTTTTTGTTGTTGTAAGCAAAAAATGCCAAATGTGCTTCCTGGGAGGACCCCCAATCCACCTTCTCATGTAACGCTGCTATCAGTTTAGATATCTGTACCACTTCAGGATCGTATGTGCCAACGGATACATCAATGTTGTCGATGATTTTTTCTATGCCATCATCTAATTTTGCAGTGAACTTATCGACACCGATACAAAAGTGTACCTTGCCATCACCAGTTTCCTCAGGACCGAGACCACCGAGAGGTTCGATGACAGTATCAGAGTCCAGACCATGGGCTTGTTCCTCAACAACTGGTCTTTGATTAGCCTCGACGGCGGCAGCAGCACACTGAACTTCACCACGGGTTTGAGGAGGACCAGCGCTCAAGACAGCAGTTCTGGAAACAGTAGCAGGGATTGGATCAGTAGCAGGCTGAGCAACAACACCAGCAGTTCCGGCAACAACAGGGCGGCCTCCCACAGCTTTAGTTTGCATAGCAGAAGCAGAGATTGGTTCAGTAGCAGGCTGAGAAACAACACCAGTAGTTCTGGCAACAACGGGGCAGCCTCCCGAAGCCTTAGTTAGACAACAGAAGTAGGGATTGGTTTAGTAGCAGGCTGGGCAACAACACCAGCAGATTCCACAACAGCGGGGCGGCCTCCCAAAGCCTTAGTTTGCACAACAGCAGCAGGGATTGGATTAGTTGCAGGCTGAGCAACAACACCAGCAGATTCCATAACAGCGGGGCGGCCTCCCGAAGCCTTAGTTTGCACAACAGAAGCAGGGATTGGGTCAATAGCAGGCTGAGCAACAACACCAGCAGTTATGGCAACAGCGGGGCGGGCACCCGAAGCCTTAGTTTGCAAAACAGCAGCAGGGATTGGTTCAGTAGCAGGCTGAGCAACAACGCCAGCAGATTCCACAACAGCGGGGCATCCTCTCAAAGCCTTAGTTTGCACAACAGCAGCAGGGATTGGGTCAGTAGCAGGCTGAGCAACAACACCAGCAGTTCTAGCAACAGCGGGGCGGGCTCCCAAAGCCTTAGTTTGCACAACATCAGCAGGGATTGGTTCAGTAGCAGGCGGATCAACAACACCAGCAGATTCTACAACAGTGGGGCAGCCTCCCGAAGCCTTAGTTTGCACAACAGCAGTAGTTCTGGCAACGGAATCACGGCTTGCATCCACAACAGGGTTTTGCACCACCGCAAAACGGGGACACTTCGAGGAGGTTGCGCTACAGAAGCATGGCGCAGACGACGGACCACATTTTGCTTAATATCAGCGGGCTTCGAGTCAGACCACCCTGAGATTGAATAGCAGGGCCACTAGTAGTGGAAGCAGCTTCCACATCCACTATTCTACATTCCAGGAGAAACATTCGAGCCAGCGGACACCATTTCAGCAACCCGAACATCTGAATGTCATCCTTTATAGTAAACTTTCTGCGTTGTTCATCCATGAAGCTGAACCGTGTAGTGTGCGTCGGCCCCATTTCAATATGTTTTCGCAGAGAAGCAACCATACCAGGGATAGTGCAAATCTGCTCCGGTGCTTCTTTAATCGCGACATAAGTACCATAATTCCACTTGGCCTTCACATTTGGTATTCGCGGTTGGTATCCATTGACGCGTACCGAAACCACGTAAGGGGCCTCTAGGGGAGCCCTAGTTGACAGAAATTTGGGAAAAAATAAGAACTTGTATGTCAGCGTTCGGCCAGCAAACAATTCTAGGTTCGATCTATCTCTTTCAGGTCAATAGACAGATTGCAATTATAGTTAGTGCGAAAAGAAAAGAGAAGAGTAGCTCACCCGCATATATCCAACACTTCTTTCAGGGTACGATGATCTGCCATCGTCCGTGCTGCTCAGCTCGTTCGGTGGCGGAGGCGGGCTAGATCCTCGGAATGGTGGGAACAACATGCGACATTAGAGCTCCGGATCAACAAGAGGGCGCAGCAACTTGGCGCAGGAAGGCAAATGTCCCAAGGGATCGTTCTAGGTGGGGGGTTGATTTCGCCGCCGGCGGCGCTAGGGTTCATGCGAAGGAGTGAGTGAATTTGTGAATTTTGTCAACGCTGCCTAGGGTCTAGTTCCTTGTTCTGCCTACGTGGTTGCCGATTTGGCGCTCGCGTCATAGACAGAGTAGTGACATGGAGGTCCCGAATGTCTCCTTCACGGGGCAGTTGACGAACAGTTTGTATTTGGCTGGGGTGGGACGAATTTGGCTCAAAATGGGCCTTCTGAGTGATTGGTAGCCCAAGTTTGTGAAACTCATTGATTACACGGAACTTGGACCCCGTGTTGCACTCGCACGGGAAGTTGGACCCCGCGAGTTGAAATCCCCACGGTGGACGGCAATATCAACTACTGCCATGACAACACGTAACACACACACAAGTGTCGCCATACCAGCGCGCCCCCGGGTCGCTCGCTTGAGGCGACTCTGGGGCGCCCACCTCCAAACCCTAGCAGGCTGCCGCGGATCCCTGTCCCTCTGGATGCAGCCACTACGCCCTCTTCCCAATCGGCGGCGGTGGACATGTCTTGGTCACCAAAGGTGACAGATGGTTTGCGCGTCGTCCGTCGATCTCCTTCGCGCGGGGGTAGGCACCTCGGGGCTGCCCCTGTGGATCCGGGCTACAGGCGGTGGTGCTCCAGCGATGCAGGCTGGCGGCTTGGATGGGAGGCGCGGAAGAGTAGAAGGGGGTCTGGTGTGGACCTCACGGCGGCGGTTGCCCTATGGCGATGCTTCTCCCGGCGTCGACTCAATCTAGATCTACAATCCCACCAATCAATCTCTCCTCTAAGTGAGGGGAACATATTGGGATCTAGATCTTGGAGTCTTTTGTGGATTTCCTCCATTGTTCTTACTCTCTTATTCCCCCATAAGCTTTTGTATCTTTGGTGGAATTTGGGAGAGAAGGATTTGAACACCTTTGTGGTGTTCTTGCCATTTGCATTTGGTACATCGGTTTGTGTTCTCCTCGGAGGATTTGGTTTGAGTTACTCATTGGAGCTTGTCCCTCTTGGGTTCTTGGAACCCTAGACGGTTTTGTGGCCTTGGTGGCGTTGTGGCCTTGGTGGCATTTGTTGTTAGCCTCCAATTAAGTTGTGGAGAAGTGCCCCAACCTTGTGAGAGGTTCCGGTTGCCACCGACAAGTGCACCAATAGTGGAAGTGTGGATCGATCCCGTTGGGGTGAGATTCACCGGAGAATAAGGGAGGCCTTTTGTGGCGTTGGTGGTTTGATACCACCCCCTCTCCAAACGAGACGTACTCCATGTTGGGAGAAACTCGGTAAAATATCGTTTTCTCCGCGTGCCTCGGTTATCTCTATACCCGAGCTCTTTACTTATGAACTTTACATTGTGATATCCTTCATGCTTGAAGTAATATATATCTTGCTATCACTTTGTTGCTTGTATTTCTTAGCATAAGTTGTTGGTGCACATAGGTGAACCTTAGTTGTTCTAGGTTGTGCTTAACAAAGTAAACACTAGTTTTATTCCGCCTTTGTTGAGCCACTCTAGGAAAAGTTTTAATCGCCTATTCACCCCCCCACCCCTCTAGGCGACATCTGTATCCTTTCAATTGGTATCAGAGCCCGGTCTCTCATTTTAGGCTTCACCGCCTTGAGAGTAAAGATGTCGGCTAGAGGATTAGTGCACAATGACATGTTCATATTCGATGGCACAAATTATGATATTTGGAAAACTCATATGCTCATTCATTTTCGGGACATGGACCCAAATTTGGAGCGTATTGTAGATATAGGTTTTTATCCTCCTATGGATTTCAAAAATCTATCTTGTGAGGATGAGAAAAACTTATATCTCGATGCTCAAGCTTCTAATGTGCTTGTTAATGCCTTGAGCTATGTAGTTACATCTTCAATCATTCCTTTTAGGAGCGCTCATGAGTTATGGACAAAACTTCAAGATAAATATGTTGTGTCCAACATTATCGAGGATGATTGTGTTGCTTCCACTTCCGGTTGAGATGAGTTCTCATACTCTACCACTTCACCAACATGTGATTTTTCACAAGGTAATGATATAGTGAGTGGTGATAGAAATTGCAATTTGGATAGTGTGCTTACTATTTGTAATCCCTCATATCTATCTAGTTGCAATGACTATCTTTGGACCTTAACACTTCTAGCACTACAAACTTCATCAACCCGAGCCAAAGCTGTCATCAGACTATGAGCGTTATATTCTCAAGTCACATGTGGCAGAAAAAGCCTCGAAGAGTAGTACTGATGCAAGCGATAAATTTGTTGCCCATCTTGGAGAACAAGCAAAACAGGCCTGCGCCCCTCTCAAGGTGATTTCCCATACCAATGTGGGGTGGAGCAAATATGGGTCCGAAGAGCAGTATGATCCAGAGGTAGTTGCACAATACGGAGAAGCTGCCGCTGATCAAGGTGTGAGTATTGCCCAGTACTTATCCCAGTTAGAGTACTTCCCCGTGAGTGAAGTAGCATACAAATACCAGTACGGCAAACCTCTTGTCAAACCTGAGGAGGTAAATAATCTTCCAACAAAAATGCGAAGATTGCATAACTGGTACATGCATGCCACAAAGGCTGGGTGAAAGAACATGCGGGCCCCCATGTGTGGTTTTGGTAATTAATGACAATCTTTATGGACTAATGTGTGTATTAAGTTATACTTGTAGGATTTGTCCATTGACATCGCTTGGATCAAGTGTTGGCTTCAAGATCGATGAAATGAGAAGAAGAAGTGATGTGCAAGCTCAAAATGCGCCATCTATAGAAGATCTCATGTTTGATGCTTGCCATCCCCGGTGATCATGGATCGATGATGAGAAATCAAGAAAGGCGTTCCATCTTGAGAAGCTCAAGTTTGTCTACATCGAGCTCAAGTGGAACGCTCAAGGCAAAGGTATAGTCCTGATAGGTTTTCCCTTTTGCCGGTCTCATGTTGTGTGTGGGAGACTGGGTTTAGGATAGATAGTCGTACTATCAAGAGGGGCTCTTGAATGAGTAACTCATTCACTTTGTTCGGAGAGAGCTTAAACCTTTGCATATTTGCATCATCATATTTTGTTGTTATTTGGTCTTATCCATGTGAGGATATAGAGCTTGTGGTAATCTCCATAACAATCTCTTGTTCATCAAAATCGGATCTTCCGTTTGTATCTTGTTGCGATTTTGATCTTGGCGGCTTTTCGGTTTCTCACCAAGTGAGGTATCTCACATTATTATACATGATACATTCTCACTTGGTGATAACCAATATTTCACCTTTCATAGGGTATCTCATGTCGTCCTTTTCCCAACGCAATTGGAATCGGGTCGATCGGAGTTACCAATCAAAAGTTATAGAGGTTTGAATTTTCCTAGGTACCAAAATGCGGTAGTACCGCATTTTAGTACCTAGCGCGGCAGTAGGTTTTGGCAAGTTGCCAAATGCCACTGCCCTCCTAGGTACCAAAATGCGGTAGTACCGCATTTTAGTACCTAGCACGGCAGAAGGTTTTTGACAAGTTTCCAAAAGCCACTATCGGGCTAGGTACCAAAAAGCGGTAGTACCGCATTTTAGTACCTAGCGCGACAGAAGTTTTTTTTACTTCGTCATTTGTATCTATCCTCTATTGCTGGACTATGATGTTTCTTCTCATGATCTTGTAGAGGTTGTTGTCCTCTTCGAAACGAGCCCAAGATCATCAAAATCGGAGTCCGGATGCAAAAGTTTTGGCTGTTTTCGTTCTGTGATGGCCGGTAATACCGGACCAGGATCCGATAGTACCGGGGTCCGGTAGTACCGCATTTTGGTACCGGGGGGCGCAAAGAAAAATATGTTTGGAGCCCCAGGAACCCCAGGAAATGTCCGGTAGTGCCGGGAAAGTCCGGTAGTACCGGGAAAAAGTCCGGTAGTACCGGGAATCGCGTTTTTGGGCTGCAACGGTTGGATTTTGGAGGGACCTATATAAGGGGCTTTCTTCCCCAATGGTTCCTCAACCATTCTTGCAAGTTTTCCCCTCCATTGTTGACCTTCTTGAGCTTGCTTTCTCTCAATCCCTCCGATGATTCTTGCATATTCTCGAGGGATTTGAAAGAGGAGATCTAGATCTACAATCCCACCAATCAATCTCTCCTCTAAGTGAGGGGAACATATTGGGATCTAGATCTTGGAGTCTTTTGTGGATTTCCTCCATTGTTCTTCCTCTCTTATTCCCCCATAAGATTTTGTATCTTTGGTGGAATTTGGGAGAGAAGGATTTGAACACCTTTGTGGTGTTCTTGCCATTTGCATTTCGTGCATCGGTTTGTGTTCTCCTCGGAGGATTTGGTTTGAGTTACTCATTGGAGCTTGTCCCTCTTGGGTTCTTGGAACCCTAGACTGTTTTGTGGCCTTGGTGGCGTTGTGGCCTTGGTGGCATTTGTTGTTAGCCTCCAATTAAGTTGTGGAGAAGTGCCCCAACCTTGTGAGAGGTTCCGGTTGCCACCGACAAGTGCACCAATAGTGGAAGTGTGGATCGATCCCGTTGGGGTGAGATTCACCGGAGAATAAGGGAGGCCTTTTGTGGCGTTGGTGGTTTGATACCACCCCCTCTCCAAACGAGACGTACTCCATGTTGGGAGGAACTCGGTAAAATATCGTTTTCTCCGCGTGCCTCGGTTATCTCTATACCCGAGCTCTTTACTTATGCACTTTACATTGTGATAGCCTTTGTTATTGAAGTAATATATATCTTGCTATCACTTTGTTGCTTGTATTTCTTAGCATAAGTTGTTGGTTCACATAGGTGAACCTTAGTTGTTCTACGTTGTGCTTAACAAAGTAAACACTAGTTTTATTCCTCCTTTGTTGAGCCACTCTAGGAAAAGTTTTAATCGCCTATTCACCCCCCCTTCTAGGCGACATCCGTATCCTTTCACCGGGGCTAACTGGATTGTGCTGAGGGTTACAAAAAAGCATTATGGGAAGAAATAGATGACATGATATCCATTGAATTTGATGAACTATTTCAATTATTCAATCAAGACGCCTTGGACAAATCGATCATCAGTGCCTATTGTCTGTAAGTACTAATTCTGTAATTAATTTAGTCTCTAGCTATCTCACCTCGTTTATTGCATGTATATAATCATACTGTAATATGCAGAATGAAGATTATCGAATGCAGCAGAGGACAAATCTATGACATTGGCTTCATTGACTCATATTGGGTTCATCAAGCTAATCTCAAAACAAGCCCCCAGGATACGGAGGATAATATCGTACACGCGTTAAGGTTTCAAGAAACCAAAAGGGAAATACTATTTCCTTACAACTTCGAGTGAGTGTTATTGTCTTGTATACACTTTCTATTTCGCTTACTCGATGTTAAGTATATAATTGATTAGTTATGCATGCGCAGCTTCCACTATATTCTATTAATCATTCAACTTGACAAAGGGCGTGTACTAGTCATGGACTCGAAACATAAACCCCTTGAGCAGTGGAAGGACATGCAGATGCTTCTCCAGCGGTAATTCTAATCATTACGACACTATATCGGCAACGTTCGTGAATTTTATGATATCAAGTAATTAATAAATTCTTTTATTCGTTTTCTTCGCCGGGCAGCGCTTGGAAACGGTTCACCAACAAGGCTAGGGGTGTTTGAAAAGAGGAGCAGACATTTCAAGCACTAGATGTAAGCACCACTAGCTATATCCATGCATCTCTTTGATTCTAGTTTTAATACCGTTATTATCATGCTTGATTATTGTTTTGATTGAGATATGTTCTCGTAAAGTACCTGACGCAGGGACCAGGGAACAATTTATGTGGATACTATGTTTGCGAGTTCATCCAGTAGACGTGATGTGAGAAGTTTAGAAATTTAGAGCAATACCACGTACGCAAACAATACTCTATAGTTTTTAAATTACCATCAAATTGTGTTTAGTTTCATTCATATAGGCTAACTCCTTTTTTAAATTAGATCGAACATCTACGGGACGGTCTTCTGCCAAAGGATCGCGTACGAGCAATTCAGGAGGAATTGGCGGGATTCTTGGATGCAGAAGTCCTAAACCTAAAAGGGGAATACTATTCAGGTGTGTATAAACAATAGGGATTGTACAAAGAGCTTATTTTGTATGTAGTGCATGAACTCTATCTGTGTATCGAATGTAATATGTTCGACACTTGGATCTATATTGTCATGATGATCTTGTGTAATATAATGGTTCATTCATTGATGAGTGCAAAACACTAAATAAACAATAAAACAACATAAATAAATTCTCTGTCGTGGCACAAAAAGTGGCCAAAATGCTACCGCGGCAACAAAAGTTGCCAAAATGAATTCTCTGCCGCGGCAGAGAAATGTGTCAAATCTCTGCCGCGGCAGAGGGTTATTTGTCATGGTTCGTGTTACGAACCGGGACGGTTGCTCCACCCCCCTCGCCCTCTGTCGCGGGCACGTGTACCCCCTTTTGTCCCGGTTGGTGGGGCAACCGGGACTAAAGGTTGGGGACCGGGACTAAAGCCCCTTACCAACCGGGACCAATGGGGCTGTTCCCACTAGTGACACATCCAAAATATTAAGAAGAAAAACACTATCCAAGGCTCGCAGCGGTGGACGGCAATATCAACCACTGCCATGACAAACACGTAACACACACAAAAGTGTCTCCATACCAGCATGCCCCGGGTCGCTCGCGTGAGGCGACTCGGGGCGCCCACCTCCAAACCCTAGCAGGCTGCCGTCGGGTCCTCTCCCTCTGGCCGCTGCCATTGCGCCCTCTTCCTGGTCGGCGGTGGCAGACATGTCTTGGTCACCAAAGGTGACGGACAGTTTGCGCGGCCTCCGTCGATCTCCTTCTCGCGGGGGTAGGCACCTTGGGGTTGTGCTAGTGGATCCGGGCTGCGGGCGGCGGTGCTCCAGCGATGCAGGCTGGAGGCTTGGATGGGAGGCGCGGAAGAGTAGAAGGGGATCTGTTGTGGACCTGACGGCGGCGGCTGCCCTGTGGCGATGCTTCTCCCGGCGTCGGCTCAATCTCTGGGTTCGGCCATGGGATCGAAAGGGCCAATGGCTGACTCGCTCGTTTCGATTCTCGGTAGCCGCCAGCGGTATGGGGACTACTGATTCGGCCCGAATAATGGAGGTGGTCCTAGGGTTTCTTCCTCACGAAGAAGAAGATCTGCTTGATGCTTGCCCTCATTGATCTGGCTGGAGTGTCGAGTTCCGGAAGGCTCCATCGGCGAACTCCCATGGGCGTATCATGCATGGATTTTGCTGGATCGGAAGGTATTCGTTCGTGCGTACCCATATTTTTTCTGGACGTTTGGTTTCAGCGGGAGCGTTGCGAAGATCTTCTGTTTGTTCCCACCAAGTGCCATTCAACGAGCCATGGTCAAGTCAGATGCGGAGAATGTCAGGAAAGCAGAAGCACGAGGGCAGCGAAGGTGATTTGAGTCTTTATGGTGACGACGAACTGGCCGCATGATCTGTAACTCGCAGCAGCGGCTGTTTATGGGAGAGGCAACACAAGAGGAGTTCTCAGTCTTACCTTTTAGGGTGAAAATCCAAGGTCTGGCCTTAACTGGTTGTGCCTGGCAATGACCTTGCTAAATGCATTGTTTTGCGAGCGAGGACTTTCTTTAGGACAAAAACTTATGTTCTTTGATCGGGCAACGACGGCGCTTGTGCACTATTTTATTTTTAAAGGCGTTGTTATTGGAGTGGAGGATTACTGGTGTTGTTCTGGTGGTGTTAGTATCGTTGCTTTGAGGAATGGTTCTCTGTAGCGAAACTTTTTTTTTAATTCTTTTTTTCATTTTTTTGGGCTGTGTGCATCCGTAAGGCCGCTATAACATGTGTTGTTGCAGAGGCTGTGTGTAATTGGTACTCCCTCTATCTGAAAATATAACGCACCGAAGGATGGGTCAAAAGTCAAATCTTACTAACGTTGACTAGATATTTAGAAAGAAAAAATATGTATATCTATATTATGGAATGGACATATTAAGAAAATATACTTTATAATAAATCAATTGATATTGATTTGGTATCGCAAATATTTATATTTTTGTGCATAATCTTGATCAAACTTAGAAAATGTTGACTTTTGACTAAACCTTAGGCGTCTTATATTTTAGAAGGGAGGAAGTATCTTTGTGATATTTATTAATTGACTTTGATTTAATAAAAATTGGATCAACCTATATACTAAATATTGTCTGAATTCATTTAAATTTAGACAAATTTGAGTTAATTAATATGGGCCGAAGAGAGTACACTTTTTTCTAAAAAAAAATTACCGGCGGGCCTATTTAGTCAAGCAGGATTGTGACAAGTTGGGAGCTTCGACACGAAGTGTCGTCATACCAGCGCGCCTATCTATTTAGTCAAGCATGATCGTGACAAGTTGGGAGCTTCGTAAGAAAATTCCGTTGACAGGGACCGTGGAGACCAATTCTTCAGTCAACTCTATCAGCATATATGGATGTTTCCCTCTATATACAACCAAATAATTTGGATCCATATGTGGTCCTACATATAACCTATGGAGAAGCGAGAGGCTATGGATTTTGGGTGCAGCCTGCTAGAGTTTGTGGCGCGGGACTTATATAACCAGTGGAACTGACGTTTTGATTTTAGAATAACATGTTGATGCAGTGTTTTTTCATGTTTTCATTATTTTTTAGATGGTTGATCCATTTTTCAACCATGTGTGACATGTAATCTCTTATAAACTCTGCACTCCAATAATTTAATAAAGAGTCGTATAGACCGGAGCTCAGTCTCCTTTTTGAAAAAAATGGATGTCCCCCTCCGTGAATATCTTTTTGGTGTTCAATGGTAGACAAGTAGTCCAAGTAGAGGTTCCAAATAGCCTGAATATGCTCGCTCCTGTGCGAATATCGCCCTGCAGCTCCACTCCCTGGAGCTTAGAATCTAGGCAAACCCTGAAGCAGTACGGCAGACAGTCGCCACTCGCAAGTGAGTATATCAAAAAGTTCCAGTAGTTCGTCACATGTTATACTACCTTAATTTTCCGCATTCGTTTGACAGCGCAGGCTTTGAGTCTTGGGGGCTCGAAACTCGTACTCGTGCAGGTGGAGATGGGACGCCGATATGGTGCGGAGTTGTATCTGCTGCTTCTGCTGGTACTCTGGGTGCCATTCCTGGGTGCATCCGTCGTTCAGGACGACAGTAATAGGACGCTTCCGTCCGCAGCCACTCTCGCTGACTGCCCGAAGCGCTGCGGCAATCTCACCTTCGATTATCCCTTCGGCATCGGCTCCGGCTGTTTCCGCAATCCCGACTTCGAGCTCACGTGCGACCACACCACCCACCCGCCCAAGCTGCTCCTCTGCGACGGCACCACTCAGGTTTTCCAAAACATTATTACTACTGACAACTACTCTCCAGCGCTGTACAGCTTTGACAACCTCTATATCCCCATTAATATTTCGCAAATAATTCATATGAGCTCTGGGGTAGATGTTTACCATATCTACTGGAAATCTCCTGGGAGATCTTTTAGTCTGCCATTTGCCCAGCTTAATATAACCGGTTGTGACTTTCATACGTACTTGGTCGGCAACGAGTCAGATTCAGTCACGCATGAAGACTGCGCGGCTTCCTGCCCCGTTGAAGAAATAACGGACACAGTGGCTAGGCGGATATGTAATGGTACTGGGTGTTGCTCCATTAATTTCGATAGTTTTGGTCTTGGGGCTCACACCTTTCGCCTCAAATTTGTCCGCCATGGATCTGGCAAGCTCAAGTCACGTAATAATGGTAGCTCCTTATGGGACAGAATCCATATAACCAGCTCTACCTCTCTCCAATGGAGTATCGTTGATCAAGCAAACTGTGGCTACACAAAGGAAAACAAGACAAACTATGCTTGCATAAGCAAAGACAGCACATGCCTTGATACTGATGATTTTGGGTACTACTGCTACTGCCGACATGGGTACGGAGGCAATCCATACATTCTCGAGGGCTGCTCACCTGACAGAGGTATTGAATCTATAAAACCTTTTATGATAATCATACTGTCTATAAAGCTCCCGTTGCCTCTTGCACAGATGTATCTTACCTGAAAAAATATGTAAATGGTTAAATGGTGGTCAACGTTAACTTTTATCGAAAAGGGTTATCCCGGTCTCTGCATCAAAATGATGCATATGGCCTTTATTGGAAAATTGATAGTCATTTATTACAAAGCAGATTCAAAGCTTCATGGGTCACACAAAGTTTCCACATCCACCCAAAGAAATGCAAAAACATGTCTTGCCTATACATCAACATGTCATGTGCCTATCGAAACGCCATTAGAATTGGTTGTAGAAAACCCGTGCGACCCTCCAAATGGTTGCATCTAGAATCCATGGCCTGATGATGGTCCTCCGCTTAGAGATAGGACCACATACGGATCCAATAGGAGGCTGTTAAAACAATCTTGTAATGGATCTAGTCTAGATCTATCAGTAGCACTGTACTTTTATCTTTCTTAGATCGAAACAGAGAGAGAGAGAGAGGGATAGGGAGACCACCTGCTCCCTGGCTCGACAGACATGAGCCAGAGGGGATGCCCGAGCTGGCGCCGGAGCTGGATCCGCCATCGTTGGCCATAGGGAGAAAAGGGGCGACGGCGTGGGTGTGCGGTGGTGGCGGTGCTTCCCGTCGGCTCGCACGAAAACCCTAGATCGATAGGGATGTAGGTGGGGCGTTGGCACGGCGGTGAACCTCGTACTGTGCGCTACCAGCCCCCCACCACTTTATATAGCGCGGCGACAGGGGCCCGCCAACCAGATAGGGTTGGGCGCCCCCGATCAGGGCGCGGATAGGGGCGTGCTGGGCCGTTGGGCCCAGTCACGTTGAGATCTATCTAACATTCTCCCCCTAGATCTCGACTTTACTTTTAACTTTGTACTTTACTTATTTCATCACAGAATGATACATAGAGCATGTTTCATCGTCTCAGCTCAGTTGCCGATAGAATCAAACATCCACTATATACTTTCATGTTTTGAAACAAATCCTGTTACTTTTGGGCCTCTGTAGTCCAGGAGTCATAGGCTTCCCGTTAAACCCATGCCGGCTATGTGTTCCTTGAACACATTGGGTGGTAAGCCTTTAGTTAGCGGATCCGCAAACATATCCTTTGTCCTTATATTCTCGAGTCTTATAGTTTGATCCTAGACTTTGTCCTTCACAACATAATACTTTATATCTATAGACTTTGTAGCATTACTCGACTTGTTGTTGTGAGCATAGAATACTGCGGGCTCGTTGTCACAGTACATATTTAGTGGTCTGCTGATGTAGTCAACCACTTTCAAGTCGGGTAAAAATTTCTTTAACCATAACACCTGTCCCATGGCCTCATAACATGCTATAAATTATGCATACATTATAGATGATGCAACTATCGACTGTTTGGCGCTTCTCCACGAAATAGCACCTCCTGCGAGAGTAAAGACATACCCTGTCGTGGACTTTCGGTCGTCTTTATCTCCCGCAAAATCCGCAACTGAATACCCTTTTATGTCTAGGGAATCAGATCTTCTATATGTTAGCATGAGGCCTTTTGTGCCTTGCACATAACGCAAAGCTTTGTTTACCATCTTCCAGTGCTCTATGCCTGGATTCTCTTGATATCTACCGAGTACCCCGGTGATAAATGCTAAGTCAGGGCGAGTGCACACTTGTGCATACTGTAAGCTTCCAACAGCCGAAGCGTACGGTACTGACTTTATTTGATCGATCTCATATTGATTCTTTGGACATTGGGATTTCCCAAAACTATCGTCCTTGACTATGGGAGCAGGTGTTGCATTACTCGCATGCATATTGTATTTCTTCAAAATCTTTTCACAGTACGCTTTCTGCGACAGTCCTAACACTCCATTCTTTCTGTCTCGGTGAATTTCTATGCCCAAAACATAAGAAGCTTCACCAAGGTCTTTCATGTCAAAATTTGATGACAAGAACTTCTTTGTCTCTAGTAGTAGACTAACATCACTGCTGGCAAGCAGGATGTCGTCCACATACAAAATTAGGAAAATATATTTTCCACTTTTGAACTTTGCATAAATACAGTTGTCCTCAACATTTTCTTTGAATTCAAATCTTTTCATGGTATCATTAAACTTTAAATACCACTGCCTAGAGGCTTGATTTAACCCATAAATGGATTTCTTTAGGCGGCATCCCATATGTTCCTTCCCCTCCATGAAAAAACCCTTGGGTTGTTTCATGTAAACATTTTCTTCTAAATCTCCATTTAGAATTGCCGTCTTGACATCCATTTGATGCAACTCTAAATCAAAATGTGCAACTAGTGCCATGATGATTCTGAAGGAGTCCTTACATGAGACCGGAGAAAAAGTCTCATTGTAATCTACGCCTTCTCTTTGCGTAAAGCCTTTTGCCACAAGTCTAGCTTTGTACTTTTCTACATTCCCATTGGAGTCATACTTTGTTTTGTAGACCCATTTGCATCCTACTGTTTTGGCTCCTTTAGGAATTTCCTCTAAGTCCCAAACATTTTTGGAACTCATTGATTTCATTTCATCTTCCATTGCCTCCACCCACTTGGCTGAGTGAGGGCTACTCATGGCTTCTTCATATGAGGTAGGATCGCCCTCCATATGAACTACATTGTAGACTTTATAAATTTCTTTGGAAATGGCTGGTCTTCGTTCTCTTTTAGACCTTCTGAGTTCATCAGACTCCTGCTCATTTCTTGCCTCGGGTTCAGGCACATTTACAGTAGGTGGCTGTTCTGGCTCCCTTTCGTGCTCAACAGTGGGTTCAGGTGGCTCCTGATGGACAGGTTCCAAACTTTCGCCCATTGTTGTCACGTGTGGAGTCACAACAGGTCCCGACACTACAACCTCAGGGGTTGTAGTTGGTGTAGGGTTCGCAGCATAGAAAACAAAAATTTTCCTACGATGTGAACTATATACCAAGATCCATCTACTAGATACAAACAACGGGCGGATGTATATCCGTAGAGAACATACCCTTGAAGACCGACAAAGCTTAACGAGTTCAACTCGTGGTTGATGTAGACGATCTCTTGCCGATCTCAAGATCGAGAGGAAGTCCTAGCGCCGCAAATCAGCAGCGCATCCGTGCTCGCACACACGTTCGAGGCACCGAGCAACCTCCGCCTCCTCGCTCCAGCGATGCAGCGGAAGCACAACTCTTTCTTGCCGAATAGCCACCGGGAACATGTATCTCGCTAGTCCGAGACCATGGGGAATAAATTCTAGAGGGGGAGAGAGATCCTTCACGAGGAGGTGTGAGAGACAAGTGAGGAGGGGGGCTCCTTTTATAGGAGGAGGGGGGCACCCAAGGGGGTGGCCGCCGGCCATGGGGGCTGCCCCTCCCCTCCTTAATTCATGTGGGTGGACACTCCACTCACAAAATGCCCTTTAAATTTCCTCCACTCAAAAGTCCACTCAAATTCCCATTAAATTTCCACCAAATTTAATGCAAACTCTCATTAAATAAAACTCTTTTATTTTATTCAGAATTTTTTCAATTACTTTAATGACAAACATTCACAAATAACCCCTTGCTAGAATTCTATTTCACATGCATAACCACTTTATGCAATTTCACCCGAAAACCTGTTTCGGTATCTAGTGAAATAAATTCCTGCGCTTGTTCATTCTTTCGGCATGAAACATTTGCTCCAATTGGATGTCGGTGTCTCTTAAGTGTGTCACCCTACGGTTCGTGAATAATGCGGACATGATCGAGACCCCTCTCGGATCAATAATCAGAAGCGGGATCTGGAGACCCATACTGACTCCCACACATTCAACGATGACTTTCTTGTGATCGTCGGAACCTTTTACGCTAGTATCTTAATCCCTTTGTTTCACGATATATTACATGTCCGAGATTCGATCATCGGTATCTCCATACCTAGTTTGATCTCGTTACCGACATGCACTCTTTTCTCGTTCCTGTGATATAACATTCTAGTGATCAAATCACTTGCTTGCAAGCTAATCAATGTGATATCACCGAGAGGGCCCAGAGTATATCTATCCGTCATCGGGATGAACAAATTCCACTCTCGATCCATGAGCCTCAACATAACACTTTATTAGTTCTGAATCCATCTTTATAATCACCCTGTTACGGTGTGACGTTTGATGTTATCAAGAAACTCTTCCGGTGTTAGTGATTGACATGATCTCATGGTCTAAGGATTAGGATCACTTCGTAAGTTGTTATAGCAATATAAACTCAATGACTTTGATCGTAATGCTATACTTCGGATGAATGTTCATCACACCATTACACTAATGTTGTGATCCCGTTATTAACAACATCCAATGTCCATGATCAGGAAACATTGATCATCTTGTTAATCAACGAGCTAGTTTATGAGAGAGGCATAACTAGGAACTTTCTGTTTGTTTATTAAACACACATGTATTAACGTTTCCGTATTAATACAATTATAGCATGCAAAATAAACATCTATCATATACTTGGAATACACATAATAAACACTTTATTATTGCCTCTCAGGGCATATTCCCTTCAGTCTTCCACTTACACTAGAGACAATAATCTAGTTACATAGTGATAAATCTAACACCCATTGAGTTCTGGTATTGATCATGTTTTGCTCTAGGGAGAGTTTTAGTCAACGGATCTGCTACATTGAGATCCGTATGTACTTTACAAATCTTTATATCTCCATCCTTGACATGCTCGCGGATGGAGTGAAACCGGCGCTTAATATGCTTGGAATGCTTGTGAGACCTTGGCTCTTTGGCATTGGCAATGGCACCATTGTTGTCACAATAGATCACCATTGGGTCCAATGCGTTTGCCAGCACTCCTAGTTCGGATATGAACTCCTTCATCCAAACTGCTTCCTGAGCCGCTTCTGAAGCAGCAACATATTCGGCCTCCGTTGTTGATCCCGCTACCACAGGTTGTTTGGAGCTCCTCCAACTAACCGCTCCGCCATTCATGAGAAATACGTATCCGGATTGAGACTTAGAGTCATCCGGATCGGTGTCAAAGCTAGCGTCGACATAACACTTAGCGACGAGCTCTTCTTCACCTCCGTATACAAGAAACATATCCATAGTTCTTCGTAAGTACTTAAGGATATTCTTGACCGCTATCCAGTGTTCCGAACCTGGATCCGATTGGTACCTACTAGTCAAACTAATAGCATGTGCCACATCCGGTCTTGTACATAGCATGGCGTACATTATAGAGCCTATGGCTGAAGCATAGGGGACTTTGTCCATTATCTCTCTTTCTTCCGCCGAAGCCGGACTTTGAGTCTTACTCAATGTCTTGCCTTGCAACATAGGTAAGAACCCCTTCTTACTTCCGTGCATTTTAAACTTCTTTAAAATCTTATCAAGGTATGTACTTTGCGATAGCCCTATTAGGCGCCTAGATCTATCTCTATAGATCTTTATGCCTAATATGTATGACGCTTCACCTAGGTCCTTCATTGAAAATTTGCTGTTTAGATAACTTTTAACACTGTTTAAAAGATCTATATCATTTCCGATCAATAATATGTCATCCACATATAATATCAGAAATGCCACATTGCTCCCACTCACTTTCTTGTAAATACAAGCTTCTCCATAAGTTTGGACAAATCCAAACTCTTTGATCACCTCATCAAAGCGGAGATTCCAACTTCGTGATGCTTGCTTCAATCCATAGATGGATCGCTGAAGCTTGCACACCTTGTTAGCATCCTTAGGATCGACAAAACCCTTTGGTTGTATCATATACAACTCTTCTTCAATATTCCCATTGAGAAACGCGGTTTTGACATCCATCTGCCATATCTCATAATCGAAATATGCAGCAATTGCTAACATAATCCTAACTGACTTTAGCATCGCTACGGGAGAGAAAGTCTCATCGTAGTCAACTCCTTGAATTTGTCGAAACCCCTTTGCGACAAGTCGAGCTTTATAGACGGTCACATTACCATCAGCATCAGTTTTCTTTTTGAAAATCCATTTGTTCTCCACGGCCTTTCGGCCGTGAGGTAGTTCCACCAAGTTCCAAACTTGATTTTCATACATGGATTCCATCTCGGATTTCATGGCTTCTAACCATTTGTTGGAATCCGGGCTCATCATCGCTTCTTCATACGTCACAGGGTCATCATTTTCATCAACCATGAAATTCATGACAGGATTTCCGTACAGCTCGGGAGTTGTACGCGTCCTGTTTGACCTGCGAGGTTCGGTAGTACTCTCTTTCGGAGTTTCATGATCATTATCATTAGTTCCCTCTTCAACAGGTGGAGCCAATTCCGGAACAACTTCCGGCGCTGCGCTACTCGCCATACTTTGAAGAGAAGGTTCCACAACCTCTTCGAGTTCTACCTTCCGACTACTCACACATTTCGCGAGAAACTCTTTCTCTAGAAAGGATCCATTCTTGGCAACAAAAACCTTGCCCTCGGATCTGTGATAGAAGGAATACCCAATAGTTTCTTTAGGCTATCCTATGAAGACGCATTTTTCCGCTTTGGTTCGAGTTTATCCGGTTGAAGTTTCTTCACATAAACATCGCATCCCCAAACTTTAAGAAATGACAGCTTAGGTTTGTTTCCAAACCACAATTCATACGGTGTCTTTTCAACGGATTTAGATGGTGCCCGATTTAAAGTGAATGCAGCAGTTTCTAGTGCATATCCCCAAAATGACAATGACAAGTCCGTCAGAGACATCATAGATCGAACCATATCTAATAAAGTACGATTACGACGTTCCGACACACCATTTCGCTGTGGTGTTCCGGCAGGTGTGAGTTGTGAAACAATTCCACACTCTTTCATGTGAGTGCTAAACTCGTAACTTAGATACTCACCTCCACGGTCAGACCGTAGAAATTTGATCTTTCTATTACGATGATTTTCCACCTCATTCTGAAATTCCTTGAACTTTTCAAAGGTTTCAGACTTGTGTTTCATCAAGTAGATATAACCGTATCTACTCAAATCATCCGTGAAAGTAACAAAATAACGATATCCACCTCGCGCCGACACACTCATTGGACCACATACATCAGAATGTATGATTTCCAATAAATCTGTCGCCCGTTCCACTGAACCGGAAAACGGCGTTCTAGTCATCTTGCCCATAAGGCATGGCTCACATGTATCAAATGATTCATAATCAAGTGATTCCAAAAGTCCATCCGAATGGAGCTTCTTCATGCGTTTAACGCCAATATGACCTAGACGGCAGTGCCACATATATGCGGATATATCATCATTAAGTTTAATCCTTTTAGCATCAACATTATGAATATGTGTAACATTATCATCGAGATCTAATAGAAATAAACCATTCATCATCGGTGCATGACCATAAAAGATTTCATTCATATAAATGGAACAACCATTGTTCTCGGATTTAAATGAATAACCACTTCGCATCAAACACGATCCAGATACAATGTTCATGCCCAGTGCAGGCACCAGATAACATTTATTCAAGTTTATAACTAATCCCGATGGTAAGTGGAGAGGCAGCGTTCCGACGGCGATCACATCAACACTTGATCCATTGCCGACACGCATCTTGACCTCACCCCTTGCTAGCGGTCGCTTGTTCCGCAGCCCCTGATTCGAGTTACAAATATTAGCAACTGAACCGGTATCAAATACCCAGGTGCTACTGCGAGCACTAGTCAAGTACACATCAATAACATGTATATCATATATACCTTTGTTTGCCTTGCCGGCCTTCTTGTCTGCCAGGTACTTGGGGCAGTTGCGCTTCCAATGGCCAGTCCCCTTACAATAGTAGCACTCGGAATCAGACTTAGGTCCAACTCGGGGTTTCTTTTCAGGCGCGGCAACCGGCTTGCCGCCCTTACTTCCCTTCCGTTTTCCCTTCTTGTCTTTCTTGAAACCAGTGTTCCTATTGATCATCAACACTTGATGTTCCTTTTTGATCTCCACTTCTGCAGTTTTAAGCATTGACAGAAGCTCGGGGAGAGACTTCTTCATGCCTTGCATATTATAGTTCATCACAAACCTCTTATAGCTAGGTGGCAGAGACTGCAGAACACGATGGATGCCTAAGTCAATGGGAATCGATATTCCCAAGGACACAAGCTTATCGGCGTAACCCGACATCTTGAGTACATGCTCACTAACGGAGCTGTGCTCTTCCATCATGCAGCTAAAGAACTTTTCTGAAGCGTTGTAGCTCTCTACAGCAGCATGTGTGTCGAAAATCATTTTCAACTCACCCATTGTATCAAATGCATTGCCGTTTTCGAAACGCTTTCGAAGTTCTGGCTCTAGCCCATACAATATGCCGCAATGAACTAAGTTGTGGTCCTCCTGACGAGTCTGATAGACATTCTTCTCCTCGTCAGGGGCATCATCAAAAGGTGGGGGGCCTAACGGCGCTTCTAGCACATATTGCTTTTGTGCAGCAGAGAGGAGAATCCTCAAATTCATGGCCCATTCGGTAAAGTTGCTACCGTTCGTTGCTAGTTTCTCTTTCTCCATGAACACATTAAAATTAAAAGCAGGTGGTGCCATCTACAACAGAATTTGTAAAGTTTAGACTAAGTGTATGATAGATTGAGTTCAACTATTCTTTATTACGAATGAACTCCCACTCAAAAATGACATCCCTCGTGCCTTTTTGGTGATTACATGAACCAAATCCACTACACCAAGTCCGATCATCACGTGAGTCGGTATAGCTTCAAAGGCGAGCATCAAATGGGCATCATATCAACTATATGACTCATGCTTAACCTTTCGGTCCGTGTTCCGAGGCCATGTCTGTACATGCTAGGCTCGCCAAGTTAGAACCTTAGTATTCGCATGTGTAACTGTTTTACACCCGAAATATGGTCGTGGATCCAAGAACACCCGATCATCACGTGATGTCTTGGAGCGACGAAAACATAATCGGTGCATACTAAAGGAAGAACACATTCTTATCTTGATATTTAAATGAGGGATCATCTTATTATGCTAACAAAGCGCTAAACAAGCAATATAAGATGCTATCAAACATCATATGTTTATTAGTGAAATTATATGGTTCCCGCAGATGATCTCTATCATGTGCATCGTGGTATGATCACTATCATACCTATATGTGTAAATCCAAGGTCTATGGATTTTACACGCTATGTGTGTTGTAAGAGTATCATCTCATACTTCTACTTACAACACTACCATATCATAACACTAGCCCAGCAACAATCTAAACTAGACGCCTCTAATTTATCCATTGCAAGTTTTACGTGGCTTAGGGCTTTCGAGATAGAACCGTTCTTACCTACGAACATGAACCACAACGAGGATAATCAAATTGTTGACAACTCGCTTGCAAAATAGATATTGACTATAGTAGGAGAGACAGACACCCGCTAGCCACTTATGCAAACTAGTTGCATGTCAAGCGTGGAACAGGTCTCATGTGCGAGGACATGTAAAGTTTGTCCGGGCCGCTTCATCCCACTATGCCACCAATATCCAAAATTACAACAAAGTAGCAACAACATGATCATCATCGCCCACATACTCATATGTGTACTACCCGTGTAAAGTATCTACGCATAGATCCGGCTCTGATACCACTGTAGGGTTCGCAGCATAGAAAACAAAAATTTTCCTACGATGTGAACTATATACCAAGATCCATCTACTAGATACAAACAACGGGCGGATGTATATCCGTAGAGAACATACCCTTGAAGACCGACAAAGCTTAACGAGTTCAACTCGTGGTTGATGTAGACGATCTCTTGCCGATCTCAAGATCGAGAGGAAGTCCTAGCGCCGCAAATCAGCAGCGCATCCGTGCTCGCACACACGTTCGAGGCACCGAGCAACCTCCGCCTCCTCGCTCCAGCGATGCAGCGGAAGCACAACTCTTTCTTGCCGAATAGCCACCGGGAACATGTATCTCGCTAGTCCGAGACCATGGGGAATAAATTCTAGAGGGGGAGAGAGATCCTTCACGAGGAGGTGTGAGAGACAAGTGAGGAGGGGGGCTCCTTTTATAGGAGGAGGGGGGCACCCAAGGGGGTGGCCGCCGGCCATGGGGGCTGCCCCCTCCCCTCCTTCATTCATGTGGGTGGACACTCCACTCACAAAATGCCCTTTAAATTTCCTCCACTCAAAAGTCCACTCAAATTCCCATTAAATTTCCACCAAATTTAATGCAAACTCTCATTAAATAAAACTCTTTTATTTTATTCAGAATTTTTTCAATTACTTTAATGACAAACATTCACAAATAACCCCTTGCTAGAATTCTATTTCACATGCATAACCACTTTATGCAATTTCACCCGAAAACCTGTTTCGGTATCTAGTGAAATAAATTCCTGCGCTTGTTCATTCTTTCGGCATGAAACATTTGCTCCAATTGGATGTCAGTGTCTCTTAAGTGTGTCACCCTACGGTTCGTGAATAATGCGGACATGATCGAGACCCCTCTCGGATCAATAATCAGAAGCGGGATCTGGAGACCCATACTGACTCCCACACATTCAACGATGACTTTCTTGTGATCGTCGGAACCTTTTACGCTAGTATCTTAATCCCTTTGTTTCACGATATATTACATGTCCGAGATTCGATCATCGGTATCTCCATACCTAGTTTGATCTCGTTACCGACATGCACTCTTTTCTCGTTCCTGTGATATAACATTCTAGTGATCAAATCACTTGCTTGCAAGCTAATCAATGTGATATCACCGAGAGGGCCCAGAGTATATCTATCCGTCATCGGGATGAACAAATTCCACTCTCGATCCATGAGCCTCAACATAACACTTTATTAGTTCTGAATCCATCTTTATAATCACCCTGTTACGGTGTGACGTTTGATGTTATCAAGAAACTCTTCCGGTGTTAGTGATTGACATGATCTCATGGTCTAAGGATTAGGATCACTTCGTAAGTTGTTATAGCAATATAAACTCAATGACTTTGATCGTAATGCTATACTTCGGATGAATGTTCATCACACCATTACACTAATGTTGTGATCCCGTTATTAACAACATCCAATGTCCATGATCAGGAAACCTTGATCATCTTGTTAATCAACGAGCTAGTTTATGAGAGAGGCATAACTAGGAACTTTCTGTTTGTTTATTAAACACACATGTATTAACGTTTCCGTATTAATACAATTATAGCATGCAAAATAAACATCTATCATATACTTGGAATACACATAATAAACACTTTATTATTGCCTCTCAGGGCATATTCCCTTCAGTTGGTGGCACAACAGGTAGCGAGAAAAATGGCTCTTGAGTCATCGTATTAGGTGCATGCACCCTCTTCTCCTAAAGATCAATTTTCCTGGCTACCGTGCTCCCCCTCATCAGTTCGTCCTCCAAGAAGACTGCATGTCTTGTTTCTACAAACTTTGTGTATCTGTCGGGACAGTAGAAACGATAGCCTTTTGACTTATCTGGATAGCCAATAAAGTGGCAAGATACTGTTTTGGGGTCTAACTTTGCAATGTTTGGATTGAAGACTTTTGCCTCAGCTGGGCTCCCCTAGACCCTCAAGTGGTGCAGAGAGTGGACTCTGCCTGTCCACAATTCATACGGTGTTTTGGACACCGACTTACTTGGTACTCTGTTGAGAACGTGAATGGCGGTTTTAAGCGCCTCCATCCACAATCCCAATGGGAGGGTGGAATAGCTCATCATAATGCGCACCATATCCATAAGGGTACGGTTACGCCTTTCAGCTACTCCGTTTTGCTGGGGTTCGCCCGGCATAGAATACTGGGCGACTATTCCATTTTCTTGCAGGAACCTTGCAAATGGTCCTGGTAATTGACCATATGGAGTATGCCGACTGTAGTACTCCCCCCCACGATCGGATCGAACTATTTTAATTCTTTTATCATGCTGATTTTCTACTTCAGCTTTGAAAATTTTAAATTTATCCAATGCTTCAGATCTTTCTTTAATTGGATAAATATAACCATACCGGGAGTGATCATCCGTGAATGTTATGAATGAATCATATCCATCCACACTTTTCACCGGAAACGGTCCTCAAATATCCGTGTGGATTATTTCTAGTGTAGCTATGCTTCGGTTTGCACCCTTTTTAATTTGTTTGACATACTTTCCTTTAATGCAATATATGCATTGTTCTATGTCTGAGAACTCTAACGGAGAAAGAATGTCATTTTTAACGAGACTTTCTATTCTTCCCCTCGAAATATGTCCTAGTCAGCAGTGCCATAACTTCGATGAGTCAAGAGTTCGCTTTCTTTTCTTTTGTTCTTTGTTCGACAAGGGAACTTTTTCATTCACATCACACACAGAAAATACTTTCTCATGCAAAGATAATAAATATAACTTGTCATGTAAGGTAGCAACACCCAAACAAATATCTTTTAACCAAATGGCACATTTGCCATTTCCGAAATAACACTCATAAGAATCTTTGTCCAAGCACGACACACTTATTAAATTTCTATGAATTGAAGGAACAAAAAGAACATACTTAAGCAAAAGAGAAGAGCCATCAGCCAGCTCCAGAGGGACGTTACCAACGGCCTCCACTTCTGCTTCAATCTCATTCGCCACTTCAATGAGTCTTTCTCTTTTTGGCAAAATCTTTGTCGAATGGAACCCCTGTAAAGAATTGGCAACATGAACAGTTGCACCAGAATCAATCCACCAAGTAGATCTAGAAAACTTTTCATATAGAGATTCATTAACAAAATAAACTATATCTTTACCATTTTTGGCCATGATGGACTTCAGCCAAACTGGACAGTCCTTCTTGTAGTGGCCAGTCTTTTTACAGTGATGGCACTGGTCTTTTTCCCCAGGGGTGGACTGCTGGTGCTGGTACTGGTGCTGCATTGGGCCCTTGCCATGTGGCTTGGAGGGTGAGCCACCATGGTTACCGTTTGTGAAGCTTCTCTTCCTATTGTTCTTCACGAAGTTCAAGGAACCACCGTGAAGGGCCTTCAGCATTTCCTCCTCTTGGGAGCACATCCCAATGGTCTTTTCTATGTCCCACTTTTCAGGGGACATATTATAGGTTATTACAAAATTCTCGAATGGCTGCGGAAGAGAGGCCATCACCAGGTGCACCAAAAGTGCAGGCTTTAGCTCGAGGTCCTCATCCATGGGTTTCAGCTTGGCTGCCATGTTTGACATCCTCAAGATGTGCTCTCTTATTTCGTGGGGCCCTCCCGTGTACTTTTCAGTCACCGGCTGTTTTAACAGCTGGGTCGCATACATCTTTGAAGAGCCAGTAAACTGGCTCTTTATTTTGGCAAGGTATTCGCCCACAGTGGCACACTCTCCAATTGATCCCACTATGGCGTTCTCAATTGTGTTCTTTACAAAGGCCAAGCATTTCTTGTTGGCGTTCACCCACTTTTGATTATCAATCGAGTAGGCCAGCTCCAATGGAGCATGGTCCCTCTTCCTTTTCTCAAACGCAGCACTTTCCTCAGCATCTCCCCTGACAGGGTCAACAGGCTTGACTGGTTGCTTGGTGTCAACCACCCAATCCACTTCGGCGCATACAAACGTCAAATCAACCTTCTTCCTCCATTCGGAGTAATTGTCCCCCCTTAGCAGCGGGATGTCCTTCAAACAGCTCATGAGGTTGAGACCTCCTGAAAACCACAAAAGATGTGAGATCACCAAAGAAAACAACTATATGCATTAATTCAACGTTGGTATAAATTATGCATGCAATTGTTTGTGCTATTTAAAAGTACATCACCGTTGGGTAGAAATAAAGTTAAATGCACCTTTAATACTCAATGGAAAATATCATGATCATGTTTATTAACAACGTTGGTCAATTAATAACATGGGACACAATCATCTTTAATCACTTTGTCACATCTTTATAACAAAATTTAAACAACTTTTATTGCAATCTAAATCATCTATTTGCAGCGGAAACTTAATAATGACTTTCATAAACCTTAAACTTTACAGAAAAAATCCTGTTCTCTAGTCAAATATTCTCTGAAATAAAATACTAGAAAAAACTATGTTGAAAAAATGCTTAAAACTAAGCAAAACAATTAAAACAGCTAAAATAAACTCTGTAAAAAGGAAAAGAGGCAGAAAAAAGCCTGCAAGCTTTACTGGGCCACCGCGGCCCAGCACGTCTCGGGCTATCTGCCGCCGCGCGCAGCGCCTAAGTAGGCCAGCGCCCACTCGCGGCCTGGCCACTTGGCCCGCTAAGCCCGCCACCGCCCGCGGCCACCCGCTCCGAGCGATCTCGGCCGTCCATCAGCGTCGCCCTAGATCGGACGGCTGAGCGCGCGTATCGGCCGTATAAAACCATCCAGGCCGCCCCCCCAAACCCTAATTTCATTTTCCCCCACTCGCCCCCCGCGTCCACTCCGCGTGAGCTCTGCGGCGGCGCCGCGGGCACCCCGCATGCACCCCGCGTGCTCACGGCTGCGGAGCCGCGTGCACCCCGTGTGGGGCCGAGGCGAGGCGGCCGCCCTCGGCGCGCACCTCCCTCTCCCTCTGCTCTGGCGGCGCGAGCCCCGCGCGAGGCCGAGGCGAGGCGAGGTGGCTGCGGCGGCGGGCCCCTCCCTCTGCCCCTCTCTCTGGCGGCGCACCGGTGCGAGGGGCCGAGGCGAGGTGGCCGCCCTCGGCACGCCCCTCCCTCACCCCTTTGCTCGGGCGTCGCACGCACGCGAGTCGGGCGAGGCGAGGTGGCCGCGACGACGTGCCCCTCCCTCTGCCTTGTCTCCGGCGGCGCACGCGCGCTAGTCGAGCGAGGCGAGGTGGCCGCGACGGCGCGCCCCTCCCTCCTCTTTGCTTTCGAGCCATGGAGCCCCTCCCCCCGCCCTCCTTGCCGGCGGTGCGTCCACCCGAGGGTAGGCGCACCACCGTCAAGAGGGGTGGCGGTGGAGCCCTTTGCAGGCGGGGTGGATTCCCCCTTTTTTGTTACTTTGTCTTCCACCTTCCCTCTCCCGTGAACAACAGAGAACGGCGCCCCCCCTTTTGCTCCTTGCCGATGTGTGCATCCACCCGAGGGTGGGTGCACCGTCGTCAAGTGGCCGAGGTGGGGGTAGAACCTTTCCCGGCGATGGCCGGAGCGATCCATTCCCCTTTTTTTGATTGACTTTTCTGTGGGGATCTGTGGGGATTGGGGTTTGTCTTTGATTTGGGATGCTTTTGGGGCTTAGATCTAGGGCTTTGCCCCAAAAGAGGGGTATGTTCTTCTTCTAGATGTCTCCACTATGGATGCCCATCTAGATCGAGAGGAACGGCGCGGCCATAGGGCAGGCGCACTTTAGATCTAGGTCTTTTCTTTTCTACTTTTGCACCGAAAAATCTAGCAATTAAAACTTGCTCTGATACCAATGTTAAAACAATCTTGTAATGGATCTAGTCTAGATCTATCAGTAGCACTGTACTTTTACCTTTCTTAGATCGAAACAGAGAGAGGGGGAGGGATAGGGAGACCACCTGCTCCCTGGCTCGACAGACATGAGCCAGAGGGGATGCCCGAGTTGGTGCCGGAGCTGGATCCGCCATCGTTGGCCATGGGGAGAAAAGGGGCGACGGCGTGGGTGTGCGGTGGTGGCGGTGCTTCCCGACGGCTCGCGCTAAAACCCTAGATCGGTAGGGATGTAGGTGGGGCGTTGGCACAGCGGTGAACCTCGTACCGTGCGCTACCAGCCCCCCACCACTTTATATAGCGCGGCGACAGGGGCCCGCCAACCAGATAGGGTTGGGCGCCCCCGATCAGGGCGCGGATAGGGGTGTGCTGGGCCGTTGGGCCCAGTCACGTTGAGATCTATGTAACAAAGGCGAGCGAAAAAAATGATGGAAATCTCGATCTGTTAAAGATAAAATCATTGCGCACACGCCAAATAGCCCAAATTAAAGCGCAAACACCCACTCAGATGTGGCCTTTAACTAGCTTATCTTCGGCAACTAGCCAATTTCCAAACATATGATCCATGTTTCTAGGAGGTGATATGTTAAAGGACATGTGCACAATACACCATAGTACTTTTACAAAAGGGAAATCTAAGAATAAATGCTATATTGTTTCATCTTGATCACAAAAGCAACATTTTTACATCTATTACAATTCTGTTTACCCAAATTATCTTTAGTTAGGATTATTTTATATTGTAAGAACCACATAAAAATTCTTATTTTTAATGGAACTTTAAATTTTCAAATATAATTGTGAGGAAACCTTGTGTGGTCATTTATCAGGTCATCGTACATGGATCTAACCAAAAACCTCCCCGGCGTTGTTAAATTCCATTTAAATTTGTATTGACCATTCGTTAGATGAACTTGCATTAGTCTCTATATCAAATGAGTCCATCTAGACCAATTATTACCTATTAGCGTTGTCCTAAAAACCTATGTTTAACGGAGTGCTTGACATAAGATTATACAACGAGGGGTATTGTATGGCTAAAGGCATATCACCTAACCATGTATCTTCCCAAAATATGTTGTCCATACCATTACCTATCTCAAAAGAACCCATCTGGAGTATTCATCTTTGACATTCATTAATCCCTTCCAAAATGGCGAATCATTTGGTTTAGCTATTTCTTGAGACAAAGATTTATTATTCATGTATTTATTTTGTAATAGCTCCTACCACACCCCTTGTTCATTAAGAAGTTTAAATAGCCACTTGCTAAGCAAACATATATTCTTTATCTCTAACACTTCGACCTCCAAACCTCCTTGGTCTCTTGGACGACATATTATGTCCTAATTTGTTAGCCTAAATTTCTTTTTATGACCATCACTTTTCCAAAATAAACGTGATCTGAAGAAGTCAATTCTCTTCATCACTCCTTTTGGGATTTCTAGAAAAGACAACACAAGCATGAGTAGACTTGTGAGGACAGAGTCAATTAAAACTAAACGATCTTAGTACGATAGAAGTTTCCCGATCCAACTACTTAGTTTCTTCTCAAAACGGTCTTCTACCGGTGTTCCATAAATATTATGGTGTTATCGTCATACTGAAGAATCGACACTCTCCCCTCAACTATATGTGGTATGAGGTCTTGCACCTGTCCATCTGCTAGCATATCAGCTACAAGTTTAGAAAGAATGGTGGATAAAGGGTCTCCATGTCGTAAGCCTTTTTTTGGTTTGAAAATATTGACCTATATCATCATTTACTTTATTTACTTTTATACCCACACTTCATTTCTGAACAATTTTTTAATCCAGACACACCAAATCAGACCAAAACCTTGGTAAACACCTTGAAACTAACATTTAGAAAACAAATAGGATGGTATTGTTGAATTTGAATAGCATTTTATTTTTTGGGTAGCATAATAATTGTCCTAAAATTTAGATGAAGAAGAGGTAGCTCGCCTTTTTGAAAGCTACAAAACAAGTCCATCAAATCGCTTTTAATTACATTCCATAATTTTGGTAGAACTCAGCTGGAAACCATCAGGAACTAGTGCTTTGTTTTTTTCCATTTGCAAAATCGCATCGTGAACTTCACCCTCTGTGAAGTCTGCAATGAGAATGGCATTCTCGTCATTTGAAAGTTGAGTTATATCTTGTGTTACAGATTCTATCATAGAGACATTGCAATTAGATGGTGCCTCGAAAAGATTCTTATAATATTCGGAGATGTATACATTTAGTTTCTCTTGACCTACAATCGTTCCCTCATCTTGCTCAAGCCAAAAAAATTGTTTTCCACCTATGTTTGCCTTCTACAATAAGGTGAAAGTATTTAGTGTTATCGCCTACTTCCTGAATATGTTTTACTCTTGCGCGTTGAGCCAATTTGGTATCTTCATCTCTCATTAAGTTTACAATTTTATCATTTGCCTCTCGCATCTCTTTTCTTTCAGATGCATTGAGAGGAACAGTTTCTTGTCAAAAAAATAATTTTCGCTGGGAGAAGATAAAGTTTGTAACTCCGTATAACTTTTTAGCTGTAGGTTGTTTGTCGTTAGGTGGTCAGATTGTTAGATACATATAGGACTAGAAGGGCGTATGCTTTTTCTAGTCGTACATGTTTTGTTATATGTGGTTTATTAGCTTTACAGCAATGATATTTTGTAGTGGGAAGTGTGACACCACCTGTCATACCATCGACACGGGTTCTGCTATAATAGTCCAATATAAATCCAGTAGTACACATTATAGCAATAATCTCAGTCAAGCCTAAGTGTTTACTAAAGATGATAGAACCAATGAGACTAGATTGTGCATAGAGATGTACAAATTAACACAGATATATAGAGCTATAAACTTATGGTAGCGAACAAATGGTAATTACGTAGCGACCATGCAGATTGCCATCTAGTTTTTTTTCTACCAAGAAAAAATAATCAAAATTGACATAATTTCCATAAAAAAACATTTCATAGTTGTTTTACTCTCTTGATCCCTATTTGGGCAGTGCCCTCGCTTTTCATATTTATCTTTGACCAAAAAATTAACTATTGACACATGAGGTAATGGTCATAAAAATTGTGTCATTCAAAAAATCACATAAGAGTTTAATGGTGTAACTTTTATATTATATAGCATATATTTTGCTACTCCCTCTGACACATATTAGTTGACTTGGATTTGTCTAAATTCGGATGCATCTAGTACTAAAACATGTCTAGATACATCCGAATATAGACAAATCCAAGTCAACTAATATGGATCGAAGGGAGTAGTTAAATTAAAGTTAGACATCGAAAGGTGTTTGTGCCATTTAAATAGGGACAATGGTAATATTTAATATCAACATAATTGTATACACAATTGTCAAAGCTACACCTGTAGAAACATATTTGTGTCTGAAATGTAGCATATTTTGCAGTTGAGGGCATAAATAGGAGAAACAAATATTTGGATAAGATAAGAAATACATACTTAACAATTTTGACATACTGCAGATTTTGCACTCTAGCATTTGCAAAGTCCACAATGCTAGTTTTTCTTTATAATCTGCATTTATAAATTCTCTAGTGGAAAATATACTCATAACTGTATTTGCCTCTTATGATAACTAGGTTATAACCCCGTGCAACAGAAAGAGGATTGTACTCGTTCGTGTGGCAACATCAGTATTCCATACCCTTTTGGCTTGGCAAAAGGTTGTTTCGGAAGAGAAACATTTCACCTCTATTGCAAAAATACAACATCACTTCTTATTTTCGTGGATGATGACTCTCGTGTGACCAACATAAACATTAATGAGGGGATCATTGAATATACAGATACCGGGCAAGGATTTCAAGATATTTTTTTGGCTGACAACGAAGGGCAAATATTATATACAAGTTCTAACCAAACGGCATCTCTTGAGTGGGCTGTGGCTAATTTAACTTGTGTGGAGGCTCAACAGAATATCTCAGGATATGCATGTGTGAGTATGCAAAGCACATGTGTATCTGTTAATTCCTATCGTGGTTACTTTGGTTACCGCTGCAAGTGCGAAGATGGCTTCCATGGAAATCCCTATGTTAAACATGGCTGTGAAGGTAAACTCCTATCCTTGTGAGCCCATCTATGTCACTGATCATTTGCAACTCATGCACCACATCACACACATAATTCACCAATAGAGAATGTCGGTAAAGAGGATTTCACCGAGTGATTAACTTTTATTGTGTGTGGTTTGTGACATACTACGTTGAAAAGAAGCCCTAAATTTTTTTCCAAAGCCAAACAATATAAATGTTGACCAATTTCATAGAAAAACATCTACAATAACAAATAGATAACCCTAGATACATCATATATGTATATAGTTGAAATTAATACTGCAAGTGAAACCCATACTGCCACAACTCCAACAACGAAGCAAAAGGTGGTTATGGAAGTAAAAATAGTTGAACTGATAAGAAACCAATTACTAGTTCACTAAATGTAATATGAAAGACAACAGTCGAATGGAATACTGTTGGTCTCGCTCATTCTTAATTTTTTATTATCAGCTCATGATTTAAATTGAATCTTAACACTTACCATTTGATTGCATGCTTATGATATACTCCCTCCGTTCCATATTTTTTGCAGTGATATTAGTTCAAATTAGAACTAAAACCATGAGAAGAATTATGAAATGGAGGGATTATATAATCAATATTAAATTAACTTTGGTAATGAATTGGGTCTGCATTTTTTTGATAAATGGAATATATTAATATCATTTTTTCAACATACTTAGTGTTGTTTTCCCTTTTTGGTTGATACAGTTCTTACAGTTAAAAAATTTATCATTTCTACCGAGATAAATTTTTACCGTTAAACACTTTATCATTTTTACAGTCATAATAACCAAATTAATACAATCGCTCCCACCATAAAATAATTATATACTTGTGATCTATACTATGTAGCCAATTTTCAAAAAAATTGGCAACACTACTCAGTGGATACAAGCCCGAAGCTGCTTGGATGACTCGCCATATAGAGCGAGCAAAATTGCAGTGAAAAAATAGGTGTTTGATTGTCTCGTCATTTTTGGCAAATAACACATGTTTTACTCCCATGCCAATTCCACCTTGCAACATTATCATTAGTAAGAATAATCTCCCGACAAAGATAGCAGGCAAAGATTTAATTTTTTTAGAGGTATCTTCATCTTACAGATTTTCTTATTGTTATCCACTACTCCCTACATCTCAAAATAGATGTCGAAGGTTTGTGAAAATTTGGATAAATCTATATACTAAATAGTGTCTAAATTCATCCAAATTTTGAAAAACACGGGACATCTATTTTAAGACGGATGGAGTAGTAAATTTGTCTGGATCAATGCATTGTACATAGAAGAAACTAAGAACTCGCCATTCTCGCGAAGAATTCATTGAAATTCATCATGCCTAGCTATTACTTGGACAAAGGCCAAGCGTTGAAGCAAGGCAGGCCATGGCCAAGATACAAGTTTAGGAACAAATAAATTCCTCTTGAACGTCCTATTCAATGGTGACGATCCCAATATTGTGGCAACTGTATCACCCTTATGACGTACAATGTCGTGTGAACCAGGATATTGTTCCCGGAGTGTAGCATTGCCTGGCAAATAATCCTTCCAGAACCAAATCCTGGATCCATCCTTAATAAAAAAAATCGAAAACGAAAGAAATGTTTCTTTATCACTATTAGACCAGTCCAGAAATACAAGTTCCCGGATTTTCAAAAAACCTGAGATAAAGCTTTCGAGCCAACATATTTTTCTTTAATAAGGTTTTGCTGAACCCCATACTCACTTAGCAACTTGAAAATCCATTTACCAAGAAGGGATATACTTTTTGACCTTGAGGTCATGAGTACCAAGCCCACTCTGGTCTTTAGGGCGGCAGACGACACTCCATTTAGCCAGTCTAGTTTTTTTCTCACTATCGAACCACCAAAAGAATCTTGATCGGAAATTTCAATCTTTTTAAGACTCTCTTTGGTAGTTAGAAGAAGGAAATCATATATAGTACCATATTACTCATGACTAAATTGATTAGAATCGATCTTCCCCTAAAGACAATAATTTATCTTTCCAAGTGTTTAACCATAATTGTAGTATTTTCTCAACAAGCTTTCATGAAACATTTGTAAGTCTCCGATAATGTATCGTAATACCCAAAATTTCTAATAGTAATCAGGTCTTTACTGCAGCGGAATAAATCAGCATACAGGATGGCCACATCTTGTGCCTCGCCAAAACTCATGAAAGTTAATTTTCAGACCTGAAAGCTGAAAGTATTAATTTCAGATTTCTCGTTTTTTGATGTCATGTTCCATTATCAATTGTTGTATTTAAGTAGTATTGAATTTCCCATTTCATAGATTATGGTCTTGCAGCTGACCCAAGATATGCATGGATAACTGCAGATATCGATGAGTGTCTTACACCAAACAATTGCACTGGGATATGCCATAATACTATCGGAGCCTTCACCTGTACCGAATGTCCTCCCAAAACAGAATATAACCCACCAACAAAGATGCAATGCACTCCAGCAAAACAGCAAAATCTCCTGTTGGGTAAGCCCTATTTATTTCTAGATGGATCAGCGAGAAGTAAGATTACTTATGGAGTATGTCCGTTGTAGGTATTGTAATTGGACTGTCCAGTGGGTTCGGCATTCTACTCTTCATCTTATTTGTCACACTCTTCACATTAACATGGAAAAGAAACATTCAAAGGCAACTAAGAAGGACACATTTCCGGAAAAACAAAGGACTTCTCCTGGAACAGTTGATAGCAGCTGATGAAAATGCGAGTGACAAGGCAAAAATTTTCTCATTCGAAGATCTGAAGAAGGCAACAAATAATTTCGACCCCACACGCATCTTGGGCCGTGGAGGCCATGGGACAGTTTACAAAGGCATATTAACGGATAAACATGTGGTTGCAATAAAAAATTCAATTGTTATTGGAGAAGATGAGATCAGTCAATTCGTTAATGAGGTCGCAATCCTCTCACAAATAAATCACCGAAATATAGTTAAGCTGTTTGGGTGTTGTCTTGAAGCTGAGGTACCGTTGTTGGTATATGACTTTATTCCCAATGGTTCATTATTTTGCGCCCTACATGGAGACTCAAGTGGTAAATTATGTTTGGATTGGGATGACTGCCTGCGGATTGCGGCAGAAGCTGCAGGAGCTCTTTGTTATCTCCATTCGTCAGCTTCAGTGTCAGTCTTCCATCGTGATGTCAAGTCCTCCAATATACTCTTAGATGGAAAATGCACCGCCAAACTTTCAGACTTTGGTGCTTCAAGATCGGTCCCGAGAGATAAGACTCATGTTGTAACAAATGTTCAAGGCACTCACGGGTACTTAGATCCGGAGTATTTCTACACTGGGCAACTAAACCAGAAGAGTGATGTCTATAGTTTTGGGGTTGTACTCTTGGAGCTGCTTCTTAGAAGAGAGCCTATTTTCACAGTTGAATCGGGATTGAAACAGAACTTGTCCAAGTACTTTCTGTGCGAGATAAGTATGAGGCCGATTAAAGAGATTGTGGCCGCTCAGGTTCTTGAAGAAGCAACGGAGGAAGAAATGGAAAATGTTGCCTCGCTTGCGGAGATGTGCTTGAGGCCGCAAGGCGAAGAAAGGCCTACCATGAAGCAAGTTGAGAGCAAATTGCAGGTTTTAACGGCAAAGAGACTGAGGGCGCGTCCAATTACTCTGGACAACGTTGCAGAGAAAGAACCGTTACTGAATGCAAGACCAAAAGTCAATTATCAGTCATTGCGTGTTGAATGGGGAGACACTGCTAGTTCATCGTCTCAATCGAGCAAAAGATGATACAGCTTGGAGCAAGAGCCCACGTCATCGTCTACTGCACAACGTTAACAGTGTTAGTTCGAAGTACTCTAGAACCAAAGTATTGTTCGAAATATTGTGGGATATTGCGGTGTACCCTCTATTCCTCTGTCTTTTGGCGAATATACATATTAATCCTAGATGGTAGAATTATGTTTATCTATATGTATATCTACTAGTTGAATGCCCGTGCGTTTGTCACGGACCACTCAAGCATTTTCTTGCCACACAATATAAATATAACACACATGAAAATAGTACATTTATAGAACAATTATCTTTTTGCTTAAAATGTAATGCACAAACATAATAAACATAATATTTCAAAAAGAGTAAAGTTATTCTTTGCTTATAAAGTACCGAACCATGTATCAAATGTGTCTCTATTTCTTTTAGTCAAATCGTACTTACACATTGTTTGGTCCTCCAAGATAGCGCTCCTCTACATGTCGCTCTAACGGTGCTCCACCATCTCTGTTGCGCTCGGCCTCGCCTCCTACGTGCTCCAATACTGCGCCATCCTCCATTCCTTCATGCTCACCACCGGTATCCCATACCCCGCATGTGCATAATCTTGTCATATTCATCTTCTATTAATTAAATCTTCAATCATCTTGCTTGGTTAACTCTAAACTCTATAAACTTGAAAACTATACAATCTCTATTATTAATTTGTAGTATTGCACGTCCTCAAGGAGGATACCAAACATCTAGAGCATGATAAGAACGAGCAAAGTGAATGTGAACAGTGAACTGGGGAAGATAACTGGCTAGAATACAATCTGACATAGAACTAAATTTTCTTATATATGCATAATCCTCCAATTGACATGTACATACCTCGACATGATCATATTTTTACTAATAAAAGTAGTACAAACAAAATTAGAAAGAATGGTAAAGTGACAGTGGGTTTACCAGCACAGGCTGATTAAATAATTTAGCCCAATGGCTTAATGAAGGCTCCAATGGCCGAATTTTTAGTACAAGTAGTTGTTACCAACAAAATCTGGAAACCAACAATTATTCACCGTGCACTTGTATATCATGCAAAATAAAAGTCGGATGATCTTCTGGCAACGCTATTGTCTGAACAAACATCAATCAGCAGTAACAAATAAGTATATCTCTCAACGCTGGGCTCACTTTCCAATACAAGATTACACAAATAATTATAGTACTATATCTCTAGATTCATATGCTAAGAGTTATTCCATCTGGGCACCAGGCTGCTGAAAGAAAAAAATTGTTGTTGCCTATTTTATCTGTTTTTGTTAGATTACACTCGCAACATGTGAAATTTACCATAAACAGGACCAGGATCGTCGGGAGGTGACAAAGCTCCTGAGTATTCACTGTGCGTTGCGGCCAAAGTGATGCAATGCATACTGAGCTTGGCGACGCTGAAACCAGCTCTGCTCTGCAGATAAACTGCCGGTAGAGCCGAACTGCATCCTCCAAGCCCTGGTTGTTGCTGTCGCATCCTCCACAGAGAGCTCCGAAGGGAATTGGTTGGACAGAAAGGTCGGCACAAGCATTCTTGTCCTGCTGGACTGGTGTTATTCCACGCTACAATCTCAGTCCTCATAAGTCTGAACTCTAATGATGATTCCTATCTGAAAACTGTTGGATTATTAGGCATAATTTTCACAATTAATTTTAGAATATAAATCATGACAGCAACAGCTACAATCACGTGAACCTCTAACATACTAGATGTATTGATCAACATGAATAGTAGCAGAGTATACGCACTAATAGCCATAGTAAAATAATATATATGATGACGGTGTACGTACTGATCGGTTGTCGATGTAGTCGCTATTGGTGTAGTAGCCTGTCGAATAAGACGACGTGCAGTAGGTCCGGCTTGACGGCCGGAAAGACACGCCATGATAACGAACTTGAGCAGTCGCGCATAGCGCTTACCAACAACCTTATTCGCCCTCTCCCGTACAGGATCACAAGAACAAGTGGTTCTGGAGACCTGCTCTCCCGACCGCCGGTGCACGCCGACAAGCGGGATGGAGTAGACTACGGTGGCGGCGGAAGCAGAGAGGATGGAAAAACCTTAGATTGGTTCGGTGTCGTGTGATGTGAAATCCGCACGGACGTTTATATAGAGCATCTCGGAAATCCGAAGTGGACCAAGCCCATATCGTGCACATTCGGGTCAGTTACAGATAGCCCACGATCCGGGAGCGACCCGAATCCACTAACTGTTGACACGTCTGTCTAACCACACACATTTTCCTGAGCAGCAAAATATAGCTCGGCTTGGCGAGATTCGCGCAACCCGACGAGGCGAGTGTCCGTGCGAGCGGCGTCGTCAAAAGAGGAGCGCGCGTGTAGCTCTCTTATTGTCACTCACTTACAAAGTGGTGCAACACTCCACCTTATAAGGTGGTGCAACTCTCCTTCAACTTCCCATATGGGACTAAACTTTAGCTCCCACTGCTCTTGCCACACACATGTGAGCTGCCACCAACTTGGGCCAAATCACATATGGGCTTCCACAAACATGGGCTTTGAGATTTAGGGAAAATTTAAAATCACATATGGGTCTAATGATTTAGCCTATTATTTCTAACAATCTCCCACCAGATCTCAAATGCCCATTTGAAGATTTTCCAATCCTTGCTACTTGTTTATATACCAGTTGATGAGGTTCGATCTCGTCAATGTCCATTGTTATGGACTTGGGTTTTGGAGAAGATGAGGATGCTGGAGATCGCGGAACGGTTAGCAAACAAGCAACACGGGGACACGAGGTTTACCTAGGTTCAGGCCCCCGGAGGGAAAACACTACTCCTGCTTGTCTGCTCTTGATTACGGTGAAACCGAAGGTTATAGGGGTGCGCAGATGCAGTCTAGCGTGAGGTGCGTATGAGGTGAGTTGAGTCGTCCTCCTCGCCGTGTCCTCCTAGCCTTTATATAGATAGGCAGGTCCCGGGCATAGGTCGAGTCGGTTACAGATTAGGGTCTATACCCTTTAAAATTCTATCTATTCTAGTCTTATTTTTCAAGGATCCGATGTCGTCATGGGCCTGGGCCACCCAAAATCTCTATGGGCCGCGTATCTTTGTCATGGGCCTTCCTTGGGCTGGACCGTATATGCCAATGTTGCACACCCGTGGGGTATAACCATGTCAGTAGCCCCCGAGTGCTCAGTCAAATCGTAGATTCGGCTAAGGACTCTCCACTCTGTCAGATGCATTTGGACCTGTTATTAAGAGAAATTGTTTAGTTCATAGGGATAGTTGATGCGTGTGCCTGACTCTCCTGACGGATCAGGGCTAGTTAACTATCATAGGACAAAACAACACGATCTTCATCAAACACGAGTCCCCGAACTCGAATTTGGAACGAATGATGGCGTAATTCGACTCAGGCCGTTGAGGTCTTATAGGAGTCGAGTCCCAGTGATTTTCAAGTGATGTACCCAACGCATCCGTCACGATTTTTCGTCCTGCCTGCTGACACGGTATTTTACTGGCAGAGCGTAGTCAGGTGCATTACCAAACCATCAGATGATATCTATAGGTCTTTATCTTTGTGTTGCAGACACAACATCCAAAATTTTATCACCACGGAGGTGTTTCGGATGGCCAAGAAGAATGCTTATCACTCAGCATTGGTTTGGGCAAAGTTGCCAGAAAATATTTTGTATTTTGATCCGAAGGATCTCAGTCAAATAATTCATAGGGTACGCGACCATAGCTCCCTAGGGGAGTAGCCCCTGAGTGTCTGTTCGAGTCGTAGACTCGAGCAGATACTTTAATTCACTTGATTGAGCTTAAGGTCCGCAGGACACAATATTTTCGGATGCTTGATTAGTTCTCTCTATGGGAGTATCCCCCGAGTCCGTAGTGGAGTCGTATACTCGACGTAGGACTTGAAGGTAGTCGAGTGGTGACGTTCTTTGATCATTTCTCAGGTGCGCGGCCAGCGCTCCTGAGAGGTGTAGCCCCCGAATAGTTGTTCGAATCGTAGATTCGAGTAAGTACTTGATTTCCAGTCAGAGATTTCCAGCCGTTGCTAGATTGCTTTTGATGACGTCGGTGCTAACGATTGCTGACCTCAACCATCCGCGGCGCCAGAGGTGAAGCGACGGGACGAACATGGTCCCACTTCCTGACTTGGAGTTGACTGGTCACACGCGACGTGGCGAGAATTACGACGCTTCCATTCCGTGCAAAGTGGACGGCGTGTGGGCGACGGTTCGCTTCGGTGTTGACACGTGTAGGGTTGGATTTAACTTGCGCGTTAGGGCTTCTAGATGAACGGTTCATGTTCATCGTCCTCATCCTTATAACCGTGGGGAAAACAGTGATTTATTTTCACCCCTTGTCATTTGCTTTCACCATTGCCTCCATTTTCATGAGCACTGCCTCCCTTGCGCGCACTAGACGTTCTTCGATCCTTCCCTCTTCATTCCTTGCCGCACACCGCCATCGTCGATGATCCTCAATGGGCAAGTTGAAGAAGACCTCCGCCGGAGCAGTCTCGAGCGCCGCCGCTGGCGGCAAGAAAGTTGCCGGTACCTCGCGCATCATGTACGACAATTGGAGGAGCACAGAGGCGCGCAAAGCGGACCTTCGCAAGCTGCACGATGCGGGGATGATCCCGTAGGACAAGGAGGGTACGAAGCTTCCAGGCGATGAGGTAATCCCCCGTCCACCAGTAGAGTTTTGGGTGATGTTTGTCGCGTTTGTTCTTCAGGGCTTGTCGCTCCCTGTCCATGATTTTCTTCGTGGACTCCTTTTTTTCTATGGCATCCAACTTCATCATCTTTCGCCCAATTCTCTCCTCCACATCGCATGTTTTATCACTTTCTGCGAGTGCTGGCTCGGTATCGAGCCGCACTTTGGCCTCTTCCGGAAGCTTTATTCCGTGAAGAGGCAGTCTGGCACCGGTGGGATCTACCCTCTCGGCGGCTGCATCATCTCCCTTCGATCCTCTATTCTTTTCTTTTCCTTTTCTATGTGCGAGTCCGTCCAATACTGGCGGAAGAAGTGTTTTTACATCTGCGACTCCACAGTGTATGGGCAAGATTTTGGCATCGCTCCCTTCGACTCCTCCCAGGAAATCGTTTCAAAGCATTCCTAGAAGAACCATATCTTGGAGGGTGAGGTGGCTGAGGTGGAGAAGCTCTACCGTTAGGTGGAGGCACTCCAGATGGATGCTGGGAAAGAGGTCAATGGTGTGGATATCATCCGCACCTTCCTCAAACGTCGGGTGCAGCCACACCAAGCGAGGGCGCATCCGATGTTCCTTTACACTGGCCGCAATGACCCGACGAGGGTCTCATCCGAGGAGCTGTCCAGGGGCGACCTCGACAGAGTTATTCAGCCGCTGCTGAAGTACAAGTCTGAGGAGGACCTTCTGGGGAAGTCTTTGACTGCCCCCTTCAGTGCTTCGAAACCAGTTCCTTAGGTGTAGATTTGTGTCATGCGCGTTGCGCCTTTTGTTCGAGTGCTTTTCTATTTATGATTGTTGGTACTAATCAATAATGTTGATGTCTTTGGTGTGCAGGAGATCAAGGTGGCTAGCATTGTGCCCCCGCTGCCTGAAAAGTTTCCGATTGCGTCGGACAACGAAATTGTGGATTCCTAGTCTGAGCTTCCACCGGTGCAGTCTCCAACTCAGGAAGCCCCTGAGCCGATCAAGGGGCGAACCCGAAAGCATGCACGGAGTCCGAGCGAGTCTTCGGATGCCTCGACTTCGCCAACGCCTAGGGGTCCATCTTTCCTCGAGCGCCACGGCGAGGATGATGGTGGTTCTTCCGCATCGTTCCCGGCTGTGCCCATTCGGGCTGTGGCATCGCAGCCGCTGGCCAAGAAGAAGAAGAAGGAGGCGAAGGTGCCCCATGTCTTCAATTTGAGTGACATTGATTCGTAAGTAGTTTCGGATGCGTTTTGTTCTATAATTTGCGTGTGCAATGTTTATTCTTGTCTTGATCAATATTTTCCTTGTAACCACTCCTCGGAGGATTCTCTTGGTGAGGGCATGCAAGAGGATGTAGGGAGTCGAAGCCGAGGGCTGCTCCCTCTCAGATGGTGGCCGACTCTGAGGATGATGCGCCGAATCCCTCCCCGCGAGAGGCTTGGGTGGTCGTTACTTAGAAGACCCCTTGTGGACCTTCGGAGTCTCCATTTGAGCACGTAAGTTGTTCTCTTTTATCGTCCTGGGAGGATCCCCCAAGCCCTTTTCGGGTTGTTTTGTTGAATGTTTTGCTCTTTTCGGGGCGCATCCCCCAAGCCTTTTTCTGATACTTTCTTGATTGTTTGCTTCTGTTTCTTCTCGCGGCCATTTGTGCACAGCGCGAACCTTCTCATCCAGCAGCATCTGGCACTAGAGCCCAACATGCAGCAGCTACGAGGTACTCATCTTGCTCGTTTCTATTTTATTTTGCTAGTCGCATGAACAATACTTGTGTTGTTAATTCGTGTTCTTGTTGTTTTGCAGATGAAAATAATGTGGCCCTTCATCGCCTGGACGCTCTCGAAAAGATCCTCGGTCGAGCAGAGAAGAAGGCTGCAGATGCTGTGGAAGTGAAGGAGCACCTGTAGAAGTAGGTGGATGATAGGCTAATGGATGCGGCCAAGGCTTTCTCCGGTGAGTATCTTGTGCTTGATTTGGTCTTGGAATTTTTGTCTGCTCCTTGTCACATTCTTATTCGGCTCTTGTTTTTTTCTTCTTTGCCTCAGATGCTTCAGGCATTGCGTTTGATCGCGGTGCCCTGGAGCATGGGAGTGTTCTGGATGATGCCACCACAGAGGTCGAAGATCGCTGCGACACTGCTGCTAGTTCTCTGGCGAAGGCCAAGGGGGTGCTGCGACGCTTCTACAAGGAGATCGTCCCCAATGGTGCTGCTCTTGAGGATGTCGATGCTCTGGCGGATTCCCTATTGGAGGACGCTCCCGCAGCCTACAAGCGCAAGCAGAAAGGCATCGGCACCTCCATGGGGCTGGCCATGGCCATGGCATCCGGAGCGGAGCTGGATCTTCCGCACGTCACCTCCCAGATGCCAACAGCACCAGACGGCTTAGAGGTAGCCTTTGCTCTCTTTTCCTCTCGCTGTAAGCGCTACGGGCCGAAGCTCATTGACCTATTGGCGGACTATGCGGCGAAGTAGCAGGGAGAGGCCAAGAGCAGGCAATCTGGCTCCGAGGGCACCCCGGATGCGGGTGCCTAAGTCAAAGAGCTGTAGCTAGGATAGTTTATCCTCTTTCTTTTGTAGTGTAAGCTTTTGTAGATGAAAATTTACTCCTTGTGCCACGCGGTGGCCTTTTGATGTATATAAATTATATTTCGAGCTATCGCCAAAGATGTGTGTGATGTTCATACCCTTACTTGCTTTTCTTTAGGGACTTTCGGGTGAGATTCCCATAGATATTTCGGCTGTCCCGGAGCCGTGACCGTCTTTGGATGATGCGTCACAACTTTTTTTTCTTCGTGACCGCGTCCATAGCTTGGATAAGGAGCTTCTTGGCGTTCGAGGCCATGCAGACGTGTGGAAGTCGAAAGCTGAGCGGGCTACCGCCAGGGAGGTGTTTTTGATGGGGGAGCTGTGGCACTTGAGCGAGAAGCTGCAATGTGAGTCTTCTTGAGTTGCTGCTCGTTTTTGGATGCACATTGTTTGTGAGCCCTCTTATTCTGTCCTTGTTGCTGGTGTTAATCTCATTCCGAGGGAAGAGAAAGAGCGCGTTGCAGTTCAGATGAATTGCCTCACCCAGCAAGACCTAGAGGCTGGTGGATTCTTCTGGATGGACCGCGATCGAGCCGTCGTCCTTGCGACGATGCAAGATCGTGTGCACCAGGTTTCGCAGGTGTTGAAGCAGGCGAATACTTCCTTGGCGTCCATCCTGTTTGTCATGTTCCCCTTAGATGAGGCGCCTTCCACTCTTTGGGGTCTGCTATCGAAGTTTCGAGATGTGGATCGCGTAAGGGAGTTGGTGCAGCACCAGCTGGTTGCATGGGTGAAAGCTGCCCTTTCACTTGTTCGGCTGCACCGTCGTGATGTTGATCTCGCGGCGGTGGCGACTGGACCGCCTCTTCGACCAGATGGTAGCCTCTGGGATATGCGTCCGCATTATGCGGCTGCTAGGTAGTATGCCGAAGAGATCGTAAATCTTTTCGAGAATCGAGCGAGTCTGATACTTCAGAATAGATAGGTCTTGTAAAGAAATAGATAAATGTAAAACTTCAATATATTCGAGTGGGCTTGTTGTGCCATTTGTAAACGTTATTTGTATTTGCACGTTGTGCTTTGTTGTATGCATGCCCTTTTTGTTAGCCTGACGTGGTCAGCTACTCAGGTTGTATGCTTTGTTCTCAGTCGACGGAGCCAAAAATAATGCGAGGTCAAAGAAATTTTGGGAGAGGAACTTAGCTTTTATTTATATCATAACGGGGAGATGCATTTGCTCGGCTGAGTAGCCTTATTGAAAGTCAAAAGGTAGCTAGGGGTAGAAGCGTCGCAGCTGTGCGACATTCCAAGGGTTGGAGTATTCGACTCCTGATGCGACGTCCATGAGACGATAGGCGCCACCTAGGATAACTTCAGTGATGATGTAGGGTCCTTCCTAGGGTGACTCGAGCTTCTTCGGCCACTCTTGCTTGAGTTGTAAGACGAGGTCTCCTTCGATGAAGGACCTTGGGTGCAGCCGACGGCTGTGGTAGTTGCGCATGCTCTGCTGGTAGACCGCTGAGCGGGCTACGGCAATGTCACATGCTTCGCCGAGTGTATCAACGGCGTCTTCGAGTGCAGCCGATGATTCGGCTTCGCTGTAGGTAACGGCCCGTGGGGCCTTGTGGCATACTTCTGCAGGTAACACGGCTTCGACTCCGTGTACCATGAAGAAGGGCGTGAAGCCTTTTGAGCTGTTTGGCGTTGTACGCAAGCTCCATAGGACGGAGGGTAGCTCTTCTACCCAGGCCCCCGCAAGCCTTTCGAGTGGGCACACTAGGCGTTTCTTGATGCCGTTGCCTATGAGGCCGTTGGCTTTTTCGACCTGTCAATTGTTCTGCGGGTGCGCCACGGAGGAATATGATATGTTTATTCCGAGGCCTTCGCATAAGTCCTGGAATTCTTTCGATATGAAGTTTGAGCCATTGTCCATGATGATGTTGTGTGGCACGCCGAACCTGAAAACTCTGGACTCGAAGAATTTGACGGCAGTTTTGCCGCTTTGGTTGGTGACGGGCATTGCCTCTATCCACTTGGTGAACTTGTCGACTGCAACCAGGAGGTAGACGTGGCCTCCTTTCGAGGACTTGGGTACCTTGTAGATCATGTCGAGGCCCCATTGGGCGAAGGGCCAAGCCAACGGTATGTGCCTTAGCTCGGATCCGGGTGCGTGCGGCTTGTCCACGTACCTTTGGCAGGCGTGGCACCTTGTGACGATGTCCTTGGCATCGTTCATGGCCGTTGGCCAGTAGAATCTAGCTCGCAGAGCTTTGGCGACTAGGGCGTGGCTGCCTGCGTGATGACCGCAGATGCCCTCATGGATGTCTTGGAGGATGGTGACGCATCTTTGGAGCACACCCGAAATGATGCACTTGTACAGCTCGCCATTGATTATTGTGAAGGCCTTGGACCGACGAGATATGCGCCCGGCGCTTGTCGGGTCATCAGGCAGTTCTCTGTTTATCAGGTACCGAAGGTATGGCTGTGTTCATGTCTCTTCAATCTCCATGACCTGCATCAGGCTGACCAGCTCGACCTCGGTGTCGAGTTTTTCAGGTCCTTGTCCTTCGGGTGGCGCAGCCCCCAAGTGCCTCGCTTCTTCGGGTGATCCCTTGGGGAATTTCCTTTTAATGGAGGGTACACAGATTTGTTCGAGGAACACACCTGGTGGCACCTTGGAGCAGGTGGAACCGATATTGACGAGTCTATCGGCTTCCTCGTTGCTTTCTCTTCCAATGTGTCGAAGTTCGCATCCGTCAAAGTCTCCTTCGATTGAGTTGTAGAGCGCGCGGTACGCGATCATGTTGGCGCTATGAGCATCGCACGCGTTCATCTTCTGCTGGACAACGAGGTTCGAGTCACCGTAGATGACTAGGCGCGTTGCACCGCAGATCTTGGCCATACTCATGCCGTGGACGAGGGCCTCGTATTCAGACTCGTTGTTGGAGGCACGAAATTTCATCCGAAGGACGTATTTCATCTTGTCGCCTTGAGGGGACGTTAGTATGACGCCAGCTCCCACTCCAGCTTCGCGCTTGGAGCTGTCGAAGTGCATCGTCCAAGATTGCGTCATGTCCGGAGTGTTCGGCAGCTGGAGTTCCATCCAGTGGACGAGGATGTCAGGGAGGACCTGAGATTTAATGGCCTTGCGCCGCTCGTAGACTATGTCTAGAGGGGATAGCTCGATGCCCCACAGGGCTACGCGTCCTGTGGCTTCGGGGTTGTTCAGGATGTTGGACAGTGGGGCCTCATTGACGACCATTATTTGGTGCTCCTGGAAGTAGTGGCTCAGCCGACGAGCCATCATCAATACATCATAGGCGAGCTTCTAGTAGTGAGGCTACCTATTCTTTGTTGGGGTCAGTACCTCGCTGAGGTAGTAGATGGGGAGCTGGACCCCATGGGTCTTGCCATATTCGGGTCGTTCGACCACGAGTACGGTTCTTACCGCCTGATGCGTGGCTGCGATGTATAGCAGCAGAGGCTCGCACTCCTCTGGCGTGACCAGGACAGGCGATGTGGAGAGCAGCCTCTTGATATCTTCGAATGCGTCCTCTACTTCAGGTGTCCACTCGAACTTGTCAGCTTTGCGCAGCAGCTGGTAAAAAGGCAGGGCCTTCTCACCCATGCGACTGATGAATCTTCTCAGCGCCGCGATGCACCCAGCTAGTTGCTAGACTCCTTTGAGGTTCTTCGGCTTCTCCATGGTCAGTGTGGCCTGGATTTTCTTCGGGTTCGCCTCGATTCCTCGCTGGGAGATAAAGTATCCAAGTAATTGGCCAGATGGGACACCAAAGGCGCACTTTTCTGGTTTCAGCTTGATCTTATAGTGATCAACGTTATCGAACGTCTCATGGAGATTGTTGATCAATGTCTTGGCTTTCGTGGTCTTGATGACTATGTCGTCGACATAGACTTGGATGTTGACCGATTTGGTTTTTCAGGCACGCCTGCATGCACCTCTGGTACGTGGCACCTGCGTTCTTCAGCCCGAAGGGCATGGTGTTGTAGCAGAATACTCTAAATGGTGTGATGAACGCCGTTTTCTCCTGATCTTCGACCTTCAGCCGAATCTGGTTGTAGCCTGAGTAGGCATCAGGGAAGGAGAGATTCTCGCACCCTGAAGATGAATCGATGATCTGATCGATCCGCTGTAGAGGGAAGTGGTCCTTGGGATAGTGCTTGTTGAGCGACGTGAAGTCCATGTACATCCGTAGGATGTCCGTGTCCTTTTTGGTGACCAACACAGTGTTGGCTAGCCACTCGCTCTCCTTGATTTCTCTAATGAAGTCATCATCGAGAAGTCTGTTGACTTCGATTCCAACGGCTTAGGCTCTTGGCTCGGAGAATCGTCGGATGGACTGTTTGACGGGGTCTGCGTCCAGAAACACATTGAGTGCATGCTCGGCGAATTCCCTGGGAACTCCTGGCATGTCCGCAGGACACCAGGCAAAGATTTCCCAGCGCTCACGAAGGAATTCAACGAGCATGCTTTCCTATGTAGGGATGAGGTCGTTGGCAATCAACGCCATTTTGGAGGCATCCGTTGGGTGGACCTGCACCTTTTTCATGTTGACTGTGGAGTCGAACGATATGTCAGGTCCGTTTTTCCTAGAGACTGGGGGTGCCCCATTGTCTGTCACCTCTCGGAGCCTCGTGAGCTCTTCCTGCATACCGAACGACTGGGAGATTCCGTTGAACTCTCTGTTGCAGTGGTCGGATCGGGTGAAGCTGCCTTGGACGGTAATGACGCCCCTGGGTCCTGGCATCTTGAGTAGGAGGTATGCGCAGTCCGGTACCGCCAGGAATCTTGCGAATGCCACACGCCCGAGGATGGCGTGGTACTGGGATGGCTAGTCTACCACCTCGAACTCTAGTTGCACACGTCTGAAGTTTTTGGGTTGGCCGAAGATGACATCGAGCCATACCTTTCCCAAGGGTTATATGCCCTTCCCTGGGACTATGCCGTGGAACGTTGTGTCGGATTGTTCCAGGCTGCACAGCGGGATCCGCATTGCTGCTAGGGTGCTGGCGCACATCAAGTTGATGCCGCTGCCGCCGTCCATGATGATGTGGCTCATATCGAACCCTCTGATCTGCGCCTCGAGCACCAGGGCAACATGACCTAGGCGAGGGATCTGGCGGGGTTGATCTGAACGATCGATTGTGATGCAATACTCCGAGCCACTGAGGTACTCAGGGATGGCGGTCGGAGCGGTCACGGCCAGGCTAACTTGGCGGGTGATCTTCTTTTGCACCCTGTTTGTCAGGCGCCCCTTCTAGATCATCACGGACCCCTTAATTTGGCGCTTGGTACCCTCCCATGTTATTGTTAGGCGTAGGTGCAATTGCTGGATTCGAAGGTCCATCGGGTGGTGGTGGAGGATCTCCGTGGGCGATATCACCTGGTGCAGGTGTGGGCCCAACCCTATGGTTCACGATCTGGCATCGCATTTGGGTGAGACCCTCGCTGAGTTTCTGGAACTCGTGGCAGTCCTTCAACATGTGGTTGGCCTTCCTTTTGCCATCCTGCTTGTCGATGTAGAAGTGGACAGTGCAAGGGCCGGATAGTTTGTCGTATGCCGAGGGGTCATCTTCACGGTTGCAACGTTTCCACGTCTGTGTGGGTCGTCCTCCATCGCGGAAGTTGCCTCCGCAGTATCCGCTGTTGTGGTTATTGTCATTGCGGCGGTCGGCGTAGCCATCCGCAACCATGTCGACTCCATCGTGATCGTCGTAGATGCGCGATCTTTGTTTGCTACGGCGCTTGCGCCTACATCCGTAGTCATCCTCGTCATCCGAATGTGTTCGGTGGAGGGAATCCTCGCCATCTGCCCACCTGTTGGCGATGTCCATGAGGTGGTCGAGCGTCTTGGGCTTGATGCGCCCAAGTTCTTCCTTGAAGTCTGGGCGCTTGACTCCGTCCTTGAAGGCGTCGATAGTCCTCTCCTCGGAGATGTGCGTGTGGAATTCTTGATATTGGACCAGCGTAGTATGTACGAGCGAATGGACTCGCCCGTTCGTTGGGTGCAGGCCTGCAATTCTTCGATCGAGGCTAGCCTCTTGCTGGTGCCTTTGAAGTTTCGTATGAAACAATAAGCTAGATATTCCCAGCTTCGGATGGATCCTGAGGGGAGGCTGCTAAGCCAGATTCGAGCTGCGCCTGTCAGCTGCAGTAGGGCAGTATTCCTGTTACCGCCGTGCAGCTTGACAGATGAAAGGTGGTCACTGAGCCAGGCCTTCGGGTCATGCGTACCATCGAACTTCTGAGTGTTCGAAGGGAGCTTGAACTTCCATCGTCATCCTTGTCGGATTCGGTTAAACACGCGCGCTTGGCACGTGCCTTGTCGACCTTGCGTTGGGCGAGGTTGCTTCGAGCGTCATAGGAGCCTCATCTTGGAGCTCAACTCCTATGAGTCCGAGTCCGGCTAGCGTGGACTTGTGCATGGCGCTCTTCGGGTCACCCATCGGAGATGGATGGGACGCGAGGTATGTGGTGGATGCCATGATCGCAGCCTGCGGCGTCTTCGGTATGATGTTGCCGTTGACGTCCATCGCCATGAAGGAGGTGTTGAGGGTCTTGGTGACCTCGCATCGTGCGGCGGGATCCATGTGCTCTTTGCGACAACGATGCTTGTTGGCATGGTTGCCATGCGAGCTGGAGCCACTAGCGGCGGAGAGCGCAGCTCACCATGCGCTAGACTCCGAAGCTGCCTACTTGCGTTTGTCGAGGTCCTCCTGCAGTTTTACCTGCCCGTTGTGCTCGCCGATGAGGAGGAGGTGGTATGCCATCAGCAGATCCCGTGAAGCATTCACAGGTAGGATCCTGTTGCCCACCATGGCTTCGCGTGCCTGGCGCCATCCGTCGTCATTGAGGTTGATCTTCTGGTAATTATTGGCGTTGCCTTCATTGGGCTGGAGGGATGGGTTTCCTCTGTTTCCTCCATTCCCTTCCCGTAGGTTGGGCAGTGGATTGGGTGGTGGTACGTGGGCACCCGAACCTGGTGGCAGTTTTGATTCGCCCTGGATGACCACGACGCATTGGTAAGGCTCGTGGATTGGATCGCTGCTGCCGCAACTTTCGAATCCGGAACCGTAGGTTCCTTCGTTTGATGGAGGGCCGCACAAATCTGAGTTACAGCTGCTGCTGTCGTATGACTCGTCTGTCAGCGTCGGCGTGCGTAACATGCCGGGATGCGGGGCCCATGAAGCGGGCCCGATGGATGGTGGTGGCACCCTCTCTGGGAGGCGGAGGGTGCCAGTCTGCCCCACCTGGAAGCAGAAGCTCCCGAACAGAATTTCGAGTTTGTCGCCTACTGGCTCGAAATCCCTCATGGTGACTGGCGAGTGGGGCGGTGAAGTCGAAAGCGCCTAAGAGGAGATGGCTCTCCGTCGCCGAGGAGTTGTAGATTGTTTTGGATGGGACCGTCACGATCACATAATCAGCACCCTAAATTCCCACAGACAACGCCAATTCACGAGGTTCGATCTCGTCAATGCCCATTGTAAGGTTCCCAACCTTTAATAAGGTAGAGATCCCTGTCTTTACAATGCTAGTCCCTAGATCACTAGCTAGCATCCACAGTTAAGATGTAATATCAAGAAACATAGGTCATAATACAACTTTATAACCAGGAATAAAATAATTTATTACATCTTACATAGCTCATTTGGCTATTACATTACATTGCAGCAGAATATCTATAAGCATGGGGTCCTTCATCTTCAAAGTGCCACAGGCAGACATGTTGGTTGTAGACTTGTAATCCTAATCAATAAACTTCACTAACATCAAACAAACCTGCAACATAACAAGTTACAGCCACAAGGGTCAATACATTTGAATTGTATTGGCAAGTGATACTATGGTAGTATAGTGGAGTCTATCATCTATATGCATTTGGCTAAGTGGAGCTTAGGCTTGCTTTTCTCAAAATAGATTTTCCTTATCATTTGAAAATACTAAGTTTTTGCTTTGACAAAATCACCCAAGGAACCACCAATAGAAATTGGTGAACCTTAAACCCTTTTTCAACCACAAGTTTTTAACTTAGAAATTTGGATGATGAGATTCTTGATAGCTTCCATGTCTTGATGCTGAAATTGTCCTTTACCAGGGACATGGCTAAGTACTTAGATTTTTACACTCTGCAGAGGTGGTGCACTTTCCCCACAAGACTTGGTTTCCCAAGACAAGATCTTTCAGAAGCCTTCCCTTAGAACAAAATGGACGCGCTCCAACCTATCAAACCCCTACCACCAACTGTCCATTTGGCTAAGTTATTGCAACCTATATGATCCAGGCAAAGCCCATAATGCCATGTGGCTGCACTTGAAGCTTCTCAACATTTGACATCTCAAATCTCTTTGTTCCTGGGTGGCCATCCACAAGTGAGATACACAAGGTTCACCAGTCCCCTGGCCTTGTGTAACCACTCAACACAAACCATTCCTTCCATTGCACCCAGGTGATTCATTCACTTAGTTGTTTTATTAATAAAAACACAAGTCCTTAGACTTAGAAATTTTCCATAGCATGAATATATATTCCACCCTTGTTTTCTATTAGCTAAGCTAAGCATGATAGTAGTAGGAATCTTAACTTAGGAAAATTCTACTATGGTTTCATCTACTAGGATTTCCCATAGCATGGTTTATACTTAGCAAAATTCCATGCAAGTCCTACTTATAAACATCACTAATGCATAGTGAAAATAATGGGACAAATATATGAAGCATCACTTGCCTTTTTGGTAGAGAGTATAGGTTCACTCCTTGATTTTTCAATGTTCACTCACTTCAAGTCACTACAATTCAATCAAGCAAACAATATTTCAATCTACCATTCAAGCAATTCATCACATAAAATGATAAAAACAAAGCAATGCATGCAAGCATGCAAAAGGTTGTTTTATTTGTAAGAGTGGTTTCTAATAGGTTATAAACATTTGGTAACACCTATTGGTCGTTTTATAAAGTGGCAAAACCATTTGTATGAGATTTTACTTCATAAACCATTTTTAAATCAAGTCATTATTTTATGTGGTGAAGAAATGCTTTTAATAAGGCAAAATTCTATAGGTTTCACAAAATATGTTTTCAAACCATATAACCTTGTGTTTAGGGTCAGAGAGTTTATTTCCAAAACATTTCTCACAGGTTTTCTTCCAAAACCATTTTTAATAATTAAACCATATTTTTATTTGATTAGAAATGTTTTAAATCAAAGATTCATTATTTTATTTCACCAAATACATTTTTGAAACCACCAATTTATTTATAGGGTCAGTAGGTTCAAAAGAAACCATTTTACAAAGGTTTTATCCTCAAAATCATTTTAGAACAAATTTTATTTCCTAAACATGCATACACAAGTTTCTGCAAAAACAATCAATTTAACAGAAGCTTTTTACTAAAAAAAGTGTATGGTTGGCTAGGGCTTGACTTGCTGAATCCATTGATATAAAGTTTGCAAAATTTGTACGTGTGGTTTGAAAGTTATGTATTTTTCAAAATTGATCATCTAATAGACATGTTTCTGTTTTTAAAACAGATGTGAAGCCACGTGTCTTATTCCTATTCGCCCATACCGTATTGTCTGGATCGGCTAATACAGACCGTAGGATTTCACTTGATCGCACGACACTGGTTGTTACTTACCCCTTCGCTCTCGTTCTATCGCATCCGTTCGATCAAGATCTAGTGGTTCTGAGCATGCGACCAAAAGCTAGCGGTGCTGGCGGCGGCGACTGGCGGCGGAGCGGCCTGGCGGTGGCGTTGCCGGCGATGCAGGAAGCGGGAGAGGGAAAGGAGATGCTCACCGAGTTCGTGGAGTGATGCTGAAGCTCAACTTGCTTGCAGTTTGTCAAGGGGCGCACGGGATCAGTCGGGATTCCTCGCCGGAGTCAGTGACGACGTCGGTCTCGCTCAGACGTCGTTGGTGGCAAAGCTACAGAGCGTGCTAAGACGAGTGGGGGACACGGTCAGATGCGCAAGGTCGTGGAGCTCACAGGAGTATCAAAAAGAGGGGAGAGGGAGGTCAGAGCTCACCTTGTGGAGTCGCCGGAGTCGAGGCAGAGGGTGGCAGAGTTTAGTTGAGGTTGTTGCCGAGCGTCTGAGGCGCGCGCGAGTGAGGGAAAGGCACTGATAGGTGCAGGAGATGATGGCAAGCAAGCTCATGTGCTCTGGAGGCAGTGGGGCTAGCGGGGGTGGCCGGAATCGATGGAGAATCTCGCCGGAGACAGTGGAGGTGAAGGGCGAAATTCAGCAGCCTGGGGGCGCGCTAGGGTGAGGCGTCGGAGGGGAAAGGGAGAGGGGGCGTAGGCGAATAAGTATGCGTGATCGCAGGGTCATTTAACGGCGTGGTTAACGCGAATTAAACCTGGCTTTAATCGCCTGCAACGGCGAGGAGGAAAGAGGGGCGTGGTCTCCGCGAGGAGGAAGAAGGTGACGTGGGCGTGGGGTCGTCTGGCAGCAAGAGAGAGAAGAATGCGGTGGGGTCCTTCTGTCAGCGACGCTGCGGGTTCGTTTGCGAGTGAATAACGGTTCGCTCGGGTGGGGTGGGGAGTGGGCTTGCTGGGCCTTGACTGGGCTGCCGAGCTGGGCTGCTTCCTTTTCACATTTTTTTGTTCAGTTTGTTTTTCTTTTTCTCTTTTGATTTTTTTCTGTTTTGATTTTGAATAAGCAATTCAAACATTCATTTGAATTCAAACCTTTGCCAAAATTTGTGTAGGTTCAAATACTGATTAACAAGACATTCTGATATCATTTTTAGAATAATTTATTTATTCTTTTTAAGGCCTTTTAATTAATCAAAATAGGTTCTAGTTTTTAAATCAAATGAGATTTAATATTTCTAAACACCATTTGATTTTCCAAAACGTTCCATTTCTTTTCAGTAGGTTTTTATTTGGTCATTTGGGTGTCAAATAATTCATCTTGAATTATTTGGAATGATTTAATATGATTTATTAATCATTTAGGATTGGGTATTTGTTTTAATTCCAATGGAATTTGATATAGTTTTAATTCCCTAAATTTTTATTTGGAAGATTTATTTTATTTAAGTTTATTTAACAACTTTTATTCCACTTGGGTAAATTCCAATATCATTTTTTTATGAATTATATTATTATTCTTATTAAAGATTTGTCTTTATTAAGATAGGGATAGAATGGTTATTGCCATTTTATTTTATTTGGAAATTCTTTATCCTTTTATTTTATTTGGATTGGGATTATAATTCATTCCATTTGCTTATGGATTAGGCCAAGGTTTGATTTTGGTCTTTAAATATTCTTTATTTAATATTTCTTTCTTCATCTTATAAAATCCATATCTTTTTATTTAGAGATCCAAACTTGGTGATTCCAATTTGTAAAATCTTATTTGAGATTTATTTATCTTTTTAAATATCTTTAGGATTAATTTCTCACCATTTGGTATGGTTTTTAGATAAGGGTTTTATTGGCTTTGGAAATAACTTTTCCTTATCTTATTTAAATTCCTAAGATTTTATTTATGGTTCCAATTTAAGTGAAACCCATTTATATGGTTTTATAATATTTATTTTTGTCATCCTTTATCCTTTGTAATTGTTTGTTGACATGATTTTATATGGATCAAATCCATAGGCTTGGAGATAACTTGGAAATGATTTTTATTCCATTAGAGTTTAGGGTTTGGATTTATTTTCCAAGTGTTAAATTTCCAGATGCATTTTATGAGGAATGCATTTCTCTTGATTTGGATTTTGTTGAATTCAAACTTTAATTAAAGTTTGTTCAAGATGGGATTTTAAGTTTCCATTTAGAAACAAAAGTTTCTTTTCACCCTAAACTTCAACAATAATTTATTTTGTTTATTTATTTTTCACATTACAAGATTTGGAAAATCTTGCGATGTGACACCCATTGTATCTGACTTGGGTTTTGGAGAAGATGGGGATGCTGGAGATTGCGGAACGGTTAGCAAATAAGCAACACGGGGACAAGAGGTTTACCTAGGTTCAGGCCCCCGGAGGGGAAACCCTACTCCTGCTTGTCTGCTCTTGATTACGGCAGAACCGAAGGTTACAGGGGTGCGCAGATGCAATCTGGTGTGAGGTGCATATGAGGTGAGTTGAGTCGTCCTCCTCGCCATGCCCTCCCAGACTTTATATAGATAGGCAGGTCCCGGGCATAGATCGACTTTGTACCCTTTGAAATTCTATCTATTCTAGTCTTGTTCTCCAAGGATCCGAAGTTGTCATGGGCCTGGGCCACCCGAAATCTCCATGGGCCGTGTATCTTTGTCATGGGCCTTCCTTGGGCTTGACCGTATATGCCAATGTTGCGCACCCATGGGGTATAACCATGTCACCGTGTTTTAGCAGAGACTGTTAAGTTAAACTTCCGCCTAGAATCTTGAACTACGTCTATCAACAACTTGAACAATGGACGAACCTTGAATTGCAAGTTTGGTGCCAATAGATTTCACTCAAAATCATAACTAGTACGTGGCTGCCAGTAGCCTACCCCATGGGTTGGAGCATATGCGTCATACTCCCTGGTCTCTTCATGAGTTTACTAGAGATCACCCAATTCTCATAGACCGCAACATTTACAGTCGAGCTCATATAGGTGTGTTCTTTCAAGAATGCCCTGTAGGACGGCATCTTTGCTAGTTAAAGCCAACAGAAACACATTAAGGCATGTTGCCAACCTGCCTTACAGATTATAAGAGTTATGCATATTCACATAGAGAGGGTTACCATCTACTCTCCTCAGTCAAACCACTAGCTTGTTCTTCCTAGATCCTACTTCACGGGATGTCCGTTCACATAGGTTGGGTTACCACTAGGTGTGACATCCATGGGTATCATCCCCATCTCCCTCGATGCAATTTCTATCACATTTCGTGATAGTCCCTTTGTAAAGGGATCTGCCAGGTTTTTGTCTGTTTGAATATACGTAACAGTTATTACTCCGAAGTTTCTCAACTTCCTGACAGATTTCAAATGTCTCTTGACGTGTCTTGATGACTTCGTGTTATCCTTAGAATTATTCACTTTGACAATAACAGTTTGGTTGTCACAATTCAAAAGGATTGTCGACACAGGTTTCTCAACCACATGCAAGTCCATCAAGAGCTCACGTAGCCATTCTGACTCAACAGTGGTCGTGTCTAAAGCTGTAAGCTCTACTTCCATAGTTGACCTCGTCAATATGGTCTGTCTACGGGATCTCCATGACACCGCACCACCTCCAAGGGTAAACACATACCCGCTCGTGGCGTAGAGTTCATCAACGTTAGAGATCCAGTTCGAATCACTATATCCTTCAAGCACAACAGGGTGCCCTGAATAGTGAATCCCATAGCTCATTGTACTACATAGATAGTGCATGACCCTTTCAAGTGCATGCCAATGATCAATACCCGGGTTAGACATGAACCTACTCAACTTGCTCATAGGAAAAGAGATATCGGGTGTTGTAGCGCTTGCTAAGTACATGAGAGAACCAATAACTTGTGAATATTTTAGCAGATCTTTTGGTTCCTTCTTATTCTTCCGTAATGTCATGATGGGATCATAAGGTGTTGGAGAAGTCTTGCCATAAATAAAGCCAAGTTGGCTCAAGACCTTCTCAACATAATGAGATTGCTTTAAAGTAATCCCATTCTTGTTCTTAATAAGGTTGATGTTCAGAATCACATCAGCCTCTCCCAGATCTTTCATATCAAAGCTCTTTGACATGAAAGACTTGACTTCATTTATCACTTTCATGTTTGTACCAAAGATCAGAATGTCATCCACGTACAAACATAATATAACACTATCGCCCCCACCATGGCGATAGTAAACACACCTATCAACCTCATTAATGACAAATCCAGTAGAAAGTAGAGTTCTGTCAAACTTCTCATGCCATTGTTTAGGTGCTTGTTTCACGCCATATAAAGATTTTAATAACTTGCACACCTTTGTCTCTTCACATTTTAACACAAAACAATCCGGCTGATCCATATAGATCTCCTCTTCCAACTCTCCATTAAGGAAAGCTGTCTTCATGTCCATTTGATGAACGAGAAGACCATAAGAGGCAGCCAGGGACAGTAGTACTCGAATGGTGGTCAGTCTAGCGACAGGTGAATATATGTCAAAGTAATCTTTGCCTTCTTTCTGTGTGTAGCCCTTAGCTACAAGCCGCGCCTTGTACTTCTCAATAGTACCATCAGGCCTTAGCTTCTTCTTGAACACCCACTTACAGCCCACTAGTTTGCAACCATAGGGTCGTTCTTATGATTCCCAGGTTCCATTAGAAAGAATCGAGTCCATCTCATTTTGGACAGCTTCTTTCCAATCATCTACATCAGGAGATGCATATGCATCAGCAATGGATCTGGGAGTATCGTCCACAAGTTACACGATGAAATTATTACCAAAGGATTTTGCAATCCTCTATCTCTTACTCCTCGTGAGAGGTTCATCGTCATCCTTCTCAAGGACTTCCTCATGTGGTTGTTCAATATTCTCAATAGATGCACTAGATTCAGGAAGTATTTCAAAAGAAATTCTACCAATGCTATGCCTATCTTTCATAGGAAAAATATTCCCAAAGAATGTTGCATCACGAGATTCCATTATAGTATCAACATGCATATCAGGTACCTCAGATTTAACCACTAAAAAATTATAGCCTACACTCTGTGGAGCATATCCTAGAAAGATTCAATCCACTGTCTTAGATCCGAGCTTGCGTTTCTTGGGAATCGGTATGTTGACCTTCGCCAAACACCCCCAAGTGTGCAAATACGAAAGTGATGGTTTTCTCCCAGCCCACTCCTCATAAGGGGTCTTTTATTTATTCTTGTTAGGAAATCTATTCAGGACACATTTCTTTTTTCCCAAAAGGCACCTAAAAAAACGACGACCCTGATGACTCTCTCCACCTCTCCTCTCTGCCACCACCTCTCCACCTCTCTTCTCATTGGCGGCCATGGATCTCTATCTGATGATCTCTTCTAGACTCTTCTGCCTGGGTGTTTGTTTTAGTCATCATGGATTCTCTATTCCTTTGGGATTTTTCAAATGGATCCAGGGTGGCTCATCAGGTACATCATCATTTTAGATCCTCTATTCACTTTGATGGAGGTCCTTCGGCAAAATTCTTTTTGGTGGTCAGATTCTGGATTTCAATTTCTCTCTGTCCACTGGCAATGTGGCTTTGGCCTTGGAATCATGTTTGGGTGGATCTGCTCAGAAATTCAAAGTTTGTTGGCTAGATGAAAGAAACTTTCATTTCTCTGTGGCTTCAAATCATGTGGGTCATTTTATTCATGCGTAAGAGTTCTTCAAATGTGAGGATTTTCACTGCTTGTTTCTGCTATATCATGGAAAATCCCCAATAAAATCAACTGTTTTTATCGGATTGAGGACTGCTCGTATGATAATGATGATCATTGGAAGGGTGGTGTTAATGCCAGAGCTCGATCGGTTCCATTTTATCTTAGGAATATTCCTAGTAATCTCAGGGGGAGTTCTTCTCTTGATTCATCAAAGAAAATGGCGATCAAAACGGATTTGAATTTCTTGCGAAGCTCTTCCAATCATTCTAATAAGGATTTCAATTCTTTTCTAAAATTGGGATGTCTGGAATTTTCCATTGATCCTACTTCCAATCTAATCTGGAATTCAAATTCAAAGTTTTTGCCATTGAAGTTTGGTCATGGTCTCTCTAATACTCGTTTATCTCGTGAGATTTTCACGCTCAGTCATATGGAAGATCTTATCCAAGCGAAACTCACACCTTCAGAAATTATCGGGTATGTTCAATCTTTCAAACATGCATGCACACGTTGTCTTTCCTTATATCACGTGGTGTCGTTATGTCAGAGTCAACCGAGATGCTTGGGTTGTTTAAAACTGGGTCAAGTTAAATCTGATTGTTCTTTTGTCCCTAAGAATCTGGAGTCCAATTCGGTTAAGAAAGATATCTTGGTTATTAAGGCTGATCAAACTAGCTCTGAGGTGTCTCTATCCTCTTCGGTTTTCAAGCGTCCTGTTACACAAATCTGGGTTCGAAATCTGCTAGCAAGTTTTGCATTAGGTGTCTGATAGAGGGCCATGTTTCAAACTCTTGTTTCAATGTCCCACGTTGTCAGTTTTGTTGGAGATATGGGCATTCAGTAACTGGATGCAAACAAGATAAACAGCGTTTGCTAAAAATCTGGGTGCCAAAGATAAAAACTGTGCAATCTGACGAAGTCTGTTTGCTTTCCACCTTCAACTCACAACTCTCGTTACCACTCCATTATCTCAAATTGGTTCCCGGGATGAACCTTGATCGCATCATGGCCAACTATCACTGCAATCCGCTGGCCTTTGTGCCAACTGGGTTGGCGATTGATAATGGCCCTCAGGGACGCAGAGTTCATGCTGATCTCGCTGTCAGCGCTGAGGCCCCTTTGAACCACGACAACTATGCAATCGCCGAGACAGATGTGCAAGTGCCAATTCAGCAAAGGTATCATGCTCGCATAGAATTACGTCGTCGCTTAAATCGTCAAGGTTTTCAGGTCAGTAGTATGGAAGATTACCCAATTGGGTAAGGGCTGTTTAGCTTTGCAAATTCTTTTGTCGGAGATAGAGTAGTTGGCAGAGCTTATACTATTGATGATTGGATAGGGATCACCTTTGTTAAGCATGATGAAGGTTTGAATATGAGGATTGCCTCTTTAGGTAGAGAGAAGTGGGTAATGTTTCTAAATTTCCCTCTGGACTACCAAACTGAATATTGGATAGAAAAGGTAGTTTCTTTATTTGGAAAACTTCAGATTTGGTACAATATTAGTGAGAGGACCATGCTTGCATACTGGTGAAAGTGTGGATAATGAATGATGCTTTAGTTCCAAAAAGTTTGGTTTTGAGGCAAATGGGTGGTCATAGAAGGGCTTGGGCTGTTCCTGTATATTTACTTCGCAGTGACCAATGGAATGCACACATGCATATTATTCCTGAGGATACTGAAGATGAGCCACTTGCTGATGGCGAGCCTCACCCTTTTTATGGTGCACACACATCTGCTGAGCAACGCTTTCAACAGCGGTTTCAGGGTTGGTTACAGAGGAATGGAATTTTTGCGCAGGGTAATGGAAACAATGCAGCTAGTACTGGTAGAAATATCCACAGAGAAGCCAGAGATTCAGTAAGGAGAAACCTGGGTTTTGGCAGTACCAACTCAGCTCCATTGATGATTTTGCCAAGTAGGGGACAAGTTAATTTTCAAGCCTTTTTAAGGGAAGAGGGAGTTCATTTTCTGCTGGAGTTCATCCATCTCCCAATAGTTTGACTAACAGTCCATTATCTGCATGGAATGATATGATTTCTGATTACAATAGTACCTCAACTGAATCAATGCAAGTTATAGTGAATGATTATGATATGGCTGAATCTTCAGCTCAAGGAGCAGCAAGAGGGTCAATTCAGCAGGAGATACATCCTTATTTTATGATTGCAAGGACAGTCTTAATCAATTGGCAACAACCATACATTTTCTGGGGAGCTAAGTCACTATTTGGATCAATGTTTCCATCGCCAAGTTTGATTAAAACAGACTTTTCTTCTGAAAAGATCTTCTGTCTTAGTGATGTTGATGACAGCTTTAGGACCAGAAGGGTGGCTAGGAAGCTGTTTTTTGATGATTCTCCTAATCTTGGGGATGAGTGTTTTGTTTCTGAGGGGCATAATAGTACTGGGAGGCATTCAGATTCAGAGGATTCTAGTGTGGTAGTGCAGAAATCTTTGGGAAAGACAAAAGGAAAAGGGAAAAAACTATCTCTTTAGTGGCTGTGCGTAGGAGCCCAAGAAATAACATTTATAATGGATTCAAGGTTGATATGCCTACTGACTCAAGGAAAAGGAAATGCAAGGTCAAGGATAGAGTTATTCCTGGATTCAGGAATAATAGTGGATTGGATCGAGGTTCTGATGACAACAGTTCTGCTGATTCTGAACTTTCTGCAATCAATAACCCAGCCTCTCCCATTCCTCCTGCCACTCCCCATTTCAGTCCTTCAGAAGATTGGAGTTAATATTTGTGGCATTCCTCCAGAGGAACTCCAGGAGGACAAGCTTGAGAAGGACCATGATGAAGATAAATAAGCTTAACTGCTTTCATGCTCTTTCAAATAAATTTACATTATCTTTTATTCAGAACCTATTTGTTATTGCAATAAGGATTTCCTTTAGGAATTATTCATAGGTGTGCCTACCTGTTCTATCATTTGTTATTTGTTATGAATTACTATCTAAGACAGTGGAACATTCTCTGTTGGAATGTTAGAGGTTTAAATTCAGAGGGTAAACATAATGCTCTTAGAAATCATATTGATTCCTCAAGTTGTGCAATCATTTGTCTGCAAGAGACAAAAAGAGAACATTTTGATCATTCTTATATCAGAAAATTTTGTCCTAGAAGATTTGATAAATTTGTCTGCTATCCTTCAGTTGGAAATTCAGGGGCCTGCTGGTAATCTGGAATAGTAAAATATTCAGTGGGAAGTTAGTGAAAATTTGACTTGGGCAATAACTGTTAAATTTACTTCTTTGCAATCAAACTGTAGTTGGTTTCTCTCAAATATTTATGGGCCATGTGATGGAGTGGAGAGACATGAATTTGTGAATTGGTTATATAATTTGCAAATTGATAGTCTGACCAATTGGCTACTTATTGGTGACTATAATTTTTATAGATCACAAAATGATAGAAATAGAATGGGAGGAAAAATTGATGACATGATACTCTTTAATGATATTATTAGAGCTCAAAATCTGGTTATCTACCTTTACAAGGTTCTTCTTATACCTGGAGTAACATGCAATATGAACCTTTATGGGAGAGACTTGATTGGTTTTTCACCTCCAATAACTGGACTACTACATTTCCAAATACCACAGTTAGAGTTCTGTCAAGACCAGTGTCTGATCATGTGCCCTGTCTTATTTCTATTCAGTCTTCAATCCCATGATGTAGGTTATTCAGGTTTGAAATTTTTTGGATTCACCATCCTGGATTCAGAGAAACTGTTATTGCTGCCTGGCAAATTCCAGTTATAGTAATAATCCTGCAGTGGTTCTAATTGGTAAATTAAAAATACCAGAAGGGCCTTAATATTGTGGAGTAAGAATATTTCCAAATTATCACTTCTCATTAAAAACTGTCAGAAAGTTTTAAAGAAAGTGGATGATTTGGAACAGATAAGAATATTGACAAGGGCATAGTGGAATTTCAGGATGATTCTTAAAAATAATATTGTAAGATTACTGTCTTATCAACATCAGTATTGGAAAAAGAGATGCACTGAAAGATGGATTAAGTATGGTGATGAAAATTCAAAGTTTTTCATAGAGTGTCTACTGAAAGGCATAGAAATAATTCCATTGCAGTGCTTCATTCAGAGAATGATTCAATCATTATTGACCATGATGGGAAAGCACAACTGCTCTTCCAAGCTTATAAATTGAGTTTGGGAATTTCTGAACCCCATGATATGAAATTCAATCTGCAAAGTTTGTTCTCACCTTTAACTGGTCTTCATGAGATTTGTTCACCTTTTTCAAAGAATGAGATTGATAAGGTGGTTAATAAAATACCTTTGGATAAAAGTCCTGGACCTGATGGCTTAATGGATGCTTTCTTAGAACATGTTGGGATATTATGGCTACTGATTTTTACAAACTTTGTGACCGGTTTTTATCAAGGAAAGGCCAATCTGGACAGTATTAATAGTTCATTTATAACTCTAATCCCAAAAAGAGTTCTCCAACTGGTGTGCAATGATTTTAGGCCAATCTCTTTGCTAAATAATTCATTGAAATTGTTGACAAAATTTTTAGCAGACAGACTGCATAATTGGATTCCAAGACTGGTCAGTGAAAATCAGTATGGTTTTATAAGAGGAAGAACTATCCAAGATTGTTTAGCTTGGACTTTTGAGTATATCTATCAATGTCAAGCTTCCAAAAATGTCAAGCTTATTTTGAAAAAGCTTTTGATATGGTGGAACATGATGCCATAATTGACATCCTTAAAGGCATGGGTTTTTGATGATCTCTGGCTAAAGTGGATAAGATGTTTACTTTCATCTGGGCACTCTTCAATTTTACTAAATGGAGTTCCAGGGAAAAGTTTCAAATGTAAGAGGGGAGTCAGGCAGGGGGATCCTCTATCACCTTTATTATTTGTGGTTGCTTCTGAACTACTTCAAAAGGTGATTAATAAGGAAATGCTGAATGGAAATTTAAATCTTCCAATTCCTTGCGGGGGTAAATTTCCTATCATTCAATATGTAGATGATACTATTTTGGTTGTCAAAGCCTCAAATGAGGAAGTCATCCATCTAAGAAATATATTATTGGATTATGCTACATCAACTAGGCTGAAAATCAATTTCCATAAATCCAGTCTAATTCCAATCAATATTACTGAGGCTAGGGCTCAAGAATTAGCTACTATCTTTGGATGTGCTATTGCAAAAATGCCTTTCACATATTTAGGACTGCCTATAGGGACTACAAAGCCTGTAATTACAGATTTATTACCTTTAGGTTGACATAATTGAGAGGAAAATGACAAGTGCTACTCTTTTAATGTCTCATGCTGGGAAACTAGCTTATGTCAATGCAATTCTATCTTCAATAGCTACATATTCAATGTGTACTATTGAAATCCATCCTAAGATTCTAGAATATGTGGAGAAGAATAGAAGATGTTTATGGACAAAAAACACTGATAATGGTGAAAAGTGTGTTTCTTTGGCTGCTTGGGAGATGGTTAGTAAGCCTAAAAACAAAGGAGGTTTAGGAGTCTTAAATATGAAGCTATAGAATCAAGCTTTACTGCTTAAATTTTAAATAAGTTCTATAATCATCAGGACATAGCCTGGGTGAATCTTATCTGGTCAACTTATTATCAACATTCAGTTCCTCATGCTACTAATCCAGTGGGATCTTTTTGGTGGAAATCAACTATGAAATTATCCCCTATTTTCAGAGGAATAACATCATGCATAGTTAAACAAGGAAATATTGTGCTTTTTTGGAAGGACAAATGGAATGATGAGATTAAACAGCAGTCTTATGCAAGATTATTTTCTTATGCACCGAATGAGGATATTACTATCAGAGATTTTTGTTCTGCAGAGGATTATCAAAATATGTTTCACAACCCACTTTCCTTACAAGCCTTACAGGAGCTACATCAAGTTGAAATGGAAATTTCTAATCTGAGCTTGACTGAACAGTGTCAAGATGAATGGAAATTTATTTGGGGAGACAATTATACTTCAGAGAAATATTTAAATTTTGCTTTCGATTGCTTCAACCACCTGTGAATTTTCATGGATATGGAAATCTAAACTATGGCCAAAGCTGAAGGTCTTCTCCTGGTTATTGCTCTCATACAGATTAAATACAAGAATATGCTTCGTAGAAGGAATTTCAATGTGGGTCAAGGCCAAAATCACAATTACCCTCTATGCAACCTTAATACTGTAGAAACCCTGGAGCATTTATTCTTTTTCTGTCCATTCAGTATAGCTTGCTGGCTCAGATGTAATATACTTCGATGGGTATAGGGTGCAGATTCCAATTACTGAATCAAGCTAAACAAAATTTTCAGGAACATCTCTTCTTTGAACTGTTTGTTATTTCAGCCTGGGGAATTTGGAAAGAAAGGAACAATCTTATATTTCAAGGAATTGCACCATCAATTCAAGCTTGGAGAGATAGGGTGAAATCAGAGTTACAATTGCTTAGGTTCAGGGTTAACCAAAACCAAAACCTGGAACAAACCATAGATTTTTTATTGATACAATTTAGTTATTCTTGATTTTATATTTCTTTTGCTGTCATGGCAGCTCTTTGTATATATGTAACTTTTATCTGATCAATATAGTACCATAGTAGCAACCTCTCCTACTTTTTATGGTAAAAAAAACTCTATTCAGGACATGACATGAAGTCAACAAAAGCCCCCCCCCCACCATGCCTTTGATAATCCAGAAGTGGCTAACATGGAATTCACCAAGTCAGTCAGTATGCGGTTTTTCTTCTCGGCAGCCCCGTTTGATTGGGCGAATAGGGAGGCGTCCTCTCATGAATAATTCTGTTTTCCACACAGAATTCATCAAATATTTTGGGAAAATACTCACCACCACGATCCTACCTAAGACGCTTGATCTTTCTCTCTAGTTCATTGTCAACTTCGGCCTTATAAATTTTAAAGTAGTCTAAAGCCTCATCTTTAGTGTGCAACAAGTAAACATAGAAGAATTTAGTAGCATCATCTATCAATTTCATGAAATATCTCTTTCCACCTTTTTTCAACACAATTCATCTCGCATAGATTAGAATGTATGAGTTCTAGAGGTGCCAAGTTTCTCTCCTCGCCAGCATTATGCGGCTTTCGAGGTTGCTTTGATTGCACACACCAATGGGACATGGAACCTTTGGCTATAGTAAAATTTGGAATTAAACTCATACTGGCTTGACGACCGGGAAGACGCACCGTGATGATGAACTTGAGCAGTCGCGCGGAGCGCTTCCCAAAAACCTTATTCTCCCTCTCCCGTACAGGATCACAAGGATGAGTGGTTCCAGGGACCTGCTCTCCTGACCACCAATGCATGCCTGCAAGCGGGATGGAGTAGACTATGGTGGCGGCACAAGCAGAGAGGATGGAAAAACCCTAGATTGTTTTGGTGTCGTGCGTTGTGGAAGCCACACAGGCGTTTATATAGAGCAGGTCGGAAATCCGAAGTGGACCAAGCCCATGTCGCGCATGTTTGGGTCAGTTATAGATAAACCACGATCTGGGAGCGACCCGAATCCACTAACTATTGACACGTCTATCTAACAGCACACATTTTCCTGAGCATAAAAATTATCGGCTCGGCGAGATTCCGGCAACCCGCGACACGCGCGCGTCATGACGAGATGAGGCGAGCGTGCATGCGAGTGGCTGCATCGTCGGAGGAGGAGTGCGCGTGTAGCTCTCTTATTGTCACTCACTTACAAAGTGGTGCAACACTCCACCATATAAGGTGGTGCAACTCTCCTTCAACTTCCCATGTGGGATTAAACTTTAGCTCCCACTGCTCTTGCCACACAATGTGAGCTGCCACCAACTTAGGACAAATCACATATGGGCTTCCACATACATGGTCTTTGAGATTTAGGGAAAATCTGAAATCACACATGGATCTAATGATTTAGCCCATTATTTCTAACAAAACTAGCACCATGTCTGACCGGCGGGACGGAGGGAGGTAAGAAGAAGCAGCGGCGGCAGTTCGCCCGATCTTTGATGTACCACCACCACCAGGGCACCGACTGTGCCCAAGAGGCGTCGGCCACAGATCGCCGCTTTTAGGCGGATCTAGTTTATGGAGGTGAGACCCGATCGTACTACCTCGAGGGAGAAGGGGATTGAAGAGAGTCGCGAGAGGCGGAGGTGTGCATGTGGAAGGTCCAGGCCACAAACGTTTTCTAGGGAAGGGATGGGGATTTGGTGCCGGTGGGAGGGGAATAGGGAGGCCATTGGAGGAGATGTGATGGGTGCTCCATGGGAGGAGACGCGAGGGCTATTATGCAAAGTGCTGGCGTGGTTGAGGCATACTTTAGACGACTAGAAATTTTGGACTACAAATTTATCTCCGGAACAGAGATGGGTGAATATGCCAAACTTCCACGATGGACGAAAAAACTGCAGATAAAAACTACCTCAACAAAAATTATATAGACTAGAAACAAGCTTCCTCCAGTTAGGTTTTCCTTCTCACACGGCTCCGCCAGGGTAGAGACTTGATCTTCCCTCCACTGATCCCGTGTATGCCTGGGCGCTCTACGACGTGTCGTCCTCCAGGCCGGGCCTGCGTTCTCGGGTGGCTTTGCATCGGCATGGGTTTTCGTGAGTGGAATTGGGACATGGAGAGTGCTCCCAGGGGCTCCTTGATGCGTGCATATTTGCATCATGTTTTATATTATTATTTTGCATTGTAGTGGTGGGATATTGGTATTTTATGGTGTTTGCACGCACCTTTTATGCTTATTTTCACTAGGATGATGACAAATGATGAATACGATAGACACAATTCTTGGACCAGTTGCATTGGAGTGAAAAGGAGTAAAAACTACGTAAATCGCTAATTTCGGAATATCAATAACACCAGAAGAAACCCGAAGCAATTGAGGACATAGATGGTTTAAACGACCAACTATACGGTGGGAGAAACTTTTCCGGCCATATAGTTCCCGCTGTATAGTTGGCGCCGCCACCGCCTCCTCAAATAGTTTCACCCTGTGCAACTGGATCGGAGAAACAACAAACAGAACAACCAGAAATCACCGAAACCTCACCTCTAGAAGGTATATGGAGGGGAACTCATCCACTGGGGATCCATATTCGCCCTAGCTACGCAGATCCAGGAGGCTAAGGCATCGATCTTCATCATCAACCGCTGCATCACACCACTATCTCCATCCATCCATCTACATCTTGTCTAGATCTTGTTGTAATTTCCATACTCATTGTGGATTTATACAAGTACTATTCATCTATGATAGATTCCGCTGTTTTTGCCATGATGTTGATTGCCTCCATGTCTGAGTAGATCATTAGTTCATGGGGAGATGGAAAAACCCTAGCATGAGATTAAAATAAGATAAAGTTTATTATGATATTCATAGTTGTGACCATGTGTTAGATTGTCTTCATCTTGATATTGGGAGAAGTCGACCAATCAATATTTGCCTCTTGTGGGGACTTGATGGAGGGAACTACTTTTTGATATACGGAGGTGCGCTAGCACTTACAGTGACTATAAAGCTGTTGGCACTCCTTACAAATCAACTTGGGAACCGAGGAAACTCAAGGAACACTATACATGCCATGGTATACATCCTACGGCATCAAGTCCCTTAATAGCGCAGTAATTCGACCGATGTCGATTGCTATCTGCTGTGGTTATGAGGATGATGTGAGCAGTGGTTGTTGCCTATTCGTCCAAATATGGAGTTCCTCCCACACATACATAGTTGAGAATGTTCATGATAATAATCTTTACCTTAGCCCCTTTATAAATGCTAGAGGTGTATGATGGTGGCTCAGTCGACGTAGAGCCTGTTGGGAGACCCCAAGAACAAGGTGTGATGAGCACCGCAGCAAGATTTCCCTCAGTTATGAAACCAAGGTTATCGAACTGGTAGGAGTAAGGAAACAACTCCAAGGTGTTGCTAGCAACTTGGAATCTGCACAACACAATCACAGAACTTTTCACCTACTTGCTATGAGGTTGTCAAGCTCATGGTT